>OX451740.1:1263188954-1264483954 GCA_948472305.1 Vicia faba
GTGTAAGGTTGTTTGTAAGGACAAACAACAATGTGATTACACAGTTTTATGCAACAAGATTTTGAGAACTGCAACATTTAGGATCAAAACTCTATTTCAGAAGCACAAATGTGGAAGAAAGTTCTTCAACAAGAATGCTAATGCTCATTGGGTATCTAGAGTGATTGTTGACAAGTTAAAGAACAATTCAGGTATGAAATTGAATGAAGTTGTAGCAGATGTAAGATTGAGGTTTGCTACAGAAATGACTGGATATAGGGCTTTCAAAGCAAGACAGTTAGCTAGAAAGGTTGTTGAAGGGGACCCAACCAAGCAATACAACATGCTATGGTCATATGAATCTGAATTGAGGAGGGCATCCAAAGGAAACACATTTAAGTTGAACATTTCTGGTTTGCCACGTAGGTTTGAAAGGTGCTACATGTGTTTTGATGGTACAAAGAAAGCATTGAAGGTTGGATGCAGACCATTCATAGGGTTAGATGGATGTCATCTAAAAAACAAATATGGTGGAATCTTGTTGATAGCTGTCAGTAGGGATGTCAATGACCAGTATATTCCACTTGCCTTTGGGGTGATTGAGAATGAAACTAGGGACTCTTGGAGTTGGTTTATTAAGTTACTTATGGAAGATATTGGTTCTGATAATAGGTGGTGCTTCATGTCTGATCAACAATAAGTATGCTTAATGTTACTTCATCATTTAGTGTTTAATGTTACTTATTGATGTGGTGGTCATGTATATGCAGGGACTGGTGAATATATTTGAGGAAGAATATCCTGAGTTTGAGCACAAGTTTTGCTTAAGGCATTTATATGCTAACTTCAAGAAGAAGTTTGAGGGGTGGAACACTATATAGAGATCTCATAATAGTTGCAGCAAAGGCAATCTATTTTGAAGCTCACGAGGATAAGATGAATCAAATTAAGGAGGTAAGTCCAGATGCTTTTGGATGGCTAAATACTATTCCCAAGAATAAATGGTGTAAACATGCCTTCCCCTTGTACTCTAAGTGTGATGTTCTTATGAAAACCTAAGTGAATCATTCAATGCTACTATTTTGATGCAAAAGGATAAACCTACAATTACCATGTTTGAGTGGATTAAGGACTATCTTATGGCTAGGTTTGCCACTCTTAGGGAGAAGGTTGAAAATTACAAAGGAGAGATCATGTATAAACCACTTAGAAAGTTAGATAAGGAGATAGAAAAAAGTGCTAATTGGCTGTCCACATATGGAGGTAGATTAACATTTCAAGAAAGTCATGTAATGTTCACAGAAAGTTATGTTGTAGACTTGGCAAAACATACTTGTTCTTGTAACTTTTGGGACTTGGTTGGGATCCCATGTAGACATGCTATTGCAGCCATACATAGGAAGGTAGATAATCCCATTAAGTATGTACACAAGTGTTACCATAGGTCTACCTATGTCTCATGCTACAATGAAGTTATCAGTCCCATTAATGGCCAAAATAAATGGCCAAGGACTGCTGACCCTGAAATCTTACCACCAAGTTACAAGAGAGGTGTAGGTAGACCAAAGAAACTCAGAAGAAGAGATCCAGATGAGGCAAGTCAAACAAGGTGGCAAAGGACAAACACAAGCCACATGTGCAAGACTTGCTTGGAATATGGATACAATGCAAGGACATGTAAGAAAAACAAACAATGGGTAGTTGTTGAAGGTGAACTGCCAAGAGATGTTGCACCCACCCAAGGAAGCCAAACACAAAAATGTGGCTACTGCAGGATCCAAAAAAGGGTTAGTAACTCAAACTGAACACAAAATTTACATTATAAATTCATATATAATTTTCAATATCTTGTTACAATTATGTTGGATGCAGGATGAGCCAAAAGGTACAACCAAAACCAAAAAGGGAGGCACATCTAAGAAATCAAAAACTGGAAATGAGAGTCATGCTACTGCAGGAACTGAGAGTCATGCTAATGCAGGAACTGGGAGTCATGCTACTGCAGGAACTGTGAGTCACGCTATTGCAAGAAATGAGGCTCAACACCAACTGCAACAACTACGAGTCACGCTACTCAACTTGGAGAAAACCCTGCACCAACTGATATGACACCTACTCAACCTGGGGTACACCTTTCACAAAATTCTGTTACCTCATATGAGGCAATGAGAATGTACTGTGGTATAGATCATGATGAACTAGAGGCATTGTTGAATGATAATGAAATACTAGACATTCCACCATTAAGAATTGATACTAGTCCTGTAAAGAATAATATGCCTGGTCCCAAAACCTTTATTGGTAAATGTCCTAAGGTATCAAAACCTGCTGCTAACTCAACTATGAGTGACCCTGTAAGTTTGTAACTTGTTCTGATAGACTTATTTGGCATGTTCTGTTTTTTTACCTTGATAACACTATTTTCATAACAGGTGAAAATCATGATATCACCAAGAAAAAAGTCAAAGATTGTTGCATCTACAATTAGAAAGAGTGACAGACTTAGGACTTTGATAACAAAGAATATAGAGGGATCTGGAAGGGATTCAATTGATCCATTTGTAATACCTGAATAAGACTCAACTATTGGCAGTTCTAGGGGAAAGGGAAAGAAGAAATGGGATGACATCCAGAAGAGCATGACTCAGTGAAAGCTCAAGAGTGACACAAATGTAGTTTGGCTGTACCTTATGTCTTATGAAACAAATGAATGCTTTATTATTATGCACTTTGTAATGTGCTTTGTTATGTACTTTTTTATGTGTTTTGTAATGTGTTTTGTTATGCACTTTGTAATGTGCTTTGTTATGCACTTTGAACCTTTAATGTAATTTGTACTCATGTCTCAGTATGTGCTTAGTTATGCACTTAACAATCAAATTACAAGCTTTTTATACCAATATTGCAAATTATGTCAACTTAATCATAACAAACAATATTGATAACAATTCAACACCTACAATTGGAAACAAAATTAACATTGAAGCAAGACCTAAAGTCACAGTACATTCTCATTAGATGAATAATTCAACAACTACAGTTGATAACAAAATGAACATTGAAGCAAGACCTAAAATCACAGTACATTCTCATTAGATGAACAATTCAACAACTACAATTAATAATAAAATATACATTTATCATAAATGACACAATAAGACACAACATCTTCAATCTTCCATGAAATTTTTCAGTTTTCAATTTGCTCTTCAAGTTCTTGTTCTTCTTCCTTGATTCTTCATACAACGACTTCATATATCCTACAGATGCCATGGCTTCCAACTCTGAGTTCCTAATGGTAACATATTCATTTCCAGATTTTATACCAAGATCTTCATCCCATATGAATAGATTACAAGTATCAGAACTCTTCCAATAAGGACATCTCCAAAACAACTTACCCTTATTTGGTCCATTCTTGCAACAATACGATATCACACGAACCTGACAACCACAAAAATTCCTAACTCGCGATTTCACAGAAGAAATAAACATTAGGATGAAAGAAGATAGAAGGAGAACCACCACACCAACTGAAGCAGAAAGAAGATGGAAGGCGAACCACCACACCAACTGAAGAAGAAGAAGGAATTTCACGAAGAAGATTATGAACGAAAAAGAAAGGAAATGAATTAGGTCAAAATACATGTGACTCAAATTTATGAAGGTGCATGCTGTATTCCACATCAGAAAATAAAACAAATTATTTAATCCACCTGTCTTGCCACATAGGAAGCCGTTAGTGGAACTTGACATTGAGGACCAATAGTCCAGACGGAATTTTTTGAAGGGATCAATCTTTGAAGGAAAATATTTGAGAGACTAAAAACAAAAATTGAGATATTTACAGGGACCAAAAACTTATTTAACTCTTTTAATTAATTCACATTCATTCTATACTAAACCTATTATATATTAGCCTTATGATTACAAATAATTTTATCACCCTTACACTTATGATTTCAGTTCTAGTCTTCTCATATTTCATAATATTATCGCGTCATCTTCGCTGCATATATCTTGTATATTCTTCTCTAATCTCTACTCTTTTATTTTATTTCTTTTTTCACTTTATCATTTTTATGCACATGTTTCATCTTTCACTTTCTCATTTTTATGCACATGTTCCATTTTTCAATTTCGCTTTTATCACACATCTTCTTCTCTAATCTCTTATTTCTTATGTTATTTCTTTTTCATCTTCACTAATCTTTCATCTCTTCTATTTTTTGTTTCATTATAATATTTTTGATATTGTTTTATGCTATTATTTAATGTTTATTATTCCAGTTTTGTCTAATCTAATTTTTAAATATTAAATGAGATGTTGTCCAAATATAATGAGTTTTGTTATTATTTAATAGTGTATGAATAAATGACTAAATACAAAGTTATATTGTCATTTATATGTGTATGTATGATTTAATAAAATACTTATAAAAAATCGAAACAAACCGCATTGATTTAGTTTGATTTTTTTCTAAAAGTCAACCGAACCAAACTATACTTTTTTCTCTTGTGGTTCAGATGATTTTTAACGTAAAAACCACTCAAATCGCACCGCGAACACTCCTAGTCAACAATGATGATTGAGTTAAAAAAATCATTTTTAATTAGATGGCATTGGTGACTAGATTATTTTATTAATTAATATTTTTTATTATTTATTTATTAAGTTTATATATTTTGAATATTTTTTAAGACTTAAGACAAATTTAATTTAGAAATTTATTTGAAAATTATTTAAAACAACTTTTAAAATAATAATATTGGTCCCTTAGGCAAATTAATTATAAAGTTTCTCCACTCAAGTTCATAAGTGTTTTACTTGTTGATTCTGTTTATTCTATATAAACATCCAAATTGTCTTCATCTAAAAAGATGTGGGATTGTTCGTACAACTATTTCCATATTCATTGCAAACGAAAGCAATGGAAACACAACAAACTTCACCATCACCTTGTCTCCATGGAAACACATGTTATTAACGTTTGAAGTATGAATGTACTTCCATAAAGTAAGTGTTGGAAAAGTAATAAAATAAGACACATTGAGGAGAATAGTCTATCTTTCTAACTTCCTCAACACTCTGCATGGTGCCCAATATAGCCTACAATGGAAAGAGTAAGAATATGCAAGACTTGAGAAATATAAGGATTAAATACAGAATAATCCTGACCTGCAAGCGGTACATCCTTTCAGATAAATTGTGAACCTCATTAGATGCTATCTTTTTAGAATTTGATAAGACTTCCTTTTCATTCTTTAAACCCAACAATTGAAATAACAATGAAAAATGTTGGTGCACAAGGAAGTTAAAAGACAAAGAAATATATTTACTGACAACTTCAAAATAAGGATTTACAATGAATTACAATAACCTACTCCACTAGGCTATTTATAGACAAAATTATATCTTCTAACAAAGATATAAAAAGATATAATAATATCCTCTAAAAAGATTTTCCTAAATATAAATCAATATCTAAAATATAAATTAAATCTAACACCATCCCTTATTTTATATTTAACCAAAACTGACAACACCAATTCCATCCTTCAAACGAAGAAATTAATCAATCTTGATAGCCTTTGTCAGAACATCTACCACCTGCTTCTGGGTGCTACAGTGCACAACTTCTAATATTCCATTCTGAACTTGATTCCTCAGAAAATGATACTTGGTCTCAATATGATTGCTTCTCCCATGCAACACTAGATTCTTGGCAAGATTTAATGAAGACTTGTTATCAATCATCAACTTCAGAGGTTTATTTACCGCAATCTTCAGATCTTTCAACAAGTTCAGAATCCACACAACTTGACATGCATTCAGAGCGCATGCAATATATTCAACTTCACAAGTTGACAGCACAACAACAAGTTATTTCTTGGAACACCAAGAAATAGGACCTCCCAGAAATTTGAATAAGTATCCAGAAGTACTTCTTCTGTCAACTCTATCTCCGCACCAATCAGAATCAAAATAACTCAAAAGTTCTGATTCGATCTTTCTTCCAGACGGAAATAACACTCCTGTTGTACCCAAAATTTTTTCCTCTCTTTTCTCAAGACATTTTCTCACAAGGATTTTCAAAAGTTCAAGTTTTCACAAGTACAATTGGATTTTTGATGCCCCATATAGTTTCCATGGATCATATTGGGCTTGCAAACATCAAATCAAAGAAAAGAAAGCTCGCTTCAATTTCCCAAGCTTCGACTGGACTTTGGCCTCCTTCGAGTTTGCTTCGATCCACAAGGCAAAGAGTTCCTCTGTGCTTGCCTTCGATCCACAAGGAAATAGCTTCCTCTATGCTTACCTTCCATCCACAAGGCAATGGTTTCCTTTGTGCTAGTTTCGACTGGGCAGTGGCTCCCTTTGAAATAACTTGCTTCGATTCCACCCCTAATCCCTTCAACTCACATAGTTCCTACACTAGGAATTATATTTGTGGATTTTAAGGACATACATTATTGGCCCAATCTAAGAAAACACGAGTGGTGCATGTGGTCCATTTGAAGAACACACATATGGTCCATTCGAAGAACACACATGTGGTCCATTCGAAGGACACACAATTGTTGAAAACAAGTTTTGTTTTGTCTTTTGATGAGTTTGGTTCAGGACGCTTGCTGACCAAAGTCCTATATGCTGTCAAGCCCAAGCCACCTATACAATTACATTCAAAGGAGATGACAAAACGAAGCTTTGATAAGCCAAGAAGGAAGTGTTTGATTGGGATAATAGGAGAATTTTCCAGGTCAAACAACCAAAGTAGATGGACTCAATCGAAGGAGCCATGAGGATGAAACCGTGAACAAATTGAATTGAAGCCCAGAGCTATCGAAGGAAGCCACTCAGAGCTATCGAAGAGAACAATGCTCTGGTGAGGAAAGCTATGAGCAATTCGAATTGGAATTCAGAGCCATCGAAGAGAACAATGTTTGGGAGCTGGTCGAAAGAAAGAATCAATGCAGACGGTGACTAAATCAAAGACACTCTGATAAGGAAAGCTCTAAATAATTCGAATTGGAATTTAGAGCCATCGAAGAGAATAATGCTCCGATGAGGAAATATATGAGCAATTTGAATTGATGCAGATGGTGACCTAATCGAAGAAGCTCTGATGATGAAAGCTCTGAGAAATTCGAATTCGTGCAAGGCGTTAACCATAAATTATCCAGGTTCACTCAAAGCTCAAAATGGCATGAAATATCTAAAAAATGGCAACTTTTCAAATCCTTGATATTTGCTTTCAAAGACATGGTTAATGGCTGATATATTTTGATTCTGCTTTCAAAGCCATGATTAATGGTTGTTTCATGCCATATTCTCCCACCACCACTGCTCCCTATAAATACAGAGCTAAAGACACATTGCCAGGGACAGAAACATTTAGCCTATACACGCATTAGCCAAACGAAAACCTTGCCTCTAGAGATCACACATACTGCATCACACGGAACACCCATTGCCTATCAAAGTTGCAGATCAAAGCATACCAGCTATAAGTATAATTTTGAAATTCAATTTCTTAATCTAAGCGCATTTATTCATTCTAATGTGTTTGTGCGTGCTTATAATGAAGCGTTAGACATGTTACAATCCTTACATACCTGCCATTGTTAGGGCATTTGAATTTTGGTTCCTTCGAATCTCAGGATTCATGGTACTTCAGGACGAAATGGCTTTAGATTCAAACTCAGGGGGGTTCAAATTAGGATGATGCAGCCACAGGCTATCGAATCCAAGACCAGATTCGACCCAAGTCTAGAAGTTTTGTTTTTATTTTCTAATGAATTTCCTGCAGATCCAATGTTTCCAGATCGAAAGAGTATGTCATACACCATCATTCCCTTGCTGCCAGATGCTGGCCAATCCAGAGCCAGTGCCCCCAAACGTGCAGTGCATCATGCACCTTCGACCAACTTCTTCATTGGATCGAAAGGTAGCTTAGACCTCTTTTCGATCCGGGCCTGTATCCTACAAGTTGCACATTTTCTCTTTACTTCCTAATCCATTTATTTTGCATCTTTTATTATTTTATTTCTTCTAATTTTTACCAACATGAAATCACATAAAAAATCACAAAAAAAATTAGATTTTAGTTTTTTTATTAAGATTAATTTTGTCAATTAATTAATTATTTATCTTAACATTTTCTTAAAACTAAAATTAAGTAGACTTAGATTTTATTCTCAAAATAAAATAAAACACAAAAAAAGATTTCATTTTCTTTAGTATTTAGACGTCTTTTCCAATTCGTGCGCGTTTATTATTTTAGCATTATTACTCCTATTTTATTATTAATGTATCTGCTTATGGGATATTAATAGAATTAACTAGACTTAATAGCGTAGTTTTAAATTCCGCGTTTTAAATTCCTACAAATTATTAACTGTTTAGATGTATGCTAATTAGGATTGCATGTCAAGAATAATAATCAAACACTAGAAAACCGAAACATCAATATAAATAACTGAAACACAATACAATGCACTTGCACACCTCTAGGGTACTCCCACTTTGGTTGCCTTCGGAAAAAGCAGTCATAACTCTTAAAACACGAGAGATTTTAGTAGCTACCCTCCGGTTTAAAAAGATCATAAGTCCCTCGATGACCCTCTCGATGTTTCCTCGGTAAAAATGATCTTAAAACCCTAGGGAAGTTACTAAGGTTTTTTGCCCAGTTGCCTTTGTGACTATAAACGTCCCTTCGAATGTCCCTCAAATATCCAGCAATTAGGGCTACCTACTCACTAATAGTAGGATAACACTGTCTAAAGGAAAAGAGGAAAATAACGACCCTTTCAAGTAAAGTAGATAGTTCCTAGATGCTTGCTCAAAACAAATTTTTACACCTACACAAAACATTTCAAAAACATTTTCAAAAACGCTTTATCAACACTCTTGAGGACTGATACAAGAGTTATCATAAAGAAAACTGCCTCACTATTGGCATTTCAAAAATAATTTTCAAAAAAACACATAAAAGCACAAGGTATTTCAAAAATGATCTAAGCATCTAAGAGCCCGTAGAAAACTACGGATGGAAAGGGTGCTAACACCTTCCCTTTCAATAATCTACCCCCTTACTCAGAAAATTATCGAAAAAGGTATTTTTCTGTTCTTTTCACCCTTTCCTTTGTTTGATAAAAGAAAAGTTGGTGGCGACTCTTGCTTACCGCAACATTTGTGAACACAAATGCAAAACCAGTATAACAGTCGGGTCTGCCACCATATTACAAAACTGGAGACTCTGCTGGGGATATAATAAAAAGTGGGGTTACCTTAGAGTTTAGTTCATTTTTTATGCTTTCCTTGTATGCTTTGTTTGCTTTATCTTTGAGGGCTTGTTTGGGTTATTACTAAAAGATCCTACACCCGGATCTAGGGCACCTTTTAGGTAACTAGCAATAGATCGTGGGGACTGTGCGAGGTATACCGACACAGTTGAAACGATAGCTACATTGGTGTGACACCTTTGTTGGTACCGGTAGCCCTTGAGTTTAGTCAAGGAGAATACTGGGCCGCTGTGTGGTGTCATGAAGCATCAACTGACCTTAGAACCTTTAATTGAACAAACTTGGCCATTAGGAAGTAGTGAGATAGCCGAATTTGGTGCAATCTAAAGTTGGTTGATACTCGATACTACGCTCATTGAGATCGGACTTCTGGGATATTTTGGTCGCCAATAAAGAGGCTTGCGCTGAAACAATTCCCCGTGAAGAAAGATCAGTGATATTTAGATTCCCTAGAACCCGATTACTATTAATAGGACAAGTTGAGCCAACTAAACTTTAAGAGGGTACTTACCTATGGAACTCATGCAAGCTTGAAACTTAAGGACTTGTTTGTATGCTTGTATATATTTGTTTGTACATAACATCATGACATCATAACATTGCATGCCGCACTAACCATTTCAAGGATTTTTAGGACTTATCTTTGTGCTGTTTTGTAGGACGTGGCTTCCACACGCAAAAATACTTTCCAAGTCAACCTTGTAAGAGTCCTTCCTCAACTCAAAGAGTTGGCATCAAGGGTTCCTGAGAATTATCCATTCACCAAAAGACACGGCCAACTCCTCAGTTTGGTCACTTCAAGCCCCAATGAAGACACGATGAAAGTTATCTTTCAATTCTTCGACCCATTACACCATTTCTTTACATTTCCCGATTACTAGTTGGTGCCTACAATGGAAGAGTTTCCTCAGTTATTGGGAGTGCCTATTCTCAATCAATTACCCTTCAACAATATCGAAAGAGATCCAAAACCTGGGGAGATTGCTCAAGCTCTATATTTACAACGGTCTGACATTGTGGCAAAATGGGAAACGAGAAGAGGTGTCAAAGGATTTCTAGCCAAGTTCGTGTTTGAGAAGGCTCACTATTTTTGGGATACTCTGGACTTACAGGCCTTTGAAGAAGTGTTGGCCCTTCTCATCTATGGGATGGTACTATTCCCTAATCTGGACCAACTCATAGATGTGAATGCGGTCAAAGTTTTTCTGTCTCGTAACCCGGTGCCTACCTTGCTTGGAGACATTTTGCACTCTTTTCACACGCACTATAAAGAGAAGAGGGACCCTTATATGTTGCACTCATCTGTTTGCTAGGTGGTTTATTTTGCACCTACCTCGATCTGTTTTGAAGAATGAGCAAGGCATGAGATGGTCTAATAGGTTGATGTCCCTCACGCATTCGGATATTCACTAGTGCCGTCGATCTTTGGAAGACGTCACCATCATTGATTACTGTGGGTAAGTCCCTAATGTCCCTCTCCTAGGCATTAGAGGAGGAATCAATTATAACCCTTGTTTGGAATTACGACAGTTTGGGTATGCTAGGAGGGATGGTCCTCATGATTCACTTGTTCAAGGAATTGCATTCGACTATGAGAATGATGTTCAAGGGTACCGTCAGAGGTTCATACGAGCTTGGGGCATGGTGAACAAAGTGGATAGCAAGACATTGGGCATAAAAACTCCACTCCTTTGGATCCTTATCTTAAGTAGGTGCGAGCATGCACTCAAAATCTCATGATGCCTTACCCCGCCATCCTACCTATCATCATGGAACCTATTGCTGAGAAAAAGGTACCTTACACTATTCTCCATCCTGACATGCCGAATACTCTCAAGGAGTTGTAAAGATCTTGGATTCAACTCAAAGAGGAACAAGACACCTTTGAAACCCAGTTCTTTGCAAGTGAGAAAAAGGTTTTGGAGCTTACTAGAAAACTTCATGAAGAACAGAGTCTGAATGCTTACATTGCACCAAAGAGAATGTGCCCATGGGAAGCCCGAGTCCTGTTTGATTTAGGAGTTTTGTTTTATCTTTGTTTCTTCCATTGTAAGCCCGAAGAGGCACCTTTGTAACCATTTAAACTTATGAATGCAATTAATGTTTGTTCTCTTTTTGGCTAAGCAAATTTAAATCTTAAAAGTCCTTGAAAACATCGCATAAGCATATCATACATGTCATTGCATAACATGTATTTCGAGACAAGTTTCTTATCTTTTCGCTGTTTATTTCAGCAAAAAGAAATGGCTCTTGAACAAACAGTAAAGGATCTTCAAGCTCAAAACGCTCAGTTCCAACAAATGTTCATGGCTCTGGCTAAGGGACAAGAAGATTTGAAAGCTCTTATCATCAAGGAGAAGACAAAAAAGGCAAAGAAACCAACTGGTGTCTTGAATATGGGAAGAAGGTTCAGAGGACCGGCCAATCGAGCTCTAGATTTCGCAACCCCATTGGATGAGGGAGACAATCAAGAAGAAAAGAACAAGGAAGGAGACAACAACCTAGGGTCTGATGAAGAAGAAGCAGACTATGCTGAAGAACAGTATCCTCCGGCTGATAACAAGTACAAACAGTTGGAGTATCACCTTAATTCTACAGAGATTCAAAGGGTACCCGGTCTGGATTTTGAAGAGTTGTGACTGGTCTCAGGGGTGGTCATCTCGCAGAAGTTCAAAGTTCCCGTATTTGATAAATATGATGGGATTTCGTGTCCTAAGTTGCACTTAAGGTCCTATGTCAGGAATATTCAGCCTCACACTGCTGATAAGAATCTGTGGGTGCATTTCTTCCAGGAAAGTCTGTTAGGGACTCAACTGGAATGGTTCTATCAGCTGGAGGGAACCAACATCCGCAACTAGGAAGATCTGAATACTACTTTCTATAGGCAGTACCAATATAATGTTGACCCCACTCCAACTCGTACATAATTGTCAAGTATGTCTATGAGTTCCAGTGAGGGTTTCAAAGATTACGCCCAGAAGTGGAGAGATCTTGTGGGAAGAGTCCAACCTCCTATGTCTGATAGAGAGTTGGTAGACATGTTCTTGGGCACATTGTCCGGTCCATTTTTCAACCATCTAATTATAAGCTCTTCAGCTGGGTTTACTAAGCTGATATTGACTGGTGAGCGAGTAAAAGCTGGCTTCAAGAGCGGTAAGATCCAGAGAGATGCATCCTCAAGTACAGTAAGGAAATCATTCTCTAGGAAGAAAGAAGTAAGTGCTTCCTACGGATAGAGGAATCAAATCAAGGCTGAACACCGTCCAACGGTAGGGGCTGTTATGATCTCCAATCCTGCATCAAACCACAATGTAACAATCAGCACAGACCGGATGCACCCAGAAGATAGTTCACCTGTATTAACACGTCTTTAACTCATGTTTTGCCACACCTATTAAGTCTAATATGGTTACACTAAAGGAGGCTCCTAAAAATACCAATACTGCATCTCCACGTTACAACCCAAATGCTCGATGTGCCTATCATTCTGAAAGTCCAGGGCATGATACAAACGATTGTTGGGCTCTGAAAAATAAGGTGCAGGATCTTATCAAGGCGAAGGAGATTGAGTTTGACCCACCAGAGACCCCTAATGTAATAACTGCGCCAATGCCCAAACATGGCCAGGGTGTCAATGCTATTGATGATGCCCTGTTTGTTTCTTCTGTTGATGAACTAATTACTCCTCTTCTAATTGTTAAGAAGAATCTGTTGTGAGCCGGTTTATTTTCGGGCTGTGGTGAAGGTTGCCACTTATGTATGTCTCTACCAGATGTTTTCTTGTTGTTAATGATGGGTGCCCAGCATCTAATGATTAACAAAGAAATCTTGTTTGAGAAATTTCTCCCTACAAAAAATTTGTGTGAAGATGTATCAATAATTACCATTTCCGACAATCCTCCCAGGGTCTCCACCAAAAGACCCGTCAGGAATACATCCGTTCCTAAGTTTGCTCCTTTGATTATCAATCTTCCTGGGCCGATACCATATTCCTCTGATAAAGTTGTTCCTTGGAATTATGGGGCTGACATCTACTACCATGACATCAAGCAAGACCTATTGGCTGTAAAAAATAAAGTTGCTGAAGATACTAATCCTGACATCGACAACATCGTTGGGACCAATAAAATTACGAGAAGCAGAAGAGTTTTCTCTCCTGAAATCTCTCCGAAGACTGTTGCTACTCCTTTGGTTATTCCTTCTACTACTCATGTTATTACTCTCGTTGTTACTCCTAATGTTATCCCTGCTAATGAGTTAGCTGAGACTCGGGGCAAGGAGGTACTGGTTGAGCCTGTCCGGACAAAGGCACATAAAGAAGTCATTCACGAGGCTTCTAAAAAAGAAGTGGAAGAGATATTGAAGATCATAAAGAAAAGTGATTATAACATTGTGGAGAAGTTGGGGCAGACCCCTTCAAAAATCTCAATGCTGTCCTTACTGTTATGCTCTGAAGCCCATGCTAAGGCTTTGGTAAAATTCCTGAAGTCTGCCCATGTGCCTCAAGAGACCACCGCCAATTAATTCGAGAACTGCATTTCTAGTTTGATAGCTGACAACTGACTTGGTTTCTTTGATGCAGATTTAACATCTAAGGGAAGAAAGCATAATGATGCCCTGCATGTCTCTATTGAGCGCAGGGGCACTACCCTAGCTCATGTTCTGGTGGATACAGGTTCATCGTTGAATGTCTTACCCAAGAATGCTAAGGGCATATTAGATTGTGAAGGACTCACACTGAAGCCCAGTAGTATTATGGTGACGGCCTTCGATGGTTCTAAGAGAATGGTGCACGGGGAGGTGGACATCCCTTTTAAAGTTGGTACTCAAACTTTTGACTCCACTTTCTATGTGATGGACATCCGCCCGCCTTACTCATGTTTATTGGGTCGATCTTGGATCCATGGGGCAGGTGCTGTTACTTCTACTCTGCATCAGATGTTGAAGTACCCAGTTAACAGAAAGATCATTACAGTCCATGGTGAGGCAGAATACATGGTGAGCCACCTGAACTCTTTCAGGTATGTTGAAATGGACGGCGAGTTCATTGAGACCCTCTGTCAGAACTTTGAGAAGGTTCCACAGACAGTTGCTGCGACCAAGACTGATACCAATGTCCCGAAGATTACCAGACCTCCATTGAATATGGATTCTCTGGGGGATGCCAAATAAATAGTCAAGGAAGGTGGGTGTACCATTTGGGGCCAACTCCGTGATATCCCTTACAAATCTGGCAAATTTGGTTTGGGTTTTACTTTATGGGCCTAAAGAGCTGTTCATCGTGCTCGCACCGGGTAACGACCACTACGCATCAACAACCATGGAGTCAATGTGTTAGAGGACATTGATAGAGACTGTGACATGGACAAGTGGATCTTCCCAACTATCAGCGGTGGACTCAACAATTGGGAGGCCAAGGATTTTGTTCCTATTACTTTTATTCAAGAGTAATTGTCTTTTAGTTTTTTGGGATATGTAATATTTGAACAATTGAAACTCTAAAGCCTTGTGTCTTACCCGAGGCACAATGGTCTATTTGTAAGGGTTATTACTTCATCTTCATATGTCATTAATAAATCATTGGACGTTTTGCATGCAAATTTTACGCTCTTTGCTTTTCTTTTCTACTTTTTACTTTATCAAAAATATCTATGCTCTCTTTCACACACCCACATATCAAAATGCAGATCCACATCCACTCTGGATCCTATTGATAATAGTTCTGCTATTGCCAATTACGACTTTGAAAATCCGATCTACCAAGCCGAGGACGAAGTTGAAGAAGATTGTGAAGTACCAGTAAAACATGCCAGACTGTTACAACAGGAGGAAAGGGAAATACAACCACATGAAGAGCCGATTGAGACAGTAAACTTGGGTACTTAAGAGGATAATAAGGAAGTCAATATAGGTGCCGATCTGGAGCATAGTGTCAAAAAGCGGTTAATTCAGATGTTACATGATTATGTTGAGATCTTTGCCTGGTAATACAAAGATTTGCTGGGACTTGACACTGATACTGTAGTTCATCGCCTAATGACAAAAGAAGACTGCCCTCCAATGAAATAGAAGGTTCGTTGTATGCGTCATGAGATGTCATAAAATATCAAAGCCAAAGTCATGAAACAGTTCAACACCGGTTTCTTAGCCGTTACTTCTTATCCATAATGGGTTGCTAATGTTGATCCGGTACCTAAGAAGGATAGTAAGGTATGTATGTGTGTGGATTACAGAGACCTGAATAGGGAAAGCCCCAAGGATGACTTTCCGCTTCCCCATATTGATGTTCTGGTTGATAACATTGCATAACATAAGGTATTCTCCTTCATGGATGGTTTCTTCGAGTATAATCAAATCAAAATGGCACCCGAAGATATGGAGAAAACAACTTTCGTCACGCAGTGGGGCACTTTTTTCTACAAAGTTATGCCATTTGGGTTAAAGAACATTGGGGCAACCTATCAGTGAGGCATGATAGCTTTGTTTCATGATATGATCCATCACGAGATAGAGGTCTACGTTAATGATATGATATCCATGTCTCAGACTGAATAGGAGCACCTTGATCACCTGCATAAGCTGTTTGAAAGGCTGAAGAAATATAAGCTGAGGCTGAAGAAATATAAGCTGAGACTGAACCCGAATAAGTGCACCTTTGGAGTAAGATCTGGTAAGCTCTTAGGATTCGTTATCAGCGACAAAGGTATTGAAGCAAACCCTGCAAAGGTTAAAGCTATACAAGAAATGCCAACTCATCACACTGAGAAGGAGGTTAGGGGATTCTTGGGACGTCTAAACTACATTGCCAGATTGATTTCCCATCTAACCGCTACTTGTGAGCCAATCTTCAAATTACTGAAGAAAGATTAAACAATGAAGTGGAATGACGATTGCCAGACTGCCTTTGACAATATCAAGGAATATCTTCAATAGCCTCCAATTTTGGTGCCGCCGGTTGAAGGAAGACCTCTGATCATGTACTTAACAGTATTAGAGAATTCAATGGGGTGCGTGCTAGGGCAGCATGACGAGTCTGGTCGAAAAGATCATGCAATATACTACCTTAGCAAAAAGTTTACCGACTATGAAACAAGATACTCATTGCTCGAGAAAACTTGCTGCGCTTTGGCATGGGCTACTCGCCGACTAAGACAGTATATGTTGACTCACACTACCTTGTTAATATCTAAAATGGATCCTATCAAATACATCTTTGAGAAGCCCACTCTCTCCGGAAGAATAACAAGATGGAAAATGATCCTGAGCGAATATGATATTCAGTACACAACCCAGAAAGCAATCAAGGGAAGTGTACTACCTGATCATTTGGCTCATCAGGCTGTGGACAACTACCAATCCATGAATTTTGAGTTCCTGGACGAGAACATCATGTTAGTGACTGCTTGTGAAGAACTTGGACCAGATGAAGGACCTGAAAAAGGATCCTGATGGACTATGGTTTTTGATGGAGCTTCCAATGCACTTGGCAATATCATCGGTGCTATGATCATATATCCTGAAGTTTGTCATACTCCTTTCACTGCCAGGCTATGTTTCAATTTTACCAATAATATGGCTGAATATGAAGCATGTATTATGGGTCCCAAAGCTGCTATCGACTTGAGGATCAAGTTCTTGAGTGTATTTGGAGACTCGGCCATAGTAATCAGTCAAATCAAAGGATAATGAGACACAAAGCATCCTAATCTCACCCCTTATCGAGAACATGTGTTGACACTGATTCCACACTTTGAAGAGGTTACCTTTGAGCATTTTCCACAAGAGGAAAATCAACTAGCGGACGCGCTAGCTACTATGTCATCCATGTTCAAGGTCAGGTGGGATAATGAAGCTCCTCAGATCACTATTGAGAGAATGGACGAACCAACATACTGTCATGAGATTGATACTGAAGAAGTAGTGGATAAACCTTGGTTCCATGAAGTCAAAATATACCTTGAATCCCAAGAGTATCCTGAGGGAGCTCCAGTCAATGATAAAACATTCCTAAGAAGGTTCTCTATCAAGTTCTTCCTCAGTAACAGAATCCTCTACAAGCGCAACTACAATTCCACTTTGCTTCGGTGTGTGGATAAGAGTGAAGCAAAAAAGATTATGGCCGATTTGCATGAAGGTACCTTTGGCACCCATTCTAGTGGGCACACAATGGCTAAAAAGATCCTACGGGCAGGATACTACTGGTCCACTATAGAAGCAGACTATTATCAACATTCATGAATTTGTCACAAGTGCCAGATCTATGCTGATAAAGTACATGTGCCTCCGGTTCCCTTGAACGTCTTGACTGCTCCCTAGCCATTTGCAATGTGGGGCATCCATATGATTGGGGAGATTATACCTACATCTTCTAATGGGCACCGCTTCATCCTCGTCGGCATTGATTACTTCACAAAGTGGGTCGAGGAAACCTCATTTTCTCCTATTACCAAGAATGTTGTGGCCCATTTCATCAGACATAACCTCATATGTCGATATGGTATTCCAGAAAGAATCATTACGGATAATGGTACCAATCTCAATAATACTATGATCACCGAGCCCTGCATGCAGTTCAAGATCCAGCATCATAACTCTTCTCCTTACCATCCGAAGATGAATGGCGTTGTAGAAGATGCTAATAAAAATATCAAAAAGATCATACAGAAGATGGCAGTGACATAAAAAGACTGACACAAGATGTTACCATTTACTCTTCATGGTTACTGTACCACAGTGCGCACATCAACAGGGGCAACTTCTTTCTCCTTGGTCTATGGCATGGAAGCTGTCCTACCTATCGAAGTTCAAATCCCTTCTCTAAGGATTATGAAGGAAGCAGATTTAGGCGAAGACGAATGGATTCAGAATAGACTTGATCAATTGAACCTGATTGATGAGAAGAGGCTCGCAGCTGTCTGTCACGGTCAGATGTACCAAAAACGTATGATTAAAGCTTTTAACAAGAAGGTCAGACGTCAGGTATATCAGGCTGGTGACCTAGTAATCAAGCGTATTATCCTGCCACAAGGTGATTCCAGGGGAAAATGAACTCCCACATACGAAGGGCCATTTGTGATCAAGAACATATTTTCTGGTGGAGCCATGATCTTAACCACTATGGACGGTGACGACCTTCCGCACCCTGTAAACGCGGACATAGTTAAAAGATACTACGCATGAACAAAGACCCGCTAGGTCGACTGGACTAGGAAAAAACAAGGGCATACCGGAAAACCAAAAGGGTTTGGGCAAAAATTAGGGATATACATATGGAAAAATCTGTACACCCGACAAGTCGAAAACCTGAAAAGGCGGCTTGGGCAAAAAAGGGTATCCCGGTGGACTAAAAACATGAAGGGGCGGTCCAGACAAAAGTTAGGGATTTAAAGCATATAACTATGTTCCGTTGGATCACTGTACAACCAATTTTCAATATCAACTATCAAGCTCAAATGGTACTAATCAATCCAGTCAGCTTCGAACAAGCAGCAAAGAGATGAGACGCTCAAAGACATAAAGGCAATAGCAGAATGGGAACCCAATGGGATTATTGCACATAGATGTTTTTATTTGTATACTATTCTTGTATAATTTTCATTTTTACGACGACATTCTCTTACTAGGATGTTCGTCTCCTTGTACAAAAAATGCCTATTATAGGCACAATTTCTTCAAATTAATACAAGGCTATCTCTTTGAAAGTGAAAAAACTTTTTTTTTTAATCTCTCTGTTTTGCTTGCAAAAACGTTCAGTAGTTATTTTTGAACATATGCATTTGAATCTGATTACTGTTTACAAATAAATGCATAAAAAATAGAAAGACAGTTACTAATGACTCTAAGAAACAAGACAATGTCTAAAGGCCATCTGCAAATCCCTGCAGATACTTCCTCCAACAGGTACAGAGGCTGAGACATCCTACTATAAATTCGTTGCCATATCCTCAATTCACAGCCTAATGATGTCAAAGTTTCTGATATCCCCGGCAGAGCAAGAATCTCCAATTACTGCTCCGACATGTTAAAGAATTCCCTAGCCTGGTTCACAAGCTTTTCGGATTCCCCAACAGGGTTTCATAAAAATCCCCAAGCGGATTACGGAGTTTCCCTTCCTCAACAAAGTTTATTTCTCTAACAACAGAAATCCATCTCCCAATATTTCAACTTCAACAAAATTTGAAGACTTACACTCTTCATCCCCAGCAACAATCAGGGATTTAGTTTCCCTAGTTCAACAACATTGCAGTAGAACAACTGATACGTTCATACATTACATTCATACATCATTTTTCAAGCGTCATAGCATATGCAACACAAATGCATATATCACAATCTCATTTATTTTGAGAGCATCATTACCCAATGCACTTCATGCATCATGATATTACATACATCTAATTGTTTACCTTTTCAGGAAAGATCAACAAATGAATATCATCAACAATTTCCACAAATTCCAGATTAATACCTGAAACAAGACAGGACAACTATCTGTGGACGACTAATTATAGATTAATACCTGAAACCAGACAGGACAACTATCTACATAAGAAGATTTAAGATTAACTCCCAAAACAAGACGGGAAAACTATCTTTCTTTCTCATAGGTCAGAGATTAATTCCTGAAACAAGCCAGGGCAACTATCTCTACGAACAACAACAAAAAACAAGTTCCAGATTAATATCTGAAACAAGACATGACAACTATCTGTGAACAACTGATTGTATATTAATACCTAAAACAAGATAGGACAACTATCTACATGAGCATATTGAAGATTAATACCCGAAACAAGACGGGAAAACTATCTTTCTTTCTCTTAGGTCAGAAATTAATTCTTGAAACCAGACGGGGCAACTATCTCAATGGCCAACAAAAGAAAATTCCAGATTAATACCTGAAACAAGACAGGACAACTATCTGCGAACAACTGACTGTGGATCAATTCCTAAAACAAGACGGGGTGACTATCTACATGACCAGACGAAGAAATCTTACACGGGTTTCTTCTCATGATCTCCAGATGCAGTCTAACACGGACTCATCTTGAAGCAACCCTACACATGCTCCTTCTCATATATCTCCAGATAAAGTCTAACACGACTCATCCTGAAGCAGCCCTACACAGGCTCCTTCTAATACATTTCCGGATAACAGTTAATTTCATTCTCCTCAGCAAGTTACTGTGAAGCTTGGATTGCAACCAAAAAAAGCTAATTTTCATCTCTCTAGTCCAGAGATAACTCCTCAGTAGACCATGGACAACTAAAGCTCCTAGACTCTATTCCCCACATAGTTTTTTTTCTCAAACAAAACAATTGAAATCAACATTCCCCAGTGGAGTCCTCCTCAGACAATAGGAACATGAATCCCCACAAAGAGACCTCTTTTGAAGTCAACATCTACTTTGGATGGCATCTTTAAGCCCATCTCCGGAAACTCTCATTCATCTTCTCCAAATGACTTCTGTAAGTCCATTCCAGATATCATCAACCAACGACGTTACTATATGCGAGTGCAAATTTCTGGGTACTCTAGTGTCCAATCATCTTCCACATTCAGATCACGAAAGGCAAAAAAGCCAATATAAATCTTTAGGTTTAAGAAGATCGAACAGGGGAAGCTGTTGTACCCCGAAATTTCCCTCTCTTTTCTCAAGACATTTTCTCACAAGGATTTTCAAAAGTACAAGTTTGCACAAGTACATGAAATCAAAGAAAATCAAGCTCGCTTTAATTTCTCAAGCTTAGACTGGACTTTGGCCTCCTTCGAGTTTGCTTCGATCCACAAGGCAAAGGCTTCCTCTGTGCTTGCCTTCGACCACAAGGAAATGGCTTCTTCTGTGCTTACCTTCCATCCAAAAGGAAATGGTTTCCTTTGTGCTAGTTTATACTGGGCAGTGGCTCCCTTTGAAATAGCTTGCTTTGATTCCACCCCTAAGCCCTTCAACATACATAGTTCCTACACTATGAATTACATTTATGGATTTTAAGAACATACATTATTGGCCCAATCGAAGAGCACAAGAGTGGTACATGTGGTTCATTTGAAGAATACACATGTGATCCATTCGAAGAACACACACGTGGTCCATTCGAAGGACACATAATTGTTGAAAACAAGTTTTGTTTTTTCTTTTGACGAGTATGGTTCAAGATGCCTGCTGACCAAAGTCCTATATGCCGCCAAGCCCAAGCCACCTATACAACTACATTTGAAGGAGATGACAAAATGAAGCTTTGACAGGCCAAGAAGTAAGTGTTCGATTGGGCTAATAGGAGAATTTTCTAGGTCAAACAACCAACATAGATGGACTCAATCGAAGGAGCCATGAGGATGACCGTGAAAAAATCGACAGAGCTATCGAAGGAAGCCATTTAGAGCCATCGAAGAGAACAATGCTCTGGTGAGGAAAGCTCTGAGAAATTCTAATTGGAATTCAGAGCCATCAAAGAGAATAATGCTTGGGAGATGGTCGAAAGAAAGAATCAATGCAGATGGTGACTAAATCGAAGATGCTCTAAAAAGGAAAGCTCTGAATAATTCGAATTGGAATTCAGAGCCATCAAAGAGAATAATACTCTGATGAGGAAATATCTAAGAAATTTGAATTGATGCAGATGGTGACCTAATCGAAGAAGCTCTAATGATGAAAGCTCTGAGCAATTCGAATTCGTGCAAGGCGCCAACCATAACTTGTCCAGGTTCACTCAAAGCTCAAAATGGTATGAAATATCTCAAAAATGACAAATTTTCAAATCCTTGATCTTTGCTTTCAAAGCCATGGTTAATGGCTGATATCTTTTGATTCTGCTTTCAAAGCCATAATTAATGGTTGTTTCATGCCATATTCTCCCACCACCACTTCTCCCTATAAATACAGAGCTAAAGACACATTGCCAGGGACAAAAACATTTTGCCTATACACGCATTATCCAGACAAAAACCTTGCCTCCAGAGATCACACATACTGCATCACACGGAACACCCATTGCCTATCAAAGTTGCAGATCGAAGCATACTGACCATAAGTATAATTTTGAAATTCAATCTCTTAATATAAGCATATTTATTCATTTTAATGTGTTTGTGTGTGTTTATAATGAAGCGTTAGACATGTTACAATCCTTACAGACATGCCATTGTTAGGGCATTTGGATTTTGGTTCCTTCGAATCTCAGGATTCATGGTACTTCAGAATGAAATGGATTTCGATTCAAACTCAGAGGGGTTCGAATTAGGATGATGCAGCCACAGGCTGTCGAATCCAAGACCAGGTTCGACCCAAGTCTGGAAGTTTTGTTTTGCTTTTCTAATGAATTTCCTGCAGATCCAGTGTTCCTAGATCGAAAGAGTATGTCATACACCATCATTCCATTGCTTCTAGATGCTGGCCAATCCAGAGCCAATGCCCCCAAACGTGCAATCCATCATGCACCTTCGACCAACGTCTTCATTGGATCGAAAGGCAACTTAGGCCTCTTTTCGATCCGGGCCTGTATCCTGCAAGTTGCACTTTTTTTCTTTACTGCCTAATCCATTTATTTTGCATCTTTTATTATTTTATTTCTTCTAGGTTTAACCAACATGAAATCAGATAAAAAAAATCACAAAAAAATTAGATTTAAGTTTTTTTTATTAAGATTAATTTTGTCAATTAATTAATTGCTTATCTTAACATTTTCTTAATACTAAAACTAAGTAGACTTAGATTTTATTCTCAAAATAAAATAAAACACAATTTTTTTTCTTCATTTTATTTAGGATTTAGACGTCGTTTCCAATTCGCGCGCGTTTATTTTTTTAGCATTATTACTCCTATTTTATTATTAATGTATCTGCTTATGGGATGTAATAGAATTAACTAGGACTCCTTTATGGCTTTTCTTTTCTTTTTCCAAAATTTTGGACATGTAATTAATCCCCGAAGCCATGTAATAGCGTAGCTTTAAACTCCTCTGTTGTACCCCAAAATTTTCCCTCTCATTTCTCAAGATATTTCCTACAAAGATCTTCAATGCCTCAATTTTGCGCAAGTATCGACTAGGTCAAACAATTTCCTCAACACTGATACCTCAAATTAGGGTTTGAGTTTGTACAAAGGCTGTGGGATTCATAATGTTTCAATTTACTTTTATGGATCATTATGGACCCTCAGGATTATTTTTGTCAAGTTTCAAGTCTTGGATCACAATTTTCCAAGAAAGTCATTCAAAGTACCAAAAGGGCAAAATGGGTGAAATTAGGGTTTTTACTGAAAATGACCGAACTTTGATTTTTGACCTAATACCCGAGTTATTGGTTGGAAGTTTGATCTCAAGGATCCGAGCGCTTCATTTTGACCTAATTGCATTTTTCAATTCATCTCCTGAGATCAGTGGATTGATAGACAGAATTCGGTCAATTGGTGGGAAAAGTCAATTGTACATTAAAAGTCAAACTTTGAATTTTTGACCAAAGTTGAGTCCCAAAAATCATATTTCATCAAGACATCCAAAATATGAAATTTGATCATCAAAAATCAAGAAAGTAAAAAATCCAACTTTTGCAAGACTTGGAAATTTTTCTAAGTTAAGTCCATTGCTTCATAACATCTTGTCACTACAATTAAAAATAGTTCAAGATGTTACAAATAATTTAAGTTATTACAAAGTGGCATTTTTGCAAGTTTACAAATCCTAAACTTTGTATTTCTTGGACTTTTTCCTTTGATTCAAAACCTTGCCACAATGCTTTGTCATTGATACAATATGCATAAATTGCTCCACAAACCAAACTTGTTTCATGCTACAAACTATGCTGTCCAAGTTATTGCTGAACAAAAAAAATGCTACTTCTATACATTGCCACAAGACTCCAAAACCTTGCTCAATTGCTGTCCTACAAAACCTTGTGCTATGCTGCACCACAAACCTGTCACAAAACCTGTGTATGGTGTCTTATACAGTCCAAAATCTGTCTAGAAAACCAGTCCAAAACTGCTCTATGCAGTCTGCTCCAACCTGCATCATAACAACCACAAAATTGCACCAAAATGGCAAAATAAAATTGTGTGGAAAAAGTATCAAAGCAGTAGGCAAAAACAATTCAAAATAACTTATTTTGTTTCCCTCCTAAACCTCAGTCAAGGGACTACAAAAGGGTTTGTTTCATAAGACATAGGGGGATTTTTTCTGAGAAAAGAGGAGAGAAGAGAAAAAACAGAATTTTTGTTAAACTCTGCTCATTCATAAAACCCAACTCATTCATAAAACCCAGTTCATCCATAAAAACTCTGTTAATCTTCAACTCTGTTTAGGACTCACAAAAATAGAAAAGATACTCAACCCACTATTATAAAACCTTGTAAACTCTCCCATAAACCCTCTAAACACTTCACATCATATAGATATTGTTCAAGCACAAGAACAATTTCTGTAGTGCCCTTATTCTCAACTTCTAAACACAAGACAATACTATATAAACTTGTCTGTTTGGAGTTGGTTCAACAACCTTCGACACAAAGGGAAGTCTAGCAGCTTCCTGGAGTTTTATTAAGTTCCATGCAGCATCTTAAAGGGTTTCAGACTCAAAACTTAAAGTGCAGTTGCAAGGTGTGATACGGTGGGAGAACTGACTTGGGGGTTTCGTGTTTGATCGCAAATGTTGCGGTTAGCAAGAGTCGCCACTGACTTTTCTTTTATCCAAAAGGAAAGGTGAAAAAGCACATGAAAGACCTTTGAGATTATTTCTTGAGTTTGGGGGGTAGATTATTAAAAGGGAAGGTATTAGTACCCTTTTCATCCATGGTTTTCCATGGGCTTTTAGTTACTTTCTAGATCACTTGCTTTTAGTTTGAAATTGTGCTTTGTGTGGTTTTTGAAAGTATTTTGTAAAGAGGCCATCGTTTAGGCAATCTTTGTAATGATTCTCGTTCGTAAGAATGTATACAAAGATGTTTGATCTTTTGAAAATGTTTTCAAGTTTGTAAGAGGTTTTGAAATTATAGGTGTTTGTTTTGAAAATAGAAAGGATGTTTTGAAATTGAGCAAGTAATTAGGAGCATTCTACCTACTCAAAAGTATTTCATGTTTATTTCCTTTTTCCTTTGACATTGTTATCTTACCATTGATTTGGTAAGTAACCCTATCTTTGGATGTAAACGGGATAGGCGTGGGTCATCGTATAACCATGATTAGAAATGTTGCAAGGTATCTTAGCATTCTCTTTTAGGGACTAAGATCATTTTGAAAGGCAACTTAGATAACGTCATCGAGGGACTATGATCTTGTATTTTTGTTTTTTTGCTTAGATACCTCACATGCGTAATATGGCCATTTTGTAAAGGTAACCAAGTGGATTTACCCTAGGGGTGCTTGTGTCCAAATGTATTGTTTTTCATGCTTGATTTTTTCTTTGATTAGAGTTTTTTATTTGATTGGTTTTAGTCTTTGCCTACAAACCCTAATTACTAACATTATATGAAATCGATAAATTGCGGAAAGTAAAATTACTATGCTATTACATCACTTGGGGATGGGGGATATAAACTTACAAATGGGGATGACAAGTAAAGTAAACCCTAATTACTATTACAAGGCTTTGACAATTACATAACTTATAATGCAAAAATAGTAAAATATGCAAGAAGATGTAAAGTGATAAATTGTTTTTTAGGATTTTTATAGAAAAGGTTTTGTAATTAATTTTATTGAAGAAAAACCTAAGTTTAAGTTAACTTAAAAAAACAAACAAACTGTTTAGAAATTTTTTTTGAGGTTTCATAAAGTAAAAAAAAGTCTTATAGTGTTAGGTCATTTCCAAGCAATGCAATATGTCCAAAATAAACTAAAGAATCTCAAAAATCAAGAAATTTGGTGCTTGAGCTGACACGGACCGTGTCAGTGGACACGGGCACCCGTGTAAGGACCTGTCCATAACTTTTATGTATTTTTTGGTTCCATCCAATCTGACACGGCCGTGTCACGTGACACGGGCGCCCGTGTCAGCCCCTGTCCATCTTTTTTCTGCTAGTGTACGCACCAGTAACATTGACACGGGCCGTGTCGTGTGACACGGGCACCCGTGTCAGCCTCTGTCCCTAAATTTTACTATGTTTTTCAACCCAAATAAGATGACACGGGCCGTGTCTTGTGATACGGGCACCCGTGTCAACCTCTGGTCTGGCTTTTTGTTAGTTTTTTTTCTCTTTGATCTGTCTTGTTATAGCTTTTGAGCATAAAAGAAAATGATGTATGAACAATGATATCACAGTTTCAGAAAGTTTACCTCTCGAAGCAGAAGCTTTATAACATGTACGGATGTTTCCGAGTGTAAAGTGGTGATTGATCGAGCTCCTTTGAAGCTTCTTGAAGCAACTCCAACCTTCCTTTTATACTGAAAATGGTTGAACCGCTCCAACCAAGTCAAGTTGCAATGTATGTTTTTTGAATTTGGAAGACGGTGATAGTGATGTTACAGAAGTTATTCTTATGTTTTAACAACTTCTATATGGTGTATGTGAAGTGTTTGGATGGTTTGTTTGGAGAAAACTTGCAAGGTATGAGATTCAAAGATTTGAACTTCAAAGCTCAAAAATGGAGGTTTTGTGGACAAATCTGGTTTTTTGACAGCAAAAAATGAGTTTTGAGTGTTTGTTTCTCCTTCTATTTTTTCTGGCCTTTCTCTCTATTTTTTCTAACCTCTTTCTCTTGCAAATGCTTCTTCTATTTGTAGGCAAGGGGTTTGTGCATATGAGCTGATTAGGTTTGTAAAACAACATGTTATGGTTTGGTTGGATTACAAAGATCAAACTATGTCAAGTACTCCATAGTCCCAAGATGAAGTACCAAAGTTGTTGGTATAGAGGAGCTACTTCCCATGATTTATGGTGGAGTATAATCAGCAACCAGCAAGCTATGGGCTTAAGACCAACTTTGTACAAAAAGCTTGCTTTTCAAGAATATCAATGGTGCCTTTATGCCATAAATGGAAAGATCTTTTGGGAAATGGCTCAAACACTTAGGTAATAGCTCAAGAGTGGGTGTAAGCATTAAATTATGATGAAATTTGCAAGTAAGGAAGCCTGCAACATAATATTATGCAGCAAATCATAAGGGTTTTGTCACGTGTTCTTCACTAAAATGACTTGCAATTCAATAATGGATGCTCAACTTCATGCCCTTGAATCTCCTAGCTTAAATATGATAAATTCATGATCTTGGATGTTTTAGAAAGCTTGAAACACCCTCTACAACTTTCGTGTTTACCACTTTTGTTAAATCAAACTGGAACTTGACGAAAATTGGCCAAGAAGTTGGGATAAAAACCTGACCAAAACTGCTGTAAATTTCTCTAAGTGTTTATTCAAAAATGTCATGACTTCATGAATTTATAACTCAAAATCCAAGCATTTATAGGAAAAGTTCTGCCCTATAATGTTTTAGATATCATTGAGATCTACAACTTTCATATTGGAAGTTTCCCTTGCATCATGTTAGAAATTTGGCATAAAGTTGTGGAAAAAATATGAAATTTCCAACACTTAGAAAAATTTCTAAGTTTAGAAATTTTGACTTTTCAAAATGAAATCTTGACTTTTTGATTTCTTGATGAAAAAGTTTCATATTTTGACATGTTTTGATGAATTGTGATCATTGATACTTGATACTGAGCCAAAAAGTCAAAGTTTGACTTTTCAATATATAGTTGACTTTTGATCAGTTGGCTGAAAATTCATTTGTCAATCCATTGGACTTGAGCAATGTTTTGAGCCATGTCAATAGGTAAAAATGATGCAATTGGACTCTTGAGATCATGCCTTAAACCAATTGATCATTTCTAGGTCAAAAATAAGAAATTGCCCTTTCCCAGTCAAAACCCTAATGTTGACCATTTTGCACTTTTGAAGATTTGTTCAAATTTCTTGAGGAATTATGGTCCAAACTTGATCAAATGATTCATATGAGTTTAAAGTGTTAATGTGGATAAAAAATTATGAAGTTTGACTGTAAATTGGCCACGGTTGACTTTTTCCCCAATACAATTGATTTTTAGGCCAACTGCTCAATTGACTGAGCAAAAGTGTGATCCAAAGCTTGAAACTTGGTATGAATAATATTGAGGGTCCATAATGATCCATGAAGGTCATATGGGGCATTGGAAGTCCAAATATCCTTGTGCAATCTCAAACCCTAATTTTGCTTATTAATGCTTAAGGAGGTGTCTTGAGCTGATCAACCCTAGTGCAGTCTTGAGCCAAATGAGATCTTGTGAGAAAATTCTTGACATGTGAGAGGGCAAATTTTGGGGTACAACAGCTTCCCCTGTTCAATCTTCTTAAACCTAAAGAGTTAGATTGGCGAGTTTTTCCATTCGTGACTCGAAGGTGGAAGATGATTGGACACTAGAGTGCCCAGAAATTTGCACTCAATAATGTGATGGTTGAGGGAATGGGATTAAAGATGCCATTTGGAGAGATGATGGAAAGTTGTTGGATATGGGCTTGTAGATGCCATCCAGAAATGAATGCTGAACCGTATCTGTAAGCTGAAACTGAATAAGTATCAGAATGCGTCCGTGTTTGGAGCGTATCTGAACTGTATCTGAAAGTTGAATCTGAATGAGTGTCAGAATTGAATCCGTATCTAGAGCGTATATGAATTGTATCTGAAAGCTGAATCTGAATGAGTATCAGGATGGAATCTGTATCTGGAGCATATCTGAACTATATCTGAAAGCAGAATATGAATGAGTATCAGGATGACATCCATATCTGGAGCGTATTTGAATTGTATCTAGAAGCTGAATCCGAATGAGTATCAGGATGGAGTCCGTATCTGGAGCATATCTGAACTGCATCTGAAAGCAGAATCTGAATGAGTATCAGGATGGCATCTGTATCTAGAGCGTATCTGAACTGTATCTAGAAGCTGAATCCGAATGAGTATCAAGACAACATCCATATCTAGAGCGTATCTGAACTATATCTAAAAGCTGAATCCGAATGAGTATCAGGATGTCATCCGTATCTGCAGCGCATATGAACTGTATCTAGAAGTTGAATTTGAATGAGTATCAAGATGGCATCCGTATCTGGAGCATATCTGAACTGTATCTAGAAGCTGAATCCGAATGAGTATCAGGATGGAATCTGTATCTGGAGCGTATCTGAACTGTATCTAGAAGCTGAATCTGAATGAGTATCAGGAGGGCATCCGTATCTGGAGCATATTTGAAATATATCTAAAAGCTGAATCCGAATGAGTATCAGGATGGCATCTGTATATGGAGCATATCTGAACTGCATCTGAAAGCAGAATCTGAATGAGTATCAGGATCGCATCCATATCTGGAGCATATCTAGAAGCTGAATCTGAATGAGTATCAAGACGACATCCATATCTGGAGCGTATCTGAACTGTATCTAAAAGCTGAATCCGAATGAGTATCAGGATGGCATCCGTATCTGGAGCGCATCTGAACTGTATCTAGAAGTTGAATTTGAATGAGTATCAGGATGGCATCAGTATCTGGAGCATATATGAATTGTATCTATAAGCTGAATCCGAATGAGTATCAGGATGGAATCCGTATCTGGAGCGTATCTGAACTGTATCTAGAAGCTGAATCTGAATGAGTATCAGGAGGGCATCCGTATCTGGAGCGTATCTGAACTATATCTAGAAGCTGAATCCGAATGAGTATCAGGATGGCATCTGTATATGGAGCGTATCTGAACTGCATCTGAAAGCAGAATCTGAATGAGTATCAGGATCACATCCGTATCTAGAGCGTATCTGAACTGTATCTAGAAGCTGAATCCGAATGAGTATCAAGATAAAGTCCGTATCTGGAGTGTATCTTAACTGTATCTGAAAGCTGAATCTGAATGAGTATCAGGATGGCATCCGTATCTGGAGCATATCTGAACTGTATCTAGAAGCTGAATCTGAATGAGTATCAGGATGGCATCCGTATCTGGAGCGTATCTGAACTGTATCTAGAAGCTGAATCTGAATGAGTATCAGGATGGCATCCGTATCTAGAGCGTATCTGAACTGTATCTGAAAGTTGAATCTGAATGAGTATCAGGATGGCATCCGTATCTGGAGCGTATCTGAATTGTATCAAGACTTTGAACATTGTTAATGGTAGCCATTGATTAACCTTATCCTGAAAAGGGTAAAATGTTAGCTAATATGCAATGTCATGTGGTATGAAATGCATGGTATAATGATATTATGATCCATGCATTCGTATTATCAATGTTTATGATATATGGATGCGATGTATGCGTATATGAGCTAAACTGCCGCACTGTTTGCCGGATTGGGGAAAATAAATCCCTGAATGCTGCTGAGGATATGGAGTGTAAGTCTTTATGTTTTGAAGTGTTGATGCATTTACACTTAGAGAAATAAACTCTACTGTAAGGGAACCGCCGTGTAACACTTGTAAAATCCTGTTGGGGAATCCTGAGAAATTGGACGACTTCTACTGGGGAGTGATAACTGGAAGTTTTGTTTCGCTGGGGATTAAACTGCACACTGCGGTGGATTTTGTGGAAATAGCTTAGAGATATTTCCCTATCTCTTAAAGCCATCAGTGATTGTCTTTCTATTTTTTTCATTTGTAAACGGTGATTACGTTCAAATTCATATGTTCAAAAATAAATCATTGGACGTTTTTGTAAACAAAACATAAGAGTAAAGGAAAACATATAGTTTTGCACTTTCAAAGGGATATCTTTGTATTGACTTTGAGTAAGTATTTTTGTACAATGAGACAAACATTCTAGTAAGAGAATGCCGTCGTAAAAAATGAAAATTTGATACAAAGAAAAGGTAGATATGTGAAATAATCCCATGGGATTCCCATTCTTCTATAGCCTTCGTGTTTCTGAGCATCTTATCTATTTGTTGCCTTGTCTGAAGCTGATTGAATTGATTAGAACCACTGAGTTTGTCAGTTGAAGCCAAAGGTTGTCTGTAAGGTGATCCAACAGGACAGTCATACGCTTTAACTCCCTAACTTTTGCCTGGACCGCCCTTTCGGGTTTTCAGTCCACCGGGATAACCTTTTTTGCCCAAGCCGCCCTTTCGGGTTTTCAGCTTGTCGGGTGTACAATTTTTTTTGTTTTATCCCTAATTTTTTCCCGAACCTTTTTGGTTCGTCGGGATGCCCTTGTTTTGCCTTGGTGTGTCAACCTAGCGGGTCTCTTATGCGTAGTATCTTTTGACTATGTCCGCGTTCACAGGGTGTGGTAAGTCGTCTCCACCCATAGTGGTCAAGATCATTGCTCCACCAGAGAATATGCTTTTGATCACAAACGGTCCTTCGTATGTAGGAGTCTATTTTCCCCTGGGATCACCTTATGGTAGTATGATACGTTTGATCACCAGATCCTCGACTTGATATACTTGGCATCTGACCTTTTTGTTGAAAGCCTTGATCATCCGCTTTTGATACATTTGACCATGACATAAAACAATAAGCCTTTTCTCATCAATCAAGTTCAGTTGATCAAGTCGAGTCTGGATCCAATCTTCTTCATTCAGCCCTGCATCCTTCATAATCCTCAGAGAGGGGATCCATACCTCAATAGGTAAGACAACCTCCATGCCGTATACCAGAGAGTAAGGTGTTGCCCCGGTTGATGTGCGTGCCGTGGTACGATAACCGTGGAGAGCGAATGGTAACATCTCATGCCAGTATTTGTATGTGACTGTCGTTTTCTGTATAATCTTTTTGATGTTTTTATTTGCGGCTTCGACAAGACCATTCATCTTTGCCGGTAAGGGGAAGAATTGTGATGCTGGATCTTGAATTGCTCGCACAGGGCGGTGAGCATAGTATTGTTAAGATTCGTACCATTGTCTGTGATGATCCTCTTCGGGATACCGTGACGATAAATGAGATTCTGCCTGATGAACCGGGCTACAACATTCTTGGTAACAGAAGCCAAAGAGGCCGCCTCAACCCACTTTGTAAAATAGTCAATGGCCACTAAGATGAAACGGTGTCCATTAGAGGCTGTTGGTTTGATTTCCCCAATCATATCTATGCCCCACATAGCAAAGGGCCAAGGAGCCGTCAAGACATTCAGAGGAACCGGAGGTACGTGCACCTTGTCAGCATAGATCTGACACTTGTGGCAGGTTTAAGCATGTTGATAGCAATATGCTTCCACGGTAGACCAGTAATAGCCTTCCCGTATGATCTTCTTTGCCATCGTATGCCCACTGGAATGGGTACCAAAAGTGCCCTCATGTATCTCAACCATGATCTTTTCCGCTTCAACCTTGTTTACACACCAAAGTAACACAGAGTCGTGGTTCCGTTTGTAGAGAATGCCATTACTAAGGAAGAATTTAGCAGAGAATCTCCTTAAGAACCTCTTATCATTGACTGAAGCTCCTTCCGAATATTCTTGAGCCTCGAGATACCTCTTGACTCCGTGAAATAAGGCTGGTCCATTACTTCTTCAGTATTAATCTTGTGATAGTGAGCTGGTTCATCCATTCGTTGAATTGTGATCTGGGGAGCCTCGTTATCCCATTTAAGTTTAAACATGGATGACATTGTGGCTAGTGCGTCTGCTAGCTGATTTTCTTCTCGCGGGAAATGCTCGAAGGTAATCTTCTCAAAATGTGGGATCAGTGTCAGTACATGTTCTTTATAGAGGATAAGGTTAGGGTGTTTAGTGTCCCAGTCCCCTTTGATCTGGATGATGACCAAAGCTGAATCTCCAAATACACTTAAGGATTTGATCCCCAAATCTATAACAGCTTTGAGACCAAAAATGCATGCTTCGTATTCTGCCATTTTATTTGTACAATTGAAGCAGAGTCTTTCCGTAAAAGGAGTATGACATCCTTCAGGAGATATGAGTACAACACCAATACCATTGCCGAGTGCGTTGGATGCCCCATCAAAAACCAGGGTCCATCGGGATCCTTGTTCAGGTCCATCATATGGTCTGAATTCTTCACAGTTGTTTACCATCATGATGTCTTCATCTGGGAATTCGAACTTCATGGACTGGTAATGTTCCACATCTTGATGAGTAAGGTGATCAGCTAGTACACTTCCCTTTATTGCTTTCTGGGTAGTATACTGTATGTCATACTCTGTCAGGATCATCTTCCATCTTGCTATTCTCCCAGAGAGAGCATGTTTCTCAAAGATATATTTTATTGGATCCATTTTAGATATCAATAAGGTAGTATGAGTCAACATATACTGTCTTAGACGGCGAGCAACCCATGCCAGAGTGCAACAAGTTTTCTCGAGCAGTGAATATCTGGTTTCACAGTCGGTAAACTTTTTGCTCAGGTAATAAATAGCATGCTCTTTTTGGCTAGACTTGTCATGCTGCCCCAACACGAACCCCATTGAATTTTTCAAAACAGTTAGATACATGATCAAGGGTCTTCCCTCGACTGGTGGCATCAAAATAGGAGGCTCTTATAAGTACTCTTTGATCTTGTCGAAGGCAGTTTGGCACTCATCATTCCATTTGACTACTTAATCTTTCTTCAGTAACTTGAAGATTGGTTCACAAGTAGCTGTCAGGTGAGAAATGAATCTGGCTATGTAGTTTAAATGTCCCAAGAATCCTCTGACTTCCTTCTCAGTACACGGAGCAAGCATCTCTTGTATCGCTTTCACCTTGGCGGGATCCACCTCTATACCTTTATTGCTGACAACAAAGCCTAGAAGTTTACCGGACCTCACTCCGAATGTGCATTTATTTAGGTTCAACCTCAACTTGTATTTCATTCGCCTCTAAAATAGTTTCTGTAAATGATCAAGATGCCCTTCTTCTGTTTGAGATCTAGCTATCATGTCGTCCATATAGACCTCTATTTCGTGATGTATCATTTCGTGAAATAAGGCTACCATGGCACGCTGTGATACGGTGGCAGAACTGACTGTTAATACTGATTTGCATTTTGTATTCGCAAATGTGCGGTAAGCAAGAGTCGCCACCGAATTTTATTTTATCCAACAAAGGCAAAGGAAAAAGAACAGAAAAAACCTTTTTCGATATCTTTCTGAGTACGGGGGGTAGATTATAGGAAGGGAAGGTGTTAGCACCTTTTCTATCCGTGGTTTTCCACGGGCTCTTAGGTACTTTCTCATTTTTTTCAAATTGCTTGTGTGTGTTTTTTTTGAAAAGTTTTTGTTTTACTTCGTGGTAACCCTTGTATCGGTCCTCAAGAGTATGGCGAAGTTATTTCGAAAACTGTTTTTGAAAAGTGTTTGTGTGAAATTTTTTTTGAGCAAGTACCTAGGAGCTAATCTACCTACTTGAAAAAGTCTGTTCATTTTCCTTTAGACAGCGCTATCCTATTATTAAGGAATAGGTAGCACCATCGTTGGAGTTTTAAGGGATGTTCGAAGGGACAAATACGATCACAAAAGAAATGTTAGGAAATTTTAGTAATCATCCTAAAGCCTTAAATATCTTTTTCCGAGGCAACATCTGAATGGGTCATTTTAGATCTTTTGGGACTAGAGGACGACCACTAACATTCCCTATACTTCATGACCGTTTGCCGAAGGCAACCAGAGTGGAGTAAATCCTAGGAGTGAGCATGTGCAAGTGTGCCTTTTTTTTCCAGTTTATTTATCTTTGGATATTTAGGGTTTTCTACTGTATTAATTGCAATTTGTCTTTCCATACAATCCTATTAACATACATCTAACAGCTTATAGTTTGCGGAAATTAAAATGCGAGAAATTAAGGTCCTAACTATTACAAGGCTTTCGCAGATACATAATTATTTTGACTGTAAATAAAGATGCGGAAATTTAAAACCCTAATTACCATTACAAACTCAGAGCAGTTACAATAATAGAAAAAGGAAAGTTAAAGGCGCGCGCGACGAATTAAATGTGAGAAATAATTGGAAAAACCTAAAAATCTAATTGAAAAAATATTTAGGTTATTTTTTTTTGAGAAGAAATTAAGTTATGTATAACATTAAACCTAATTCTAGTTGATTTTAATTATACAAAAAAAGGAATTAAATTGCCTAAATTTAATTAAACTAATTAATTAATAAAAATATTTTTATAAAAAAATGATTTTTGATGTTTTTATGATTTTATGATTAAATAAAAAAAGCATGATTTTTGGTGTTATTTGAAAAAAAGAAATAATTAATAAATAATAAAAAGGAATTAAAATAAAAAAGAAAAGAATTGGGCCTGTTTGGTGAGCAATTAGGGGGGTGCATGCTGAATTTGTGCCACGCCCATGAATGCCGAGCCCATTCATACGCCTGATTCTGTGCAGCCACGTTTGGAGAATGCACCATGGTCTTTCCTTGGTTTGAGCGTTGGATCTGTGTTGGTAATGATCTAGTGGCGGGATGTTGAGACCACATGGTAGGTGCTTGGAACGTGTATACATAGAATCTGCAAATGAGTGTTAAGAAAATAAAGAAAACACAGGGACCTGGGATCGAACCCAGGTCCTCTCCACTATCCAACGTGCGCTTCACCACTGGGCTATATTGTTCAATTATGATTATAATAAGACCAAATTATAATATATAAAACAAAGTGGATAAACTGAAAAAACGCGTGTGATTCAAACAAGCCAATGGTGTTGTGCCAAATCATCATCTTCTTCTCCTGTTCGTCGTCTTAGGTACCAGACTTATACCTACGGACATTTTCCATAGCTATAAACCTGCAAGCTTAAAAAATTCACAAGATGCATGTTAAATTAATTCTAGCTATACTAATCACCTCGTCTTGATCTCACGAGGACCATGGCACTATTTTCTTGGTCTAATTTAACCTGTACAGAGAAACCCTAAAACGGCCCCCTAAACCCTAGCAATGGCAATTAGAGAAACAGTCATCAAAACACAAAATTAATTGAGCCAAAACATTCCAAATGATGATACAAACATAATGCTATGCTTAAAAGTGGTTAATCATGCGTAAATTGTAAGATCAAAATCAAGCTTGTATGTGCAAACCATGGGTTTACCAGGAGTGATTCTGGGCTTGGGAAGGCTTGCAAATGATCGTATTAGCTTCAGGAGATGTCCAGGAAGCGATTAGAAGCTTTGAATGGCCTTGAATCGTCCCCTAGGTTAGAAATCAGATCCACACTTTTTGTCTAATTTTTGAGTTTTCTTCTTCAGCTCTTACGACTGCAACCCTTATTCTTTTGGCATGTGTATGTTCTATATATGTAGTGTGATGAATTAGGGCAACAAAAACATATTGAATCTTTTGGAATCATGGTAATTGAATGTAATTTGTTTGCTATATGATATCTTTCCAAAACCATCTGAATCATGCTATTTTTGCCTCAATTTTCCTTGATTTGATTTGATCTGATTAGGCTAGCTTGATTAGATTTGATTCTAACAAAAATCAGATAAAAAAAATCAATCTTTTATATTTTTTGCCATTTATTTGATTTAATTTGACTTTTAAATAATAAAAATCAAAATAAAATAAATAAATAGAGCAAATAATATATGGATGCTGATTTGGGTCGTGGACCATGTCTTCAACAAGATACAATCATGAAAAGCTAGGCCCATTTGACAAAAAATGCACTTTTGAGCACATTTGACTTTTGGCAATTTTCCAAAAATGGCTAACTTTGACAATGCACATCTCTTCCAATTTTGATCCTAGGAAGGTGTTCTTGGACTTTTTGGAAAGCTCATGATGTCCCCAAAACAACCATTTTGGTTTCATCTCAATTGGGTCTTCCATGTTCATGTAAGAAGCTTTGACCCAAAAGGTATTTTTGTTGACTTTTCAAAAGGACCTATAATGTAGAAACTCATATCTTTTTATGAGTGCATTTTTTGAACTTGAGGGATGAAGATGAGTTGTAGGAAATTGGATTTTCTTAAAATTGAGCTTTGGATGAGAAATTTATGATAAAGTATGAGAAAGTTATGCTTGGTCAAAGTTTGGTTGACTCTTCCTGAGAAACCCTAATTTAGCAACTTTTGAGTTTTGATGAATTAGGAGCATTCCTTGAGGGATCATGATCAACCCTTGATCAAATGATGGATATCACTTCAAAATGTTTATGTTGACCAAAAATCTTAAAGTTTGACTGTATGTGGGTCACAATTGACTTTTGACCTAACATAGTTGATTTTCAAGCATCTGAGCAGTTGACTGAGCAAACTTCTTGTGCAAGGAATGAAACATGGCATGGATGATTTTGAGGACATATTAGGACTATGGAGAGCATATAAGTCCTTTTGAGCTCACCCATCTTGATGAAAATGGAAACCCTAGTTGGAGGTTCCTTGCTTAAGGAGAGGGTTTGTCTGGTCCACTCTTGGGTATCCTTGAGCAAGTTAAGGGTCTTAATGAGCATATGTTGAGTAAAATGGGAGGGAAAATTTTTGGGTACAACAGCTGCCCCTATTCTAACTTCTTACACCTGAGGATGTAGATTGGCTTGTCTGTCTTTCGTGATTTGAGGGTGGAAGATGATTGGACACTAAAGTGCCCAGAAATTTGCACTCGCATGAAGTGTATGGTGATTGATCGATAATATCGGGAATAAGCTTACGGATTCCATTTGGAAGGTGACAGAGAATTGTCAGAGATGGGCTTAAAGATGCCATCTAGAGAAGATATCGGTTGCATAAGATATTCCTTTGCGAGAATTCCTGTACCTGCCGCTGAGGAGGACTTCACCGAGGCAAGTTGATTTATGTCTTGGGAAATAGAGTATAGGAGCGTTGGTTGTCCATTACTCTACTGTGGAATTAATTCTTGATTGAGGAGGTGGAAGTGAACTGCATATCTGGTCGGGGTCTAGGCTGCACAGTAACTTATTGGGGAAAGGTGAACTCGACCGTAACTGGTCGGGTCCAGGTATTACAGTGCTGTAAAATGTTATCTGGAGATAAGAGAGAAGGAACCTGGATAGTAGGGTTGCTTCAAGGTGAAATCCTGGATCGTGGGGATATGTGAAGGAACCTGGATAGTAAGGTTACTTCGGGATGAAAGCCTGGATAGTGGGGTTATGAGAAGGAACCTGGATAGTAAGGATATGAGAAGGAACCTGGATAGTAGGGTTACTTCGGGATGAAAGCCTGGATAGTAGGGCTTATGAAAAGGAACCTGGGTCGTAGGGTTACTTCGAGATGAAATCCTGGATAGTAGGGCTTATGAGAAGGAACCTGGGTCGTAGGGTTACTTTGGGATGAAAGCCTGAATAGTAGGGCTTATGAGAAGGAACCTGGGTCATAGGGTTACTTCGAGATGAAAGCCTGGATAGTAGGGCTTATGAGAAGGAACCTGGGTCGTAGGGTTACTTCGAGATGAAAGCCTGGATAGTAGGGCTTATGAGAAGGAAACTGGGTCGTATGGTTACTTCGAGATGAAAGCCTGGATAGTAGGGCTTATGAGAAGGAACTTGGGTCGTAGGGTTACTTCGAGATGAAAGCCTGGATAGTAGGGCTTATGAAAAGGAACCCGGGTCTTAGGGTTACTTCGAGATGAAAGCCTGGATAGTAGGGCTTATGAGAAGGAACCTGAGTCGTAGGGTTACTTCGGGATGAAAGCCTGGATAATAGGGCTTATGAGAAGGAACCTGGGTCGTAGGGTTACTTCGAGATGAAAGCCTGGATAGTAGGGCTTATGAGAAGGAACCTGGGTCGTAGGGTTACTTAGAGATGAAATCCTGGATAGTAGGGCTTATGAGAAGGAACCTGAGTCGTAGGGTTACTTTGAGATGAAAGGCTGGATAGTAGGTCTTATGAGAAGGAACCTGGGTCATATGGTTACTTTAAAGTGATAGTGTAGATTAGTTGACCCGTTTGGTTTCGGGAACTGAGTTTCCATTATTCGTCTACAGACGTGACCTGTATAACTGCTGGATTTGTTGAAGATAATTATCTTTCCTGAAAAGATACCAGGGTTAATTATATGCAATGCATGAAATGCCTTGTGAGATGATGTTCTCAAAATAAATGAGATCCTGCTGTATATGATATGTATGTGCATGTCATGATGTATGTACATGAAATTCTATTGGGGTATGCCCGAGTCTGGGAAAATAAATCCCTGACTGCTACTGGAGAATATAGCATTCCTGACTGTTGTAGAGAATTATGGTTCTTCTACTTCCGCCGGTGATGGTGAACGGGAATGACTATGATGGAGATCTATTCTTTGTTGTTTATGAATACTCTGTCAGAGAGAGATTCTATTTGAGAATAACTCTGTGGGGAACAACTTGGAAAGTGAATTTCCGTAGCTTAAGTAACGAGCTCTGTCAGGGATTGAGCTTCTGTATCTAGAGAAATAAACTCTGCTTGGGAGATAAAATTTACTGGCCCGCTCGCGATTATGAAATTCGGCTGGGGATATAGCTGTCATGTTTCTGAATGACCCTGGTTGGGGAGATTACTTCCTGTTTCGGGAAAGCCGACATCAGTGCTTTTGAATACTTTTACTCTGTGGGGAGTGTATGTACTGATGATGGTGCTCCAAAGCTGTCTCTGTCCCGGTACCTGTTGGGCAGAGTAACTGTCGGGTTTGACACTTCTTGTTTTTGCCCATGTTTTTGGAATTACGAGTAATTGTATTTTTGTTTCTTATGTAAATATTTATGAGCAGCAATCATATTCAAATGCATATGTCAAGAATAAATGCATTGTCTTTTTGTATTGATTTTTTAAGTTGGCCTGTAATTGGCGCTTTCGTACAAGGAGGCTGACGCTCTAGTAAGAGAACGCCACCGTAAAAATAGAAACTATACAATTTTGTGCAAAAGAAGACAGCTATGTGCAACAATCCCATTGAGTTCCAACTCTGATATTGCCCTTATGTCTTTGAGCGTCTCATCACTTTGCTACTTGGCCGAAAGTTGATTAGATTGATTGGTGCCGTTCGAGCTTGATAGTCGATACCGAAGTCTGGTCGCAAGATAATCCAATGGGACATAGTGATATGCTTTACATCCATAACTTTTGTCTGGACTGCCTTTTCGGTTTTCAGTCCACCGGGATACCCTTTTTTTGCCCAAGCCGCCTTTTCAGGTTTTCGGCTTGCCGGGTGTACATATTTTTTTTTATTTTCATCCCTTATTTTTGCCCGAACCCTTTTGGTTCACCGGGAAGCCCTTATTTTTTCCTAGGTCAGTCAACTTAGCGGGTCTTTTAATCAGGCGTAGTATCTTTTCACTATGTCTGCATTGACAGGGTGAGGAAGGTCGTCACCGTCCATGGTGGTTAGAATCATAGCTCCATCCAAGAAAATGTTTTTAACCAAAAATGACCCTTTATATGTGGGGGTCCATTTGCCCCTGGGATCACCTTGCGGCAGTATGATGCGCTTGATCACTAGATCCCCGAGTCGATATTCTTGACGTCTGACTTTCTTGTTAAAAGCCTTGATCATTCGCTTTTGATACGTTTGACCATGACAGATAGCGGTAAGTCTCTTCTCGTCGATTAGATTTAGCTGATCAAGTCGAGTTTAGATCCAGTCGTCTTTGTTCAAACCCACATCCTTCATAATCCTGAGAGGAGGTATCTGGACTTCGATGGGTAGGACTGCCTCCATGCCATATACCAGAGAGTAAGGTGTTGCCCCTGTTGACTTCCGTGCTGAGGTACGGTATCCATGAAGAGAAAATGGTAACATCTTATGCCAGTCTTTGTATGTCACCTTCATCTTCTGTACAATTTTCTTGATGTTCTTGTTAGCCGCTTCAACATCGCCATTCATCTTCGGACGGTAGGGAGAAGAGTTATGATGTTTTATCTTGAATTGTTTACAGAGCTCGGTGATCGTTGTGTTGTTGAGATTCATACCATTATCAGTAATAATTCTCTTTGGCACACCATACTGACAAATTAGATTATGTCGGATAAACTGCGCCACAACGTTCTTGGTCACAGTAGCAAAAGAGGCCGCCTCAACCCACTTCGTGAAGTAATCAATGGCCACTAGAATGAAACGATGTCCATTGGAAGCAGTGGGCCTGATTTCTCCGATCATATCAATGCCCCACATTGCAAAGGGCCACGGAGTTGTCAAGACGTTCAAGGGAACCAGAGGCATATGCACCTTATCAGTGTAGATTTGACACTTATGACAAGTTCGGGAATGCTGATAACAATCTGCTTCCATAGTGGACCAGTAATATCCTGCCCGTAGGATCTTCTTAGCCATGGTATGTCCACTGGAATGGGTTCCGAAGGTACCTTCATGTAGATCTGTCATAATCCTCTCTGCTTCTCTCTTGTCTACACATCGTAGTAAGGTAGAGTCATGATTGCGCTTGTAGAGGATCCCATTACTGAGGAAGAATTTTGCAGCGAACCTTCTCAGAAACTTCTTATCATTGACAGATGCCCCTTCCGGATACTCTTGAGTCTCGAGATACCTCTTGACTTTGTGAAACCAGGGTTTGTCTGCCACCTCTTCAGTATCAATCTCACACCAGTGCGCTGGTTCGTCCAACCTCTCAATGGTGATTCTGGGAGCTTCATTGTCCCACCTGACTTTGAACATAGAAGATATGTAGCTAGCGCGTCCGCTAACTGATTCTCCTCTCGCAGGAAATGTTTAAAAGTTACCTCCTCAAAGTGTGGGAGTAATGTCAGCACGTGCTCTTTGTATGGGATGAGATTTAGATGCTTCATATCCCATTCTCCTTTGATCTGACTTATTACCAAGGCTGAATCCCCGGAAATGTCCAAGAACTTGATCCTGAGGTCAATAGCGGCCTTGAGACCCATGATACAAGCTTCATATTCCGCCATGTTGTTAATGCAGTTGAAACATAGTCGGGTGGTGAAAGGAGTATGATAACCCTCAAGAGATATGATTACATCACCGATGCCATTACCAAGTGCGTTCGAAGCCCCGTCAAAAACCATAGTCCATCGGGATCCCTCTTCGGGTCCTTCATCCGGTCCAGGTTCTTCGTAGTCAGTCACCAGCATAATATTCTCATCCGGGAACTCAAAATTCATGGACTGATAGTCATCCACGGCCTGATGAGCCAAATGATCAGCCAATACACTCCCCTTGATTGCTTTCTAAGTTGTATATTGTATATCGTACTCAGTTAAGATCATCTGCCATCTTGCTATTCTTCCGGAGAGAGCGGGTTTCTCGAAGATGTATTTGATTGGATCCATCTTAGATATCAACAAAGTAGTGTGGGTCAGCATATACTGTCTTAGTCAGCGAGCAGCCCATGCCAAAGCGTAGCAAGTTTTCTCGAGAAGTGAGTATCGTGTCTCACAGTCGGTAAATGTTTTGCTAAGGTAGTATATTGCGTGCTCTTTTCGACCAAACTCGTCATGCTGCCCCAAACACACACCCCATTGAATTGTCTAGCACTGTTAAGTACAATACCAAAGGTCTTTCTTCAACCAGAGGCATCAGAATTGGCAGTTCTTGAAGGTATTCCTTGATTCTTTCAAAAGCTACCTGGCATTCGTCATTCCACTTTACCACTTGATCTTTCTTCAGAAGCTTGAAGATGGGCTCACTAGTAGCAGTTAGATGTGGAATGAACCTGGAGATATAATTCAAGCGTCCCAGGAAACCTCTAACTTCCTTCTTTGTACGGGGAGATGGCATTTCTTGTATGGCCTTTACCTTCGCAGGGTCTACTTAGATGCCTTTGTCGCTGACAATGAAACCCAGGAGCTTACCAGACCTTACCCCGAAGGTGCACTTGTTCGGATTCAATCTCAGCTTGTATGTCTTTAACATGTCAAACAACTTTTGTAAATGATCAAGGTTCTCCTCCTCGGTTTGATACCTGGCTATCATGTCATCAACATAAACCTCGATCTCATGGTGGATCATATCATGGAACAAAGCAACCATGGCACGCTGATAAGTTTCCCCGACATTCTTCAACCCAAAAGGCATTACCTTGTAACAGAAGGTGCCCCACTGTGTGATAAAGGTTGTCTTCTCCATGTCTTCAGGAGCCATCTTGATCTGGTTGTAGCCAGAGAAACCATCCATGAAGGATAAGATTTTGTGATGCGTGGTGTTGTCAACCATAACGTCAATGTGAGGAAGTGGGAAGTCATCCTTGGGGCTTGCCCTGTTCAGATCTTTGTAATCTACTCACATCCGTATCTTACCGTCCTTCTTAGGTACCGGAATGACGTTAGCAACCCACTGTGGATAGGAGGTGACAACTAAGAACCCTGCATCGAACTACTTCATGACCTCTGCCTTGATCTTCTCTGACATTTTAGAGCGCATACGACTGACCTTCTGTTTAACTGGAGGATAGTCTTCCTTAGTCGGCAGACGATGCACCACAATATCAGTGTCTAAACCTGGCATGTCTTCATATGACCAGGAAAAGATCTCAATGTAGTCGTGCAACATTTGTATCAACCGCTGTTTGATCTTAACTTCCAGATTTGCGCCGATCTTGACCTCTTTTCTGTCTATCTCCGTGCCCAGGTTTATTGTCTCAACTGGATCTTCATGAGGCTGTATAGCTCTTTCTTCCTGCTGTAATAGTCTAGCAAGTTCTCCATGCACCTCACAATCATCCTCACCTTCATCTTTGGCTTGGTTTATTGGATTTTCGAAGTCATAACTGGCAGTAGCAGAGCTGTTATCAATGGGATACGTAGTGGATATGGATCCGCAATATGATACGTGAGTGTGTGTAAGAGTATAGCTGTTTTGATAAAGTGAAAATAGAAAATAAAAACAGAGAGTGCAAAATTTGTATGCAAGGAACGTCCAATGTTTTATTGATGATATATGAAATGACAAATGATAGCCCTCACAAACAAAGCCAATGTGCCTCGGGCAAGGCACAAGGCTGTAGAGTTTAAATTGTTTATTACAAATCTCAAAACAAGTAAGGCAATTACTACGGAATAAAAGAAACTGGTATAAAGTCCCTAGCCGTCCAGTTACTCGACCCACCGTTGGTAGTTGGATAGATCTAGCTGTCAATGTCAGAGTCTTCCTCACTGTCTTCAATGTCATTAATTCCCTAATTGCTGATGCGTAGGGGAGGTCCTCCAGCTCGAGCGCGTCGAACAACCTTTTGAGCTCCTGAAGTAAAGCCCAAACCAAACTTATTAGTTTTGTGAGTAAAATCAGGGAGCTATCCCCAATTAGTATCCCCACCTTCTTCAACCACTGCTCTGGCGTCTTTGAGAGAAGCCATCTTCAGAGGAGGTTTGTTGCTAGTAGTAGTTTCAGTCGATTCTAAGATCTGGCGAACCTCTTCAAAATTCTGGCAAGGAGTCTCTATGAATTCCCCGTCCATCTCTACGTACCTGAAGGAGTTGAGGTGGCTTACCATATACTCTTCTTCTCCACGTACCGTGACGATCTCCCCCTTCACTGGATACTTCAGCATTTGATGCGGTGTAGAAGTAACAGCCCCAGTGTTGTACCCCAAAATTTTCCCTCCCATATTCTTCAAGAATGGCAAAGAGCATGCTTCAAAATCTCCCCAAGGGTTGCACAGTTCAAAGGCCTCCTAACAGTCAAAAACTAGGGTTTTGGTTCTGGCAAAGAAATTGAAGTTTCCAAGGGTCCAATCAAGTCCCACATGCCTACAAACATGGTCAAGCATCCACATGCCAAGTTTCAAGACTTACAGCACAAAATTGCACAGTCAGAAACCCTAATTGCCCTACAGTCAACTGCAGGGGCAAAATGGTCATTTGACAGTCAAAAGTCCAAATTTTTGGTCAACATCTTATTTTGAAGCCACAAACATCATTTGATCAATTCTTGATCATGATTCTCAAGGCATGGCTCAAAAAGTCTCAAGTTGCAAAAGTTTCCATATTTGGACAGTTGAAAAAGTCAACTGCAAATTGACCAGGGCATAACTTCCACATGGTTTATCAGAAAAATTCCATCCAAAGCTCATTTTGAAGATAAAGACATTTCCTATAACTCCTCTTCACACTTCAAGTCCAAGAAATGCTCTCACAAAAAGTTATCAATCTCAACATTATAGGTCATTTTCAAAAGTCCACAAAAAGGCACTTTAAGTCAAAGGCCATAACTTGAGATTGGTAAATCAAAATGACATGGGACCAAAGGCATTGGTTAGAGGACTTCAAGTGCTTTCCAAAATATCCAAGAACATGATCAAATCTTAAAAATTGAGCAAGATATGCCTTGTGGAAGTTGGGAAATTTTTGGGAATTTTGAAAAGTCAACTTTACTTCAAATGCCTCAAAATTGCTAATGGGCCACATTTTCTTCCAAGATTCATCATCCAAAGGCTATGCACGACCATTTGGCCCAAAGGGGATTTATTTCATCATTTTTATTATTTATTTGAATTTTTAATCACCATTAATTCATTTAATAAAATAAAATATGAAAAAATACTAAACAAATGCATTTGAATCTTTTTATGCAGCCTATGCCCTCATTGGTTACTCAAGAATTCGTGCACTTCAAAAAAGGGAAGATTTGGTGCAAATTGGCATGATATTCATGTGGAAAAGATTTGAAAATATTCATTGAAAATCAAATATTTCTTTCATCAATGCAAAAGGTTTTTGGACTTGATTCTTACCCTAATCCACTCCCATACATAAACAGATGCAAACCCTAAAGCTCACAACCTTCAAGCTGCGCCCAAGAATCAAAACCAATTTGGCATTTTTCATCAAATTTTTCAAAACTGAAAACGATATTGCAGGGAGTTTAAAAGCTTCTAACCAATTCCAATAGCTTGCCAAGGCTTCAAGGAACCTAACTGCATCCTTTTTCAATCCCCACGCATCAAGAATTGGTATATAGAATTCAAAATTTCTCATACTTTATGCATGATCGTGTTTCAATTTCTGGGCATTTTCCATACAGTTTGATTGTTGTTTTACACTAACCTAATCATGCTGAAACTAACCATGCCATTTAATTCAGTTTTCGTGCTTTGTACGTGAATCTACCATTGAAGCTTGCTAGGGTTCCAGAGCTGTAAAATTAGGGCTTTCCTCTTCAGGAAAAATTGAGACACAAGAACCACGCCATTAAAATCAGAAGCTTATGACTAATTGATTCCATACCTCGCGATAAATTTATGATTAACAGAATTCTATTCGCTATTTTTGTGTGCAACATTTAGTGGGGGTTTAAAACCCCCGCTATCCAGTTTGTTTTTTCAGGAAAAATAAAGAACAGAGGAAGAAGGCGCTTATGTGTCATGACGTGAAAGGACAATTCAAAGTTGGCGCGCGTTTTATTGCTTCAGACCACTAACTCTTGTTTTTTCTTATAATAATTGCATTCCATTAATGTTACAAAGAAAGCGCCTGGCACAGTTGGTTGATGCGTTGTCCAATAGGTACTGGGACCTGGGTTCGATTCCCAGGTCCCCTCACTTTCTTGATATATTTTGTTTCAACGTGATTCCATGCAGTTTCAATCCCAGGGCCTACCATGCACTCTCATCAATGGATTGCCACATGTCTCAGAATATCCATCCAACAGCCACGATCTGAAGAATACCATATGCCTTGGTCAATGGAGTCACACGCGCGCTGAAAAGTCAACCAAAGGCCTTAAATCATTGGGCCTAATTGCTGGCCACATAACCTCCAAATTGGGGTCAACACCCCCCATTGGTTTGCTTTCTTTCACTCTTTTTATTTTTTCTATTTTATTTGTTTAATTTAGTTTTAATTTAATTCTTTAAATTAATTTGTTTTCTTTAACATAAAAAATAATAATAAAAATCAGAAAAGACAAAAAAATAAAAAAATATTTTATTTAATGTTATTTTGTAAATAAACTTTATTAATTAATTTAGTTTTTTTAATTCTAGGTTTAATTCTAATATTTTTCTTAATAAATTAAAAAAATGTAGAATTAGGGTTTTATACTTTTATTCTTTTTTTTCTTTTTCACCCTATGTAATTATTTATTATTATTTTGTAAATAAAATTTGCCATATAAATAATTAATGTAAATTAGGTCAAATTAAAAACATTTTCTTAATAAATTAAAAAAAAAATTTAGAATTAGGGTTAACTAACTTTTCTTTTAATTCCAATTTAACTTTCTTACAAAAATCCATAAATACAAAAAACTAAAAAAAAAAATAATTTCCTTCTTCTCATTAAATTTAATTAATTTCATAATTGTAATTTAATTTCCTTAAAAGGGTCCAACGCCCTCGCATTCCCGATTTTACTTATTCTCGCATTTTATTTTTATTTCCTCTTTTTGTGAATATAATGTAATTGTCCCAAAGCTATGTAATAGATTAATTAGATATTTATCTTTCCGCTTTACTTTATTTCAAATCGGGTCTTGGATTAATTTGGCGATGTGGACCCGCGCCTTTGTAATAGCGTAGGACTTTTAATTCCGCATCTTTTTAACTGTTAATAGTTTTGCATGAAGGAATGAATGTCAAAAATAAAAACAAAGCGTGGATCACCAATACATGACAAGATAAATATAATTGAAAATGACACACAAATCACACACCACCCCTAGGGTACGCCTCACTGTTGCCTTGCCCCTCGAAAGGTGGTCGTCGAGTAGAGGATGTTTTAGTAAGTCCTCATGTCCATGAATATGGCATGAGGGTAGCTTCTAAGGTGTCTTCCTATTGCTCCGGTGATCACCATGTCCCGAACCCTCGAATTGACCCGAACACCTCCAACGGTGGTGCTACCTACCTCTCAATGGTGGGATAGCACTACTTTAAGGACATTTACACAGACAAATTCCTTAGGGTAGGTAGAGAACTCGTAGATACTTGCTCTAATTTCAAAACAAATCAAAAATACTTTTCACACCGACACCTTTTCAAAAAGCTTCCGAAAGCAACTTTTCAAACACTCTTGAGGACTGATACAAGAGTCGAACTGAAATTTTCAAAGAAACTTTTTTAAACCCACAGTTGAAAAACAAACAAACCATTTTTGAAAACACAAATGAGCAAGTATCTAAGAGCCCATGGGTAACCATGGATAGAAAGGGTGCTAACACCTTCCCTTTCTATAATCTACCTCCCGAACCGAGAACTAATCTCAGTAAGGAATTTTTCTGTGCTTTTGTCCTTTCCATTTGGAGAAAATAAAAGACGGTGGCGACTCTTGCTTACCGCGACATTTCGCGAACCAGCGTTAAACAATCAGTTCCAGATCCACCGATCACAGAACTGGCGACTCTGCTAGGGAAATTTATAAAGTGAGGTGTACCTTAGGATAGTTCATAACTGTGTTTTCAATTGTATTAACTTGCTTGCTTTAAATTGTGGGTTGCATGGGAGTTACATAGATCCTAACCCGGATCTGGGGATACCCTATTTAGGTAGCGTAAGCTGTGAGGGACCTGTCCGGCGTAGACCGACATGGGTGAAACAGTGGCTACGTTGGTGTGGCACCTTGGTCTGTACCGATATCCCTTGTGTTGCAACGAGGAGAATATGGGTCTTCTGAGGAGTCATTAAGCACCAACAGACCTTAGAACCTTAAATGACACAACTTGGCAATTAGAACAGTAGCAGTATGCTACGCCCATTGAGGCTAAACTCTCGTGATGGTTCTGGCCGCAAGAAAAGATTGCGATGCTGGAGTTATGACCGATTGAGGGTAGTCAATGATATTGGGATCCTCTAAGAACCCGGTTACTTTTGATAGGACACGTATGAACCAACAAACTGAAAGAGGGTAATACCTAGACCTCATGCTGGCCTAAACTTTAAGGGCTTGTCTTGTGTGACTTGTGTGCCTTACCATGTTTGCTTTTGTAAATATTTGTGGTGTGCTTTATCATAACATCATAACATCATGAGCATTGCATACATCCTGCATAAGGACTGACCATTTCAAAGACAAGAGGGTTTCACCTTTGCTCTGTTTTGTAGGACATCATGATGCCTGTGCAAAGGAATACTATCCGGTTCAACTTCGTTCACCCACCTGATTTTCTTGAGGAGTTGGTTAGTAGAATTCCAAACACCACTTCCTTCATCCAGAGGCATGGTTCTCTTCTCAGTTTAGTCACTACAAAGCGGGATCAACAGTTGATGAGTGTCCTGACCCAGTTCTATGACCCTCTATACCAGTGCTTCACCTTTCAAGACTTCCAGCTGGTCCCTACCCTGGAAGAGTTCTCTGATTTGCTTGGTATCCCTATCTTGGATCAGACTCTCTTTACTGGTTGGGAAAAGACCCTCAGGCTTGAGGAGGTTGCTGCAGCTCTTCCTTTGACCCATCAGGAAGTAATGGACAACTGGGTGACTAGAAGCAGAGTTAAGGGTTTCTTGGCCGAATTTCTGAATGGTAAAGCTAATAGTTTCTGGAATGACTTGGACTTTAGGGCATATGAAGACATCCTAGCTCTCTTAATCTATGGGCTAGTCTTGTTTCCTAATCCTGACAACTTCATCAATGTCACTGCCATAAGGATCTTTATGTCTCAGAACCCTGTGCCCACTCTCTTGGGTGACATCCTGCAACAACTTTATGCTCGTACTGCCCGAAGACGAGGAACTCTATGGTGTTGTATCCCTTTGTTGGTGAGGTGGTTTATTTCGCACCTCCCTAAGTTCGTACTGAAGAACCAAGAAGGAAGAGGTTGGGCTCATAGGTTAATGTCTCTCACTGATAAGGACATCATTTGGACTTTCAGAGGTTTGGATGAGATAGTTGTTATTGATCGTTGCGGGGAATACCCTAATGTTCCTTTGATTGGTACTCAAGGAGGAATCTCTTACAATCCATGTCTAGCGCTCCGACAGTTTGGAAGGGCCAGAAGAGCAGGACCCCATGAGATGTTGGTGCCTCACATCAGTTTTGAGTTTCAGGTGGATAGTGACGAGCTGCGTCGTAGGTTCATCAAGGCTTGGGACAAAGTTCATAAAGCTGACCCACAAGAGTTGGGGCCAAAGACTTCTCTACCTATGGAAGCCTACTACAAATGGGTTCGTATCCGTGCTCAGAAGTTAGGTATGCCATACGAAGCCGTCAGACCTATCATTCTTGAGTATCCTGACAAAGATGGTGTTCCTCCAACTGTCCTCCCTCCTCAGATACCCACTGATTATGAGACATTAAAGAGGTCTTGGTCGTAACTGCGAGAAGAGCGGGATTCTTACCGGGAAAAGTTCAACGAGCAGGAATTGAAGATCCAGAAGCTGACAAAGCAGTTGGAGAATGAGCGAGCTCTGAATGACTACATCCGTACTGAGAAGAGGAGACCATGGGATCAATAAGGAGCTTTGGATGTTCTTTTACAGTTTTATTTCCCTTTTCAGTATTTCCCTTTTATGTAACGCCTAAGGGCAACTTGTTGAACAATTTAAGTTTCAAAGTTGAATCTAATGAAGTGTGTTCCCTTTTGTTTACAAAGTTGATTCCCGATTGTCTTTGAAAACATAAAATCATACGCATTCCATTCATCATGTGCATAGCAGGTTTTCTTCTTTTCAGGTTGCTTACTGTTCTTCGCTGTTTATTTCAGCATCATGAATCCTGACTCATCATCAACCGAGATGTCTATCAAGGCTCTTCAGGCGCAGAACACTCAATTTCAGGAACTGATAATGAGTTTGGCTCAAGGCCAAGAAGAGCTGAAGGCTTTACTCCTAAAGAAGGAGAAGAAGAAGAAGAGAACTGTTCTTTTCAACTCGGGCCGAAGGTTTGGCAACACTCTGCAGAATGAAGAGGCTGGTTCTTCTATAGGAAAGAGCAGTCCCCAAGGGGGAAAAGGTCCTAGTCCGGTAGTCTCTGACAACGAGACTGACTTTAATGAGGAACAGTATCCTCCAGCTGAAGACCGGTATAAGCAGTTGGAGGACAAACTGAATGCAATGGAGATCCAACAAGTGCCTGGGCTGGATTTCGGAGACTTGGGCTTATCTACTGGTGTGATTATTCCTCACAAGTTTAAGGCACCATCTTTCACCAAGTATGACGGGGCGTCTTGTCCCAAGCTACATCTCAGATCTTATGTGCGGAAGATTCAACCGTACTCAGTGGATAAGAATTTGTGGATCCACTTCTTCCAGGAGAGTCTTTCAGGGACTCATCTCGAATGGTTCTATCAGCTGGATGGGACCAAGGTTCGTAACTGGGAGGAGTTGGCTACTGCTTTTTACAAGCAGTATCAATATAATGCCGACCTTGCTCCTACACGTACCCAACTCTAGGGTATGTCGCTAGGATCAAGCGAAGGTTTTAAAGAGTATGCACAGAAGTGGAGGGATCTGGCTGGCAGGGTGCAGCCTCCGTTAACTGACCGGGAGCTGGTGGATATGTTCTTGGGGACCCTATCTGGGCCATTTTTCAATCATCTTATCTGTAATTCGTCCGCGGGGTTCACTGATCTTATTCTGACTGGAGAGAGAATAGAGGCTGGAATGAAGTCTGGCAAAATTCAGAGGGGTGCATCTGCAAGTTCTGAGAAGAAGCCCTTTAAGAAGGAGGCCAGTGCTGTATATGGGTCTAGAAGACAAGAGAAACCTGAGCGCCGCCAATCTGTCAACACGGTGATGATTGCTAAACCTGCTGCCGCTCCTCGGCAAACCAATCCTCAAAGGGCTGAAAGACCCAGAAGAGAGTTTACCCGGCTGAGTATGACCCTATCACAAATCTTGCCGCAGTTGCTGTCCACCAACCTAGTGACTGTTAGAGAGGCCCCGAAGGTTGTGAATACGGCTTCTCCCAAGTACAATCCAAATGCTCGCTGTGCTTATCACTCTGATAGCCGGGGGCATTCCACTGATGACTGTTGGGCCTTAAGGAATAAAGTGCAGGATCTTATTGACGCCAAGGAGGTACAATTTGAGGCACCTGAGAAGCCTAATGTGGTGACGGCTCCCATGCCTAACCATGTAGTGAATGCTATCAGGGAGGATGATGAAGTGGATGAAGCTGAGTTCGACAACTGGATTTACCCGGCAACCGACAGTGAACCTAGCAATTGGATTGCAAAGGACAACCTACTTGTTTCTCTTGTTACTGAGTAATGATTTCCTTTGATTTTGTTATCTGTAATAAACAATGATTAAAACTCTATGGCCCGGTGTCTTACCCGAGGCACCGTTGGCTTCATTTGTGAGGGTATATTAATTGTCATCTCATATATCATGAATAAAGATCTTGGACGTTTTCTCGCATTTCAAATCTTATGCTCCTTTTCTTTCTTTCCTTTCTTTATATATTGCAAAACAGCTGTATTTACACACACTCACTCATACAGGTTTCAATCCACTCTGGATCTCACTGGTAACGACTCTGCTACTGCCAGTTATGACTTCGAAAATCCGATCAACTTAGCCGAAGACGAAGGTGAAGATGATTGCGAAGTGCCTGGCGAGCTTGCAAGACTGTTACTCCAGGAAGAGAGGGCAATTCAACCACATGAAGAGCCAGTGGAAACAATAAATCTGGGTACTGAGGCAGACAAAAAGGAGGTAAAGATTGGTGCCAACCTAGAGCTCAGCGTGAAGCAACGGTTGACTCAGATGCTACATGATTATATGGAGATCTTTGCCTGGTCCTACGAAGACATGCCCGGGTTGGATACCGACATTGTAGTCCATCACTTGCCTACCAAGGAAGACTGCCCTCCGGTCAAGCAAAAGGTCCGCCGTATGCGTCCAGAGATGTCTGAGAAGATCAAAGCCGAGGTTATGAAACAGTTTGACACCGGGTTTCTTGCAGTGACTTCCTATCCTCAGTGGGTTGCTAATGTGGTGCCAGTACCTAAGAAAGATGGAAAGGTCAGAATGTGTGTCGACTACAGGGATCTGAACAGGGCCATCCCCAAGGATGACTTCCCTCTACCTCACATTGATGTCCTTGTTGACAATACTGCCCAGCATAAGGTGTTCTCTTTCATGGACGGTTTTTCAGGTTATAATCAGATCAAGATGGCACCTGAAGACATGGAAAAGACTACCTTTGTTACTCAGTGGGGCACCTTCTGCTACAAGGTCATGCCATTCGGGTTGAAGAACGCTGGGGCAACCTACCAACGTGCCATGGTTGCTTTATTTCATGACATGATCCATCATGAGATAGAAGTGTATGTCGATGACATGATCGCAAGGTCCCAGACTGAGGAAGAACACCTAGATCATCTGCAGAAATTGTTTGACCGTCTGAAGTTGTACAAGCTGAGGTTGAACCCGAACAAGTGCACCTTCGAGATAAGATCTGGAAAGTTGCTAGGCTTCGTTGTAAGTGATAAGGGCATTCAGGTGGACCCTGCCAAGGTTAAAGCTATTCAAGAGATGCCAGTTCCTAAGACAGAGAAAGAGGTCAGAGGCTTTTTAGGACGCCTGAATTACATTGCTCGCTTCATCTCACACCTAACTCTACCTGTGAGCCAATCTTCAAGCTGCCTAAGAAAGATCAGGTAGTACGTTGGAATGATGAATGTCAGGCCGCTTTTGACAGAATCAAGGAGTATCTCCAAGAACCATCCATCCTTATGCCACCGGTTGAGGGGAGACCTCTGATATTATACCTGACAGTACTTGACAACTCAATGGGGTGTGTGCTGGGGCAGCATGACGAGTCTGGCCGAAAAGAGCATGCCATTTATTACCTTAGCAAAAAGTTTACCGACTGTGAGACCCGATACTCACTGCTTGAGAAAACTTGCTGCGCTTTGGTATGGGCTGCTCGCCGGCTGAGACAGTATATGCTGACTCACACTACCTTGTTGATCTCAAAGATGGATCCTATAAAGTACATATTTGAAAAGCCTGCTCTGTCTGGGAAAATAGCAAGGTGGCAAATGATCTTGACAGAATACGACATCCAGTACACGACCCAGAAAGCCATCAAAGGAAGTGTATTGGCAGACCACTTGGCACATCGAGCAGTAGACGACTATCAGTCAATGAATTTCGAGTTTCTAGACGAGAGCATCATGATTGTGACTGATTGTGAAGTACCTGGACCGGATGAAGGACCTGAGGAAGGATCCCGATGGTCTATGCACTTTGACGGAGCCTCCAACGCTTTGGGTAATGGTATCAGCGCTGTAATCATATCCCCTCAAGGCACTCATACCCCACTTACTGCCCGGCTATGTTTCAACTGTACCAACAACATGGCGGAGTATGAGGCGTGCATCATGGGTCTCCAAGCTGCAATCGACTTAAGGATCAAGTTTCTGAGTGTCTTCGGAGATTCCGCTCTCGTGATCAATCAGATCAAAGGCGAGTGGGATACGAAACATCCGAATCTTATTCCTTACAGAGAATGTGTGTTGACTTTGATCCCCCACTTCACAGAGATAACCTTTGAACATTTCCCGAGAGAGGAGAATCAGCTGGCGGACGCGTTAGCTACGATGTCTTCTATGTTCAAGGTCAAATGGGACAATGAGGCTCCCCGGATCATCATCTGGAAACTGGACGAACCGGCATACTGTTGTAATCTTGAGACTGAATTGGTAACTGAGAAGCCTTGGTACCATGAGGTGAAGAGATATTTGGAAGCTCAGGAATACCCTGAAGGTGCGTCTGTCAATGATAAGAAGTTTCTGAGAAGGTTCGCAGCGAAGTTCTTCCTTAGCAATGGCATCCTGTACAAGCGAAACCATGATTCAACCCTACTGCGTTGTGTGGATAAAACTGAAGCAGAAAAGGTCATGGAAGAGCTACATGAAGGGACCTTCGGAACACATTCCAGTGGACACACTATGGCAAAGAAAATCCTCCGGGCAGGGTATTTCTGGTCCACAATGGAAGCTGACTGCTACCAACATTCTCGGACATGCCATAAATGCCAGATTTACGCAGACAAGGTGCATGTTCCTCCAGTTCCTCTAAATGTTCTGACTGCGCCTTGGCCGTTTGCAATGTGGGGCATAGATATGATCAGTGAGATTAAACCTACGGCATCCAATGGGCATCGCTTCATCCTAGTGGCGATTGATTACTTCACGAAGTGGGTTGAAGCAGCTTCCTACGCTACAGTAACCAAGACTGTTGTGGCACGGTTCATTCGGCATAACTTGATCTGTCGTTACGGCGTCCCTGAAAGGATCATTATAGACAACGGTACCAATCTTAATAACAAGATGATCACTGAGCTCTGCGAGCAGTTCAAGATACAACACCACAACTCTTCTCCTTACAGACCGAAGATGAATGGGGCTGTAGAAGCAGCAAATAAGAACATTAAGAAAATCGTGCAGAAGATGACAGTGACCTATAAAGATTGGCACGAGATGTTACCGTTCGCTCTACATGGGTACCGTACCTCAGCAAGGACGTCAACCGGGGCAACTCCCTTCTCCTTGGTCTACGGTATGGAGGCAGTCTTACCAATCGAAGTGCAAATACCCTCTCTCCGGATAATGAAGGATGCAGATCTGAACGAAGATGATTGGATCCAGACACGACTTGATCAGCTAAACCTTATTGATGAAAAAAGACTTGCTGCTATCTGCCACGGTCAGACATATCAGAAACGGATGATCAGGGCATTTAATAAAAAGGTCAGACCACAAGAATATCGAGTTGGGGATCTGGTAATCAAGCGCATCATTCTTCCTCAGAGTGATCCAAGGGGCAAATGGACCCCTACGTACGAAGGGCCATTTGTGGTTAAACATGTGTTCTCAGGAGGAGCCATGATTCTAACCAACATGGATGGTGATGACCTTCCTCACCCCGCCAATGCAGACATAGTAAAAAGATACTACGCATGAAAAAGACCCGCTAGGTTGACATACCTAGGCAAAAATTAGGGCTTCCCGGCGAACCAAAAGGGTTCGGGCAAAATGAAGGGATGAAATGAAAAAAATCTGTACACCCGGCAAGTCGAAAACCTGAAAAGGCGGCTTGGGCAAAAATGGGTATCCCGGTGGACTGAAAACCCGAAAGGGCAGTCCAGGCAAAAGTTAGGGATAAAGCGTAATACTATGTCTCATTGGATCACTTTGCATCCAGAATCCGGTATCTACATCAAATTCAGACGGCATTGATCAATCAGTTTCATCCTCGACTAGGTCATCAAGTGATGAGACGCTCGGAGATATAAAGGCGATAGCAGAGTTGAAACCCAGTGGGATCAGTCCATTTCACACAGCTGTTTTATTTTCCTTTGTACAAAATTGTATAAACTCTTTGTTCGGCGGCGTTCTCTTACTAGGACGTCAGCCTCTTGTACTTAAACGCCTATTTTACAGGCAAATTCAAAAATCAATACAAATATACTTTTCAGACAAATTTCCTTTTGTTTTTCCCTTTTTCTGTTTTGTTTTGCGAAGAACGTCCAAGGTTCAATTTGTGATATATGCATTGACAATAATTTGCTAACTCATGAATATTTGCATACGAAACAAAGGATTAATTACAGGTAACATTAGAAACAGGGGCAATAAAGAGTTGTCTAAGCGATCTAATTGTTCTGTCCTCCAAGGTACCAAGGTGAGTTTGGCTGAAGAACATAACCAGTATATCTTAATTCCCCAAAGAGTGAGTCAGCAAGTAAGTGCACTCTCCCCAAGCAAAGCTACTATTAGTCTTAAGGAAGTTGGGTATCCTCCAACAGATCTCAACATTCCCCAACGCAGCATACAGACATTCTTAACAAGCATCCCCGGCAGTCTTGGCCTAAAGATTGTTCCCCGGCGGTATATCAAACATTCATTGGAGTCACTTCCCCGATACAATTCAAAACTTCCCCAAGAGAGTCCAATCCAGCTTCCCCAGGAAAGTTGGAATCCATCTCCCCAAGCAGTAAGCTTATCCCCAGTAGATTCTGGAAGCTTATCCTCGCAGAGCACGAACGCGTCTCCCGGCTTTATTCAAAGAATTATTTCCTTACCAGGATATAACTGGGTTATCCTCAGCCAAAAGCCACGGAAAGATCGTTCTCGGCGAAGTCTTCTTATCCCCAGCGAAGTCTATTAACACTTCCAACGCAACAATGGTATCCCCGGCGAAGTTACCATCAACATTTCAGCAAAGTAGCTCTCTCCCCACAGAGTATTGCTCCCCAGCAAGATCACTAGAGTACTTTTCTCCCCGCAGAGTAATCCATTCGCCAAGTTTATTCCCCAACGGAGTCATCTTCTCCTGCCGGTATTCTTGCAACTACCATCCCCAGCGGAGCCGACAAATACTCTACTCTTCAACATCAGCCCAGGATATGACTTCCCGGCACCCGTCAAGGATTTATTTTCCTAGGACGAAAACATACGTTCATAAACATCACATTTCCATACATTATAGCATACATATACGCATCATATCTTACAAATCTCATTTATGTTGAGAACATCATCGCTTGATTCATATCATGCCTTGCATATGACTGACCTTTACCTTTCAGGAAAGATCCAGTTAAGTTCTCAGCTATATTTCAAGACTTTAGTCTGGTTCAGTTAAATCGACCTAAGATTTTCTTGATTCTTATCCAGTCAAAGGCCTTCTCTGGTTCAGTCAGATCGACCCTAAGATCTCCCTGATTCTTATCCAGTTGAAGATTTCAAGACCTTGTCCGGTTCAGTTAAATCGACCCTAAGATTTTCCTATTTCTTATCCAGTCAAAGGCCTTCTCTGGTTCAGTCAGATTGACCCTAAGATCTCCCTGTTTCTTATCCAGTTGAAGATTTCAAGACCTTGTCCGGTTCAGTTAAATCGACCCTAAGATTTTCGTGTTTCTTATCCAGTCAAAGGCCTCCTCTAGTCCAGTTAAATCAATCCCTAAAAGATTTTCCTGATAAAGACTCAGTAGAAGACATCCAGACTCTCTCAGCGTTACTGTTGAGGTTGAAATCGTCCCCAGATTCTCTCAGCATTCCTGTTGAGGTAGTAATCGTCCCCAGATTCTCTCAGCGTTCCTGTTGAGGTAGTAATCGTCCCCAGATTCTCTCAGCGTTCCTGTTGAGGTAGTAATCGTCCCCGGATTCTCTCAGTGTTCCTGTTGAGGTGGTAATCATCCAAGGTTCTCTCACCGTTCCTGTTGAGGTAGTAACCATCCCTGGTTCATTCTGAGTTGTATATTGTATATCGTACTCAGTTAAGATCATCTGCCATCTTGCTATTCTTCCGGAGAGAGCGGGTTTCTCGAAGATGTATTTGATTGGATCCATCTTAGATATCAACAAAGTAGTGTGGGTCAGCATATACTGTCTTAGTCAGCGAGCAGCCCATGCCAAAGCGCAGCAAGTTTTCTCGAGCAGTGAGTATCGTGTCTAACAGTCGGTAAACGTTTTGCTAAGGTAGTATATTACGTGCTCTTTTCGACCAAACTCGTCATGCTGCCCCAAACACACACCCCATTGAATTGTCTAGCACTGTTAAGTACAATACCAAAGGTCTTTCTTCAACCGGAGGCATCAGAATTGGCAGTTCTTGAAGGTATTCCTTGATTCTTTCAAAAGCTATCTGGCATTCGTCATTCCACTTTACCACTTGATCTTTCTTCAGAAGCTTGAAGATGGGCTCACTAGTAGCAGTTAGATGTGGAATGAACCTGGAGATATAATTCAAGCGTCCCAGGAAACCTCTAACTTCCTTCTTTGTACGGGGAGATGGCATTTCTTGTATGGCCTTTACCTTCGCAGGGTCTACTTGGATGCCTTTGTCGCTGACAATGAAACCCAGGAGCTTACCAGACCTTACCCCGAAGGTGCACTTGTTCGGATTCAATCTCAACTTGTATGTCTTTAACATGTCAAACAACTTTTGTAAATGATCAAGGTTCTCCTCCTCGGTTTGATACCTGGCTATCATGTCATCAACATAAACCTCGATCTCATGGTGGATCATATCATGGAACAAAGCGACCATGGCACGTTGATAAGTTTCCCCGACATTCTTCAACCCAAAAGGCATTACCTTGTAACAGAAGGTGCCCCACTGTGTGATAAAGGTTGTCTTCTCCATGTCTTCAGGAGCCATCTTGATCTGGTTGTAGCCAGAGAAACCATCCATGAAGGAGAAGATTTTGTGATGCGCGGTGTTGTCAACCAGGACGTCAATGTGAGGAAGTGGGAAGTCATCCTTGGGGCTTGCCCTGTTCAGATCTCTATAATCTACTCACATCCGTATCTTACCGTCCTTCTTAGGTACCGGAATGACGTTAGCAACCCACTGTGGATAGGAGGTGACAACTAAGAACCCTACATCGAACTACTTCATGACCTCTGCCTTGATCTTCTCTGACATTTTAGAGGCATACGACATACCTTCTATTTAATCGGAGGATAGTCTTCCTTAGTCGGCAGACGATGCACCACAATATCAGTGTCTAAACCTGGCATGTCTTCATATGACCAGGAAAAGATCTCAACGTAGTCGTGCAACATTTGTATCAACCGCTGTTTGATCTTAACTTCCATATTTACGCCGATCTTGACCTCTTTTCTGTCTATCTCCGTGCCCAGGTTTATTGTCTCAACTGGATCTTCATGAGGCTGTATAGCTCTTTCTTCCTGCTGTAATAGTCTAGCAAGTTCTCCATGCACCTCACAATCATCCTCACCTTCATCTTTGGCTTGGTTTATTGGATTTTCGAAGTCATAACTGGCAGTAGCAGAGCTGTTATCAATGGGATACGTAGTGGATATGGATCCGCAGTATGATACGTGAGTGTGTGTAAGAGTATAGCTGTTTTGATAAAGTGAAAATAGAAAATAAAAATAGAGAGTGCAAAATTTGTATGCAAGGAACGTCCAATGTTTTATTGATGATATATGAAATGACAAACGATAGCCCTCACAAACAAAGCCAATGTGCCTCGGGCAAGGCACAAGGCTGTAGAGTTTAAATTGTTTATTACAAATCTCAAAACAAGTAAGGCAATTACTACGGAATAAAAGAAACTGGTATAAAGTCCCTAGCCGTCCAGTTACTCGACCCACCGTTGGTAGTTGGATAGATCTAGCTGTCAATGTCAGAGTCTTCCTCACTGTCTTCAATGTCATTAATTCCCTAATTGCTGATGCGTAGGGGAGGTCCTCCAGCTCGAGCGCGTCGAACAGCCTTTTGAGCTCCTGAAGTAAAGCCCAAACCAAACTTATTAGTTTTGTGAGTAAAATCAGGGAGCTATCCCCAATTAGTATCCCCACCTTCTTCAACCACTGCTCTGGCGTCTTTGAGAGAAGCCATCTTCAGAGGAGGTTTGTTTCTAGTAGTAGTTTCAGTCGATGCTAAGATCTGGCGAACCTCTTCAAAATTCTGGCAAGGAGTCTCTATGAATTCCCCGTCCATCTCTACGTACCTGAAGAAGTTGAGGTGGCTTACCATATACTCTTCTTCTCCACGTACCGTGACGATCTCCCCCTTCACTGGATACTTCAGCATTTGATGCGGTGTAGAAGTAACAACCCCAGTGTTGTACCCCAAAATTTGCCCTCCCATATTCTTCAAGAATGGTAAAGAGCATGCTTCAAAATCTCCCCAAGGGTTGCACAGTTCAAAGGCCTCCTAACAGTCAAAAACTAGGGTTTTGGTTCTGGCAAAGAAATTGAAGTTTCCAAGGGTCCAATCAAGTCCCACATGCCTACAAACATGGTCAAGCATCCACATGCCAAGTTTCAAGACTTACAGCACAAAATTGCACAGTCAGAAACCCTAATTGCCCTACAGTCAACTGCAGGGGCAAAATGGTCATTTGACAGTCAAAAGTCCAAATTTTTGGTCAACATCTTATTTTGAAGCCACAAACATCATTTGATCAATTCTTGATCATGATTCTCAAGGCATGGCTCAAAAAGTCTCAAGATGCAAAAGTTTCCATATTTGGACAGTTGAAAAAGTCAACTGCAAATTGACCAGGGCATAACTTCCACATGGTTTATCATAAAAATTCCATCCAAAGCTCATTTTGAAGAGAAAGACATTTCCTACAACTCCTCTTCACACTTCAAGTCCAAGAAATGCTCTCACAAAAAGTTATCAATCTCAACATTATAGGTCATTTTCAAAAGTCCACAAAAAGGCACTTTAAGTCAAAGGCCATAACTTGAGATTGGTAAATCAAAATGACATGGGACCAAAGGCATTGGTTAGAGGACTCCAAGTCCTTTCCAAAATGTCCAAGAACATGATCAAAGCTTAAACATTGAGCAAGATATGCCTTGTGGAAGTTGGGAAATTTTTGGGAATTTTGAAAAGTCAACTTTACTTCAAATGCCTCAAAATTGCTAATGGGCCACATTTTCTTCCAAGATTCATCATCCAAAGGCTATGCACGACCATTTGGCCCAAAGGGGATTTATTTCATCATTTTTATTATTTATTTGAATTTTTAATCACCATTAATTCATTTAATAAAATAAAATATGAAAAAATACTAAACAAATGCATTTGAATCTTTTTATGCAGCCTATGCCCTCATTGGTTACTCAAGAATTCGTGCACTTCAAAAAAGGGAAGATTTGGTGCAAATTGGCATGATATTCATGTGGAAAAGATTTGAAAATATTCATTGAAAATCAAATATTTCTTTCATCAATGCAAAAGGTTTTTGGACTTGATTCTTACCCTAATCCACTCCCATACATAAACAGATGCAAACCCTAAAGCTCACAACCTTCAAGCTGCGCCCAAGAATCAAAACCAATTTGGCATTTTTCATCAAATTTTTCAAAACTGAAAACGATATTGCAGGGAGTTTAAAAGCTTCTAACCAATTCCAATAGCTTGCCAAGGCTTCAAGGAACCTAACTGCATCCTTTTTCAATCCCCACGCATCAAGAATTGGTATATAGAATTCAAAATTTCTCATACTTTATGCATGATCGTGTTTCAATTTCTGGGCATTTTCCATACAGTTTGATTGTTGTTTTACACTAACCTAATCATGCTGAAACTAACCATGCCATTTAATTCAGTTTTCGTGCTTTGTACGTGAATCTACCATTGAAGCTTGCTAGGGTTCCAGAGCTGTAAAATTAGGGCTTTCCTCTTCAGGAAAAATTGAGACACAAGAACCACGCCATTAAAATCAGAAGCTTATGACTAATTGATTCCATACCTCGCGATAAATTTATGATTAACAGAATTCTATTCGCTATTTTTGTGTGCAACATTTAGTGGGGGTTTAAAACCCCCGCTATCCAGTTTGTTTTTTCAGGCAAAATAAAGAACAGAGGAAGAAGGCGCTTATGTGTCATGACGTGAAAGGACAATTCAAAGTTGGCGCGCGTTTTATTGCTTCAGACCACTAACTCTTGTTTTTTCTTATAATAATTGCATTCCATTAATGTTACAAAGAAAGCGCCTGGCACAGTTGGTTGATGCGTTGTCCAATAGGTACTGGGACCTGGGTTCGATTCCCAGGTCCCCTCAATTTCTTGATATATTTTGTTTCAACGTGATTCCATGCAGTTTCAATCCCAGGGCCTACCATGCACTCTCATCAATGGATTGCCACATGTCTCAGAATATCCATCCAACAACCACGATCTGAAGAATACCATATGCCTTGGTCAATGGAGTCACATGCGCGCTGAAAAGTCAACCAAAGGCCTTAAATCATTGGGCCTAATTGCTGGCCACATAACCTCCAAATTGGGGTCAACACCCCCATTAGTTTGCTTTCTTTCACTCTTTTTATTTTTTCTATTTTATTTGTTTAATTTAGTTTTAATTTAATTCTTTAAATTAATTTGTTTTCTTTAACATAAAAAATAATAATAAAAATCAGAAAAGACAAAAAAATAAAAAAATATTTTATTTAATGTTATTTTGTAAATAAACTTTATTAATTAATTTAGTTTTTTTTAATTCTAGGTTTAATTCTAATATTTTTATTAATAAATTAAAAAATGTAGAATTAGGGTTTTATACTTTTATTCTTTTTTTTCTTTTTCACCCTATGTAATTATTTATTATTATTTTGTAAATAAAATTTGCCATATAAATAATTAATGTAAATTAGGTCAAATTAAAAACATTTTCTTAATAAATTAAAAAAAAACAATTTAGAATTAGGGTTAACTAACTTTTCTTTTAATTCCAATTTAACTTTCTTACAAAAATCCATAAATACAAAAAACTAAAAAAAAAATAATTTCCTTCTTCTCATTAAATTTAATTAATTTCATAATTGTAATTTAATTTCCTTAAAAGGGTCCAACGCCCTCGCATTCCCGATTTTACTTATTCTCGCATTTTATTTTTATTTCCTCTTTTTGTGAATATAATGTAATTGTCCCAAAGCTATGTAATAGATTAATTAGATATTTATCTTTCCGCTTTACTTTATTTCAAATCGGGTCTTGGATTAATTTGGCGATGTGGACCCGCGCCTTTGTAATAGCGTAGGACTTTTAATTCCGCATCTTTTTAACTGTTAATAGTTTTGCATGAAGGAATGAATGTCAAAAATAAAAACAAAGCGTGGATCACCAATACATGACAAGATAAATATAATTGAAAATGACACACAAATCACACACCACCCCTAGGGTACGCCTCACTGTTGCCTTGCCCCTCGAAAGGTGGTCGTCGAGTAGAGGATGTTTTAGTAAGTACTCATGTCCATGAATATGGCATGAGGGTAGCTTCTAAGGTGTCTTCCTATTGCTCCGGTGATCACCATGTCCCGAACCCTCGAATTGACCCGAACACCTCCAACGGTGGTGCTACCTACCTCTCAATGGTGGGATGGTACTACTTTAAGGACATTTACACAGACAAATTCCTTAGGGTAGGTAGAGAACTCGTAGATACTTGCTCTAATTTCAAAATAAATCAAAAATACTTTTCACACCGACACCTTTTCAAAAAGCTTTCGAAAGCAACATTTCAAACACTCTTGAGGACTGATACAAGAGTCGAACTGAAATTTTCAAAGAAACTTTTTTAAACCCACAATTGAAAAGCAAAAAAACCATTTTTGAAAACACAAATGAGCAAGTATCTAAGAGCCCATGGATAACCATGGATAGAAAGGGTGCTAACACCTTCCCTTTCTATAATCTACCTCCCGAACCGAGAACTAATCTCAGTAAGGAATTTTTCTGTGCTTTTGTCCTTTCCATTTGGAGAAAATAAAAGACGGTGGCGACTCTTGCTTACCGCGACATTTCGCGAACCAGCGTTAAACAGTCAGTTCCAGATCCACTGATCACACCCAGCTTCATGGATCCAAGGACGACCCAACAAAGAAGAGTATGACGGCCGGATGTCCATTACATAGAAAGTTGACTCAAAAGTCTGGGAACCTATGTTGACGGGGATGTCCACTTCTCCATGCCATTCTTCTTGACCCATCAAAAGCCCTTACCACAATGTTACTAGGCTTTAAGGTCAAGCCCTCACAGTCCAACCGATCCAACGCCTTCTTAGGCAGAACATTCAGCAAAGACCCAATATCTACCAGCACATGATCCATAGTGGTGCCCTTGCGTTCAATCAAGATATGCAGAGCATCATTATGCTTCCTCCCTTTCAGTGTCAAGTCTGTATCTAAAAAACCCAACCCATTGTCAGCAGTTAGGCTGGCCACACAATCTTTGAATTGATCAGTCGAGGTCTCCTACGACACATGCACAGTCTTGAGGAATGCGATCAAAGCCTTCGCATGGGCCTCAGAACACAACAACAAAGACAACATGGATATCTTTGAGGGGGTCTGCCCTAGCTGCTCGACCACATTGTAGTTGCTCTTTTTGATTATTTTCAATATTTCCTCTATCTCTTGCTTAGAGGCTACGATAATTTTTCTAGGTGCCTCCGTCCGGGAAGGCTCACCTATAACTTCTTTGCCTCGGGTCCCAGATGACTCGATGTCGGGAGTGATAATTGGAGTAAGCACATGAGTAGTAGTTGAGGTACCAGTAGGAATAGAAGACAAAATAACAATAGGCCTATTGACAGTCTTTGGGGAAATCTCAAGAGATAAAACCCTTCCACTTCTAGTAACCTTGCTGGTCCCGACAATGTTACTGACATCAGGATCAGTCTCTTCATTCTTCAGATCTTGTTTGATGCCATGATAGTACACATCGGCACCATAATGCCAAGGGACAACTTTGTCCGAGGCATATGGGACAGGACCAGGAAGGGTGATTATTAATGGAGCAACTCTTGGAGCAGATGTAATCCTAACATGTCTTCTCGAGGAGACCTTGGAAGGATTGTCAGAAATGGTTATAATAGCAACATCTTTAAATGGGACAATGGGAATCAGAGTTTTCTCGAACAAAATTTCTTTATTGTCCATCAGGCGCTGAACATCTGACTTCAGCAAATGGAAACCAGAAGGCAGAGATGAACACATGTTGCAACCTCCACCATAACCCGGAAATAAACCGGCCAACAACAAATTCTTCTTAACCATCATAAGAGGAGTAGAAACTTCATCAACTAAGGTCATAAACAGATCGGTATCAATGACATTAACTCCCCGATTGTGCTTAGGCATGGGAGCAGTTATGACATTGGGCTTTTCTGGAGCATCAAACTCAATTTTCTTGGCCTCAATCAGACCCTGTACCTTATTTATCAGAGCCCAGCAGTCATTTGTATCGTGGCCGGGACTCTCGGAATGGTAGGCACACCGAGCGTTTGGATTGTACCAAGGAGATGTGGTATTCGGATTCTTGGGAGCGTCTTTTAAGGTTGCCAAGTTGGATCTTAGTAGATGGGGCAGCACTTCAGCCAACTTCATGTTAATCCGGGTAAACTTCCGTTGTGGTCTTTCCACCCTTTGTTGATTATTGCGTTGTGGAGCAACCGCATGCCTCAGTATCATTACGACACTTACTGTCTGACGGTGTTCAGCTCTACTTTGGCTTCTCGGGCTATAGATGACACTAGCTTCCTTTTTACCAGTGAAAGGTTTCTTTATCAAACTCGAAGAGGCATCTTTCTGTATCTTTCCGCTCCCACCTGACGAGCTGCCAATCAAATGATTAAAGAATGAACCAGATAGCGTCCCAAGAAACATATCGACCAACTCCCTATCAGACAAAGGGGGTTGGACTCTTTCATCCAAGTCTCTCCACTTATGTGCATAGTCCTTAAAGCCTCCACTTGCACCCATGGACATACTCTGGAGTTGAGTACGAGTAGAAGCAAGGTCGGCGTTGTATTGATACTGCTTATAAAAAGCAGCAGCCAGATCTTCCCAGTTTTAGACATTGGTTACCTCCAGTTGGTAGAACCATTCAAGCTGAGTCCCTGACAGACTTCTTGAAAGAAGTGAACCCACAAATATTTATCAGCGGTGTGGGGCTGGATCTTCCTTACGTAGGAACGGAGATGGAGCTTTGGGAAAGACACCCCATCGTACTTTGCAAGAATTGGAGCCTTGAACTTCTGCAGGATGACCACTCCCGACACCAATCCCAGTTCTTCGAAGTTCAACCCGGGTATCCTCTGGATTTCCATAGCACTCATACGATCCTCCAACTGCTTGTATCTATCCTCAGTAGGAGGATACTACTCATCATTGTAATCCGTATCATTGTCAGAAACTTCAGGACTGTGGTCGTTTTCCCTTGTCTCTCTTTTTTGATTCTCCCATTCCTTGGATGAAGAGGTCAGATCGACTGGTTGCTTTAACGCCCCCCTGAACCTTCTTCCCATATTCAGAATACCATAGACCTTCTTCTTTTTCTTTTTCTCCTTCATAATGAGGGCTTTCAGATCCTCCTGCCCTTTCGCCAGATTTATGAACATATGTTGGAATTGGGCATTTTGTGCCTGAAGATCTTTGATGTTTTGTTCAGAAGACATCTCGGCTGAAATAAACAGCGAAGAAGATGAGAAGCCTGTTATGGTACCTGTTTATGCGATGCTATGGATAGGATGCGTATGCAATGATTTCAAGGATTCTTAAAGGCTCAGATTTGTTTAACCAAAAGAAAAACACGTTAATTTCATTAATAAGTTCGAATTGTTACAAAGAATGCCCTTTAGGATTACAATTTAAACAAAACAAAACTTAAAGCAAAAGGAAACCAGGTCTCCCAAGAGCGCATCCTCTTTGGTGCAATGTAGGCGTTTATGTTCCTTTCTTCATGAAGTAGCCTAGTGAGCTCTAGGACTTTCTTCTCGCTGGCATAAAACTGAGCTTCAAACGTGTCCCGCTCCTCTTTGAGTTGAACCCAGGATTTCTGTAACTCTTCATGATCAGTTGGCATGTCAGGATGATGACCAAGGGAAATAGTATCTCCTTCAATAACTGGTTCCACAATTATTGGTAGGACAATAAGGTAAGGCATCATACGACTTTAGGCACGAGCTCGTACCCATCGGAGATAAGGCTCAAGAGGAATGGAATTCTTGTGCCATAGAGTCTTTCTATCAATTTTATGCACCATGCCCCAAGATTTTATGAACCTTTTGTGGTATCCCAGAGCATCATTCTCATAGTTGAAGGCGATTTCTTGGATAAACGTATCATGAGGACCATCTCTTCTCGCGTAACCAAACTGACGCAGTGCCAAACAAGGGTTGTAAGTGATTCCTCCCCTAATGCCTAAGAGAGGGACATTATGGAATTCACCACAACGATCGATGATGGTAACATCTTCCGAGAACTGCGAACACCAATGAATGTCTGAATGTGTAAGGGACATCAGCCTACGAGACCATTTCAAACCCTGTTCATTCTTCAAAATAGACCTGAGTAGGTGCAAAATAAACCACCTAGCCAATAGAGGAGTGCAACACAGGAGAGTCCCCATTCTCTTTAGAGTGCGAGCATGCAAAGAGTGTAGAATATCCCCGAGTAATGTAGGCACCAGATTAGGAGACAATAAAACCTTAATAGCGTTCACATCTACGAGTTGATCCGCATTAGGGAAAAGTACCATCCCGTAAACGAGAAGTGCCAGCACCTCTTTGAAAGCTTGTAAATCCAGGGTATCCCAAAAATGGTAAACCTTCTCGACTAGAAACTTAACCGAGATTCCTTGGAAACTTCCTCTAGTCTCCCAACTTGTCACTATGTCAGACCGTTGTAAGGATAGAGCTCTAGCAATTGCTTCAGGCTTTGGATGTTCTTCCGTACCGTTGAAAGGTAACTTGTCAAGAATAGGTACCCCCAACAAGTGAGAAAATTCCTCCATAGTAGGTACTAGCTGGTAATCCGGGAAGGTGAAATAATGGTGCACGTGATCGAAGAACTGAAACAACACTTTTAACAATTCTTTATCAGGTTTTGCAGTGACCAAGTTGAGCAACCAACCATTCTTTTTAATAAATGGAGAACTTCCAGGGACCCTTAATGCCAGGTCCTTTAGTTGGAGAGGAACTTTCATAAGGTTGATCTGTATACTGTTCCTACGGGAGGATGCCATGTCCTACAAAACAAAGCAAAAATGAGCCCTAAGAAATCCTTGAAATGGTTAGTTATAATATGCCATGCTTATGATGTCATAATTATGCTAGAAAATCACATGTATAGCAAACAACAAGCAAGTCACACCAAGTCCTTAGGTTTAAGGCCTGCATGATTTTTAAGGCCATACCCTCTTGAAGTTGGATTGGTTCAACCTGTCCTATAAATAGTAACCGGGTTCTAAGGGATCTCAATATCACCGATCTTTCCCCCAACTTCGTTCAATAGGCGATTGACTCGCAACCAAACAAAACTCAAGAGTCAAACATCAATGAGTGTAGCATCGAGTATCTGTCGACCTTGGGAATACACCAAAGCCGACCATCTCGCTACGTCCTACTGGCCATATTGTGCAATTAAAGGTTCTAAGGTCAGTTGATGCTTCACGAAACCACGCGGCGGCCCCGTACTCTCCCTAATTGACTCAAGGGTTATCGGTACCAACCAAAGTGCCACATAAACATAGCTACTGCTTCAACCGTGTCGGTATACCCCACACAGTTCCCTCACAATTTATTGCTACTTACCTAAAAGGTGTTCCCCAATCCGGGTGTAGGATCTATATAACCCCAACAAAACCGTTGAATATAAAGCAGGAAAATCAAAAGACAAGCAAGCAAGTTTAAAAAATGACCTAGATCCTAAGGTATACCCCACTTATATGTCCCCAGCAGAGTCGCCAGTTATGTGATACGGTGGCAAAACCGACTGTTAATACTGGTTTCCGTTTTGTATTCGTAAATGTGCGGTAAGCAAGAGTCGCCACCGACTTTTATTTTATCCAACAAAGGGAAAGGAAAAAGAACAGAAAAAACCTTTTTCGAGATGTTCTTGAGTACGGGGAGTAGATTATAGAAAGGGAAGGTGTTAGCACCCTTTCTATCCGTGGTTTTCCACGGGCTCTTAGGTACTTGCTAATTTTTTTCAAATTTCTTGTGTGTGTTTATTTTGAAAAGTTTTTGTTTTACTTCGTGATAACCCTTGTATCGGTCCTCAAGAGTGTGACGAAGTTGTTTCGAAAACTGTTTGTGTGAAAAATTTTGTTTGAGCAAGTACCTAGGAGCTAATCTACCTACTCGAAAAAGTCTGTTCGTTTTCCTTTAGACAGCGCTATCCTATTATTAAGGAATAGGTAGCAGCGTCTTTGGAGTTTTAAGGGACGTTCGAAGGGACAAATACGATCCCAAAAGAAATGTTAGGAAATTTTAGTAATCATCCTAAAGCCTTAAAGATCTTTTTCCGAGGCAACATCCGAATGGATCATTTTAGATCTTTTGGGACTAGAGGATGACCACTAACATTCCCTATACTTCATGACCATTTACCGAAGGCAACCAGAGTGGAGTAAACCCTAGGAGTGAGCATGTGCAAGTGTGCTTTTTTTCAGTTTATTTATCTTTGGACATTTAGGGTTTTCTACTGTATTAATTACAATTTGTCTTTCCATACACTCCTACTAACATACATCTAATAGCTTATAGTTTGCGGAAATTAAAATGCGAGAAATTATGGTCCTAGCTATTACAAGGCTTTCGCAGATACATAATTATTTTGAATGTAAATAAAGATGCGAAAATTTAAAACCCTAATTACTATTACAAACTCGGAGCAGTTACAATAATAGAAAAAGGAAAATTAAAGGCGCGCACGACGATTTAAATGCGAGAAATAATTGGAAAAACCTAAAAATCTAATTGAAAAAATATTTAGGTTATTTTTTTGAGAAGAAATTAGGTTATGTATAACATTAAACCCTAATTCTAGTTGATTTTAATTATACAAAAAAAAGGAACTAAATTGCCTAAATTTAATTAAACTAATTAATTAATAAAAATATTTTTATAAAAAAAATTTTTTTTGATGTTTTTATGATTAAATAAAAAAAAGCATGATTTTTGGTGTTATTTGAAAAAAAGAAATAATTAATAAATAATAAAAAGGAATTAAAATAAAAAAGAAAAGAATTAGGCCTGTTTGATGAGCAATTAGGGGGGTGCATGCTGAATTTGTGCCAAGCCCATGAATGCTGAGCCCATTCCTACGCCTGATTCTGTGCAACCACGTTTGGAGGATGCACCATGGTCTTTCCTTGGTTTACGTGTTGGATCTATGTTGGTAATGATCCAATGGTTGGATGTTGAGACCACATGGTAGGCGCTTGGAACATGTATACATAGGATCTGCAAATGAGTGTTAAGAAAATAAAGAAAACGCAGGGACCTGGGATCGAACCCAGGTCCTCTCCACTATCCAACACGCGCTTCACCACTGGGCTATATTGTTCAGTTGTCATTATAATAAGACCAAATTATAATATATAAAACAAAGTGGATAAACTGAAAAAACGCGCGTGATTTAAACAAGCCAATGGTGTTGTGCCAAATCATCATCTTCTTCTCCTGTCCGTCGTCTTAGGTACCAGACTTATACCTACGGACATTTTCCATAGCTATAAACCTGCAAGCTTCAAAAATTCACAAGACGCATGATAAATTAATTCTAGCTATACCAATCAAGTCGTTTTGATCTCACGAGGACCATGGCACTATTTTCTTAGTCCAATTTAACCTGTACAGAGAAACCCTAAAACGGCTCCCTAAACCTTAGCAATGGCTGTTGTACCCCAAAATTTGCCCTCCTCTTTTTCCACAAGAAATCACAGCTTCGGGTTTTTCCTGATTTTTCAGATTGGCATAAGGATCAGTCAAACAGACTTTTTCTTATCAGTCTATCCAAATTAGGGTTTTCATGGCTCTGGAACAGTTCAAGCAGATTGCTAGGGTTTTGGTTGAGTTTGGCTCAAAGTTTGATCAGACAGGCATTTCTTTGGTGTTAAGTCAAGAATTAGGGTTTTTGTGCGCACATTCTCAGGAAGAATTAATTCTACAGTGCTTTTCAATTTACTCTGGAAGACGAGGTGAGGCATTTGATTTGAGTTTGCAATGTGCATTAATCAGTGAAAAAAGGACATGTGGACATTTGTTGTTTAGCTGTGCAATGCTATGATTATTCGGAACTCCGGACGTTTATTGATCATTTATTATTCTGAGTTAAAATAGTTGGGATTTATTTCCAGTTATTATAATTTTAAGAATTATAAATAATTAAATAAACAGTTGAAGAAGAAAAAGAATTAACTGACAAAAGTGGATTTTATTCATCTTTAATTATTTGTTACAATTATTATTTGTACACTGTAAATTTATTTACAGATGTTTACATTAATAATGTTACAATAATTAAAAGTAAAATAAAGCTATCCTAATTTCCTAAATCTTCATTCTTCTACTGATGCTCCTTTGCTCAAGTGATTTTATCTGCAAAAACAAGAAAAGAAAAGAAGTCAAAAGCAGATGAAATAATCAAAAGCAGACAGTTAAAAAAGACTCATCATTAAAAGCGACTGGCCGGAATCAGTTTGCCCTCTCTGCAAATCACAAGATTTCTCTTGGTTCACAAAGAGGGATAGAAATAATGCTTACAAATGAAGTATGAAATGCACAAAGTTACAATATTGCAAAAATTCAAAGTTTGTCAAACATAGTGCATAAGTTGTCAAACAAGGCTGCATAATGAAAAAGAACATTAACCAAACAAGTCCAAAGGCAAACTGAACTACACATGCCTAACCAAAGCCCAAACTGGACAGCAAACTGTCCAAAACTGTCAAAGGTACAAGAGCTATCAAAAGGCTATTCAAGGCTGTCAAAGAAGTACACAAAGAAGCAAAAAATCTGGAAAAAGGAGATAAGAAGTATGCAGAGGAAAACTAGTATGCAAGCAACCTTCAAGTTACATCACTTTCCAGCCAGTTGCTTTTTCAGAAACAGTACAAATAAGCAATAAAAAATGCTTTAATATTGGAGAGAGAGAAGAGAAATAGGCTTACAGCAGGCTTGAGGCAAGAAAAGATATAAAACAAACATATCAACACAGTACAAAAGGGGGGGGGGGGGGGGGGCAGAAATAACACAAAGGCCAAAAGCTCTCAAACTGTAACATGCAAAGAGTCTGCCTCCAAAACCAAACAAAGCCCTGCATCAACCTGTAACACAAACTAACAACACAAGCTTCAAACCAGAACCCTGTAATGAAGCCTTCACCAAACAGATCATCAAGCCAAAAAGCCTAAACCATCAACCTGCATAAACCAACAGGCCATCCTACATAGACAAGCCTGAAGCCTAAAGCTTCAAGGCCTGTAACCTCAAACTTGCATCCAGCTCTAAACCTGTGTGCTCAAAGCCCTCAAGCTTAACCTGTGTCAAGCCTCAGACAGAAGCCCTGTCCAAAACAAACAGAATACACCAAGTCTAAACCAGACAAGACTGTCAAGCAAGAGACTAACAACATAAGCCTCAAACAGAAGCCAAACCTGTAATCTCAAATATCCCAAGACCCTCAGAACGGTGTTCATCATTGGGCCAACATCAACAGGCATCTCAGCCAGCCAACAAAAAGAAAAGGAAAAGAAGCAACCAGGGGCAAGCATATCAGCATACAAGGCATCTCAGATAAATCATCATTGAAAGCATATCAGCATATCAAGCATATAGAGGCTAACAAGAGAAGAAGAAAAGAAGCAATCAAAGGCAACTGAAGCGAGTAGACAGAAGAGGAAAAGAGAGTTATACGAAGGTTCTCAGGTTATCATCATTAAACCTAAAAAAGCAAAGACAACGAATACCAGGTTTTCCAGCAAAGCAAGCCAGTTCACAGTGCATCCCATTTCCCTCCGTCTCCGGCCACCCCAAGCGCCTCCTTCTCCACCTCTTCTCCTCTCCAAGCAACAAGCCAGCAAAGGTATAAACTTCCTTTTCCCTTTCTTTAAATACCTCATACAACACATAACAAAAATCCAAGAATCAGAACAGATAAGAGCATGTAAGATTGAAAATCTGAGAACCCTAATGCGTTGAGAAAAGTCATACCTCTCTTCATCGTTGCTTGAGTAAATGCGAGGAGGAGGACAGACGGTGGCGCTGGTTGGCTTTAGGCGAGAAGGACATTGTTCAGAAGCATGGCTTGAGAAGCGAAGAAGATGAAGAGCAAAGGTGTAAACAGCGCCTCTGTAATATCACAAACCCTAAATCCCAAATGAAACAATATGTTTGGAACCCTAACAAACAGATTTGTCAAACTTGCCTTGGGCCTTGCCCTTTCTAAAACGCTTAAGCCCATTAAACGCTGGTGCACCCCCCCTTTGTCTCTCTTTCACAATCCGTTTTGGGCCAGAACAAAATCTTCAAGCCCATTTTCCTTTTTCTTTTGTTTTATACATAAACTAACATCCTTTTTTTCTTATCTTTTTATTCTTCTTTTTACAATTTAAACTAACATAGTCTATTTTTGTTTATAAATTAAATAATATCTTAACTTTTTTATATATACATGAATATTAGATATTATTAAGTTTAAACTTTTTCTTTCTTTTTTTTTCTTTTATTAAAACTTTTTTATTTAAATGTAAATCTTGTATAAAACATTTATAAAAAATACATAAAAAAATAGATTTTTAGGTTGAATATTCTTTTTTAGCTAAAACATTTTGTACATAAAAATACTAACATAAATACAAAAAAAATTAGAATTTCTTAAAATATGTTCTTTTCTTTTATTAAAATCTTTTGTTTGTACATATTAACAAAAATACGAAAATACAAAAAGAATAGATAATAATACTTAATACTTACTTAATTTTTCATTAAATTAACATCATTATCACCTGTAAATAAATCACATACACTTTTACAATACACATTTGCTTATTCTTGTACATTGCTACATATTACTTCGCTATCGATTCGATTGGGTTATAAATATATTTGGACACTACTCTCCTAATAAGTCTCATCCCCATTTGTAAATATTTGTACCCCCACTCCCGGATACTTATTTGTAATAGCGTAGACTTTAAATTCCCGCAATTTATCGCTTTCAAATATACCATGGTTAGACCTAGGGTTTGTATGTAAATAAAATCAACGGCTAGATGACCTAATACAAAGATAAATGCATGACAATCAATACACAATTCACACTTGAACCCCTAGGGTAATCCCGCTTGTTGCCTTCCAAAATGGGCCATGCTTGCACGTTAAGTTTCTTTGGTAAAACAAAACAATTCAAATGATCATAGTCCCTCGATGACACTTTCGAAAGTTGCCTACAAAATGATCATCGTCCCTTCAAGTAAAATTGCCAAAGACACTTGGCACCATTGCATTCATGGTCCATACGATGATCCGCGCCTGTCCCGTTAACATCCTAATACAAGATTGGCCACCAAATACAATGGTGGAACAATACTGTTAAAAGGGTTAAAACATGAGAAAAATCTTTGAGTAAATTTAGGGGTAGACAACTCTTAGTTACTTGATCAACTTGCAAAACACACTTTCCTACTTTTCAAAACCCACTCCACAATACACTTTCAAAACAACTTTCAAAACATTTGAAACATCTTTTCGAAAAGATACACACCTTTGTAAAACATTCGAGTAAAGAATTGTTACAACGGTTGCCTAGACAAGGCCTCTTTTTTCAAAACATTTTCAAACACACACACACCACCATTTCAAGCAATTGAAAATCAAAGGCAAGTGATCTAAACAAGTAACTAAGAGCCCATGGATAACCATGGATGAAAAGGGTGCTAATACCTTCCCTTTTCATAATCTACCCCCCGAACCCACGAAACATCTCAAAAGGTTTTTCCTATGCTTTTTAACCTTTCCTTTAGGATAAAATAAAAAGTCGGTGGCGACTCTTGCTAAACCGAACAAGTGCGAATACAAACGCAAAACCTCAAGTCATTTCTCCCACCGTATCACAGAACTGGCGACTCTGCTTGGGATTAATTCAAAAGTGGGGTTACCTTAGGGTTTAGATCACCTTTACATTCTTGCTTTGATTGCCTTGATTGCTTTACTTTTTTTTTTTGGGTCCTTGTTTGGGTTTGTTATAAATCCTACACCCGGATTTGGGGGCACCTTTTTAGGTAAATAGCAATAAAACTGTGAGGAAACTGTGCGGGGTATACCGACATGGTTGAAGCAGTAAGCTATGTTAGTGTGACATATTTGTGAGTACCGGTAACCCTTGAGTTCAATCAAGGAGAGTACGGGGCCGCTGAGTGATGTCGTGAAGCACTAACGAACTCTTAGAACCTTAAATTGACCATCTTAGCCTTTTTAGGGGTAGTGAGATGACCGACTTTGGTGCAGTCCGAAGTTGGTAGATACTCGATACTACACTCATTGAGGGTTGTTTTCTTAGAATATTTTGGTCGCCAGTTAAGTGGCTAAACCAAAACAATGAACACAGAAAACAATCCAGTGATATTGAGCTCCTTAGAACCCGATTTCTATTTCTAGGACAGGATGAGCCAACTAACTTCAAGAGGGTACTTACCTAAGAACCCCATGCAAGCCTGAACCTAAGGACTTGTTTGCTTTGTGTGAATATGTTTGTCTGTATATACACTCACTTGCTTTTGCATGCATGTACATAACATCATGACATCATACCATAGCATTTTCAATAACCATTTCAAGGATCTCGAAGGTTCTTTTGATGCAGGGTTACGTTGAACCAGACGTCTACCAAAAAAGGGCAAGAGGTTTCTCCTCTAACAAATTCCATCAAAGATCAAGTACAACAACTTGAATCAGGGGCTATGACCCACTTGACATGGTGAGCTTGATTCTCGTGGAAAGACATCCACCGGTGCAAAGTTCTCCAATCAAAGATCAAGTGCAACAACTTGAATCAGGGGCTATGACCCACTTGACATGGTGAGCTTGATTCTCGTGGAAAGACATCCACCAGTGCAAAGTTCTCCAATCAAAGATCAAGTGCAACAACTTGAATCAGGGGCTATGACCCACTTGACATGGTGAGCTTGATTCTCGTGGAAAGACATCCACCGGTGCAAAGTTCTCCAATCAAAGATCAAAGTTCAACCTCTAACATTCTCTTGTGTTTACCCCAAGAGATCCTTGAAAACATTGAATATATATCATACATATCATTGCATAAACAGGTTTCTCCCATACAGGTCTCCTTATCTTCCTGCTGTTTATTTCAGTAAGATGGATATGGAACAAACGGTGAAAGATCTCCAAGCTCAAAACGCTCAATTGCAGCAAATGCTTCTAGCTATGGGTAAAGGGCAAGAGGATCTGAAAGCTCTCCTTCTCAAAGACAAGGGGGTCAGTCTTGAAGAAGACCGCAATATGGGGATTGATGAAGCTGACTACTCCGAGGAACAATATCCTCCCGCTGATGACAAGTACAAACAGTTGGAGGATCGCCTCAATGCTATGGAGGTTCAACAAGTACCTGGCTTGGACTTAGGAGACCTGGGTTTAGTTCCTGGATTGGTCATTCTGCCAAAGTTCAAAGTCCCTACCTTTGCTCTGTACGATGGAGTCTCTTGCCCTAAGACGCATCTAAGGTCTTATGTCCGCAAGATTCAACCATACACAACTGATCCAAAGCTTTGGATCCATTTCTTCCAAGAAAGCCTGGTAGGGGCTCAACTCGAGTGGTTCTATCAATTGGAGAGTTCCCGCATCCACACCTGGGAGGACCTAGCCCGGGCCTTTTACAAATAGTATCAGTACAATGCTGATCTTGCACCAACTCGTGTGCAATTGCAGAACATGACCATGGGTTCCGGCGTGAGCTTCAAAGGATACGCTTAAAAATGGAGAGATCTGGCTGGTAGGGTGCAACCTCCTTTAACTGATAGGGAGCTGATTGACATCTTCATGGGAACTTTGACTGGGCCTTTCTTCAATCACTTGATCGGAAGCTCCTCAGCCGGGTTCACCGAACTGATACTGACCGGCGAAAGGGTCGAAGCTGGCATCAAAAGTGGAAAAATCCCAGGAACTACACCCTCGGATACTCAGATAATTCCCTACAACGGAAAGAAAGAGTCCAATGCTGTGAACAGTCAGAAGAGACGCCGTGACCAACATGCAGGGGCAGTCCTGATCTCTGGTTCTACGTCACGCCGACAACAGCCAAAGGGAAATCAACGAAGGCCAGACGCGCCTAAAAGACAATATACCAAGATCAACATGTCATTAGCTCAGGCACTACAACACATGTTGAAGAAAGGGCTGATTACATTAAAGGTTCCTCATTCGGACCCTAAGACTTCTTCTCCCAATTACAACCCGGATGCAAGATGTGCTTATCATTGTGATAGCCCGGGGCATGACACAAACAGCTGTTGCGCTCTGAAGAACAAGGTCCAAGACATGATTGATGCCGAGGAGATCGAGTTTGACCCTCCAGAGACTCCAGCATGATCAATGCTCCTTTGCCAAATCATTGAGAATGTTTTTGTTTTCATTTGAATTTTCGAAGTTGTAATTTCTTTTGTTGTTCAAACAATTATCTACTAATGTCAAACTTTGTTTCATTAATGCATTGCATATGTTTGTCTTGAATTCATCCATTCGTTTTCACTACTCTTATGCTTTCCTTATGATATTTCACTATTGATAAAAAGCTACAAGCCTTTAGAGGGAGGATGACGAAACAATACCATAATCTCATACAATATGCTTTTGAACAGACCTTGCTGATGATGTACAGGCATTTCTTTCAATTCCCAAACACTGGAGTTATAAGGAAGATAATCCCTAGTCAACCCCTTTGAGCCAAAGAAGTAGGAGTTTTCTGTTCTAAATAATCAAAACCTTTGATATAAACCTGGAGCAGGGTAGTCTCTCAGTTAATTCAAAAAGGTGCGCATCAAAGTCGCAAACTCTCATTTCCTAATACAACGAACGACGACAAAGAAAAGCATTCCTCTGGAATCAAAAGATAGTGATGGTTCCGTATCACCTAGGCAGTCAATCTCTCAAAAGAGAAAAGCCCACTAAGCCAAAACCTATAAAGGAAGCTCAAGAAAGCTGGGGCATCCCGCTGACTGTAATCCCAAAAACGGGAGCAGCCAGGCAAAAGTTAGGGATCAAAATCAAAGGAAAGAGGTCATTACAAATCCTCAACAACATGAAAAATGTTGCAAAAAAGGAGATGATGACTGCCCTCCAAATTCAACCGGTGAACCATCACCCAAAAAGTCGTTCCAAACTCAAATAGAGTGCGACGCACAATTAACTGAGATTAGGGTTGAAGAACATCACGAAGAGCGGGTGGGTACAAATATACTTTGAGCCTTTATCCTTTGTTTCTTAAACCGTGAACCAAGCCATGTTACAACCCTTCAAAAGTCCTAATTGAAGCATGGGTTAGTTCGAAAGCATATTGTTACAAAAGGTATCCTGACTCCTGTAAGGCTTTGCTCTAAAATCTTGTGTTGATTTGTCTTATAAAAAGTTTTCTGCTAAAAAACGCATTCTTCAAAACTTCGAGACAAACATAAACTTTGCATTGCTTGAATATCACTGTTTGCATTTTACTATTTGTTTGACAGCGAAGAAATTCATACAGCGAATGTTCGGAGGAACGAAAACTCTCTAAGTGAGTAAAATCACTTCAAAAAAGGATGACACTTCCATTGACAAATCTCCTACCAACAAGGGGGCTTGACATGTCACTATCCAGCACGCCTGGGGCAGTCCAATCAAGGTGTCAACAGATCTATCGAAGTTCAGTTAACCTGGGGGAGTCCAGTCAAAGTTTCAACAGATCTTTCAAAGTTCAGTTAACCTGGGGCAGTCCTGTCAAGATTTCAACAAAATATCTCAATTGCAGATTAACCTGGGGCAAGTCTCCTTCATCATCACTTGGGGCATTCGAATGTAAAAAGTGTTCAATAATTCCTTCATCACCTGCTGGAAATTACAACCACCGACAGAATAACGGACAATTCAAGCTCCTAAAAATCTGTTTCTCTCAAGCATGAAGATTCTCATCACCTCAGAAGATTGGTATACTCCCAATTTCTGACTCCCAACAGAATGAAGATTCTCATTCTCAAAGTGGAGTATTTCTTAAGTTCCAAATCAACACCTGTAGCAAGCTAGGAAAATATTTGTGGACGACTGACTGTGGATTAACACGTGTAACGAGCCAGGAAATTATCTACATGAAGAGATTGAAGATCAATACCTGAAACAAGCCAGGGAACCATCTTTCTTTCTCAGGTCAGAGATCAACACCTGAAACAAGCCAGGACAGTATCTCCTCGACCAAGATTTCTTAAGTTCCATATCAACACCTGTAGCAAGCCAGGAAAATATCTGTGGACGATTGATTGTGGATTAACACCTGTAGCAAGCCAGGAAATTATCTACATGAAGAGATGGAAGATCAATACCTGAAACAAGCCAGGGAACTATCTTTCTTTCTCAGGTCAGAGATCAACACCTGAAACAAGCCAGGACAGTATCTCCTTGACCAACCTTTCTTAAGTTCCAGATCAACACCTGTAGCAAGCCAGGAAAATATCTGTGGACGACTGATTGTGGATTAACACCTGTAACAAGCCAGGAAATTATCTACATGAAGAGATTGAAGATCAATACCTGAAACAAGCCAGGAAAACTATCTTTCTTTCTCAGGTCAGAGATCAACACCTGAAATAAGCCAGGACAGTATCTCCTTGACCAACCTTTCTTAAGTTCCGGATTAATACCTGTAGCAAGCCAGGAAAATATCTGTGGACGACTGATTGTGGATTAACACCTGTAACAAGCCAGGAAATTATCTACATGAAGAGATTGAAGATCAATACCTGAAACAAGCCAGGAAAACTATCTTTCTTTCTCAGGTCAGAGATCAACACCTGAAACAAGCCAGGACAGTATCTCCTCGACCAACATTTCTTAAGTTCTAGATCAACACCTATAGCAAGCCAGGAAAATATCTGTGGACGACTGATTATGGATTAACACCTGTAGCAAGCTAGGAAATTATCTACATGAAGAGATGGAAGATCAATACCTGAAACAAGCCAGGGAACTATCTTTCTTTCTCAGGTCAGAGATCAACACCTGAAACAAGCCAGGACAGTATCTCCTTGACCAACCTTTCTTAAGTTCCAGATCAACACCTGTAGCAAGCCAGGAAAATATCTGTGGACGACTGATTATGGATTAACACCTATAACAAGCCAGGAAATTATCTACATGAAGAGATTGAAGATCAATACCTGAAACAAGCCAGGAAAACTATCTTTCTTTCTCAGGTCAGAGATCAACACCTGAAACAAGCCAGGACAGTATCTCCTTGACCAACCTTTCTTAAGTTCCGGATTAATACCTGTAGCAAGCCAGGAAAATATCTGTGGACGACTGATTGTGGATTAACACCCGTAACAAGCCAGGAAATTATCTACATGAAGAGATTGAAGATCAATACCTAAAATAAGCCAGGAAAACTATCTTTCTTTCTCAGGTCAGAGATCAACACCTAAAATAAGCCAGGACAGTATCTCCTTGACCAACCTTTCTTAAGTTTCGGATTAATACATGTAGCAAGCCAGGAAAATATCTGTGGACGACTGATTGTGGATTAACACCTGTAACAAGCCAGGAAATTATCTACATGAAGAGATTGAAGATCAATACCTGAAACAAGCCAGGAAAACTATCTTTCTTTCTCAGGTCAGAGATCAACACCTGAAACCAGCCAGGATAGTGTCTCCTTGACCAACCTTTCTTAAGTTCCAGATCAACACCTGTAGCAAGCCAGGAAAATATCTATGGACGACTGATTGTGGATTAACACCTGTAGCAAGCCAGGAAATTATCTACATGAAGAGATGGAAGATCAATACCTGAAACAAGCCAGGGAACTATCTTTCTTTCTCAGGTCAGAGATCAACACCTGAAACAAGCCAGGACAGTATCTCCTTGACCAACCTTTCTTAAGTTCCAGATCAAGACCTGTAGCAAGCCAGAAAAATATCTGTGGACGACTGATTGTGGATTAACACTTGTAACAAGCCAGGAAATTATCTACATGAAGAGATTGAAGATCAATACCTGAAACAAGCCAGGAAAACTATCTTTCTTTCTCAGGTCAGAGATCAACACCTGAAACAAGCCAAGACAGTATCTCCTTGACCAACCTTTCTTAAGTTCCGGATTAATACCTGTAGAAAGCCAGGAAAATATCTGTGGACGACTGATTATGGATTAACACCTGTAACAAGCCAGGAAATTATCTACATGAAGAGATTGAAGATCAATACCTGAAATAAGCCAGGAAAACTATCTTTCTTTCTCAGGTCAAAGATCAACACCTGAAACAAGCCAGGACAGTATCTCCTTGACCAACCTTTCTTAAGTTCCGGATTAATACCTGTAGCAAGCCAGGAAAATATCTGTGGACGACTGATTATGGATTAACACCTGTAACAAGCCAGGAAATTATCTACATGAAGAGATTGAAGATCAATACCTGAAACAAGCCAGGAAAACTATCTTTCTTTCTCAGGTCAGAGATCAACACCTGAAACAAGCCAGGACAGTATCTCCTTGACCAACCTTTCTTAAGTTCGAGATCAACACCTGTAGCAAGCCAGGAAAATATCTGTGGACGACTGATTGTGGATTAATACCTGAAGCAAGCCAGAAAATTATCTACATGAAGAGATTGAAGATCAATACCTGAAACAAGACAGGGAACCATCTTTCTTTCTCAGGTCAGAGATCAACACCTGAAATAAGCCAGGACAGTATCTCGTTGACCAACCTGATCAATACCTGCAACGATCAAAAGATTCTCGACTTCCCCAGCCAGAGAACCTTCCAGAATCTAATTCCCCTCAGAGTCAAGATTCTTGCAATCCCCAGTGGAGCCAAAACTGTCAATCCCCAGCGGAGCTAAAACTTCCAACTATCAATCCCCAAGCAGAATGAAGACTCTCATTCTCAGTTCCTCACAGGATATTTGAATATTCTCCAGTGAAGATCTCCTCAAGACAGGAATTCTCCAGTAGATTGGCCTACAACCCAAGCTCCTGATCCCCCCAACAGTGGTCCTAGGACTTCTCATCCTCAACGATCTAAAGATTCTTGCCCTCCCCTGCAGCAGTCAAGGATTCACTTTCCCCATCAACAGTCAAGATTCTTTTGTCTCCAGCCATCCAGGATTCATCTAACTTCAGCGAGACAGCTCATCAGCATACATGCACATTCATTACATTCATATCATAAACATTGATATAACATACATCGCATCATACATTTCATGCAACATGACTTTATGTTTCAGCTAATATCTTACCCTTTTTCAGGATAAAGATTAATAAGCTTCAGACTCAACTTCTGAAAACAGTTCACGGGTTCTCCAAGTAACGGATGTTAACCTATCGCTTATTCGGATTCTTGTCAACTTTTGTAAACAGTTTACGGACGCTTCCCAACATGGATGCTGCTCTATTTCTTATTCAACTTTCAAGACCTCTGAAAACAGTTTACGGGTTCTCCAGTAACGGATATCAACCTATCGCTTATTCAGATTCTTTCCAGACTTTTGAAAACAGTTTACGGACGCTTCCCAACATGGATGCTGCTCTATTGCTTATTCAATCTCAACTCCTGAAAATAGTTTACGGATTCTCCAAACATGGATGTCAATCTATCGCTTGTTCAGAACCCCCAGTTCAGAGATGTTCCAAAACATGGATAACTTTCTGATACTCGTCCACTCATCAACGACATGCAGTTCAACAAACATTTCCAGATGGCATCTATAAGCCCATCCTCCTCCAGACATTTCCAGATGGCATCTTTAAGCCCATCCTCCTACCAACAACTTCCAGATGGCATCTCTAAGCCCATCCCCCGACAAGATTCTGTCACATTTCCAGATGGCATCTTTAAGCCCATCACCAAATGGCATCTTTAAGCCCATTCCCTCTACCATCACATCACCGAGTGCAAATTTTTTTGGGCACTCTAGTGTCCAATCTCCTTTTACCTTCGAGTCGCAAAAGGCAAACTTGCCAATCTAACTCTTCAGGTTCAAGAAGATTGAACAGGGGCAACTATTGTACCCCAAAATTTGCCCTCCTCTTTTTCCACAAGAAATCACAGCTTCGGGTTTTTCCTGATTTTTCAGATTGGCATAAGGATCAGTCAAACAGACTTTTTCTTATCAGTCTATCCAAATTAGGGTTTTCATGGCTCTGGAACAGTTCAAGCAGATTGCTAGGGTTTTGGTTGAGTTTGGCTCAAAGTTTGATCAGACATGCATTTCTTTGGTGTTAAGTCAAGAATTAGGGTTTTTGTGCGCACATTCTCAGGAATAATTAATTCTACAGTGCTTTTCAATTTACTCTAGAAGACGAGCTGAGGCATTTGATTTGAGTTTGCAATGTGCATTAATCAGTGAAAAAAGGACATGTGGACGTTTGTTGTTTAGCTGTGCAATGCTATGATTATTCGGAACTCCGGACGTTTATGGATCATTTATTATTCTGAGTTAAAATAGTTGGGATTTATTTCCAGTTATTATAATTTTAAGAATTATAAATAATTAAATAAACAGTTGAAGAAGAAAAAGAATTAACTGACAAAAGTGGATTTTATTCATCTTTAATTATTTGTTACAATTATTATTTGTACACTGTAAATTTATTTACAGATGTTTACGTTAATAATGTTACAATAATTAAAAGTAAAATAAAGCTATCCTAATTTCCTAAATCTTCATTCTTCTACTGATGCTCCTTTGCTCAAGTGATTTTATCTGCAAAAACAAGAAAAGAAAAGAAGTCAAAAGCAGATGAAATAATCAAAAGCAGACAGTTAAAAAAGATTCATCATTAAAAGCGACTGGCCGGAATCAGTTTGCCCTCTCTGCAAATCACAAGATTTCTCTTGGTTCACAAAGATGGATAGAAATAATGCTTGCAAATTAAGTATGAAATGCACAAAGTTACAATATTGCACAAATTCAAAGTTTGTCAAACATACTGCATAAGTTGTCAAACAAGGCTGCATAATGAAAAAGAACATTAACCAAACAAGTCCAAAGGCAAACTGAACTACACATGCCTAACCAAAGGAAAAGCAAAAGACAAGCAAGCAAGTTTAAAAAATGACCTAGATCCTAAGGTATACCCCACTTATATGTCCCCAGCAGAGTCGCCAGTTATGTGATACGGTGGCAAAACCGACTGTTAATACTGGTTTCCGTTTTGTATTCGTAAATGTGCGGTAAGCAAGAGTCGCCACCGACTTTTGTTTTATCCAACAAAGGGAAAGGAAAAAGAACAGAAAAAACCTTTTTCGGGATGTTCCTGAGTACGGGGAGTAGATTATAGAAAGGGAAGGTGTTAGCACCCTTTCTATCTGTGGTTTTCCACGGGCTCTTAGGTACTTGCTAATTTTTTTCAAATTTCTTGTGTGTGTTTATTTTGAAAAGTTTTTGTTTTACTTCGTGATAACCCTTGTATTGGTCCTCAAGAGTGTGACGAAGTTGTTTCGAAAACTGTTTTTGAAAAGTGTTTGTGTGAAAAATTTTGTTTGAGCAAGTACCTAGGAGCTAATCTACCTACTCGAAAAAGTCTGTTTGTTTTCCTTTAGACAGCGCTATCCTATTATTAAGGAATAGGTAGCAGCGTCTTTGGAGTTTTAAGGGACGTTCGAAGGGACAAATACGATCACAAAAGAAATGTTAGGAAATTTTAGTAATCATCCTAAAGCCTTAAAGATCTTTTTCCGAGGCAACATCCGAATGGGTCATTTTAGATCTTTTGGGACTAGAGGATGAACATTAACATTTCCTATACTTCACGACCATTTACCGAAGGCAACCAGAGTGGAGTAAACCCTAGGAGTGAGCATGTGCAAGTGTTCTTTTTTTCAGTTTATTTATCTTTGGACATTTAGGGTTTTCTACTGTATTAATTACAATTTGTCTTTCCATACAATCCTACTAACATACATCTAATAGCTTATAGTTTGCAGAAATTAAAATGCGAGAAATTATGGTCCTAGCTATTACAAGGCTTTCGCAGATACATAATTATTTTGAATGTAAATAAAGATGCAAAAATTTAAAACCCTAATTACTATTACAAACTCGGAGCAGTTACAATAATAGAAAAAAGGAAAATTAAAGGCGCGCGCGACGAATTAAATGCGAGAAATAATTGGAAAAACCTAAAAATCTAATTGAAAAAATATTTAAGTTATTTTTTTGAGAAGAAATTAGGTTATGTATAACATTAAACCCTAATTCTAGTTGATTTTAATTATACAAAAAAAAGGAATTAAATTGCCTAAATTTAATTAAACTAATTAATTAATAAAAATATTTTTATAAAAAAAAATAATTTTTGATGTTTTTATGATTAAATAAAAAAAAGCATGATTTTTGGTGTTATTTGAAAAAAAGAAATAATTAATAAATAATAAAAAGGAATTAAAATAAAAAAGAAAAGAATTAGGCCTGTTTGATGAGCAATTAGGGGGGTGCATGCTGAATTTGTGCCAAGCCCATGAATTCTGAGTCCATTCCTACGCCTGATTCTGTGCAACCACGTTTGGAGAATGCACCATGGTCTTTCCTTGGTTTGTGTGTTGGATCTATGTTGGTAATGATCCAATGGCTGGATGTTGAGACCACATGGTAGGCGCTTGGAACGTGTATACATAGGATCTGCAAATGAGTGTTAAGAAAATAAAGAAAACGCAGGGACCTGGGATTGAACCCAGGTCCTCTCCACTATCCAACACGCGCTTCACCACTGGGCTATATTGTTCAGTTGTCATTATAATAAGACCAAATTATAATATATAAAACAAAGTGGATAAACTGAAAAAATGCGCGTGATTCAAATAAGCCAATGGTGTTGTGCCAAATCATCATCTTCTTCTCCTGTCCGTCGTCTTAGGTACCAGACTTATACCTACGGACATTCTCCATAGCTATAAACCTGCAAGCTTCAAAAATTCACAAGACGCATGATAAATTAATTCTAGCTATACCAATCAACTCGTTTTGATCTCACGAGGACCATGGCACTATTTTCTTAGTCCAATTTAACCTGTACAGAGAAACCCTAAAACGGCTCCCTAAACCTTAGCAATGGCTGTTGTACCCCAAAATTTGCCCTCCTTTTTTTCCACAAGAAATCACAACTTCGGGTTTTTCCTGATTTTTCAGATTGGCATAAGGATCAGTCAAATAGACTTTTTCTTATCAGTCTATCCAAATTAGGGTTTTCATGGCTCTGGAACAGTTCAAGCAGATTGCTAGGGTTTTGGTTGAGTTTGGCTCAAAGTTTGATCAGACAGGCATTTCTTTGGTGTTAAGTCAAGAATTAGGGTTTTTGTGCGCACATTCTCAGGAAGAATTAATTCTACAGTGCTTTTCAATTTACTCTGGAAGACGAGCTGAGGCATTTTATTTGAGTTTGCAATGTGCATTAATCAGTGAAAAAAGGACATGTGGACGTTTGTTGTTTAGCTGTGCAATGCTATGATTATTCGGAACTCCAGACGTTTATTGATCATTTATTATTCTGAGTTAAAATAGTTGGGATTTATTTCTAGTTATTATAATTTTAAGAATTATAAATAATTAAATAAACAGTTGAAGAAGAAAAAGAATTAACTGACAAAAGTGGATTTTATTCATCTTTAATTATTTGTTACAATTATTATTTGTACACTGTAAATTTATTTACAGATGTTTACATTAATAATGTTACAATAATTAAAAGTAAAATAAAACTATCCTAATTTCCTAAATCTTCATTCTTCTACTGATGCTCCTTTGCTCAAGTGATTTTATCTGCAAAAACAAGAAAAGAAAAGAAGTCAAAAGCAGATGAAATAATCAAAAGCAGACAGTTAAAAAGACTCATCATTAAAAGCGACTGGTCGGAATCAGTTTGCTCTCTCTGCAAATCACAAGATTTCTCTTGGTTCACAAAGAGGGATAGAAATAATGCTTGCAAATGAAGTATGAAATGCACAAAGTTACAATATTGCACAAATTCAAAGTTTGTCAAACATACTGCATAAGTTGTCCAACAAGGCTGCATAATGAAAAAGAACATTAACCAAACAAGTCCAAAGGCAAACTGAACTACACATGCCTAACCAAAGTCCAAACTGGACAGCAAACTGTCCAAAACTGTCAAAGGTACAAGAGCTATCAAAAGGCTATTCAAGGCTGTCAAAGAAGTACACAAAGAAGCAGAAAATCTGGAAAAAGGAGATAAGAAGTATGCAGAGGAAAACTAGTATGCAAGCAACCTTCAAGTTACATCACTTTCCAGCCAGTTGCTTTTTCAAAAACAGTACAAATAAGCAATAAAAAATGCTTTAATACTGGAGAGAGAGAAGAGAGAAGAGAAATAGGCTTACAGCAGGCTTGAGGCAAGAAAAGATATAAAACAAACATATCAACACAGTACAAAAGTGGGGGCCGAAATAACACAAAGGCCAAAAGCTCTCAAACTGTAACATACAAAGAGTCTGCCTCCAAAACCAAACAAAGCCCTGCATCAACCTGTAACACAAACTAACAACACAAGCTTCAAACCATAACCCTGTAATGAATCCTTCACCAAACAGAGCATCAAGCCAAAAAGCCTAAACCATCAACCTGCATAAACCAATAGGCCATCTTGCATAGACAAGCCTGAAGCCTAAAGCTTCAAGGCCTGTAACCTCAAACTTGCATCCAACTCTAAACCGTGTGTTCAAAGCCCTCAAGCTTAACCTGTGTCAAGCCTCAGACATAAGCCCTGTCCAAAACAAACAGAATACACCAAGTCTAAACCAGACAAGACTGTCAAGCAAGAGACTAACAGCATAAGCCTCAAACAGAAGCCAAACCTGTAATCTCAAATATCCCAAGACCCTCAAAACGGTGTTCATCATTGGGCCAACATCAACAAGCATCTCAGCCAGCCAACAAAAAGAAGAGGAAAAGAAGCAACCAGGGGCAAGCATATCAGCATACAAGGCATCTCAGATAAATCATCATTGTAAGCATATCATCATATCAAGCATACAAGCATACATAGGCTAACAAGAGAATAAGAAAAGAAGCAATCAAAGGCAACTGATGCGAGTAGACAGAAGAGGAAAAGAGAGTTATACGAAGGTTCTCAGGTTATCATCATTAAACCTAAAAAAGCAAAGACAACGAATACCAGGTTTTCCAGCAAAGCAAGCCAGTTCACAGTGCATCCCATTTCCCTCCGTCTCCGGCCACCCCAAGCGCCTCCTTCTCCACCTCTCCTCCTCTCCAAGCAACAAGCCAGCAAAGGTATAAACTTCCTTTTCCCTTTCTTTAAATACCTCATACAACACATAACAAAAATCCAAGAATCAGAACAGATAAGAGCATGTAAGATTGAAAATCTGAGAACCCTAATGCGTTGAGAAAAGTCATACCTCTCTTCATCGTTGCTTGAGTAAATGCGAGGAGGAGGACAGACGGTGGCGCTGGTTGGCTTTAGGCGAGAAGGACATTGTTCAGAAGTATGGCTTGAGAAGCGAAGAAGACGAAGAGCAAAGGTGTAAACGGCGCCTCTGTAATATCACAAACCCTAAATCCCAAATGAAACAATATGTTTGGAACCCTAACAAACAGATTTGTCAAACTTGCCTTGGGCCTTTCCCTTTCTAAAACGCTTAAGCCCATTAAAAGCTGGTGCACCCCCCCTTTGTCTCTCTTTCACAATCCGTTTTGGGCCAGAACAAAATCTTCAAGCCCATTTTCCTTTTTCTTTTGTTTTATACATAAACTAACATCCTTTTTTTCTTATCTTTTTATTCTTCTTTTTACAATTTAAACTAACATAGTCTATTTTTGTTTATAAATTAAATAATATCTTAACTTTTTATATATACATGAATATTAGATATTATTAAGTTTAAACTTTTTCTTTCTTTTTTTTTTCTTTAATTAAAACTTTTTTATTTAAATGTAAATCTTGTATAAAACATTTATAAAAAATACATAAAAAAATAGATTTTTAGGTTGAATATTCTTTTTTAGCTAAAACATTTTGTACATAAAAATACTAACATAAATACATAAAAATTAGAATTTCTTAAAATATGTTCTTTTCTTTTATTAAAATCTTTTGTTTGTACATATTAACAAAAATACGAAAATACAAAAAGAATAGATAATAATACTTAATACTTACTTAATTTTTCATTAAATTAACATCATTATCACCTGTAAATAAATCACATACACTTTTACAATACACATTTGCTTATTCTTGTACATTGCTACATATTACTTTGCGATCGATTCGATTGGGTTGTAAATATATTTGGACACTACTCTCCTAATAAGTCTCATCCCCATTTGTAAATATTTGTACCCCCACTCCCGGATACTTATTTGTAATAGCGTAGACTTTAAATTCCCACAATTTATCGCTTTCAAATATACCATGGTTAGACCTAGGGTTTGTATGTAAATAAAATCAACCGCTAGATGACCTAATACAAAGATAAATGCATGACAATCAATACACAATTCACACTTGCACCCCTAGGGTAATCCCGCTTGTTGCCTTCCAAAATGGGCCATGCTTGCACGCTGAGTTTCTTTGGCAAAACAAAACAATTCAAATGATCATAGTCCCTTGATGACGCTTTCGAAAGTTGCCTACAAAATGATCATAGTCCCTTCAAGTAGAATTGCCAAAGACACTTGGCACCATTGCATTCATGGTCCATACGATGACCCGCGCCTGTCCCGTTAACATCCTAATACAAGATTGTCCACCAAATACAATGGTGGAACAATACTGTTAAAAGGGTTAAAACATGAGAAAAATCTTTGAGTAAATTTAGGGGTAGACAACTCTTAGTTACTTGATCAACTTGCAAAACACAATTGCCTACTTTTCAAAACCCACTCCACAATACACTTTCAAAACAACTTTCAAAACATTTGAAACATCTTTTCGAAAAGATACACACCTTTGTAAAACATTCGAGTAAAGAATTGTTACAATGGTTTCCTAGACAAGGCCTCTTTTTTCAAAACATTTTCAAACACACACACACCACCATTTCAAGCAATTGAAAATCAAAGGAAAGTGATCTAAACAAGTAACTAAGAGCCCATGGATAACCATGGGTGAAAAGGGTGCTAATACCTTCCCTTTTCATAATCTACCCCCCGAACCCACGAAACATCTCAAAAGGTTTTTCCTGTGCTTTTTAACCTTTCCTTTAGGATAAAATAAAAAGTCGGCGGCGACTCTTGCTAAACCGAACAAGTGCGAATACAAACGCAAAACCTCAAGTCAGTTATCCCACCGTATCACAATGGCAATTAGCGAAACAGTCATCAAAACACAAAATTAATTGAACCAAAACATTCCAAATGATGATACAAACATAATGTTATGCTTAAAAGTTGTTAATCATGCGTAAATTGTAAGATCAAAATCAAGCTTGTATGTGCAAACCGTGGGTTTACCAAGAGTGATTCTGGGCTTGGGAAGGCTTGCAAACAATCATATTAGTTTTAGGAGATGTCCAAGAAGCGATTAGAAGCTTTGAATGGTCTTGAATCGTCCCCTAGGTTAGAAATCAGATCCACACTTTTTGTCCAATTTTTTAGTTTTCTTCTCCAGCTCTTACGATTACAACTCTTGTTCTTTTGGCCTGTGTATGTTCTATATATGTAGTGTGATGAATTAGGGCAACAAAAACATATTGAATCTTTTGGAATCATGGGAATTGAATGTGATTTTTGCTATATGATATCTTTCCAAAACCATCTGAATCATGCTATTTTTGCCTCAATTTGCCTTGATTTGATTTGATCTGATTAGGCTAGCTTGATTAGATTTTATTATAACAAAAATCAGATCAAAAAATCAATCTTTTATATTTTTTGCCATTTATTTGATTTAATTTGACTTTTAAATAATAAAAATCAAAATAAAATAAATAAATAGAGCAAATAATATATGGATGCTGATTTGGGTCGTGGACCATGTCTTCAACAAGATACAATCATGAAAAGCTAGGCCTATTTGACAAAAAATGCACTTTTGAGCACATTTGACTTTTGGCAATTTTTCAAAAATGGCCAACTTTGACAATGCATATCTCTTCCAATTTTGACCCTAAGGAGTTGTTATTAAACTTTTTGTGAATCTTAGGATGTGCCCCAAACAACCCTTTTGGTTTCATCTCAATTGGGTCTTCCATGTTCGTGTGAGAAGCTTTGACCCAAAACGTGTTTTTGTTGACTTTTCAAAAGGACCTATAATGTAGAAATTCATATCTTTTTATGAGTGAATTTTTTGAACTTTATGGATGAATATGAGTTGTAGGAAATTGGTGTATCTTCAAAATGAGCTTTGTATGAGAAATTTATGATAAAGTATGAGAAAGTTATGCTTAGTCAAAGTTTGGTTGACTTTTCCTAAGAAACCCTAATATAACAACTTTTGAGTTTTGATGAATTAGGAGCATTCCTTGAGGGATCATGATCAACCCATGATTAAATTATTGATATCACTTCAAAATGTTGATATTGACCAAAAAACTTGAAGTTTGACTGTATGTGGGTCACAATTGACTTTTGACCTAACACAGTTGACTTTCAAGCATCTGAGCAGTTGACTGAGCAAACTTCTTGTGCAAGGCATGAAACTTAACATGGATGATCTTAAGGACATATTAGGACTATGGAGAGCATATGAGGCCTTTGGAGATCACCCATATTGAGGAAAATGGAAGCCCTATTTGGAGGTTCCTTGCTTTAGGAGAGGGTTTGCCTGATCCACTCTTGGGTATCCTTGAGCAAGTTAAGGGTCTTAATGAGCATATGTTGAGTAAAATGGGAGGACAAATTTTGGGGTACAACACACGCTGATAGGTTGCCCCAGCATTCTTCAACCCGAATGGCATAACCTTGTAGCAGAATGTGCCCCACTGTGTGACAAAGGTTGTTTTCTCCATGTCCTCAGGCGCCATTTTGATTTGGTTGTAGCCTGAAAAACTGTCCATGAAGGAAAAAACTTTGTGCTGTGCCGTATTGTCAACTAGGATATCAATGCGGGGAAGTGGTAAATCATCCTTAGGGCTTGCCCTATTCAAATCTCTGTAGTCCATGCACATTCGTACTTTGCCGTCCTTTTTGGGCACGGGAACAACATTGGCAACCCATTATGGATAGGAGGTGACAACCAAGAATCCAGAGTTGAATTGTTTCATGACTTCTGCTTTGATCTTCTCTGACATGTCTGGTCGCATTCGACGGACCTTTTGTTTTATCGGAGGACAATCATTTCTTGTAGGTAGACGATGTACTACGATATCTGCATCAAGTCCTGGCATGTCTTCATACGACCAGGCAAAGACCTCAACATAATCGTGTAGCAACTGAATCAGACGCTCTTTGACACTGGGTTCCAGATTGGCACCCACCTTGACTTCTCTTTTGTCTTCTTCGGTACCTAGGTTGATTGTGTCCACTGGTTCTTCATGGGGCTGTATGGTCCTCTCTTCTTGTTGTAGTAACCTGGCAAGTTCCCCTGGTACTTCATAATCATCCTCACCTTCGTCTCCGGCTTGGTAGATTAGATTTTCAGAATCACAGAATGCCATAGCAGAATCGTTACCCATGGGATACTGAGTGGATGTAAACCTGCATTGTGAGCGTGAGTGTGTGTAAGAGTATAGCTATCTTTGAAAGAAATGAAAATGTAAAAAAGAAAAACAATGAGCACAAAGTTTGTATGCAAAAACATCCATGATTCATTGATGTCATATGGAAATGAGATAATAACCCTTACAAATGGACCATTGTGCCTCGGGTAAGACACAAGGTTTTAAGAGTCTGAGTTGTTTAATATTAAGAGTCTCTAGCTTCCTAATTGCTGAGCCCTCCACTGACAGTTGGGAAAATCCAGTCCTCCAGGTCATAGTTGTCTTCATCATCCTCCACAGCGTTGACTTCGCGGTTGCTGATCTTCAAGGGTGGTCCTCCAGCACGAGCACGACGTACAGCTTTCTGAGCCCCTGAGGTGAAACCTAAACTAAATTTGTCAGATTTGTATGGGATATCTGGGATTTGGCCCCAAATAGTGCACCCACCTTATTCTATTACTGCCTTGGCGTCCTTCAACGATGGCATTTTGAGCGGAGGCCTTGTAATCTTGGGGACTTGAGACACATCCTTAGTTACCGCCACAATTTGCGGGACTTCTTCAAAGTGCTGTAATAGAGTTTCAAAAAATTCACCATCTAATTCCATATATCTGAAGGAATTTAGATGGCTGACCATATACTCTTCTTTTCCATGAACGGTGATGATTTTCTTCTGAATTGGATATTTCAGCATTTGATACAACATAGAGGTGACAACACCAGCATTGTGAATCCACGGCCGGCCTAATAAGAAAGAATATGAATGGAGAATATCCATTACATAAAAAGTTGAATCAAATATTTGGGTTCCAACCTTTATGGGGATGTCCACTTCCCCATGCACCATCCTTTTTGAGCCGTCGAAGGCTCTCACTACTATGTTGCTCGGTTTCAATGTCAATCCTTCACAATCAATCCTATCAAGAGCCTTTTTAGGAAATATATTTAGAGACGAACCGGTGTCAACCAAGACATGAGCCAACGTTGTGCCGTTGCATTCGACTGAGACATGTAATGCCTCGTTATGCTTCCTCCCTCTTGGCGTTAAATCAGCATCCGAAAAACCTAAACCATTATCTGCAGTCAAGCTGGCCACACAGTCTTGGAACTGATCGACAGATGTTTCTTGGGGTACATGGGCAGTTTTGAGGAATTTTACCAAGGCCTTTGCATGAGCCTCGGAACATATTAGTAAAGCCAGCATGGAAAATTTTGATGGAGTTTTCCCCAGTTGCTCGACTATGTTGTAGTCGCTTCTTTTTATGATATTTAGAATTTCCTCCATCTCTTTTCGGGAGGTCTCAGGGATAACTACTGATTATGCCTTCGTCCGGACAGGCTCAACCAAAATACCTTTTCCTCGAGTCTCGGTTGACTCGGCAGTGGGAATGTCAGTAGGGGTGATAACAGGGATTGTAACAATTTTCTCAACAGGAGTATTAGCAGAGATGATTGTAGGACTGGGAATAACCTTTGGAGGAGCAACAACAACAGGAATGATTACGGGTCCAAAAATAGCTTTTGGAGGAGCAATTTTTGGAGAGAAAACCCTTCCGCTTCGGGTTATCTTACTAGTCCCTGCGGTATTACTGATATCGAAGTCAACTTTCTCAGAACTTGAATCTTCAGCAGCTGGCCAATCTTGCTTGATACCGTGGTAGTAGACATCACCTCTATAATTCCATGGGACTATTTTGTCTGACGAGTACGGGATTGGTCCAAGCATTGTAATTATCAACGGAGCTACTTTAGGAACTGATGAAATTCTAACGGGTCTTTTGGTGGAGATCCTGGAAGAATTGGAGGAAATGGTCACGATGGAAACATCATTATAAGAAACAGTTGGAATAGAAGTCTTCTCGAACAAAATTTCCTTGTCATCTATTAAGCATTGAACGCATGCTTTTAACAAATGACAACTGGTTGGTGAGGATAAACAGAAATGATAGTGTTGTACCCCAAAATTTGCCCTCCCATATTCTTCAGAAATTGCCAAGTCAAGCTTCAAAATCTCCCCAAGGGTTGCACAGTTCAAGAGTCTCCTAAACAGTCAAAATTAGGGTTTTGGGTCTGATCAAGAAAATGAAGTTTCCAAGAGTCCAATCAAGTCTCACATGCCTATAAATATGGTCAAGCATCCTCATATCAAGTTTCAAGACTTTCAGCACAAAATTGCACAATCAAAACCCTAATTGCACTACAATCAACTGTAGGGGCAAAATGGTCATTTGGCAGTCAAAAGTTCAAATTTTTGGTCAACATCTCATTTTGAGGCCACAAACATCATTTGATCAATGCTTGATCATGATTCTCAAAGCTTAGCTCAAAAATCATCAAGATGCAAAAGTTTCCTTATTTGGACAGCTAAAAAAGTCAACTGTAAATTGACCAGGGCATAACTTTCACATGGATTATCAGAAAAATTCCATCCAAAGCTCATTTTGAAGAGAAAGACATTTCCTACAACTCCTCTTCACACTCCAAGTCCAATAAATTCTCTCACAAAAAGTTATCAATTTCAACATTATAGGTCATTTTCAAAAGTCAACAAAAAGGGACTTTAAGTCAAAGGACATAACTTGAGATTGGTAAATCAAAATGACATGGGACCAAAGACATTGGTTAGAGGACTCAAAGACCTTGTGGAAGTTGGGAAATGTTTGGGTATTTTGAAAAGTCAACATTGATTCAAATGACCTAAAATTGCTAATGGGCCTATTTTTCTTCCACAATTCATCATCCAAGACATACACACGACCATTTGGCCCAAAGGGAAGTTTTTTATTATTTTTATTTATTTATTTGAATTTTTTATCACAATTAATTCATTTAAACTAAATAAAATATGAAAAAATGCTAAACTAATGAAATAAAATCTTTTTGTGCAGAAAATACTCTCATTGGACATTCAAGATTCGTGCATAATCATTTTTGGAAAGTTTTGGCATGATTGGATATCAAATTGCATGAAAAAGATTGGAAAAACTAATGCTTGAAAATCAAATATTGCATAATCAATTCTTGGATTCTTTTGATCAGATTTTTGACCTAATTCATTCATACATATACAAAGAAGCAAAACCTAATGCCATTAACCTAGAAGCTGCGTAGAAAAAGCACATGAACATTGGAAATTTCTCTTAAAAACTCAAAATCTGAAAACAGGGTTGGAGGTCGTTTCAAGCCACAAAACTCCTTCCATTGCATTCCTGGGGCATCAAGCAACGTACCTGGATCAAGAACACAGTCCCTAACCCTTTGAATCATTGTATAGAAGTCCAACTTTTCTCACTTTTTTTCATAATCGTGTTTTGAGATTCAGGCATTTTCATTGCATAATTTTAATGGATTCTTACTAAATGATGCATTCTGAAACTAACCATCTACTTTAATTGCGTTTTTATACATTGTGTGCAAATTCACCATTGTTGCTTTTTAGGGTTCTTAGGTTTTCAAATTAGGGGTTTTCGTTTGAGGAACAATTGGCGTGTAAGACCTAGACCATTCAATTCAGGGCATTTGGACGAAGAGAAATAAGCCATCACGCTCAATTTATGGAGCCCCAGGGGCTATTCGCTATTTTCTCTAATGATGCTTTTTAGAACGGTGTAAAAACCGTTGCCTATGTTTGTTATATTTTCAGGAAAAATAAACCAAGGAAGAAGAAGGATGCGTGGCCATCAGTAATTGGCTAGTTCAAAATTTCGCGCTAAAATATCATTAATGTTTGGATTTATTTTATATTGATTATTTGATATCAAATATCCAGACGCGTTGAGTGGAGCAGTTGGTAGAGTGCATCGCTGGTAACGTTCATGACCTGGGTTCGAGCCCCAGGTCTTCACTCTTTCCATATTGTTTTTCAACTAATATTCCCATGCAGCGTCAATACTGAAACACACCATACATCCACCACATCAAGTCACCACGTGCCTACCAAGATGGATCAGAAGGTCCAGATGGGGAGAATACCGTATGCGTTAGTCAAGGGAGATCCACGCCAGCGCAAAAGTCAATCAGGCCTGAAGCTAATTGGGCCCAAAAGTACTAATCAAAACCTCCCAATTAGGGGCAGACCCCCTAGGTTTGCCATCTTTAAATATTTTTTTATTTTATTCTTTCTATTTTGATTATTATTCTTTTCAATTAATTCTTTTAATTTAATTTCTCAATAAAAAACACAAAAACAATAAAAATCAGAAAAGAGGAAAAAATAATAAATATTTTATTTTAATATTTTGTAAATAAATTCATTAATTAACTAGTTTTAAATTAGGTTTTAATCTTAACTTTTTTTAATAAAAATCTAAAAAATATAGAATTAGGGTTTAATTAATTTTCTATCCCTTTTTATTTTCCTTCATAATAATTAAATATTAAATACTTATTTTTGTAATTAAATTGCATGTAAATTAATTAGGGTTAATTTTAGGTCAAAATTTAATCTTTTCTTAACAAATAAAAATTGTAGAATTAGGTTTAATTTTAGTTAATTCTTTTTTCATTAAAATCAAAAAATACCAAAAACAATTTCTTTTTCTTTTTTATTAATTAATTTCATCATTTAATTTAATTTTGCAAAAAGGGTCCAACGCCCTCGTTTTAATTCTTATTTAATTCGCGTGCTTATTTCTATTTCGTTTAATATTTCTGCATCTCTCCCAAAGCCTTGTAATTAATTTCTCGCACTTTTAATTCTTTACCTTCCTTTGCTTTCTTTATTTTCTGTCAAATCGGGTTCAAGAAATTTTGGCGATGTGGACCCGCGTCTTTTGTAATAGCTTAGAATCTTTTTATTTCTCGCAATACTTTTAACTGTTAATCAAGGCATGAAAGAATGTATGGACAAAAATAAAAACAAACGCGTAGATCACCTTTGACATGAACAAGACAAAAATAAACGAATCTGACACACAAATCACACACCACCCCTAGGGTACGCCTCACTGTTGCCTTGTCTCGAAAGGTGATCGTCGAGTAGAGGATGTCTTAGTAAATCCTCATGATCCGGGAACCTGGCATGAGGGTAGCTTCTAAGGTGTCTTCCCATTGCTCTGGTGATCACCATGTCCCGAACCTCGAATTGACCCGAACACCTCCAACGGTGGTGCTACCTACCTCTCAATGGTGGGATGGCACTACTTTTAAGGACATTTACACAGACGAATTCCTTAGGGTAGGTAGACGACTCTAGATACTTGCTCTAAATTTCAAAACAAATTCAAAAATACTTTTCACACCAACACATTTTCAAAAAGCTTTCGAAAGCAATTTTTCAAACACTCTTGAGGACTGATACAAGAGTCGAACTGAAATTTTCAAAGAAACTTTTTTAAAACCCACAGTTGAAAAGCAAACAAACCATTTTTGAAAACACAAGTGAGCAAATATCTAAGAGCCCATGGATAACCATGGATAGAAAGGGTGCTAACACCTTCCCTTTCTATAATCTACCTCCCGAACCGAGAGCAATCTCTATAAGGAATTTTTCTGTGCTTTTGTCCTTTCCATTTGGAGAAAATAAAAGACGGTGGTGACTCTTGCTTCCGCGACATTTCGCGAACCAGCGTTAAACAGTCAGTTCCAGATCCACCGATCACAGAACTGGCGACTCTGCTGGGGAAATTTTTTATAAAGTGAGGTGTACCTTAGGGATAGTTCATAACTGTGTTTTCAATTGCTTTCTTTGTGTGCTTTAAATTGTGGGACTGTCTTGGGAGTTCTATAGATCCTAACCCGGATCTGGGGGATACCTTCTTAGAAAGTAGCAACAAGGCTGTGAGGGAACTGTGCGGGGTATACCGACATGGTTGAAACAGTCTGCTACGTTGATGTGGCACTTTGGTGTGTACCGGTAACCCTTGAGTTCAGTCAAGGAGAGTACGGGGCCTCCGCGTGGTGTCATGAAGCATCAACAGACCTTAGGAACCTTAATTGAACTATCTTGGCCTCTTTAGGGTAGTGAGATAACTGACTTTGGTGCAGTCCGAGGTTGGTTGATACTCGATACTACACTCAATTGAGGGTTGCTTTCCTGGAATATTTCGGTCGCCAGTTCAGTGGCTAAATCGAAACGATGAACAATGAAAGCAATCCCGTGATATTGGGACCCTTAGAACCCGGTTACTTCTAATAGGACAGGTTGAACCCACCAACTTCAAGAGGGTAATACCCAGACCCCATGCTGGCCTTAAACCCTAAGGGCTTGTCTTGTGTGCCTTGTGTGCCTTACATGTTTGTCTTTGTAAATATCTGTGGTGTGTTTAATCATAGCATCATGACATCATCCAGCATCATATGCATTGACTAACCATTTCAGGGGTTCGAATTTTCATCTTTGTTCTTGTTTTGTAGGACATGGAAACTGTTCGTAGAAAGACAATTCAAATCAGCCTTGTAAGGGTCCCTCCTCAGCTTAAAGAGCTTATATCCAGGATTCCCGAGAACTCTTCATTCAATGAAAGACATGGAAGACTCATCAGCTTGGTCAATGCCAACATTGAGGAAGACATGATAAAAGTCCTGTTCCAGTTCTTCGACCCTCTGCATCACTGTTTCACCTTCTTGGACTATCAGCTGGTACCTACATTGGAGGAGTTCTCCCGGCTCCTGAAGATCCATATCCTTGATCAACTACCCTACAACGGTACGGAAAAGGAACCCAAGCTTGAAGAGATTGCTAAAGCCTTGCACCTACAGTCATCTGACCTCAAGGGACATTGGGAAGTTAGAAGTGGTATCAAAGGGTTCTTAGCCAGGTTTCTGTTTGAAAAGGCCCATGAATGTTGGAACTCCCTTGACTTGCAAGCTTTTGAAGAAGTTGTGGCCCTCCTTGTTTATGGTTTGGTGTTGTTTCCTAACCCAGATCAGCTTATAGATATCAGTGTTGTCCAGATCTTCATGTCCAAGAATCCCATACCTACATTGCTGGGGGACATCCTTCACTCATGTTACACTCGAACCATGAGAAAAAGAGGTGTCCTTATGTGTTGCACTTCTCTCCTGAGAAGGTGGTTTATTTCGCACCTTCCACAATCAGTTTTGAAGAATGAGCGGGGTTTGAGATGGTCACAACGGTTGATGACTCTTACACATGCAGATATACATTGGTGCCCTCGGTCCAGAGAAGATGTCACTATCATTGATCGTTGCGGGGAGTACCCTAATGTTCCTTTACTTGGAATCAGAGGAGGTATTACTTACAGCCCATGCCTGGCTTGGAGACAGTTTGGTTATGCTCGGAAAAATGGCCCTCATGACATGTTAATCCCTGACATAGTTTTTGACTTCGACAACGATACTCAAGGACTTCGCCAGAGATTTATCAGAGCCTGGAGGATGCCAAGTAGGATAGACAGCAAGACACTGGGGCACAGGAACTCCATCCCGTCGGAACCTTATCTCAAGTGGGTACGAGCCCGCTCCCAGAAGTTAGTGATGCCTTATCCCCATATGCTCCCTGTGATCAAAGAGCCAGTCTTGGAAGGAGAAATGTCCCACACTATTCAGCACCCTGATATGCCCACATCCTGGGAAGAGATGCAGAAGAGCTAGATCCAGCTTAAGGAAGAACAGAATTCTCTTGAGACCAGTCTACATGCCAGTGAAAAGAAGGTCTTGGAGCTCACCCGCCTGTTGCATGAGGAGAGGAATCTCAACACTTACATAGCTCCAAAGAGGATGCGCAGTGTATTTTGGGATTGATTTGCTTTTGTATTATTTTGCCCATGAGGCTTTGATGTACTGAATAATTATTTCCTTAATGATAACGTGTGTTCCTTTTTGTCTACAACAAATTTGAACTTTCGAACCCTTGAATGCATTGCATAAACACATATCATTCATCATGTGCATAGCATGTTTTCCTCTTTTCAGGTTGCTTACAGTTCTTCGCTGTTTATTTCAGCATCATGAATCCTGACTCATCATCAACTGAGACATACATCAAAGCTCTTCAGGCGCAGAATGCGCAATTTCAGGAATTAATCAAGGGTTTGGCTCAAGGCCAAGAAGAGCTGAAGGCTCTACTTCTGAAGAAGGAAAAGAAGAAGAAGAGAAGGACTGTTCTGTTCAGCTCGGGCCGAAGGTTTGGCAACACTTTGCAGAATGAAGAGGCTGGTTCTTCTATTGGCAAGAGTACTCCTCAAACAGAAAAGGGTCCTAGTCCGGTAGTCTCCGACAACGAGACTGATTTTGATGAAGAGCAGTATCCTCCTGCAGAAGACCGTTACAAGCAGCTGGAGGATAGGCTGAATGCTATGGAAATACAACAGGTACCTGGGCTGGATTTTGGAGATCTGGGTTTGTCTACTGGTGTGATCATTCCTCGGAAGTTCAAAGCACCATCTTTCACTAAATATGACGGGGCGTCTTGTCCCAAGCTACATCTCAGGTCCTATGTTCGGAAAATTCAACCGTACTCAGCGGATAAGAATTTGTGGATCCACTTCTTCTAGGAGAGTCTTTCAGGGACTCATCTCGAATGGTTCTATCAGCTGGATGGGACCAAGGTTCGTAACTGGGAGGAGTTGGCTACTGCTTTCTACAAGCAGTATCAATACAATGCCGACCTTGCCCCTACACGTACCCAACTCAAGGGTATGTCGTTAGGTTCAAGTGAAGGTTTTAAAGAGTACGCTCAGAAGTGGAGAGACCTGGCTGGCAGGGTGCAGCCACCGTTGACTGATCGGGAATTGGTAGACATGTTCTTGGGGACCCTATCTGGGCCATTTTTCAACCATCTCATTGGGAATTCGTCTGCAGGGTTCACTGATCTGATTCTGACTGGAGAAAGAATTGAGGCTGGGTTAAAGTCTGGTAAGATTCTGAAGGGTGCATCATCTAGTTCTGAGAAGAAACCCTTCAAGAAGGAGGCTAGTGTTGTATATGGTGCCAAGAGACCAGAGAGAACTGAGCGCCGCCAATCCGTCAGTGCGGTGATGATTGCTAAGCCTGCTGCCGCTCCTCGGCCAACCAATCCTCAAAGGGCTGAAAGACCCCGGAGAGAGTTTACCCGGTTGAGCATGACCCTATCCCAAATCTTGCCGCAGTTGCTATCCACCAATCTAGTGACTGTCAGAGAGGCTCCGAAGTTTCCAAATACTACCTCTCCTAAGTACAACCCAAATGCTCGTTGTGCTTACCATTCTGACAGCCCGGGGCATTCCACTGATGACTGTTGGGCATTAAGGAGTAAGGTGCAAGACCTTATCGACGCGAAAGAGATACAGTTTGAAGCGCCTGAGAGGCCGAATGTGGTTACTGCTCCTATGCCCCATCATGGAGTAAATGCTGTTGACGAAGATGTTTACGCTGTTTCTGTGGATGATCTAGCTACTCCTTTGAAGACCGTCAAGAGGAACCTACTGCTGGCCGGTTTATTTCCGGGTTGCAGTGAGGGTTGCCTGTTCTGTGCTGTTTCCCTATCTGGTTGTCCCTTGCTGAAGTTAGGCATCCAAAGCCTAATGGATAGCAAGGAGATTCTGTTTAAGAAGTCTGCTGTTCAGTTGGTTCCGGTGGAAGAAGTTTCTGTGGTTACCATCTTCAATAATCCAATCAAGGCTCTCCCGAAGAAGCCTATTCAAATCATGACTGTTGCACCTGTGGTTATCACTGTTCCGGGGCCTCTTCCCTATGTATCTGATAAAGCTGTCCCCTGGCATTATGGGGCAGATGTGTATGTGAATGGGATCAAACAAGAATTCAACACTGGCGCCAGCATCTGTGATATCACTGGCCCAACCAAGGTTACCCGCAGTGGCAGGCTCTTCTCGCCTGACATTGCACCGCCTGCTACCCGAAGACCCCTCCTTATAACTCCTACAAGTGTATCTGTTCCTGTTGCTGATCAAGTTGTTTCTCCTGCTGCCGAGTCATCCAATGCTCGGGGCAAAGGAATTGAAGCTGAGCCTGCCCAGAGGGAGGCACCTATACCTATAACTACTGAGGCCTCCCAACAAGAAATGGAGGAGATTTTAAAGATAATAAAGAAGAGCGACTTCAATGTTGTGGAACAGCTGGGGCACGCGCCCTCCAAGATCTCCATGCTCTCTTTATTGCTGTGCTCCGAGGCCTATGCTAAGGCCTTGATCTCGTTCCTCAAGACGGCCCATGTGCCACAGGAGACATCTGTAGTCCAGTTCACTGACTGCGTAGCAAATCTGACAGCAGACAATGGCTTGGGTTTCTCAGATGCTGACCTGACTGCGAAGGGAAGAGACCACAATGATGCCCTGCATGTCTCTATCGAATGCAGGGGCACTACTCTGGCACATGTATTGGTGGATACTGGTTCGTCCTTGAACGTGCTACCCAAGAAGGCTTTAGACCGTTTGGATTGTGAAGGCCTGGAACTGAAACCCAGCAATATCATCGTCAGGGCCTTTGACGGTTCAAAAAGGATGGTTCATGGAAAGGTTGACATTCCCATTCGTGTGGGTTCTCAGGTGTTTGACTCTACATTTTATGTGATGGATATCCGTCCATCATAATCTTGTCTACTGGGTCGACCTTGGAGCCATAAAGCTGGAGCAGTGACCTCTACCTTGCACCAGAAGCTGAAGTACCCCGTCAGAGGGAAGATCGTCACTGTGCAAGGAGAGGAGGAGTATATGGTAAGCCACCTAAATTCCTTCAGATACATTGAGATGGACGGGGAGTTTATTGAAACCCCCTTTCAGCATTTCGAGGAGGTGCTTCCAATTGCAGCAGCAGCAGAAACAGCAGTAGGAGAGAATGTTCCTTTGAAGATGGCTTCCCTGAAGGATGCCCGGGCTGTGGTTCAAAAAGGTGAATGTGCTAACTGGGGCAGGCTTCCAGACTTCACACAGAAAACTGACAAATTTGGGCTGGGTTTTACTGCAGAGGGTCAGAAAGCTATGCGGAAAGCGAAGACCAGAAGACCTCCTGTGTTCATTATAAATCCAGGAGTGAATGCTGTTGGGGAAGACAATGAAGTGGATGAAACAGAATTCAATAGCTGGATCTACCCGACGACCGAAGGCGGATTGACCAATTGGATTGCTAAGGACCATACTCCTGTTACTTTTGTTACGCAGTAATAAACTTCCTTGTTTTGTTATTTTGTAATAAACAATAATAAACTCTATGGCCCGGTGTCTTATCCGAGGCACCGTGGTTCTATTTGTGAGGGCATATAAATTGTCATTTCATATATCATGAATGAAAATCTTGGACGTTTTCTCGCATTGCAAATCTTATGCTCCTTTTCTGTCTTTCTTTCCTTTATACATATTTCAAAACAACTGTATTTACACACACACTCACTCATACAGGTTTCAATCCACTCTGGATCTCACTGGTAATGACCCTGCTACTGCCAGTTATGACTTCGAAAATCCGATCAACTTAGCCGAAGACGAAGGTGAAGATGATTGCGAAGTGCCTGGCGAGCTTGCAAGACTGTTGCTTCAGGAAGAGAGGGCAATTCAACCCCATGAAGAGCCAGTGGAAACAATAAACTTGGGTACTGAGGCAGACAGGAAAGAGGTAAAGATTGGTGCCAACCTAGAGCTCAGCGTGAAGCAACGGTTGACTCAGATGCTACATGACTATATAGAGATCTTTGCCTGGTCCTACGAAGACATGCCCGGGTTGGATACCGATATTGTGGTTCATCACTTGCCTACTAAGGAAGACTGCCCTCCAATTAAGCAAAAGGTCCGCCGGATGCGTCCAGAGATGTCTGAGAAGATTAAAGCCGAGGTTATGAAACAGTTTGATGCCGGGTTCCTTGCAGTGACTTCTTACCCTCAATGGGTTGCTAATGTGGTGCCGGTACCTAAGAAAGACGGTAAGGTCAGAATGTGTGTCGACTACAGGGATCTGAACAGGGCCAGCCCCAAAGATGACTTCCCCCTACCTCACATTGATGTCCTTGTTGACAATACAGCTCAGCACAAGGTATTCTCTTTCATGGATGGCTTTTCAGGTTACAATCAGATCAAGATGGCGCCTAAAGACATGGAAAAGACTACATTTGTTACTCAGTGGGGCACCTTCTGCTACAAGGTCATGCCATTCGGGTTGAAGAACGCTGGGGCAACCTACCAACATGCCATGGTTGATTTATTTCATGACATGATCCATCATGAGATAGAAGTGTATGTTGACGACATGATCGCAAGGTCCCAAACTGAGGAAGAGCACCTAGATCATCTGCAAAAATTGTTTGACCGGTTGAAATTATACAAGCTGAGATTGAACCCGAACAAGTGCACCTTCGGGGTAAGATCTGGAAAGTTGCTAGGCTTCGTTGTAAGTGACAAGGGAATTCAAGTGGACCCTGCTAAGGTTAAAGCTATTCAAGAGATGCCAGTTCCTAGGACAGAGAAGGAAGTCAGAGGCTTTTTAGGACGCCTGAATTACATTGCTCGATTCATCTCACATCTGACTGCTACCTGTGAGCCAATCTTCAAGCTGCTGAAGAAAGATCAGGTAGTACGTTGGAACAATGAATGTCAGGCTGCTTTTGACAGAATCCAGGAGTATCTCCAAGAACCACCTATCCTTATGCCACCGGTTGAAGGGAGACCTCTGATACTATATCTGACAGTGCTTGACAATTCAATGGGGTGTGTGCTGGGGCAGCATGACGAGTTTGGCCGAAAAGAGCATGCCATTTATTACCTTAGCAAAAAGTTTACCGACTGTGAGACCCGATACTCACTGCTTGAGAAAACTTGCTGCGCTTTGGTATGGGCTGCTCGCCGGCTGAGACAGTATATGCTGACTCACACTACCTTGTTGATCTCAAAGATGGATCCTATAAAGTACATATTCGAAAAGCCTGCTCTGTCTGGGAGAATTGCAAGATGGCAAATGATCTTGACGGAATACGACATTCAGTACACGACCCAGAAAGCCATCAAGGGAAGTGTATTGGCAGACCACTTGGCACATCAAGCCATAGATGACTATCAGTCAATAAACTTCGAGTTTCCGGATGAAAGCATCATGATAGTAACTGATTGTGAAGTACCTGGACCGGATGAAGGACCTGAGGAAGGATCCCGATGGTCTATGCACTTTGACGGAGCCTCCAATGCTTTGGGTAACGGTATCGGCGCCATAATCATATCACTTCAAGGTACTCATACTCCACTCACTGCCCGGCTGTGTTTCAATTGTACCAACAACATGGCGGAGTATGAGGCGTGCATCATGGGTCTTCAAGCTGCGATCGACCTAAGGATCAAGTTTCTGAGTGTCTTCGGAGATTCCGCTCTTGTGATCAATCAGATCAAAGGAGAGTGGGATACGAAACATCCAAATCTTATTCCTTACAGAGAATGTGTGTTGACCCTGATCCCCCACTTTAGAGAGATAACCTTTGAACACTCTCCAAGAGAAGAGAATCAGCTGGCGGACGCGTTAGCTACAATGGCTTCTATGTTCAAAGTTAAATGGGATAATGAGGCTCCCCGGATCATCATCTGGAAACTGGACGAACCGACATACTGTTGCGATCTCGAGACTGAATTGGTGACTGAGAAACCTTGGTACCATGAAGTGAAGAGATATCTGGAAGCTCAGGAATACCCTGAAGGTGCATCTGTCAATGATAAGAAGTTCCTGAGGAGGTTCGCGGCAAAGTTCTTCCTTAGCAACGGCATCTTGTACAAGCGAAACCATGATTCAACCTTACTGCGTTGCGTGGATAAGACTGAAGCAGATAGAATCATGGAAGAGCTACACGAAGGGACCTTTGGTACACATTCCAGTGGACACACTATGGCTAAGAAGATCCTTCGGGCAGGGTATTACTGGTCCACAATGGAAGCTGACTGCTACCAACATTCCAGGACATGCCATAAGTGCCAGATTTACGCAGACAAGGTGCATGTTCCTCCAGTTCCCCTGAATGTTCTGACTGCGCCTTGGCCGTTTGCAATGTGAGGCATAGACATGATCGGTGAGATTAAACCTACGGCATCTAATGGGCATCGCTTCATCCTAGTGGCGATTGATTATTTTACAAAGTGGGTTGAAGCAGCATCCTATGCTACGGTAACCAAGACTGTTGTGGCACGGTTCATTCGGCATAATCTGATCTGTCGGTACGGTGTCCCTGAACGAATTATTATAGACAACGGTACCAATCTGAATAACAAGATGATCACTGAGCTCTGCGAGCAGTTCAAGATACAGCACCACAATTCTTCTCCTTACAGACCGAAGATGAATGGGGCTGTAGAAGCAGCAAATAAGAACATCAAGAAAATCGTGCAGAAGATGACAGTGACTTATAAGGATTGGCATGAGATGTTACCGTTCGCTCTACATGGGTACCGTACCTCAGCTAGGACGTCAACCGGGGCAACTCCTTTCTCTTTGGTTTATGGTATGGAGGCAGTCTTACCGATTGAAGTGCAAATACCCTCTCTCCGGATAATGAAGGATGCAAATCTGAATGAAGATGATTGGATCCAGACACGACTTGATCAGCTCAACCTTATTGATGAAAAGAGACTTGCTGCTATCTGTCATGGTCAGACGTATCAAAAACGTATGATCAGGGCATTTAACAAAAAGGTCAGACCACAGGAATATCAAGTTGGGGATCTGGTGATCAAGCGAATCATCCTTCCTTAGAGTGATCCAAGGGGCAAATGGACCCCTACGTACGAAGGGCCATTTGTGGTTAAACATGTGTTCTCAGGAGGAGCCATGATTCTAACCAACATGGATGGTGACGACCTTCCTCACCCCGCCAATGCAGACATAGTAAAAAGATACTACGCATGAAAAAAGACCCGCTAGGCTGACATGCCTAGGCAAAAATTAGGGCTTCCCGACGAACCAAAAGGGTTCAGGCAAAATGAAGGGATGAAATGAAAAAATCTGTACACCCGGCAAGTCGAAAACCTGAAAAGGCGGCTTTGGAAAAAATGGGTATCCCGGTGGACTGAAAACCCGAAAGGGCGGTCCAGGCAAAAGTTAGGGATAAAAGCGTAATACTATGTCTCATTGGATCACTTTGCATCTAGAATCCGGTATCTATATCAAGTTCAGACGGCATCGATCAGTCAGCTTCATTTTCGTTTAGGTCATCAAGTGATGAGACGCTCGGAGTTATAAAGGCAATAGCAGAGTTGAAACCCAGTGGGATCATTCGTTTCACACAGCCGTTTTATTTTATTTTGTACAAAATTTGTATAAACTCTTTTGTTCGGCGGTGTTCTCTTACTAGAACGTCAGCCTCTTGTACACAAAACGCCTATTTTCAGGCCATTCAAAATCAATACAAATATACTTTTCAGTTAAAAGTGCCAATTGTTTTTTCCTTTTCTGTTTTGTTTTGCGAAGAACGTCCAAGGTTCAATTTGTGATATATGCATTGACAATAATTTGCTAACTCAGGAATATTTGCATACGAAACAAAGGATTAATTACATGTAACATTAGAAACAGGGGAAATAAAGAGTTGTCTAAGCAATCTAATTGTTTCGTCCTCCAAGGTACCAAGGTAGGTTCAGCCGAAGAACATAACCAGATATCCTAATTCCCCAGAGAGTAAGCAGTCAGTACACTCTCTCCAAGTTATATTATCAGGCCTTAAGGAAGTTGGGTATCCTCCCGCAGATCTCAACATTCCCCAGCAGCATACATACTCATAACAAGCATCCCCGGCAGTCTTGGTCTAAAGATTGTTCCCCGGTGGTATATCAACATTCAAAGGAATCACTTCCCCCGCATATCAAAACTTCCCCAAGAGAGTCCAACCCAGTTTCCCCAGGAAAATTGGAATCTATCTCCCCAGGCAGTAAGCTTATCCCCAGTAGATTCTGGAAGCTTATCCTCGCAGAGCACGAACGCGTCTCCCGGCTTTATTCAAAGAGTTATTTCCTTATCAGGATATAACTGGGTTATCCTCAGCCAAAAGCCACGAAAAGATCGTCGTCGACAGAGTATTCTTACCCCAGCGAAGTCTATTAACACTTCCAACACAACAAGGGTATCCCCGGCAGGTTATTATCAACACACAGCAAAGAACCTCCTTCCCCACAGAGTATTGCTTCCCAGCAAGATCGTTAGAGTACTTTTCCTCCCGCAAAGTTATTCCATTTTCCAAGTTTATCCCCAACGGAGTTATCTTCTCCTACCGGTATTCTTGCAACTATCATCCCCAGCGGAAGCGAAATCTATTCTTCAACATCAGCCTAGGATATGACTTCCCGGCGCCCGTCAAGGATTTACTTTCCTAGACGAAAACATACATTCCTAAAACATCACATACATCATTATATCATGCATAGACGCATCATATCTTACAAATCTCATTTATGTTGAGAACATCATTGCTTGATCCATATCATGCATTGCATATGACTGACCTTTACCTTTCAGGAAAGATCCAGTTAAGCTCTCAGCTATATCCAAGACCTAGACCGGTTCAGTTAATCGACTCCAAAGATTTCTTGCCCAGTCCAAGGCCTTCTCTAGTCCAGCTAAATCGACCCCAAACAGATTTTTCTGATGAAGACTCAGTAGAAGTTATCAAAGGTTTTTCTCAAACGTCCGCTTTTGAGATTATAATTTCCTATGGTTCTCTCCCCGATCCTGCGGAGACGATAATTCCATTCCAGGTTTTTCTCAAACGTCCGCTTTTGAGATTATAATTTCCTATGGTTCTCTCCCCGATCCTGCGGAGACGATAATTCCATTCCAGGTTTTTCTCAAACGTCCGCTTTTGAGATTATAATTTCCTATGGTTCTCTCCCCGATCCCGCGGAGACGATAATTCCATTCCAGGTTTTTCTCAAACGTCCGCTTTTGAGATTATAATTTCCTATGGTTCTCTCCCCGATCATGCGGAGACGATAATTCCATTCCAGGTTTTTCTCAAACGTCCACTTTTGAGATTATAATTTCCTATGGTTCTCTCCCCAATCCTGCGGAGACGATAATTCCATTCCAGGTTTTTCTCAAACGTCTGCTTTTGAGATTATAATTTCCTATGGTTCTCTCCCCAATCCTGCGGAGACGATAATTCCATTCCAGGTTTCTCTCAAACGTCCGCTTTTGAGATTATAATTTCCTATGGTTCTCTCCCCGATCCTGCGGAGACGATAATTCCGTTCCAGGTTTTTCTCAAACGTTTGCTTTTGAGATTATAATTTCCTATGGTTCTCTCCCCGATACTGCAGGAGATGGTAATTCCCACCAAGATTCTCTCAACAACTGCTGTTGAAGCTGAAGTTATCCAAGGTTCTCTCACCGTTCATGCTGAGGTAGCAACCACCCCTGGTTTATTCATCATCTTTTGAGGCTCCAGACTCAGCTCCTGTAACCGGTCAGGACACATCTATACCAAGCATATGAAAACCAGCTCCTGGAACATGTCAGGTACTCTTTTTTTTTCTTTTTCAGGTATGCAAGTTCTCGCTAAGGAATCTCTTATGCGATCAACATCCAGATGGCATCTATAAGCCCATCCACCTTCCATCATCTCTTAGCATGGCATCTATAAGCCCATCATCCTATCCATCAATCTCCAAATGGCATCTATAAGCCCATTCCCATCATCACACTGCTACTATGTGAGCACAAATTTCTGGGCACTCTAGTGTTCAATCATCTTCTACCCTCGGATTACGAAAGGCACGTCAGCCAATCTGCATCCTCATGTCTAAGAAGATTGAACAGGGGCAACTGTTGTACCCCAAAATTTGCCCTCCCATATTCTTCAGAAATTGCCAAGTCAAGCTTCAAAATCTCCCCAAGGGTTGCACAGTTCAAGAGTCTCCTAAACAGTCAAAATTAGGGTTTTGGGTCTGATCAAGAAAATGAAGTTTCCAAGAGTCCAATCAAGTCTCACATGCCTATAAATATGGTCAAGCATCCTCATATCAAGTTTCAAGACTTTCAGCACAAAATTGCACAGTCAAAACCCTAATTGCACTACAATCAACTGTAGGGGCAAAATAGTCATTTGGCAGTCAAAAGTTCAAATTTTTGGTCAACATCTCATTTTGAGGCCAGAAACATCATTTGATCAATGCTTGATCATGATTCTCAAAGCTTGGCTCAAAAATCATCAAGATGCAAAAGTTTCCTTATTTGGATAGCTGAAAAAGTCAACTGTAAATTGACCAGGGCATAACTTTCACATGGATTATCAGAAAAATTCCATCCAAAGCTCATTTTGAAGAGAAAGACATTTCCTACAACTCCTCTTCACACTACAAGTCCAAGAAATGCTCTCACAAAAAGTTATCAATTTCAACATTATAGGTCATTTTCAAAAGTCAACAAAAAGGGACTTTAAGTCAAAGGCCATAACTTGAGATTGGTAAATTAACATGACATGGGACCAAAGACATTGGTTAGAGGACTCAAAGACCTTTCCAAAATGTCCAAGAACACGAGCAAAGCTTAAAAATTGAGCAAGTTATGCCTTGTGGAAGTTGGGAAACTTTTGGGTATTTTGAAAAGTCAACATTGATTCAAATGACCTAAAATTGCTAATGGGCCTATTTTTCTTCCACAATTCATGATCCAAGACATACACACGACCATTTGGCCCAAAGGGAAGTTTTTTATTATTTTTATTTATTTATTTGAATTTTTTATCACAATTAATTCATTTAAACTAAATAAAATATGAAAAAATGCTAAACTAATGAAATAAAATCTTTTTGTGCAGAAAATACTCTCATTGGACATTCAAGATTCGTGCATAATCATTTTTGGAAAGTTTTGGCATGATTGGATATCAAATTGCATGAAAAAGATTGGAAAAACTAATGCTTGAAAATCAAATATTGCATAATCAATTCTTGGATTCTTTTGATCAGATTTTTGACCTAATTCATTCATACATATACAAAGAAGCAAAACCTAATGCCATTAACCTAGAAGCTGCGCAGAAAAAGCACATGAACATTGGAAATTTCTCTTAAAAACTCAAAATCTGAAAACAGGGTTGGAGGTCGTTTCAAGCCACAAAACTCCTTCCATTGCATTCCTGGGGCATCAAGCAACGTACCTGGATCAAGAACACAATCCCTAACCCTTTGAATCATTGTACAGAAGTCCAACTTTTCTCACTTTTTTCATAATCGTGTTTTGAGATTCAGGCATTTTCATTGCATAATTTTAATGGATTCTTACTAAATGATGCATTCTGAAACTAACCATCTACTTTAATTGCGTTTTTATACATTGTGTGCAAATTCACCATTGTTGCTTTTTAGGGTTCTTAGGTTTTCAAATTAGGGGTTTTCGTTTGAGGAACAATTGGCGTGTAAGACCTAGACCATTCAATTCAGGGCGTTTGGACGAAGAGAAATAAGCCATCGCGCTCAATTTATGGAGCCCCAGGGGCTATTCGCTATTTTCTCTAATGATGCTTTTTAGAACGGTGTAAAAACCGTTGCCTATGTTTGTTATATTTTCATGAAAAATAAACCAAGGAAGAAGAAGGATGCGTGGCCATCAGTAATTGGCTAGTTCAAAATTTCGCGCTAAAATATCATTAATGTTTGGCTTTATTTTATATTGATTATTTGATATCAAATATCCAGACGCGTTGAGTGGAGCAGTTGGTAGAGTGCATCGCTGGTAACGTTCATGACCTGGGTTCGAGCCCCAGGTCTTCACTCTTTCCATATTGTTTTTCAACTAATATTCCCATGCAGCGTCAATACTGAAACACACCATACATCCACCACATCAAGTCACCACGTGCCTACCAAGATGGATCAGAAGGTCCAGATGGGGAGAATACCGTATGCGTTAGTCAAGGGAGATCCACGCCAGCGCAAAAGTCAATCAGGCCTGAAGCTAATTGGGCCCAAAAGTACTAATCAAAACCTCCCAATTAGGGGCAGACCCCCTAGGTTTGCCATCTTTAAATATTTTTTTATTTTATTCTTTCTATTTTGATTATTATTCTTTTCAATTAATTCTTTTAATTTAATTTCTCAATAAAAAACACAAAAACAATAAAAATCAGAAAAGAGGAAAAAATAATAAATATTTTATTTTAATATTTTGTAAATAAATTCATTAATTAACTAGTTTTAAATTAGGTTTTAATCTTAACTTTTTTTAATAAAAATCTAAAAAATATAGAATTAGGGTTTAATTAATTTTCTATCCCTTTTTATTTTCCTTCATAATAATTAAATATTAAATACTTATTTTTGTAATTAAATTGCATGTAAATTAATTAGGGTTAATTTTAGGTCAAAATTTAATCTTTTCTTAACAAATAAAAATTGTAGAATTAGGTTTAATTTTAGTTAATTCTTTTTTCATTAAAATCAAAAAATACCAAAAACAATTTCTTTTTCTTTTTTATTAATTAATTTCATCATTTAATTTAATTTTGCAAAAAGGGTCCAACGCCCTCGTTTTAATTCTTATTTAATTCGCGTGCTTATTTTTATTTCGTTTAATATTTCTGCATCTCTCCCAAAGCCTTGTAATTAATTTCTCGCACTTTTAATTCTTTACCTTCCTTTGCTTTCTTTATTTTCTGTCAAATCGGGTTCAAGAAATTTTGGCGATGTGGACCCGCGCCTTTTGTAATAGCTTAGAATCTTTTTATTTCTCGCAATACTTTTAACTGTTAATCAAGGCATGAAAGAATGTATGGACAAAAATAAAAACAAACGCGTAGATCACCTTTGACATGAACAAGACAAAAATAAACGAATCTGACACACAAATCACACACCACCCCTAGGGTACGCCTCACTGTTGCCTTGCCTCGAAAGGTGATCGTCGAGTAGAGGATGTCTTAGTAAGTCCTCATGATCCGGGAACCTGGCATGAGGGTAGCTTCTAAGGTGTCTTCCCATTGCTCTGGTGATCACCATGTCCCGAACCTCGAATTGACCCGAACACCTCCAACGGTGGTGCTACCTACCTCTCAATGGTGGGATGGCACTACTTTTAAGGACATTTACACAGACGAATTCCTTAGGGTAGGTAGACGACTCTAGATACTTGCTCTAAATTTCAAAACAAATTCAAAAATACTTTTCACACCAACACATTTTCAAAAAGCTTTCGAAAGAAATTTTTCAAACACTCTTGAGGACTGATACAAGAGTCGAACTGAAATTTTCAAAGAAACTTTTTTAAAACCCACAGTTGAAAAGCAAACAAACCATTTTTGAAAACACAAGTGAGCAAGTATCTAAGAGCCCATGGATAACCATGGATAGAAAGGGTGCTAACACCTTCCCTTTCTATAATCTACCTCCCGAACCGAGAGCAATCTCTATAAGGAATTTTTCTGTGCTTTTGTCCTTTCCATTTGGAGAAAATAAAAGACGGTGGCGACTCTTGCTTCCGCGACATTAACCAGCGTTAAACAGTCAGTTCCAGATCCACCGATCACAGATAGCTTTCATCACAGCCTGGGAATACACCGGCATTTAATAAGTTCTTTTTGATAGTCAGGAGTGGGGTCACAAGTTCATCAACTGAAGTAATAAACATATCTTCCTCAATGGCGTTGGCATTATGGCCGTGTTTGGGCATAGGGGCAGTGATGACATTGGGAATTTTTGGCGCATCGAATTCAATTTCTTCGGCTTCAAGGAGGTCTTGTACTTTGTTCTTTAGAGCCCAACAATTGTTAGTGTCATGGCCGGGACTCACAGAATGGTATGCATAACAGGCATTAGGATGATAGTGAGGAGAGGTCGTGTTAGGATTCTTTGGAGCTTCTTTCAAAGTCACTAGATTGGATCTTAACAGATGTGGCAATACTTGGGATAGTGTCATATTAATTCGGGTGAACTGTCTGACTGGTTATTCCATTCTTGGCTGGTTGCTTCTTTGTTGAGCAGGCGCAGGTTTAGGAATCATGATAGCCCCCACCATTGGACGGTGTTCAGCCCTATCTTGATTTCTCTGAGGATATACAGCAACAACTTCTTTCTTTCCAATGAAGGGTTTTCTTACAGCAGTAAAGGATACATCTTTTTGAATCTTCCCATTCTTTATCCCGACTTCCACCCTTTCTTCGGTTAATATCAATTCGGTAAAACCTGCCGATCAACTCCCAATTAAGTGATTAAAGAAAGGATCAGACAAGGTTCCCAAGAACATGTCTACTAATTCTCTTTCAGATAGGGGAGGCTGGACTCTTCCTGCTAAGTCCCTCCATTTTTGCGCATAGTCCTTGAAGCTTTCACTTGAAACCATGGCCATACTCTAGAGTTGAGTACGGGTGGGAGCAAGATCAATGTTGTATTGGTATTGTTTGTAAAATGCGGAGGCCAGATCCTCCAAATTATGAACATTGGCTCTTTCCAGCTGATAAAACCAATCAAGTTGAGTTCCGGACAGGTTGTCTTGAAAGAATTGTACCCATAAATCCTTGTCGGCAGTATGAGGTTGTATTTTCCTCACATAGGACCGGAGATGCATTTTGAGACATGAAACTTCATCATATTTGTCGAACACCAGTGCTTTGAATTTTGGAGGAATGAAAATCCCAAACACTAAGCCCAACTCCTCAAAGTCCAGTCCAGGCACTTTTTGGATTTCCATTGCATTTAACCGTTCTTCCAAATGCCTATACTTTTCATCGACTGGAGGATATTATTCTTCAGAATATTCTTCTTCTTCCTATTCCTCTTCTGACTCTGGCTGGACAACTGTTTCCTTGCCTTTCCCATCTTGATTGTCTTTCTCACCAGATGACGTTGCAAATTCTAGGGTCCTTCTTGCTTGCCCTTGGAATCTTCTTCCCATATTTAGAACTCCAGTTATCTTCTTTGTCTTCTTATTTTTCTCTTAAACCAGCAAGGTCTTCAACTCTTCTTGTCCTTTGGATAGAGTTAAGAACATTTGTTGAAACTGTGCATTCTGTGCTTGGGGGTCCTTCACCGTTTGCTCGAGATCCATCTTACTGAAATAAACAGTATAAATATGAGGAGACTTGTTGCAAGAAACCTGATTATGTTATGATGAATGGTAAATGCATATGAAATTATTTCAAGGATTTTAAAGATTCAAATTTGTTTTAGATAAAAAGGAAACACACGTTATACTAATAAATTAAAGCTTGAGCACATCAATGCCTCTTTGGGAAAAAATAACAAAAAACTCTAAGATAAAAAGGTAGTATGCATCCTCTTTGGTGCGATGTAGGCATTCAGAGTCTGATCCTTATGAAGTTTCTTAGTGAGTTCCAAAACCTTCTTCTCGCTAGCGTAGTATTGGGCTTCGAAAGTATCTCGCTCCCCCTTGAGTTGTATCCAATCTCTTTGTAAGTCTTCAAGAGAGGTGGGCATGTCAGGATGCAGGATAGTGTATGGAACATCCCCCTCCATAACAGGCTCAATGATTACCGGGAGAATGGAAGGATAAGGCATCATAAGTCTCTGAGCATGATTTCGTACCCATTTGAGGTAAGGCTCAAGAGGGATGGAATTCTTGTTCCCCAAAGTCTTGCTATCTACCTTGTTCAACATCCTCTAAGCTTGGATATATCTCTGGCGATGACCTTGATCGTCGTTCTCGTAGTCCAACACCAAACCTTGAATGAGCATCTCATGCGAGCCATCCCTCCGGGCGTAACCAAACTGTCTTAAAGCTAAACAAGGGTTGTAGGTGATACCTCCCCTAATGCTAAGTAAAGGGACATTAGGGAATTCTCCACAACGGTCGACAATAGTAACATTCCCTATGGATCGAGAACACCAATAAATGTCTGAATGTTTGAGCGTCATCAACCTTTGTGAGCACCTTGAACCTTTCTCGTTCTTCAATACAGATTTGGGAAGATGCAAAATAAACCATATTTCCAAGAGAGGACTACAACACATAAGGATACCTCTTTTCCTCATTGTGCGAGTGTGAACAGAATGTAGCATGTCCCCTAGCAAAGTAGGCATCGGGTTGCGGGATATGAAGATTTTGACAGTGTTTACATCTATGAGTTGGTCAGGATTTGGAAACAAAACCATCCCATAGATGAGGAGAGACACAATTTCCTCAAAAGATTGCAAATCCAAAAAGTTCCAACAGTTTTGGGCTTTCTCAAACAGGAACTTTGCTAGGAAACCCTTAACACCACTCCTTGTTTCCCAATTGGTTGTGACATCAGAAAATTGCAAGTGTAGAGCTTGAGCAATCTCTTCTGGCTTTGGGTCTCTTTCTGTACCATTGAAAGGTAGTTGATTGAGAATGGGAATCCTCAAGAATTGGGATAATTCTTCCAAAGTTGGCACAAGTTGATAATCGGGAAATGTGAAGCAATGGTGTAAGGGATCAAAGAACTGAAAGAGCATCTTCATCATGTCTTCATCAGTGTTGGAGGTGACCAAGTTTAGCAGGCGGCCATGTCTCTCGGTGAATGGAGAATTTTCATGAATCCTTGAAGCTAGCTCTTTAAGTTGTGGAGGAATCCTTACAAGATTGACTTGAATAGTTTTCCTGTGAAGAAAATCCATATCCTATAAAACAGAACAAAGATAAATCCCAAGATCCTTGAAATGGTTAGTGAATGAGTATGATGTTATGATGTTCATGATGTTATGTACAAGTATATATACACAAAAAAATCAAACAAGTCCTTAGGTTTAGGCTTGCATGGAGTCTCATAGGTAAGTACCCTCTTGAAGTTTAGTTGGCTCAAACGTGTCCTAGCAATAGTAACCGAGTTCTAAGGAACTCAATATCACTGATTTGTTTCCTTAGTCATTGTTTCATCACAAGCCTCTTTAATGGCGACCTAAATATCCCAAAAAACCAAACCTCAATAAGTGTAGTATCGAGTATCTACCAACTTTGGACTGCACCAAAGCCGGTCATCTCACTACGTCCTAAAGGCCAATTTGGTCAAGTAAAGGTTCTAAAAGTTCATTAGTGCTTCATGACATCACTCAGCGGCCCTGTATTCTCCTTGATTAACTCAAGGGCTACCGGTACGCACAAATATGTCGCAATAACGTAGCTATTTCTTAGACCATGTCGGTATACCCCACACAGTTTCCACAACGTATTGCTACTTACCTATAAGGCATCCCAAATCTGGGTAGAGGATTCAAACCCAAACAAAGAACCATAATGTAAGCAAACAAGTCAAACAATGAAAGCAAGTAAATATGATCTAAACCCTAAGGTAACCCCACTTTTTTTTAGAATTTTCCCCAGCAGAGTCTCCAGTTCTGTGATACGGTGGGAGAACTGACTTAGGGGTTTTGCGTTTGATCGCAAATGTTGCCATTAGCAAGAGTCACCACTGACTTTTCTTTTATCCAAATGGAAAGGTGAAAAAGCCCAGGAAATACCTTTGAGATTATTTCTTGAGTTTGGGGGGTAGATTATAAAAAGGGAAGGTATTAGCACTCTTTTCATCTATGGTTTTACATGGGCTCTTAGTTACTTGCTAGATCACTTGATTTTTGTTTGAAATTGTACTTTGTGTGGTTTTTGAAAGTATTTTGTAAATAGGCCATCGTTTAGTCAATCTTTGTAATGATTCTCGTTCGTAAGAATGTATACAAATATGTTTGATCTTTTGAAAATGTTTTCAAGTTTGTAAGAGGTTTTGAAAGTATAGGTGTTTGTTTTGAAAATAGAAAGGATGTTTTGAAATTGAGAAAGTAATTAGGAGCATTCTACCTACTAAAAATTCTTTCATGTTTATTTCCTTTTTCCTTTGACATTGTTATCTTACAATTGATTTGGTAAGTAACCCTATCTTTGGATGTAAACAGGACAGGCGTGGGTCATCGTATAACCATGATTAACAATGTTTCAAGGTATCTTAGCATTCTATTTTAGGGACTAAGATCATTTTTAAAGGCAACTTAGATAGCGTCATCAAGGGACTATGATCTTATATTTTTGTTTTTTGCTAAGATACCTCACATGCGTAATATGACCATTTTGTAAAGGCAATCAAGTGGATTTACCCTAGGGGTGCTTGTGTGCAAATATATTTTTTTCATGCTTGATTTTGTCTTTGATTAGGGTTTTCTATTTGATTGGTTTTAGTCTTTCCATACAAACCCTAATTACTAACATTATATGAAAGCGATAAATTGCGAAAAGTAAAATTACTATGCTATTACATCACTTGGGGATGGGGGATATAAATTTACAAATGGGGATGACAAGTAAAGTAAACCCTAATTACTATTACAAGGCTTTGACAATTACATAACTTATAATGCAAAAATAGTAAAATATGCAAGAAGATGTAAAGTGAGAAATTGTTTTTTAGGGTTTTTATAGAAAAGCTTTTGTAATTAATTTCATTGAAGAAAAACCTAAGTCTAAGTTAACTTAAAAAAACAATATAATTGTTTAGAAAAATGTTTTTGAGGTTTCATAAAGTAAAAAAAAAGTCTTATAGTGTTAGGTCATTTCCAAGCAATGCAATATGTCCAAAATAAACTAAAGAATCTAAATAATCAAGAAATTTGGTGCTTGAGCTGACACGGGCCGTGTCAGGGGACACGGGCCGTGTCAGGGGACACGGGCACCCGTGTCAGGACCTGTCCATAACTTTTATGTATTTTTTGGTTCCAGCCAATCTGACACGGCCGTGTCACGTGACACGGGCGCCCGTGTCAGCCCCTATCCATCTTTTTTATGCTCGTGTACGCACCAATAAGATTGACATGGGCCGTGTCGTGTGACACGGGCACTGTGATACGGTGGGAGAACTGACTTGGGTTTTGCATTTGTTTTCGCAAATGTTTCGGTTGAGCAAGAGTCGCCACCGACTTTTTATTTTATCCTAAGGAAAGGTTAAAAAGCACAGCAAAAACCTTTGAGATGTTTTCTTGGGTTCGGGGAGTAGATTATAGAAAGGGAAGGTATTAGCACCCTTTCTATCCATGGTTATCCATGGACTCTTAGTTACTTGCTTAGATCACTTGCCTTGCATTTTCAATTGTTTGAAATGGTGCTTTCAATTTTTTGAAATGGTGCTTTCAATTGTTTGAAATGGTGCTTTGTGTATGGGTTTGAAAATGTTTTAAAAAGAGGCCATTGTTGTGACAACCTTTGTAATGATCCATGTTTGAATGTATACAAAGGTGTATTTGTCTTTTGAAAAGTTTTCAATGTTTTTGCAAGTTGTTTTGAAAGTGTGTTGTGAGGTGTGTTTTGAAAAATGGCAAGGATTGTTTTGCAAGATTGGTCAAGTAACCAAGAGCTACCTACCCTAAATTTCTCAAAGATCTTTCCTATGTTTTAACCCTTTTAACAGTATTGTTCCACCATTGTATTTAGTGGACAATCTTGTGTTAGGATGTTAACGGGACGGGCGCGGGTCATCGTTTAGACCATGAATGCAATAGTGCCAAGTGTCTTTGGCAATTTCCTTTAAGGGACTTGATCATTTTTTAGGCAACTTTCGAAAGCGTCATCGAGGGACTATGATCATTTGAATTATTTTGTTTTGCCAAAGACACCCAACATGCAACATGGCCCACTATTGAAGGCAACAAGTGGAGTAACCCTAGGGGTGCAAGTGTGATTGGTGTTGTCCATTTTCATGCTTTGTTGTCTTTGAATTAGGTCAAGCTATTTGTTATTTAATTTTTGCATACAAACCCTAAGTCTATCATGGCATATTTAGAAAGCTTTAAAATGCGGAATTTAAAGTCCTAAATTATTACAAAATAATCATGGGGATGGGGGTACAAATATTCAAATGAGGATATTTAGCAAGAAATTTAAATCTAAACTATTACAATCCAAATTGAATATACAAGTTATTTAATTGTGCAATAGTTAACTAAATACAAAAAATATGCAAAATGCACAAAAATGGTTTTATATGTATGTAAAAGTATTTTTCATGTGACATATAAATAAAAATAAAAAGGTTAATTTTTTGGGTATTTTCATGGTTTAGGGCAAAATCCTAATTTTGTAAATAAATAGTATTTATTAATTATATACAATATTTGTTAATTATATACAAAAAAATAAATAAAAGAGAAGTATATTGTAAAAAAGTAATTTTTGAGGTCAAATATTAATAAAAATAAAAATGTATTATTTTTGTATTTTTATCCTAAATATTCTAATAAATATATAAGTATTTATATTATATATTAACTATACTAAATATATACAAAAAAAATAAAGTATTAATTATTTATCAAAAAAAAGTGTATTTTAAGAAAATGTTTTCAAAAGGTAAAATAAAATAATAACAGAAAATAAATGTATTTGTATTATTTTTTAGTATTTTAAATAAAAGTATATATATTATTTTATATATATAAGTTCAAATAAAACAAATAAAATCCAAATAAAATGCAAAAATGGGTGGAAAAATGTTTTTAATATTTTTTATATTTGGACAAAAAATAATAAGTCAGAGGAAAAAATAAAAAGTCAAAAATGGTAAAAATAACACACAATGGGCCAAGGGGGTGTAAGTGAAAAATGAAGGTGCAAACAGAAGAACAATCTCAGGCCCAGCCCAAGGAGGCTTGTCTTCAACCTCCAGCCAGTTTCAAACACAAAAACGCGCATTTTCTTCCATCCCTGCTATCTCTTGATCCTTTGACTTTTAACAAAAACTTATAACATCAAAAATGTAGAGCATCAAACCACGAATTCATACATATAAAGAACTTGATCTAACTCTCAGAAATGAGAGAGAATTTCTCCTCCCCCAATTCCTGACCTAACTTTTGTTCAATGTTCAGGTTCAAAATTCTCTCAGCACACACAACATAAATGAAAAGTGAGGATATGGGTAGCTTCAGGGCCATGAGTAGGACATACTTTCTTCACAAACCTAAGCCTAGATATGCTTGGATAGAGAGATAGAAGTTCAAACTTTTACCTGTTCAGCTTGAGTCGTGCACAACAATGGAGGTGCTTTCAATGAAGTTTGAGGACTTGTACAGCTTGCTTGAGGTCCAAGGATGCTCTTCCAACCTCTAGCTTGCTTTGAAACTAACTGAATCGAGCTATGTAACTCAACCTGCACAACTGAAAAAATGAAAATGGCAAACTTGGTTAGGGGTGTTACAGTCTGTAGCTAGGGCTTGGGATAGTTTATATGGATGGTAGGGAATGTATTTGAACTGGTTTGGATGAAAACGCACGAGGGAAATGAACTGGCCAAGTCAATCTGCAACAGGGACTCTGTTTTGCAGAAAAAATGTGCTTTGATGGATGAGGAGGTATTGAGGGTTAAGGGCTCGTTTTCTAGGTTGGTTAGGGAGTATGCAATGTATGGACAAAGTTTGTTTAGGCTCTTTCTTGCAGGAAGTCAATGTGGTACCAGTTTTGCAAAGTTACTTCAAAGATAAGTAAGGAAATGTGTATTGACAATGCAGGCCTGTACTACCCTCAATTTATGCTGCACAAATCACTCTTGATCAGTGGAATTTTGTTCATGAACTTGTGCCCAAAGATCTTCTTTGTACTTCTTAGATTGTGAACTTGACATAAAGTGCTTCTTTACAAGAATGGCTAAAAAGCTTTTTCCATTTTAAGACTAATCCTTTGTGTAATGACTTAATGAACAAGATAATGCTAGGACACAAAGGTTTTGCATTAAATTATTGAGTAAGAATGGGATTAGAGGCCTGTAATCTAGCTTGGATCATGCTGAGTTCAAAATGCCAATGTTATGTACATGAATTTGGCCATGAACAAAGTGACTTTTGCCCATCTTGACAAATTCGAATCTCTCCAACCACAAGGGTGTTTGATGAGTTCTTGGACAATTTGGAAAGCTTGGAATATGTACTACAATCCATATTTGTAATGCAAGTTGAAATTCCAAGTGGAAGCATGTGAAAAGTGGCCATGAAGTTGGGCAAAAATCCTGCCTAAAATAGGTCAAAAATTTTCTAAGTTAAGAATGTTTTGCACCCCTATTCCAAAAATCATAACTTGAGCTACAAGCTTCTTTTGAGGAAACTTTGTGAATCAAAGTTGTAGATTTTGCAATGGAATACAACTTTCATGTTTTGAGTTTTGTTTAAATCCAAATATATCTTGATGAAAAGATGGGACAAAGTTAGGAAAAAATAAGGGAATTTCATAACTTAGAAAATTTCTAAGTTATGAAATTTCTTCATTTTAAAACCCTAATTTGTAATTTTTGGTTTCTTGGTGAACAAGTTTCATAATTTGACATGTCTTGATGAAAAATAAATCTTGGCACTTGATTTTGACCAAAAAGTCAAAGTTTGACTTTTCAGTATACAGTCAAATTTTGATCAGTTGACTGGAAAATTCATATGTCAATCTTGTGCATTTGGGATCTTTTGAACTTGTTGAATGTGTCAAGACAATGCCATTGAGTCCTTGAGTCCATATGTGAGCTTGGTTTGCCATTGGCCAGGTCAAACAGTCAAAAATTGCCTTTGTGCAGTCAAAACCTTATAAATGACCATTTTGCCCTTTTGGTGATCTGATCAAATTTCTTGTGGAATTGTGATCCAAACTTGATCAAATGGTCCATATGAGTTCATAATGTTGATGTGGGTCAAAAATCATGAGGTTTGACTGTCAATTGACCACAGTTGACTTTTTCCCAATACAGCTGATTTCTAGGTCAACAGTCTAATTGACTGGGCAAAGATTGGAATCAAGGCTTGAAACTTGGTATGGATAAACTTGTGAGTCCAACATGAAGCATGAAAGTCATTTTGGGCATTTTAGGTCAAAACATCTTTGTGCAAACTCAAACCCTAATTTGGGTCAACAGTGCAAGGAGGAGTTTTGAGCAGAGCAAATCCTAACTTGTTCTTGAACTCCAAGGGTCTAGTGATGAGGAAATGTTGAGGAAAGGAGAGGGAAAATTTTGGGGTACAACAGTTGCCCCTGTTCAATCTTCTTAGACCTGAGGATGTAGATTGGCTTGTGTGCCTTTCGTGATCCGAAGGTGGAAGATGATTGAACACTAGAGTGCCCAAAAATTTTCACTCGCATAGTGGAGTATCAGCAATGTGATGTCGGGAATGGGCTTATAGATGCCATTTGGAGATAGGATGGATAGGAGGATGGGCTTATAGATGGCATATGGAGGTGTGACAGAACCTTGTCGGGAATGGGCTTATAGATGCCATTTGGAGGTGTAATGGATAATGGTGGAGATGGGCTTAAAGATGCCATTGGGGGTGTCGATCGCGTAAGAGATTCCTTAGCGAGAACTTGCGTACCTGAGAAAGAAAGATGGTTTCCTGGCTTGCTACAGGTGTTGATCTTTAGTCTCTTCATGCAGACATGCCCTGGCTAGATACAGGTATCAAATCTACAATCAAACGCTCACAGATATGCCCTGGCTAGATACAAGAATCGAATCCGGAACTTCAAAAGGTTGCTTACAGACGTGCCCTGGCTGGATACAGGTATCAAATCTCTAAACTGTTCATGCAGATATGCCCTAGCTGGATACAGGTATCGAATCTACAATCAATTGCTCACAAATATGCCCTGGCTAGATACAGGTATCGAATCTACAATCAATCACTCATAGATATGCCCTGGCTAGATACAGGTATCGAATCTGGAATTAGTCGTCTACAGATATGCCCTGGCTGGATACAGGTATCGAATCTCTAAACTCTTCATGTAGATATGCCCTGGCTGGATACATGTATCGAATCTCTAAACTCTTCATGTAGACATGCCCTGGCTGGATACTTGTATCGAATCTACAATCAAATACTCACAGATATGCGCTGGCTAGATACAGGAATCAAATCTGGAATTGGTCGTCTACAGATATGCCCTGGCTGGATATAGGAATCGAATCTCTAAACTCTTCATGCAGACATGCCCTGGCTGGATACAGGTATCGAATCTACAATCAAATACTCACAGATATGCCCTGGCTAGATACAAGAATAGAATCTGGAATTGGTCGTCTACAGATATGCCCTGGCTGGATACAGGAATCGAATCTCTAAACTCTTCATGCAGATATGCCCTGGCTGGATACAAGTATCGAATCTCTAAACTCTTCATGTAGACATGCCCTGGCTGGATACAGGTATCGAATCTACAATCAAATACTCACAGATATGCCCTGGCTAGATACATGAATCGAATCTGGAATTGGTCGTCTACAGAATGCCCTGGCTGGATACAGGAATCGAATCTCTAAACTCTTCATGTAGACATGCCCTGGCTGGATACAGGTATCGAATCTACAATCAATCACTCACAGATATGCCCTGGCTAGATACAGGAATCGAATCTGGAACTGTGACAGTTGATAGTAATCATCTTTGGATTGTCCTTTTTCTTGAAAAGGCAAGACATCAGTTGTATGCAATGTCATGATGTATGAAATGCATGATGTCATGATGTTTTCAAGAATAAATGAGATTGTTTGATATGATGCGTATATGCATGCGTCATGGTGTATGATAATGTGATGAATGTATTTTTGTCTAGGAAAATAAATCCTTGACGACTGCCGGGAGTTTATGGAATCCTGGGCTGATGTTGAAGAGTGGAGTTCTCCGCTTCCGCTGGGGATGTGGTTGCAAGAATAAACCGGTAGGAGAAGATGACTCCGTTGGGGAATAAACTTGTTGGAGAGATTACTCTGCGGGGAATTACTCTGTGGGAAGAGATACTTCGCTGAGGTTTTGATGAGAGCTCCGCTGGGGATACCGTTGATATGTTATGCTGGGGAATTTGATGAACTCCGTTGGGGAATAGGAAGAACTTCGCCGAGGACGATCTTTCCGTGGTAATTAGCTAAGGATAACCCAGTTATAAGCTCTGGTGGGGAATGACCTTTGAATAAAGTCGGGGAGAGACGTATTTACTCTGCAGGTGATAAGCTTCCAGAATCTACTGGGGATAAGCTTCCAGAATCTACCGGGGATATGGATTCCACTCCCCTGGGGAAACTTTTTAGACTGTACTGGGGAAGGGGTTCCACTGGGGTGTCTGGTATTTCGCCGGGGAACAATCTTATATTAAGAATGCCGGGGATGCTTGCTGAGGAATGTCTATACTCCGCTGGGGAATGTTGAGATCTTATGGGGATACCCAACTTCTTTAAGGCTGACAGTAGACTAACTCTGCTTGGGGAGAATATCGCTGACTTGCTGGAGATACTGTGCCTTTTTAGGGCTGATGAGAGACCAACTCTGCCTGGGGAGAGTATTGCTGAATCTTGTCTTACTCAACGGGGAGTGAAGGTATCCTGGTTACGTTCTTCAGCCGAACCTACCTTGGTACCTTGGTGGACAGAGCAACTAGATCGCGTAGACAATTCTTTATTTCCCCTGTTTCTGATGTCATCTGTAATTAGTCCTTTGTTTCGCATGCAAATATTCATGATTAGCAATTAATGTCAAATGCATATATCAAAAATGAACATTGGACGTTCTTTGCAAAACAAAACAGAAAAAGGAAAAACAATGGGTAATTTGTCTGAAAAATTGAATTTGTATTGATTTTGAAATTTGCCTGTAAATAGGCGTTTTATGTACAGGAGGCCGACGTCCTAGTAAGAGAACGCCGCCGAGCAAAATAGAGTTTATAAAATTTTGTGAAAAGGAAACAAAACAGCTATGTGAAAAATAAACCCACTGGGTTCCAACTCTGCTATCGCCTTTATGTCTTCAAGCGTCTCATCACTTTGCTGCTTAGTTGAAGATGAAGCTGATTGATTTGTGCCGTCTGAGCCCGATAGTTAATGCCGAATTCTGGATGCAAGGTGATCCAATGAGACATAGTATTACGCTTTATCCCTAACTTTTGCCTGGACCGCCCTTTCGGGTTTTTAGTCCACCGGGATACCCATTTTTGCCCAAGCCGCCTTTTCAGGTTTTCGACTTGCCGGGTGTACAGATTTTTTTCATTTCATCCCTTGTTTTTTCCCGAACCCTTTTGGTTCGCCGGGAAGCCCTTATTTTTGCCTAGGTGTGTCAACCTAGCGGGTCTTTAATTCATGCGTAGTATCTTTTTACTATGTCTGCATTGGCAGGGTGAGGAAGGTCGTCACCATCCATGGTGGTTAGAATCATATCTCCTCCTGAGAAGATATGTTTAACCATAAATGGCCCTTCGTACGTAGGGGTCCATTTGCCCCTGGGATCACTTTGAGGAAGAATGATACGCTTGATTACCAGGTCTCTGACTTGATACTCTTGTCGTCTGACCTTCTTGTTAAATGCCCTGATCATCCGTTTTTGGTACGTTTGACCATGACACATAGCAGTGAGTCTCTTTTTGTCAATTAGGTTTAATTGATCAAGCCGAGTCTGGATCCAGTCATCTTCGCTTAAACCTGCATCCTTCATTATCCGGAGAGAGGGTATCTGGACTTCAATAGGCAAGACTACTTCCATGCCATAGACCAAGGAAAAGGGAGTTGCCCCTGTTGACGTCCGTGCTGAGGTACGGTACCCATGAAGAGCAAACAGTAACATTTCGTGCCAATCTTTGTAGGTCACTGTCATTTTCTGCACCATCTTCTTGATGTTCTTATTCGCTGCTTCTACAGCCCCATTCATCTTCGGTCGATAGGGAGAAGAGTTGTGGTGCTGTATCTTGAATTGCTCGCAGAGCTCAGTGATCATCTTGTTGTTAAGATTGGTACCATTGTCCGTAATGATCCTCTCAGGTACTCCGTATCGACAGATCAAGTTATGCTGAATAAACCGTGCCATGACGTTCTTGGTTACCGTAGCGTAGGAAGCTGCTTCAACCCACTTTGTGAAGTAATCAATTGCTACTAAGATGAAGCGATGCCCGTTGGATGCCGTAGGTCTGATTTCGCCGATCATATCAATGCCCTACATTGCAAAAGGCCAAGGTGCTGTCAAGACGTTCATAGGAACCGGAGGAATGTGCACCTTATCAGCATAGATCTGGCATTTATGACAAGTTCGAGAATGCTGATAACAGTCGGCTTCCATTGTGGACCAGAAATATCCTGCCCGAAGGATTTTCTTTGCCATGGTATGTCCACTGGAATGTGTTCCAAAGGTACCTTCATGTAGCTCTGCCATGATCCTTTCTGCTTCAGTCTTATCCACACAACGCAGTAAGGTTGAATCATGGTTTCGCTTGTAGAGAATGCCATTGCTGAGGAAGAACTTTGCCGCAAACCTTCTCAGGAACTTCTTGTCATTAACAGATGCGCCTTCGGGGTATTCTTGAGCTTCAAGGTACCTCTTCACTTCATGATACCAGGGTTTCTCTATTACCTCTTCGGTCTCGAGATCGCAGCAATGTGCAGGTTCATCCAACTTCCAAATAATGATCCGGGGCGCCTCGTTGTCCCATTTGACTTTGAACATAGAATAAATCGTAGCCAACGCGTCCGCTAACTGATTCTCCTCTCTTGGGAAGTGTTCAAAGGTTATCTCTTTGAAATGGGGAATCAACGTCAGCACATACTCCTTGTAAGGAATAAGATTTGGGTATTTCGTATGCCACTCGCCTTTGATCTGATTGATCACGAGAGTGGAATCTCTGAAGACACTCAGAAACTTGATCCTTAGGTCGATTTCAGCTTGAAGACCCATGATACATGCCTCATATTCGGCCATGTTGTCGGTGCAGTTGAAACATAGCCGGGCGGTGAGTGGAGTATGAGTGCCTTTAGGGGATATGATCACAGCGCCGATACCATTACCCAAAGCGTTCGAGGCTCCATCAAAGTGCATAGACCATCGGGATCCTTCCTCAGGTCCTTCATCCGGTCCAGGTACTTCACAATCAGTCACTACCATGATATCCTCGTCTGGAAATTCAAAGTTCATCGACTGGTAATCGTCCACTGCCTGGTGTGCCAAATGGTCTGCCAATACACTTCCCTTGATTGCTTTTTGAGTCGTGTACTGGATGTCATATTCCGTCAAGATCATCTGCCATCTTGCTATTCTTCCAGACAAGGCGGGCTTTTCGAAGATGTACTTGATTGGATCCATTTTTGAAATCAACAGAGTAGTGTGAGTCAACATATACTGTCTCAGCCGGCGAGCAGCCCATACCAAAGCGTAGCAAGTTTTCTCGAGCAGTGAGTATCGGGTCTCACAGTCGGTAAACTTTTTGCTAAGGTAATAAATGGCGTGTTCTTTTTGGCCAGACTCGTCATGCTGCCCCAACACACACCCCATTGAGTTGTCCAGTACTGTCAAGTATAAGATTAGAGGTCTCCCTTCAACCGGCAGCATAAGAATGGGTGGTTCTTGGAGATACTCTTTGATTCTATCGAACGCGGCCTGACATTCATCGTTCCAAACGTACTACTTGATCTTTCTTCAGTAGCTTGAAGATTGGTTCACAGGTAGCAGTTAGGTGCGAGATGAATCGGGCAATATAGTTCAGCCGTCCTAGAAAGCCTCTGACTTCTTTCTCTGTCTTGGGAACTGGCATCTCTTGTATGGATTTCACTTTGGCAGGGTCCACTTGAATACCTTTGTCGCTCACGATGAAACCTAGTATTTTTCCAGATCTCACCCCGAAGGTGCACTTGTTCGGGTTCAACCTTAGCTTGTACAACTTCAGACGGTCAAACAGCTTCTGTAGATGGTCAAGGTGTTCCTCCTTAGTTTGGGACCTTGCAATCATATCGTCGACGTATACTTCTATCTCGTGATGGATCATGTCATGAAACAAAGCAACCATGGCACGTTGGTAGGTTGCCCCAGCATTTTTCAACCCAAAAGGCATGACCTTGTAGCAAAAGGTGCCCCACTGAGTAACAAAAGTGGTCTTCTCCATGTCTTCAGGATCCATCTTGATCTGATTATAACCAGAGAAGCCGTCCATGAAGGAGAATACTTTATACTGAGCAGTGTTGTCAACCAGAACGTCGATATGAGGCAGAGGGAAATCATCCTTAGGGCTTGCCCTGTTCAAATCCCTGTAATCAACACACATTCGGACCTTACCATCCTTCTTCGGCACTGGAACCACGTTGGCAACCCACTAAAGGTAAGAAGTCACTGCTAGAAACCCGGCATCAAATTGTTTCATAACCTTAGCTTTGATTTTCTCGGACATTTCTGGGCGCATACGGCAGACTTTCTGTTTTACCGGAGGGCATTCTTCCTTGGTAGGCAGGTGATGAACCACAATGTCGATATCCAACCCAGGCATGTCTTCGTAAGACCAGGCAAAGATTTCCACATAGTCATGCAGCATCTGAATCAACCGTTGTTTCACACTGAACTCTAGATTGGCACAAATCTTGACTTCCTTTCTGTTTGTCTCAGTACCCAGATTTACCGTTTCCACTGGCTCTTCATGTGGCTGAATGACCCTCTCTTCCTGGAGTAGCAGTCTTGCAAGCTCAACAGGCACTTCGCAATCATCCTCACCTTCGTCTTCGGCTAAGTTGATCGGATTTTCGAAGTCATAAATGGCAGTAGCAGAGTCGTTACCAGTGGGATCCAGAGCGGATTGGAACCTGTATAAGTGAGTGTGTGTAAATATAGCTGTTTTGCAATATGTAATAAAGAAAGACAAGGAGCACAAGATTTGAAATGTAAAAACTTCCAATGCTTTTATTAATGATATATGAGAGTGACACACAAAAGCCCTCATAAATGAAACCACGGTGCTCTGGGTAAGATACCGGGCCATAAAGTTTCAAAATTAATGTCTGTTTACAAATTCAAAACAAAGGAGTTCATTACTGAGTGACAAAAGTAATAGGTACAAAGTCTTTCGCAGTCTAGTTGCTTGGTCCACCGTTGGTCGTTGGGTAGATCCAGTTGTCGAATTCAGATTCCTCCACGCCGTCTTCAATAGAATTTACTCCCGGGTTGGTGATGAACATAGGAGGTCTTCCAATCCTTGCCTTACGAACAACCCTCTGAGCTTCCTTCTCAATAACAGCCCGGGCATCCTTCAAGGAAGCCATCTTCAAAGGAAAATCTTCTTCAGTTACAGACTCTGCTGACGCCAATGTCTGAGGCACCTCTTCGAAGTGTTGAAAGGGGGTTTCAATGAACTCCCCATCCATCTCTACGTACCGGAACGAGTTGAGGTGGCTGGCCATGTACTCTTCCTCCCCCTGAACTGTAACAATCTTCCCTCTGACCGGGTACTTAAGCTTCTGATGTAGTGTGGAGGTTACAGCCCCAGCCTTGTGGATCCATGGATGACCCAGCAAACAAGAATAGGATGGTCGGATGTCCATCACTTAGAAAGTAGAATCAAAAACTTGAGAACCAACCCTGATTGGAATGTCAACTTCCCCATGTACCATCCTTTTCGAACCGTCAAAGGCCCGGACAACAATGTTACTAGGCTTGAGCTCTAAACCCTCACAATCCAACCTGTCTAGGGCCTTCTTGGGTAATACGTTCAATGAAGAACCGGTGTCTACCAACACATGGGCAAGAGTAGTGCCCATGCATACAATGGAGACATGCAGGGCGTCGCTATGGTTCTTTCCTTTGGCAGTCAGATCGGCGTCAGAGAAGCCCAACCCATTATTGGCAGTCAAGTTGGCCACACAATCGGTAAATTGATCAGCAGACGTTTCTTGTGGCACATGGGCCGTCTTCAGGAAGGAAATCAGGGCCTTGGCATGGGCCTCTGAACACAACAACAGTGATAGCATAGAAATTTTAGAGGGGGTGTGCCCCAGCTGCTCAACTACATTGAAATCACTCTTCTTGATAATCTTGAGGATCTCTTCCATCTCTTGCTTGGAAGCTTCGACAGTGGTTGTCTTTGGTGCCTCCATCCGGGCAGGCATATCAGTAGCAATCCCTTTGCCCCTAGCGTCAGATGACTCGGCAGCAGGGGTAGAAATAGGAACTTGGTCAGGAAGGGAAGCAGGCACACTTGCAGGTGTGATGATAAGAGGTCTCTGAATAGATGGTGGCGCAATATCAGGCGAGAAGAGCCTACCACTACGAGTGACTTTAGCAGGCCCGGTAATATTGCTGACGCTGGTACTTGTATCAAACTCTTGTTTTACTCTGAGCACATAAACGTCTGCCCCATAGTGCCAAGGGACAGCTTTGTCAGACGTATAGGGGAGGGGCCCCGGAACAATGATGATGATAGGAGCAATCTTCTGAGTGGACATGATTTTGACAAGCTTCTTTGAGGGAGCCTTAGGAGAGTAAATAGTAACAATAGACACTTCTTCTATGGGGACAGCAGGAACATCAATCTTCTTGAACAAGATCTCTTTGCTATCCATCAGGTTTTGGACGTCTGACTTCAGCAAGGGACAACCAGCAGGTGAAATAGCACATAAATGGCAACCTTTACTATATCCCGGAAATAAACCGGCTAGCAACAGGTTCCTCTTGACAGTCAACAACGGAGTAGCAATATCATCCACATAGGCCACATACGGGTCTTCTTCCACAGCATTCACTCCATGCTGGGGCATGGGAGCAGTCACAACATTGGGTCTTTCGGGCGCCTCAAACTGTATTTCTTTAGCATCAATAAGGTCCTGAACCTTATTCCTCAGAGCCCAATAATCATCCGTAGTATGCCCCGGGCTGTCAGAGTGATAAGCACAGCGGGCGTTGGGATTGTACTTCGGATATGTTGTATTTACCACCTTCGGAGCTTCCTTGACAATTACCAGATTGGTTGACAATAGTTGTGGTAATATCCGAGACAGGGTCATGCTGAGTCGAGTGTACTGCCTTTTGGGTATCTCACCCCTTGGTTGGTTATACTGCTGAGGAGCAACAGTAGGCTTTGAAATTACCAACGCATTGACAGCTTGGCAGCGTTCCGGTTTATTTTGTCTTCTGGGACCATAAACATCACTGGCTTCCTTCTTGAAGGGATTCTTTTCAGTACTCGAGGAGGCACCTTTCTGTATCTTCCCCGACTTGATACCAGCTTCTATCCTCTCACCGGTTAAGATCAGATCTGTAAACCCAGCAGAAGAATTCCCAATCAGATGGTTGAAGAATGGATCGGACAGGGTCTCCAAGAACATGTCGACAAGCTCACGGTCCGTCAAAGGTGGCTGCACCCTTCCAGCCAGGTCCCTCCACTTTAGCGCATACTCCTTGAATCCTTCGCCCGTCCCCAGTGACATACCCTGGAGTTGGGTACACGTGGGAGCGAGGTCGGAATTATACTGATACTGCTTACAAAATGCAGTAGCCAAGTCCTCCCAGTTTCGAATACTGGCTCCATCCAGCTGATAGAACCATTCGAGTTGAGCCCCTGAAAGGCTATCCTGGAAGAAATGGATCCATAGGTTCTTGTCTGCAGTGTAAGGTTGGATCTTCCTTACATATGATCTGAGATGCAGCTTAGGGCAGGAAGCCCCATCGTACTTTGCAAAGGCAGGTGCCTTGAACTTGTGTGGGATCACCACCCCAGAAGATAAACCTAGATCTCCAAAATCCAGCACCGGCACATGTTGAATCTCCATGGCACTTAAACGGTCCTCTAGTTGCTTGTACCTGTCTTCAGCAGGAGGGTACTGTTCATCATTGTAATCTGTCTCGTTGTCGGAGACCGCAGGACTAGGAACCCTTCCCCCTTGGGGACTATCCTTCCCTACAGTGGAAGTAGCCTGATCAACCTCATTCTGCAGTGTATTCCCAAACCTCCGTCCAGTGTTAAACATCACAGTCCTCTTCTTCTTATTCTTCTTCTTCTTCAAGAGCAGAGTCTTCAACTCCTGTTGACCCTGGGCTAAGCTCATGACCAGCTCTTGAAACTGGGCGTTCTGGGCCTGGAGGGCCTTGATAGCTTGTTCGGTAGTAGGCTCGGAAGACATGATGATTGAGTGCTGAAATAAACAGCGAAGAAGATTAAGCAACCTGTAGAAGAAGGGTACCTGTTATGCATATGATGCAATGAGATGCGTATGATTTATGTTTTCAAAGACAATCGGGATTCAACTTTGCAGACAAAAAGGAAACACACTTTATTTGATTCAAACTTTAAATTGTTCAACAATTTGCCCTTAGGCATTACAAGAATGAAAATACTGAAAAGGAAATAAAAGTTGTAAAAGAAACATCCAAAGCCCATCAGTGCTCCCATGGCCTCCTCTTCTCAGTACGGATATAGTCATTCAGGATCCGCTCATTCTCCAATTGCTTAGTCAGCTTCTGGATCTTTTGTTCCTGTTCGTTGAACTTTTCCCAATAAGAATCCCGTTCTTCCGGTAGCTGCGCCCAAGATCTCTTTAGTGTATCAACATCAGTGGGTATCTGAGGAGGGAGGACAGTTGGAGGAACCCCGTCTTTATCAGGAAATTCAAGAATGATAGGCCTGACAGCTTCGTATGGCATACCTAACTTCTGAGCACGGATGCGGACCCATCTGCAGTAGGGTTCCATTAGTAGAGAAGTCTTCGATCCTAACTCATGTGGGTCAGCTTTGTGAATTCTGTCCCAAGCCTTGATGAATCTACGGCGCAGCTCGTCACTGTCTACCTGAAAATCAAAACTGATATGAGGTACCAACATCTCATGAGGCCCTGCTCTTCTGGCTCTTCCAAACCGACAGAGAGCTAAACATGGATTATAAGAGATTCCTCCCTGGGTACCGATCAATGGAACATTAGGATATTCTCCGCAACGATCAATAATGGCCACCTCATCCAAACGTCTGAGAGTCCAAATAATGTCATTATCAGTGAGAGACATTAACCTATGAGCCCAGCCCCTTCCTTCTTCGTTCTTCAGCACGAACTTAGGGAAGTGCGAAATAAACTACCTCACTAACAAAGGAGCACAACACCACAGAGTTCCCCGTCTTCGGGCAGTACGAGCATAGAGCTGTTGCAGGATATCACCCAAGAGAGTGGGTACAGGGTTCCGAGAGATGAAGATCCTTATGGAGTTGACATTAATAAAGGTATCAGGATTTGGAAACAATACTAGACCATAGATTAAGAGAGCCAGAATGTCTTCGTACGCCTTGAAGTCTAAGTCATTCCAGAAACTATTAGCTTTGCCAACCAGAAACTTAGCCAAAAAGCTCTTAACTCCACTTCTAGTATCCCAGTTAGCCATTACCTCTTCTTTGGACAAGGGAAGGGCTGCAGCAATCTCTTCAGGCCTAAGAGTCTTCTCCCAACCAGTGAATGGAGTCTGTTCTAAAACAGGGATACCAAGTAACTCAGAGAATTCTTCCAGTGTAGGGACCAGCTGGAAGTCTTGAAAAGTGAAGCAATGGTATAGGGGATCATAAAACTGGACCAGGACACTCATCAGTTGTTGGTCCCACTTTGAAGACTAAACCGAGAAGAGAACCATGCCTCTTGATGAAGGAAGTAGTGTTTGGAATCCTATCAACCAATTCCTTGAGCAAAGTAGGTGGTTGAACAAAGTTGAGCCGGATAGTATTCCTACACATGGGCATCATGATGTCCTACAAAACAGAGCAAAGATGAAACCCTCTTGTCTTTGAAATGGGTCAGTCCTTATGCAGGATGCATGCAATGGTATGATGGTATGATGTTATGATAAAGCACACCACAAGTATTCACAAAGGCAAGCATGATAAGGCACACAAGTCACACAAGACAACCCTTAGAGTTTAGGCCAGCATGAAGTTTAGGTATTACCCTCTTTCAGTTTTGTTGGTTAAGACCTGTCCTATCAAAAGTAATCGAGTTCTAGAGGATCTCAATATCACTGACTACCCTCAATCGGTCATAAGTCCAGCATCGCAATCTTTTCTTGCGGCCAGAACCATCGCGAGAGTTTAGCCTCAATGAGTGTAGCATACTGCTACCGTTCTATGGCCAAGTTAGGTCAATTTAGGGTTCTAAGGTCGGTTGGTGCTTAATGACTCCTTAGAAGACCCATATTCTCCTTGTTGCAACACAAGGGATATCGGTATAGACCAAGGTGTCACACTAACGTAGCCACTGCTTCATCCATGTCGGTCTACGCCGGACAGGTCCCTCACAGCTTATGCTACCTAAAGGGTTTTCCCCAGATCCGGGTTAGGATCTATGAAACTTCGATGCAAAAACCAATAAAATAAAAGCAAACAAAGCAAGCAATTGAAAACAAGAGTGGTCTAATCCTAAGGTAACCCCACTTTTAAGTTATTCCCCAGCAGAGTCGCCAGTTCTGTGATACGGTGGGAGAACTGACTTGGGTTTTGCGTTTGTTTTCGCAAATGTTTCGGTTGAGCAAGAGTCACCACCGACTTTTTATTTTATCCTAAGGAAAGGTTAAAAAGCACAGCAAAAACCTTTGAGATGTTTTCTTGGGTTCGGGGAGTAGATTATAGAAAGGGAAGGTATTAGCACCCTTTCTATCCATGGTTATCCATGGGCTCTTAGTTACTTGCTTAGATCACTTGCCTTGCATTTTCAATTGTTTGAAATGGTGCTTTCAATTGTTTGAAATGGTGCTTTCAATTGTTTGAAATGGTGCTTTGTGTATGGGTTTGAAAATGTTTTAAAAAGAGGCCATTGTTGTGGCAACCTTTGTAATGATCCATGTTTGAATGTATACAAAGGTGTATTTGTCTTTTGAAAAGTTTTCAATGTTTTCGCAAGTTGTTTTGAAAGTGTGTTGTGAGGTGTGTTTTGAAAAATGGCAAGGATTGTTTTGCAAGATTGGTCAAGTAACCAAGAGCTATCTACCCTAAATTTCTCAAAGATCTTTCCTATGTTTTAACCCTTTTAACAGTATTGTTCCACCATTGTATTTAGTGGACAATCTTGTGTTAGGATGTTAACGGGACGGGCGCGGGTCATCGTTTAGACCATGAATGCAATAGTGCCAAGTGTCTTTGGCAATTTCCTTTAAGGGACTTGATCATTTTTTAGGCAACTTTCGAAAGCGTCATCGAGGGACTATGATCATTTGAATTGTTTTGTTTTGCCAAAGACACCCAACATGCAACATGGCCCACTATTGAAGGCAACAAGTGGAGTAACCCTAGGGGTGCAAGTGTGATTGGTGTTGTCCATTTTCATGCTTTGTTGTCTTTGAATTAGGTCAAGCTATTTGTTATTTGATTTTTGCATACAAACAACCCTAAGTCTATCATGGCATATTTAGAAAGCTTTAAAATGCGGAATTTAAAGTCCTAAATTATTACAAAATAATCATGGGGATGGGGGTACAAATGTTCAAATGGGGATATTTAGCAAGAAATTTAAATCTAAACTATTACAATCCAAATTGAATATACAAGTTATTTAATTGTGCAATAATTAACTAAATACAAAAAATATGCAAAATGCACAAAAATGGTTTTATATGTATGTAAAAGTATTTTTCATGTGACATATAAATAAAAATAAAAAGGTTAATTTTTTGGGTATTTTCATGGTTTAGGGCAAAACCCTAATTTTGTAAATAAATAGTATTTATTAATTATATACAATATTTATTAATTATATACAAAAAAAATAAATAAAAGAGAAGTATATTGTAAAAAAGTAATTTTTAAGGTCAAATATTAATAAAAATAAAAATGTATTATTTTTGTATTTTTATCCTAAATATTCTAATAAATATATAAGTATTTATATTATATATTAACTATACTAAATATATACAAAAAAAATAAAGTATTAATTATTTATCAAAAAAAAGTGTATTTTAAGAAAATGTTTTCAAAAGGTAAAATAAAATAATAACAGAAAATAAATGTATTTGTATTATTTTTTAGTATTTTAAATAAAAGTATATATATGTTATTTTATATATATAAGTTTAAATAAAACAAATAAAATCCAAATAAAATGCAAAAATGGGTGGAAAAATGTTTTTAATATTTGTTATATTTTGACAAAAAATAATAAGTCAGAGGAAAAAATAAAAAGTCAAAAATGATAAAAATAACACACAATGGGCCAAGGGGGTGTAAGTGAAAAATGAAGGTGCAAACAGAAGAACAATCTCAGGCCCAGCCCAATGAGGCTTGTCTTTAACCTCCAGCCAGTTTCAAACACAAAAACACGCATTTTCTTCCATCCCTGCTATCTCTTGATCCTTTGACTTTTAACAAAAACTTATAACATCAAAAATGTAGAGCATCAAACCACGAATTCATACATATAAAGAACTTGATCTAACTCTCAGAAATGAGAGAGAATTTCTCCTCCCCCAATTCCTGACCTAACTTTTGTTTAATGTTCAGGTTCAAAATTCTCTCAGCACACACAACATAAATGAAAAGTGAGGATATGGGTAGCTTCAGGGCCATGAGTAGGACATACTTTCTTCACAAACCTAAGCCTAGATATGTTTGGATAGAGAGATAGAAGTTCAAACTTTTACCTGTTCAGCTTGAGTCGTGCACAACAATGGAGGTGCTTTCAATGAAGTTTGAGGACTTGTACAACTTGCTTGAGGTCCAAGGATGCTCTTCCAACCTCTAGCTTGCTTTGAAACTAACTGAATCGAGCTATGTAACTCAACCTGCACAACTGAAAAAATGAAAATGGCAAACTTGGTTAGGGGTGTTACAGTCTGTAGCTAGGGCTTGGGATAATTTGTATGGATGGTAGGGAATGTATTTGAACTGGTTTGGATGAAAACGCACGAGGGAAATGAACTGGCCAAGTCAATCTGCAACAGGGACTCTGTTTTGCAGAAAAAATGTGCTTTGATGGATGAGGAGGTATTGAGGGTTAAGGGCTCGTGTTCTAGGTTGGTTAGGGAGTATGCAATGTGTGGACAAAGTTTTTTTAGGCTCTTTCTTGCAGGAAGTCAATGTGGTACCAGTTTTGCAAAGTTACTTCAAAGATAAGTAAGGAAATGTGTATTGACAATGCAGACCTGTACTACCCTCAATCTATGCTGCACAAATCACTCTTGATCAGTGGAATTTTGTTCATGAACTTGTGCCCAAAGATCTTCTTTGTACTTCTTAGATTGTGAACTTGACATAAAGTGCTTCTTTACAAGAATGGCTAAAAAGCTTTTTCCATTTTAAGACTAATCCTTTGTGTAATGACTTAATGAACAAGATAATGCTAGGACACAAAGGTTTTGCATTAAATTATTGAGTAAGAATGGGATAAGAGGCCTGTAATCTAGCTTGGATCATGCTGAGTTCAAAATGCCAATGTTATGTACATGAATTTGGCCATGAACAAAGTGACTTTTGCCCATCTTGACAAATTCGAATCTCTCCAACCACAAGGGTGTTTGATGAGTTCTTGGACAATTTGGAAAGCTTGGAATGTGTACTACAATCCATATTTGTAATGCAAGTTGAAATTCCAAGTGGAAGCATGTGAAAAGTGGCCATGAAGTTGGGCAAAAATCCTGCCTAAAATAGGTCAAAAATTTTCTAAGTTAAGAATGTTTTGCACCCCTATTCCAAAAATCATAACTTGAGCTACATGCTTCTTTTGAGGAAACTTTGTGAATCAAAGTTGTAGATTTTGCAATGGAATACAACTTTCATGTTTTGAGTTTTGTTTAAATCCAAATATATCTTGATGAAAAGATGGGACAAAGTTAGGAAAAAATAAAGGAATTTCATAACTTAGAAAATTTCTAAGTTATGAAATTTCTTCATTTTAAAACCCTAATTTGTAATTTTTGGTTTCTTGGTGAACAAGTTTCATAATTTGACATGTCTTGATGAAAAATAAATCTTGGCACTTGATTTTGACCAAAAAGTCAAAGTTTGACTTTTCAGTATACAGTCAAATTTTGATCAGTTGACTGGAAAATTCATCTGTCAATCTTGTGCATTTGGGATCTTTTGAACTTGTTGAATGTGTCAAGACAATGCCATTGAGTCCTTGAGTCCATATGTGAGCTTGGTTTGCCATTGGCCAGGTCAAACAGTCAAAAATTTCCTTTGTGCAGTCAAAACCTTATAAATGACCATTTTGCCCTTTTGGTGATCTGATCAAATTTCTTGTGGAATTGTGATCCAAACTTGATCAAATGGTCCATATGAGTTCATAATGTTGATGTGGGTCAAAAATCATGAGGTTTGACTGTCAATTGACCACAGTTGACTTTTTCCCAATACAACTGATTTCTAGGTCAACTGTCCAATTGACTGGGCAAAGATTGGAATCAAGGCTTGAAACTTGGTATGGATAAACTTGTGAGTCCAACATGAAGCATGAAAGTCATTTTGGGCATTTTAGGTCAAAACATCTTTGTGCAAACTCAAACCCTAATTTGGGTCAACAGTGCAAGGAGGAGTTTTGAGCAGAGCAAATCCTAACTTGTTCTTGAACTCCAAGGGTCTAGTGATGAGGAAATGTTGAGGAAAGGAGAGGGAAAATTTTGGGGTACAACAGGCACCTATGTCAGCCTTTGTCCCTACATTTTACTATGTTTTTCAACCCAACTAAGCTGACACGGGCCGTGTCGTGTGACACAGGCACCCGTTTCAGCCTCTGGTCTGGATTTTTGTTAGTTTTTTTCTCTTTGATCTATATTGTTATACCTTTTGAGCCTAAAAGCAAATGATGTATGAACAATGATATCACAGTTTGAGAAAGTTTACCTCTCGAAGCAGAAGCTTTAGGACACGTACAAATGTTGCTGAGTGTAAAGTGGTGATTGATCGATCTCCTTTGAACCTTCTTGAAGTAACTCCAACCTTCCTTTTGTACTGAAAATGGTTGAATCGCTCCAACCAAGTCAAGTTGCAATGTATGTTTTTTGAATTTGGAAGATGGTGATAGTGATGTTACAGAAGTTATTCTTATGTTTGAACAACTTCTATATGGTGTATGTGAAGTGTTTGGATGGTTTGTTTGGAGAAAACTTGCAAGTTATGAGATTCAAAGATTTGAACTTCAAAGCTAAAAAATGGAGGTTTTGTGGACAAATCTGGTTTTTTGACAGCAAAAAATGAGTTTTGAGTGTTTGTTTCTCCTTCTATTTTTTCTGGCCTTTCTCTCTATTTTTTCTAACCTCTTTCTCTTGCAAATGCTTCTTCTATTTATAGGAAAGGGGTTTGTGCATATGAGCTGATTAGGTTTGCAAAACAACATGTTATGGTTTGGTTGGATTACAAAGATCAAACTATGTCAAGTACTCCATAGTCCCAAGATGAAGTACCAAAGTTGCTGGTATAGAGGAGATACTTCCCATGATTTATGGTGGAGTATAATCAGCAACCAGCAAGGTATGGGCTCAAGACCAACTTTGTACAAAAAGCTTGCTTTTCAAGAATAGCAATGGTTCCTTTATGCCATAAATGGAAAGATCTTTTGGGCAATGACTCAAACACTTGGGTAATAGCTCAAGAGTGAGTGTAAGCATTAAATTATGATGATATTTGCAAGCAAGGATGCCTGCAACATAATATTATGCAGCAAATCATAAGGGTTTTGTTATGTGTTCTTCATTAAAATGACTTGCAATTCAATAATGGATGCTCAACTTCATGCCCTTGAATCTCCTAGCTAAAATATGATAAATTCATGCTCTTGGATGATTTGGAAAGCTTGAAACACCCTTTACAACTTTCATGTTGACCACTTTTGTTAAATCAAACTGGAACTTGATGAAAATTGGCCAAGAAGTTGGGATAAAAACCTGACCAAGACTGCTGGAAATTTCTCTAAGTGTTTATTCAAAAATGTCATGACTTCATGAATTTATAACTCAAAATCCAAGCATTTATAGAGAAAGTTATTCCCTATAATGTTTTATATCTCATTGAGATCTACAACTTTCATGTTGGAAGTTTCCCTTGAATCATCTTGCATCATGTTGGAAATTTGGCATAAAGTTATGGAAAAAATATGAAATTTCCAACACTTAGAAAAATTTCTAAGTTTAGAAATTTTGACTTTTCAAAATGAAATCTTGACTTTTTGATTTCTTGATGAAATTTTTTCATATTTTGACATGTTTTGATGAATTGTGATATTTGATACTTGATATTGACCAAAAAGTCAAAGTTTGACTTTTCAGTATAAATTTGACTTTTGATCAGTTGATTGAAAATTCATCTGTCAATCCATTGGACTTGAGCAATGTTTTGAGCCATGTCAATAGGTCAAAATGATGCAATTGTACTCTTGAGATCATGCCTTAAACCAATTGATCATTTTCGAGGTCAAAAATCAGAAATTGCCCTTTCCCAGTCAAAACCCTAATTTTGACCATTTTGCCCTTTTGAAGATTTGATCAAATTTCTTGAGGAATTATGGTCCAAACTTGATCAAATGATTAATGTGAGTTTAAAATGTTAATGTGGATCAAAAATTATGATGTTTGACTGTAAATTGGCCACAATTGACTTTTTCTCCAATACAACTGATTTTTAGGTCAATTGCTCAATTGACTGAGCAAAAGTGTGATCTAAAGCTTGAAACTTAGTATGAATAATCTTGATAGTCCATAATGATCCATAAAGGTCATATGGGGCATTGGAATTCCAAATATCCTTGTGTTAAACCCTAATTTTGGTCATTAGTGCTTAAGGAGGTGTCTTAAGTTGATCAACCCTTTTGCAGTCTTGAGCCAAAGGAGATCTTGTGAGCAAATTCTTGATATGTGAGAGGGAAAATTTTGGGGTATATCACAAGGTAAGTCATCTTAACCTTGCATTTTCCATACATCATTTTTGGTTTATTTCTGAAGATAAGATGAAGTAATCACTACTCTTGAAGTTAATCATTTCCTTGCTGTTCATTTTTATTATTTATATGTTGAAAAATGACTGATACATGCAAAAGAATGGTGATAGAGGAAAAACACTGTAACATGGGTCGACACATACCCACACAGGTCGACTCATTCTAAGTGAAAAATCAGGGTATGAGTCGACACATGGTCGTATGCATCGACTCATACTGCTATCCAGGGCCTAAAATAGAAAGATGGAAGGTGCATGAGTCGACACAAAACGCGTATGTGTCGACACAAGCAGGAAATGAGTCGACATATCCCATTATGCGTCTACTCATACTGAGTTGATTTAGTTTGGCAGGGGCAAGGAAAATTATGTGTCGATGCATAACAGCATGTGTCGAAACATAATAGTACAAAATGCAGTTTTTCCTTCTTTTTACACTGTTTCTGTATTATATATATATACTCCATTACTATCCACTTATTCAATATGGTTGTAATAATTATACACCTCTTTCATCCCTATTGGCAAACTTTATCCCCATCCCCCTAATGATGTAATAGGGTAGGATTTTAATTTCTGCAAGTTTAGCGCTTTTCATATAATTGCTAGTAAGATAGGGTATATATGGCAAGATAAAAACAACAAATAGATAACCCCTAATCAAAGACTAAATGCATGCAAATAAAACACACTATCCACACATGCACCCTTAGGGTAATTCCACTTGTTGCCTCGGAAAAACAGTCATGTCCCTCGAATATGGGACGCTTTAGTAAAGACCCTTTGATAAAAAAGATCGTAGTTCCTCAATGTACCTCGATGTTGCCTTCGATAAAACAATCTAGTTCCTTACAACATTGCTAAAACGTCTCATAGGTTGCCTTCTATGACTATACAAACGATCCACAATCGTCCCTTCACATCCAATGATGGGGTTTCTTACCAAAGCAATGGTGAGATAACAACATCTAAAGGAGGATGAAAAGAACATTTAAGACCTTTTCAGTAGGTAGGATACTCCTAGTTGCTCGTTTGCTTAAAAAACGTTTTATACACCCATGTGATACGGTGGCAGAACCGAATGTTAATACTGGTTTTGCGTTTTTTGTTCGCAAATGTCGCGGTAAGCAAGAGTCACCACCATCTTTTCTTTTATCCAACAAAGGGAAGGGTGAAAAGAACAAAAAAAGACCTTTCGAGAGTTTTCTGAGTAAGGAGGGTAGATTATAGAAAGGGAAGGTGTTAGCACCCTTTCTATCTGTGGTTTTCCACAGGCTCTAAGGTACTTGCTCATTTTTTAAATAGCTTGTGTGTGCTTGTTTTGAAAAAGTTTTGTTTACTTCGTGATAACCCTTGTATCGGTCCTCAAGGATGTGACGAAGTTGTTTTGAAAACTGTTTTTGAAAAGTGTTTGTGTGAAAAGTTTTTGTTTTGAGCAAGTACTTAAGATTTCTACCTACTCGAAAAAAGTCTGTTCGTTTTCGTTTCCTTTAGACAGCACTATCCTACTATTAAGGAGTAGGTAGCTCCGTCGTTGGATTTCTAAAGGGACGTTCGAAGGGACGAAATGGTCTATAAAGGCAACAAGTAAAGATACCTTAGCATTTCGGAGGGACTGTCGTCATAAGATCAATTCATAAGCAACTCGAGGGATAAATAGGGACTATGATCTTTATGACGATTTTGAATCGTGGGTCATTGCTAAGGTATCCCTACATTCGAGGGACACAACCATTATTTCTGAGGCAACCAAGTGGGGCAAACCCTAGGAGTGAACATGTGCAAGTGTGTTTTTTCCCAGTTAATTATCTTTGCACAATTAGGGGTTTCTACTGTTTTAAATTGATTTATCTTTCGCAAACAATCCTAATGTCCATACATCTAGCAGTTTAATAGTTGCGGAAATAAAAAGCGAGAAAATTGAAACCCTAGCTATTACAAGGCTTTGGGGAGGGGATTACATAATTAAAAACCGGAAAAAAATGATAAATGCGAAATTGTAAACCTAATTAACTATTACACACTCAGAACAGTTACAATAGTTAATAAAAATAGTAAAAGTAAAGACGCGCGCGAAAGTTAAAACGGGAACAAATTAGGACCTAAGAAATCTAATTAATTAAAAATGTTTTTGTATTATTTTTTTTATTGAGGAAAAAATAATTACAAATTGCAAAACCTAATTTACTAATTAATTTTATTTAGCAAAATAACCAATGTTGAAACAATTAAAAATAATTCATTTTTAAAAATTAATTTCAATTATAAAAACAAACCTAATTCTATTTAATTTTAATTATGGAAGGAAAAAAGTAATTAAATTAACCTAATTTCTATTAAATTTTAATTACAAAAAATGTTTTAGTTAATCTAATTAAATTAATTAATTAAATGCAAATAAATATTTTATGAGAAAAAAGACTAAACCTAATATTTTTTGTATTTTTCTGATTTTATGATTTAATAATAAAAATGATTTTGTAAAAAAAAAACAATTAAAACAAATAATAAAATAAAAGAAATGAAAAAAAAGAAAAAAGATTTGGGCCTGGTTGTGAGAAACAAATTAGGGGGTATGAACTGGAATTTTCAAGCCCAGATTTCCTTGCAAGCCCATCCTGCATTTGGATCCAGTGCTGGCCATGTTTGAGGGTGCATCATGGACTTCCCTCCACTGGACGTTAGATCCGGATCTGAGGATGATCCACTGGCTAGATTTTGAAGGTGTATGGTAGACACGCTGGAGTCCAAGGCACAGGATCTGCAAGCAAATGTTATGGAAAATAAAATGTAGGAGGCAAGTGTTGTACCCCAAAATTTTCCCTATCATTTTATCAACATTTCTCATCACAAGGCCCTTGGAACTCAAGATCAAGCTAGGGTTTGCTCTGCTCAAGATACCTCCTTGCACTGTTGACCTAAATTAGGGTTTGAGTTTGCACATGGACGTTTTGACCCACAATGCCCAAAGTGACTTTCATACTTCATGTTGGACTCGTAAGTTTGCCCATACCAAGTTTCAAGCCTTGATTCAAATTTTTGCCCAGTCAATTGGACAGTTGACCTAGAAATCAACTGCATTGGGGAAAAAGTCAACTGTGGCCAATTTACAGTCAAACCTCATGAATTTTGACCCACATCAACATTATGAACTCATGTGAACCATTTGATCAAGTTTGGATCACAATTCCACAAGAAATTTGATCAGATCACCAAAAGGGCAAAATGGTCATTTTTAGGGTTTTGACTGTACAAAGGCAATTTTTGACTGTTTGACCTATCCAATGGAAATTCAAGCTCAACCATGGACTCAAGGACTCAATGAAATTGTCTTGACTCATTCAACAAGTTCAAAAGCTCCCAAATGCATAGGATTGACAAATGAATTTTTCAGTCAACTGATCAAAATTTGACTGTACACTGAAAAGTCAAACTTTGACTTTTTGATCAAAATCAAGTGCCAAGGGTCATTTTTCACCAAGACATGTCAAATTATGAAACTTGTTCATCAAGAAACCCAAAATTACAAATTAGGGTTTGAAATTGAAAAATTTCATAACTTAGAAATTTTCTAAGTTATGAAATTTTCTTAATTTTTCCTAACTTTGTCCCATATTTTCACCAAGATGAAAAGGGATTCAATCAAAACTTACAACATGAAAGTTGTATTCCATCACAAAGTCTACAACTTTTATTCACAAGGTTTTCTCAAAAGAAGCTTGGATCTCAAGTTATGATTTTTGGAACAAGGGTACCTAAAACTTTTAACTTAGAGAAATTTTGCCCTAGTTTAGGCAGGATTTTGACCCATCTTCTTGGACATTTTTCACATAGTTCCACTTGGAGTCTTAAGTTTCACTTCAAAGATGGATTATAGTACATGTTGAAAGCTTTCCAAATTGCCCAAGAACTCCTCAAACACCTTTGTGGTTAGGGAGAATCGAATGCTTGAAGTTGGCAAAAATTCACTTTGTAACCATGGCCAATACATGTTCATACCAAGTTGGAAATCTGACCAAACTAGCTTAGTACATAATTACAGGTCTCTAAACCCTTCAACACTCAAAAATTGAATGCAAATACATTGGTTAGAGGCATTGTCCTAATCAAGGGAGCATTATACATTGAATAATTCCATTTTGGGCATAAAGATCACACTTCCATTTTCATAAAGCATAACTTTTGCAAAGTTGTTTTTCTTGAGCTTTGAACTTCTTCCTTTGCAGCAAACAAGTTCCACAAACTTAGGCAAAGGTACAAGAAGTTGGTGCATGCTTGGAGATAGCCTGTACAGGTCTATCTCATTTCACTTCAAACTTTGCTTTCAAAACAAGTCAAATGACCAAAAGCTCATAACTCACACATCTGATAAAATCAACTCAAGCAAAGTTTTCAAACAAGTTTCTCATATCCTTGTAAGCCAGAAGCACGAGCCTTTGACCTCTCAAACCTCCTCATACTCAAAAACCACATTTTCTTGCAAAACAGGGCAAGCCTTGCAGAATCACTTCCATCTTCACTTTGCCTCGTGCGTTTTGCCTCCAACTTGTTCCAATACCTTCCATTTAACTCACTCAAACTATCCCAAAACTCCATTGCCAACTGTAACTCCATTTACAGTGTTCACAATTTTTGTTTGAAAGCTTTGCAGGTTGAGTTCTGTAGCACGATTCAGGCCACTTCAAAACAAACTAAGCATTGGGAAAGGTTCAACAAACATCAAGCAAGCTCAAAAGAACCTCAGGCCCCATTGAAACTTGCTGCATTGTCCAGCTCGAACTCAACTGAAACAGGTATTTCATGAACTTCTATCTCTCTATTTAGGAACATTTAGACTTAGGTTTATGAATGAAAGATGTTGTATTCATTGCCCTGAAACCATACATGTGCTTAGTTTTCATTTATATTAATCCTGCTAGGAGAATTTCATCCATGAACTTTCTGAAAAAACTAGGTTAGAAATTAGGGCCAGGGAAATTCTCTCTGGTCTTTGAGAGTTAGATTTAATGTTTTATATGGTTGAAATCGTTGTTTGATGCTCTACAAGTTTCATGTTTTGAGTTTTGTCAAAGGATCACGTTTCCAGGAGTTGGCAGTTTGTACACAGAAGGCGCGTGTTTTTCTTTGAACAGAGGAAGAAGATGAAGTAGCTGGGCTGGGCCTGGTTACTTCCTACTTTTGACACCCCCATTTTCAATTTCACACCCCTGGCCCATTTCTTTGAATATTTATTATTTTTGCATTTTTATTTCATTTCTGACTTTATCATTTTATTTCCAAATATAAAAAATGCCTAAAAAATATTTTCATAAATTTTTACATTTTTTTGGTATTTGTTTTAATTATTTCCAACATTAAAATGTTTAAATACTTTATATTATTTTGTTTAAACTTAAAAATAATGTAAAAATACTTTTATTTTCATTTATTATTTTTATTCACATTTGAAAATATTTTCTTGAAGTATATACATTTTTGTAAATAATTTATTTTATTTTTTACACACTTAATATATTTAATATATATATATATATATATATATATATATATATATATATATATATATATATATATATATATATATATATATATATATATATATATATATATATATATATATATATATATATATATATATATATATATATATATATATATATATATATATATATATATATATATATATATATACTTTATTTCATTAAAAGCATAGAATAAAAAACACAAAAATATTATATTTTTGTTTTTATTATTATTTATACTAAAAAATACCCTTTTTTGGATATATTTCATTTTTATACATATTAATATATTTTTGTACATAAATAATACATTGTATTTATTTTCTTAAGAAATTAGGGTTTTTGCCGTAAAAACAAATAAAATTAATCTTTATTTATTTCTTTATACCTTTTACATTAAAAATACTTTTTGCATACATGAATAAATAAAAACTCTTTTTTTGCATAATATATTTTGTTTAAAATTTATTTATCTTGTTTAATTAAATATTGTCCATTTATTTGCACAAAGAATTCAATTTGGGATGTAATAGTAATTAGGGTTTTATATTTCTTGTCAAACACCCCCTATTCAAAATTGTATCCCCCTCCCTATATCAAGGTTGTAATAGCTTAGATTTATTTTTACGCATTTAAATGCTTTCAATTATGCCTTGATTAGAATTAGGGTTTGTATGCAGAAATCAAAACCAATAAATAGTTTGACCTAATCAAAGACAAAAATGCATGAAAAACAAACACAATGCACACTTGCACCCCTAGGGTTACAATCCACTTGTTGCCTTCAAAAATGGGGCATGATATGCATGTTGGGTACTTTGGAAAAACAAGAACAAAACAAAAGATCATAGTCCCTCGATGACGCTATCTTGGTTGCCTAAACAAAATGATCAAGTCCCTTAAGAAATTTGCCAAAAATACTTGACACAATTGCTATCATGGTCTATACGATGACCCGCGCCTGTCCCGTTTAACATCCTAACACAAGGTTGTTCACCAAATACAATGGTGAAGCAACACTATTAAAAGGGTTAAAAACATAAGAAAGATCTTTGAGTAAAATAGGGTAGATAACTCTTAGTTACTTGATCAAAAGCTTGCAAAAAACATCCTTGCTATTTTCAAAACACACTTCACCATACAAATTTAAAACCCTACTTTCAAACATTGAAAACTTTCAAAAGACAAAAACACCTTTGTATACATTCAAACAAGAATCATTACAAAGGTTTCCACAACAATGGCCTCTTTTCAAAAACATCTTTCAAAATCACACACAAAGCACCATTTCAAACAATTGAAGAGCACCATTTCAAACATTTAAAAAGCAAAGCAAGTGATCTAAACAAGTAACTAAGAGCCCATGGATAACCATGGATAGAAAGGGTTCTAATACCTTCCCTTTCTATAATCTACTCCCCGAACCCAAGAAAACATCTCAAAGGTCTTTCCTGTGCTTTTTGACCTTTACTTAGGATAAAATAAAAAGTCGGTGGCGACTCTTACTAAACCGAAACATTTGCGAACACAAACGCAAAACCTCAAGTCAGTTCTCCCACCGTATCACAGAACTGGCGACTCTGTTGGGGAAAGTCTTAAAAGTGGAGTAACCTTAGGGCTTAGATCACCCTTTGCATGATTATATTGTTTGCTTTGATTGCTTTACATTTGGTTCTTTTGTTTGGGTTTGAATCCTCTACCCGGATTTGGGAAACATTCATAGGTAAATAGCAATACGTTGTGGAAACTGTGCGGGGTATACCGACATGGTTGAAGCAATAGCTATATTAGTGCGACATATTTGTGAGTACCGGTAGTCTTTGAGTCAATCAAAGAGAATACGGGGCCGCTGAGTGATGTCATGAAGCACTAATGAACTCTTAGGACCTTACTTGATCATCTTGGCCTTTTATTAGGGGTAGTGAGATGACCGGCTTTGGTGCAGTCCGAAGTTGGTAGATACTCAATACTACACTCATTGAGGGTTGTTTTCTTGGAATATTTTGGTCGCTAGTTAAGTGGCTAAACCAAAACAATGAACATAGAAAACAATCCAGTGATATTGAGCTCCTTAGAACCCGGTTACTATTTATAGGACAGGTTTGAGCCAACTAAACTCAAGAGGGTATTTACCTATGAAACCTCATGCAAGCCTGAAACTAGGGTTTTATGTGACTCGTTTGTACATTTGCTTGTGCATACATCATGAACATCATAAAGCATCATATGCATCCACTAACCATTTCAAGGGTTTGGATTTTCATCTTTGTTCTTGTTTTGTAGGTCATGGAATCTCTTCGCAGGAAAACAATTCAAGTCAACCTTGTGAGAATCCCTCCTCAACTCAAGGAGCTTACTTCCAGGATTCCAGAGAATTCTCTCTTCACTGAAAGACATGGTAGACTTCTCAACTTGGTCAACTCCAACATTGAAGAAGACATGGTGAAAGTTCTCTTCCAGTTCTTTTACCCCCTACACCACTGTTTTACATTCCCTGATTACCAACTAGTACCCACTTTGGAGGAATTTTCTCAACTCCTGAGAATTCCTATTCTTCATCAACTACCCTACAACGGTACGGAAAAAGAACCAAAGCCTGAAGATGTTGCTCAAGCATTACACTTGCAACCATCTGACATCAAAGGACATGGGGAAACCAGAAGTGGTGTCAAGGGTTTCTTGGCAAAGTTTCTGTTTGAGAAGGCACAAGACTGCTGGAATTATCTAGATCTACAAGCCTTTGAAGATATTGTGGCACTCCTCATCTATGGGTTGGTCTTATTCCCAAACTCTGATCAGCTTATAGATGTGAATGCTGTCAAGATTTTCATATCCCGGAATCCTATACCTACATTGCTTGGGGACATCCTACACTCATTTTACACACGAACAATGAGGAAAAGAGGTGTTCTCATGTGCTGTACTCCTCTCCTAGCAAGGTGGTTTATTTCTCACCTTCCACAATCAGTTTTGAAGAATGAGCAGGGTTTAAGGTGGTCACAACGATTGATGACCCTCACACATTCTGATGTACATTGGTGTTCTCAGTCCAGAGAAAATGTCATCAACATTGATCGTTGTGGGGAATTCCCTAATGTCCAACTACTTGGCATAAGGGGAGGTATTACCTACAACCCTTGTTTAGCTCTAAGACAGTTTGGATATGCTCGGAGGGATGGCCCTCATGACATGCTGATCCCTGACCTAGTTTTTGACTTCGACAATGATGCGCAAGGACTTCGACAAAGGTTCATTAGAGCTTGGAGGATGCCCAACAAAGTGGATAGTAAGACGCTGGGGCACAAGAATTCCATCCCCCTTGAGCCTTACCTCAAGTGGGTACGAACCCGCGCCCAGAATATTATGATGCCATATCCTCACATTCTCCCCGTGATCAAAGAGCCTGTTATGGAAGGAGAGGTTCCATACACCCTCCAATATCCTGACATGCCAACATCATTGGAAGAATTACAAAAGAGTTGGATCCAACTCAAAGAAGAACGGAATACTTTTGAAGCCAGCTTCTATGCCAGTGAGAAGAAGGTTTTGGAGCTTACCCGCCGACTTCATGAGGGGGAAACTCTCAACACTTACATCTCACCAAAGAGGATGCGCAATGTCTTTTTACATTAAGAATTTTGTAATATTTTGCCCATGGGGCACTTATGTACTATGATAACGCGAAATCATATCATATATTTACCATAAAATTTATCCGTTTTATGTCGTATTTACCCGATTAACTCTCGAATATTCCGAGTTTTGTATGGTTTTATGCAGGTACAACATATCTCAGCTCAAACTAAGAAGAAACGTGAAATGTGCGAGATTGCGGCCAAGACCAAAGAGAAAAGATAAATCTGTCAAAAAAAATCCATTTTTGCTGCTATTACGGTCGTCACACCCCTGCCACGACCGTAAGACGCTTCAGAAGAGTGTGACGACCGTCACACCCCTGCCATGAACGTAACGCGCTAGCTTATGAAAACTGCACGTAACGAAGCAGCTACGACCGTAACAAGGCTTAGTACAAGTATTTTGGACGTGGTAAAGCAAAATGAAGTGGTCAAGCAAAGCATGCATACGTGCCTAATTTCTCTCCAACTTCCAAGGCCACTTTCTCCTCATTTTTCTCAGTAAAACCAAGAATCTAGGAACTCAAATATAATTTCAACCGTACTTTTATTCTCTATATATAGCTTAGACTTAGAAAGAAAAGAGGAGAGTTTAGTTCACAAAAACCTTGCGGAAGCTCTGCCGATTTTTAATCTCGATTTTATTTCCGAACTTCGTCCATTTAAATTCTCATTCCGACGTTCCAATCTTGCCGGCTTGTGGAAGAAGGATATCGGATTTTATTGCTTTTCAGGTTTTTATTGTGCTCAATATAATTGCAATTTTATTTATGTTATATTTCTATTCTTTATTTATTATGCATGCGCTATTGTTTTCTGAATTCATTTCCTGCTTTTTAATTCCGAGCATTATGAGTAGCTAAATACCCGTAGTCGGGGTGTGATGAAATGACCGAATAAATTAATGTATTTCTAAGCTAAAACCTTAATCAACTTAATTTCTGGCCGTGGCTTTTTATAATTAAAAATTAAGCTTTTTATTACGAGAGTAAAGAAAGTGAAATAGGGAGAAATCAAGACCACAAGAGTGTGAGGTTTTAACCGGATAGCTAAAGTTAGGCATTCGATTTAAATACAGCGAGAGCGCTTTAAAACGAATTAGACTTATTTAGTTTTCAAAAAGATGCTTTCTAAACACTTATGGACTAGCGAGAGCAGACATTTGGCTTTAGGAGTATGATCCGAGGTAAGACCACGAGAGTGTGAATCGAGGGTTTTTAAACTGATCAGTACTACAGAACAATTGAGTTAAATATTTTTATATGCTTAGGTACAACTTAATTCGCATAGGTTCAAATCATTACGCTCCGACCACTTTAATATTAATTCCCTTAATTGAATTTAGTTTCCCTTTTGTTTTAAGCTTCTAAAAACCAAACGTGACAATTTCCGCCTTAGCTAAACAACCCTGTTCCATAACACTAGAGTGATTACGAAGTCCCTGTGGGTTCGACATCTTTTTATTACTACCGTGATAGACTGTGCACTTGCAATTAAGATACCGTTAGACACATTAGGTCAATCGCGACATCAAGTTTTTGGCGCTGTTGCCGGGGACTTTAGTTTAGTCACTAGTGTAATCTGAAAACAACGCTGTCTAGACTAAGGCAACTTTTTATATCTCCCTCTGTTGTATGCCAAACACTCGTTCTCAAAACGAGCCTTTGCATCTACAAATTAACGATATCGAGCGTTACTTAAGATTAAGACGCCGAATTCAAGAATACCGATCTCTCAACAATCTTCCTCCGACTAAAATTCCTGATATCCCGTTATCGGAATCTATCAAAGAATTGACAATGGCTGACGTACCAAATCCGCCTCGCGCTCTTAAGGACTACGCGGTTCCTTCGCAAGCGGAACCTCACAACAGCATTGCCGCCCCTGCTATCGCTCGAAATGATTTCGAGCTGAAACCTTCGCTTCTTTCCGCCGTTCAGCAGAACCAATTTTCTGGATCTCCTACTGACGACCCTAACCTACATCTGTCAGTGTTTGTGCAGTACGCAGACACTGTAAAAGCGAATGGTGTAAACCCCGAGGCGATACGCTTGCGCCTATTTCCTTTTTCTTTAAGAGACAGAGCCCGAGCCTGGCTCCAATCTCTTCCTTCAAATTCAATCACCACATGGGATGAATTGAAGAAAGTCTTCTTGGCTAGATATTTCCCACCAAGCAAAACTGCTATGCTTAGAGCTAACATCAACGACTTTAGACAAAAAGATAACGAATCACTTTTCGAAGCATGGGAATGTTACAAGGATATGATTAGACTCTGTCCTCATCATGGTTTAGAAGAATGGCTAATCATTCATACGTTTTATAACGGTCTCTTGTATAACACAAGAATGACTATAGACGCCGCTGCTGGTGGCGCACTGATGGATAAACCATATGCCGAAGTAAATCAACTTATCGAAAGTATGGCCCAAAACCACTATCAATGGGGAAGCGAAAGAGCTAATATGGAGAAATCCCAAACCAAAGGTGGAATGTCTGAAGTGAATATTCTAGACCAAGTCAATGCTAAAGTGAAAGCTCTTACCCAAAAGCTAGAAAACCTTACCACTACTCCTGCAGCTACCGTGGCTGCAGTTGTCCAAACTTGCGATCTATGTGGTCTTCAATCACATCTTGCTCCAGAATGCCCACTTCTAACAGGAGTTCCAGCTGAACAAGCAAACTATGTACAAGGGAACCCTTATAGCAATACCTATAACCCTGGTTGGAAAAATCATCCGAATTTTTCATACAAAAGTAACAACGCGTTATACGCGCCTGGACAAGCTCCTGCCACACCACCCGGTTATCCAAAAGCTATCCCAAATCATCCGGGTAATGGACCTAATACTCCTAGGAAATCTAACCTAGAAATCATGATAGAGCACTTCATTGCTTCCCAAGCTTAGACTAATAAAGACGTTATGAATCAAAATTTACATACTAATGAGCAGATAAAACAATTAACTAGCAAGGTTGATGCTTTAGCCACCCATAACAAGATGCTTGAAACACAAATTTCACAGGTAGCTCAACAACAAGCACCTACTGCAGCACCGACTGGAATTTTTCCTGGTCAACCACAACCCAACCCAAAAGGACATGCTAATGCTGTGATACTGAGAAGTGGAAAAGAACTCGATGGACCTGTTGACTCAAGACTAGAAAATCCAGCCATGTACCAAAAATAGAGCGAGCCGACTGAAAAAGCCAATGAACCCAGAGAAAAAGAAAAGGAAAACGAAACTCAAGAGGCAGTGGAGCAAGAGAAGCCTTATGTACCTCCACCACCTTATAAACCACCAATTCCGTATCCTCAGAGACTTACAAATTCCAAAACGATGGGCCAATTCAAGAAATTCGTTGAACTTCTGAAACAACTCAATATAACAATACCTTTTACAGAAGCCATCACTCAGATGCCCTCGTACGCTAAATTTCTCAAGGAAATCCTATCCAACAAGAAAAAGATAGAAGATAACGAAACAGTTACACTCACTGCCGAGTGTAGCGCGATCATTCAAAACAATATGCCTCCTAAGCTAAAAGACCCAGGTAGTTTCTCTATACCTTGTAATATTGGAAAATTTGTCATAGACAAAGCTCTATGTGACTTAGGAGCAAGCATTAGTGTCATGCCCTTATCTATCTGCAAAAAGCTAGAGATGGGAGAACTCAGACCCCCAAAAATGTCCGTCCAATTGGCCGACCGATCGGTTAAATACCCTGTAGGTATACTGGAAAACGTTCCAGTCAGAATAGGTCAATTCTATATCCCGACCGATTTCATCATCATGGACATAACCGAGGACTCAGTTACCCCTATCATACTAGGGAGACCCTTCCTAGCCACCGCCGTAGCTATAATTGATGTAAAGAAGGGCAGACTAACGTTCGAAGTTGGGGAAGAAAAAGTGGAATTCATCCTTACTCAATTCTTACAAGCACCAGCCATGAACGACACATGTCATCTTATAGATGTCATAGACGAGTGCGTAAGGGAAATGTAAGCAGAACAAACAAAATATTCTGAGATAATGGAAATCCAAACCTCTCCAATATTCGAAAACGACGACAGTCTAAACGAAAGCTTAGCACTCACGCCTGATCACATGCCATGCCCGAAGAACCCCAGTGTAGAATTGAAACTTTTACCTAAGAATCTAAGATACGAATTCCTTGATACCGAACACACGCGACCAGTAATAGTAAACTCCAACTTAGGAAAGCTCGAAACTGAAAAACTTTTGGGCGTCCTAAGAAGGTATCCAACCGCACTAGGGTATAACATATCTGATTTGAAAGGAATATGTCCTTCAATTTGTATGCACCGTATTTTGCTAGAAGAGGATTGTAAAACCTCTAGAGAACCTCAAAGAAGGATTAACCCGATTCTTAGCACTGTAGTCAGAGATGAAATTACAAAGCTTATGGAAGCTGGAATCATATACCCGATCTCTGATAGTAAGTGGGTGAGGCCAGTACACGTGGTGCCCAAGAAAGGAGGTATCACCGTTGTTAAGAACGCGAAAGGCGAACCAATAACTCAAAGAGTAGTCAATGGACATAGAGTGTGTATAGATTATAGAAAACTAAACAAAGCCACTCGTAAAGAACATTTTCCTCTACCCTTCATAGATCAAATGCTAGAAAGGTTAGCCAAACATTCCTATTTCTGCTATCTAGACGGTTACTCCGGATTCTTTCAAATCCCCATTCACCCTGACAATCAAGAAAAGACTACTTTTACGTGTCCGTATGGAACGTTCGCATATAGACGAATGCCTTTCGGATTGTGTAATGCCCCAGCTACCTTCCAACGATGTATGATGTCAATCTTTGCAGATTTTATAGACAACATCATGGAGGTGTTCATGGATGATTTCTCAGTGTGTGGGGGAAGTTTCGAAGGATGTCTATCAAACCTGGAAAAAGTCTTAGAAAGGTGCGTAAAAGTAAACCTCGTACTCAATTGGGAAAAATGCCATTTCATGGTCAGAGAAGGAATCGTGCTAGGACATGTCATATCCAATAAAGGGATTGAAGTTGACAAAGCCAAAATAGAAGTCATAAAAGAACTCCGACCACCTAAGACCGTTAGAGAAATACGAAGCTTTTTAGGACACACCGGTTTTTACCGACGATTCATTAAAGATTTCTCAAAAATTACTAAACCACTTACCGATCTGTTAATGAAAGACGCTGAGTTCATATTCGGCGATGATTGTCATAAAGTGTTTGAAACTCTAAAAGCAGCCCTTATCACCGCACCAATCATGCAACCGCCCGATTGGAATTTACCCTTCGAAATCATGTGCGACACGAGTGATTACGCCGTAGGCGCAGTTCTTGGACAGAGGAAAGACAAGAAACTACAAGCTATTTACTACGCTAGCAGAATGCTAGACCAAGCCCAAATGAACTACGCCACGACTGAGAAAGAGCTATTAGCAGTCGTCTTCGCGCTTGACAAATTCCGTTCCTATCTAGTAGGAGCGAAAATCATCATCTACACGGACCACGCTGCTATAAGATATCTATTAAATAAGAAAGATGCAAAACCAAGGCTCCTCAGATGGATCCTTCTTTTGCAAGAATTTGACTTAGAGATTAAGGATAAAAAAGGGATCGAAAACGTCGTAGCAGATCACTTATCGAGATTGGAAGATATAAAACCCGAACAAGTGCCGATTAATGACGATTTTCCATATGAGCAATTGATAGCCCAAATAAGGAGCGACCTGGCTCAATTAAACTTAAACAAACCAAAACCAAAGGAAGCCGTAAAAGCAATCCATGCAACCATGGGACTGCCATGGTATGCTGACATAGTTAACTATCTAGCTGCAAACACGCTCCCACCAGATCTTACTTACCAACAGAAAAAGAAATTCTTCTACGATCTCAAACACTACTATTGGGACGAGCCCTTACTGTTTAAAAGAGGACCAGATGGAATCTTCCATCGATGCATACCCGAGGAAGAGATAGAAGATGTCATTTCCCACTGTCATTCATCTCCTTACGGGGGACACGCAAGCATTTCCAAAACTTGTGCAAAGATTTTACAAGCCGGCCTATTCTGGCCTAATCTATGGAAAGATGTCCACATCGTTGTTAGAAATTGCGATTGGTGTCAACGCACCGACAATATTTCAAGACGCGATGAAATGCCTCAAAGGGGAATACTAGAGGTAGAAATCTTCGACGTATGGGGAATCGATTTCATGGGACCCTTCCCATCTTCTTTTGGAAATAAATATATACTCATCGCGGTTGATTATGTCTCAAAATGGATCGAGGCCATAGCCTCTCCTACAAATGACACCCGAGTGGTAATCAAACTCTTTAGAAACATAATTTTTCCAAGATTCGGTGTACCGAGACTCGTCATTAGTGACGGTGGCTCCCATTTCATCTCAAAGATATTCGACAAATTACTTTTTAAGTATGGAGTAAAACATCGTATAGCGACACCATACCACCCACAAACCAGTGGACAAGTCGAAGTATCGAACAGAGAAATTAAGCAGATCTTAGAAAAAACTGTAGCCACAACCAGGAAGGATTGGTCATCAAAGATCAACGAAGCTTTATGGGCCTATAGGACGGCCTACAAGACCCCTATAGGAACTACACCCTTCAAGCTCGTATACGGAAAATCCTGTCACCTCCCAGTAGAATTAGAACACAAAGCGTTTTGGGCAATTAAAACGCTCAACATGAACTACACTGCTGCGGGAGAAAAACGAGTCCTGGATTTAAATGAATTAGAAGAGTTAAGATTAGATGCTTACGAGAATGCTAAAATATACAAAGAAAGAACTAAAAAATGGCATGATAAGCGTTTAGCTAGGAAAGAATTTAGTGTGGGAGATGCCGTACTATTATTTAACTCAAGACTTAGGCTTTTCCCTGGTAAATTAAAATCTAGATGGTCAGGTCCGTATGAAATTACAAAAGTGTTTCCTAGCGGAGCGATAGAAATTAAGGGTAGAAATACTGATCCGTTTACAGTAAACGGGCAGCGGTTAAAAATATACAATAACATTGAAAATAGAGACTATACGAATAGTCTAAGACTTTTAAAATTACCCGATATTTCACCCGAATAATCTGCTGCTAGGCACTATGTCAGGCTTTTGACGTTAAAAACAGCGCTGAGTGGGAGGCAACCCACCTATTTGTTAATTGTTATTTATTATACTTTTCATTTCTGCATTTATTTCTATTTAAGTTTCATTTTCATTTTCTTTTTTCTGTTATAATTTTCATGAAAACTGCTGCTAATTTCAAAAATAATTTTACTTGCCACAGGATTTCTGAAAAGTTTTTGTTTCTCTTCTACCTTCTCTCCTGACTTGTTTCCCTGATTAACAATAACCATGGAACCAAAACCGCATAATTTCTTGGAAACCACCTTTAGGGGTAGAAACCAAAAGAGAAAATTCTAGGAATTATCAAAAACAAACATTGGCATAACACTTTATCATGATGAACCCACTATGAATGCTCTAGGTATATTGGATAGTGTTATGTACTTGTTTAACCAGTTGGGGTGGGAAAAAGCCCTTATTAAGACTAGGTTTTCCACCTACTGTGAGCTCACCTTTGAATTTCTAAGCTCACTAGTCCATTTACCAGAACATGGAAAAGGAACCCGTAAAGGATTCATAAGTTTCCGTCTCTTTGGAATTAATTTTGTTTACAGTCATAAGGAACTAGCTGACCTGTTAGGATTCCCTAGCGGCCCTTTTGCCTACTCCACTACCCAGGTTGAGCTGATGGATATTGAGCTAGACTACTTTTGGGGAACTTTGACTGGTAATTATCACCCTGATCCGGATAACATGGTGTTGTACCCCAAAATTTGCCCTCCCATATTCTTCAAGATTTATCAAGGTCAATCTCAATTTGCTCAAGTCTACTCAAGGGTTGCACAGTTCAAACACCCTCCTAAGCCAGTCAAATTAGGGTTTTGGTTCTTGCAAGGAAGTTGAGGTTTTCAAGGGTCCAATCAAGTCACATATGCCCATATACATTGTCAAGCATCTACATGCCAAGTTTCAAGGCTCACAAGGTCAAGTTGCACAGTCAAAAACCCTAATTGCTTCACAGTCAACTGTAGGGGCAAAATGGTTATTTGGCAGTCAAAAGTCAAAATTTTTGGCCAACATCTTATTTTAAAGCCACAATCATCATTTGGTCAAATCTTGACCATGATTTCACAAGAATGGCTCAAAAATCATCAAGGTGTCAAAAGTTTCTATTTTTGGGCAGCTGAAAAGTCAACTGTAACTTGACCAAGGCATAACTTTTTCATGGTTCATCAGAAAAATCCCATCCAATGCTCATTTTGAAGGGGAGGACATTTCCTACAACTCATCTTCACATTCCAAATCCAAGAAATTCTCTCACAAAAAGTTATCAATTTCAACATTATAGGTCATTTTCAAAAGTCAACAAAAAGGCACTTTAAGTCAAAGACCATAACTTCAGATTGGTAAATCAAAATGACATGGGACCAAAGACATTGGTTATAGGACTTCAAGACCTTCCCAAAATATCCAAGAACATGTTCATATGATCAAAATTGAGCAAGATATGCATTGGAGAAGTTGGGAAATTTTTGTGAAATGGCCAAAGTCAACTATCCTTGAAACTTCATTTTTGACAAAAAGGGCCCACTTTTTCCACTTGATTCAGCTTTTCCATGCCTCCCACGTGTCCCATGATTTATTTCAAGATTAAAAATTAATTTTTCTATTTTTATTTAATTTTATTTGATTTAATTCATTTTAAATCTTTAAAATTCAAATAAAAATCAAGAAAATTAATTAAGGGATATTTTGTGGTTTGAATAGCTTTGATACACCATAATTCACATGCCAAATTCATGTAAGACCTATTTCAAGCATAAAAATTCAAATTTTGACAAGAAAGGCAAGTTTCTTCAATGGAGGTTATGGCAAAATCCAAAACATAATTGCAAGGCTTTAAGGCTCATGATATTGATTGATTATCATTCAGAGACATATATGCAAGCCTTGACAATCCAATTCACGACCTAGAACACTCCCAAACGGCCAAAGCAATTTCAAAATTTCAAGAGAAAAGTCACAAACTGAAAACCACTTTCCAGCATAATTCAAGCCCTCCTTTTGATCCAAATACATTCCTTACACTCCCAGGCACGATTTGCAATCATCAACAAGCCTTTACACGCAAAGAATCAAAGAACACAAGTCCCACGGTTTGAATTATTTTCCAGAATTACATATCATCATTCATGTGTTTTTAACCATTCTTTTGAATTGATTTATGTTAATAGGGACATTCTGAAGCTAGTTGCATAATCCAATTTGGTTGTAGTGCCCTGAATAGAAATCCACCATTGAAGAACATTAGGGTTTCAGAGCTCTCATATTGGGGGTTTTTATATACTGTAAAATTAAGCCTCAAAGCCTATATGGACAAATTCGTCAGGACGAGACGAAATCATTGACACTATCGCGCTCAATTTATATCAACCCTAACTCTAATCGCTATTATTCCTGGTTGTGGTTAGTGGGGGGTTTAAAACCCCCGCTATCTTGTTTTCTTTTTACAGGGCAAACAAAGAAGGAGATGGCGTGGCAATGCGTGGTTGGTGAATTCAAATTTGCGCGCGTTTCCCAGCATAGTTACTAGTTTTCATATATTATTTTTATTGGTTATTATGTTTACAAACGAATGCAGATGGCGTAGTGGTTTGAGACGTGGCTGGCAAACACTGGGACCTGGGTTCGATTCCCAGGTCCCCCATATAATTGTTCTTATTTTTCCCAAAGCGTTCCAATGCAGCGTTCATCCAGTGTTCCACCATAGGCCTCACGCATCAGCTAGCCAGGTGTCTTCAAGCACCCTACCAGTGGCCAGGAGGTGAAGTCCATGGTGCGTCCCAGTCAACAGCACGCACGTGATGCCAGAAAGTCAAACAAGGCTCCTTGCTGTTGGGCCAGAATTACTTCAGAAAACCTCCATATGGGCCATCTTACCCTTTGGGTTTACTTTTTTCCTTTTTATTATTTTGTCATTTTATTTTCTTATTTGCTTTATTTCTTACTAACAATTAACATAATTAATATTTTTCATAAAAAACCAAAAAAAGAACTAACATTATTATTATTATTATTATTATTATTTTATTTTTGTAAATAAATATTAAATAATTGAATTAGCTTTAATTAGGCAATTTTAACTTTTTTAGATAACTAAAATAATTTAGAATTAGGTTAACTTAGAATTTTAATTCTTTTATTTTATTTCATAAAAACATAAAAACACAAAAATATTTTCTTTTAATAAATAAATAAATTAGTTTAATTATTAGTTATTAATTTCATTTAACCACAAAAAGACAAAAAATTCAATTTCTTTTCTTAAAAGGGTCAAAACCCTTAGAACGTTCCCGATTAATTTTTTATTCGCGCGCATTTACTTTATTTGATTATTATGTAACTGTTTCCAGAATGTAATAGTAAATAGGTTTATCGCTTTATTTAATTTCTCGTACTTATTTACCAAAACGGGTCTTTGTATTTTTGGCGATTTATAGACCCGCGCCTTGTAATAGCGTAGGATTTATGTTTCCGCAATTTACTTTCCGCATCCCCTAACTGTTAAATGCATGAAAGAATGTATGGTAAATAAAAACAACTCGTAGCTCAAAAATAACATGTACAAAAACATTAACTGAAACATAACACACAAAGCACATGCCACTCTTAGGGCACGCCTCACTGGTTGCCTCGAAACGTGGTCATCAAGTATAGGGTGTCTTAGAGGTCGCCCTTTGTCTAAAGATCCAGTTGCCTCGAAACGGTTGCCTCGGATAAAAGGATCTAGGACATTAGGGTTACTTCTAAGACGTCCTACCATTGCTTCGGTGACCACACTGTCCCTATAATCGAATTGACCCGAACACCTCCGACGATGGTGCTACCTACCTCTCAATGGTGGGATAGCACTATCTAAAGGACTCTTACACAGCTTAATTCCTTAGGGTAGGTAGATGACTCATGGGTACTTGCTCTTTTCAAAACAAATAAAATACTTTTCACACTTTACACTTTCAAAAAATTTTCAAACAATACTTCATACACTCTTGAGGACTGATACAAGAGTTACCTAGAAGTTTTCAAACGAACTTTTTTCAAAACCCACACACACTTGAAAAGCAAACAATTTTTGAAAACGTAAGAGCAAGTACCTAAGAGCCCATGGATAACCATGGATAGAAAGGGTGCTAACACCTTCCCTTTCTATAAATCTACCTCCCAAACCGAGAAACATTCTCAAAGAAGGAATTTTGCTGTGCTTTTGTCCTTTCCATGTTGGAGAACATAAAAGATGGTGGCGACTCTTGCTTACCGCGACATTTCGCGAACCAGCTTAAAAAACAGTCAGTTCTATTTCCACCGATCACACATGGATAATGATGAAATTCATAACCCTGCTATCCGCTATTTCCATAAGATTCTAGCCCATACTTTATTCGGGAAAGAGGAGAACCAGACTGCAGTGTCTAAGGACGAGATATTTTTACTATATTGTATGCACCAAGGCCACCCCGTTAATGCCGTACCATTCCTGATGCAAACCTTTTACCGCATTATCGATAACCCTGATGAATCAATCATCATAGGTGGCCTGGTCACAATGATTGCACATGCCCTCGGCCTGAGACACCAGCTGAATAGGTGCCCACATTTTGGTACGATTCGTCCCATGAATCTTGCTTTTTACTTTAACCGCCGTATGATAGCAAACCATGCTTACCCACCTTATGACTATCTGATAAGAGATGAAGTTGTAAACTTATTCACCCTTCCAAACCATAACAAGGTGAGTGTCCATAACCGTGATAACTGGCTTTATGAGCTAAACCCGCCCGACCAACCTCCTACACCTGAGACACCGCAAGATTATCAAATTTATGATGATATTATGTCCGACATGGGCGACCCCGAGACTCCTCCTAGTTATTATGAAAATGTCAACATGGCGGAAGCCCATGCAGCCCCTGAAACAACAAAGATGGATTATACTGATAACCTTAACAAAATTGTTACCACACTTAATACCTACCAAACTAACATTAATGGATTAAAAGATGAAATGAAAAGCATGCGTCTGGAGATAATGGGATTAACCGACATAACCGTGGAACAATTTTATTACATTCATAATTCACTCGAAGAAATAAAAGCAAAGCTTGGATGAAATCACGAACGGAAGCTCCAATTTTATATTTCATTTCATTTTGTTTCTAGGAAGTTTCCCATTTTCGCACACTTTCAGTTTCGTTTTAAATTTAGAACAAATTTATCTTTATGTAATTTTTGAGTTTATGTTGTTGAACATGCAGTTTTACGAAATCATCGTTTCAGTTATTTAATACTGGTTTGCTAGATTCCTCTGCACGAATTATAATGCTTTACATAAATTGCGGGCTTTTACTCTAATTGCTGATGGTGTGATGTTTTGGAACATATATGCTTGCACTTTCTTGGTATACCATTGAATTTATATTGCTATTAAAATGCCTCTGTGTAGAGATAGAATGTTGCAGACTTGATACAGCACAGTCTGTTAAGAAATTGCACATTTTGCAGTTGTTACGACCGTCACAACCTTCTTACGTTCGCCACACGCCTTTTAGCGTGTTCCGATCGTCATCCCTGTGTTATGACCGTAACACGGGTTACATCAGTGACCCTTGTAGCAGACAGTAGCGCTTCTTCTGCAACCTTCCCTCTTTCTCCACTATTTCAAAACCTTCCCACTCCCTCCACCAAATCCCCACTCACACCACTTAACTCACCTTCATTCTCCATTAATTTTCATCCTTCCCAATACTTTCCCTCATCATTATCTACATCTCACAACCGATACCTCACAAACTCCATCCCACAACCCAAACCCACTATCTCTAACGCTTTAGCATTCTAAAATGGCAAACATCAACCAACAAATCCCAGGCATCTACTTACGCGATGGTGAAGCAGGTGAAACCCAGCACACGAGGTTCCTGAAGTTCCAACATCGAGGCATCCATCCCACGAGGTTCGTCGACATTGACTGCCTCCGAGACCTCGGATTACTTGAAAGTGTCCAACATCTCCTACAGAATGTCAACCTTTGGACCCTCTGTAGCCAGCCCCAACCAACGTACGAGAATCTCACCCTCGAGTTCCTCAGTTCATTCTGCTACATCACTCTGAATGGTCCAAGAAATCAACTTACCGATGTGGTAAGGTTCCGCATTTTCGGCACCGAATACGACTTCTCTCAGAATGCATTTGGTCGCCTACTCGACTTTTGTACTGATGAAGGCGCTCACCTCCGTGTGCCTAACACCTTCCACGAGGAATCCTTTAACCTTTGGCATAGCCTGACCAACAATCGGGCTAACTCCTACGATCACCTCAATGCTACCCAAATCCATAACCCCGCCATTCGCTACTTCCATCGCATCTTATGCAACACCATTTTCGCAAGGGATAGTAACCACAAGCTTAACTCCAAAGAGCTGTTCTTCATGCACTGTGCGTTTACCAATCAGAAAATCAACGCCGCACCATTCCTCTTGGCCCATATTCATTCTATTTGCACTCGCGGCGGCAAACCCTTCTATTTCGGAGGGCTTGTCACTTCTATTGCATTGGCCCTGAATCATGGCGACACCCTTGCCCATCTTCCCTCCAGAGCACCGGTCTTGCTTACCATAGACCATTGCAAATCTGCTCATCTCATTCACCAACGGGACGACGGCCGGTTCCATCCAGTGATCCGTAACGTTGTTTATTCTAACATTGTTTTGCCTTGCAGGGACCGTATCGATCCATATAACCGAGCCAATTGGCTATTTGATGCCTCTGACGGCCATGCTCCCGTGCACGATGCCCAGCCAGATGCTCCAACTGACGAGATCCAGGAGGAATTGGACCGCGAAACACTTGCTCCCGACATTCCTGAGTCCTCTTCTGCACCACCTCCTTTTACTATGGAGGACATCCTCAGAGCCCTCCATCAGCAAAATCAGATGGTTGTAGCTCTTGAAAGAAAGCATCAGGAGCAGTATGACACTCTACATGCGCAAAACGTCCAAATCCTGAGCGGCCAGCGCAACGTCAACGAGAAGCTGGATGAGGTTTTCTCCGAGCTAAACGCCTTACGCATGGACGTCACCACTCTTGGCTCGCATGATACCGACCTCGAGGCCACACCTACCCGACGCTCCCGCACCCGAAGCAGAGGCAGAGGCCACCAGTAGTTTTCTTTTGTTTTTGTTCCTGTATTCCATTTATTTACCTTTCCGTCCGTTTTTCTTTTTGTAATCCTTCCTGCCATATATCATGACATTGAGACAATGTCTGATATAGTGTGGGAGAGACGTTATATTTTCTTCATGCTGTAGTAAATTTATGGTAACTCTATGATATTTTCAAGTTTTTCAAGTTTTCCCCGTATTTTAAGCCATACCAAAAAAAAAATTCTCTGCTCGCATAGCTCGACATACCTACCTTAAAGCGGAAACCTAGTTAGGAAGACGAGAACGAGTAAACAAAATCAATACGACCATGACACCGCTAACATCCTACTTATGCAACCCGTCTAAACAAAACGTTATATGTACACCTCGATTTTTAAGTTCTGAAGTAACCCCTAGTAGTTTATACTAGCAGTCAGCATCGTCTGGACACAAACCACGTGGGGAGCCGATGAATATAAGTGTTTGATGCCTAATCAATGAAACACCCTTCTCATCTCGATGCTAAACAAAGAAAATATTGTGCCAAAAGACAAAGATCGCATACGAGACATAAGTATAAGAGAAGAAGTCCATTGTTGGTTGGTTCAGAGGTATCTGGTTTTGAACTTGGTAGGGCGTGCTACGGCTCAATCCCCCGTAACCTCCAATTTGGAAAAATCCAGGGTAACCACATCCGTGTACCAGACCCCGCGACAAAAATAGGATCAAAGTCACTAACCGGCTACTCCACTACGCGTGTGAAAAGACAAAGGGCTTAATGTGATTGCGCCAGAACGAAACCGGGCGAAAAAGCACGAGAGGATCGAGGTTTAAATATGACGAAACGATTAAGCGGTTTGTTAAGGTGGAAATACGCGACTCAATTGTGTCATTGGCATATCACTGACGTTTTACTCGAGTACCGACCGACTGACGATTGGTTTCCTGTGTTTTATCTTGAAAACAAAAGGTATGTCGTGCACGTGCGCCTAGCGAACACTTGTCCGATTTTTTACGACTATTTGCTTGAGGACAAGCAAAGGTTTAAGTATGGGAGCATTTGATAACGCGAAATCATATCATATATTTACCATAAAATTTATCCGTTTTATGTCGTATTTACCCGATTAACTCTCGAATATTCCGAGTTTTGTATGGTTTTATGCAGGTACAACATATCTCAGCTCAAACTAAGAAGAAACGTGAAATGTGCGAGATTGCGGCCAAGACCAAAGAGAAAAGATAAATCTGTCAAAAAAATCCATTTTTGCTGCTATTACGGTCGTTACACCCCTGCCACGACCGTAAGACGCTTCAGAAGAGTGTGACGACCGTCACACCCCTGCCACGAACGTAACACGCTAGCTTATGAAAACTGCATGTAACGAAGCAGCTACGACCGTAACAAGGCTTAGTACAAGTATTTTGGACGTGGTAAAGCAAAATGAAGTGGTCAAGCAAAGCATGCATACGTGCCTAACTTCTCTCCAACTTCCAAGGCCACTTTCTCCTTATTTTTCTCAGTAAAACCAAGAATCTAGGAACTCAAATATAATTTCAACCATACTTTTATTCTCTATATATAGCTTAGACTTAGAAAGAAAAGGGGAGAGTTTAGTTCACAAAAACCTTGCGGAAGCTCTGCCGATTTTTAATCTCGATTTTATTTTCGAACTTCGTCCATTTAAATTCTCATTCCGACGTTCCAATCTTGCCGGCTTGTGGAAGAAGGATCTCGGATTTTATTGCTTTTCAGATTTTTATTGTGTTCAATATAATTGCAATTTTATTTATGTTATATTTCTATTCTTTATTTATTATGCATGCGCTATTGTTTTCTGAATTTATTTCCTGCTTTTTAATTCCGAGCATTATGAGTAGCTAAATACCCGTAGTCGGGGTGTGATGAAATGACCGAATAAATTAATGTATTTCTAAGCTAAAACCTTAATCAACTTAATTTCTGGCCGTGACTTTTTATAATTAAAAATTAAGCTTTTTATTACGAGAGTAAAGAAAGTGAAATAGGGAGAAATCAAGACCACGAGAGTGTGAGGTTTTAACCGGATAGCTAAAGTTAGGCATTCGATTTAAATATAGCGAGAGCGCTTTAAAACGAATTAGACTTATTTAGTTTTCAAAAAGATGCTTTCTAAACACTTATGGACTAGCGAGAGCAGACATTTGGCTTTAGGAGTATGATCCGAGGTAAGACCACGAGAGTGTGAATCGAGGGTTTTTAAATTGATCAGTACTACAGAACAATTGAGTTAAATATTTTTATATGCTTAGGTACAACTTAATTCGCATAGGTTCAAATCATTACGCTCCGACCACTTTAATATTAATTCCCTTAAATGAATTTAGTTTCCCTTTTGTTTTAAGCTTCTAAAAACCAAACGTGACAATTTCCGCCTTAGCTAAACAACCCTGTTCCATAACACTAGAGTGATTACGAAGTCCCTGTGGGTTCGACATCCTTTTATTACTACCGTGATAGACTGTGCACTTGCATTTAAGATACCGTTAGACACATTAGGTCAATCGCGACATCATACTAACAATTTCTTCTTAATATGACGTGTGTTCCTTTTAGTTTGCAACAAATTTGAATTTCTGAATCCTTGAATGCATTACATGAATAACATACCATTCATCATATGCATAAATAGGTCTTCACACCAGGTTTCCTTATCTTTCTGCTATTTATTTCAGCAAGATAGATTTGGAGCAGACGGTTAAGGATCTGCAGGAACAAAATTCTCAATTCCAGCAACTCCTCATGACCTTAGGAAAGGGTCAAGAGGACCTTAAAGCACTGTTGGAGAAAAAAGAGAAAAAGAAGAAAAGGCCCGGAGTAGCCACTTTTGGAAGAAGGTTTGAAAGCAATGCTAGAAACGTTCTCGAGTTCCCCTCAACGTCTGATGAAGGGGCTGGTAAAGGAAAAGGAGCTGCGGGATCTTCTGAATCTGAGGTTGAAGAGGAAGAAGAGGAAGAAGACGAAAACTACTCTGAACAACAATATCCCCCGGCGGATGATAAATATAAAAATCTTGAGGATCGATTGGCAGCCATGGAGTTGCAGAGGGTACCTGGTTTAGATTTCGAAGAACTAGGGTTGGTCGCTGGGATCGTTATTCCTCCCAAGTTCAAAGTACCAACATTTGCTAAGTATGACGGTCTGTCCTGCCCAAAGATGCATCTGAGATCCTATGTAAGAAAGATCCAACCCCACTCATCTTATAAAGACCTCTGGGTACACTTTTTCTAAGACAGTTTGTCAGGCACACAATTGGACTGGTTCTATCAACTTGAGAGATATGAGGTTCACAACTGGGAAGACTTAGCTGCTGATTTTTACCGTCAATACCAATACAATGCTGATTTGGCTCCCACTCGTACTCAACTACAAAGTATGGGGATGGCTTCCAATGAAGGGTTTAAAGAGTATGCCCAGAAGTGGCGTGATCTGGCTGGAAGGGTGCAGCCACCATTGTCGGATAGAGATCTGGTTGACATGTTTCTGGGGACCCTGTCTGGCCCTTTCTTCAATCATTTAATTGGGAGTTCCACCGCAGGATTTACCGAACTAATTTTGACCGGTGAAAGGGTCGAGGCTGGCATTAAAAGTGGTAAGATTCAGAAAGATGCCTCCGCGTCCACCGCTGTTAAGAAGACCTTCCCAGCTAAGAAGGAAGCTTCTGCTGTTTATTCTCAGAAAAGTCAAGGAATAATCGAGCGTCGGCCAACTGTAGGGGATGTGATGATTCAAAACTCTTCAAATGATCAACCTCGCGGCAATCAGTCAAGACCTAATCAACAACGGGTAGAAAGGCCACAATGGTAGTTCACCCGAATCAACATGACGCCAGCTCAAGTACTCCCTCATTTGTTAAAACTGAATCTTACCAGTTTGAAGGAAGCTCCAAAGAACCCTAATACCTCCTCTCCATATTACCACTCCAATGCAAAGTGTGATTACCACTCTGACAGTGTCGGGCATGATACCAATAATTGTTGGGCGCTTAAGAACAAAATCCAAGACCTGATTGACGCCAAGGAAGTAGAATTTGATGCTCCTGAGAAGCCCAACGTGATATCTGCTCCGATGCCTAAGCACGATCATAACGTTCATGCCGTTATGGAAGACCTTCATGTTACCGATGTTGCTGACCTTTTCACTCTGTTACTAGTGATTAAAGAGAATTTGATGAGAGCCGGGATATTCCCAGGCTGTGGAAAAGACTGTTAGAACATAGTTTGATTCTACAACCCTCAGTTAGAGTTTTGATGATAACAAAATACAAGATTAAATAAATTGTAAGATTTATATAAGACATATATGCTACTTAAAATTATGTTGTGTATTTACAGAAACTCTAATGGAATCAACATCAAAATATCAATATCAACATCAGCATCAGAAGATATGTCAGCATCAGAAGATCAAATAACATGTACTATACGCTGAAGCCTGATGAACAAAATCTACGCATAAAATACTCTGACTCTGATCAAGATCCTAACTAAGTCATCAGCACTCAGAAGCGTCAGCAGAAAGCAAAGAACATTCTGATTTCAATAAGCAGAGAAGACACTGAAGTGTCAACGTTACTATGCATTCAAGAAAAATTTATTACCAACGGCTTTATTCCAAGACAAAGATCTTCTCAAAAAGGAAAGAATGTTAATAGCATTGAAATGGATTTATGGACAACCAACGTATCTCTTCCGTGGCTATTTAAGCAAGACTGTGTGAGAAAAGAAAAGGCTAATACTCTTCACGCACGCACGCATACGAAAACGTTCTCATTCATACAATTTGCTAAAGCCTTCATACCACGCCTACTGCAAAAGCATTAGCAATCTAGTTTTATTCTAAAGCTTAATATTGTGTATTATCACAATTGTGATATATAGTTTTACTAGAAAACATCAAACACGCTTTTGATTCATTTATCTGTAAGAGAATTTCCTTGAGATAAACCGGTCTGTGGTTAGACTCAAGAAGGCTTTAACAGTTGTTAAAGCAGTTGTGTATTCAGTTGAATATAGTGGATTAAGACCTCGTTGGAGAGAGGCGAAATCACCTTGACGGGTGGACTGGAGTAGTTTGAGATCAAACGAACCAGGATAAAAATAACGTGTTGTCTGCATTTGATTTCAAGTTTTATAATTCAACCCCCCTTCTTGTGTTTTTCACATCTTCAATTGGAATCAAAGCGCCTGGTTCTGAGCTTATAACACTTAACCGTGTCAGTACAAGATCCATCATTAGAAAAACACAATGGCAGGACCACATCAAAACATCAGCAATGACAACAATGAAGAAAGAGACAGATTCAGCGGCAAACCTCCAGTCTTTGATGGAGAGAACTTTGACTACTGGAAAGACAGAATTGAAAGCTTCTTTCTGGCCCATGATGCTGATCTGTGGGACATGGTGACTGATGGATACACACACCCAGTGGATGGAAGTGGTCAGAAGATTGACAGGAAGGCAATGTCTGATCAGCAAAAGCGTGATTTCAGAAATCACCACAAGGCCAGAACAATTCTTCTCAGTGCCATATCTTATTTTGAATATGAAAAGATATCAAACAGAGACACTGCAAAGAATATGTTTGACTCTCTGAGAATGACACATGAAGGCAACATTCAAGTCAAAGAAACCAAAGCTCTTGCGCTCATTCAGAAGTACGAGGCATTCAAGATGGAAGAAAGTGAATCAATAGAAACGATGTTCTCAAGATTTCAAATTCTGGTTGCTGGTCTCAAAGTTCTTGACAAAGGGTATTCTACTGCTGATCATGTTAAGAAGATCATCAGAAGCTTGCCAAAACAGTGGAGGCCAATGGTCACAGCGCTTAAGCTAGCCAAGGATCTCAACAAAATCTCTCTGGAGGAACTTGTCAGCTCCCTCAGAAGTCACAAGATAGAGCTAGAAGCAGATGAACCTCAAAAGCAAGGTAAGCCATTAGCTTTAAAATCTAACAGAAAATCTGACTCCAAAGTTTTGCAGGCTGTAGAAGAAACCTCTGATGGGTCCTCATCAGAAGAAGATGAATTGTCTCTCCTCTCCAGAAGGGTGAACCAACTGTGGAAGCATAGGCAGAGGAAGTTCAGGAATCCCAGAAGATTAGAGAATCAAAATGAATCCTCCTCCAGATACAGAAGGTCAGAATCCTCCTCTGGACACAGAAGATCTGAAGGCTCTTCAGGAAGCAGAAAGCCAAACAACAAAGACATCATTTGCTATGAATGCAACGAGCAAGGACACTAAAAAAGTGATTTCCCAAAGCTTCATAAGGATAAGCCTAAAAAGAAGTTTGGCAAGGAAAATAAGAAAAGTCTTATGGCTACATGGGATGATTTTGACACATCCGAAGCTGACTCAGAATCAGATGATGAGAGAGCAAACATTGCTCTCATGGCAAACATACCAGAAGACAGTGAAGCTTCTGAGTCAGACTCTGAATCAGATACAGAAGAGGTATTTCCTGACTTTGCTATTAACTTTACTAAGGCTGAACTAGCTGAAAGCCTTAATGAAATTCTGGAAAGATATCAGCAGATTAGAGTCAAATTCAGAAACCTGAAAAGGAATCTGGCCTATGACTCTGATAAAACTGAGAGTCTCAAATTGGAGAATTCTGAGTTGAAAGATAAAGTTTCAAAATTAGAAAATCTATTGCAAAACTCTCAGAAGGAAACAATTCCTGAAACTCCCAGCAGTGCTGATGAGATCATCAAGGAGTATGATCACAGCTTTCAGAAGTTTCTAGCTAAAAACATAGATAGAAGCAAAATGGCTTCAATGATCTATGGATTTAGCAGAAATGGCAGAAAAGGAATAGGATACCAAGGTAAGGTACCTACACCAAAAATGCCATGGATTTAGTTATAAAACGCACTTCACTTGATTCACACTTTGTATATGGGCACACACATGACATCAAATACACAAGTAGTAATTATTCTGTCAAACCAAAATTCAACCAGAGTTTTGGTAAAACTAACAAATCAAGACCTAAGAAAATATGGGTACCTAAGGATAAAATAATACATGTGGCAGATATCTTTAGCAGCAAAGCAGAAACACCAGTCATGGTACCTGGACTCTGGCTGCTCACGACACATGACGGGAAGAAAGCATATGTTCCAAAGCCTGGAACTTAAGCCTGGAGGCCACGCAGGCTTTGGAGGCAATCAGAGGGGAAAGATCATTGGCTCTGGAACTGTAGGTAATGGAAATCTTCCCTCTATAAGTAATGTTTTATTAGTAGATGGATTAATGCATAACCTGTTATCCATAAGTCAATTAAGTGATAACGGTTATGATATAATCTTTAATCAAAATTCATGCAAAGCTGTTAGTCAGAAAGATGGGACTATCCTATTTAATGGAAAGAGGAGAAACAACATTTATAAAATCAAACTTTCTGAACTGAAAAGTCAGAATGTAAAGTGTCTTCTGTCTGTTAACAACGAGCAATGGATCTGGCACAGAAGATTGGGACATGTTAGTATGAGAAGAATATCTCAGATTAACAAACTCAATCTGGTCAGAGGACTTCCTAACCTGAAGTTCAATTCAGATGCTCTATGTGACGCATGTCAGAAAGGCAAGTTTGCAAAACCAGCTTTCAAATCTAAAAACGTTGTTTCCACCTCTAAGCCATTAGAACTTCTGCACATTGACTTATTTGGACCAGTTAAAACTGCTTCAGTCAGTGGCAAGAAGTATGGGTTAGTAATCGTAGATGACTATAGCAGATGGACATGGGTAAAGTTCTTAAGACACAAGGACGAGTCACACTCTGTGTTTGTAACCTTCTGCAACCAAGTTCAGAATGAAAAGGATCTTAGAATCGTCAAAGTCAGAAGTGATTATGGTGGAGAGTTTGAAAACAAAGATTTTGAGTCATTCTTTAATGACAAAGGCATTCTGCATGATTTCTCTTGTCCTAGAACTCCCCAGCAAAATGGAGTTGTAGAACGAAAGAACAGAACATTGCAAGAAATGTCCAGAACCATGATCAACGAGACTAACGTTGCTAAGATCTTCTGGGCAGAGGCAATAAACACAGTGTGCTACATTCAGAATAGAATCTCCATAAGACCTATTCTGGAAAAGACTCCATATGAATTGTGGAAGAACAGAAAGTCCAACATTTCTTATTTTCATCCATTTGGATGTACTTGCTTTATTTTAAATACAAAAAATTATTTGAACAAGTTTGAATCTAAAGCACAAAAGTGTATTATGTTAGGATACTTTGAACGCTCAAGAGGGTACAGAGTATACAATACAGAAACACAGATTGTGGAAGAATCAATCAGTTTCGTTTTGATGATAAGCTTGACTCTCAAAAGTCAAAGTAGAATGAAGTATTTGCAGGTATGGAAGTTGAATTCACATGTACTGAAGACAAGTCATCAGAAGCTCTTAATAGAGACACTCCCTCAACATCAGAAAGAGGCACTGCAAGCAATCCAGCACCTTCTGTTGATCAACCTCAGAAAAGACCATCCAGAAGCAGCATGGATCACCCAGAAGAAACAATCTTGGGAAGAAAGGAAGATCCAATCAGAACAAGAGCCAGCTTCAGAAACTCTGAAGAATCCCTCATGGGACTTGTTTCTCTAATTGAACCATCAACAATTGATGAAGCACTTCTGGATAATGACTGGATTCTAGCAATGCAAGAGGAGCTAAACCAATTCACAAGAAATGACGTATGAGATCTAGTTCCTAAACCAAAAGGATTCAACGTCATTGGAACAAAACGAGTGTTCAGAAACAAACTGAATGAACAAGATGAAGTCATCAGAAACAAAGCACGATTGGTAGCACAAGGTTATAGTCAGCAAGAGGGGATAGACTATACAGAAACCTTTGCTCCAGTCGCCAGGTTAGAATCTATCAGACTTTTAATTTCTTTTGCTGTTAATAAAGGCATCACTCTGTATCAGATGGATGTTAAAAGTGTATTCTTAAATGGCTATATAAAAGAAGTGGTATATGTGCACCAACCCCCTGGTTTTGAAAGTTCAAAAAATCCAGAATATGTTTTCAAACTAAAGAAGTCACTGTATGGTCTGAAACAAGCTCCCAGAGCTTGGTATGAAAGACTAAGTAACTTCCTGTTAGAAAAGGAATTCACCAGAGGGAAAGTGGACACAACCTTATTCTGTAAGACAGTTAAGAATGACATTTTAGTATGTCAGATTTATGTTGATGATATCATTTTTGGATCTACTAAACCTTCTCTGGGAAGAAAGTTTGCTAAGTGTATGCAGGCAGAATTTGAGATGAGCCTAATGGGGGAACTGAAATTCTTTCTGGGCATCCAGATTAATCAAACCCCAGAAGGAACTTACATTCATCAGAGCAAATATGTCAGAGAACTTCTGAAGAAATTTTATCTCTCAAAATGTAAGCCATCAAAGATTCCAATGCATCCCACGTGCATTCTAGAAAGAGAAGAGGTAAGCAAAAAGGTAGAACAGAAGGTCTACAGAGGTATAATTGGTTCTCTTCTTTATCTGACAACTTCAAGGCCTGATATTTTATTCAGTGTATGCATTTGTGCTAGATTCCAATCAGATCCTAGAGAATCTCACTTAACAGCAGTTAAGTGAATTTTCAAGTATCTGAAAGGTAATACTAATCTGGGTTTGTTTGATAGAAAATCAAGTGATTACAGCTTAGTAGGATACTGCGATGCTGATTTTGCTGGAGATAGAGTAAAGCGTAAAAGCACTTCTGGAAGCTGCCAGTTTCTGGGAGAAAATATGATCTCATGGTCCAGCAAAAGACAATCCACAATTGCTCTTACAACAGCAGAAGCTGAATACATAGCAGCAGCTGGATGCAGCACACAAATGCTCTGGATGAAAAGTCAACTTGAGGACTTCCAGATATTTGAGAGTAACATTCCTATCTTCTGTGAGAACACTTCTGTTATTTGCTTAAGTAAAAATCCAATTTTACATTCTAGGGCTAAGCATATAGAAATAAAACATCATTTTATTAGGGACTATATTCAGAAAGGGTGTTGTACCCCAAAATTTGCCCTCCCATTTCCTCAACATTTTCTCATCACAAAACCCTTGGAGATCAAGATCCAGTTAAGGTTTCCTCTGCTCAAGACTTCTCCTTGCACAGTTGACCCAAATTAGGGTTTGTGTTTGCACAAAGAGATTTTGACCTAAAATGCCTAAGATGACTTTCATGCTTCATGTTGGACTCCCTAGTTTATCCATATCAAGTTTCAAGTCTTGATTCCAAGTTTTGCCCAGTCAATTGGACAGTTGACCTAGAAACCAACTGCATTGGGGAAAAAGTCAACTGTTGCCAATTGACAGTCAAATCTCATGAAAATTGACCCACATCAACATTATGAACTCACATGGACCATTTGATCAAGTTTGGATCACAATTCCCCAAGAAATTTGATCAGATCACCAAAAGGGCAAAATGGTCATTTTTAGGGTTTTGACTGCACAAGGGCAATTTTTGACTGTTTGACCTAACCAATGGCAAACCAAGCTCACATATGGACTCAAGGACCCCATGGAATTGTCTTTACATGTTCAACAAATTCAAAAGATCTCAAATGCACAAGATTGACAGATGAATTTTCCAGTCAATTGATCAAATTTGACTGTATACTGAAAAGTCAAACTTTGACTTTTTGGTCAAAATCAAGTGTCAAGATTCATTTTTCATCAAAACATGCCAAATCATGAAACTTGTTCACAAAGAAACCAAGAAATGCAAATTAGGGTTTGAAATGGGAATTTTTCATAACTTAGAATTTTTCTAAGTTATGGAAAACCCTAATTTTTTCCCAACTTTGCCCCACTTTCTCACCAAGATTCATTTGGATTCAAACAAAAGTCAAAACATGAAAGTTGTAGCTTGTTGCATAATCTACAACTTTGATTCACAAAGTTTTCCCAAATGAAGCTTGTATCTCAAGTTAAAATTTTTTGAATAAGGGCACTAAACCATTCTTAACTTAGTGAAATTTTAACCTATTTTGACAAGGTTTTCTACCTGACTTCAAGGCCATTTTCCATACACTTCCACTTGGAATTTCAATTTTCATTTCAAATATGGATTGTATTACACATTCCAAGCTTTCCAAAATGTCCAAGAACTCATCAAACAACCTCATAACTTGAGAGAATCGAATTTCACAATATGGCCAAAACTCACTTTTGAATTGATCATGAACATGTTCATAACTTAGGCCATTTTCAAGTCAGCATAGTTTGTGCTACATTACAGGTCCTAAAACCCTTTGACACTCAATAATTTAATGCCAAACGTTTGTGCCAAGACCATGTTTTTTGTATTCAAGCATTGTCTAGAAGATTAATCCATTTATAGATAAAGCATTATTTCCATTTTGAAAAAGTAGAACTTTATGTCCATTTTGCAAATCCAAGTGGTACAGCCAAAATCTTCTAGGAACAAGTTATGAGACACATTGCACTGATCAAGGCAAAGGGTTGCAGCATGTTATGGGGGCCTGCATCAGTCTAGAACATCAACTTGCTTTTTGTTGCTTAAGAAAGAAGAAACATGGCATAACTTAACACAACTCTCATATCAGCTTGAAAACCCTTAAGCAAACTTGTGAAACACATCCAGGACATCCCAACCAAGCTAGTGCATGATCCTAACATCCCTCATACACCCCAAATCCCATAATCACCTTCAAACTGCAAGAACAGGGCAAGACCTGCAGTTTGAGTGCCATCTCCCATTTCTCTCAAGCTTTCTTGCCCAAACCAGTTCACATACACTCCCTAGCAACTATGCAAGCTAACCATGACTTGAAACACGACCTGTAATTCCTCTAACAAGTTCCACCATTTTCACTTTTTCATTTTGCAGTTGAAGTTCTACAACTCGATTCAAGGTGTCTCAGGGCAAAGTAAATATTGGAACAGCATCACCACACCTCAAGGAAGCTATACCAACCATTATCTTGCACTGAAAGCTTCCCCATTGCCAGATAGAACTTCAACTGAACAGGTATTTTGGTGAACTTCTATCTCTCTTATTAGGCATCATTAGCTCTAAGTTTGTGAATAAGCAATGTTCTACTCATGCCACTGAACCTGCACATGCTTTTACTTTTCATTTCTTTTGCCTGAGCTGTGAGAATTTAAGGTTTGAAAATGGCAGAAAATCTAGGTCAGGATTTGGGGGAGAAGAAATTCTCCCTCATCTTAGAGAGTTAAGACAAGTTCTGCATATGGTTGGATTCGTCTCTTGATGCTGAACATTTTTTATGTTATGAGTTTTCATTAATAAGCCAGGAATCAGGATGTTTGAATGGAGGAACCATGCGCGCGTTTTTGATACTTTCTGGCCAGAGGTTGAAGAAAGGTTGCATTGGGCTGGGCTTGCTTTGTATTTTCTTTTTGCACCATACAGTTGCTTCTGAACCCCCTGAGCCCATTTGGTTTATTTTTAATGTTTTTTGACTTTTTCTTTTTTTAATTGACTCATTTATTTTTTCTAATGATATTAAAAACATAAAAATATTTTTTCTCACCATTTTTGAATTTATTAGGTATTTATTTGATTTTTCTTTTAGTTTGTACATAAATAAATAAATATATATGTTTTGTTTAAAATATTAAAATATTGGAAATACATTTTTACACACTTTTATTTTGTTCCACTTTCTGAAAATATTTTATAGAAAAAAAATACTTTTTTTATTAAATATTAAATATTATTAATTAGTATATATAATACATATTTTGTAAATAATATAAATAAATAACTTATACATTAGTATACTTAGAATAAAATACCAAAAAATATACATTTTTATTTTATTAATATTTAACATTAAAAGTACATTTTTCACAATTAGACTTTATTTTTATTTTATTCTTGTAGGTAAATAATAAATATTGTATATATTGAATAAATAATACATTTTATTTTGTAAACTAGGGTTTTGACCTAAATATGAAAATACTCTAAAAAATAATACCTTTTTATAAATAATACTTTTTCATGCATATAAAAAATTTTCTTTTTACATCTTGCATATTAATTTCATCTTTCATTTAATTTATGCCTTTAATCATATTGTAAATCTTCAAAGAAAATGATGTAATAGCTAGGTTTAATTTCTTGTCTAAATAATCCCCAATTGAACATTTGTATCCCCCTCCCCATATTATTGTGTTGTAATAGTGTAGGAATTTAAATTTCTCACTTTAATGCTTTCTAAACATACCATGCTAGAATTAGGGTTTGTATGCGAATAAAACGAACAAAATAGTTTGACCTAATCTAAAGATAAACAAGCATGAAAATGGACAACACATCTCACACTTGCACCCCTAGGGTATTCCACTTTGTTGCCTTCAAATAATTGGGCCATATTGCATGTTGGGTCTCTTTGGGCAAAACAAACAAATCAAATGATCATAGTCCCTCAAAATGTTGCCTAATCAAATGATCAAGTCCCTTAAAGAAAATTGTCCAAGGATACTTGACACCGTTGCAATTATGGCCTAAACGATGACCCGCGCCCGTCCCTTTCATATCCTAATATGAAATTGTCCACCAAATACAATGGTGGAACAAACTCATTAAAAGGGTTAAAACATAGCAATAAACTTTGAGAAATTTATGAGTAGATAACCTCTTAGTTATTTGAATCAAACTTGCAAAAACAAAACACTTGCTTATTTTCTAAAAAACGACACCTCACAACACTTTCAAAACAACTTTCAAAAACAAATGAAAACCTTTTCAAAAGACATACATCTTCGTATACATCCCCACATGGATCATTACAAAGATTGCCACCACATTGGCTTCTTTTCAAAAACATTTTTCAAACCCACACACACAAGCACCATTTCAAACAATTGAAGAACAAAAGGCAAGTGATCTAAGCAAGTAACTAAGAGCCCATGGATAACCATGGATAGAAAGGGTGCTAATACCTTCCCTTTCTATAATCTACTCCCCGAACCCAAGAAAAATCTCAAAGGTTTTTGCTGTGCTTTTTAAACCTTTCCTTAGGATAAAATAAAAAGTCGGTGGCGACTCTTGCTCAACCGAAACATTTGCGAAAACAATCGCAAAACCATAGTCAGTTCTCCCACCGTATCACAGAACTGGCGACTCTGCTGGGGACAAACTTAAAAAGTGGAGTAACCTTAGGGCTTAGATCACCCTCTTGCATGACTAATTGTTTGAATTGTTTGCTTTATACTTTGGCTCTATTGTTTGGGTTTGAAAATCCTACACCCGGGTTTTGGGAAACATTCATAGATAGCAATACGTTGTGGAAACTGTGCGGGGTATACCGACACGGTCGAAGCAATAGCTATATTAGTGCGACATATTTGTGAGTACCGGTAACCCTTGAGTTCAATCAAGGAGAGTACAGGGCCGCTGAGTGATGTCACTAAGCACTAATGACCTAGAACCTTACTTGACCATCTTGGCCTTTTATTAGGGGTAGTGAGATGACCGGCTTTGGTGCAGTCCGAAGTTGGTAGATACTCGATACTACACTCATTGAGGGTTGTTTTCTTGGAATATTTTGGTCGCTAGATAAGTGGCTAAACCAAAACAATGAACAATGAAAACAATCCAGTGATATTGAGCTCCTTAGAACCCGGTTACTATTTATAGGACAGGTTTTTAAGCCAACTACACTCAAGAGGGTACTTACCTATGAAACCCCATGCAAGCCTGAAACTAGGGTTTGGTGTGATTTGCTTGTACATATGTTTTGTGCATACATCATAAACATCATAAAACATCATATGCATTCACTAACCATTTCAAGGGTTTTGGATCTTCATCTTTGTTCTTGTTTTGTAGGACATGGAAATTCCTCGCAGAAATACCATTCAAGTCAACCTTGTGAGAATCTCTCCTCAACTCAAGGAGATCACTTCAAGAATTCCGGAAAACTCGTCCTTCAGTGAAAGACATGGTAGACTGCTCAGCCTAGTCAACACCAACATTGAAGAAGACATTATGAAAGTGCTATTCCAGTTCTTTGACCCTCTTCACCACTGTTTCACTTTCCCTGATTATCAGTTGGTACCCACTTTGGAGGAGTTTTCTCAACTCCTGAGAATCCCTATCCTTAATCAACTACCATTCAACGGTACGGAAAAGGAACTGAAGCCGGAAGATGTTGCTCGAGCATTACATCTACAACCATCCGACATCAAGGGGCATTGGGAAACCAGAAGCGGCGTCAAAGGATTCTTAGCAAAATTCTTGTTTGAGAAGGCACAAGAATGTTGGAACTCATTGGACCTACAAGCCTTTGAAGAGATTGTGGCACTCCTTATCTATGGGTTGGTCTTGTTCCCAAATCCTGACCAGTTGGTAGATGTCAACGCCGTCAAAATCTTCTTGTCCAGAAATCCCATACCAACATTGCTTGGGGACATCCTTCACTCATTTTACACACGAACAATGAGAAAAAGGGGTGTTCTCATGTGCTGTACTCCTATCCTTGCAAGGTGGTTTATTTCGCACCTTCCACAATCTGTCTTGAAGAATGATCAAGGCTCAAGGTGGTCCCAACGGCTTATGACTCTTACTCACTCTGATGTACATTGGTGTTCTCGGTCCAGAGAAAATATCATCATCGTCAATCGTTGCAGAGAGTTTCCTAATGTTCCTTTACTTGGAATTAGGGGAGGTATCACCTACAACCCTTGTCTAGCTTTGAGGCAATTTGGATATGCACGGAGGGATGGCCCTCATGACATGTTGATCCCTGACCTAGTTTTTGACTTCGACAACAATGCGCAAGGACTTCGCCAAAGATTCATCAGAGCTTGGGGAAAACTCAACAAGGTTGATAGCAAGACTCTGGGACACAAGAACTCCATCCCTCTTGAGCCTTATCTCAAGTGGGTACGAGCCCGAGCCCAAAGTCTAATGATGCCTTATCCTCATGTACTCCCAGTGATTAAAGAGCCCGTCAATGAAGGAGAGGTTCCCTACACCATCCTACATCCATACATGCCTACATCGTGGGAGGAAATGCAGAAAAGTTGGATTCAGCTCAAGGAGGAACGGAATACTTTTGAAGCTAGCTTCTACGCCAGTGAAAAGAAGGTTCTAGAGCTTACCCGCCGACTCCATGAGCAAGAGGCCCTCAACACCTACATCGCACCAAAAAGGATGCGCAATGTCTTTTTGCCTTAAGAAGCTTATTTTGTAATATTTGGCCCATAGGGCATTTATGTACTAACAAATTTCTTCTTATTAATATGACGTGCGTTCTTCTTTGTCTGAAACAATTTTGAATGTCCTAAATCCTTGAATGCATTGCATACATAAGCATACCATTCATCATGTGCATAAGCAGGTCTCATTCCAGGTTTCCTTATCTGTCTGCTGTTTATTTCAGTAGGATGGATCTCGAGCAAACAGTCAAAGACCTACAAGCTCAGAATGCACAGTTCCAGCAACTCCTGATGACCTTGGCTAAAGGTCAGGAGGATATCAAGACTCAATTGGGGAACAAAGACCCAGTGAAAAAGAAGAAAAAGAGAATCGGGATGGCTACTTTGGGGAGAAGATTTGATGGAGAAGCTCGGAGAGTGCTTGAATTTCCTCCTACTTCTGATGAAGGAACCAGCAAAGGAGGGGGAGCTGCGGTACCTTCCGAGTCTGATGCGGAAGAGGAGGAGGTCGAAGAGGATGAAGATTATATTGATCAGTAATACCCTCCAGCTGATGATAAATACAAAGGGCTAGAAGACAGGTTAGCCGCCATGGAGCTACAAAGAGTACCGGGGTTGGATTTTGAAGACTTGGGTTTGGTTGCCGGGATTGTGATCCCCCCAAAATTCAAAGTGCTAGTGTTTGTAAGGTATGATGGGCTGTCCTGTCCCAAAATGCATCTCAGGTCCTACGTGAGAAAGATTCAACCCTATACGGCAGATAAAAACCTTTGGATTCATTTCTTTCAAGACAGTCTTTCTGGAGCTCAGTTGGAGTGGTTTTATCAGCTAGAGGGAACCAGTGTTCGAAATTGGGAAGATTTGGCCACCGCTTTCTACAAACAATACCAATACAATTCTGACCTTGCCCCTACTCGTACCCAACTTCAGGGTATGTCGCTAGGAACAAGCGAGGGATTCAAAGAGTACGCACAAAAATGGAGGGATTTGGCTGGCAGGGTGCAGCCTCCTTTAACCGATCGTGAGCTTGTTGATATGTTTCTAGGGACCCTATCTGGGCCATTTTTCAATCATCTGATTGGTAACTCTTCCGCGGGGTTTACCGATTTGATCTTAACGGGCGAAAGAATAGAAGCTGGCATCAAGTCAGGAAAGATTCAGAAGGGTGTTGCTGCAAGTACTGAGAAGAGGCCTTTTAAGAAGGAAGCAAGTGCCGTCTATGGTCCTAGAAGGCAAGTCAAGCCAGAAAGTCGCCAAGCCGTCAATGCTCTGGTCATTTCCAAACCTGTTGCCGCCCCTCAGCAGTACAATCAACAAAGAAGTGAAAGGCCCAAGAGGCAGTATACTCGACTAAGTATGACCTTATCGCAAATTTTACCCCAACTGTTATCAACCAACTTGGTGACCACCAAAGAAGCTCCTAAGGTCGTTAATACTGCATCTCCTAAGTATAACCCGAATGCCCGTTGTGCTTATCATTCTGATAGCCTCGGGCATACTACTGATGATTGCTGGGCCTTGAGAAACAAAGTGCAAGATCTTATCGACGCGAAGGAAATTCAGTTTGAAGCGCCTGAGAGGCCGAATGTTGTAACTGCTTCTATGCCCCAGCATAGAGTAAATGCCATTGAAGAAGAATTGTATGCTGTTTCAGTAAATGATGTTGCTACCCCTCTGTTGACTGTTAAGAGGAACTTACTACTAGCCGGTTTATTTCCGGGTTGTAGTAAGGGCTGCCTCCTGTATGCTGTTATCCCTACCGGTTGTCCACTGCTGAAATCAGGCATCCAAAGCCTGATGGATAGCAAAGAAATTCTGTTCAAGAAAACTGCTGTTCCGTTTGTTTCCGTTGAAGAAATATCTGTTGTCACAATTTACAATCCTGCCAAAGCTCCCATGAAGAAACCAGTCCAAATTATGTCTGTTGCACCCATTACTATTATTGTTCCGGGGCCTCTCCCATATGAGTCTGATAAAGCGGTCCCCTGGCATTATGGGGCCGACGTATATGTGCTTGGGGTGAAGCAGGAGTTCAACACCAATACCAGTATCAGTAACATCACTGGTCCCGCCAAGATTACCCGCAGTGGCAGGCTCTTCTCGCCTGACATTGCACCGCCAGTTATCCGAAAACCTCTCACCATCACACCCGCAAGTGTGCATGTTCCAGTTCAAGTTCCTGTGTCTACTACTGCCACCGAGTCCTCTGATACTCGAGGCAAAGAAGTTACTACCGATTTGCCTGCCAGGACGGAGGCGCCAAAAAAGATTGATGTGGAAGCCTCCCAACAAGAAATGGAGGAAATTCTTAAAATCATCAAAAAGAGTGACTTTAACGTTGTTGAACAGTTGGGGCATACCCCCTCCAAAATCTCTATGCTATCATTACTGTTATGCTCAGAGGCCCAGGCAAAAGCCCTGATTTCATTTCTGAAAACGGCCCATGTGCCGCAGGAGACCTCCGCGGATCAATTCACTGACTGTGTGGCTAATTTGACGGCTGACAATGGATTGGGATTCTCAGATGCTGACCTTACCGCCAAAGGGAAAAATCACAACGATGCCCTGCACGTCTCTATAGAGTGCAGGGGCACTACTCTCGCACACGTGTTGGTGGATACCGGTTCTTCCCTGAATGTTTTGCCCAAGAAGGCATTGGATCGTCTGGATTGTGAGGGTTTGGAGCTGAAATCTAGTAACATCATTGTTAGAGCCTTCGACGATTCTAAGAGGATGGTGCACGGTGAGGTAGACATTCCTATTTGTGTGGGCTCCCAGGTTTTCGACTCAACGTTCTATGTAATGGATATTCGTCCATCTTACTCCTGCTTGTTGGGTCGACCCTGGATTCACAAAGCTGGGGCAGTAACTTCCACTCTACACCAAAAGCTCAAATACCCTGTCAAAGGGAAGATTGTTACTGTGCAGGGTGAGGAGGAATACATGGTTAGTCATTTGAATTCATTCCGGTATATCGAGATGGATGGGGAGTTTATTGAAACCCCCTTTCAGCATTTTGAGGAAGTACCTCCAATTTTGGCATCAGCTGAAGCAGTGGTTGAAGAAGACTTTCCGTTGAAGATGGCATCCTTGAAGGATGCCCGAGCTGTAATCGAGAAAGGCAATTGTACGAACTGGGGTCAGCTTCCTGACTTCACTTAAAAGAACGACAAGTTTGGGCTGGGCTTTACTGTAGAGGCTCAGAGGGTTGTGCGCAAGGAAAAGATCAGAAAGGCTCCAGTGTTTATCACCAGCCCAAGGGTGAATGCTATTGAGGAGGATGTAGAGGAAGCAGAGTTTGACAGTTGGATCTACCCGACTACCAGCAACGGACCAAGCAACTGGACGGCAAAGAATTTTACACCTATCACATTTGTCACGCAGTAATTATTTCTTTTGATTTTCGATTTGTAACAAACAATGTGTTGAAACTTTTATTGGCTCGGTGTCCTACCCGGGGCATCGTAGCTCCATTTGTGAGGGCTTTTTGTATGACATTTCCATATATCATCAATCAAAACATTGGACGTTTGTTGCATTTCAAATCTTGTGCTCTTTTTTTTCTTTCTGTGTTATATATTGCAAAACAACTATATTTACACACACTCACTTATACAGGTTTCAATCCACTCTGGATCTCACTGGTAACAGCTCTGCTACCGCCAGTTATGACTTCGAGAATCCGATCAACTTGGCCGAAGACGAAGGTGAAGATGATTGTGAAGTGCCTGGTGAACTCGCAAGACTGCTACTCCAGGAAGAGAGGGCTATTCAACCACATGAAGAGCCGGTGGAAACGATTAACCTGGGTATTGAGGCAGATAGGAAAGAAGTCAAGATTGGGGATAATCTAGAGCTCAGCGTGAAGCAACGATTGATCCAGATGCTACATGATTACATGGAGATCTTTGCTTGGTCCTATGAAGACATGCCTGGTTTGGATGCCGACATTGTAGTTCATCACCTGTCAACCAAGGAAGACTGCCCTCCGGTAAAGCAAAAGGTCCGCCGCATGCGTCCCGAGATGTCTGAAAAGATCAAGGCTGAGGTTATGAAGCAATTTGATGCCGGATTTCTAGCGGTAACTTCTTATCCTCAATGGGTGGCCAATGTGGTACCGGTACCGAAGAAGGACGGTAAAGTCAGAATGTGTGTCGACTACAGGGATTTGAACAGGGCAAGCCCCAAAGATGACTTCCCCTTACCTCACATCGACGTTCTTGTTGACAATACTGCTCAACACAAGGTGTTATCCTTCATGGATGGTTTTTCAGGGTATAATCAGATCAAGATGGCTCCGGAGGATATGGAGAAGACTACCTTTGTGACTCAGTGGGGCACCTTCTGTTACAAAGTTATGCCATTCGGATTGAAAAATGTTGGGGCAACCTATCAACGTGCCATGGTTGCTTTATTTCATGATATGATCCATCATGAGATTGAGGTATACGTCGATGACATGATTTCAAGGTCTCAAACTGAGGAGGAGCACCTTGATCATCTGAGGAAGCTATTTGACCGACTGAAGTTATATAAGCTAAGGTTGAATCCCAACAAATGCACCTTTGGGGTAAGATCCGGAAAATTGCTAGGTTTCATTGTAAGTGATAAAGGTATTCAGGTGGACCCTGCCAAGGTAAAATCCATACAAGAGATGCCAACTCCAAAGACAAAGAAAGAAGTCATAGGCTTCCTGGGACGACTGAATTACATTGCCCGATTCATCTCACATCTGACTGCTACTTGTGAGCCAATCTTCAAATTACTGAAGAAAGATCAAGTAGTACACTGGAACGATGAATGTCAGGCTGCCTTTGAAAAGATAAAGGAATATCTCCAAGAGCCACCCATCCTCATGCCACCAGTGGAAGGAAGACCTCTGATACTATACTTGACAGTACTTGACAATTCAATGGGGTGTGTGCTGGGGCAGCATGACGAGTCTGGCCGAAAAGAGCACGCTATTTATTACTTGAGCAAAAAGTTTACCGACTGTGAGTCTCGTTACTCACTGCTTGAGAAAACTTGCTGCGCTCTAGTATGGGCTGCTCGCCGGCTGAGACAGTATATGCTGACTCACACTACTCTATTGATTTCAAAGATGGATCCCATCAAGTACATATTTGAAAAGCCCGCTCTGTCTGGTAGAATAGCAAGATGGCAAATGATCTTAACAGAGTATGATATCCAGTATACAACTCAGAAAGCAATTAAAGGAAGTGTACTGGCAGATCATTTGGCACACCAACCTGTGGACGATTACCAATCCTTGAACTTTGATTTTCCGGACGAAGACATCATGGTGGTAACTGACTGTGAAGTACCTGGACCGGATGAAGGACCTGAGGAAGGATCCCGATGGTCTATGCATTTTGACGGAGCCTCCAATGCTTTGGGTAACGGCGTCGGTGCTGTAATCATATCTCTCAAAGGAACTCATACTCCACTCACCGCCCGATTATGTTTCAACTGCACCAATAACATGGTAGAATACGAGGCATGTATCATGGGTCTACAAGCTGCAATCGACTTAAGGATCAAATTTCTGAGTGTCTTCGGAGATTCCGCTCTCGTGATCAATCAGATCAAAGGCGAGTGGGATACGAAACACCCAAATCTTATTCCTTACAAGGAGTATGTGTCAACCTTGCTTCCCCACTTTGAAGAGATAACTTTTGAGCATTTCCCAAGAGAGGAGAATCAGCTAGCTGACGCACTAGCTACGATGTCTTCAATGTTCAAGGTTAAATGGGACAATGAGGCTCCCCGGATCATTATCTGGAAGTTGGATGAACCGGCATACTGCTGCGACCTCGAGGCCGAGAAGGCAACTGAAAAACCCTGGTATCATGAGATGAAGAGGTACTTGGAAGCTCAGGAATACCCTGAAGGTGCATCTGGCAATGACAAGAAGTTCATGAGGAGGTTTGCGGCAAAATTCTTCCTCAGTAACGGCATCCTCTACAAACGGAATCATGATTCAACTCTACTACGTTGTGTGGATAAGGCTGAAGCAGAGAAAATCATGATAGAACTGCATGAAGGTACATTCGGAACACACTCTAGTGGACACACCATGGCAAAGAAAATCCTTAGGGCAGGATATTTCTGGTCCACCATGGAAGCCGATTGTTACCAACACTCTCGAACTTGTCACAAATGCCAGATCTATGCTGACAAGGTGCATATTCCTCCGGTTCCTCTGAACGTCCTGACGGCACCTTGGCCTTTTGCAATGTGGGGCATTGATATGATCGGTGAGATCCGACCGACGGCATCCAACGGGCATCGCTTCATCTTGGTAGCGATCGATTACTTCACGAAGTGGGTTGAGGCAGCTTCCTACGCAACGGTAACCAAGAGCGTCGTGGCACGTTTCATCCGGCATAATCTGATCTGTCGGTACGGCGTCTTGGAAAGAATCATTACGGACAATGGTACCAATCTCAATAACAAAATAATCACTGAACTCTGCGAACAATTCAAGATACAGCACCACAATTCTTCTCCCTACCGGCCGAAGATGAATGGGGCTGTAGAGGCAGCTAATAAAAATATCAAGAAAATTATGCAGAAGATGACAGTGACCTATAAATATTGGCACGAGATGTTACCATTCGCTCTTCATGGGTACCGTACCTCAGCAAGGACATCAACCGGGGCAACTCCTTTCTCCTTGGTCTATGGCATGGAGGCAGTCTTGCCAATTGAAGTCCAGATACCCTCTCTCCAGATAATGAAGGATGCAGACTTGAGTGAAGATGACTGGATCCAGACTCGACTTGATCAATTAAATTTGATTGACGAGAAGAGACTCACTGCTATTTGTCATGGTCAGACGTATCAAAAGCGGATGATCAGGGCATTTAACAAGAAAGTCAGACCACAAGAGTATCAAGTTGGGGACCTGGTAATCAAACGCATCATCCTTCCTCAAAGTGATCCCCGGGGCAAATGGACCCCTACATACGAATGGTCGTTTGTGGTAAAACATGTGTTCTCAGGAGGAGCCATGATCCTAACCACCATGGATGGTGACGACCTTCCTCACCCCGCCAATGCAGACATAGTGAAAAGATACTACGCATGAATAAAAGACCCGCTAGGTTGACATACCTAGGCAAAAATAAGGGCTTCCCGGCGAACCAAAAGGGTTCGGGCAAAAATAAGGGATGAAAATGAAAAAAATCTGTACACCCGGCAAGTCGAAAACCTGAAAGGGCAGCTTGGGCAAAAATGGGTATCCCGGTGGACTAAAAACCCGGAAGGGCGGTCCAGGCAAAAGTTAGGGATAAAGCGTAACACTATGTCTCATTGGATCACTTCGCATCCGGAATTCGGCATCAACTATCTGGCTCAGATTTCGGCATCGACCAATCAGCTTTATCTTCAACTAGGCAGCAAAGCGATGAGACGCTCGGAGACATAAAGGCGATAGCAGGGGTGGAACCCAGTGGGATTGTTCACATAGCTGTTTTGTTTTCTTTTCAAAATTGTAAATTCTATGATTATTCGGCGGTGTCCTCTTACTAGGATGTCAGCCTCTTGTACAAAAAACGCCTATTCACAGGCAAAAATCCAAATCAATACAAATTCACTTGTCCATACAAATTGCCATTGTTTTTCTTCCTTTTTCTGTTTTGTCTTGCGAAGAACGTCCAATGTTCGTTTTTGATATATGCATTTGACATAAAATGGCTGATTCATAAATATTTGCATATGAAACAAAAGAATTACAGGTGACATCAGAAACTGGGGCAATGTGAAGTTGTCTAATCCAGTCTAGTTGCTTTGTCCGCCAAGGTACCAAGGTAGATTCAACTGATGAATGTGGTCAAATCATCTCAACGCCCCGCAGGGTAAGACAAGATTCATCAATACTTTCCCCAAGCGGAGTTGGTTCCCCGTCAATCCTGAAAAGGCACAACATTCCCCGGCAGGTCTTAAAGCTTATCCCCAGTAGATTCTGGAAGCCTGTTCCCTGCAGAGTACGGACGTCTCTCCCGAGCTTTATTCAGAGTTATTCCTCACAAGGGCTTATAACTGGGTTATCCTCAGCTATTTACCACGGAAGATCGCCCTCGGCAAAGTTCTTTCAATCCCCAGCGGAGTTTATCTTTGCTATCCCCCAGCGGAGTTTATCATCATTATCCCCAGCGGAATCCGTCATAGAGGTCCTCAGCAGGCCTCTCATCAAGCTTCAGCAGAGTATCTCTTTCACAGAGCAACTCACCGGCCGGTCATCAAGGATTTATTTTCCTAAAAACGAAATTACATTCATAAACATTTCACATTTTCATACATTTTGCTTACATGCATGATAAAGTGCATACGACACTATCTCATGTTGAACATCATGCATATCATACATCATGACACTGCATACAACTTATGTTTTTGCCTTTTCAGGGAAAATACAATCCCAAAGATAACTACCTTCAACTGTCACAATTCCAGATTCGATACTTGTATCTAGCCAGGGCATATCTGAGAGTGATCAGTTTCCAGACTCGATTCCTGTATCTAGCCAGGGCACGTCTGAAGAGTTCGAAGATTCGATTCCTGTATCCAACCAGGGCATATCTATTACGACTATTTCCAGATTCGATTCCTGTATCCAGCCAGGGCATATCTGTTGACTACATTTCCAGACTCGATTCCTGTATCTAGCCAGGGCACGTCTGAAGAGTTCGAAGATTCGATTCCTGTATCCAGCCAGGGCATATCTATTGACGACTATTTCCAGATTCGATTCCTGTATCCAGCCAGGGCATATCCATTGACTACATTTCCAGACTCGACTCCTGTATCTAGCCAGGGCACGTCTGAAGAGTTCGAAGATTCGATTCCTGTATCCAGCCAGGGCATATCTATTGACGACTATTTCCGGATTCGACTCCTGTATCCAGCCAGGGCATATCTGTAAACAACTGATTGTAGATCCGATACCTGTATCTATCCAGGGCATATCTGCATAAGGAGATTGAAGATCAAACACCTGTAACAAGCCAGGAAAACATCTGTCTTTCTCAAATACACAAGTTCTCGCTAAGGAATCCCTTATGCGATCAACGCTTCCAAATGGCATCTATAAGCCCATTCCTAACAAGGTTCTGTCACATCTCCAAATGGCATCTATAAGCCCATTCTCGACATCACATTACAGATACTTCAACATGCGAGTGCAAATTTCCGAGCACTCTAGTGTCCAATCTCCTTTTACCCTCGAGTCACGAAAGGCAAACTTGCCAATCTAACTCTTCAGGTTCAAGAAGATTGAACAGGGGCAACTGTTGTACCCCAAAATTTGCCCTCCCATTTCCTCAACATTTTCTCATCACAAAACCCTTGGAGATCAAGATCCAGTTAAGGTTTCCTCTGCTCAAGACTTCTCCTTGCACAGTTGACCCAAATTAGGGTTTGTGTTTGCACAAAGAGATTTTGACCTAAAATGCCTAAGATGACTTTCATGCTTCATGTTGGACTCCCAAGTTTATCCATATCAAGTTTCAAGTCTTGATTCCAAGTTTTGCCCAGTCAATTGGACAGTTGACCTAGAAATCAACTGCATTGGGGAAAAAGTCAACTGTGGCCAATTGACAGTCAAATCTCATGAAAATTGACCCACATCAACATTATGAACTCACATGGACCATTTGATCAAGTTTGGATCACAATTCCCCAAGAAATTTGATCAGATCACCAAAAGGGCAAAATGGTCATTTTAGGGTTTTGACTGCACAAGGGCAATTTTTGACTGTTTGACCTAACCAATGGCAAACCAAGCTCACATATGGACTCAAGGACCCCATGGAATTGTCTTGACATGTTCAACAAATTCAAAAGATCTCAAATGCACAAGATTGACAGATGAATTTTCCAGTCAATTGATCAAATTTGACTGTATACTGAAAAGTCAAACTTTGACTTTTTGGTCAAAATCAAGTGTCAAGATTCATTTTTCATCAAAACATGCCAAATCATGAAACTTGTTCACCAAGAAACCAAGAAATGCAAATTAGGGTTTGAAATGGGAATTTTTCATAACTTAGAATTTTTCTAAGTTATGGAAAACCCTAATTTTTTCCCAACTTTGCCCCACTTTCTCACCAAGATTCATTTGGATTCAAACAAAAGTCAAAACATAAAAGTTGTAGCTTGTTGCATAATCTACAACTTTGATTCACAAAGTTTTCCCAAATGAAGCTTGTATCTCAAGTTACAATTTTTTGAATAAGGGCACTAAACCATTCTTAACTTAGTGAAATTTTAACCTATTTTGACAAGGTTTTCTACCTGACTTCAAGGCCATTTTCCATACACTTCCACTTGGAATTTCAATTTTCATTTCAAATATGGATTGTATTACACATTCCAAGCTTTCCAAAATGTCCAAGAACTCATCAAACAACCTCATAACTTGAGAGAATCGAATTTCACAATATGGCCAAAACTCACTTTTGAATTGATCATGAACATGTTCATAACTTAGGCCATTTTCAAGTCAGCATAGTTTGTGCTACATTACAGGTCCTAAAACCCTTTGACACTCAATAATTTAATGCCAAACGTTTGTGCCAAGACCATGTTTTTTGTATTCAAGCATTGTCTAGAAGATTAATCCATTTATAGATAAAGCATTATTTCCATTTTGAAAAAGTAGAACTTTATGTCCATTTTGCAAATCCAAGTGGTACAGCCAAAATCTTCTAGGCACAAGTTATGAGACACATTGCACTGATCAAGGCAAAGGGTTGCAGCATGTTATGGGGGCCTGCATCAGTCTAGAACATCAACTTGCTTTTTGTTGCTTAAGAAAGAAGAAACATGGCATAACTTAACACAACTCTCATATCAGCTTGAAAACCCTTAAGCAAACTTGTGAAACACATCCAGGACATCCCAACCAAGCTAGTGCATGATCCTAACATCCCTCATACACCCCAAATCCCAGAATCACCTTCAAACTGCAAGAACAGGGCAAGACCTGCAGTTTGAGTGCCATCTCCCATTTCTCTCAAGCTTTCTTGCCCAAACCAGTTCACATAAATTCCCTAGCAACTATGCAAGCTAACCATGACTTGAAACACGACCTGTAATTCCTCTAACAAGTTCCACCATTTTCACTTTTTCATTTTGCAGTTGAAGTTCTACAGCTCGATTCAAGGTGTCTCAGGGCAAAGTAAATATTGGAACAGCATCACCACACCTCAAGGAAGCTATACCAACCATTATCTTGCACTGAAAGCTTCCCCATTGCCAGATAGAACTTCAACTGAACAGGTATTTTGGTGAACTTCTATCTCTCTTATTAGGCATCATTAGCTCTAAGTTTGTGAATAAGCAATGTTCTACTCATGCCACTGAACCTGCACATGCTTTTACTTTTCATTTCTTTTGCCTGAGCTGTGAGAATTTAAGGTTTGAAAATGGCAGAAAATCTAGGTCAGGATTTGGGGGAGAAGAAATTCTCCCTCATCTTAGAGAGTTAAGACAAGTTCTGCATATGGTTGGATTCGTCTCTTGATGCTGAACATTTTTTATGTTATGAGTTTTCATTAATAAGCCAGGAATCAGGATGTTTGAATGGAGGAACCATGCGCGCGTTTTTGATACTTTCTGGCCAGAGGTTGAAGAAAGGTTGCATTGGGCTGGGCTTGCTTTGTATTTTCTTTTTGCACCATACAATTGCTTCTGAACCCCCTGAGCCCATTTGGTTTATTTTTAATGTTTTTTGACTTTTTCTTTTTTTAATTGACTCATTTATTTTTTCTAATGATATTAAAAACATAAAAATATTTTTTCTCACCATTTTTGAATTTATTAGGTATTTATTTGATTTTTCTTTTAGTTTGTACATAAATAAATAAATATATATGTTTTGTTTAAAATATTTAAATATTGGAAATACATTTTTACACACTTTTATTTTGTTCCACTTTCTGAAAATATTTTATAGAAAAAAAAAATACTTTTTTTTTATTAAATATTAAATATTATTAATTAGTATATATAATACATATTTTGTAAATAATATAAATAAATAACTTATACATTAGTATACTTAGAATAAAATACCAAAAAATATACATATTTTATTTTATTAATATTTAACATTAAAAGTACATTTTTCACAATTAGACTTTATTTTTATTTTATTCTTGTAGGTAAATAATAAATATTGTATATATTGAATAAATAATACATTTTATTTTGTAAACTAGGGTTTTGACCTAAATATGAAAATACTCTAAAAAATAATACCTTTTTATAAATAATACTTTTTCATGCATATAAAAAAATTTCTTTTTACATCTTGCATATTTATTTCATCTTTCATTTGATTTATGCCTTTAATCATATTCTAAAACTTCAAAGAAAATGATGTAATAGCTAGGTTTAATTTCTTGTCTAAATAATCCCCAATTGAACATTTGTATCCCCCTCCCCATATTATTGTGTTGTAATAGTGTAGGAATTTAAATTTCGCACTTTAATGCTTTCTAAACATACCATGCTAGAATTAGGGTTTGTATGCGAATAAAACGAACAAAATAGTTTGACCTAATCTAAAGATAAACAAGCATGAAAATGGACAACACATCTCACACTTGCACCCCTAGGGTATTCCACTTTGTTGCCTTCAAATAATTGGGCCATATTGCATGTTGGGTCTCTTTGGGAAAAACAAACAAATCAAATGATCATAGTCCCTCAAAATGTTGCCTAATCAAATGATCAAGTCCCTTAAATAAAATTGTCCAAGGATACTTGACACCGTTGCAATTATGGCCTAAACGATGACCCGCGCCCGTCCCTTTCACATCCTAATATGAGATTGTCCACCAAATACAATGGTGGAACAAACTCATTAAAAGGGTTAAAACATAGCAATAAACTTTGAGAAATTTATGAGTAGATAACCTCTTAGTTACTTGAATCAAACTTGCAAAAACAAAACACTTGCTTATTTTCTAAAAAACCACACCTCACAACACTTTCAAAACAACTTTCAAAAAAAAATGAAAACCTTTTCAAAAGACATACATCTTCGTATACATCCCCACATGGATCATTACAAAGATTGCCACCACATTGGCTTCTTTTCAAAAACATTTTTCAAACCCACACACACAAGCACCATTTCAAACAATTGAAGAACAAAAGGCAAGTGATCTAAGCAAGTAACTAAGAGCCCATGGATAACCATGGATAGAAAGGGTGCTAATACCTTCCCTTTCTATAATCTACTCCCCGAACCCAAGAAAAATCTCAAAGGTTTTTGCTGTGCTTTTTAAACCTTTCCTTAGGATAAAATAAAAAGTCAGTGGCGACTCTTGCTCAACCGAAACATTTGCGAAAACAAACGCAAAACCATAGTCAGTTCTCCCACCGTATCACAAAGGGATTTTAAATTTAAAATTTATTAACATAAACCATCAATGGGCTGATATTTTTACAAAACCACATTCTAAAGATAGGTTCAACTTCATTCTGAAACATCTCAGCATGAAGCTCTGCCCAGAATAAAATTGTTTTAATTTTATATATTAACCTTCAGAATTGTGTTTATTTCTCTGTGAACTTCTGATCAATCTTCTTTCAGAATCTTAGAAGTGCAGATTGTATCAGAATCTATCCATGAAGATCTAAGTGCTTCAGTTCAAGGATAGAAGTGCTGTTCACTCAAGCAAACAAGTGTCATCTAGTCATCAGCTGTTTTCTGAGGCTGAACACGCGTTCACGTTTCTAAAAAAGGCAAAGCGCTGATTGGATGCATTGAGACACATGTCATGGGTAACCGTTCCAAGTATCTTTCTGAATCCCCTAAAATCAGCTACCATTAAATGCTAATAATCATTATTAATTTCTCTCTCTTAAACGTTTATGTTTTCAAAAACTTTTTAGAAATATATTTAAACACTTCACACCATTCACACTTTTTACCTTCACTTTCGTTTTCTCTCAATATTTCTAATTTCCGTGTTCTAAACTTAATCATTGCTTCTGTTTTTAATATAAACGCTCTTTTTGCTCTGATCATTTTAACTCTGATTATTTGTGCTTTTTGATAACTGACAAAAAGGGGGAGAAAGAATGATATTTTTCAATAACGGATTACTGAGACATAAGTCTCAAACATTCTAACATTCTGATATATTTGAATTTCCTTCTTCTGAAAAGCTTACAGGTACAAGAATCTGATGGACTCTGATAAAGTAACGTTCTGATGCTCAAGGTCTCATGGAATTAAAGGGAAGTAATCAACTCAGGGGGAGTTTTCTCTTCGTTACTCTGATACCTTTTATTCCTTATCTTCTTATCTCTGATATCTTTTATTCCTAATTTGCTTATCTCTGATACCTCTCAGTCTTTATCCTTAATCTTTGATACCTTTTATTCTTTATTTTTAATTGAAAAAATCTGGTTTTTGTCATCATCAAAAAGGGGGAGATTGTTAGAACATAGTTTGATTCTACAACTCTCAGTTAGAGTTTTGATGATAACAAAATACAAGATTAAATAAATTGTAAGATTTATATAAGACATATATGCTACTTAAAATTTTGTTGTGTATTTACAGAAACTCTGATGGAATCAGCATCAGAATATCAGTATCAACATGAGCATCAGAAGACATGTCAGCATCAGAAGATCAAATAACATGTGCTATACGCTGAAGCCTGATGAACAAAATCTGCGCATAAAATACTCTGACTCTGATCAAGATCCTAACTAAGTCATCAACACTCAGAAGCGTCAGCAGAAAGCAAAGAACATTCTGATTACAATAAGTAGAGAAGACTCTGAAGTGTCAACGTTACTATGCATTTAAGACAGATTTATTACCAACGGCTTTATTCCAAGACAAAGGTCTTCTCAAAAAGGAAAGAACGTTAATAGCATTGAAATGGATTTATGGACAACCAACGTATCTCTTCCATGGCTATTTAAGCAAGACTGTGTGAGAAAAGAAAAGGCTAATACTCTTCACGCACGCACGCATACGAAAACGTTCTCATTCATATAATTTGCTAAAGCCTTCATACCACGCCTACTGCAAAAGAATTAGCAATCTAGTTTTATTCTAAAGCTTAATATTGTGTATTATCACAGTTGTGATATATAGTTTTACTAGAAAACATCAAACGCGCTTTTGATTCATTTAAGTGTAAGAGAATTTCCTTGAGATAAACCGGTCTGTGGTTAGACTCAAGAAGGCTTTAACAGTTGTTAAAGCAGTTGTGTATTCAGTTGAATATAGTGGATTAAGACCTCGTTGGAGAGAGGCGAAATCACCTTGACGGGTGGACTGGAGTAGTTTGAGATCAAACGAACCAGGATAAAAATAACGTGTTGTCTGCGTTTAATTTCAAGTTTTACAATTCAACCCCCCTTCTTGTGTTTTTCACATCTTCAAAGACTGCTAATTTTGTTTAAACATACGAGCTGATTGCCCAATGTTGAAGTCAGGCATCCAACGCCTGATGGATATCCAAGAGATACTCTTCCAAAAGACCCTTGTTGATACCTTCACTCCTGTTACTCCTGCTACTTTTGCTACTTCAACCAACAATATCACAATAATAACCATGTCCGACAATCTTCCCAAGGCTTGCAAAAGGCCTGTCAAGATTACACCTGATTCTGAGTTTGTACCATTAAAAATCACCATGCCGGGGCCTATCCCGTACCAATCTAACAAAACGATACCATGGAACTACGGAGGAGAAATCTTCGATCATGGCATCAAACAGATCGAATCAGTCCAAGAGAATTCTGAAGAGGAAACCCCTGATATAGGGAACATTGCGGGAAAAGCAAGATAACTCGCAGCGGACAGATTTTTTCTCCGGAGATTGCTCCCCCTCGAGCAGTCTTCGGACCCTCGAAAGCTTCTGTGCCTGTTAAGCCATCTGTGCAAGGCCCGATAATTGAAGAATTGGATACTCCTGAAGTAAGACCATCTGTTGATACTACCGATAAAGGTAAGGGGATACTAGAAGCGCCTGTCAGGACGAAGGCTCATGTTGTGGTTATCCCCGAAACCACCCAGAAAGAAATGGAAGAAATCTTGAAAATAATCAGAAGGAGCGACTACAACATCGTGGAACAGCTAGGTCAGACCCCTTCCAAAATCTCCATGTTAGCTCTTCTACTCTGCTATGAGGCCCATGCTAAGGCCTTAATCAAAATTTTAAAGACAGCACACGTGCCCCAAAAAACTTCGACTGACCAGTTTCAGGAGTGCGTGGCTAGTCTTACTGCTGATAATGGTCTTTGGTTTTCCGATGCTGATTTGACTCCCAAGGGAAGGAAACACAATGACGCGCTACATGTCTCAGTTGAATGCAGGGGAACCACTCTCGCTCATGTCTTAGTTGATACCGGTTCTTCTTTGAATGTGTTGCCGAAGAAAGCGTTGGACCGTTTGCACTGCGAAGGATTGACCCTCAAACCCAGTAACATCGTTGTTAGGGCTTTTGATGGGTCCAAAAGAATGGTTCACGGAGAGGTTGACATTCCTATCAAGGTAGGCACAAAAGTTTTCAACTCCACCTTTTATGTGATGGACATCCGTCCTTCATATTCGTGTTTGTTGGGAAGACCGTGGATCCATTATGCTGGGGCGGTTACCTCCTCTTTGCACCAAATGCTGAAGTATCCTGTTAAGGGGAAGATTATAAAGGTGCACGCTGAGGAAGAGTACATGATAAGTCACCTCAACTCCTTCCGCTATGTGGAGTTGGATGGCGAATTCATAGAAACGCCTTTCCAACATTTTGAGGAAGTTTCTCCTGAGGTCGCGGTTGCGAAGACAATGGTTGAGGTGCCTATCATTCCCAAGCATGTGCCTAGGATGGCATCTCTCAAGGACGCAGAGGCGGTAATCAAAGAAGGAAAGAGCACATTATAGGGGAAACTGCCTGATTTTCCCCATAAGACAGACAAGTTTGGATTAGGATTTACTGCTGCAGGACAGCAGGCTATGCGTCGCTCCAAGGCTGGAGGACCACCCGTCAAAATCTCTCACCATGGAATCAATGCTGTAGAAGATGAGGATGAAGAGGACCACTTTGAAGATTGGATCTTTCCAACCGTCGAAGGGGGATTAAGCAATTGGGAAGCAAAGGATTTTATTCCCATCACCTTCATCAACCAGTAAATTTATCTTTGAACAATTTCTTATTTCGGTCTGTAATAACTAAACAATTCGTACACTATTTTCACCTTATGCCTTGCCCGGGGCATATAGGTCCATTTGTAAGGGCTTGGTTTTCTTCATTATCATATGCCATGTTTTAATGAATCATTGGACGTTTTCATAAACTGTTGTGTTCTTTTTCTTTCCTTTTGCATTTTGTTTTGTTTAAGGATGGCTATCCCTTACACACACCCACACTCACAAAATGCAGGTACCCATCCACTCCGGATTCCATGGGTGACTATTCTGTTTTAGCCTTCGGTAACTCTAAAGACTTCGTCAATCATGCTGAGTATGAAGTTGACGAAGATTGTGAAGTGCCGAGAGAGTTAGCCAGACTTTTGCAACAAGAAGAGAGGGTTATTCTGCCTCATGAGGAGTTGCTAGAGACCATTAACTTGGGAACAAAGGAAGACAAGAAAGAGGTAAAAGTGGGTGCCAACCTGGAACCAAGTGTCAAAGAGCACTTAGTGCAGTTTTTGAACGAATATGTTGAAATCTTCGCCTGGTCTTATGAAGACATGTCGGGACTAGATACAAATATCGTGGTTCACCGTCTCTCTACAAGAGAAGACTGTCCACCGACCAAACAAAAGGTCCACCGAATGAGGCCCGACATGTCTGAGAAGATCAAAGCTGAGGTAATGAAGCAATTCAACGCTGGCTTTCTGGCTGTTACTTCCTATCCACAATGGGTTGCTAACATTGTGCCCGTACCTAAGAAGGACGGCAAAGTCAGAATGTGTGTGGACTATTGGGATTTAAACAGGGCTAGCCCTAAGGATGATTTTCCACTGCCACATATTGACATCTTGGTTGACAACACAGCTCAACACAAGGTATTTTCCTTCATGGATGGATTCTCTGGATACAACCAGATCAAAATGGCCCCCGAGGACATGGAGAAAACTACTTTTGTCACGCAATGGGGTACCTTTTGCTACAAAGTGATGCCATTTGGACTGAAGAATGCCGGGGCAACCTATCAACGCGTCATGGTAGCTTTGTTTCATGATACGATACATCATGAGATCGAAGTTTACGTAGACGACATGATAGCTCGATCACATACGGGAGAAGAACACCTTGATCATTTGCAAAAGCTGTTTGCCAGGTTGAAGGAGTATAAGCTCAGACTGAACCCAAGCAAGTGCACTTTTGGAGTTAGGTCTGGTAAACTTCTGGGATTTATTGTCAGCAACAAAGGCATTGAGGTTGATCCAGCTAAAGTAAAGGCTATACAAGAAATGCCTGCCCCCCGCACTGAAAAGGAGGTTAGGGGATTCTTGGGACACTTAAACTATATCGCGAGGTACATCTCTCACCTGACATCTACCTGTGAGCCAATTTTCAAACTGTTGAAGAAAGATCAGGTAGTTGAATGGAACAATGATTGTCAAGTTTCTTTTGATAAGATCAAGGAATATTTATTGGAACCTCCTATTTTGATGCCACCCGTCGAAGGAAGACCGTTAATCATGTATCTGACTGTTTTGGATAACTCAATGGGGTGCGTACTGGGCCAACATGACGAGTTTGGTCGAAAAGAGCATGCCATTTATTACCTTAGCAAAGAGTTTACCGACTGTGAGACTCGCTACTCACTGCTCGAGAAAACTTGTTGCGCTTTGGTATGGGCTGCTCGCTGGCTAAGGCAGTATATGTTGACTCATACCACTCTGCTGATTTCCAAGATGGATCCGATCAAGTATATCTTTGAGAAGCCTGCTTTATCTGGAAGAATCGCTAGATGGCAAATGATCCTGACTGAGTATGATATCCAGTATACTACCCAAAAATCTATAAAGGGGAGTTTACTAGCTGACCATCTAGCTCATCAAGCCGTCGAAGATTACCAATCTATGAGATTCGACTTCCCTGGCGAGGTCATCATGACTTTGGACAACATTGAAGGTAACGGACCGTATGACGGACCTGAACAAGGATCCCGATGGACCCTATACTTTGATGGCGCTTCAAATGCAATTGGCAACGGTATCGGTGTGGTACTCATTTCTCCGGAAGGTTGCCATACACCCTTCACTTCCCGACTTTGCTTCAGCTGTACCAACAACACGGCTGAATATGAAGCTTGCATCTTTGGTCTCAAGGCTGCTATAGACTTGGGAATCAAATCTTTGGTTGTATTTGAGGACTCGTCTTTGGTCATCAGTCAAGTCAAAGGAGAGTGGGACACCAAACATCCTAATCTTATCCCATACAAAGAACATGTCTTAACATTGTTGCCTCATTTCGAACAGATTACCTATGAGCATTTCCCGCGAGAAGAAAATCAGTTAGCCGATGCTCTGGCTACAATGTCTTCCATGTTTAAACTCAACTAGGATAACGAGGCTCCCCAAATCACCATTGAACGAATGGACGAACCTGCGCACTGTCATGAGATTAATACCGAAGAAGTAGTGGAACAACACTGGTTTTATGAAATCAAAAGGTATCTCCAGACTCGAGAATACCCTGAAGGAGCTTCCGTCAATGACAAAAAGTTCTTAAGGAGATTTGCTGCCAAGTTCTTCCTGAGCAATGGTATCCTTTATAAGCGCAGCCATGATTGTGTTCTACTTCGTTGTGTGGACAAGGTTGAAGAAGAGTTGATCATGACCGAAATACATAGTGGCACATTTGGCACCCACTTGAGAGGACATACGATGGCTAAGAAGATTCTAAGGGCAGGCTACTACTGGTCTACCATGGAAGCTGATTGTCATCAACATTCCCGTACCTGCCATAAATGCCAAGTCTATGCCGACAAGGTACATATTCCTCCTGTTCCTCTCAACATTCTGACAGCTCCTTGGCCATTCGCAATGTGGGGCATTGACATGATTGGAGAGATCAAGCCTACGGCATCCAATGGACATTGCTTCATCTTGGTGGCTATTGATTACTTCACCAAATGGGTCGAAGCAGCTTCCTTTGCCTCTGTTATAAAGAATGTGGTTTCCCGCTTCATCAAGCAGATCCTCATATGCCGGTATGGTATCCCCGACAGGATCATCACAGACAACGATACGAATTTGAACAACCCTATGATCACCGCTCTGTGCGAGCAGTTCAAGATTTATCATCGCAACTCATCTCCCTATCGGCCGAAGATGAATGGTGATGTTGAAGCCGCGAACAAAAATATCAAGAAGATCATTCAAAAGATGACAGTCACCTACAAGGACTGGCATGAGATGTTACCGTTTGCTCTGCACGGATATCGTACCACGACACGTACTTCAACAAGGGAAACCCCCTTTTCTTTGGTATATGGCATGGAAGCTAGTTTACCTATGGAAGTTCAGATTCCTTCCTTGAGGATTATGAAGGATGCTGGTTTGAGTGAAGACGATTGGATTCAGACCCGGCTTGATCAACTTAATTTGATCGACGAGAAACGACTTACTACTGTTTGTCATGGTCAGACATATCAAAAATGGATGATCAAGGCCTTCAACAAGAAAGTCAGGCGTCAAGTATATCGAGTCGGAGATCTTGTAATCAAGCGGATCATCTTGCCGCAAAGTGATCCCAGGGGCAAGTGGACTCCTACCTACGAAGGACCATTTGTGATCAAGAGCATCTTTTCTGGTGGGGCAATGATTATGACCACCATGGACGGTGACGATTTGCCGCACCCTGCAAACGCAGATATAGTCAAAAGATACTACGCATAAAATGACCCGACAAGTTGAAAACCCGAAAGGGCGACTTGTGCAAAAATGGGCATCCTGGTGAATCGAAAACCCGAAAGGGCGGTTCAGGCAAAAATTAGGGATAAATAAAAAAAAATTTGTACACCCGGCAAGTTGAAAACCAGAAAGGGCGACTTGGGCAAAAAGGGGTTTCCCGGTGGACTGAAAACCCGAAAAGGCGGTCCAGGCAAAAGTTAGGGAATTAAAGTGTATGACTATATCTCATCAGATCACTTTAAGAACAATCTCTTCACCAACAAGCTCCAAGCTTCTGATCAATCCAATCATCGACGGACAAAGCAGCGAATGGACAAGATACTCAGAGTTGTGGAGGCTATAGCAGAATGGGAACCCCATGGAATTGTTACACATAGCCATCTTTCTTTTGTATACAATTTTTGAATTTTTACGACGACATTCTCTTACTAGGATGTTTGTCTCCTTTGTACAAAGATACTTACAAAAGTTAATACAAAGTACTTCAAAGTGCAGAAATTTGCTTTCCTTTCTTTCTTTTTACACTCATGTTTTATTTGAAAACGTCCAAAGTTTTGTTAAATAGGCATATGCATTTGAATATAATCACTGCTTACAAATAAAACGAAATTGAGAAAGGATAATTACTGATAGGTTGAAGGTGGAGGAAGATATCTTTGTTCCATTCCAGAAGAAATCCCCTGCAATACATTGTCAGATCCTGAACAAAGCCGAAGTCCCAAAGTATGTGTCCCCAGCGGAGTTAAATTTCAAAATCCCCAGCGGAGCCCGAAAACCCTTAAATACCTATCCCCAGCGGAGCCAGAATATTCTAAACCTATTTCCCCAGCAGGTTATCTTAAAAGTCTGAGAATCAAGCAGATAACGATTAATTTCTTGGCTTCCCCAGTAGAGTGGCGTACAACCCAAGCTCCTGATTCCACCGGCCGAGTAAACATTCTTCCCAGAGTTATTTCTCAGCAGATCAAAGATTCTTGGTTTCATTTCTCCAGCAGAATCCTTCTAGGTTCCAACTCCCCAGTAGAGGTTTTCATAATTTTCCTTAGTTCCCAGGAAAGTAATGAAGGATCCTCATTCCCCGCAGAAGTTGTCAGAACCCTTGTGAACCCCCACAAGTCATCAAAGATTTTTAATCCCCAAGCAGTCAGCAAGGATTTTTCATCTTCAACAATCAAAGATTTTGAATCCTCAGCATCGATCAAGAATTTACTTTCTCCGGCAGCAGTCTAAGATTTCATTATTTCCGACTATCAAGTATTTATTTTTCCTCAGCAAGACAGCTACTCAGCCTACATGCATAACCATTACATTCATATATCATAAACATTAATGAAACGCAATTCATTGCATCATACATATCATGCAACATAACTTTGTGTTTTAGCTAACGTTTTACCCTTTTCAGGATAAGATTAAAAGGCTATCGTTAACAATTATTCAGATACAGTATGGATACACCCCAGACACGGCGGTCATTCTATTACTCATTCAGAATTTCAAGTCAAAATACAGTACGGATACACCCCAGACACGGCGGTCATTCTACTAGTCATTCAGACTTCAACAATCTGATATAGACTAGATACGCTCCAGACACGGCGGCCATTCTATCTCACATTCAGATTCAACTATCAACCTCAAGTTCAAATACGCTCCAAACACGGATGCCATTATGGCCCTTACACCAGCAGTTTGATTCTCCCTAGTGCAGTCGCCACGGAAATCATTCTTTCGCTTATTCAGATCCCAGTTACAGTCTCAGATACACTCCAGACACGGAAGTCATTCTGCGACTCATACAGATCTCAACTTCAGATACAATACAAATATACTCCAGACACGGCAGTCATTCTGATATTCATTCAAAGTTCAAATACAGTTATAGCTCATATACGCTCTAGACACGGACGCCATTCTTTTGCTCATACAGACTCAGTCTCCAGATACAGTTCAAATGCATTCTAGACACGGATACCATTTTGATGCTCATTCTTCTGACCTAAAACATTGGAATTCAACAAACATTCTTGGATGGCATCTTTAAGCCCATCTCCAGAAAGATTCCACCATCTCCAAATGGCATCTTTAAGCCCATTTCCTCAGCTATATTTTGACGAGTGCAAATTTACGGGCACTCTAGTGTCCAATCCTCTTTTACCTTCGAGTCGCGAAAGGCAAACTTGCCAATCTAACTCTTCAGGTTCAAGAAGATTGAACAGGGGCAACTGTTGTACCCCAAAATTTTCCCTCTCATTTTATCAACATTTCTCATCACAAGGCCCTTGGAACTCAAGATCAAGCTAGGGTTTGCTCTGCTCAAGACACCTCCTTGCACTGTTGACCTAAATTAGGGTTTGAGTTTGCACAGGGATGTTTTGACCCACAATTCCCAAAGTGACTTTCATACTTCATGTTGGACTCATAAGTTTTCCCATACCAAGTTTCAATCCTTGATTCAAATTTTTGCCCAGTCAATTGGACAGTTGACCTAGAAATCAGCTGCATTGGGGAAAAAGTCAATTGTGGCCAATTTACAGTCAAACCTCATGAATTTTGACCCACATCAACATTATGAACTCATGTGAACCATTTGATCAAGTTTGGATCACAATTCCACAAGAAATTTGATCAGATCACCAAAAGGGCAAAATGGTCATTTTTAGGGTTTTGACTGTACAAAGGCAATTTTTGACTGTACAAAGGCAATTTTTGACTGTTTGACCTAGCCAATGGCAAGTAAAGCTCAACCATGGACTCAAGGACTCAATGACATTGTCTTGACTCATTCAACAAGTTCAAAAGATCCCAAATGCATAGGATTGACAGATGAATTTTTCAGTCAACTGATCAAAATTTGACTGTACACTGAAAAGTCAAACTTTGACTTTTTGATCAAAATCAAGTGCCAAGAGTCATTTTTCACCAAGACATGTCAAATTATGAAACTTGTTCATCAAGAAACCCAAAATTACAAATTAGGGTTTGAAATTGAAAATTTTCACAACTTAGAAATTTTCTAAGTTATGAAATTTTCTTAATTTTTCCTAACTTTGTCCCATATTTTCACCAAGATGAAAAGGGATTCAATCAAAACTTACAACATGAAAGTTGTAGTCCATCACAAAGTATACAAATTTTATTCACAAAGTTTTCTCAAAAGAAGATTGTATCTCAAGTTATGATTTTTGGAACAAGGGTACCTAAAACTTTTAACCTAGAGAAATTTTGCCCTAGTTTAGGCAGGATTTTGACCCATCTTCTTGGCCATTTTTCACATAGTTCCACTTGGAGTCTTAAGTTGAACTTCAAATATGGATTATAGTACATGTTGCAAGATTTCCAAATTGTCCAAGAACTACGCAAACACCTTTGTGGTTAGGGAGAATCGAATGCTTGAATTTGGCAAAAATTCACTTTGTAACCATGGCCAATACATGTTCATACCAAGTTGCAAATCTGACCAAACTAGCTTAGTACATAATTACAGGTCTCTAAACCCTTCAACACTAAAAAATTGAATGCAAATACATTGGTTAGAGGCATTGTCCTGATCAAGGGAGCATTATACATTGAATACTTCCATTTTGGGCATAAAGATCACACTTCCATTTTCATAAAGCATAACTTTTGCAAAGTTGTTTTTCTTGAGCTTTGAACTTCTTCCTTTGCAGCAAACAAGTTCCACAAACTTAGGCAAAGGTACAAGAAGTTGGTGCATGCTTGGAGATAGCCTGTACAGGCCTATCTCATTTCACTTCAAACTTTGCTTTCAAAACAAGTCAAATGGCCAGAAGCTCATAACTCACACATCTGATAAAATCAACTCAAGCAAAGTTTTCAAACAAGTTTCTCATATCCTTGTAAGCCAGAAGCACGAGCCTTTGACCTCTCAAACCTCCTCATACTCAAAAACCACATTTTCTTGCAAAACAGGGCAAGCCTTGCAGAATCACTTCCATCTTCACTTTGCCTCGTGCGTTTTGCCTCCAACTTATTCCAACACCTTCCATTCAACTCACTCAAACTATCCCAAACCTCCATTGCCAACTGTAACTCCATTTACAGTGTTCACCATTTTTGTTTGAAAGCTTTGCAGGTTGAGTTCTGTAGCACAATTTAGGCCACTTCAAAACAAACTAAGCATTGGGAAAGGTTCAACAAACATCAAGCACCTTCAAAAGAACCTCAGGCCCCATTGAAAGTTGTTGCATTGTCCAGATCGAACTCAACTGAAACAGGTATTTCATGAACTTCTATCTCTCTATTTAGGAACATTTAGACTTAGTTTTGTGAATGAAAGATGTTGTATTCATTGCCCTGAAACCATATATGTGCTTAGTTTTCATTTATATTAATCCTGCTAGGAGAATTTCATCCATGAACTTTATGAAAAAACTAGGTTAGAAATTAGGGCCAGAGAAATTCTCTCTGGTATTTGAGAGTTAGATTTAATGTTTTATATGGTTGAAATCGTTGTTTGATGCTCTACAAGTTTCATGTTTTGAATTTTATCAAAGGATCACGTTTCCAGGAGTTGGCAGTTTGTACACAGAAGGCGCGTGTTTTTGTTTGAACAGAGGAAGAAGATGAAGTAGCTGGGTTGGGCCTGGTTACTTTCTACCATCGGATCCACGAGCACCTGACTGAAGATCACATCCACCTCAAGGATGCCATCGAAACCCTCATCAAGGGTGGCAAACTCGGGCAATATCGACGAAATGACACCCCACATTGGGATACCTGCGAGGCGAAAGAGGTCGAGGAAGAAACCTGACCAATAGACGAGTCAGACCCCATCCAGATAACTTTCCCTGTGACAAGGATGGAGGACTTCTACGTCCCTGATAGATACGAGGAAGAACCCTTTCCCATGCACAGTAGATGGGAGAAATTCCCCTCCGCCATGGTCATAACCGGCGGGGGGTTCAATGACCTCTCCATAAAATCCGCAAAAAGGAAGCTCGATAAGTTGGTCGACGCGGCCCCGACTCAAGCGGTGATGCTCGAGAGGGTCAAGGGCAAATCGGAACCAATCACCTTCTACCTTGAGGAGTTGCCCGGAGGGGCCCCTAACTCAAGCATCCCTTTGCTGGTGAGGGAAAGAATGGCTAATTTTGATGTACACCGCATCTTGGTCGATGGGGGGAGTTCCATCAACGTCATGTACAACCATCTGTTTCGAACCTTGCAGCTCGACGACACCCACCTTTCACCATACATGGGGTCCGACCTGCAAGGATTCAATGGCTTGACCTCCAAACCATGGGGGTACATTGAGCTTTTCGTCACCTTCGGGGAAGAAACCGCCTCCCGGAAGATCAAGGTTATGAGGGAAAGGCCCCTCTACAAGTATTTTAATGATGTCAAAACTATTATTACTCACTCTCAATTTGGGTTGGTCCTATGAACAATCTTGTTATGGAATGGTTAGAATGAAGATCTTCAGAAACACTTATTTTTGAGAAAATTCAATCTATGTGTCAACTCAAAGATATGTGCGGTCGACTCATCACCTTCAACCAAGCCCTAGATGTGTCAGATTGACCCTTCCGGTCGACTCAACCTGGGAATCAAAATATTCAACTATTGCGTCGATGCAGGCCCTATAGCGGTCAACACACTGTACTTCAAAATGGATTTTCCTCAAACTACTGGATGTGTCACATCGACCCTTCTGGTCGACTCAACTTGAGAATCAAGATATTCAAAGTTTACATCGATGCAAGTCCTGAAGCGGTCGACGCATTACACTTCAAAACAATTTTCCCTTCATTTGCGGGTTGTGCCGCACCGACCCCCCTTTCTATTTGAGTCGAACGCTCACTGCCTTCATCTGTTTTTATGCTATGTTTGTGGGTCTTGACTATCAGATAACACACATATATATATATATATATATATATATATATATATATATATATATATATATATATATATATATATATATATATATATATATATATATATTCATTATTCATTATTATTTAAAGTTAACAAGAACTAGTGAAAGATACACATAGTGCTCATCATCTTCATCCTCTCTTCTCAAAAATCAACATCTACACATAATCATGGTTGTCGATTCAAGAAAAGTGTTGTGATGATAACGTTCAAATCAAGGATTCAATTCAGATTTGGGTTGAGCAATTGTGGGCTGTTCTTGAATAAAATTGCTTGGATTTTCTCCTCCAAGATTCCTATTAGTGTGAGGGTTTTTGCACAAGTCTTTGCTTCATTGAATTCAACCGAGTGAAAGTATTAATAAATGGTGGGTTTTCTTAATCAAGTAGCAGTAACCGGAGGATTGTGAAGATAGATTTGGGGTCAAATTGCTTGCGATCAAAATCATCCGAGTGAAAGGATTAAGAAATGGTGGGTTTGATTAATCAAGTAGCGGTAACCAGAGGCTTGTTCGAAGAACTTGGCACTTGGTTTTGCTCAAACCAAGGAAAGGGAAGAAGATTGTTACATCATCAACATTGGTTTGTTTGTATTGTGAACTATCTCTTCTCTTGTAACATTTGCAACTTAATATCAAGTATCTCAATTCTAGATTCTAGAATTAGGGGCAGACGTACCCTACGCGAGGACGACAAGGGGAACTGCCTTAATAAATCGTGTGTTATTCTTATTTTTATTTATCTCCATATTTGATTACTACAATTGTGAAAATTAACTTGTCAAATCTGCATGTACTGAAATTGTGGTGTGTTGAGATCATTTTACAACATTGGTAACAATCCTTTTGATTGATACCTAAGAAAACTCACCACTACAATTTAGTAAAATCAAACCTAAGGTGCTTTACTCATAAGGTGTTTGACAAATTGACTAATTCACAAATTATTCATTGTGTTTAGCTTTATCTTATTCAACTTATTGGAAGTAATTCATATTCACTGAGGGTGTATAAGTGATTGACAAATTGAGTAAAACGCATTGATTCTTACTTTGTCATTCTATCCCAAACGGTTACGCATATCTGATCTTTTCAATAGACGATCATTTGGATGATTGGAGATTACGGGAAGCTTTCGCATATATTTCTGAAAAACAATTTTAAAAAGCGCAAATCATCTTAAACGATCTATTCAACCCCTTCTAGATCGATCACATCATCTAACAAGTGGTATCAGAGCACTGGTTCATCTAGTGCTTCACATGTTACTTTCTAGAATATGGAGAACGATCCAAAAGGGGCTTATATGAGAGCTCCTGTTTTCATCGGTGAAAACTATAACTATTGGAAAGATTGTATGCGTGTGCATATTAACTCTGTTAATAGAAAGATATGGAAAGTTATCGAGGATGGTCCTATGCAAATAACCATGACCAATGAGGATAACATCACCATACCAAAACCGAAAGCACTATGGGATGAGGAAGACGAGAAAAAGTATAGCTATGATTGGAAAGGTAGAAATATGAGTATTGCTTCTTTATGTGTTGATGAATATTTTAGAGTGTCACATTGTGCTACTACTAAGGCAATGTGGGATGCTCTACAAATTTCCCATGTGAGGAGAAATGATGTTAAACTTTCTAGAATCAATACATTGACTCAAGAGTTTGATCTCTTTCACATGAAGCATGGTGAAACCATGGCTCATATGCAAAAGAGATTTTTTTATATAATCAATCGCTTACACACTCTTGGTCATATTACTTCTAATGTTGTTGATACTAACAAAATTTTAAGATGTCTTAATAGGGAATGGCAACCTAAAGTTACAACAATCAAGGAAGATAACAATCTAGCTACACTAGACATAACAACATTGTTTGGGAAGCTTCAAGAGCATGAGCAAGAGCTCATAAATCTAAATAAGCACGAGAAAAAGGAAAAGAAAGGAAAACCAAAAGACACGGAAAAGAAGTCTATTGCATTAAAGGCTTCAAGTTCAAAGGTCTCCACCAATAACTCATGTGTGAGTGAGTCCAGTGATGATGGTGAAAGCTCAAGTGAAGACATGGGGTTGTTTGTGAGAAAATATCATAGATATCTCCGAAAGAATGAATTCCAACACTCGGAGAAAAATCTCATCAATTATAGAAGCCAATCAAAACCGTCAAGACAAGATGAAGTCAATAAATCTAAATCAAGAGGATCATGTTTTAACTGCGGAAAACCCAGTCACTACAAACCGGATTGCCCATTGCTCAAGAAAGACAAAGGAAACGAAAAATTCCAAAAGAGACCTACCAAAGCTAGAAGAGAATACATTGATTGGGATAGTGATAGTGAAGCCTCAAGCAAAAGCGACTCTAGTGACAAAGAATAAACGGTCAACCTTTGTCTCATGGCTCATCAAAAGAAGAAAAGCAATGTAAGTCACTCTAAATATGATCATATTGATAAAATGTCTCACATAGAATTGCAAAGAGCTATTGATACTTTACAAAATGAGGCAAAAGAAGCTTTTAAACGAATAGCCTCAAACAAGAAAATATTTTCATACCTTGAGCAAAAAGTGTCCAATTCCGAAAAAGAGTTGGAAGCTCTTAAGGCATCCATGGTAGAGAAAATCAAAAATGATAGCAAAGATGATAAGTTTTCTTGGCATGGTTGGGCTGGATGTGAAACTTGTTATATTTGACAAAGAGAGGTAAAAACTCTTAAAGCCAAACTTGACAAGGCCCTACAACCCAAAATTACTTTTTAGCATTGATAGATCAAATTTCAGAAGTAGTATGATTAATCCTTATAAAAATACACTTATGAAATAAGAGATCCTCCAAGCAAAAGTAACTTACCCAAAATTTTAACTTGTTTATATTGTTGCAAAAAGGGGCACACCATTGGAAAATGTCGATTTAGGAGGTTTTTGGTTCCTCAAGGCATTTTCAAATGGTTGCCAAAATGCAACTCAAGTATCACTCACACACAAGGACCCAATAAAAATTGGGTACCTATTTCCCTTGTTTAAACTTATAGGTGGAATGTCTTGAGACTACGGAGAAAAGATGGTTTCTCGATAGTGGATGCTCAAGACATATGACGGGAGACATCTCCCTATTTTTTGACTTTGTGGCGAAAAAGAAAGGATTTGTAACCTATGGCGACAATAACAATGGAACAATACTCGGTAAAAGTAATGTAGGTAATCCCTCTTCTACTACTATCTTAGATGTCCTATTAGTTGATGATCTTAAACACAATCTTATTAGCATTAGTCAATTGTGCAACAAAGGATACAATGTATCTTTTTCAAAATATTGTTGCATAATTTAACACAATAATAAGAAAGATGATGTGTTCAAAGGCTTGAGGGTAAATAATGAATACATGCTTGACATGAATAATGTATCCCTAACTGGAGCTAAATTTCTAGTCACTTTAAATGAGGATTCATTGCTTTGGCATAGACGTCTTGCTCACTTGAATTTCGATTTGTTAAATAAAATTTTCTCAAAAGATTTAGTAGTCGGTTTACCAAAACTAAAATTTTCCAAAGATCACTTATGCGATGCTTTCCAAATGGGGAAGCAAACAAGAATCTCGTTTAAATCTAAAATCATTGTTTCTACAACGATACCTCTTGAATTTATTTATATGGATCTTTTTGGACCATCTAGAATTAAAAGTCTAGGTGGTAACTACTATGGATTCGTTATTGTAGATGATTACTCAAGATTTTGTTGGACAATTTTCTTAGCAAATAAAAGTGACACCTTTCCGGCATTTGAAAATTTTGCCAAGATTTCTCAAAACAAATTAAACACTAGCATAGTTACTATTCGAAGCGATCACGGTGGTGAATTCGAGAATAATCACTTTGATAAATTTTGTGAAAAATACGGCATTGATCATAACTTTTCCACCCCACGTACTCCGCAACAAAATGGAGTGGTCGAACGTAAAAACTATGTTTTAGAAGAACTCAGAAGAACTATGATCAATGAACACCGTCTTCCAAAATACTTTTGGACCGATGCCATTAACACGGCATGCTATGTATTGAATAGGGTCCTAATACGTCTTATTCTAAACAAAACTCCCTATGAACTTTTGAAAGGAAGAAAACCAAATATTTCTCATCTTCATGTTTTCAGATGTAAATGCTTTGTGTTAAATAATGGTAAGGAGAATCTAGGCAAATTTGATTCAAAAACTGACGAAGGTGTTTTTATCGGATACTCTCAATTAAGTAAAGCCTATAGAGTATTTAATAAAAGATTACATATAATTGAAGAGTATGTGCATGTTTTCTTTGATGAATTCGATCCGAAATTAGTCGGAAAGGGTAGTGCTTATGATGGTGCAGGTGTATCTTCGGAAAGCATACTACAAGATCCCAAAGAAAAGGACTCGGAATCTACTAAAATTGAAGAAGAGTTGGATCAAGTATCCTAAAAAGAGGGGAAGATCATCCAAACAATAAAAATGTTCTTCCCTTGGAATGGAAAACCTCTAAGGATCATCCCATCGACAACATCCTAGGAGATATATCAAAGGGAGTCACCAATCGCTCTAAGTTAAGTAACTTTTGTTATCATTTTGCTTTCGTCTCTCAAATTGAACCAAAAAACTCTAAGGATACCTTACTCGATGAACATTGGTTTTTAGCCATGCAAGAGGAACTAAATCAATTTAAAAGAAATGAGGTTTGGGACCTTGTCCCCCCTCCGCGAGATCATCGAGTTATTGGAACTAAATGGGTTTTTAGGAATAAACTAGACGAAAACGGAATTATAACTCGCAACAAGGCTAGACTTGTTGCCCAAGGGTATAATCAAGAGGAAGGCATCGATTATGAGGAAACATATTCTCCGGTTTCCCAACTCGAGGCTATACGCATTTTGCTTGCATATGCATGCTCACAAAACTTCAAATTATTTCAAATGGATGTAAAAAGTGATATCTTAAATGGATACATTAATGAAGAAGTTTATGTGTCTCAACCTTCCGGTTTTGAGAATTTTGAGAATCCTAACTATGTTTACAAACTTAAGCATGCACTATACGGTCTCAAACAAGCCCCCAGGGCTTGGTACGAACTTCTTAGCAAATTCTTACTAGATTAAGGATTCTCAAGATGAAAGGTTGACACAACCCTTTTTATTAAGCATGAAGAAAAACATTTTATTTTAGTTCAAGTTTATGTAGATGACATTATTTTTGGTTCTTCTAACATATCTTTGGTCAAGAAATTCTCTAAGCTAATGCAGGGAGAATTTGAGATGAGCATGATGGGGGATTTAAACTACTTCCTTGGACTTCAAATCAAGCAACTAAATGAAGGGACATTCGTGAGTCAAACAAAATATTGTCTTGACCTACTCAAGAGATTTGACATGACAAACTCAAAAGCAACCGATACTCCTATGCCTACAGCCGTGAACTTAGACCGAGATGATAATGGTAAACCTGTCGATATAAAAAGGTATAGATGTATGATTGGTTCCCTTCTCTATCTTACGGCCTCTCATCCAGATATCATGTTTAGTGTTTGCATGTGTTCTCGGTTTCAATCTTGTCCTAAGGAGTCACATTTAAAAGCCGTAAAGCGCATACTTAGGTACCTTAGTGGTACAAATAGGTATGCAATTTGGTACTCCAAGGGTAGTGATTGTTCTTTGGTTGGCTATTCCGATTCCGACTTTGCCGGTTGTAAATAGGATAGGAAAAGCACTAGTGGTACTTGTCATTTCTTTTCAAATTCTTTGGTCAGTTGGCATAGCAAAATGCAAGTTGTCATTGTCTTGTCAACCGCCAAAGCAGAATACGTTGTAACCGGTAATTGTTGTGCCCAAATTTTATGGCTCAAACAACAATTGCTCGACTTAAATGTCCGACTTGATCATATTCCTATTTTTTGTGACAATACAAGTGCCATCAACCTAACCAAAAATCCAATTTTTTCACTCTCGCACTAAACATATTGAGATAAGGCATCATTTCCTAAGGGATCATGTGGAAAAGGGTGATGTCATATTCGAGCATGTTGATAGCAAAAATCAACTTGCTGACATTTTTCCTAAACCACTCTCTACGGAACCCTTCTTTCACATCCAAAGGGAACTTGGTGTTCTCGATATCTCGGATAGGTTGCAACTTAATTAAGTTGCATGCTCCTTATATTATTGGACATATTCTCTTAATGCTTGATACACTTATGGATAGTTTTAATTAAATCTCTCATCAATCTTCATAAAGGTAATATCGTTCTCATCTATTTCCTATTCTTGACTATGTGTAAATGCTAAAATTTCTCTTCTTTATTTATTAAGTGCATGGGGCTTTTACATGTTATATTAATTGCATGAAATCAATTGAAAAAGCTGCATAAAATAAAAAATCTTTATTGTTGAGTCGACTCATAACATGAATGCGTCGACACGTACCATATAACTCACTCAACATTAATTAGAATTATCCCTGCGTCGACTCAAAGCTCTATAAGCGGTTGACGCATCGCGTAAAAATCAGATTCCTTTGGTTTTATATCATATTGTTCTTATGTTTTCTAAAAACACCCATTTCTCTCAAAACCCTCAAAAATCATTTCTCTCAAAATCTCCCTCACATACCCATTTCTCTTAAGAAACTCTTCTAATGGATTCAAGGGTAACCAAAAAGAGAACCTTCAGAAGCATCTCCTCCTGTGTTCCTTCTGATATTCCGGTAACTTCACTTTCACTTCTCTCTGATGATATTGATGGTACTTTTGCAGACACTTTTGGTAAAATAAGTATAGTTAGACAATCAAATTTATATCTGAAAACTTTGGGTCATATGCATCTTCTTAAAATTATAGAATTGTTAAGATTTCATAAATTTCACTTATTTCTTGAATGTGATACCCCTTGTAATGAGGATTTAGTCAAAATGTTATATGCTGGCATGCAAGGAAATTTTAAAGGATTTAAGTTTAAGTATAGAATAAAAAAAATATTAAATGGTGAGCTCGCATGTATGGAAAGACATATTTGGTATGTGGCCAATTGACTCCGATGCTATTAAAATTTCTGATATTGTTCTTGCCCCTAACTATGAATTCAAGTCTGCTTTAAACTCCATGCTTAAGAAGCCTTACAGTGATAGAATTATGAATAGTAATTTATTTCCAAGATTTGTAGCTACTGGTGCCCTAGCTCCATTTAATAAAATTATCCTTTGGATCGTTTTCCACATTATTCGACCTAAGAAGGGAGGTCTCTCTCGTGTGGATAAAGCTGAGGTTCAACTGCTTTATGTTTTGAAACATAAGATAAAGGTTCATTGGCCACATTATTTTTCTAGCATAATGTTCGATCTGCACAATTCAGGAAGAGGCACCGCACTATGATGTCCCTCTTTCATTCAAAGAGTTCTGAATCGAGAAAATATTAAAGTTCTAGGTAGGAATTCCTTATGTTGGAATGTCTTCTGATCTAGAATTTACAAAGAAATCACATACTTTGATGGGCTTCCAATGGGATCACAAAGAACAAAGATACCGTTATGTTGTGAGAAGTACTTATGTTACGTTCCCAAATAGTGATGGCGAAGAAGATCATAATGAAGAAGAAGAGTACGAGGAAGAATAATGTGAAGAAAATATGGACGAATATGCCCAGGATCCCCAAGAGAACAATGCAAATGTGATAGCTCTTTTGGAGAAAATGCAGATCCAACAAAACAAAGACGCATTCCTTCAAAATGAGAGGATTTCAAACCTCTACAACCTTGTTAAAGTCCAATATGAAATTTTCTCAACCTATTCAAATGTTCAAGCTCAGAGGTACTCCACATTACAAGGCATGCTTCAATCACAAGCTGAAAACCTTGCCTCCTTTCAATCCACCTTCCTTCAGCATTTTCCAAACCTTTCACCGGATGCTCCAGAAAACCATGACAACGACAACCTAGATAATTGATTCATGTCTATGTGTAATTTTGTTTAAGTCCTTATGTTGCCTTTCTTTTGTTAAGCTTATTCACTTATCTTTATTAACTGGTTTATAATATTCAACATACATATGTCTAATTATTGCACTTTATGATCCGCACTAATCTCGTTTTATGTGAATCATTGTTAGTGTATTAAGTTGCAAATAGATGATGATTTTGCATTTGAATTTTTTTTTTACTCTTGACCTTGTGCTTTTTCTCTTTTTGATGTTGTCAAAGGGGGAGAAGTGAACATACAAAAGATTATATGTAGCTTGCAAGCGGTGTTTTACGGAACGCACAAACTCAGGGGGATCATATTTGAGCATTGTTTTGCCATCATAAAAAAGGGGGAGTATGTGAGGGAAAGGTCCCTCTACAAGTATTTTAATGATGTTAAAATAATTATTACTCACTCTCAATTTGGGTTGGTCCTATGAACAATCTTTCTGTGGAATGGTTGTAATGAAGATCTCCAGAGACACTTATTTTTGAGAAAATTCAATCTATTTCTCGACTCAAAGATATGTACGGTCGACTCATCACCTTCAACCAGGCCCTGGATATGTCAGGTCGACCCTTACGTTCGACTCAACCTGGGAATCAAAATATTCAACTATTGCATCGACGCAAGCCCTGTAGAGGTCGACGCATTGTACTTCCAAATGGATTTTCCTCAAACTGCTGGATGTGTCACGTTGACCCTTCCGGTCGACTCAACCTGGGAATCAAGATATTCAAAGTTTTCTCCGACAAAAGTCCTGAAGAGGTCGACGCATTACACTTCAAAACATTTTTCCCTTCATCTGCGGGTTGTGTCGCGCGACCCCCCCCCCCCCCCCCCCCCTTTCTGTTTAAGTCGACCGCTCGCTTTGTTCATATGTTTTTCTGCTATGTTTGTGGGTTTTAACTATTAGGTAACACACACACACACACACACACACATATATATATATATATATATATATATATATATATATATATATATATATATATATATATATATATATATATATATATATATATATATATATATATATATATATATATATATATATATATATATATATATATATATATATATATATATATATATATATATATATATATATATATTATGCATTATCATTTGAAGTTAACAAGAACTAGTGAAAGATACATATAGTGCTCATCATCTTCATCCTCTCTTCTCAAAAATCAACATCTACACATAATCATGGTTGTTGATTCAAGAAAATTGTTGTGGTGATAACGTTCAAATCAAGGATTCAATTCAGATTTAGGTTGAGCAATTGTGGGCTGTTCTTGAATAAAATCGTTTGGATTTTCTCCTCCAAGATTCCTATTGGTGCGGGGTTTTTGAACAAGTCTTTGCTTCATTGAATTCAGCTGAGTGAAAGGATTAAGAAATGATGGGTTTTCTTAATCAAGTAGCGGTAACTAGAGGACCGTGAAGATAGATTTGGGGTCAAATTGCTTGTGATTGAAATCAGCCGAGTGAAAGTATTAAGAAACGGTGGGTTTGCTTAATCAAGTAGCGGTAACCGGAGGTTTGTTCGAAGAATCTGGCACTTGGTTTTTCTCAAACCAAGGAAAGGGAAGAAGATTGTTACATCAACAACATTGGTTTGTTTGTATTATGAACTATCTCTTCTCTTGTAACATTTGCAACTTAATATCAAGTATCTCAATTCTAGATTCTAGAATTGGGGGAAGACGTACCCTGTGCGAGGACGACAAGGGGAACTGCCTTAACAAATCGTGTGGTCTTCTTCTTTTTCTTTATCTCCATACTTGATTACTACAATTTGTGAAAATTAACTTGTCAAATCTGCATGTACTGAAATTGTGGTGTGTTGAGATCATTTTACAAGATTGGTAACAATCCTTTTGATTGATACCTAAGGAAACTCACCACTACAATTTAGTAAAATCAAATCTAAGGTGCTTTGCTCATAAGATGTTTGACAATTTGACTAATCCACAAATTATTCATTGTGTTTAGATTTATCTTATTCAACTCATTAGAAGTAATTCATATTCATTGAGGGTGTATAAGTGATTGACAAATTGAGTAAAACACATTTATTCTTACTTTATCATTCTATCCCATACGGTTACACATATCCGATCTTTTCAATAGAGGATCATTTAGACGATTGGAGATTCCGGGAAGCTTTCGCATATATTTTTGAAAAACAATTTTAAAAAGCGCAAATTATCTTAAACGATCTATTCAACCCCCCTTCTAGATCGATCACATCGTCTAACAAAGGTGCGATTTCTAGTCATCGACTGTCCATCTCTCTACAAATGCATCCTAGGGAGACCGACGCTGGCCAAATGGAACGTCGTGCCTTCCACTGTCCACCTGAAGATGAAATTCTACACCCGGAGAGGGCGTGTCGCCACCATCCACTGAGACATCCCGGCTGCCAGAAGATGTTTTTACGCGACTTCCAAGGGGAAGAGCATGGTCGACACTGGAGCCCGATTTGCCAAAAGAGCTACTACTGCTCAACCTGAATTGTAGCCTACTCGGACAGAGGAAAAAAGGGCTCCGCCAAAGGTCGACTCAATCTCACTCGACACCCGCTCCGACAAGGATGAAGTCCCCAATGGAGAATAAGAACTCCTCTGACCCATCCCATACGGAGACTTCGAGTTCGTCCCCCTTGGTGAAGACCCTCACAAAGGCGTGAAGATCAGCACCAGACTCCCCGACTTGGCAAGGAAGAAAATCAAATCTTGTTTGCGGGAGAATGCGGACCTGTTCGCATGGAGTGCTGCGGAGATGCCCGGACTCGACCCCGAGGTCTCCTGTCACCAATTGGCCATTAATCCAGCCGCTAGGGAAGTAGTGCAACATAGACGTATGCATTCTCCTGAGAAAGCGCAGGCTGTTGAAAATGTTGTAAAAGACCTCCTATAGGCAAATTTTATTTTTTGAGGCCTGGTATTCAACCTGGATCTCAAACGTTGTACTTGTTAAAAAGAATAATGGAAAATGGAGAGTGTGTATTGATTATACTGATCTTAATCGGGCATGTCCCAAAGATGCTTTCCCTTTACCTAATATTGACATGCTGGTCGACAACTCGACCGACTATAAAATTTTATCATTTATGGACGTCTACTCGGGCTATAACCAAATTCCAATAACGATGAGTGACAAGCATTTCACCGCTTTCATGACCATCTCGGGCAACTACTACTACAACGTAATGCCCTCCGGTATAAAAAATGCTGAGGCAACATACCAGCGGATGATGAATAAAGTCTTCCATGACGAGATCAGTTATATGCTCAAAGTGTACATAAACGACATGATCTCCAAATCTCGAATGGATACTGATCATGCTGCCCACCTCAAAAGAGTCTTCGCCCAAGTGCGACAATGAAAAATGAGATTTAACCCCGAGAAATGCACCTTAGGGGTTAAGATGGGAAAATTCCTCGGCTTCTATCTGATTGAACGAGGAATTGAAGCCAACCCCGACAAGTGTCGGGCATTCTATGATCTTCCTACACCTAGCTCGAAGAAATCTATACAAGTCTTAAACAGTATGCTCACCTCGCTTTCCCATTTCGTGGAAAAATCCGAGCAACACGCTCTACCATTTTTCAAATTTCTACGTAAAAAGGCACCTTTTGAGTGGACCGAGGAATGCGAGCAAGCCCTCCTCCATCTCAAGCAAATCCTTTAACAACTGCCCGTGCTGTCGTGACTTGAGAACAGGGAACCCCATTGCTTTACCTGGCCATCTCTGCCAAGGCTGTAAGCGCGACCCTCATTCGTGAGACTCCAAACGGGTAAAAACCAGTGTATTTTATGAGCAAAGCGCTTCAAGGGCCCGAGGTTAGGTATCAACATATTGAAAAAGTGTCCTTGGCTCTCATCAACGCAACGAGGAGACTTAGACATTACTTATTGGCCCGCACGATCATCGTACAAACAGAGCAACCCGTAAGATAGCTCCTATGCCGACCCGATATGGATGGTCGAATGCTAAAATGGTCATTGGAGCTATTAGAGTTCAACGTCCAATACAAAAGCAGGAAGATCCTTAAAGCCCAAGCGCTGGTCAAATTTATCGCATACATGACCCCTCACAATCCCCCATAGGGAAGAAGCATAAGTGGACCATCTTTGTGGACGGAGCTTCCAGCTCGACAGGGAGCAAAGCAGGAATCCTCCTCAAGAACGAGGAAGGTGTTGTGATCGAACACTCCCTTACCCTTTATTTTCGAACGTCAAACAATTAGGCTGAATATGAGGCCCTGTTTGCAGGATTAAGGCGAGTCGAGGATTTAGATGCCCAAGAAATACAAATTTTCACAAACTCCTAACTCATCGCATCTCAAGTACAAGGGGGATACTAGGCTAAGAACAACAACCTCGTTGAATACCTGAACCTAGTCAGAGAACATATGAAGAGGTTCAACTAGGCAGAAATAAAACACGTACCATGCAAACATAACACACAGGCAGACATACTTTCAAAGCTCGCGAGCACAAAGAAGAAAGGCGGGAACAAATCCATCACCCAAGAATCCATTTCTCTCCTGAGTATTGAAAAGTCCAATATGCCACCTGAGGTAAATGCCATCGGGGACACATCATGTTGGATGACCCCGGTGTTCAACTTTCGGACAAAGGGGGAACTGGCCGTTGACCAAAGGGAGGCCGCTGTGACAAAACGACGAGCATGTTCGTATATGGTACTCGAACACAAACTTTACCGTTGAGGATTCTCCATCCCGCTCCTAAAATGTGTTGAGGAATCCATAATCCCCAAGATACTGCGGGAAATCCACAAAGGAATCAACGACCAACACATGTGCGGAAGGTCTCTGGTACGAAAGGCGATGCGAGCAGGCTATTACTGGCCGACCATGCAGCAAGATGTAAAGGAGCATGTCAAGAAATGCGACAAGTATCAGAGGCACGCGGACATGCACCTCACACCCCTGCACGAGCTCAAACCATTGTCCTTACCATGGCCATTCGCCTGGTGGGGAATGGACATTGTGATACGGTGGGAGAACTGACTTGAGGTTTTGCGTTTATGTTTGCAAATGTTTCGGTTTAGCAAGAGTCGCCACTGACTTTTTATTTTATCCATAGGAAAGGTCAAAAAGCACAGGAAAGACCTTTGAGATGTTTTCTTGGGTTCGGGGGGTAGATTATGATAAGGGAAGGTGCAAGCACCCTTTTCATCCATGGTTATCCATGGGCTCTTAGTTACTTGTTTAGATCACTTGCTTTTGCTTTTCAATTGTTTGAAATGGTGCTTTGTGTGTGGTTTTGAAAAATGTTTTGAAAAGAGGCCTTTTGTCTAGGCAACCTTTGTAATAATTCTTGTTTGAATGTATTCAAAGATGTATTATCTTTTGAAAAGATGTTGCAATGTTTGAAAGTTTGTTTTGGGAAATGTTTAGAAATTGTGTTGTGAGGTGTGTTTGAAAATAGCAAGGATGTTTTTGAGAGTTTTGATCAAGTAACTAAGAGTTGTCTACCCTACCTACTCAAAGATCTTTCCTACACATTTTTAACCCTTTTGACAATGTTGTTTTACCATTGCATTTGGTAAACAACCTTGTGTTTGGATGTTAAACGGGACAGGCGCGGGTCATCGTATTCAATCATTGAAAGCAACTTGTGGGACGCTCTAGCAATTTTGTAAGGGACGAGATCGTTTTATCGAAGGCAACATCGAGGGTCATCGAGGGACTACGATCTTTGTTTATCGAAGGGTCATTTGCTAGAGTGGCTCATATTCGAGGGACATGATTGTATTTCCGAGGCAACAAGCGAGGTTACCCTAGAGGTGCACGTGTGAGAAGTGTATTGATTTCAAGTTATTTATTCTTGGATTAGGTCATCTAGCGATTGATTTTTGAATCTTGCCATACACGCCTAATTACTATGCAATATATAGAAAGCAATAAACTGCGGAAATTAAAAGTCTAAGCTATTACAAAAGTATCCAGGAATGGGGGTATAATTATTACAAATGGGGATGAATCTCATAAGAATAGCAAAGTCCAAATATTACAACCAAATCGAATTGTCGCGATTCAATACAAAGCTATGACAAAATAAAATCAACAAAGTATGAGATGTATGTATTTACTTGGAAAGGAATAAAATAAAAATCTATTCTAAAAAGAAAAAAAACTATATTATTATTCTTTGTATTTTATTAATTTTAAAAAAAAAGTTTAAAGAAAGAAAAAATAATTAAATTAATTTAAATGATTTTTTGGTATTTTTATTAAATGTAAGAAAAATAATAAAAAGAAAATGATTAAAATAAAACTAATTAAGAAAATCAAATTTATTTTACAAAAATGAAGTTTTAATATATCACTAGTATATTTTTAACAAAAGAAATAAAAAATATAAATTAAAAGAAGAAAAGGAAAATTAACTTCAAGATTAATTTAATTTGATAAATAAAAAAAGTATTGAGTTTTTTTATGAAATTGCCAACAAAAAGAAGCAAGTAAAAAAAAGTAAAAATGGGCTTAAGATGATATGGTAAAGTGCTAGGCCCAAACAAAATAAAAGAAGAAATAAGGTCAGAATGGAGAGGGTGCGAGCCAGCAATTATATGGGCTTATGGATTTGGGGCCAGAATTGGCCCAATGCTTAAGTTTTGTTTTTTTGATTAGGGGAAACAAGAGAAACAATTAGGGTTTGTGACTCCCCTTTCCCAGCGGCGCCGTCGTCCCTTTCCAGTTCATCTCTCTCACTCTGTAACTCACAACATCTTAGGCTTATGACTGAAACAAGCTAATCTCTCCTCATCGTGAATCACGTTTTCAATGAAAATCTAGAGTTAAAATCATGCTCGAAGATCTCTCTCTGATCTTCCCTTCTCCTCAAGCCACCAGAGCGTTATCCCTCTCACATATCCATCTCACACTCTAAGCGCTAATGATTTTCACTTCTTTGAAAGGTACTGTTCTGGGTTTTGAAGTTTGAACGTTTTTTTGTTATTGTTAATCTTGTTCACATTTTGGCTTGTTAATCTATTGTATCATGTTTGAGACACAGAAAGTGATTTGAAAAGAAATGCACCTTCGGAACCTTTATGGAAGCAAGGAGAGGAATGTGAGGTTGGACTGATGGCATTCCCTTGGTGGCCGTAGGCGGGGGAAGAGATGATGACAGACACGAGCTTCCAGTAACTTCTTATTTTTCTATCTTCTATGATGATGATGCTGCTTCTGAAGCTTTTGATTTGTAAGTTGAAATGTTTGATGATTGAAACTTTGATTTGTGAGTTGTTGATGATGATTGCTGAGACTTTTAGTTGTTGTTGAAATATTTGATGATGATTTATGAGACTTGTTTGTTGTTGGTTAATGATGATGATTTCTGAGACTTGTTTGTTGTTGGTTAATGATGATGATTTCTGAGACTTGTTGGAATTTAGTTTGACTCTTTTGATGGAATGTTGGGGTGTTGGACGCTTGAGACAGTTTGAGAACTGAGTTTGTTTACAATTTGGTTGTTTTTTGTACAGGTTTTTTGTGTGTATTTGTTGCAGTTTGAGTTGCTTGAAACTGTTAGGCAGTGTTTTGGTGAGTTTTTGTTGCAGTTTAGAATCTGCAGGTTTGGAGTTTTTGTGCAGGTTTTGTGTATTTTCTGCAGTTTTGTTGGAATATTTTGTAAGCTTTGGTTATGCAGGCTTGGTTAGTTTGGGAATTGTTAGGCAGTGTTTTGGTGAGGCTTGTTGTTATTGTTATTGGTTTGGGTATTATATTTGGTTCACAGTTTGGCAGGCTTGTTACAGTTTTGTTGTAACTGTTTGGGCTTGGGTTATTTTGCAGCTTGGTTCTGCAAGTTTGAAAATGTTATTACAGTTGTGGCTGTTTGAACTGCTATCAGGTTTTGTGGTTTGTTGTAGTTTTGAAGGTTGTTGGACTGTTTGTTTGATAACAGGTTTTGGGAGCTTTTTGATTTTGGTTTGACAATTATTTTTGTGGATAGTTTGCAGGCCTGTTTAGTTTGGGAACTGTTAACAGATTTTGGGATTGTTGTTCTTGCAGTTTGGTTCTGCAGGCTTTGTTGTTGTAGCTTGAATGCTTTTGAATGTTTGTTTTACAGGTTTGGGTTGTTCTGCAGTTTTAATGTGCAGTTTTTGGAAGTTTGAAAAATATTTTGAGGGATTTGGTATTGTTGTTGTTAACAGGCTTTTGGATGTTTAAGTTTGATAACAGGTTTTGTGGTTTAAACTGTGAAACTGTTATATGTTTTTTTGAAAATGTTTTGTGGCTTCAGTTTTGACCAAATGCCCCCTTGTTTTCTTCCAGTTTTTATGGTGTTATATCTAGTTGCTTTTGTTTTGTAACTTGTGACAGATTAGCCAAACTGTACAATCCCAACAAAAAGGTGATATCTCTCCTTTCTCTCCTCTCTCCATGATAAAAAGCAACAACGCTTTTCTCTGATTTTCTGAAAAGTTTGCCCATTTTTTAGGAAAATGATGAAAGGCTATGAAACAAGCCCTTTGCTTGTGATTTGGTTTACCATGCTTTGTACTTTTTGCCTGCTGTTTGTACTTGTCCTGCTGCATTGTACTTATCCTAGCTTTGCTTGTATGCTGCATTGTTTAGTTGCCTTGTAATGCTTGCATCCAGTTTGGTTGTTTTGTAATGCTTGCATCCAGTTTGGTTGCTTTGTAATGCTTGCATCCAGTTTGTATTTGGCTTTGTTTAGTACAGTTTGGCGCCTTGTTTGTGCTGTTTGGACAGCATGCTGCAATTTGGCTGTTATGTTTTCATTTGGACCATTTGCTTTGCATTCTTTAGCTTGCATTTTTCATTTTTCTCTTTGTGAACCAAGAAGAGCAATCTTCTTGTGATTTGCAAATAGAAAAATAAAAACATGATGAAAATAGCCCTCTGATTCCAAACGGAAAACTTTAATGATGAACATTTTTTCTTTTCTTTCTTAGAATTCTTTTTTATGTTCAATTTACTGTACTAATCCTTTTTCTGTCTTTCTTTCATGTGAGCGCAAATTGGAAGGTGGCAAAGCAGAGGAAGCAAGAAATTCTTTGTGGCAAGCATGGGAGCAATGGAAGCTTAGGCTTAGATTTGTAACTTAGAGAGATTTTCCATTAGTTGTAATAATTTATTTTTCAAGTACTATAAGTTGTAAAACCTACAGCATTTGAATAATAAATTATTTTTTGTATCAACATCTGAAATAAATGAAAAAGTCTTTGTGAGATAATCTGATATCCAATAAAAATCTTCGACTGTCAATAACTTGCAATTTTCCTTTTGCATCTTCACTAATTCTTTAAGATTCCTGATTAAGATAATTGAAACTGTATTCCAATAATTCCAACCCAGATAACTTAAACTCCAAGTAATCCAACAACTTTGTAATCTTGTAACCTTGCAACTGTATTCCACGCACTGTGCATTCCAATAAACAAGTAAATGTTTATTCCCTAAACAAGCAACTGTTTTGAAAGACACAAATCAACTGGTTAACCTGGATCAAACAAACACTGCCTATTTCCAGTAAATTTGAAATAACATGAAAACATATGACAGTCAATTGAATTTCTGAGAATTCAATTATTTTGAAAAATGCAAGAAAAACCCTAATTCCTAAAATTAGGTTTCTTGGTGAACAAGTTTCATGTTTTGACACATCTTGATGAAAAATGACCCTTGGCATTTGATTTTGACCAAAAAGTCAAAGTTTGACTTTTCAGTGTACAGTTGATTTTTGATCAGTTGACTGGAAAATTCATCTGTTAATCCAATATAATTGAGATCTTTTAAACCTTGTGAATAGGTCAAGATGATGCCATTAAGTCCTTGAATCCATGCTTGAACCCAATTTGCCATTGGCTAGGTTAAAAATCAGAAATTGCCTTTCTGCAGTCAAAACCCTAAAAATGACCATTTTGCCCTTTTGAAGATCTGATCAAATTTCTTGAGGAGTTCTGGTCCAAACTTGATCAAATGGTTCATATGAGTTTATAATGTTGACGCGGATCAAAAATTATGAGGTTTGACTGTAAATTGGCCACAATTGACTTTTCCCCCCATACAATTGATTTCTAGGTCAACTGTCCAATTGACTGGGCAAAAATTTGATTCAAGGCTTGAAACTTGGTAGGAGAAATCTTATAAGTCCAACATGAAGTATGAAAATCATTTTGAGTACTGGAAGTCCAAAAATCCCTGTGCAAACTCAAACCCTAATTTCAAGTCAATAGTGCAAGGAGATATCTTGAGCAGAGCAAACCCTAATCATGTCTGGAGTCCAAAGAGTCTTGTGATGAAAATCTTGATAAAATGAGAGGGAAAATTTTGGGGTGCAATAGCTGCCCCTGTTCAATCTTCTTGAACCTGAAGAGTTAGATTGGTGAGTTTTACCTTTCGTGACTCGAAGGTTAAAGAGGATTGGACACTAGAGTGCCCGCAAATTTGCACTCGTCAAGATGTAGTTGAAGAAATGGGCTTAAAGATGCCATTTGGAGATGATAGAATCCTGCTGGAGATGGGCTTAAATATTCCATCCAAAATGTTTATTGAAAATCAGGAGAATGAACATCAGAATGGTATCCGTATCTGGAATGTATCTGAGTTGTATCTGGAGATTGGATTTATATGAGCAAAGGAATGGCGTCTGTGTCTGGAGCGTATCCAAGATGTAACTGTGTTTGAATCTGAATGAATAACAGAATGATTGCCGCGTCTGGAGTGTATCTGCATTGTATCTGAATCAAAAATCTGAATAAGTGACATAATAACATCCGTGTATGGACCATCTCTGGGCTAGGTAAATGTTTGAATGAGTGACAGAATGGCAACCGTGTCTGGTGCTTATCTGGACTGTATCTTGTAGTTGAGATCTATATGAGTAGCAGAATGACTTCCGTGTCTGGAGTGTATCCGTACTGTAACTGGGATCTGAAAAGGAAGCAGAATGACTTGCATGTCTTGGAGTGTATCTGAGCTTGAAGTTGATAGTTGAATATGAATGAGAAATAGAATGGCTTCCGGGTCTGGAGCGTATCTAGTCTGTATTTGATTGTTGAAGTCTGAATGAGTGGCAGAATGGCATCCGTGTCTGGTGCGTATCTGGACTGTATCTTGTAGTTGAGATATGTATGAGTAGCAGAATGACTTCCGTGTCTGGAGTGTATCCGTACTGTAACTGGGATCTAAAAAGGCAGCAAAATAACTTCCATGTCTCGGAGTGTATCTGAGCTTGCAGTGGATAGTTGAATCTGAATGAGAAATAGAATGGCTTCTGTGTCTGGAGCGTATCTAGTCTATATCTGATTGTTGAAGTCTGAATGAGTGGCAGAATGGCTTCCGTGTCTGGTGCGTATCTGGATTGTATCTTGTCTTGAAATTCTGAATGAGTGGCAGAATGACTTCCATGTCTTAGAGTGTATCCGTACTATATCTGAATAAGATATCTGAATGAGTAACAGAAAGACTGCCGCGTCTGGAGTGTATCCGTACTGTATCTGAAATCTTTGAATATTTGTTAAAGGTAGCTTTTAATCTTATCCTGAAAAGGGTAAAATGTTAGCTGAAACACAAAGTATGTTGCATGACATGTATGATGCAATAAAATGTGTTTTATCAATGTTTATGATATATGAATGTAATGTATGTGCATGTAAGCTAATTAATTGTCTTGCTGAGGAAAATAAAACCTTGATAGCGGGAGATAATAAAATCCTTGACTGCTACCGGGGAGAATAATTCCATGACCGCTGCTGGAGATTCAAAATCTTTGATTGCTGAAGATGAGAAATCCCTGGACCATTGTTGGGGATAGAAAATCCTTGGCAACTTGTGGGGGTTAACAAGAACTTTGAAAAACTCTGTGGGGATGTGGGAATCCATTAAGTCTACTTGAGAAACCTGCTTGGGGAATCCAAAGAATTTTGATGACTATAGCTGGGAAGTACACCAATGGGAATCCTTACTCGGATGGGGAACAGGGAAACTCTGACGACCTCTACTGGGGATCAGACAACAGAAAACCTTGATCTGCTGGAGAATAAGGAAAACTCTGTTGGCTTCTGCGGAAAATAAGAATGAGAAACTTCAATCTTCTGGAGAATTGAAATCTTGGAGGCTTTACTGGAGACGTGAGAATGAGAATCTTCAATTTGTAGGGGATTAAAAATTCTGATAAACTCAAACTGGGGAGTGATGAAGACTCTGGCAACTTCACTGGGGAATCCAAACTGAGAATCTTCAATCTTCTAGGGGAAAAATAAATTCCTGGGGACTCAAATTGGAGAGTTAAGAATGAGAATCTTCATTTTGTTGGGAATTAAGAACTCTGTGGGGAATAGCTATATTGTTGGGGAGTAGCTATCATGCTGGAGAGTAAGCTCCGGACTCTGGGGAAAATCTTATTCCAATTTAAGAATGAGAATTTTCATTATGTTGGAGATATCAGGAGTTTAGGTTGTATACCACTTCTAGGAAAGCAAGAATGAGAATCTTCATTCAGGCGTTTGGGTCAGGAGGTTGGGTGTATGCCAATATTCTGGGAAAGCAAGAATGAGAATCTTCATTCATGCGTTTGGGTCAGGAGGTTGGGTGTATGCCAATCTTCTGAGGTTTCAAGAATGAGACTCTTCATTCTGTTAAGGATATCAGGAGTTTGGGTGTATGCCAATCTTCTGAGGTTTCAAGAATGAGAATCTTCATTCTGTTAAGGGTATCAAGAGCTTGGGTGTATGCCAATCTACTGGGGAAGTAAGAATGAGAATCTTCATTCAGGAATTTGGGTCAAGAGGTTGGGTGTATGCCAATCTTCTGAGGTTTCAAGAATGAGAATCTTCATTCTGTTAAGGATATTAGGAGTTTGGGTATATGCAAATCTTCCGAGGTTTCAAGAATGAGAATCTTCATTCTGTTAAGGGTATTAGGAGCTTGGGTGTATGCCAATCTTCTGAGAAATTATCCTTGGTTGGGGATAAAACAAAAGATAACTGTTATCTGGTTGATTTCCAGGCTTTAATATAACTTGCTGGGGATTTGAAGAAACCAGATGATTCCCACTGTAGTTTGATAGTTTCAACTCCGCTGGGGATTGATAGTTGGTAGTCTCATCTCTACCGGGGATCTTAATGACATGCTAATTTGATGGTGTATGGAAATGGGTTTAAAGATACCATTCCAAGGTGATTGTTGACGGAAAGTTTGAACTGGATCTATGACAGCAAAATCTGGAAGTGAATCAGAATAAACCGTTGAGAGATTTATCTGAAACAGCAAAAACTGGAAGTGAATCAGAAGAAACCGTTGAGAGATTTATCTGAAACAACAAAAACTGGAAGTGAATCAGAATAAATCACTGAGAGATTTATCTGAAATAGCAAAATATGGAATATCTTCAACTGGAATAAGAATCAGGGAGATCTTAGTGTCGATCTGACTGAGCCAGAGAAGGTCTTGAATTAACTTTGACTGGATAAGAATCAGAAAAATCTTAGAATCGATTTAACTGAGCCAGACGAAAGTCTCGGGGTATCTTTAACTGGAATAAGAATCAGGGAGATCTTAGTGTCGATCTGACTGAGCCAGAGAAGGTCTTGAATTAACTTTGACTGGATAAGAATCAGAAAAATCTTAGAATCGATTTAATTGAGCCAGACGAAAGTCTTGGGGTATCTTCAACTGGAATAAGAATCAGGGAGATCTTAGTTTCGATCTGACTGAGCCAGAGAAGGTCTTGAATTAACTTTGACTGGATAAGAATCAGAAAAATCTTAGAATCGATTTAACTGAGCCAAATGAAATTCTTGGAATATCTTCAACAGATGTCGGGGAAAATAAATCCTGGACTGCTGTTGAAGAGTATGTGTGTCTTTAAGCTTTGCTTAGAATGTTTCCAATGGGGATTCTTGTTTCGTTGTCTGAGGAGAAACTCCGCTGGGAAATGTTGATCTTTGGTCTAGAGAGAAATAGAATTTTAGGAGCTTCAATTGTCCGTTATTCTGATGGGGCACCATCTCTATTGAATTTTGGGAACTTCGGTCGTCCGTTATTCTTCTGAAGAATCATCTCTGTTGAATTTTTGGAACCTCGATCGTCCGTTATTCTGTTGAGAAATCCTCTCTGTTGAAGAGGAAAGTTGGATGCACTACTATCTGGTCGTGGTCCAGGCTTCATAGCTTGAATTTCGTGAGAATTTGATTGTATCTTTCCTGAAAGGTAAAGGTTAGTTGCATGACATATATCAAACAATGACGTTCTCAAAATAAATGAGATTGTGTTGTATGATATACTGATGTACGGATGTGTAATGTTTTCAAGATGACCTCTCGCAGGGGAAAATAAATCCCAAACTGGTGATGGAGAAAAGAGTTGAATTCTTCGTTTCCGATAGTGAAAAATCTGGCGATTTCAATGGGAAAAATTTCTCATGAATTCTTGAGGTCGCCTTAGCTGGAGAAGAGGTTAGCAAAGATTGAAACTCTGGCCGAGAGCCAACTTATGAGGAGGAATTTGGAGAGATTTGTCACTGCCCCAAGTAGCAAGTGTTTATGGCTTTGCCAGAAAATGTTTGATTGTATGTAACCCTTTGTTGGGATTGACATTCAATGCCCCAAGTGACGGTGATGGAGATTTGCCCCTAGCTACTCTGCACTTGGAGAGATTTCTTGAAATCTTGACTGGACTTCCCCAGGTTAACTAGACTTTGAGAGATTTCTTGAAATCTTGACTGGACTGCCCCAGGTTTATTGGACTTTGAGAGATTTCTTGAAATCTTGACTGGACTGCCCCAGGTTTATTGGACAATGCCATGTTATGTCCCATGTATTGATAGGAGATTTTCGCAACGGAAGTGTCATCCCATTTGAAGTGATTTTGTTTACTGAAAGAGCTTTCGTTCATCGGATATTCACTGTGTGAATTTCTTTATTGTCAAACAAATAGTCATATGCAAACAACGATATTCAAATAATGCAAAGTTTATGCTTGTCTTGAAATTTTGAAAAATGTGTTTTTTAGCAGAAAACTTTTTATAAGAAAAATTCAACTCAAGATTTAGAGCAAAGCCTTACAGGAGTCAGGATACCTTTTGTAACAGTATGCTTTCGAACTAACCCATGCTTCAATTAGGACTTTTGAAGGGTTGTAACGTGGCTTGGTTCACGGTTTTAAGAAACAAAGGATAAAGGCTCAAAGTATATTTGTACCCACCCGCTCATCGTGATGTTCTTCAATCCTAAACTCAGTTAATTGTGCGTTTGAACTCCAAATGAGTCTGGAACGAAGTTTTGGTGATGGTTCACTCAAGTTGAATTTGTTGGAAGGCAGTCATTTTTGCCACATTTTTCATGTTGTTGAGGATTTGTAGTGACCTTGTTCTCCCCCTTTTTTTATTTGTATTTGTTATCCCTAATTTTTGCCTGATTGTTCCTATTTTGGAGATTACAGTCAGCGGGATGCCCCCGTTTTTTCTTGAAGTCTCCTTGGTAGGTTTCGACTCAGTGGGCTTTTCTCTTGAGAGCTAATGTCTGCCTATGTGATAGGGAACCGTCACTGTCTTTTGATTCCAAAGGAATGTTTTTGATGTCATTCATTGTACTACAAGATGAGAGTTTGCGACTTTAACACGCATTTGAATTAACTGAGAGACTACCCTGCCCCAGGTTTTGATTAAAGGTTTCAATTTGTGTTAAAACGGAAAACTTCTACTTCTTTGGCTCGAAGGGGTTGACTAGGGATTATCTTCCTTATAACTCCAGTGTTTAGGATTTTGAAAGAAACGCCTGTACATCGTCAGCAAGGTCTGTCCAAAAGCATACTGTATGAGATTATGGTATTGTTTTCGTCATCCTCCCTCTAAAGGTTTGTAACTTTTAGAAAGAGCTAAATGTCATAAAGAAAGTAGAAAGCATAGTCAAGTATAGTGAAAACGAATGGATGAATTCAAGATAAACATATGCAACGCATTAATGAAACAAAGTTTGACATTAATAGATAATTGTTTGAATAACAAAAGAAATTACAACTTGAAAATTCAAATGTAACAAAAGCCTCTTAGTTCGAACTTGTCATTTCAGGTGGAGGGCCCTGAGTGGAAGATCTTCATTTGACCATCTTGTGTGAACTCCAGCATTGTTTCTTTAATCAGATCTTGAATTTTGTTTCTCAATGCCCAACAGCTATTGGTGTAATGTCCAGGACTGTTGGAATGATACGCACATCTTGCATTTGGATTGTATCCTGGAGAGGCTGTGTTGGGATTCTGAAAGGGGTTCCTTAATACAATCAGCTTGGATTCCAACAAGCGTTGCATCACTTGGGATAATGACATGTTAATCTCAGTGAAGCGCTTTTCAGATGCATTTTGCTTATGCCGAGTACCCTGTTGATGCTGGTGAGGTTGTTGTTGGGCTCGTGACCCTGAAGCAAACTGGGGAGACTTTTCCTTGACTTCTTGTCTCAAGGGAGGCTGAATTATGACTTGATCCTCAACCCTAGTTGTTTGCCCCGTTTGGTTACATCCATCCCGATGTAGTTTGTTGATGAGGACCCTTAGTTCTTCTTGTCCTTGTGCCAAGTTTTGGATGAGAACCATCTGACCCACCAATTGTCCCATCATCTGGACTTTCATTGTGGCAATCTCAGTTCGCAGCAGCTCCAACTGATCATCTTTGTTGCTCTCAGGATTCCCCATGACCATGCTCCTTGTGAGGAGAGCTTTCACCTCTTCTTGTCCCTTGGACAGGTTCAAGAACATCTCTTGAAGTTGAGCGTTTTGAGCCTGGATGTCTTTGATAGTCTTCTCTAGAGCCATCTCTACTGAAATAAACAGTAGGAAAATAAGGAGACCTGAAAGGGGGAAACCTGTCATGATACGATGCATGATATGTGGATGCATATTTTCAAGGATCTCGCGGGATAAACACGAGAAAATGTTAGAAATTGAACATCCTTGATTGGAGAACTTTGTATCGGTGGATGTCTTTCCACGAGAATCAAGCTCACCATGTCAAGTGGGTCATAGCCCTTGATTCAAGTTGTTGTACTTGATCTTTGACGGTGTTTGTTTAGAGGAAAATGAATCCTCTTGCCCTTTGGTAGACGTCTGGTTCAACGTGCCCCTGCATCAAAGACCCTCGAGATCCTTGAAATGGTTATTGAAAATGCTATGGTATGATGTTATGATGTTATATACAGATATGCGAAGTAAGCAAGTTATGTACGAACATTCATATTCACACAAAGCAGACAAGTCCTTAAGTTTAGGATTGCATGAAGTTTGTAGGTAAGTACCCTCTTGAAGTGTAGTTGGCTCAACTTGTCCTATAAATAGTAACCGGGTTCTAAGGAGCTCAATATCACTGGATTATTTTTCGTGTTCATTGTTTCAGTTTAGCCACTTAACTGGCGACCGAAATATTCCAAGAAAACAACCCTCAATGAGTGTAGTATCGAGTATCTACCAACTCCGGACTGCACCAAAGCTGGTCATCTCACTACCCCTAATAAGGCCAAGATGGTCAAGTAAGGTTCTAAAGTCAGTTGATGCTTCACGACACCATGCGGCGGCCTCGTACTCTCCTTGATTCAACTTAAGGGTTACCGGTACCAACCAAAGTGCCACATCAACGTAACTACTGCTTTGACCATGTCGGTATACCCCGCACAGTTCCCTCACAGTTTATTGCTACTTACCTAAAAGGTGCTCCCAAATCCCGGTGTAGGATTTAAAACAAACCCAAAACGAGGAACCAAGTGTAAAGCAATCAAAGCAAACAAGGTAAGCATGTAAAGGTGATCTAAACCCTAAGGTAACCCCACTTTTAGACCTCTTCCCAGCAGAGTCGCCATTTCTATGATGCGGTGGGAGAATTGACTTGAGGTTTTGCGTTTGTGTTCGCAAATGTTTTGGTTTAGCAAGAGTCGCCACCGACTTTTTATTTTATCCAAAGGAAAGGTCAAAAAGCACAGGAAAGACCTTTGAGATGTTTTCTTGGGTTCGGGGGGGTAGATTATGAAAAGGGAAGGTGCAAGCATCCTTTTCATCCATGGTTATCCATGGGCTCTTAGTTACTTGTTTAGATCACTTGCTTTTGCTTTTCAATTGTTTGAAATGGTGCTTTGTGTGTGGTTTTGAAAAATGTTTTGAAAAGAGGCCTTTTGTCTAGGAAACCTTTGTAATGATTCTTGTTTGAATGTATACAAAGATGTATTGTCTTTTGAAAAGATGTTTCAATGTTTGAAAGTTTGTTTTGGGAAATGTTTTGAAATTGTGTTGTGAGGTGTGTTTGAAAATAGCAAGGATGTTTTTGAGAGTTTTGATCAAGTAACTAAGAGTTGTCTACCCTATCTACTCAAAGATCTTTCCTACACATTTTTGACAGTGTTGTTTTACCATTGCATTTGGTAAACAACCTTGTGTTTGGATTTTAAACGGGACAGGCGCGGGTCATCGTATTCAATCATTGAAAGCAACTTGTGGGACGCTCTAGCAATTTTGTAATGGACGAGATCATTTTATCAAAGGCAACGTCGAGGGTCATCGAGGGACTACGATCTTTGTTTATCGAAGGGTCATTTACTAGAGTGGCTCATATTCGAGGGACATGATTGTATTTCCGAGGCAACAAGCGAGGTTACCCTAGAGGTGCACGTGTGAGAAGTGTATTGGTTTCAAGTTATTTATTCTTGGATTAGGTCATCTAGCGATTGATTTTTGAATCTTGCCATACATGCCTAATTACTATACAATATATAGAAAGCAATAAACTACGGAAATTAAAGGTCTAAGCTATTACAAAAGTATCCGGGAATGGGGGTACAATTATTACAAATGGGGATGAATCTCATAAGAATAGCAAAGTCCAAATATTACAACCAAATCGAATTGTCGCGATTCAATACAAAGCTATGACAAAATAAAATCAACAAAGCATGAGATGTATGTATTTAATTGGAAAGGAATAAAATAAAAATCTATTCTAAAAAGAAAAAAAACTATATTATTATTCTTTGTATTTTATTAATTTTAAAAAAAAAAGTTTAAAGAAAGCAAAAATAATTAAATCAATTTAAATGATTTTTTGGTATTTTTATTAAATGTAAGAAAAATAATAAAAAGAAAATGATTAAAATAAAACTAATTAAGAAAATCAAATTTATTTTACAAAAATGAAGTTTTAATATATCACTAGTATATTTTTAACAAAAGAAATAAAAAAGATAAATTAAAAGAAGAAAAGGAAAATTAACTTCAAGATTAATTTAATTTGATAAATAAAAAAAGTATTGAGTTTTTTTGTGAAATTGCCAACAAAGAGAAGTAAATAAAAAAAAGTAAAAATGGGCTTAAGATGATATGGTAAAGTGCTAGGCCCAAACAAAATAAAAGAAGAAATAAGGTCAGAATGGAGGGGGTGCGAGCCAGCAATTAATGAGCTTATGGATTTGGGGCCAGAATTGGCCCAATGCTTAAGTTTTGTTTTTTTGATTAGGGGAAACAAGAGAAACAATTAGGGTTTGTGACTCCCCTTTCCCAGCGGCGTCGTCGTCCCTTTCTAGTTCATCTCTCTCACTCTGTAACTCACAACATCTTAGGCTTATGACCGAAACAAGCTAATCTCTCCTCACCATGAATCATGTTTTCAATGAAAATCTAGAGTTAAAATCATGCTCGAAGATCTCTCTCTGATATTCCCTTCTCCTCAAGCCTCCAGAGCGCTACCCCTCTCACATATCCCTCTCACACTCTAAGCGCTAATGATTTTCACTTCTTTGAAAGGTACTGTTCTGGGTTTTGAAGTTTGAACGTTTTTTTGTTATTGTTAATCTTGTTCACGTTTTGGCTTGTTAATCTAGTGTATCATGTTTGAGACGCAGAAAGTGATTTAAAAAGAAATGTACCTTCGGAACCTTTATGGAAGCAAGGAGAGGAATGTGAGGTTGGACTGATGGCGTTCCCTTGGTGGCCGGAGGCGGGGGAAGAGATGATGACAGACGCGAGCTTCCGGTAACTTCTTCTTTTTCTATCTTCTATGATGATGATGCTGCTTCTGAAGCTTTTGATTTGTAAGTTAAAATGTTTGATGATTGAAACTTTGATTTGTGAGTTGTTGATGATGATTGCTGAGACTTATGGTTGTTGTTGAAATATTTGATGATGATTTCTGAGACTTGTTTGTTGTTGGTTAATGATGATGATTTCTAAGACTTGTTTGTTGTTGGTTAATGATGATGATTTTTGAGACTTGTTGGAATTTAGTTTGACTCTTTTGATGGAATGTTGGGGTGTTGGACGCTTGAGACAGTTTGAGAACTGAGTTTGTTTACAGTTTGGCTGTTTGCTGTACATGTTTTTTTTGTGTATTTGTTGCAGTTTGAGTTGCTTGAAACTGTTAGGCAGTGTTTTGGTGAGTTTTTGTTGCAGTTTGGAATCTGCAGGTTTGGAATTTTTGTGCAGGTTTTGTGTATTTTCTGTAGTTTTGTTGGAATATTTTGTAAGCTTTGGTTATGCAGGCTTGGTTAGTTTGGGAATTGTTAGGCAGTGTTTTGGTGAGGCTTGTTGTTATTGTTATTGGTTCGGGTATTATATTTGGTTCACAGTTTGGCAGGCTTGTTACAGTTTTGTTTTAACTGTTTGGGCTTGGGTTTTTGCAGCTTGGTTATGCAATTTGAAAATGTTGTTACAGTTGTGGCTGTTTGAACTGCTATCAGGTTTTGTGGTTTGTTGCAGTTTTGAAGGTTGTTGGACTGTTTGTTTGATAACAGGTTTTGGGAGCTTTTTGTTTTTGGTTTGATAACTGTTTTTATGGACAGTTTGCAGGCCTGTTTAGTTTGGGAACTGTTAACAGGTTTTGGGATTATTGTTCTTGCAGTTTGGTTCTGCAGGCTTTGTTGTTGTAGCTTGAATGCTTTTGAATGTTTGTTTTACAGGTTTGGGTTGTTCTGCAGTTTTTGAAAGTTTGAAAAATGTTTTTAGGGTTTTGGTATTGTTGTTGTTAACAGGCTTTTGGATGTTTAGGTTTGATAACAGGTTTTGTAGTTTGAACTGTGAAACTGTTATATGTTTTTTTGAAAATGTTTTGTGGCTTCAGTTTTGACGAAATGCCCCCTTGTTTTCTTCCAGTTTTTATGGTGTTATATCTAGTTGCTTTTGTTTTGTAACTTGTGACAGATTAGCCAAACTGTACAATCCCAACAAAAAGGTGATATCTCTTCTCTCTCTCCTCTCTCCATGATAAAAGGAAACAATGTTTTTCTGAAAAGTTTGCCCATTTTTTAGGAAAATGATGAAAGGCTGTGAAACAAGCCATTTGCTTGTGATTTGGTTTACCATGCTTTGTACTTTTTGCCTGCTGTTTGTACTTGTTCTGCTGCATTGTACTTGTCCTAGCTTTGCTTGTATGCTGCATTGTTTAGTTGCCTTGTAATGCTTACATCCAGTTTGGTTGCTTTGTAATGCTTGCATCCAGTTTGGTTGCTTTGTAATGCTTGCATCCGGTTTGTATTTGGCTTTGTTTAGTACAGTTTGGCGCCTTGTTTGTGCTGTTTGGACAACATGCTGCAGTTTGGCTATTATGTTTTCATTTGAACCATTTGCTTTGCATTCTTTAGCTTACATTTTTCATTTTTCTCTTTGTGAACCAAGAAGAGCAATCTTCTTGTGATTTGCAAAGAGAAAAATAAAAACGTGATGAAAATAGCCCTCTGATTCCAAACGGCAAACTTTAATGATGAACATTTTTTCTTTTCTTTCTTAGAATTCTTTTTTATGTTCAATTAACTGTACTAATCCTTTTTTCTGTCTTTCTTTCATGTGAGCGCAAATTGGAAGGTGGCAAAGCAGAGGAAGCAAGAAATTCTTTGTGGCGAGCATGGGAGCAATGGAAGCTTAGGCTTAGATTTGTAACTTAGAGAGATCTTCCATTAGTTGTAATAATTTATTTTTAAGTACTATAAGTTGTAAAACCTACAGCATTCGAATAATAAATTATTTTTTGTATCAACATCTGAAATAAATGAAAATGTCTTTGTGAGATAATCTGATATCCAATAAAAATATTCTATTGTCAATAACTTGCAATTTTCCTTTCGCATCTTCACTAATTCTTTAAGATTCTTGATTAAGATAATTGAAACTGTATTCCAATAATTCCAACCCAGATAACTTAAACTCCAAGTAATCCAACAACTTTGTAGTCTTGTAACCTTACAACTGTATTCCACGCACTGTGCATTCCAATAAACAGGTAAATGTTTATTCCCTAAACAAGCAACTATTTTGAAAGACACAAATCAACTGGTTAACCTGGATCAAACAAACACTGCCTATTTCCAGTAAATTTGAAATAGCATGAAAACATATGACAGTCAATTGAATTTCTGAGAATTCAATTCTTTTGAAAAATGCAAGAAAAACCCTAATTCCTAAAATTAGGTTTCTTGGTGAACAAGTTTCATGTTTTGACACATCTTGATGAAAAATGACCCTTGGCATTTGATTTTGACCAAAAAGTCAAAGTTTGACTTTTTAGTGTACAGTTGATTTTTGATCAGTTGATTGGAAAATTCATCTGTCAATCCAATGCAATTGAGATCTTTTGAACCTTGTGAATAGGTAAAGATGATGCCATTGAGTCCTTGAATCCATGCTTGAACCCAATTTGCCATTGGCTAGGTTAAAAATCAGAAATTGCCTTTCTGCAGTCAAAACCCTAAAAATGACCATTTTGCCCTTTTGAAGATCTGATCAAATTTCTTGAGGAGTTGTGGTCCAAACGTGATCAAATGGTTCATATGAGTTTATAATGTTGATGTGGATAAAAAATTATGAGGTTTGACTGTAAATTGGCCACAGTTGACTTTTCCCCCCATGCAACTGATTTCTAGGTCAACTGTCCAATTGACTGGGCAAAAATTTGATTCAAGGCTTGAAACTTGGTAGGGGCAATCTTATAAGTCCAACATGAAGTATGAAAATCATTTTGAGCACTGGAAGTCCAAAAATCCCTGTGCAAACTCAAACCCTAATTTCAGGTCAACAGTGCAAGGAGATGTCTTGAGCAGAGCAAACCCTAATCCTGTCTAGAGTCCAAAGAATCTTGTGATGAAAATCTTGATAAAATGAGAGGGCAAATTTTGGGGTGCAACAGACATCCTCAGACCTTTCATGCAAGGGTTGTATTAAAATAAATTCCAGATCGTTGCCGTCGACTATTTCACGAAATGGATAGAAGCCGAAGCTCAGGCTAAAATCACTTCACACAACATCCTTCATTTCTACTAGCAAAACATGTTTACCTGATTTGGGATACCACAAGCGCTCGTCATTGACAATGGGACGCAGTTCACCGATCAAAGTTTCTAAAACTTTGCCGCCAAACTAAGCACCAAGCAAAACTTCACCTCAGTCGAACACCCCTAAACTAACGGGCAAGCCGAGGCCGCGAACAGAGTCATCCTGCGAGGACTCAAGTGCAGTTTGGGCGAGGAAAAAATGGGTGGGTCGAAGAACTTCATAGTGTCCTATGGGTATACCGAATGACACCTCACTCAACGACGGACGAGACCCCATTCCGTCTAACCTATGGCACCGAGGTTGTCATCCTTGTAGAAATCGATGAGCCATTCAGACGAACTAAAGTTCCTTTAGACGAGGAACTGAACAACGGGGCCCTAAGAGAAGAGCTCGACCTAGTCGAGGAAATTCAATCAGGAGCAGCTCTTCGCAAGGCCAAGATGAAACAGTAAATGGCCCTTCGCCATGACAACAAAGTCATGAAGTGTGAATTCCAGGTCAGCAGCCTAGTCTTACGAAGAAATCAGAAAGATTCCCGCGAAGGGAAACTAGTTGCAAATTGGGAAGGACCATACCGCGTCCATTGAGCTACAGGCACCGGGAATACTACCTCGAACACTTGAACAAAGAACCACTATCTCGACCATGGAACGCTACGAAACTGAAATAATATTACAGTTAAATCCTTATCCTACTACGGGCATTAGCAGTCGACCAGTCCTCTCCAGCCGACGGCGGGGCAAGCTCTACCACGTAGGTATGTCAAGGTACAGACATGGCCTCCAAATATTAATGAAAGACGAGTTTTTTATTCGTTTCTCAAGCTAAACTTTAGCCAGACAGGGACACCTCAATCGAGCTCTACTGTCGAAGTACCCAATTGGCAGAACACCCAGCTCGCGATGGGCAGTTCATGCCACGAGTTCAAGATCCCGATCGTGACCTCGATCTTGTTCCGCAGAATGATAAATTCCACCCCCTTGACACATCCCAACATGTGTAGACCCCAACCAAGGTCGAGCACAAATCTCCAATCATGGAAAATACAAAACTTTTATGGAACAAATAGGTCAAGCACAACGACAAGCAAATATTTGTATAAATAGACATGAAGGCAAATTAAAAGCATCCATAAATGCCGACCACGAAGGTCGGATCCGTTTAAATAATTACAAATATATGCACGAAAGACACAAATCAAAACTAAACATAAATAGGCACGCAAGCCCAAAACATTTCAGATCTCATCCTCCTCGTCCCTATCCCCCGCGGGACTACCATCGGGAGGATAGAAGATTTTTCCATCAACCACTATTAAACAGCCCCGCGCCTTCGACCACCAACTCGACCCTCGGGTTCAAAATTTTTAGTTGCTCTACGACTGTGTTGAATCCATAACCGAGGATGTCCACGACATCTTGCTCGAGTACCCAGATGCACGCGATTAGATCTCCCCTGGTCAACATGGCTTTTTCTGCATCAGTCTCTTCATCAGTTGGGGCCACGATCCCTTCCAGCTCCTTTATCCTGGTGACTAAGCGCTTATTTTCTTTAGTCGCAACATCGAGTTGGGCCCGCAGCTCATTCAGATCCCTGAGGAGTTGAACCTAAGCCTCAAACTTTGTCTCATTGTTAAAGATGTCTCCCTTCAGCTTCTCATTTATGTCCTTCAGCTTATGAATCTTGGCATGTATCTTGTCGAGGGTGGCCTGAGAGCCTGTAATCTCATCATTCAGCGTCAAGAATGTCTCGAGCACCTTCATCACAGCAGCCACGTCCTCCAACAAGTCCTTCCATCGGGTTTCCTTATCTTCGGATAGGATCTCCCCCCTCTCTTCCTCTTGAACACCTAAAGAGCTTTCCCCACTAAAGATATCACGATTTAGGTAACAGGGAGGCAGCACGAAGACTCCCCCGGACCCCTTATCAATTTCGGGCACGACGCACTTTGTATCCTACACATGCTTCCTCTTTATTGCAGGCTCGATAGGGGGGGCATGGGTCTTTGAGGAAGAAGGGGAACCACTTGCACGCGCAACAGATTTGGCTTGCTCTTGGAGTTGGGCGACCCTGTTCTTTAGCCCCGAGGTGGAAGCGTTCTTGGGCCTCAACTTTAATAGACGCTCAAAGTGGGACGCCATCTGACCTACAATCAAAAGGAAACTTTCAGTTACGGGCTAAACAAAGACAATATCGCAGGCATATCCCTGAATAAAGGCCAAATAAAAATAAGATCACGGCCACATCCCCTACCTGAAAGCCTCGTGGCTTCCTTGTCTGAAGAACATTCGAGCAAAGCCTTCATATTGATAAACCTATTAACGAGGAGATACTCCCCTTTGTCATCAGAGAGGAGGTAGTTGTTCACATCCACACACCTCACCGGTGAGAAACTCTTAACATAGGACGCCAGCTTCTCATAGGAGAGCTGGTCCTGGGCATCTAAGTCCTCAGGTTTTACCGTATAGTATTCAGGCTTTTGCTCAAAAAATTTCCATTGCCATTCAAGCGGAAATCTAGCCACCAACCGGGCTACCGGTCGACCATCCTCCATCTCTTCCCAGCGCTCGTATAGGGAATCTACGGCCGTATCCTTCAGATGCTTCACGACAAAGTACCTCTCTTTGAAATGGAGAACAAATTCCAAATAAGGCTGAAAGAGCTTCCCAAACTATTTGGAAGACAGTCATGCTTGCCCCCCTCCAATGGACTGCCTTTGTAAGTGGAAGATACAGAAAGATAGGGGCAGTGTAGTGCCTATTTGTAGATATTGACAGACTAGCTCGAACGCCCGCATGAACGCAAGCACATTCGGGTGAAGTTGGGAGGATGCCAATTGTAGCCACTGGAAAACCCCAACTTGGAAGTCATTGAAGTGTAAATGCATCCCCGCCTCCTTGAATGCAAATTATTACATGGGGAAGCGCTTGCCCGAATACGATGAGCATATCCTCCCGTTACAATGAGGAATTTGTAGAATCCAGTTGGCAGGGGCCCCGTCAGCTCGAACCTCTAGACAATTGAACGCGTCTGATGCGTCGTGCGAAAAGCACGACCTCTTATTTCTAGGCTCAGGTGCGACCCATGCTAAAGGGTCCTCCTCAAAATTGGTTTCATCTTCATGACCGAATGGCACGACGTCCTCCTCGATTGGATATGTAATTATACCTAAAAAGCGGGGAAAACAGTGAATTCGACATCATCAAATTCATCCTTCCACCGCAAATCAAGTGAAAGGGAGATGAATCCGTCGAGGGATAAACTTTGACCCAATCCCTCGACTGCTATGCTGAAACAAGCCGCGCCGTGTTCGGGGACATTTAGTAAAACGGGCACGCTGCCCGGATAAACCCCACTATCCCGGGAAAATGGCTCCGACAACATGAACTTCATCCACTATCATGAACTTCAATGAACATTCATGGATGTTCATCATAGAACCCATGAATGTTCGTCCAAGATTCTTTCAATCAAGACGAAAACTAAGCGTTTAATCTAAAAATTCTAAAGAAAACATGTTGTTAGGAGGATATGACTTACTTGGATAAGAATGCCTTGAAGAACTCTAAGGAGAAGTTGTGAGGAGAGGATCCACGCACGAACAAGGAAGATTGCAGAAGAAAACTTTAGAATAACAAATGAAACCCTGGGGTCCCATTTTTATAGGTGCCTCACACCCCACATGGTTGCACACGAAAAGTCATCATTCGTTTGGGCCTTTTGGACTCCCTATGAAAAGATGACACCCCAAAATAACAGCCATGTGGCGCAACAACCAGCCACGTGCCCATTCTCAAAAGACGAACATGTCCCCGACTTGCACACTAAACGTCATACTCGAGTATGACGAAGACGTCTCGCACGAAGAAATGCTCGACACCATGGCTAAAACATGCATACGTGTATATTCATCATGTTCCACCTCACGAGGACGAAATAACGCTCGACATCATAGCGACACCTTGAGGACGGGCATGTCGAAAAGGAGTCTGAGGAAGCTCCCCGCAACCTATATATTTCTGACGGGTGTTGGATGAACAACTGACCTAGTTAGCTTCACAACTTTCATGAGATCCCCAACACGGTTAAACAGGTTATCCCCGACAAGGGAGAACAACTCATTTCCATTAGAGGGTTACGATCTCCCTTTTCGATCAGATTCTCCCCGACCGTAAAGTTGAACTTAAGTCATCACCCTTTCACCTAAGGGCAATAACTTGGGGGGCTCCTAATCTGGACTGGGCCAACGCATGCTCCACTGTTGAGGAGGTCCAATCCAACACTCTTGCATAAGACGCAAAGACAAGCATCCCAAGTTAGGGATCATTGGGAGACTCCCCACGTGTTCGTTGGGGAACGTGGCCCACGTGCCCATATCATCATCATACCCTCCGAGAATAACAGATCCAACTCCTGCTTTCTCGGGACAGTTGACCAGGGGGATGCCACATGCAGATCTCCATACACACGTAAGCCATGGCAGTCTTCATTGTTGGGCCTCATTATGGCCCAACATTGGAGACCTTGGTCCAGCGCTGGGGGCTATAAATACCCTCTCACTTGAGAGGGTCAAATATTGAATCATTCTATCTCACTCACTCATACTTTCTTGCATCATTCTGAACCTTACTTTGGCATCAGAGTGTCTTGTAGGTACCCCCTTCTCATCTACAACTGTCGTCCAACTCGAAGCTCGTGGACTTTGACAATCCATTCTGATCAGGTACGATCACTTAGAAAATATGAAAATATACATTTAAGTTTATACAATATTTCTACGCCATAAAAGTTTATAAAAAAAATTCTTTTATTGCTTCATCTCATTTTATTATAAAAAAATTATTTTTAAATTATTTAAATATTTAATATATTTAAATATTATATAAATTACATATATTACATATTTAATAAATCTTAAAAGCAATTTTTCTTTATAAATAAGATTTTTTCTATAAGTATTTTTGAGAAATATAATTTTAATATAGTGTTTTTTAAGAGTTGATTTTTGTAGAGTTTTAAATGAAAACATTTAGAAAGTTAGTCTATATTTTATTAAATTTTTAAAAAATATCAAATACATATTTTAAAATAAGGACACAACTTTTTAAAATACTCACCTCCAAAATTTTCTAAAAACAAACTCTTTAGGGAAATCCTTAGGGTGTTTAGATCACAAAAGAAAGTAAGAAAAAAATGAAAAGAGAAAAAGTATAAGAGAAAAAGAGGGAAAAATGAAATGAATTTTGAGTTTTTTTAGTATGAGAGAAAGAAAAAAGATTTATATTTGTACAATGACCAAAATAACCTAATCAATTTTCATGAACTTTATTTAATTTATAACTAATTAAATTTTATCTAGTGTTTTTTATATTTCAATTAAATAAAATAATAGCTTTTGATTTATAAATAGCAAAATTCTAAAAAAGAATTACAAATTTTAAAAGTTTATCAATATTTTTAAAAATAAATAAAAACATAAAAATATTTATTAATATTTTTGTTATAAAATTTTTAAGAACTAAATAATCAAAAAAACAAATTAGCGTAAAAGTGATTCAACGTACTTTAATTTTCTGAAATAAGAGTTGTTGTATTTTTATGCTATTAGCAATATTTCACTTAAATGTTTTTAATATTAATATTAAACGGGTCACTTTTGTCTTTTTATAAAAAGAAAATGTGTATATTGTTGTTTCCGTCCATTATAGCAAGCATAGACCATATGGAATTTTCTTGTAGTGATTACGAAACTAGAAAATAAATCTATCTACTCACTTTCTTTCCCTCTTCCTATTATTCCTTTAACACAAACATAAACATAGTGTAAATGTCTTGTTTATGGGATGGTAACTTGGTCCATATCCTATGGATACCTATAAAAAATGTCAATAATAGATAGACTACAAACTCACAAAATGGATACAAATACAAACACATATAATTATTGTTGAAAGTAATTCCTTGTGTCAAAACAGCTTGTTCGATGGAGATAAGAGAATGTTAAAAATATTTGATTTGATTTAGTGTGGAAACAATTTGTTACACACATATTTGTTTTAGATCTAGATAGATTTGATTTAGGTCTAAAATATAATAGATTTGATTTAGTTCTAAAATAGTTATTTTGGACTTTTATAGTTCTGGACTTTGACTTAAGGACCAAGCTAACCTAAATCTATAAATAGAGGGAGTAACTCTATTTTTGTAATCAAGTCAATTCATTGTATTCACAAAATTTGCAGTTGCAAGTGAATAATAATCTTGTTATTGTGTGGTGGTAACAATCTTGTTCATCAAGATTGATAGAAATTCATCACAGGTTTTGGTGGATTTCCAATATCTGGTATCAAGAGCTTTGGTCAAGGGAAGAAGAAGAAAATAAATGGCGATGAATTATGCGAATGAAAATTTTCTATCGAATCTTCCAATTCTTAAAGGAGATAACTATGAGAATTGGTGCAAACAAATGGATATTATATTTTGTTTTCAAGGTCTTTAGGAACTTGTTAAATATGGATTAGAACCACTTGATGAAAAAGCTTCAGAAGCAGATGAGGCGGAATACAACGAATCAAAAAAGAAGAATTATAAAGCTCTCTTTATAATTCATCAATGTGTCAGCCCAAACAATTTCGAAAAGGTTAGTGATGTAGAATCTACAAAAGAAGCTTGGGAGATTCTCAAAAAATTGTTTGGAGGCACTGAGAAAGTGAAAGAGGTGAGATTACAAACTCACAAAAGAACATATGAATTGCTTCATATGGAAAATAGTGAAAGCATATCTGATTTCTTCACTAGGGTTACAAAACTGGTGAATCAAATCAAGACTTGTGGAGAGACGTTAACAACAAGAGCAGTTGTTTCGAAGATCTTGAGATCTTTGGCTCCAAAGTTCGACTATGTGATAGTTACCATAGAAGAGTCGAAGGACATGTCAACTTTGTCGAAGGAGGAACTTCAAGGGACGCTTGAATATCATGAACAAAGAATGGCTGAAAGAGTAGCAGGAAAATCAAAGAGTGATGTGGCTCTGCATGCTCAATCAACAAAAGATAAGAAAGGAAAAGGAAAGTAGTTCGACAATAAAGGTATAAGTGGCTACAATAATTCAACTGGTAGAGGAAATCAGTACGAAGAAAACACGTCAAATCAGAGAAGACCATAGCAAGGCAACCAAAGAGGTGGTGTTGCGAATAGAGGAAGAGGTGGTGGTCAAAAGCCTAATAAGAGTCATATTCAATGTTATAATTGTCAGAAGTATGATTATTATTCTAGTGGTTGTCTAGAAAAGCGAAAGAATCAAGAAAGTGATATAAAGTTGGAAAAACATAAAGAAGAAAAGATGATGTTGACGGTTACAACAAGAGATAAAGATAGATTTAAGGACCAATGATACTTGAATTCAAGATGCTCATCAAACATGTCTGGAAGGAAAGATTGATTTGTCAACATAAAACCCTCGATGAAGAACATAATGAAATTTGGAAATGACAATACCCTAGCAGCTGAAGGTATTGGTGATGTTATGATTATGAGGAAAGATTGCAAGAGGTCAGTAATTTATAATGTGTTGTACATACCAGACATAAAGAGCAATTTGCTCAGTATATGGCAGTTGGTCGAAAAGAACTATAAAGTTTAGATCAAAGACAAGATGATGAGAGTCATCGACGCAAATGGAAGGTTAATATTGAAGGCTCTCATGACTCAAAATAGAACCTTCAGGATTGAACTCAATGTGATAGAGCACAAGTTCCTTTTGACTGCAGCTAGCAGAGATGAATGGATATGGCATTATCGACTAGGCTATCTCAACTTTAGAGACATTAGAGATTTAAAAAGAAGAAATATGGTTTTAGGATTGCCAAAAATTGACATTCCAAAAGAAGTGTGTGAGAAATGTGTGCATGCAAAGCAGCACAAGAATAGCTTCAACAAGGATGCAAGAAGTAAGTCAGTGGCTGCCATCGAAGTCATATACTCTGATGTATATGGACCAATCCATGTGGATTCATTTGGAGGTAACAAATACTTTGTCACGTTCATAGATGATTACAGTTGAAAACTGTAGACTTACCTGATCAAGAAGAAAAGTGAAGTGATCGAGGTATTTACCAAGTTTAAATCTATGGTTGAAAGACAAAGTGGTCGAAAGCTCAAAGTTTTGAGAACTGATAGTGGTGGAGAGTATGTGTCGAAGGACTTTGACAAATTATGTGAAAAAGAATGGATTTTGTATGAGGTGGTGCCACCCTACACTCCGCAGCAGAATGAAATTGCAAAAAGAAAGAATTGAACCATCATGAATATGGTGAGAAGTATGTTGAAAGGAAAGCATTTACCTAAAGAGTTTTGGAGTGAAGCTGTGTCAATTGCAACATATATTTTGAACAGTTGTCCTACGAAGAAGCTAGAAGGAATTACTCCAGAAGAATGTCGGTCTGGTGTAAAGCCTAGCTTGAGTCATCTGAAAGTATTTGGATAAATTGCACATAGACATGTACCAGATCAGTTGAGAAGAAAACTTGATGACAGGTCAAGTTAGAGGATCCTAGTTGGATATCATTCGACAGGAGGTTACAAGTTGTTCGACCCAATGAACAAGAAGATTGTGATCAACAGGGATGCGATCATAGATGAGCTTAAAGAATAAGATTCGACTGAAAATGTCAAGAAAGATTCAGTGAGAATCTTACTTGAAGAAACATAAACTCAAGTCAAAAGAGAAGCTCGACAAAAGGAAGTTAGACAAGAGGAAGTAAGAGATCAACCGAGTACAAGTATAAGCAGACCTCAAAGAACAAGACGCATGCTTGCAAGGTTTCCAGATTGTGTTGTTACATCAGATGATGTAGTTAATGATGAAGGTGATATGGTACATTATGCTTTCTATGGAGATGTCAAAACTGTCAATGCAGCTGAAGCATTGAAGCATTTGAAGTGGGTGAAAGCAATGAACGAAGAAGTAAAGTCAATAGAAGACAACAACACTTGGTCACTTGTCGATTTGCCAAAAGGCAAGAAGGAAATTGATGTCAAGTGGGTATATAAAGTGAAGATGAAACCCAAAGGGGAAGTAACTCGATACAAAGCGAGGCTCGTGGCAAAAGGATTTTTCCATAAAGAAGGAATAGACTTCAATGAAGTTTTTACACATGTGGCTAGGATCGTAACAATCAGGTTGGTTGTTGGTTAGCAAAAATAAACAGTTGACACATATGTCAGATGGACGTAAAGTTTGAATTCCTAAATGGACCCTTAGACGAAGAATTTTATGTTAAACAACCAATTGGTTTTTTGAAACATGGCAAAGAGAGAAAGGTGTACAGGCTGCATAAAGCTCTGCATGGATTGAAACAAGCTCCAATACCTTGGAATAAGACGATTGATATTCTCTAAGGGAGAAGGAATTTGTGAAGTTCACAATTGAACATGAAGTATATGTAGGAAGAAGCAATAGTAAATTGCTTATACTATGTCTCTAGGTTGATGACTTTTTAATAACAGGTAGATGCAAAAAGGAGATTGAAGACTTCAAAGGCGATCTCAACAAGGAATTCGAAATGTCGAATATGGGTAACATTTCATACTTCCTTGGTATTGAATTCTACAAGAGTAATAGATATTTGATGATGCATCAAACAATATATGCAAGATAAATTCACAAAAGATTTGAGATGGAAAAATACAACTCAACTTCGACATCTGCTGAACCAAGGTTGCAACTGTCGAAATATTCAGAAGAAGATGATGTCGACCCAACGCAATACATAAGACTTATTGGGTCATTAAGATACCTTTGTAACACAAGGCTTGACTTAACAAACAGTGTAGGTATTGTAAGTAGATTCATGCAAAAGCCAAAAGTATCATATCTAGTAACAGCGAAGAGGATACTTAGGTATTTCAAAGAAACTCTCAACTATGGTATTTTGTTTCCTACAGCGGATAAAGAAAAAGAATGCAAGTTAGTAGGGTACACTGATTCGAGTTGGTGTAGTGATGCTAAATAACTAAAATCCATAGCAAGATATGTGTTTATGTTAGGTGGTTGATGCGTCCACAAGTGCACAAAAATATAGAAGTAATATAAAAGATTGTCGAACCCACATAGGCCAATGTCAACCTACTGTAATCTATTGTTGCTTGGTAAAGCTAAGGCTAATGAATGATTGAATTAGGGAAAACTAAGAACTAAAACTGAAATAAAATAAGATTAAGGAAATATATAAGAAAAGAGAGACCGAAATGTGTATTCCGCGTACCTCAGGGACTGTGTAACTTGTTTGCTTATACTGAAGTTAAAAATGTGTTTAGTAGAAAATATCAATTTAAAGACTAAGCCTTACACTCTCGTGGTTTTGAATAAAGCTACATTCCTTAACCATGAGATTTTGCTCTCGCTCGCCCATTTTAATTAAGGAATGTATTTTGAAAATTGAACAAATCCTAATAAATCCTAAAGCGCTCTCGCTGTGTTTATGATTAATGCCTAGTTTCTACTTATTGTACCCCAATTTTTGTCCCTAAGATTATTCTATCATCTCATACCATCACAATGCAACAAGACCACATTAGGGTTGGTTCTTCCTCTTTTTCTATCTCTCATCTTTAAGATTTGCTCTTGAGGGGTCTCCAAGCACCTTGGTGGTATATTTTGTATATGTGTTATTGACTAACTTCTAATCAAAATACAAAAAAATATTTGTCTTTTTCTTTTCATATTTGTGTTTTATAGGTACCCAGTCAAAGCATCCGACGAATAAGGTTTTTCGGTATTATTTTCCTAAAATCTCTATTTGCAAAGAAAAATAATTAAAATAATTTCATTTTTTTTCACTGTACAATCGATTGCTCTTAGAGTACAATCGATTGCACAAAGTGCATTTTGCGCCATTTTAAAAAAATACAATGATGCAATCGATTGAGCTCAAAGAGCAATCGATTGCACAGAGTGAAAATTTGAAAAAATCAGCAATTTCAAGCTTGTTAATTTTGGTGCCAATTTTTCTCCATTTTAAAAAAAATATATATCATTCATATCAATTTTGGAACCAATTTTTCTTCATTTTAAAAAAATGATGATATATCATTAATTCAAATTTTGGCTCCAATTTTTTTTTTTTTAATAATATATCATTAATTCAAATTATGGCTCCAATTTTTGAAAAATATATCATTAATTCAAATTTTGGCTCCAAGAATCAATTACCAAATTACCACTAGTCCCAAGCCTAAACTCTATAAATAGAGCCCTCATTTCATTCAAATAACAAGCTTTTGATAGCCAAACTCATTTTGCTAAAAAATCTCTCAATTCTCTCCATCTACCAAATCCACTCAAAGCTCCATTTTCAAAAAGTTAGTAAGATTTGCATTGAAGCTTACTAATCTTTGAGCTAAACCTTCATCCAAACACTTTTTCTTCATCAATTTTGTACATCCAAGTTTGGGAATTGATTCTTGTGGTTGAATTGAAGCAAATTCTTGAAGTTGTGTTGATAATTCTCTAGATCTACCTTTGGTAAGTTGGATCTTTCATCTTTCACAATGTGATCTCTTGTTGATCTTTGGGTTTGATTCATTGAGCATTGTTTTGTGATTCCATTGACGTTATTTTCTCATAATTTGATGGAATTTTCGTGCTCAATTGAATCCATGATCATAATGTGTTTGATAGAAAGTTTGAACAAGAATTTGGCCTTTTGAAATGCTGTTTTTCTGATTTTTACAGAGTGCAATCGATTGTTGTAACAGCACAATCGATTGTCAGAGCGAAATTCAATTTTTTTTTTGAAAAAATGCACTGATGCAATTGGTTGCATCAACAGTGCAATCGATTGCAACAGAACAAAAAACGTTTTTTCTGCCTTGTTTTGGGGTTGTTTTGATCCATAACTCTTTTTCTACTCTCTCCTTTTGTTGTTGGTTTGGATTGCAATTTTAAATGTACAATTTCTCTTTAAATTCAATGGACTTCGGGGTGTAGATGAAGTTGGATAAATGTTCATCAATTCAAATCTACCAAAGAGTGAATTATTTAATTCATTTTTGGTACTTTGGATTAATGATATGTTTAGTGCTTTAATCCATCTAGATGAGTGATTGAATTTAAAGATGAAAGAAATTTAAGGTGGTGATCCAAGTTATCTTATCATTCCCCTCCCTTTTCATCTTATCCCTTTATTTTTTTAATTGTGCTACATGTTAAGGGATGATGATCTCTATATCATTTATCCAAACATGAAGTACATATATTTCTATTGACCGACCTCAAATAGGCGCGACTTCTACATAAGCCCACTTACGATTGCTTAACATAGCGCTAAATTTTGTCTCGATTCGAATAAATAATCATTCATGGCCCAAACCTATGTTTGCAAGCCCAAGTATGTTAATTTGATCCCTTTGATCTAATAACCTTGAGATCCATTGTTAGGAGGCTTTGGTTCTACCAATCCTCCAATGGATCTTCATCAATTTTGGTCAACGCGGATAACTTAAACATCGTTGAACATTAAATGTTGTGTTGAGGTTTCTTAAAATGGATGATATAATTGACAAAAAGAAAATGCAACTTGTTGTTGAGAGGCTTTGGTTCTACCAATCCTCTAATGAGTTCTAAATGCAAGTTTCAAGATGGTAATCCAACTAACCACTAATTTATAACAATTGACTTTATTTTATGCTCTTTACTTTATGTACCATTTATTTTAGCATTCACATTTCATGCTATTTTCATCTTTGCTCACTTGAGCATTTACTTTTATGTCATTTTTATTTTGCTCACTTGAGCTTTTCTTTTCTTTTGAAGATACTTAATAATCAACATGAACCATAAAAAACATTAATGATACTTGGACTATTTGGTTACTATCCTTGGCATTATGGAGTATTGGACTTCTTGGACTTAGGATTAAAGACCTTGACCTATGTTGGAGACCTTGTGACCTTAATTGATATTTTGTCTGGAGTTTTAGGGTTTACCTCAATACATTGGGTTGTTTGTTTGTTTTGTGTGCATGTTATTGTGACTACACACTTTGTCTGTAATCTGGAATTCACCCGTATACAGCTGTTAGTCTGCCCAATTTTTTTGAAGACTTAATACACTTGAAGTTTGGTATTCTCAAGAGGTCTAGTATCTTTGCTTGCTTGGTTTCAATCTAAAGAATGGGAACTCTATCTTGAATCATAATATCAAGTGTTGGGTTCGTATTGGTTAGATGGTTCTTCTCCTTAGCTTTTACCTTATGCTTTAGGATAGTCCCTTCATCTCCTCCCATCTTCTTTAATTTCAAAATCTTCTCCATCCTTTTGAAAACTCTTCTTGTTTTTAAACTTGAACCACTTTCATAATAAACTTGGACTTAGGTCCATGAATTTTCAAAACATTTTCATAAATAAACTTTAATCAACTTAATAATACCTTGACATTTTTGTGAGAAGACTAAAAGTCAACCAATCTCACTCAAATCATTTTGCCACTTTGGATTTTTACCTTAAAAATTTTCTCAAAATATTAGACTCTTGTCAATCCTTGTAGTGATGCAAACAACTATACATCTATAATATATAGTGCAGAGATATATTTTCCATTTGGGTGTTGAGTGAGGCATTGTTGATTTTAAAATCCAAGCCATATCCTCCACTTTGAGATGATGCAAATTCTCCTTTCTCATAATTGTGGGTAGTCAGTATGTTTTTCACACGGACAATGACAATGATGTCTTATCTCATAAAATTAACCAATACACTTGTGTTTTAAAATGTTTTAAAGGTGAACTACGAGTACCCTGATCCCCTATTGCACGAAAGGTGGTACGTAGGCACTAAAGGTTCGCAACCACGGCGGATGCAAAAATCATAAAAAAATATTTCTTTTCTCACCTCCACCATCTATTTTTATACAACATTTTATAGCCAAAATATACCGATTTTTCAAAGAGGTTCCTACGGAGTACCATAGATGTTTAGGGTGCTAATACCTTCCCTTTGCATAACCAACCCCTTACCTTGAATCTTTCCCCCTCTTTTTGGGTTATTCGCTCTTTTCCCATTACTTTGGAAACAATAAAGTGCGGTGGTGATTTTTATTTTGATATGTACAAGTCAAGTCAATCCAATGGCTTAGTCTTGAGCATTTCAACCGCTACAGGAGAAATGGCGACTTCACTGGGGAATCTTTGACCTCTTGTTGTTCCATCCCTAAGTGGGTTGAGCCTATATTTGTTTATATCTGTATATGTGCTATTATGTGTTATATATTATATGTTGTATATATGTTTGTCTGGATTTTCCTGGTTTTCAGGGTGCTTGGTGATTTCACATAAGTCCTATACCCGGACTTGGGAAAACTTAAGATAGGACGGGTGGTATAGTCATGTTAACTTTGAGGGAGTAATCCCAAAAAAGGAGGCATGATATCCCCCACTCAGTGGAGGCCCCTTTGACTGTAGTGCCATTTACCGAGTGATCGGGAAGACGTACTACTTTTTACCTGGGAGCTTGCTAAAGCTGAGGACCATAGAATACCTAACCCATCTTGCCCTTTTAGGTGTAGTACGGAAGCTATGACAGAGTAATCCAGAAGTAGTTGTCACGCGATACTACGCTCAGATGAGTTTTTCTTGAGAATATTACTAATTACTAAGTTAATCGGGAAGTTGGTGGTATCCGAAGGAAGGATGTAGACTCTGGGAACCTCTAGAACCTTGTTCAGAAGGTGATAAACTTTTAGGTCATACCTTATGGGTAGTACCTTCGACCTTATGCTCGTGACGTTGAACCTTTGAACCCTATGCTTGTGATCTTGTGTGTAATTGTTGTATCATGCATCCATACACCCATGAACATTGTTTTAACCAAATTTTAAGGAACTTAAGACTTTTGCTTGCAAGCATCACAAGTTTTGTAATTATGGATTTTGGAAAGAGTACTAAGAAGTACAATGTTAAGAGTCCTGATTCAGAAGAATTGAGAAAGCCTTAATCCTTGGTATCTAGTCCTTGGGACTTCAGGTTCTCCTAGCTATCTTGAAGATGGATTTCTCCATGCTCTTGATCTAGTTCCTAAATATTTTGTATCCGTGATTTATTTTCCCGATTATCACAAAGTAGAAGAGAAGAGTGCAAGAGGATTTATTTTCCTTTAGCATTCCAAATTTAAGCTCAAGAAGATTTTACAACACGGTGTTGGACCTTAATTGGATGCAGTTCATTTGGACCTGGGGATTTAGCTTTGTCTTTCTTTTGTTTAGGATTAGTGAAGTCTTGTACTTCCAATGTAATCCTCCCAATATTAATGAAATGAGTTTTTCAGTTATCCCAATTATTTCTTTTAATTGATGTTTGCAATTCGTTTATAATGTTCCAAAGTTCTTTGAAAACTTGGTTTTAAAACTTCTAAACAATCATGTGCATTGCACATAAGGCATCATATTGTACATACTTCTTACATTTGTTATGCATATCCAGGTGTCTTACTGAGCTTATTTACTTCTTTCATCAAGCTGTCTCACCAGTACAATACTCGGGCTAATTTCAGAAGGAAGATGGACAATTTAGAACAAGTGAATCGCGAGCTGCGCGAGGAAGTTTCTGCTCTGAATGCCAGTATGACCAATCTTACTGCTCTGATGGAATCTTTGGTGGCTGCTCATAATCAACCACCGATTTCTCAGCCTCAACAGACAATAGTTACTACTGAAGCTCTGACTGCTGTTGCATATCAGAGGGCACCTCAAGAAGGAAATCAAGGGGAAGGTCATCAGAGGAAAACGAGATTTGATCCAATTCCAATGACATACACAGAGCTGTATCCTTCTTTGTTGAAGAAGAATCTGGTTTGAACCCGAGATCGACCAGTTGTTCCTGAAAAATTGCCAAGAGGATATAAGGCTGACGCTTCATGTGTCTTTCATCAGGATGCTCCTGGGCACATTTTGGAAGATTGCTTTGCTTTGAAGGTCGAAGTTCAGAGGTTGGTCCAAAGTGGTATCTTGTCATTTAGGGATATTGGTCTCGAGGTTCAAGTCAAGTCTTTGCCGAAGAATAAACGTGATTGAAGAGTTCCCTGGAGTTTAAGGAGGATTAGCTTTCTCAATTTATTAGCATTTTTACTGCTTCCTCATTTGTAGTTTTTCTTATTTATCATTGCACTGTTTGCATGTAAGAACTTGTTTTCATTTGAATGTTTAATCTTAATACAATGAGTATGTTTGTCTTGAAGAAATTCATTTGTTTCACTCGTATTTGTTTTCAATTTTAAATTGCTTTATGATACCAACTTGTTACCCACTCTCTCTCCTAGGTAGAGAATGGATGGAGGATGATGATATTAAAACACAAATTTTCTGGTTGTATGCTTTTGGATAAAACCCTGTTGACAATGTACAAGCATTGTTTCAAATCCTCAAACACCGGAGATATAAGAGAGTGAAACCTTTGTTAACCCCTCTGAGCCTTGAAGTAGGAGTTTCTTTTTCTATTCAGAAAAAACCCTCATTTTTAACCTGGGGCAGGGTAGTGCTCAGTTAATCTGATTGAGTATTCAAATCTCATCAAGAGTGCGCATCCAAGGATACAATAATAGTTATCCTTCAAGAGGTTGAGAGAATTCAAAACCGCAATGTTTAATCTTCGCATATCAGGAGGGTGCGTCAATTGACGATATCTTAATGGCTATATCTCGCACACCAGGAGATCAATAGATGACGATACAACAATGGTTATCTTTCATCTACCTAGAAATAGTGCAGTCACAATTCTTCCAACAAGTCACAAACAACTCGAAGTCACGTGACATGTTCAAAAAGAAAAAATAAAAAGATGATATGAATAAATAAAAAAATAAAAAATAAAAAATTATGATGATAAAATAAAGATACAAAAATCCCCGCTAAGTCGGAACTTGAAAAAACAAGTCGCTTAGGCAAAAGTCAGGGCATCTCGCTGCACTTCAGATTCAAAGTCAAAAGGAATTTGTCCAGAAAGCAAGGAAGAAATGGAAAGCCTAAAATGAGATAAAGGATTACAGTGTGAAATCCTCAGCAAATAACAGAGTCGTGTGACAAGAAACCCAAAAGAAGCAGGAATGAATGACTTGCATGTCCAAAGAAAACTTTGTTTGATTCCTCAACCATATCGAAATTTCTTTTGAGAGATGAATGTTCGTGTCAAGTTAACTGAACTTAGGACTGAAGCACATCACGAAGAGGGTGGGCACCAAATATTTTTGAGCCTTAAAACTTTTTTCTAAAAACCGTGAACTAGGCCATGTTACAACCCTCAAAATTCCTAATTGAAACAAGGTTTATCTCGAAAGCATACTCCAATGAGATGGTGTTTCCTGACTCCCATTAATTTTGCTAAATTATTGTGATTGGTATCATATGCTTTTGTTATCTTTCATACAAAAAAATCCATGTCGCATCTGATAACGAGAAATCATATCATATAATTACTACACTTTCTACTGATTTTATAATATATTGAGTCGTCTAACTCCCGATTATTCTGAGTTTTTATGTCTTTTCACAGGTATAACATTTGTCAACTCAAGACAATGAAAAAAGGACCACATGAAGAAAGCTAAACAAGAAACAGAAGAGAAAAGAACAAAATCTCAGATTTTGCACCTGTGACGACCGTCACACCCTGTGACGACCGTCACACCCTGTGACGACCGTCACGCCTCCCCAACTAGAAAGAACGCTCGTCACACATCGTTGACGAGCGTAATGTGCTATTTAAGCACATTACGACCGTCACCCACCTGTGACGACCGTCACGCGCGTAAAGAGGAACGTTATGAATTGGTGGAGACGTGGGCAACGTGAGGCAGAATCCTTCTCCAATATTTCCTCCACTCAGTAACCATGCATCCTATTTTCACGGCACTCAAGCCTCTTCCAAGATTTTCTCAACTGCAATATTTTCTCCTATATATATATATGTGGTAGTGCAAAGGGGCCAGGGTCGAAGGAATTTTCTCAGAACAAATTTATTATTTTTTGCAGTTATTTCTATTTCCTTGTTTTTAGAGTTTTTTCTACATTGCTGTAATTTCTATTTCAAGCTTTAGTTTTAGGTGTTAATTCTTCATTCAAGAATTAACACAATTCATTTACTTCAATCAAGCTGCAAGAAATATTGTAATACTTCAAGATTACCATAGCAACTTTAATTCCAGGTTTTTATTGAAATTAATATTTATTCAATTGTTGTATTATGCCAATTATTTTTATGAATTATATTTTGAATTTCATTGTTGTTAAATCTATTATGTCCGGCTAAATTATTCGTACCGGTATGTGACTCTTAAGAACCGAAAGAATTCAGTGATACCTTGGCCAAAAATATTTATTTATAAAACAATTTCCGGTTTCCAATTTCCAAGATTAATTTAACTATCCTTGTCACGAGAGTGAGAGGTTAATTAACACGATTTTGCCACGAAAGTGGGAAATTAATTAAGGCGAGAACCTGCATGCGAGAGCTGGGGTTCAACCCAGATAGTGGTAACGAAACATTAATTTTAAATACACGAGAGTGTTTTAATAAATTAATTAAACTCAAATTGTTTTCAAAAAGTGTTATTAAATTTAAAGTGCATCCACTAGGTTTAGTAGCATAACTTATTTCATGAACACGAGAGTGTATGTCTCATGTTTTTAAACAATTAGTTTTTACCGAAATACTTTATAGGCCAAGCGATTCACCGAATTCCCGAAGTCCGACTATCACATACCGGTATAGCTATTACCATTATTTTAATTAAACTGTTTCCCCTCGAAAATCGAATATTCATCGCTTAGTTAAACAAACTGTAGCATTAGATCGTATGCGATTGATCCTCACTCTCTGAGGGTTCGATAATCTTTTAAAACTAGAACGACTGAACTGTATACTTGCAGTTAGTATCCCGACAGACTTATAAAGTCCCGATCAAGTTTTTGGCGCTGTTGTCGGGGACTGATTAGTCAATTAAGTACGATTCTTCTGTTACGCGTTTAGACTAGGCAACAGAAACCCTCTTTTGATTTGTATGCCAAATACTCACTCCCAAAGCGAGTCTTTGCATGTACGAATCTTGTCCCAATTACTATGTATCACCCAAATTTTTTCTACAACCCCCACTCTGAGTATTTCGAGGAATCACAAGAATTCCATAAACCCGACCTCGAAATACTATTGGAGAATTTCAATGCATCACAGACTCATTCTCACCCTAATTACCTTTCCAACCACCAATCCCAATGTTTTGAGGAATCGCAAGAATATTATAATTCCAACCAAACTTATCCTCAACCAAATTTCCCCTACAATCACTATACCCAATATTTCGAGGAGACGCAAGTATCCTATAAATCCGAACTCAAAATATTACTGGGAAATTTTAATGAAATATCAATGATGACAAAGCGCTTTATGGAAACACAAAATGCGACTCTAACTCAATTTGAAGAATCAGAAGAATCGCATGATTTCAACTTTGAAACATCAACGGAGGATTCCGACGCGACGCTAATTCACTCTAGGTTAGAATCTCTGATGGAGCACTTTGTAGAGACACAAACTGTACAAAACGAAGAGTTTAGAAAACAAAGTCTTCAAAATAGTGAAAATCTTAGGCAACTAACAACTGTGGTTGAGTCGCTCGCGACTCACAACATAGCCTTAGAGACTCAAATCTCCCAGCTTGAACAAAACCCTCTAGGACCCTTCCCTGAGGAAAAATTGGATGTTGTAACAACCAGTAGTGAAAAACAAGTTGAAAAATTCTAAGGAGAGTGATAATGAGGTTGAGGAGAGTGATGATGTGGGTGAGGAGAGTTCAGACGAGAAAAGAGTAAAGATTGAGAAAAATCCTCCAATACCATCTAAAAGGGAGGTTGTAGAAGAGGTAGAAAAGGGAGCACCTATTGTTATGCCTCACCCCTATACCCCACCGTTTCCTTTCTCGAAAAGTTTTATGGAAGCTCAGATAGACTCCCAATCTAAAACATATGTGGAGGTATTGGAAAATATCCACACTAATGCACCCTTGTTGGAAGTCTTGCATAAAAAGAGAAAATTAGAGGACCGTGAAACTAGGGATATAATTACTGTTAAGAAGGTGAGGTTAACCTTTGAGGTGGTGGATGAAATCACTAAGCCTAAAATTGAAAAGTTGATACTTACGATAGATCCAGAACCACCACCACAAGTTCATAAGAATGAACCACCCCACAGAAGAAAGAAAAGAAAAGGTGAGGGATATGTGAGATGGCTTGATAAGTGGCCATGGAAAATGATGACTACTAAAAGTTCAACCGAGGATTCATCCTCGAGAGAACCACCATGAGTGCTTGCACTCCTGAGCCGTCGAGCTATCGACGTTAAACAAAGCACTGCGTGGGAGGCAACCCACCTATTTGTTTTTGTTATTATTTCTGTTTGTTTTTATTTTTTATTTTTTATTTTTGATTTTCTTTTCCGTTTCTACATTTATTTCTTTTAAAGCCTTATTTTCATTATTTTCTTTTTCATTTTTTTTTCTAAAAAATTTTATACATCTGCTGCTGATTTTCAATAAACTTTACAGGTTTTCCGAAAAAGTCTTTTTCTATCCTACCTTCTCCCCTGATTTGCTTTCCCTCTTTGCTATTTACTATGGAAACCACTTTTAGAGGCAGGAACCAAATGAGGAGGTTTGAGGAATTATCACACAGAAATATTGGTATGACCTTATATTATGATGAACCCACAATGGACACTTTAGGCATTAAGGATAGTGTCCATTATCTGTTTAGCCAGCTGGGATGGGAAAAAGCCCACATTAAATCTAGGTTTGTTACATACCGCGAGCTCACCCTTGAGTTTCTGAGCTCCTTAGTTCATATACCCGAGCGCGGTTTTGGAACTAGAAAGGGATTTATAGCCTTCAGGTTATTCGGTATTGAATTTGCTTACACCCATAAAGAATTAGCCGACCTTCTAGGATTCCCTAGCGGGCCTTTTGCTTTTTCTACCACCCAGGCAGAGTTAATGGATTTTGAGCTAGACTATTTTTTGGGGGACTTTAACTGGAAATTACCACCCTGAGCCAGATAGCATGGATAATAATGAAATACACAACCCCGATATCCGCTATTTCCACAAGATTCTAGCACATACCATTTTCGGCAAAGAACAGAACCGCACTTCCGTATCTAAAGATGAGATATTTTTGCTGCAGTGTATGACCCAGGGCCGACCTGTAAATGCAGTGCCATTCTTGATGCAGACATTTGCCCGCATTGCTGAGAACCCTAGCGAGCCGATCATCACAGGAGGCCTTGTTACCATGATTGCTAACGCCCTCGGACTTAGATACCAGCTACATAGGTGCACACAATTTGGTTCAATCCGCCCTATGAACATTGATTTTTGTTTCCACCTACAAATAATAGGTAACCTAGGTCATGCACCCTTCGATTACTTGATAAGGGACGAAGTAGTCACGGTATTTACACTTCCTAACCATGCCAAAACAAGTGCCCACAATCGCAACAATTGGCTGTATGAGCTTAACCCTCCCGTCCACCCTTCGACACCTGAGACACCCCAATCCTACCAAGTTTATGATACCACAATGTCTGATGAGAGTGACCCCGAGACCCTTCCTGGTTACCATGATGGTAACAACATCGTAGAGGATGTTGATGCCCATGCAGCAACAAAAGGAGAATATGCTATAAATTTGAATAAGATCTTTTCTACGCTGGATGTTTACCAGACGGACATCAATGGAATCAAGAACAAGCTGCAGGATATGCATATGGACGTGATAAGCTTAACTGATATAACTGTGGAACAGTTTTATCACATACATGCTGCTTTCGAAGACTTAAAGACGCGACTGGGATGAAGCAGCAGAATTAGCACTTATTTTTACCTTGTGTTTTATGTTTCTAGGCAGTTTATGATTTCATTTTAAACAAGTTTACTCTTTACAGTTTTTAAAGTTCTGTTAGAAACATATATTTATTTCAATTTCAGTTTATTTTCATTTCAATTTCAGTTTTTTTATTTCATTTTAAGTTTATTTTCATTTTCATTAAATTTACTGTGTGTTACATCTAATATTATATTCACTTATCATATTATCATTTTTGCAAAATTTTGTTATATGATGTATGTTGGAAATACTCTGCATGTATTGAATTATTGTGTTATAATGTTTTGGAATTATACTGTTTCGTCCATTTCATAAATATGATTCTTTGCACCCGTAACAATCGTAACGTCCCCATGACGAGCGTAACACGCGTTTCACCGTGTTACACCCGTCAGCCCATTGTGACGGTCATCACGCGCGCCCAATAGTAGATTATGCTATTACAAAAGCCATTCCACTTTCCATTCATTCTTCCCTTTTTTCCCAAATCCGTAATAGTACCCATTCAAATTTTCTCTCAAATTCCAACACTTAAACTCCATCAACCCACTACTCAATCCACATTCCAAACCATTTTCACGATTAAATATTTTGCATGCACTATGACCAACAACCAGCAAAATCAAATGAGCGCAGCGCTTGAAAGAAGACAGCATGAGCAATATGAGTATCTATGCGCTCAAAACACTCAGATCTTGACTGGACAGCAGAGCATGAATGAGAGGTTAAATGAGGCCCTGTCAGAGCTCAATGCCTTAAGGCTGGACGTCAGCACCCTTGGTTTCCAGGATACTAACACAGAAGCCACTCCTACCAGACGCTCTCGCACCAGGAGTAGAGGACGTGGTCACCAATAGTTTTTCTTAATTTTCTATGTAGTTTATTATTTTTTCTGTTTCATTTCCTTTCCGTTTGTTTTTGTAATTGTACTTCCCCGCCTATATACCGCAACATTGAGGACAATGTCGGATTTAGTGTGGGAGAGGTACCTTTCCATCTTTTATAAACTAGTAAATTTTTACGATATGTCTCGATTCAAATTCTTCGCTTTATTTAGCCATACCGAAATTTTTTTATCTTCGCATTAGCCCGACATACCTATTTTAATGAAATCCCAGTTGAGGAAGCCGAAAACGACATAACAAGATCGATACGGTTATGACACCGTAGACTTCCTACTTACGCGATCCGTTTCAATAACCATTATACCGATATCTGGAGTTTTAAGTTCTAGAGTAACCCCTAGTAGTTTATACTAGCAGTCAGCACCGTCTTGACACAAACCACATGGAGAATCGATGAATATAAGTGTTTGATTCCCGATTCTAAAAATATCCTTCCTATCTCACTGCTAAAAGAAAAGAAATTTTGTGCACCAAAATATACGGTCACATATAAGAGCTGAGCAAATAATGAAGGAATCCAGTGTTGGTTGGTTCAGAGGTATCTGGTTCTGAACTCGGTAGGGCGTGCTACGGCCCGATCCCCCATAACCTCTAATTTGGATAACATATGTAGGGTTGCCACATTCGTGTACCAGACCCCGTGCTAAAAGGATCAAAGTTACTAACCGGTTACTCCACTACGTGCGTGCTAAGACAAAGGGCTTAATGTGATTGCGCCAGAACGAAACCGGGTGAAAAAGATACGAGGAACTCTGGGCAGAATTATAACGGAACTGTTGGATAGCTCGTTTGAAATGGAAGCCTACGACTAAGCTTATTGCTTGTGTCATTAGCGTATCTTTAGTGTTTCACTAAAGTATTGGCCGAACCGACGAGGATTTCCCGAAATTGCTTTAAAAATCCAAGGTATGTCATGCATATGCGCTTGACAAAACTTGTCCGACCTTTTGAATGACTATTTGCTTGAGGACAAGCAAAGGTTTAAGTATGGGGGAATTTGATAACGAGAAATCATATCATATAATTACTATACTTTCTACCGATTTTATAATACATTGAGTCATCTAACTCCCGATTATTCCGAGTTTTTATGTCTTTTCACAGGTATAACATTTGTCAACTCAAGACAATGAAAAAAGGACCACATGAAGAAAGCTAAACAAGAAACAGAAGATAAAAGAACAAAATCTCAGATTTTGCACCTGTGACGACGGTCACACCCTGTGACGACCCTCACGCCTCCCCAACTAGAAAGAACGCTCGTCACACATCGTTGACGAGCGTAATGCGCTATTTAAACGCATTACGACCGTCACCCACCTGTGACGACCGTCACGCGCGTAAAGAGGAACGTTATGAATTGGTGGAGACGTGGGCAACGTGAGGCAGAATCCTTCTCCAATATTTCCTCCACTCAGTAACCATGCATCCTATTTTCACGCCACTCAAGCCTCTTCCAAGATTTTCTCAACTACAATATTTTCTCCTATATATATGTGGTAGTGCAAAGGGACCAGGGTCGAAGGAATTTTCTCAGAACAAATTTATTATTTTTTGCAGTTATTTCTATTTCCTTGTTTTTAGAGTTTTTTCTACATTGTTGTAATTTCTATTTCAAGCTTTAGTTTTAGATGTTAATTCTTCATTCAAAAATTAACACAATTCATTTACTTCAATCAAGCTGCAAGGAATATTGTAATACTTCAAGATTACCATAGCAACTTTAATTCCAGGTTTTTATTGCAATTAATATTTTATTCAATTTTTGTATTATGCCAATTATTTTTATGAATTATATTTTGAATTGCATTGTTGTTAAATCTATTATGTCCGGCTAAATTATTCGTACCGGTATGTGACTCTTAAGAACCGAAATAATTCAGTGATACCTTGGCCAAAAATATTTATTTATAAAACAATTTATGGTTTCCAATTTCCAAGATTAATTTAACTATCCTTGTCACGAGAGTGAGAGCTTAATTAACACGATTTTGCCACGAAAGTGGGAAATTAATTAAGGCGAGAACCTGCATGCGAGAGCTGGGGTTCAACCCAGATAGTGGTAACGAAACATTAATTTTTAAATACACGAGAGTGTTTTAATAAATTAATTAAACTCAAATTGTTTTCAAAAAGTGTTATTAAATTTAAAGTGCATCCACTAGGTTTAGTAGCATAACTTATTTCATGAACACGAGAGTGTATGTCTCATGTTTTTAAACAATTAGTTTTTACCGAAATACTTTATAGGCCAAGCGATTCACTGAATTCCCGAAGTCCGACTATCACATACCAGTATAGCTATTACCATTATTTTAATTAAATTGTTTCCCCCCGAAAATCGAATATTCATCGCTTAGTTAAACAAACTGTAGCATTAGATCGTATGCGATTGATCCTCAGTCTCTGTGGGTTCGATAATCTTTTAAAACTAGAACGACTGAACTGTATACTTGCAGTTAGTATCCCGACAAACTTATAAAGTCTCGATCAGCATCCTGGCTAGGGATTCGTTCACAAGGTTTTGCGACATCTTTTCAAATAAAATCTTCAAGACTTACATAATTGTTGTATTAGAATTCTCATTCTTATAATAAACATTTTCTGCTTGTAAAACAACTGCTTGATATCATGGAAGTTTACATTTGAGTACCAGTAAAAGGAATATTTCTAAGAAAAGTGGCGGAGCAAAGAGGATGCAACATTCAGCCAATCTAGGCCAGTTACATCGAGATTCGACAAATCTCTAGAAGCCATTTGATCAGAAAGGTTATCTTAAAAGCATGCAGCCAAGGGCAAGTTATGAAAGTTACCTTGATCAGCATGTTAAGCTTGGGACACCAGATTGGTTTCCAAGGGCATATCCAGATTTCGTCAAGATAGCTTCTATGTCTACCCCAAGCCGAGAATCTTCCTCAAGCGAGATTGTTTCTTCTAATTTGTTTTGTAGATGTGTGTATGGCTTCCTCTAACAGTTGTTGATCAATTAAAGGGTTTCCTACAGGCTGTGTTATGGTGTTGGGTTTATAATCCCATTTTCCAGTCTTGATGCAGACTTCTCCAACTGAGTATGACTCTTTACCCAACCAGGTGGTGATCAAACAGAGGTTAAAAAGAGCAATGAAGCCTTTGCTCATTTGATGGAGTTCTTTCTACATTTTTTGTATTTAGAATTGATATGGAATCTCTTGTAGAGTATTTCTCCCTCCAGTTACGACATTATTGTTGTTATGTGCTCCCTAAGTAGCTAGACAAGGGCAATATCTTTTCTAAGAAATGTTGAGACAATTGTTAACTTTTTGGGGTTTCTCTTACCAAGTGTTGAGTTTGATTTAAAATCCCCATAATTTTGACCTCTTGCTACAATGTGAACTTCTGGATTCCCAGGAAGGTTCTCCCAAGTCACTTTTATTGATATATATATATATATATATATATATATATATATATATATATATATATATATATATATATATATATATATATATATGATCTTCTTGTGTTTCTCAGATAGTTAGAGATGATACTAATTGATGTATGGTGCGGTATCGGGTTTGTGATCCCGTTTTCCCCAGTCAGGTCTTGGTTCATTTTAATTTCGAATTTGCATGGTCTGAGGCCTCTATCCCAGATTCCCTAGCGAAGTCTTCCCTCATATGACGAAAGGTTTTGTTCCCTTGGTGTGCTGAGATGAAACTATTTGCAAAATGTCGCTCTTTTTGGCAGTGTTGGCATTATTATTGGTATTTATTCCCCAGGAAGGCTATCCCAGGGCATTTTTGTTGGAATAGGTTTGGATATGAAGACTCAATCCAAGATTCCCCAGTGAAGGCTTCACTTATTTGATAAAAGTCTTTTCTCCCCGTGCATGCTGCGTTGGACTCATTTGCGAAGCATCTCCCTTTTGGCAATACTTGCATTTTGTGTGATTGCCCGATAGTCAGGCATGGGCAATGTTTTATTTAAGAAGTGTTGAGACATTTGTCAATTTTTTGGGTTTTCACCCGCAAGTGCTGGGTTCAATTTAAAATCCCCATAAGTTTGATTTCTTGCTGTAATGTTTGACTTGTTAACTCCCCAAGTTGTTATCCCCATAAGGTTTCATACTTTTTCTCCAGAGAAGTTGGTGCAATACTTACTCTCAATGTTGAGGAATGTATCTTGGTTTCCCCTCGACGATGTGGTGTTATCCTCCCCAATAAAGTCAACACGAGGTCTCTCATTGATATCTCGACGATGAGGAACTATCTCCCCTAGTGAAGTCTGTATGATATTTCCCTAATAAAGTCAGCACGAGATCCTCAGTTGGTGTTTTAATGATATGGTTTCCATCTGCCTTATTTAAAATTAGTATTGCAATTCTTAGTAGAAGTACGGACCGTGAAACATGTGTTTTTCCCATTGAAGTCTGTGTGTTATTCCCCGGTGAAGCCTGGAGAAGGATGTTATATCCTTGTATCTGTACTGATTTGTCGCTATGATTTGATTACTTTCGGATTATGTTCCTTCCCAATGAAGTTAAGTCGGGAAATAGGATTTTGTTCCTCAGTTGGTGCTTACTCTTTATGTAATTTTCATCTTGGATGTGATTTAGCAGAGTATTGATTGTACCCGAGTTGGTTTTGTCTGGTTATTCCCAGTGTTATATGTCTGCTTTGTCATTAAATACATGATGACACTCATACATTCATACATATATCACGCATAGTTGAATTTAGAAAATCATTACTCATTCGCATTCATTAATATTTAGTTGACATATTACCCTGTTTTGTAGAGTTGCGTTGTCCTCTCTCTAATAGAGTGTCAACCGTAAGCAGAAAGTGTATATTCTTTCAATTTCCCCACTGAGCTATCCCTTGAGGAAGATTTTTGCTTTATCCTTCCTGTACAGCGTTTTGTTTGGATGATTTGGGTTTCCCTTTTGAGTTTATTTCTCAAAGGATGTATTTTGGTTGACTGTTTCATTCCAGTTTATTTCTGGTTTGAATCTTTGATCTCCAACAATATTATTACTTTGGATTTCTGCAAGCTTCGAGCCTTGGTTTGAGAATGTGCATTTATCTTGGCACAAAAAGACTTTTACCTCCTCAGTAGGAATATGTTGGCATTTCCCCAAGAATTTGTATTTCATTCCCCAGGAAGCTGTATTTCTTTCACCAGGAAGTCATGATTCATTCCCCAGGAAGTCATGATTCATTCTCCAAGAGGTCTTGATTCATTCCCCAGGAAGTCATTTTTACAATCTTTCCCATAACAGCAAGTAGCAGGTCTCTTTATTTGAGCAACTTAGACTTCCCTGTAAAAGTTAGCGTTACTTTTTGCTATCTTCTCTATGAGTGGATAGTTTGAAGTTTGTTGTCAAATTACTCTAGTGGATGGCAAGTATTTTCAATATGAAAGAGACAATTCATTAATAAATCTTTGCAAGTGGTAGTCTCTTTATTTGATACAACTTATATATTACCCTTTCCAGGCTAAATGCCTTGGTTAAAGAAGAAGTTGAGACCCGTTTTAGGTAAAACTCCATAATTTTGGGGAAACTTGTTATTCTTTTTTCTACCTTCAGTGAATGTTGGTAGTTCACCATCAGTGAACGTTGGTGTTATTGTCTTCTCTCCCCACCTTCAGTGAACATTGGTAGCTCACTGTCAGTGAACGTCAGTGTTGTTATTCTTTTTTCTACCTTCAATGAATGTTGGTAGCTCACTGTCAGTGAATGTCAGTGTTGTTATTCTTTTTTCTACCTTCAGTGAACGTTGGTAGTTCACCATCAATGAAAGTTGGTTTTATTGTCTTCTCTTCCTACCTTCAGTGAATGTTGGTAACTCACCGTTAGTGAACGCCAGTGTTGTTATTCTTTTTTCTACCTTCAGTGGACGTTGGTAGTTCACCATCAGTGAACGTTGGTGTTATATTCTTCTCTTTCTACCTTCAATGAATGTTGGTAGTTCACTATCAGTGAACATTGGTGATTATTGTTTTCTCTCTCTACCTTCAGTGAACATTGGTAGTTCACCATAAGTGAACGTAGGTGTTATACTTCTTTTTTCTACCTTCAGTGGACGTTGGTAGTTCACCATCAGTGAACATTGGTGTTATATTATTCTCTCCCCACCTTCAGTAAAAGTTGGTAGCTCATCAACAGTGAACGTCGGTGTTGTTTTCTCTTTCTACCTTCAGTGAACGTTGGTAGCTCACCGTCAGTGGACGTCGATGTTATTTTTCTTTCTCTCTACCTTCAGTGAACGTTGGTAGTTTCACCTTCAGTGAAAATTGGTGATTTTTTCTTCATTCATATCAATTTTGGAACCAATTTTTCTTCATTTTAAAAAAAATTATGATATATCATTAATTCAAATTTTGGCTCCAATTTTTGAAAGATATATCATTAATTCAAATTTTGACTCCAAGAATCAATTACCAAATTACCACTAATCTCAAGCCAAAACTCTATAAATAGAGCCCTCAGTTCATTCAAATAACAAGCTTTTGATAGCCAAACTCATTTTGCTAAAAAATATCTCAAATCTCTTCATCTACCAAATCCACTCAAAGCTCCATTTTCAAAAAGTTAGTAAGCTTTGCATTGAAGCTTACTAATCTTTGAGTTAAACCTTCATCTAAACACTTTTTCTTCATCAATTCTCTACATCCAAGTTTGGGCAATTGATTCTTGTGGTTGAATTGAAGCAAATTCTTGAAGTTGTGTTGATAATTCTCTAAATCTACCTTTGGTAAGTTGGATCTTTCATCTTTCACAATGTGATCTCTTGTTGATCTTTGGGTTTGATTCATTGAGCATTGTTTTGTGATTCCATTGGTGTTATTTTCTCATAATTTGATTGAATTTTCGTGCTCAATTGAATCCATGATCATAAGGTGTTTGATGGAAAGTTTGAACAAGAATTTAGCCTTTTGAAATGCTATTTTTCTGATTTTTACAAAGTGCAATCGATTGTTGTAACAATGCAATCGATTGTCACATAGCGAAATTTAATTTCTTTTTGAAAAATGCACTGATGCAATCAATTGCATCAGCAGTGAAATCGATTGCAACTGAACAAAAATGCTTTTTCTGCCTTGTTTTGGGGCTGTTTTGATCCATATCTCTTTTTCTACTCACTCCTTTTGATTGTTGGTTTGGATTGCAATTTTAAATGTCTAATTTCTCTTTAAATTCAATGGAATTTAGGGTGTAGATGAAGTTGGATAAATGTTCATCAATTCAAATCTACCAAAGAGTGAATTATTTTATTCATTTTTGGTGCTTTAGATTAATGATATGTTTAGTGCTTTAATCCATCTAGATGAGTGATTGAATTTTTAAAGATGAAAGAAAATTAAGATGGTGATCCAAGTTAGTTTATCATTCCCCTCCCTCTTCATCTTATCCATTTATTTTTTTAATTGTGCTACATGTTAAGGGATGATGATCTCTATATCATTTATCCAAACATGAAGTACATAGATTGCTATTGACCGGCCTCAAAATAGGTGAGAATTTTACATAAGTCCACTTATGATTGCTTAACATAGCGCTAAATTTTGTCCCAATTCGAATAAATGATCATTCGTGGCCCAAATCTATGTTTGCAAGCCCAAGTATGTTAATTTGATCTCTTTGATCCAATAACCTTGAGATCCATTGTTAGGAGGCTTTGGTTCTACCAATTCTCTAATGGATCTTCATCAATTTTGGTCAACAAAGATCACTTAAACATCGTTGATCATTAAATGTTGCCTTGAGGTTTCTTAAAATGAATGATATACTTGACAAAAAGCAAATGCAACTTGTTGTTGAGAAGCTTTGGTTCTACCAATCCTCTAATGAGTTCTAAATGCAAGTTTCAAGATGGTCATCTAACTAACCACTAATTTCTAACAATTGACTTTATTTTATGCTTTTATTTTATGCCCTTTACTTTATGTACCATTTACTTTAGCATTTACATTTCATGCTATTTTCATCTTCGCTCACTTGAGCATTTACTTTTATATCATTTTTATTTTGCTCACTTAAGCTTTTATTTTTGTGATGCAGTGGGAGAACTGACTTGAGGTTTTGCGTTTGTGTTCGCAAATGTTGCGGTTAGCAAGAGTCGCCACCGACTTTTCTTTTATCCAAAAGGAAAGGTAAAAAAGCACAGGAAAGACCTTTGAGATGTTTTCTTGAGTTCGGGGGGTAGATTATGAAAAGGGAAGGTGCTAGCACCCTTTTCATCCATGGTTTTCCATGGGCTCTTAGTTTCTTGTTTAGATCACTTGCTTTGATTTGAAATTATTTGAAATGGTGCTTTGTGTGGTTTTGAAAGTATTTTGAAAAGAGGTCTTTGTTTAGGCAATCTTTGTAATGATTCTCGTTCGTAAGAATGTATACAAAGATGTTTGTCTTTTGAAAAATGTTTCAATGTTTTGTAAAATGTTTTGAAATGTGTGTGTGTTTGTTTTTGAAAATAGAAAGGATTGTTTTGAAATGATCAAGTAACTAGAAGCTATCTACCTACTCAAATGTCTTTCTTGTGCATTTTTATTCCTTTGACATTGTTGATTTACCATTGATTTGGTAAACAGCCCTCTCTTTGGATGTAAACTGGACGGGTGTGGGTCATCGTATGACCATGATAGCAATGTTGCCAAGTATCTTAGCATGTTTGAGGGACCAAGATCATTTTTGTTTAGGCAACCTTTTGATAGCGTCATCGAGGGACTATGATCTTATTTTGTTTTGTTTTGCCAAGATACTTCACATGCGTAACATGGCCATTTTTATTTAGGCAACCAAGTGGGTGAAACCCTAAGGGTGCTTGTGTGCAATGTGTGTCATTTTCATGCATTTGATTTGTCTTGTATTAGGTCTTATCTATTTGTTTTGTTTTTGGTCTTGTCATACAAACCCTAGTTTACTAAACATGGTATAAATGCGATAAATTGCGTAAACGTAAACTAAGCTATTACAACAATTATTATGGGAGGGGGGATACAAGTTTTTGAATGGGGATATCGCACAAAAATAAACCCTAAAAATACTATTACAACCCAATTGAATATTGTGCGAATTAAATAAATGTACAAATATTAAAATGCAATGCAAATGTATTTATGCTAAAAATGTTTTGTATTTGATTTTTTGTATGAGAAAAATGATTTATTTAAGCCCTAAAAATAAGAGGAAAAATATTATTATTTTTTGAAAGGGTGAAACCCTAATTTTCAATTAAAATAAAATATATGTTCTATATTATTATTTTGTCCATTTTTGTACAAGAAAAATAATAAATAATATTATGTACAAATATTAAAAATTAAAATATGTATGAAAATAAATATTTTATGTATATAAATAATATAATAAAAATATTAAGTATTATCTATATTGTATTTACAATTTATTCAAGAAAATAGAAACTATTTGTCAAAAATAAACTATTTTTATGTAAGAAAATAAATAAATAAAATAAAATAAAAGTGTGAAAATAAATAAATTATTTTTGGGTATTTTTTATCATTAGAAAAAATAAATGCAAGCAATAAATATAAAAATATGCAAGAAAATACAAAAATATAAGAAAATAGCCAGGGGGTGCAAAAGTAAGTTAGGGGGTGGGAAAAGTATAAACAAAAAGGCCAAAGCTGCAAAAAGCCCAGATGAAGCTTCGTCCCTGTCCTTCAGCTTCTCTGCGTGCACGTTCTTCTTCAAATCTGTAACTTGCTATTGCTTGCATAAAAACAAAAACTTATAACACAAAACATGTAGCATTTTATTCCACGATTCCAATGATATAAAATTTGTAACCTAACTCTCAAAGATCAGGGAGAATTTTAATGGCCCTAAATCGTGACCTAAATATTTCAGCAACTTCAAGCTTCAAATTCTCTTAGCTCAGTTAATATAAATGACAAGTATGCATATGTACAACTTCACCATGTTATGGACTACATCTTTCCTTCACAAGTCGTGGCTTGAGGATGCCTAAATAGAGAGATAGAGATTTGAAAAATACCTTCTTCAGCTGGATTTGGATATGATAATGTGGGGACTTTGAGTGAGTCCTAAGGATCGTGTGAGCTTCCTTAAACTTCCTTCAAGCTACTCCAATGCCTAGTTTGCTTTGTGGATGGCCAGAACTCACTGCACAAGTCAAGCTGCAACCTCCAAATTTGAAAATGGAAATGGCTGAAACAGGGCTTACAGATGCAGGGAAAGGGCTTGGATAACTTTGGTAAGATGTGTATGAAATGTTTCAAATGTCAATCCACAAAATGCACGAGCAAAAAGGAAGTTGGCAATGATTTTGCAGAACTGTAATGTTTAGGCAGAAAAATGATGTTTTTGTGTTTGAGAGAGTTTTGGATGCAATGCCTTCGTGTTCTGAGTTGTGACAAGTTTGTATACTTGTATAGAATGGATACAAAGTCCACTCCTCATCTGATGTGCAAGCTTTTTCTTTTCACCCACTTTCTTGCTTTTGAAGCAAAGTGAAGTGACTTATGCATAATGCTTGTACTGGCTAGTTTTAGGGCTGCAAAGGGCTTGTACAAATTGCTTAAGATCTGTGGAAAATGCTTGCAACCAAGGAACATGTCCAAGGCTCAAGGTTGATAAAGTTACAAAAGCTCACTTTATGAAAATGGCATTGTAACCTTTATGCCGTTAATGGAATTATCTCTTGTACAATGCTCCAAATTTGAAAATAAAGCCTTTGTCTTCTGAATTAGCATTTAATTATGGAGTGCAGAATGAGTTTAGGACCTGTAATGCAATGTACAAGCATCATGGATCTGATTTGCAATTTGATGCATTGTAAAAATGGCATGAACAAAAGTGATAAAATGCCAAGTTCCCTTCTTCGATTTTCCCTAACCAAAAGTGATCTTGGAGAGTTCTTGGACATTTTGGGAAGCTTGTCATGTGCTATATAATTCATATTTGAAATGAATTTTGAGATACCTCTTGGAACTAGGTGAAAAATGTCCATGAAATTGGGTCAAAAAACTGCCTAAATTAGGGCAAATTTACACTAAGTTATTTAGTTCATGGACCTATGTTCACAAATTCATAACATGAGATACAAGCATCTTTAGGGAAAAGTTTGTGAAGAAAAGTTGTAGATTTCATGGAGGACTACAACTTTCATGTTGGAAGTTTTCTTTGAATCAAATTGCATCATGGTGAAAAAGTGGTGGAAAGTTGGGAAAAAATAAGAAAATTTCCATACTTAGAAAAATTCTAAGTTATGAAAATTTTCAAATTCAAAACCCTAATTTTAAAAATTAGTTTTCTTGGTGAACAAGTTTCATGTTTTGACATATCTTGATGAATTATGACCCTTGGCACTTGATTTTGACCAAAAAGTTAAAGTTTGACTTTTTAGTGTACAGTTGACTTTTGATCAATTGACTGCAAAATTCATCTGTCAATCCAATGAACTTGGGATCTTTTGAACCATGTAATTAGGTCAAGATGATGCCATTTAACCCTTGAAATCATGTTTGAACCCAATTGGTCATTGGCTAGGTTAGAAATCAGAAATGGCCCTTTCTCAGTCAAAACCCTAATTTTAACCATTTTGCCCTTTTGATGATTTGATCAAATTTCTTGAGGAGTTGTGATCCAAACTTAATCAAATGGTACGTATGAGTCTAAAATGTTGATGTGGATCAAAAATTATGAAGTTTGACTGTAAATTGGCCATGGTTGACTTTTTCTCCAATACAGTTGATTTTTAGGTCAACTGTCCAATTGACTGAGCAAAAATGTGATTCAACACTTGAAACTTAACATGAGCAATCTTAGGGGTCCAAGATGGTGTATGAAGGTCACATGAAGCATTGATGGTCCAAAATTCCTTGTGCAAACTCAAACCCTAATTTGGGGTTATCAGTGCAAGATGAGATGTCCTGAGCTGAGCAAACCCTAATCTTGTCCTGAGCCCAAGAAGTCTTGTGAGAAAAATCTTGATAAATGAGAGGGAAAATTTTGGGGTACAACAGCTGCCCCTGTTCAATCTTCTTGAACCTGAAGAGTTAGATTGGCGAATTTTTCCGTTCGTGAATCGAAGGTAAAGATGATTGGACACTAGAGTGCCCATAAATTTGCACTCGTCAAAATGTAGTTGAGGGAATGGGCTTTAAGGTGCCATTTGGAGAGGTGATAGAATCTTGTTGGAGATGGGCTTGTAGATGCCATCCAAGATGTTTGCTGATTTGTAAGTTGTAGGTCAGAAGAATAAGTATCAGAATGGTGTCCGCGTCTGGAACATATCTGAGCTGTATCTAGAGACTTGAAATCTGAATAAGTAACAGAGTAGCATCCGTGTCTGGAGCATATCCGTACTGCGTTTGTACTTGAATATGAATGAGTGTAGAATAGCTTCTGCATCTGAAGTGTATCTGAACTGTATCGGATAGTTGAAATCTGAATGAGTAACAGAATGACTTCCGTGTCTGGAGTGTATCCGTACTGTATCTGATTGCATATTATTAAACGGTAGCTGTTAATCTTATCCTGAAAAGGGTAAAATGTTAGCTGAAACACAAAGTTATGTTGCATGAAATGTATGATGTAATATATGTGTTTTATCAATGTTTATGACATATGAATGTAATGTATGCACATGTAAGCTGATGTGCTGTATTGATGAGGAAAATAAATCCTTGACTGCTGCCGGGGAAAATAAATCCTTGACTGTTGAGGATAAGAAATCCTTGACGATTGCTGGGGATTAAAAATCCTTGGTTGCTGAGGATAAGAAATCCTTGGCGACTTCTCTGGGGATATAGGGATCCTTCATGTCTTGAAATTGGAGTATTAACCAAAAAATCCTGTTGCGAACAATGCCATATACTGCTTGAGTAATCCGTTTGGGGAATCCAGAGAATTTTGATGACTTCTACTGGGGATTACACAATGGGAAACCCCGTTCCGTTGGGGAATAGAGAAAACTCTAATGACTTCTGCGGGGAATTAAGAATGAGAATCTTCATTCTATTGGGAAGCAATAAAAACTCTGTGGGGAAGAAGGCTTACTGCTAGGGAGTAGGTCTAGGAGTTTGGGTTGTTTTCCATTCTACTGGGGAGTTATCAGAGATTGTTGTCTGGTTTTTAGGCTTCAAGATAACTTGCTGGGGAATATGGAGAAACTGGATGGTCTCCACCGGGGAACAGTAGTTTAAAGTTTTGGCTCTATTGGGGATCTGGATGATGTACTGTAGAGATTGCTCATAGAATAGCCTAAAGACGTTTTCCTATCCTTTCAACCTGTCAGTAATTGATCTTTTCCACTTTGTTTATTTGTAAATAGTAATTATGTTCAAATGCATATGTTCATTAATGAATCATTGGACATTTTTGCAAATAAAAACACAAGTGTAAAGAAAAAGGAAAATATTTTTCTGTACTTTGAAAGAGATATCTTTGTATTTACTTTGAATAAGTGTTTTGTACAAAGGAGACAGACATCCTAGTAAGAGGATGGTGTCATAAAAGTAAGAAAAATTTATACAAAGAAAGATGGCTATATGTGATAATCCCATGGGGTTTCCATTCTGCTATAGCCTTCGTGTCTCCGAATATCTTGTTTGTTCGTTGCTTCGTCTGAAGATGATTGAATTGATCAGAGTCTCAGCGTTTGTCAGTGAAGAGATTATCCTTAAAGTGATCCGACGAGACATAATATACGCTTTAATTTCCTAACTTTTGCCTGGACCTCCCTTTCGTGTTTTCGATCCACCGGGAAACCCTTTTTTGCCTAAGTCTCCCTTTCGGGTTTTCAACTTGCCGGGTGTATAGATTTTTTTTATTTTATCCCTAATTTTTGCCCGAACCTTTTTAGTTCACCGGGATGCCCTTGTTTTACCTAGGTGTGTCAACCTAGAGGGTCATTTATGCGTAGTATCTTTTGACTATGTCTGTGTTCGCAGGGTGTGGCAGGTCGTCACCGTCCATGGTGGTTAGGATCATTACCCCACCAGAAAAGATGTTCTTGATTACAAATGGTCCTTCATAGGTAGGAGTCCATTTGCCCCTGGGATCACTTTGTGGCAAGATGATACGCTTGATCACTAGATCCCTAACTTGATATACTTGGTGTCTGACTTTCTTGTTGAAAGCCTTGATCATCCGTTTTTGATACGTCTGACCATGGAAAACAGCAGTAAGCCTCTTTTCGTCAATTATGTTTAACTGATCAAGTCAGGTCTGGATCTAATCGTCTTCACTCAGACCTGCATCCTTCATGATTCTCAAAGAGGGAATCAGAACCTCGATAGGTAAAACAGCCTCCATGCCATAAACCAAGGAATAGGTCGTTGCCCCAGTTGACGTGCGAGCCATGGTACGGTACCCGTGGAGAGCAAACGGTAGCATCTCATGCCAGTCCTTGTAGGTGACTGTCATCTTTTGTATGATCTTTTTGACATTTTTGTTAGCAGCTTCGACAACACCATTCATCTTTGGCCGATAGGGGGATGAATTATGATGTTGAATCCTGAACTGCTCGCACAAGGCGGTGATCATAGTATTGTTAAGGTTTATACCGTTATCAGTGATGATCCTTTCGGGGATACCGTACCGGCAAATAAGTTTCTGCTTAATGAAGCGGGCAACAACATTCTTAGTCACGGATGCGAAGGAAGCTGCTTCGACCCACTTGGTGAAGTAATTAATGGCCACCAGAATGAAACGGTGTCCATTGGAGGCTGTAGGCTTGATCTCCCCAATCATGTCGATTCCCCACATAGTGAAGGGCCAAGGAGCTGTTAAGACATTTAGAGGAACAGGAGGCACGTGCACCTTCTCTGCATAGATTTGACACTTATGACAAGTCCGAGAGTGTTGATAGCAGTCAGCTTCCATGGTAGACCAGTAATAGCCTGCCCGTAGAATTTTCTTCGCCATCGTATGCCCGCTAGAGTGAGTGCCAAAGGTACCTACATGCAATTCAGCCATGATCTTTTCAGCTTCAATCTTGTCCACACAGCGGAGCAGAATAGAATCATGATTGCGTTTGTACAGGATGCCATTACTTAGGAATAACTTTGCTGAGAATCTCCTTAAGAACCTTTTGTAATTGACTGAAGCTCCTTCGGGATATTCTTGAGTCTCGAGATACCTTTTGACTTCATGAAACCACGGCTGACCCACTACTTCTTCGGTATTAATCTCGTGACAATGTGCTGGTTCGCCCATCCGTTCAATGGTGATCTGGGGATCCTCATTATCCCAATTAAGTTTAAACATAGATGACATTGTAGCTAGAGCATATGCTAGCTGATTTTCTTCTCACGGGAAGTGCTCGGAGGTAATCTACTCGAAATATGGTAACAATGTCAAAACATGTTCTTTGTAAGGGATGAGGTTTGGATGCTTAGTGTCCCACTCTCCTTTGATCTGACTGATGACCAAAGCTGAGTCCCCAAACACATCTAAAGATTTGATTCCCAAGTCTATGGCAGCCTTGAGACCAAAGATGCATGCTTCATATTCTGCCATGTTGTTCGTACAGTTAAAGCAAAGTCTGGCCGTGAAAGGAGTATGGCATCCTTCCGGATATATGAGCACAACGTCGATACCGTTACCAAGTGCATTGGATGCCCCATTAAAGTACAGGGTCCATCGGGATCCTTGTTCAGGTCCGTCATATGGTCTGATTTATTCTCAGTTGTCTACTGTCATGATGTCTTCGTCAGGGAAGTCGAATTTCATGGATTGATAATCTTCTACAGCTTGATGGGCCAGATGATCAGCTAGCACACTGCCCTTTATAGCTTTCCGGGTCGTGTATTGTATGTTATATTCTGTTAAGATCATCTGCCATCTAGCTATCCTCCCAGAAAAAGCAGGCTTCTCAAAGATGTACTTTATCGGATCCATATTAGATATCAGCAAAGTGGTATGAGTCAACATATACTGCCTTAGCCGGCGAGCAGCCCATACCAAAGCGCATCAAGTTTTCTCGAGCAGTGAATATCGGGTTTCACAGTCGGTAAACTTTTTGCTTAGGTAATAAATGGCGTGCTCTTTTCGGCTAGACTCGTCATGCTGCCCCAATACGCACCCCATTGAATTTTCTAAGACGGTAAGATACATGATTAGCGGTCTTCCCTCGACGGGTGGCATCAAGACAGGAGGTTCTAGCAAATACTCCTTGATTTTATCGAAATCAACCTGACATTCATCATTCCATTTGACTACCTGATCTTTCTTCAACAGCTTGAAGATTGGCTCACAAGTAGACGTTAGGTGAGAAATGAACCTGGCAATGTAGTTTAGGCGTCCTAAAAAACCTCTGACTTCCTTCTCAGTGCGAGGAGCAGGCATTTCTTGTATAGCTTTTACTTTGGCAGGATCAACCTCAATGCCTTTGTTGTTGACAATGAAACCTAAGAGTTTACCGGACCGGACTCCGAATGTACACTTGTTTGGATTCAATCTTAGCTTGTACTCCTTCAATCTGACAAACAGCTTTTGCAAGTGATCAAGGTGTTCTTCTTCAGTTTGTGATCGGGCTATCATGTCATCTACGTAGACCTCTATCTCATGATGTATCATATCATGAAACAAAGCTACCATGGCGCGTCGATAGGTTGCCCCGACATTCTTCAGTCCGAATGGCATCACTTTGTAGCAGAACGTACCCCACTGTGTGACAAATGTAGTTTTCTCCATGTCCTCAGGTGCCATTTTGATCTGGTTATAGCCCGAGAATCCGTCCATGAAAGAAAATACTTTGTGCTGGGTTGTATTGTCGACCAGGATGTCGATGTGTGGAAGTGGAAAATCATCTTTAGGGCTGGCCCTGTTTAAATCTCTATAATCCATGCACATTCTCACTTTGTCGTCCTTTTTAGGTACGGGAACAATGTTGGCCACCCATTGAGGATAGGAGGTAACAACCAGAAATCCAGCATTGAATTGTTTCATAACTTCTGCTTTGATCTTCTCTGACATGTCAGGTCTCATGCGACGAACCTTTTGTTTCACTGGTGGACAGTCTTCTCTTGTGGGTAGACGGTGTACCACAATGTCTGTATCGAGTCTCGGCATATCTTCGTATGACCAGGCAAAGATCTCAACATAATCATGCAATAACTGAATTAAGTGTTACTTGACACTCGACTCTAGATTGGCACCTATCTTGATTTCCTTTTTATCTTCCTCAGTACCCAAGTTGATTGTATCCAACTGCTCCTCATGAGGCTGAATTGCTCTTTCCTCTTGTTGTAATAGTCTGGCCAATTCCCCTGGAACCTCACAATCTTCCTCACCTTCGTATTCGGCTTGGTAGACTGGATCTTCAGAGTCACTGAAGGCTATAGCAGTATCGTTACCCATGGGATCCGGAATGGAAGGGTACCTGCATTTGTGAGTGTGGGTGTATGTAAGGGTATAGCCATCTTAAAATAATAAAATGTAAAAGAAAGACAATGAGCAAAAAGTGTATATGTGAAAAAGCGTCCATGATTCATTGAATTACATATCTAGATGAAATAAAAACCCTTACAAATGGACCATTGTGTCTCGGGTAAGACACAAGGTTTTTAAAGTGCGAATTGTTTGTGAATTATTACAGTCTAACAGAAATGTAAAAGATAAATTACGGCGGTATGAAAGTTATCGGAACGAAGTCTCTGGCTTCCTAGTTGCGCAGTCCTCCGCTGATAGTAGGAAATATCCAATCCTCCCGGCTATCCTCTTCTTCATTGTCTTCTACTGCATTGACCCCTTGGTTGGTAATCTTCACAGGTGGCCCCCCAGCACGGGCACGACGCACAACCTTCTGACCAGTCGAAGTAAACCCCAAGCCAAACTTGTCTGATTTGTAAGGAATGTCTGGAAGCTGACCCCAGATTGTGCATCCCCTTCTTCCACTACTGCCTTTGCATCTTTTAGAGATGACATCCGAGGTGGAGGTCTTGTGATTTTTAAGAATCGAAGATACTGCCTTGGTCGCCGCTACTTCCGGAGAGACTTCTTCAAAATTTTGGAAAGGGGTCTCTATGAATTCGCCATCTAACTCCACATAACGGAAAGAATTCAGATGACTAATCATATATTCCTCTTCCCCATGGACAATTATGATTTTCCCTTGGACCAGGTATTTTAGCATCTGATGCAAGGTAGAGGTGATAGCACCGACATTGTGGATCCAGGGGCGTCCCAACAGACAGGAATAAGAAGGACGGATGTCTATCACGTAGAAAGTGGAGTTGAAGACTTGAGTTCCCATCTTGATTGGAATGTCCACCTCCCCGTGGACCATCCTCTTCGACCCATCAAAAGTTGTGACCACTATATTACTGGGTTTTAATGTCAGCCCCTCGCAGTCCAATCTATCAAGGGCTTTTTTCGGCAAGACATTTAGAGATGACCCAGTATCAACCAAAACATGAGCTAGGGTTGTTCCTCTGCACTCCACTGAGGCATGTAACGCATCATTGTGTTTTCCCCCTCGGGGTGTCAAGTCAGCATCGGAGAAGCCCAGAACATTATCAGTTGTCAAACTGGCCACACAGTCCTGGAACTGGTCAGCAGACGTCTCTTGTGGCACGTGAGCTATCTTCAGAAATTTTACCAGAGCTTTGGCGTATGCTTCAGAGCAAAGCAGCAGGGCTAGCATAGAGATCTTGGAAGGGGTATGCCCCAATTGTTCAACCACATCATAATCACTCTTCTTAAAGATCCTCAGGATTTCTTCCATCTCCTTCTTGGATGTTTCAGGAATAGCTAGTGATTGAGCCTTCGCCTGGACAGGCTCCTCTTAAACGTTCTTTCCTTTTTTCTCAGCAGTGGAAACAGGGATAGGAATTGTATTGTCTTTGTTGGTGGGTACGCTTGCAGGTACAATTACTGGTGTAGAGGTAATCTTCGGAATGGCCACGGGTCCAAAGACTACTATTGGAGGAGCAATCTCTGGAGGGAAGATCCTACCACTGCGGGTGATCTTGCTAGTTCCAACAATATTGCTAATGTCGGAACTGTCCTCTTCGGAGCTTTCTTCTTCGACAGTCAGTTCATCCTGTTTAATACCATGGTAGTAGATTTTGAAGGGGTGAAAAACACAAGAAGGGGGGGTTGAATTGTAAAACTGGAATCTTAAAGCAAATGACAAGATATTTTTATCCTGGTTCGTTTGATCTCAAACTACTCCAGTCCACCCGTCAAGGTGATTTCGCCTCTCTCCAACGAGGTCTTAATTCACTATATTCAACTGAATACAAATCTGCTTTAACAACTGCTAAAGCCTTCTTGATTCAAACCACAATCCGGTTTGTCAAGGCAACACTTTCTTACAAAGGTATAAAACAAATGTGTGTGAATGTTTTCTACAAAACTATATCACAACTGTGATGTTTACACAAATTAAGCTTAGAATACTAGGATGCTAAACGCTAATGAAGTATCAGAGTTTGTTGGTTTAGCAAAACTGGTAGATGAAGATTATTGATCAGCTTTGTGCGTGTAGAGAATTGGAGAGCATTAGCCATGATAATCTTCGAAGCTTTGTTTATATAGCATTTGAGAAGATGAACGTTGAAGCAAATATTCTTGATTCAATGCTAATAACAAGCTTTCCTTTTTGAGCAGATCTTGTCTAGAATGATGCCGTTAGAATTAATTAGCGTTCAATGCACAGTACCGTTGCTTCTTCAATGCACGTTCTGGCTTGGCTCATTCTGATTCTGCTTCGCTGCTGATGAACTATTGATTCTGTATCAGAGTGTTTTACGCGCAGTTCTGTTCATCAAGCTTCAGCATGTACAAGCGTTGATCATCTGATCTTGACGTTCTGATTCAGCAACTTCTGATGCTGGTGTATGAAATCATATTCTGATGCTGAAAACGTGATCTTGCTTATTTTAATCAGCATATCTGCAAATCAGAGCATAGTAATTTTAGGCAGCATATAATTCAATCATGAAATATTTAAGTACTATATCTTTTCACTTTTGTTATCATCAAAACTTAATTATAGGGTACTAGATTCAAACATTGTTCTAACAATCTCCCCCTTTTTGATGATGACAAAAACTAGATATTTTAAATAAAAAATAACGTGAAAAGTTATCAGAGCTATGTATCAGAATAAGAAGTAAAGAGAAATCAGAGTTTAAGAGATACTCCCCCTGAGTTTGTTACTTCCCTTTGATATGCGTGTTCTTCAGAGTCAGATCTTTTTCTATCTTTGAGCATCAGATTATAGGTCTTTGACTTATCAGAGAGCAGAGCTTCAGAGCTTTTCCTGTCAGAGCTTTGCTTCGGATCAGAGTGTTAGGTCGATCAGAACTTCATATTTGATCAGAGACATGAGCTTCTACATTTTGATCAGAGCTTCTAGCTTCTAGTCTTCAAGAGCTTCCTTGTGCCTGTAGACTTAAAAACAAAACAGAAAAACATTTCAAGTAATAGAGTTAGAATGTTTGAGAGTTTCTGTCTAGTTAGCCGTTATTGATTTTAAATATCATTCTTGTTCTCCCCCTTTTTTGTCAGCAATCAAAAAGTGTTAGTGATGTGCTAAAACAATTTAGATCAGAAAAACAGATTATATTAAAATAGTTCAGATCAAAAGAACATTACACAAACATAATCAAAACAGTACAACAGAAAATGAAGAAAGCATGAAAAGAGTTATGCATGACAAAAATTTTAAAGTTGTGGGGGCATGCGTGAGAACAGGCTTTCCAGCATTGCTTGAATCTTTTCAGAAGTTTCATTCTGCTTCTGAACCATATTGACAACAGTGTCAATTTTGCTGTCCTGAACATTCATTCTTGCTTCCATCTTCTGATCATTCTCTTCCATCCGCTGCTGTAGACGCAAGTCATTCAGCCTTAATTCTTCCAGAGCCTGCCTGTCCAAGGCAGCTTGAGAACTTTCAGAAGGAGGAGGCTTCTCAGAACTTTCAGCTACATCTTCTGCTGGATTTTCTTCCTGAAGGGTCTTGTCTTCTTCTGATGGTTGCACCTGTGCAGCTTGCTCTTTCTCAGACCAAGATTCAGAGTCCAGAGGGAGCACAACTTCTTGAGGCAGCTGACTCTCAACTTCCTTCAGCAGCTTGCTAAAGTTCTGTTGAGCCTGCTCATAGTTGACGTCCTGCAGCTTGAGTGCTTCAGCACGAACCCATACTCTGAACTGTGACCAGAGCTGATCAGAAGCAGCTGGGTCGATCATCCCCGGACAGACTTGCTTCAAAGAAGCAATCCATTGCAGCATACCTGTTTCAAAGTCCAAAATACCAGAGCCAACATCTAGTTGCTTTGGTTTGGGAATGGCCAATTTGTGTCTTAGATCAGCAAGACGTTCAAGACTTGTTAAGTCAATGAAAGTTTTGCTGGGGTTTTCAGAGGATTGGTTTTCAGAGGTGTGCTGAGGTGCTGTTTGTTTTGGTGGATGGTTATCAGAGTCAGAGGATATATCTATTGGAGTGGTTGGAGTTTTTGGAGGTGTTGATTCCTCTGATGATGGTAACTGGGGTCTGACAATGGTGGTTCCACATGGCAACTGTATTGCCAGCGGTGAAGGTTGAGGTGAGTGGGGATCAGAATGATGAGGAGATGGGGTTTCATAGCGGTGAAACTCTGTTTGTGGTGAGGGTGGATTATTTTCTGGTTGAGGAGGTGGAATCTCCGATTGCTCAGGGATCAGAGGTTCTTTTGTGAGTGGTTGTTGAGATTGTGGTTCTGGTTCTGGTTGATGTTCTGGTTGTATTTCTGGTTCAGGTTGTGGAGGAGGAATATTTGGTGGTTCAGAAAGTGGTTGAGCAGAAGCATGTTCACGCTCAATATCAGCTAGCACTCTATCAAGTGCTGGTGTTGTTGAAACAGTTGGTTGTTTGGTAATTTTAATGGGAATTTTAATTCTGGTTCTTCTGAGTTGTAAGGCCTCAGAAGGGTCTTCTGGTATGGTTTCATCAATAGTAGGGATTGGGATTGAAATTCTGTGAGAGGTTTGAGGAGGGGCAACAGATGTTGGAATAGTAGATGAAATTGAAATAGGAGCAGCAGATGAATTACCTCGTTTCTTTGGAGTCTGATGAGATGATCCTTCTGCTTTCCTCTTCTTTGTCTTCTTCTGAGTCACTTCAGGTTGAACTTGACTCAGATCTTTGATCTTCAGCTTTGAACCTGCATCTTCTTCCTTGTATGAATATGGATACTTGAGAAACATATCCGGTTGGGATTCCATTTCAGAAAATTTTGGGAAATCACTCAGAGGAACTCTTCTTCTGGAGATGTCAGCAGTTGAAGCAGCTCTGGGTTCCTTCCTAATATTTTCTATCAGCTTCATCTTTTTCAGGTTCTTAGCGTTCAGCGGTTTTCCAACAGTTGGTTCAAAATTGCCCAGCACTTTAGCTTCGCTCAGATAATCTATCAGCTTATTCTCTGTCAGAATATCTGATATGAGCCTTCCAAACGGTATCCAGTCTCTTTTGGTCCTTTCTTCTTCTCTAGTCTCTTTCACACTAGTCTTCAGATGGTTGAACAGGAAGTGTGCCAGATTGATCTTCACCCTCTGATCAATAAAGTAGATCAGAAATTGCTGATCCACGTTTATATAATCAGGAGAGCTTGTTGGCTTCCTGTGATTGAAACAGCCCAGAACAATCTTGGCCCATACTCTGCAGTGATCCTTCAGATCCTTAATTTTGCTGCTGGGAAATCCAAGAGTGAAAATGCAGTTGGCTACCACACCTATATCAGGGCATCTGTCAGCCATGTCCACACAACGGACTCCACCACCACTTTGACCGATTAACCTAGCAATGAGGTCTTCAGAAATTACTATCTTCTTTCCCATGACAGAAGAGATGACTAGATGCTTATGAATCTTGGCGTGAATCCAAAATTCCTTGACAAGCTCTGGGAAGGTTGGTCCAACCAGTCTATCAAAATACCTCTCCCACTTTTGAGCTTTAATTTCCTCAGTTAGGTCAAATCCATTATCCTTCAAACTTTCGAAATCGACGATTAACTCAGAGAGAACTTCGAGATTCTTTACCGGTGTGAGAAGAGTTCTGGTAGGCACCTGATATTGCTCAGAGGTTTCTTTCTTCTGATTTCCTGCAGAAATGCTGGAGGATGCCATTGTTCTCACACAAAAAGCTTGAGAATGATTTGAGAGAAAAAAGGGTTTTAAGAAGATAACTCAGAAATATGCAGAGAATACTTAAGAGATTATGAGAAAGCGTAAAGAATAAGATTGAAGAATAATGTGCTTAAATAAAGATTTCAAAAATTATTTTGAAAAATTAAACGTTTTTAAGAGAGAAAAAAATAATGATTGCCATTAACAAGCGTGATTACTTTTGCATTAAATGCTTGCTGATTTTAGGGGATTTGAGAAAGATACTTAAAAACGGTTACCAGACATGTGTCTCAATGCACCCAATCAGCGCTTTGCCTTCTCAGAAGCGTGCACGCGTTCTGCTTCAGGGATTTGCTGATGATTGGATGACACTTGTTTTATGTAGTGATCAGCACGTCTGTATTTGAGATTAGACTCTCAGATCTTTAGACTTGCATCTGATACAATCTGCATGTTCTATCTTTCTGAAAGAAGATTGATCAGAAGTTCACAGTAATATAATTACATTCTGAAGATAAATACATGGAATTAAAACATTTTCATTCTGGGCATACTTTCATGCTGAGATGTTTCAGAATGAAATTAAACCTATCTTCTGAAAGGGGTTTAGTAAAGATATCAGCCCATTGATGGTCTGTATCTATAAATTTCAAGTTTAAAATACCTTTCTGAATATAGTCCCTAATGAAATGATGTTTTATTTCTATATGCTTAGCTCTAGAATGTAAAATAGGATTCTTACTTAAGCAAATAGCAGAAGTATTATCACAAAGAATAGGAATGTTACTCTCAAAAATCTGGAAGTCTTCAAGCTGACTTTTCATCCAGAGCATTTGTGTGCTACATCCAGCTGCTGCTATGTACTCAGCTTCTGCTGTTGACAATGCAATTGTTGATTGCCTTTTGCTGGACCACGAGATCAGATTTTCTCCCAGAAACTGGCAGCTTCCAGAAGTACTCTTACGTTCCACTCTATCTCCAGCAAAATCAGCATCACAGTAGCCTACTAAGCTGTAATCACTAGATTTTCTATAAAACAAACCCAGATTAGTAGTACCTTTCAGATACTTGAAAATTCGCTTAACAGCTGTTAAGTGAGATTCTCTAGGATCTGATTGGAATCTAGCACAAATACATACGCTGAATAAAATATCAGGTCTTGAAGCAGTCAGATAAAGGAGAGAACCAATCATACCTCTGTAGACTTTCTGTTCTACGCTTTTGCTTACCTCTTCTCTTTCCAGAATGCACGTGGGATGCATTGGAATCTTTGATGGCTTACATTCTGAGAGGTCAAATTTCTTCAGAAGATCTCTGATGTATTTGCTCTGATGAATGTAAGTTCCCTCTGGAGTTTGATTAATTTGAATTCCTAGAAAGAATTTCAGTTCCCCCATGAGGCTCATCTCAAATTCTGCCTGCATACACTTAGCAAATTTTCTTCCAAGAGAAGGATTAGTAGAACCAAAGATTATATCATCAACATAAATTTGACAGACTAAAATGTCACTCTTAACTGTTTTACAGAATAGAGTAGTGTCCACTTTCCCTCTGGTGAATTCATTTTCAAGCAGAAAGTTACTTAGCCTTTCATACCAAGCTCTGGGAGCTTGTTTCAGACCATACAATGACTTTTTCAGTTTGAAAACATGTTCTGGATGTTTTGTATTTTCAAAACCTGGGGGTTGGTGAACATATACTTCTTCTTCTATATAACCATTTAAGAATGCACTTTTGACATCCATCTGATACAGAGTGATGCCTCTATTAACAGCAAATGAAATTAAAAGTCTGATAGATTCTAACCTGGCGACTGGGGCAAAGGTTTCTGTATAGTCTATCCCCTCTTGCTGACTATAACCTTGTGCAACCAGTCGTGCCTTGTTTCTGACGACTTCACCTTGTTCATTAAGCTTGTTTCTGAACACCCATCTTGTTCCAATGACGTTGAATCCTTTTGGTCTTGGGACGAGATCCCATACGTCGTTTCTGGTGAATTGATTCAGCTCTTCTTGCATTGCCAGAATCCAGTCATTGTCCAGAAGTGCTTCATCAATAGAAGAAGGTTCAATCAGAGACACAAGTCCCATCAGAGTTTCTTCAGAGTTTCTGAAGCTTGCTCTTGTTCTGATTGGATCTTCCTTTCTTCCTAGGATAGTCTCTTCTGGGTGATCCAAACTGCTTCTGGGTAATCTCTTCTGAGGTTGATCAGCAGCAGTTGTAGGATTTCTAGCATTGCTTCTTTCAGACGTTGAAGGAATGTCTGTGTTGAGAGCTTCTGATGACTTGTCTTCAGAACCTGCAAATTCAATTTCTATACCTGCAAGATTTTCATTCTGCTTTGACTTTTCAGAGTCAAGCTTGTCATCAAAACGAACACTGATTGATTCTTCCACAATCTGTGTTTCTGTATTGTATACTCTGTACCCTCTTGAGCGTTCAGAGTATCCTAACATAATACACTTCTGTGCCTTAGAATCAAACTTGTTCAAATAATTCTTAGTATTTAACATATAGCAAGTACATCCAAATGGATGAAAATACGAAATGTTGGGCTTTCTGTTCTTCCACAATTCATATGGAGTCTTTTCCAGAATAGGTCTTATTGAGATTCTATTCTGAATGTAGCACGCTGTGTTTATTGCCTCTGCCCAGAAAGTCTTAGCAACGTTTGTCTCGTTGATCATGGTTCTGGCCATTTCTTGCAATGTTCTGTTCTTTCGTTCTACAACTCCATTTTGTTGGGGAGTTCTAGGACAAGAGAAATCATGCAGAATGCCTTTGTCATTAAAGAATGACTCAAAATCTTTATTTTCAAATTCTCCACTATGATCACTTCTGACTTTAACGATTCTAAGATCTTTTTCATTCTGAACTTGGTTACAGAAGGTAACAAACACAGAGTGTGACTCGTCCTTGTGTCTTAAGAACTTTACCCATGTCCATCTGCTATAGTCATCTACGATTACTAACCCATACTTCTTGCCACTGACTGAAGCAGTTTTAACTGGTCCAAATAAGTCAATGTGCAGAAGTTCTAATGGCTTAGAGGTAGAAACAACATTTTTGGATTTAAAAGAAGGTTTTGCAAATTTGCCTTTCTGACATGCTTCACACAGAGCATCTGAATTGAACTTCAAATTTGGAAGTCCTCTGACCAGATTGAGTTTGTTAATTTGAGATATTCTTCTCATACTAACATGCCCCAATCTTCTGTGCCAGATCCACTGCTCGTTGTTAACAGACAAAAGACATTTTACGTTCTGACTTTTTAGTTCAGAAAGTTTGATTTTGTAAATGTTGTTTTTCCTCTTACCATTAAATAGGATAGTCCCATCTTTCTGACTAACAGCTTTACATGATTTTTGATTAAAGATTATATCATAACCGTTATCACTTAATTGACTTATGGATAACAGATTATGCATCAATCCATCAACTAGCAGAACATTATTAATAGAGGGAAGATTTCCGTTACCTACAGTTCCAGAGCCAATAATCTTTCCCCTCTGATTGCCTCCAAAGCCAACATGGCCTCCAGGCTTAAGTTCCAGGCTTTGGAACATATGCCTTCTTCCCGTCATGTGTCGTGAGCAGCCAGAGTCCAGGTACCATGACTGGTGTTTCTGATTTGCTGCTAAAGATATCTGCAACATGTATTATTTTATCCTTAGGTACCCAGATCTTCTTGGGTCCTGATTTGTTAGTTTTACCAAAACTCTGGTTGAATTTTGGTTTCACAAAGTGATTACTACTAGTATATTTGATGTCATGTGTGTGACCATACACAAAGTGTGAATTTAGAGGAGTGTGTTTAATGGTTAAATCCATGACATTTTTAGGTGTAGGAACCTTACCTAGGTATCCTATTCCTTTCCTGCCGTTTCTGCTAACTCCATAGATCATTGAAGCCATTCTGCTTCTATCTATGCTTTTAGCAAGGAACTTCTGGAAACTATGATCATACTCCTTGATGATCTCATCAGCGTTGCTGGGAGTTTCAGCAATTGGTTCCTTCTGAGAGTTTTGTAAAGAGTTTTCTAATTTTAAAATTTTATCTCTCAGCTCAGAGTTTTCCAATTTGAGACTCTCAGACTTATTAGAGTCAGATTCAAGAGTCCTTTTCAGGTCTCTGAATTTAGCTCTAATCTGCTGATAACGTTCCAGAATTTCATTGAGGCTTTCAGCAAGTTCAGCCTTTGTAAAATTAACAGCGAAGTTAGGGAATACCTCTTCTGTGTCTGATTCTGAGTCTGAGTCAGAAGCTTCACTGTCATCTGGAATGTTAGCCATGAGCGCTATGTTCGCCCTTTCATCATCTGATTCTGAGTCAGCTTCAGACGAGTCAGAGTCATCCCATGTGGCCATGAGACTTTTCTTCTTCTCTCTTCCAAACTTCTTTTTGGGCTTTTCCCTCTGAAGCTTTGGACAGTCACTCTTGTAGTGTCCTTGCTCATTGCACTCGTAGCAGATGATGTCTTTTGTGTTTGGCTTCATTGCACTCGTAGCAGATGCATGCTTCATATTCTGCCATGTTGTTCGTACAGTTAAAGCAAAGTCTGGCCGTGAAAGGAGTATGGCATCCTTCCGGATATATGAGCACAACGTCGATACCGTTACCAAGTGCATTGGATGCCCCATTAAAGTACAGGGTCCATCGGGATCCTTGTTCAGGTCCGTCATATGGTCTGATTTATTCTCAGTTGTCTACTGTCATGATGTCTTCGTCAGGGAAGTCGAATTTCATGGATTGATAATCTTCTACAGCTTGATGGGCCAGATGATCAGCTAGCACACTGCCCTTTATAGCTTTCCGGGTCGTGTATTGTATGTCATATTCTGTTAAGATCATCTGCCATCTAGCTATCCTCCCAGAAAAAGCAGGCTTCTCAAAGATGTACTTTATCGGATCCATATTAGATATCAGCAAAGTGGTATGAGTCAACATATACTGCCTTAGCCGGCGAGCAGCCCATACCAAAGCGCATCAAGTTTTCTCGAGCAGTGAATATCGGGTTTCACAGTCGGTAAACTTTTTGCTTAGGTAATAAATGGCGTGCTCTTTTCGGCTAGACTCGTCATGCTGCCCCAATACGCACCCCATTGAATTTTCTAAGACGGTAAGATACATGATTAGCGGTCTTCCCTCGACGGGTGGCATCAAGACAGGAGATTCTAGCAAATACTCCTTGATTTTATCGAAATCAACCTGACATTCATCATTCCATTTGACTACCTGATCTTTCTTCAACAGCTTGAAGATTGGCTCACAAGTAGACGTTAGGTGAGAAATGAACCTGGCAATGTAGTTTAGGCGTCCTAAAAAACCTCTGACTTCCTTCTCAGTGCGAGGAGCAGGCATTTCTTGTATAGCTTTTACTTTGGCAGGATCAACCTCAATGCCTTTGTTGTTGACAATGAAACCTAAGAGTTTACCGGACCGGACTCCGAATGTACACTTGTTTGGATTCAATCTTAGCTTGTACTCCTTCAATCTGACAAACAGCTTTTGCAAGTGATCAAGGTGTTCTTCTTCAGTTTGTGATCGGGCTATCATGTCATCTACGTAGACCTCTATCTCATGATGTATCATATCATGAAACAAAGCTACCATGGCGCGTCGATAGGTTGCCCCGACATTCTTCAGTCCGAATGGCATCACTTTGTAGCAGAACGTACCCCACTGTGTGACAAATGTAGTTTTCTCCATGTCCTCAGGTGCCATTTTGATCTGGTTATAGCCCGAGAATCCGTCCATGAAAGAAAATACTTTGTGCTGGGTTGTATTGTCGACCAGGATGTCGATGTGTGGAAGTGGAAAATCATCTTTAGGGCTGGCCCTGTTTAAATCTCTATAATCCATGCACATTCTCACTTTGTCGTCCTTTTTAGGTACGGGAACAATGTTGGCCACCCATTGAGGATAGGAGGTAACAACCAGAAATCCAGCATTGAATTGTTTCATAACTTCTGCTTTGATCTTCTCTGACATGTCAGGTCTCATGCGACGAACCTTTTGTTTCACTGGTGGACAGTCTTCTCTTGTGGGTAGACGGTGTACCACAATGTCTGTATCGAGTCTCGGCATATCTTCGTATGACCAGGCAAAGATCTCAACATAATCATGCAATAACTGAATTAAGTGTTACTTGACACTCGACTCTAGATTGGCACCTATCTTGATTTCCTTTTTATCTTCCTCAGTACCCAAGTTGATTGTATCCAACTGCTCCTCATGAGGCTGAATTGCTCTTTCCTCTTGTTGTAATAGTCTGGCCAATTCCCCTGGAACCTCACAATCTTCCTCACCTTCGTATTCGGCTTGGTAGACTGGATCTTCAGAGTCACTGAAGGCTATAGCAGTATCGTTACCCATGGGATCCGGAATGGAAGGGTACCTGCATTTGTGAGTGTGGGTGTATGTAAGGGTATAGCCATCTTAAAATAATAAAATGTAAAAGAAAGACAATGAGCAAAAAGTGTATATGTGAAAAAGCGTCCATGATTCATTGAATTACATATCTAGATGAAATAAAAACCCTTACAAATGGACCATTGTGTCTCGGGTAAGACACAAGGTTTTTAAAGTGCGAATTGTTTGTGAATTATTACAGTCCAACAGAAATGTAAAAGATAAATTACGGCGGTATGAAAGTTATCGGAACGAAGTCTCTGGCTTCCTAGTTGCGCAGTCCTCCGCTGATAGTAGGAAATATCCAATCCTCCCGGCTATCCTCTTCTTCATTGTCTTCTACTGCATTGACCCCTTGGTTGGTAATCTTCACAGGTGGCCCCCCAGCACGGGCACGACGCACAACCTTCTGACCAGTCGAAGTAAACCCCAAGCCAAACTTGTCTGATTTGTAAGGAATGTCTGGAAGCTGACCCCAGATTGTGCATCCCCCTTCTTCCACTACTGCCTTTGCATCTTTTAGAGATGACATCCGAGGTGGAGGTCTTGTGATTTTTAAGAATCGAAGATACTGCCTTGGTCGCCGCTACTTCCGGAGAGACTTCTTCAAAATTTTGGAAAGGGGTCTCTATGAATTCGCCATCTAACTCCACATAACGGAAAGAATTCAGATGACTAATCATATATTCCTCTTCCCCATGGACAATTATGATTTTCCCTTGGACCAGGTATTTTAGCATCTGATGCAAGGTGGAGGTGATAGCACCGACATTGTGGATCCAGGGGCGTCCCAACAGACAGGAATAAGAAGGACGGATGTCTATCACGTAGAAAGTGGAGTTGAAGACTTGAGTTCCCATCTTGATTGGAATGTCCACCTCCCCGTGGACCATCCTCTTCGACCCATCAAAAGTTGTGACCACTATATTACTGGGTTTTAATGTCAGCCCCTCGCAGTCCAATCTATCAAGGGCTTTTTTCGGCAAGACATTTAGAGATGACCCAGTATCAACCAAAACATGAGCTAGGGTTGTTCCTCTGCACTCCACTGAGGCATGTAACGCATCATTGTGTTTTCCCCCTCGGGGTGTCAAGTCAGCATCGGAGAAGCCCAGAACATTATCAGTTGTCAAACTGGCCACACAGTCCTGGAACTGGTCAGCAGACGTCTCTTGTGGCACGTGAGCTATCTTCAGAAATTTTACCAGAGCTTTGGCGTATGCTTCAGAGCAAAGCAGCAGGGCTAGCATAGATATCTTGGAAGGGGTATGCCCCAATTGTTCAACCACATCATAATCACTCTTCTTAAAGATCCTCAGGATTTCTTCCATCTCCTTCTTGGATGTTTCAGGAATAGCTAGTGATTGAGCCTTCGCCTGGACAGGCTCCTCTTAAACGTTCTTTCCTTTTTTCTCAGCAGTGGAAACATGGATAGGAATTGTATTGTCTTTGTTGGTGGGTACGCTTGCAGGTACAATTACTGGTGTAGAGGTAATCTTCGGAATGGCCACGGGTCCAAAGACTACTATTGGAGGAGCAATCTCTGGAGGGAAGATCCTACCACTGCGGGTGATCTTGCTAGTTCCAACAATATTGCTAATGTCGGAACTGTCCTCTTCGGAGCTTTCTTCTTCGACAGTCAGTTCATCCTGTTTAATACCATGGTAGTAGATTTTGAAGGGGTGAAAAACACAAGAAGGGGGGGTTGAATTGTAAAACTGGAATCTTAAAGCAAATGACAAGATATTTTTATCCTGGTTCGTTTGATCTCAAACTACTCCAGTCCACCCGTCAAGGTGATTTCGCCTCTCTCCAACGAGGTCTTAATTCACTATATTCAACTGAATACAAATCTGCTTTAACAACTGCTAAAGCCTTCTTGATTCAAACCACAATCCGGTTTGTCAAGGCAACACTTTCTTACCAAGGTATAAAACAAATGTGTGTGAATGTTTTCTACAAAACTATATCACAACTGTGATGTTTACACAAATTAAGCTTAGAATACTAGGATGCTAAACGCTAATGAAGTATCAGAGTTTGTTGGTTTAGCAAAACTGGTAGATGAAGATTATTGATCAGCTTTGTGCGTGTAGAGAATTGGAGAGCATTAGCCATGATAATCTTCGAAGCTTTGTTTATATAGCATTTGAGAAGATGAACGTTGAAGCAAATATTCTTGATTCAATGCTAATAACAAGCTTTCCTTTTTGAGCAGATCTTGTCTAGAATGATGCCGTTAGAATTAATTAGCGTTCAATGCACAGTACCGTTGCTTCTTCAATGCACGTTCTGGCTTGGCTCATTCTGATTCTGCTTCGCTGCTGATGAACTATTGATTCTGTATCAGAGTGTTTTACGCGCAGTTCTGTTCATCAAGCTTCAGCATGTACAAGCGTTGATCATCTGATCTTGACGTTCTGATTCAGCAACTTCTGATGCTGGTGTATGAAATCATATTCTGATGCTGAAAACGTGATCTTGCTTATTTTAATCAGCATATCTGCAAATCAGAGCATAGTAATTTTAGGCAGCATATAATTCAATCATGAAATATTTAAGTACTATATCTTTTCACTTTTGTTATCATCAAAACTTAATTATAGGGTACTAGATTCAAACATTGTTCTAACAGATTTCTCCACCATAATTCCATGGTACTGATTTATCTGATTTGTAAGGGGTCGGCCCGGGCATTGTTATCTTAAGCGGAGCAGTCTTTCGAGCAGGTGTAACCTAACGGGTCTTTTAGGGGCCCTAGAAGGATTGGCGTAGATGGTTATTATTGAAACTTCTTTCACTGGAGCGGGTGAAACAAGAGCTTTCTCAAACAAAATTTCTTGGTTATCAATCAGTAGTTGGATTACTTTCTTCAACAGAGGGCAGTCAAATGATGAGGACAGGCAAGCATGGCAGTCTTTGTCACAACCTGGGAAGATGCCAGCTTTCAACAAATTCAACTTGATAGTCAGGAGCGGAGTTAACTGTTCATCCACGGTAGCAACAAACAGATCTTCCTCAATAGCGTTGGCATTATGACCATGCCTCAGCATCGGAGCGGAAATAACATTCGGTTTCTCAGGCACTTAAAACTTAACTTCCTTTGCGTCTATCAGATCTTGAATCTTATTCTTCAGAGCCCAACAGTTGTTGGTGTCATGCCCTGGACTTTCAGAATGCTACGCGCATCTGGCGTTGGGATGGTAATATGGAGAAGTAGTATTAGGATTTTTTGGGGCCTCTTTTAGAGTGGCCAGATTGAACTTCAAGAGATGTGGTAGGACTTGAGCTGGAGTCATGTTAATCTTGGTAAACTTCCAAACTGGCCTTTCTACCCTTTGCTGATTAGTTCTTGGCTGGTCTGATGCAGGCTTCAGAATCATAACGGCCCCCACTGTTGGTCGGCGCTCGGTTCTTCCCTGATTTCTCTGCGAATAGACAACAAAGACTTCCTTTCTTCCCGTGAAGGGATTTTTTACAACTGTTGAGGGAGACGCGTCTTTCTGAATTTTCCCATTTCTTATACCAGCCTCCACTCTTTCTCCAGTTAGAATCAATTCGGTAAATCCTGCAGAGGAACTCCCAATCAGATGATTGAAGAAAGGACCTGATAGAGTTCCCAAGAACATGTCCACCAACTCCCTCTCAGATAGTAGGGGTTGCACCCTTCCGGCTAGGTCTCTCCACTTTTGCGCGTAATCTTTAAAGCCCTCATTGGAAGCCATAACCATACTTTGTAGCTGAGTACGGGTTGGCGCCAAGTCGGCGTTGTATTGATACTGTTTATAGAAAGATGCTGCCAAGTCTTCCCAATTATAGACATCTGCTCTCTCCAACTGGTAGAACCAATCAAGTTGCGTTCCTGATAAATTGTCTTGGAAAAAATGGACCCACAGGTCTTTGTCGGCAGAATGTGGTTGAATCTTTTTGACATAGGATCTTAGGTGCATTTTAGGTCAAGACACCCCATCATACTTGGCAAACAGTGGCACTTTAAACTTTGGAGGGATTACAATTCCAGACACCAGCCCCAACTCCTCAAAATCTAGCCCTGGTACTCTCTGGATTTCCATAGCGCTTAGTCGCTCTTCAAGGTATTTGTACTTGTCATCAGCCAGAGGGTATTGTTGTTCAGAGTAATCCTCTTCTTCCTCTTCTTCTTCTTCTTCTTCTTCTTCTTCAGAATCAGATGGTACTGCCACTCCTTTTCCTTTTCTTTCCCCCTCTCCAGATGTTGTTGGGAATTCCAAGGTCCTTCTGGCTTGTCCCTGAAATCTTCTGCCCATGATAACCACACCAGCTGGCTTCTTCTTCTTTTTCTCTTTTTCTTTTTCTAGAAAAGTCTTCAGCTCCTCCTGCCCCTTGGCTAAGGTCATGCGCAACTATTGAAACTGTGAGTTCTGAGCTTGCAGATCTTTGACCGTTTGTTCGATATCCATCTTTCTGAAATAAACAGCAGAGGGATGAGGAAACTTGGTGTGAAGACATGTTTATGCTTATGATGTATTCATGCAATGTTTTCAAGGATTCAAAAATTCAAATTTGTTTTAAACAAAAAAGAAGCACACGTCATATTAATAATATACAATTGTGAGTACATCAATGCCCCTTGGGCAAAATAATACAAAACTCTAAGGTAAAAAGACGTTGCGCATCCTATTTGGTGCAATGTAGGTGTTGAGAGTCTGCTCTTCATGAAGTAGCCGAGTAAGTTCCAAAACCTTCTTCTCGCTTGTGTAGAATTGGGCTTCGAAAGTATCGTGCTCTCCCTTGAGCTGTATCCAACTCCTTTGTAGATCTTCGAGTGATGTTGGCATGTCAGGATGTAGGATGGTGTATGGAACCTCTCCTTCCTTAACAGGCTCTATAATCACTGGGAGAATGGAGGGGTAAGGCATCATAAGACTTTGGGCGCGGGTTCGTACCCACTTGAGGTAAGGCTCAAGAGGGATGGAATTCTTGTGTCCCAAGGTCTTGCTATCCACCTTGTTGGGCATCCTCCAAGCTCTGATGAATCTTTGATGGAGTCCTTGGTCGTTATTGTTGTAGTCGAAAACCAATCCTTGAATCAGCATATCATGTGGGACATCCCTTCGGGCATAACCAAACTGTCTTAGAGCCAAGCAAGAGTTGTAGGTGATGCCTCCCCTAATGCCAAGTAGAGGGACATTAGGGAATTCCCCACAACGGTCAACAATAATGACATTCTCTTTGGATCGAGAACACCAATGAATATCTGAATGGTTAAGTGTCATTAACCGTTGTGACCACCTCAAACCTTGCTCATTCTTCAAGACTGATTGGGGAAGATGAGAAATAAACCATCTTGCCAGGAGAGGAGTGCAACACATAAGAACACCTATTTTCCTCATTGTACAAGTGTGAAAAGAGTGGAGGATATCCCCAAGCAATATAGGCACCGGGTTACGAGACATGAAGATTTTTACAGCGCTTAGTTGGTCAGGATTAGGGAACAAGACCATCCCATAGATGAGAAGAGCTACAATCTCCTCAAAAGCTTACAAGTCTAGGGAATTCCAACAGCTTTGGGCCTTCTCAAACAGAAACTTTGCCAAGAAGCCTTTGACACCACTTCTAGTTTCCCAATGTGTTGTGACATCAGATGAGTGCAAGTGTAGGGCTTGAGCAATCTTCTGGCTTTAGATCTCTTTCTGTACCGTTGAAGGGTAGTTGATTAAGAATAGGAATCCTTAGAAGTTGAGAGAATTCTTCCAAAGTGGGCACAAGTTGATAGTCAGGAAATGTGAAGCAATGATGCAAATGGTCAAAGAACTGGAAGAGAACTTTCATCATATCCTCCTCTGTGTTGGAAGTGACCAAGTTGAGTAGACGACCTTGTCTCTCGGTGAATGGATAATTCTCAGGAATCCTTGAAGCTAGCTCCTTGAGTTGTGGAGGAATTCTTACAAGGTTGATCTGGATAGTTTTCCTGCGAAGTGAATCCATAACCTACAAAACAAGAACAAAGATGAATCTCCAAAATCCTTGAAATGGTTAGTGAATGCATATGATGTTCATGATGTCCATGATGTTATGCACAAGTATATATGTACAAGCAAATCGCACAAGTTCCTAGTTTAGGCTTGCATGGGGTTTCATAGGTAAGTACCCTCTTGAAGTTTAGTTGGCTCAACCTGTCCTAGTAAAAGTAACCGGGTTCTAAGGAGCTCAATATCACTGGATTGTTTCCTTGTTCATTGTTTCAGTTTAAGCCTCTTTACCGGCAACCAAAATATTTCAAGAAACCAACCCTCAATGAGTGTAGTATCGAGTATCTACCAACTTCGGACTGCACCAAAGCCGGTCATCTCACTACATCCTAAAAGGCCAAGTTGGTCAAGTAAAGGTTCTAAAAGTTCATTAGTACTTCATGACATCACTCAGCGGCCCCGTATTCTCTTTGATTGACTCAAAGGCTACCGGTACCCACAAATATGTCGCACTAATATAACTATTGCTTAGACCATGTCGGTATACCCCACACAGTTTCCACAACGTATTGCTATTTACCTATAATGTTTCCCAAATCTGGGTAGAGGATTCAAACCCAAAAAATAGAACCAAAAAGTAAAGCAAACAAGTCAAACAATTGTAAGCAAATAAAGGTGATCTAAACCCTAAGGTAACCCCACTTTTAGAATTGTCCCCAGCAGATTCGCCAGTTCTGTGATGCGGTGGGAGAACTGACTTGAGGTTTTGCGTTTGTGTTTGCAAATGTTGCGGTTAGCAAGAGTCTCCACCGACTTTTCTTTTATCCAAAAGGAAAGGTAAAAAAGCACAGGAAAGACCTTTGAGATGTTTTCTTGAGTTCGAGGGGTAGATATGAAAAGGGAAGGTGCTATCACCCTTTTCATCCATGGTTTTCCATGGGCTCTTAGTTACTTGTTTAGATCACTTGCTTTGCTTTGAAATTGTTTGAAATGGTGCTTTGTGTGGTTTTGAAAGTATTTTGAAACGAGGCCTTTGTTTAGGCAATCTTTGAAATGATTCTCGTTCGTAAGAATGTATACAAAGATGTTTGTCTTTTGAAAAATGTTTCAATGTTTTGTAAAATGTTTTGAAATGTGTGTGTGTTTGTTTTTGAAAATAGCAAGGATTGTTTTGAAATGATCAAGTAACTAGAAGCTATCTACCTACTCAAATGTCTTTCTTGTGCATTTTTATTCCTTTGACATTGTTGATTTACCATTGATTTGGTAAACAACCCTATCTTTGGATGTAAACGAGACGGGCGTGGGTCATCGTTTGACCATGATAGAAATGTTGCCAAGTATCTTAGCATGTTTGAGGGACGAAGATCATTTTTGTTTAGGCAACCTTTTGATAGCGCCATCGAGGGACTATGATCTTATTTTGTTTTGTTTTGCCAAGATACTTCGCATGTGTAACATGGCCATTTTTATTTAGGCAACCAAGTGGGTGAAACCCTAAGGGTGCTTGTGTGCAATGTGTGTCATTTTCATGCATTTGATTTGTCTTGTATTAGGTCTTGTCTATTTGTTTTATTTTTGGTCTTGTCATACAAACCCTAGTTTACTAAACATGGTATAAATGCGATAAATTGCGTAAACGTAAACTAAGCTATTACAACAATTATTATGGGAGGGGGGATACAAGTTTTTGAATGGGGATATTGCACAAAAATAAACCCTAAAAATACTATTACAACCCAATTGAATATTGTGCGAATTAAATAAATGTACAAATATTAAAATGCAATGCAAATGTATTTATGCTAAAAATGTTTTGTATTTGATTTTTTGTATGAGAAAAATGATTTATTTAAGCCCTAAAAATAAGAGGAAAAATATTATTATTTTTTGAAAGGATGAAACCCTAATTTTCAATTAAAATAAAATATATGTTCTATATTATTATTTTGTCCATTTTTGTACAAGAAAAATAATAAATAATATTATGTACAAATATTAAAAATTAAAATATGTATGAAAATAAATATTTTATGTATATAAATAATATAATAAAAATATTAAGTATTATCTATATTGTATTTACAATTTATTCAAGAAAATAGAAACTATTTGTCAAAAATAAACTATTTTTATGTAAGAAAATAAATAAATAAAATAAAATAAAAGTGTGAAAATAAATAAATTATTTTTGGGTATTTTTTATCATTAGAAAAAATAAATGCAAGCAATAAATATAAAAATATGCAAGAAAATACAAAAATATAAGAAAATAGTCAAGGGGGTGCAAAATTAAGTTAGGGGGTGTGAAAAGTAGAAACAAAAAGGCCAAAGCTGCAAAAAAGCCCAGATGAAGCTTCGTCCCTGTCCTTCAGCTTCTCTGCGCGCACGTTCTTCTTCAAATTTGTAACTTGCTATTGCTTGCATAAAAACAAAAACTTATAACACAAAACATGTAGCATTTTATCTCACGATTCTAATGATATAAAATTTGTAACCTAACTCTCAAAGATCAGGGAGAATTTTAATGGCCCTAAATCGTGACCTAAATATTTCAGCAACTTCAAGCTTCAAATTCTCTTAGCTCAGTTAATATAAATGACAAGTATGCATATGTACAACTTTACCATGTTATGGACTACATCTTTCCTTCACAAATCGTGGCTTGAGGATGCCTAAATAGAGAGATAGAGATTTGAAAATACCTCCTTCAGCTGGATTTGGATATGACAATGTGGGGACTTTGAGTGAGGCCTGAGGATCGTGTGAGCTTCCTTGAACTTCCTTCAAGCTACTCCAATGCCTAGTTTGCTTTGTGGATGGCCAGAACTCACTGCACAAGTCAAGCTGCAACCTCCAAATTTGAAAATGGCAATGGCTGAAACAGGGCTTACAAATGCAGTGAAAGGGCTTGGATAGCTTTGGTAAGATGTGTATGAAGTGTTTCAAATGTCAATCCACAAAACGCACGAGCAAAAAGGAAGTTGGTAATGATTTTGCAGAACTGCAATGTTTGGGCAGAAAAATGATGTTTTTGTGTTTGAGAGAGTTTTGGATGCAATGCCTTCGTGTTCTGAGTTGTGACAAGTTTGTATACTTGTATAGAATGGATACAAAATCCACTCCTCATCTGATGTGCAAGCTTTTTCTTTTCACCCACTTTCTTGCTTTTGAAGCAAAGTGAAGTGACTTATGCACAATGCTTGTACTGGCTAGTTTTAGGGCTGCAAAGGGCTTGTACAAATTGCTTAAGATCTGTGGAAAATGCTTGCAACCAAGGAACAGGTCCAAGGCTCAAGGTTGATAAAGTTACAAAAGCTCACTTTATGAAAATGGCATTGTAACCTTTATGCCATTAATGGAATTATCTCTTGTACAATGCTCCAAATGTGAAAATAAAACCTTTGTATTATGAATTAGCATTTAATTATGGAGTGTAGAATGAGTTTAGGACCTGTAATGCAAGATACAAGCATCATGGATCTGATTTGCAATTTGATGCATTGTAAAAATGGCATGAACAAATGTGATAAAATGCCAACTTCCCTTCTTCGATTCTCCCTAACCAAGAATGATCTTGGAGAGTTCTTGGACATTTGGAAAGCTTGTCATGTGATCTATAATCCATCTTTGAAATTCATTTTTAGATACCTCTTGGAACTAGGTGAAAAATGTCCATGAAGTTGGGTCAAAAAACTGCCTAAATTAGGGCAAATTTTCACTAAGTTATTTAGTTCATGGACCTACGTTCACAAATTCATAACTTGATATTCAAGCATCTTTTGGGAAAAGTTTGTGAAGCAAAGTTGTAGATTTCATGGAGGACTACAACTTTAATGTTGGAAGTTTTCTTTGAATCAAATTGCATCATGGTGAAAAAGTGGTGGAAAGTTGGGAAAAAAATAAGAAAATTTCCATACTTAGAAAAATTCTAAGTTATGAAATTTTTCAAATTCAAAACCCTAATTTTCAAAATTAGTTTTATTGGTGAACATGTTTCATGTTTTGACATATCTTGATCAATTATGACCCTTGGCACTTGATTTTGACCAAAAAGTCAAAGTTTGACTTTTCAGTGTACAATTGACTTTTAATCAGTTGACTGCAAAATTCATCTGTCAATCCAATGAACTTGGGATCTTTTGAACCATGTGATTATGTCAAGATGATTCCATTGAACCCTTGAAATCATGTTTGAACCCAGTTGGTCATTGTCTAGGTTAGAAATCAGAAATTTCCCTTTCTCAGTCAAAACCCTAATTTTGACCATTTTGCCCTTTTGATGATTTGACCAAATTTCTTGAGGAGTTGTGATCAAAACTTAATAAAATGGTACATATGAGTCTAAAATATTGATGTGGATCAAAAATTATGAATTTTGGCTGTAAATTGGCCATGGTTGACTTTTTCCCCAATACAACTGATTTTTAGGTCAATTGTCCAATTGACTGAGCAAAAATGTGATTCAAGACTTGAAACTTAACATGAGCAATCTTAGGGGTCCAAGATGGTGTATGAAGGTCACATGAAGCATTGATGGTCCAAAAATCCTTGTGTAAACTCAAACCCTAATTTGGGGTTATCAGTGCAAGATGAGATGTCCTGAGCTGAGCAAACCCTAATCTTGTCATGAGCCCAAGAAGTCTTGTGAGAAAAATCTTGATAAATGAGAGGGCAAATTTTGGGGTACAATAATTTTCTTTTGAAGATACTTAATAATCAACATGAACGATAAAAAAAATTAATGATACTTGGACTATTTGGTTACTATCCTTGGCATTATGGAGTATTGGACTTCTTGGACTTAGGATTAGAGACGTTGACCTATGTTGGAGACCTTGTAACCTTAATTGATATTTTGTATGGAGTTCTTAGGGTTTACCTTAATACATTGGGTTGTTTGTTTGTTTTGTGTGCAGGTTATTGTGATTACACACTTTGTCTGTAATCTGGAATTCACCCGTATACAGTCGTTACTCTGCCCAATTTTTTCGAAGACTTAATACACTTGAAGTTTGGTCTTCTCAAGAGGTCTAGTATCTTTGCTTGCTTGGCTTAAATCCAAAGAATGAGAACTCTATCTTGACTCATAATGTCAAGTGTTGGCTTCTTGTTGGTTAGATGGTTCTTCTCCTTAGCTTTTTTACCTTATGCTTTAGGATAGTCCCTTCATCTCCTCCCATTTTCTTTAATTTCAAAATTTTCTCCCTCCTTTTGAAAACTCTTCTTGTTTTTAAACTTGAACCCTTTTCATAATAAACTTGGACTTAGGTCCATGCATTTTCAAAACATTTGTATAAATAAACTTTAATCAACTTAATAATACCTTGACATTTTTGTGAGAAGACTAAAAGTCAACCAATCTCATTCAAATCATTTTGCCACTTTGACTTTTTACCTTAAAAAGTTTCTCAAAAGATTAGACTCTTGTCAATCCTTGTAGTGATGCAAACAACTATACTTCTACAATATGTAGTGAAGATATATATTTTCCACTTGGGTGTTGAGTGAGGCATTGTTGATTTTAAAATCCAAGCCATATCCTCCACTTTGAGATGATGCAAATTCTCCTTTATCATGATTGTGGATAGTAAGTATGTTTTCCACACGGGCAATGACGATGATGTCTTATCTCATAAAATTAACCAATACACTTGTGTTTTAAAATGTTTTAAAGGTGAACTACGAGTATCCTGATCCCCTATTGCACGGAAGGTGGTACGTAGGCACTAAAGGTTCGCAACCACGGAGGGTGCAAAAATCATAAAAAATATTTCTTTTCTCACCTCCACCATCTAATTTTATACAACATTTTGTAGCCAAAATATACAGATTTTTCAAAGAGGTTTATGCGGAGTACCGTAGATGCTTAGGGTGCTAATACCTTCCCTTTGCATAACCAACCCCCTTACCTTGAATTTTTCCCCCTCTTTTTGGGTTATTCGTTTTTTTCCCATTCCTTTAGAAACAATAAAGCGCGGTGGTGATTTTTATTTTGATCTGTACAAGTCAAGTCAATCCAATGGCTTAGTCTTTAACATTTCTACCGCTACACTATTATCCGTTTCGACCCCCACGCTCTCGCAGTATCGGATCAAACCTTAGTTAATTTCCCACTCTCGTGGCAAAATCATGTTAAATAACCTCTCACTCTCGTGACAAAGCTAATTAAATTAAGTTTATAAGCAAAGACCAAAACATGATTTTCAAATTAAGATTTAAGCAAACATTGTTACCGAGTCCTGTCGGGAACGACGATCCTCACATACCAGACTCAAGACAAATTAGCTAAACATGAAATTAAGCGTAAACAAACTAAACATAAAGATTGAAATTGAGAACATCAGGGTAATTAAATTAAACAAGCGAAATAATAGAAATAAGAAATGCGATAAAGAGAAACCTTTAAAAGAAACTGGAATAAACGAAACTGGAATAAACGAAACTGGAATTAACTTCATAATATGTCGGAACACTTGCAAATCAGGTACATAATTGAAATAATAGTAATAAGAACAACAACACCTAAAACTAATAGTGTGGTAGTTCCTCGATGTGAGAACTACCACTTTTACAAGTGAACTTTTCTGCTTAAATCATCTCAGAACAAAACTCTGGCTTCAAACAAAATATGATCGACCCCCTTCATGTAGAACTGTCCTGATTTTATATTCTATTCGTGACCTCAGTGCCCATGACGTACGTGGATAAAAATCCGGAAAAATGGCTTCATGGAGAAACATTCGAAAGACTCTGATCGTGGAGAATTATCAGGGGACTGGGCTTCGCGGGTTTGTGATGTGGAGAAAGCCAAAAAAATAAAATACATGGCTGGTGAAATAAGGTTGTGGCGAGGGCCAACGTATTGTGTGACGAGGGCCACAATGTTGTGTGGCGAGGGCCATATATCCGCGTCAAGGGCCTTAGGTCCGCGGCCAGGGACACAACTTCATAAACAACATTTTCTGCTCTTTTCTTCCATTCTTTTAATCTTCTATGTTTCTTCGCCATTTCTCATTCTTTTTTCGCATGTGAGCCATGTGTTAAAATTTTCCTGAAATAGAATAGTTATACCGGCATAACAAGACATAAACAAATGAAAAACAATATAAAATTGCATGTGAATCAAGTCGAATATACGATATAATTTCACGTTATCAGTGGCACACCAGTTGCTTGGAGTTCGAGAAAGGAACCAGTAGTGGCATTATCATCATGCGAAGCTGAATACATAGCTGCTTCTCTTTGTGCCTGTCAAGCAACTTGGATGGTGAACTTGGTCGAAGAGATAACAAGGAAAGATCATGGAGCAATTACCTTGAAGATCGACAGCATGCCATATATCAATCTGGCGAAGAACCCAATAGCTCACGGTCGAAGCAAGCACATCGAAATAAGGTTCCACTATCTTCGAGAGCAGGTAGCAGGTGGGAAAATGAACTTGGAACACTGCAGAACTGAGAATCAGATTACAGACATCATGACGAAGGGTGTGCATGTCAAAGTATTTCGAAGACTAAGAGCTATGATGAATTTAAATAGCTTAGACACAATGAATTAAGTGGTGTGTTGAAAGTAATTTCTTGTGTCAAAGAAGTTAACTCGACAGAGACAAGGGAGTGTCGAAAGACTTGATTTGATTTAGTGTGGAAACAGTTTATTAGACACATGTTTGTTTTAGATCTAGATAGATTTGATTTAGGTTTAAAATAGAATATATTTGATTTAGTTCCAAAATAAGTATTTTGGACTTTTATAGTTTTGGGCTTTGGCTTAAAGAGCAAGCTAACCTAAATCTATAAATAGAGGGAGTAACCCCTATTTTTGTAATCAAGTCAATTCATTATATTCACAGAATTTGCAGTTGCAAGTGAATAATAAAGTTTTCGACAGTTTGTAGGCAGAGAGAAGCTCTTCATAAAATCTTTGTCTTCTTTAATTTTTCTTTCATTCTCATTGTGATTGGTGGTGGTAACAATCTTGTTTATCAAGATTGATAGAAATTCATCATAGGTTTTGATAGATTTCCAACAATTATACATTAAAATAAGTAGATATGGGTGCGGGCACAGGTACCTTACTACTCACCCCGCCTCATACCAACACTACATATTTATATAAGGAAAAAATTTAGATACAATTCCTTAAGTGTGGTTTATAATTTTTTTCAATGAAAATATGACAAGTGTATAATTTTCTTTTACACATATGCAACTTTCTCCTATTTTTATTCACTAAAGGATATTTAAGTACAATTGTCATATTTTTATTGGAGAAAGTATGAACCACACCTATAAAATTGTATCTAAGTATTCTCCTTTATCGTTTATATTATTATATCAAAATGCACGTTTATAATTTAAAAAAATATTACTATTAAATTATTACACATTTTAATAAAAGTATTTAAGCTAAATTACAGTTTTAATCCCCCTATTATACTCAATCCATAAAAACAATCCTTCAATTTTATTTTTAAACAATTTTAATTTTCATCCTCAGTATTGATCCAAAAATTGCTTAGGCGTAAAAAGTTTTAATAGGTAGCATTTTTTTATGATATGCCATGTCACTTATTGATTTATTATTATCCATGTCATATTTTGAAAATAAATTATTAATTAAAATTTTCTTACTTAAATTAATTAAAATTTTCTTACTTAAATTTTCATATGCAATAATATAAATTGTTAAAGTGGCTTCTTGTTCTTCCAATGTTTGGGATGTTTGGAGTGCCTGTTATCCTTCATCCACAAGGTGTAGTGCCATTGCCATCATGCTCTAGGCATCTCTGAATTTTACACCAGTTGGAAAGCCATGTTGTTTCTTTCGTTCGTCAAGACCAGGCTCATATGGTAGCTCCACAAAATCATTACAAAAGTAACCATGTATTTGTCCCTCTCTTGTGCTACCACAAAACCATCTTTAAGATTCCACAATTGCTTTAAATATCAACATCATAGACCAAATATATATAACATTCACAAACAACCTTAAGTGTAATTAGCTGGATTCGGAGATGGGCTGGCCTTAAGCCCAAATAATAAGGTTTTTAAAATTTGTATCAATTAATTTCTATATAATATAATATCTAAAAAAATAAAGAAAAATTTAATTAAGAAAATAATAATAATAAATTTATAAAATGACGTGGATAATATTAAATCAATAAGTGTCATGCTACATCATAAAAAAGATTTCACTTATTAAAAAATGTTACACCTGAGTATTTTTTGGACCAAAATTGAGGATGAGAGACTAAAATTATTTAAAAATAAAATAGAATGACTGATTTCGGGAATTGAGTATAATAGGGAGAACAAAAATATAATTCAGCCAAATATTTATCTATTTCTTAACTTAACAATAAGATCCATAATTGTTTTTAATATTGTTAAAAAACTTAAATTATATGATATTTTGTAATTAATTGATTTAATTTTACTACAAATGCAGGTAAACGGACACGAGTATGGGTATTGAGGTACCGATAGGATACAAGTACAAGAATGAACATTTGTGTCCACATGAATTTGAGTTCGGGTACGAGGATTTTTTCAAACTGCATGTATGGAGACATATACAATAGTACCCTACTCAAATCCTACTCATTGCCATCTCTACGTGTGTGTCATAGTCACATCATAATGATTATTTTTTTAAAGTTAAATGTCTTTCTTATAAAAAATTTAAAATCTTCAATAAAATTATGAATAATTAAGGTTATTTTGTTAAGTCTTCTACTATTCATAGTCATATTAAAATGAATGTTTTTATTTAAATGTCATTTTTATAAATTTTTATAAAATTAACAATAAGTCAATTACTTGAATGAGTAATGCATAATCTCTTCTCTATAACTTAATTAAGTGATCATGGTTATGACATTATATTTAATCAAAAATCTTGTAGAGTTGTGAGTTAAAAGGATGTATATGTACTTTTTAGAGATAAGAGAAAGAACAATATTTATAAAATCAAACTCTCTGATTTAAAAATTAAAATGTAAAATGCCTCATGTCTATGAACGAAGAACAATGGACTTGGTATAAATGGTTGGACCATTTTAGCATGAAAATAATTTCTAAGCTCAACTTAGTCACAGGCCTTCCAAATCTGAAGTTTGCTTCATATGCTCTTTGTGAGGCATGTCATAAAGACAAGTTTTCAAAATATTCTTTTAAAGCTAAGAATGTTGTTTCTACCTCTATGCCTCTGGAACTCTTGCATACCGATATGTTTGGACTAGTCAAAACAGCTTCAGTCCATGGCAAGAAGTATGGATTAGTCATTATAGATGACTACAATAGATGAACATGGGGAAGATCGAAAGTCGTCTGGTACCTGAGATTAAAATTGTTAAGTTTTTGGTTAATAAATACCGCGAAAGCACTTTATCAATTACTTAAGAAAGTTTGATATTTTCAGAAAGTGATTTCAAAACTATTTTCGGATACATTTATAAGTTTAAGATCTGGTTATCCGAGTGAAAGTCAGGAACCCTTTAAAGTCTAATTTTCCAATCAAAACTACTTTTCATCTAAGTAAAAAAAAACTAATTTCTAAAAAAAAGGTTTTTGCTGCTTTAAAGCAAAGTGCGCCGGATACGCGAGAGCTAATGATATAAATTAGAGAGTAAAATTCGGTTCCGATTATGCAAGAGCGACAATTCCTTTTTAATTAATTATTTTTCAAGGAAGAAAACAATGTCCCATAAATAGTTCAACTTAGGAATAATAAGAGTACCATAGATCGATGAGAACTGCACTCCAGTATTATATCTCTGAATTAATTCAAATTTATTATTTTATTTTGTCTTTCATATCCCAAATCCTTATTTTAATCGCCTTAGATAAACACTGTAGCAATAGAAAATGATAGATTGACCATTAGGTCTCTGTGGGTTCGACACTCTTTATATTACTCTGATACACTTTGTATACTTGCAAAAATAACCCATCAATCCACTGCAACATCCTCATATATGGTACGCTTACTTTATTCTCGTGTTGATTCTTAACCATCCAACATTTTGTCTCGTACAAAATCACAGGTCTTACTGTAATCAGATAAAACTTTCCCTTCAGATTGAGCGGTACCTTTGCGTCACATAAAACACCTGACACCCTTCAGGTAGGCCTAAGTGTTAATTCTCTATTTTTGTGGTTGGAATTATGTTTGGTAAGACAAACTTAGCAAAGACATGTTGAATTAAGATGTTCTATCAAGTGAAGCAACATGTTGAATACGATGTCCTATGCAGGTTCTTTCGATATCGTGATTCTGTACAACTGGACTGTTGATATTTTAGTTTGTGACAGGTGCAAAATATTCTGGAAATATTATACTAGCCTATGTGGGGCATAGTTTGAAGATTGAAAAGATTCAATATGAATTCAAGGAATATTCTTAGTTTCTAATTATGGATATTATTTAGGAAACTAATGATTGATGTCGTACCTTTGAGGAGATAATTATGAAGCGCCTCTTTCATATCCATTTGTATTTTGTAAAGCCCAAATCCAATACATTGAATATTATAAAAGAAGGCTTCAACCCTGGTATTAGTGTGGAACTTACTGTGTATTCTTATTAGGGTTTGTGTGTTTATTGTGAGCCTTCCGATTATCATATTGATGAAAGAGTAGGACTGTGTTTTTGAGTTGTAAGTTATGTAAATCATTCCAAAGCTTTAAAGTAGTAAATGATTTTGTGTCTTTAAAGTGTGAGTTTTGTTTTTGTTCTAAGTGTTTAGAATTGTTCAATTACTGTTATGTGATTGGAAGGGTTTTAGAAGGGTCTCATACCTAGGTTAGTCTTAGGTAGAAGTTAAGCACGAGTAGTGATTAAGTGAGTAGATTATGAACTGGGTGAAAGTTTGTTGTGGGTCTACGAATTGATACTATCTAGTTAACTTGGTCCCTGGCTTGGTAGCCCCAGAGTAGGTGAGTTTGCACCGAACTGGGTTAACAATTTTGTGTGTTCTTTACTTTTCTGCACTGTGTTTATTGTTTACCTTGTCATTGTATGCAAATTCAGAGATAGGTGTCTCTACATCTCTTAGGACATATGTGATTTGAATACCAAAATTTCAATTGGTATCAATGCAGGCATCCTGCTCTGACTCTGAGTGAGATTCAGGGAAGTTACTTTCTGGTACAATGGACAGGTGTTTACTGTGGAAAATGGTAAACAACCATTGGTCCTCCCAGAGTCCTAAAACTGAGGGTAACTTGCGAGATCGGCCAGTTAATCTCAAGATGTGTGCTAAGAGTTTTTTGTTATCACACCTATTTCGTCAAAATATCAGTCAAGGGAAATAACTTTCTTTCGACTGGAGAAACGGGTGCAATGGTTTTCCACACTATGGTTTAATCGACTTCCTGGTAACTTGTGACTGACAGAAGATATTCGTACAAAAACGAGACTCACTAAACTAACTGACAGGTGACTCGTGACCCACAGATAGTGTCAAATTGTTCATGCAAAATAGAAGATAACATATATGTGATACGGTGGGAGAACTGACTTTTCATCTTGGGTGTTTTGCATTTGATTGCAAATGTTACGGTTTAGCAAGAGTTGCTACCGAATTTTCTTTTATCCAAAAGGAAAGGTGAAAAAGCACAGGAAAGACCTTTGAGATTATTTCTTGAGTTCGGGGGGTAGATTATGAAAAGGGAAGGTATTAGAACCCTTTTCATCCATGGTTTTCCATGGGATCTTAGTTACTTGCTAGATCACTTGCTTTTGTTTGAAATTGTGCTTTGTGTGGTTTTTGAAAGTATTTTGTAAAGAGACCATTGTTTAGGCAAACTTTGTAATGATTCTCGTTCGTAATAATGTATACAAAGATGTTGATCTTTTTGAAAATATCTTCAAGTTTGTAAGATTTTTTGAAAGTGTAGGTGTTTGTTTTGAAAATAGCAAGGATGTTTTGTTTTGAAAGTGAGCAAGTAACTAGGGGCATTCTACCTACTCGAAAGTCTTTCATGTTCATTTCCTTTTTCCTTTGACATTGTTATCTTACCATTGATTTGGTAAGTAACCTTATCTTTGGATGTAAATGATACGGGCGTGGGTCATCGTATAACCATAACAATGTTGCAAGGTATCTTAGTATTCTCTTTTAGGGACTAAGATCATTTGAAAGGCAACATAGATATCGTCATCGAGGGACTATGATCTTATATTTTGCTTGTTTTTGCTAATATATCTCACATGCGTAATATGGCCATTTTGTAAGGAAACCAAGTGGATTTTACCCTAAGGGTGCTTGTGTGCAAGTGTATTATTTTTCATGCTTAGTTTTGTCTTTGATTAGGGTTTTCTAGTTGATTGGTTTTAGTCTTTCCATACAAACCCTAATTACTAGCATTTGCATATAAAACGATAAATTGTGGAATTTAAAATTTTTACGCTATTACAACACTTGTGGGGGGGGGGGGGGGGTACAAATTAAAAATGGGGATTGCTAGAAAATAAACCTAATTATCTATTATAATCATATTGAATTTGTACAAGAATTGAATAAATAATGTACAAAATGAATAAATATACAAGAATGTAAATGTAAAGAAAATGGACTTTTGAATTTTTTTAGGAAAAAGGGGTTTTGTTTTAACCTAATTAACTAAAATAAAAAATATTTAAATAAATTAGTAAAAAGTAAAACCTAAATTTACTAGGAAAAGAATTTAAATAAAACCCTAATCTATTAATTGATAAAAAAAAGAAATTAAGTTTATAAGAAGAATATTTTTTTGTATTTTTTGTCTTAAAAATAATTTATAGTATTATAAAATATTTTTGGTCTTTTTTGGTTTTAAAATAATATATTTTAAGAAAATAACTAAAAACCTAGTTTTTAATTAAATTTACAAACCAATTAGTAAAATAAATAAAGTATGATTAAATAAAATAATTTTTTGTGTAAAAAATAAATAGACTATATCAAAATATAAATCTAATATTTTTATATTTTTTATGATTTTTTTTTAGTATTAGATAAAATATTTAAGAAAATAAATAAATAAAAATGAAAAAAATAAAATAAAATGGGCCAGGGTGTGAAAAGCCAGCAAGGGGGTTAGAAGTGAAAAAAAACATAAGACCCAAGGGAATGAGGCCCAGCGCTGCCAAAAAGTCAGAATATGTGAAAAATGTAAAAAAAAATCCAAAAGGGTACCACTGGGGCTCGAACCCAGGTCCCTATAGTCACAGGCGCGCGCTTCTACCACCGAGGTGGCTATACATCCGTTTATTAATATCAAACCATAAATATATATGGTAAACACATTCCTGAGGCCAACTTCGTCTTGAACCTCACGCCCAACCTGAACCTCTGTATCTTATTCAATTCTCAACAAAAATAAAAAATGTAAACAAAAAACTTTTAGCGAATTTCCTCACAATTTCAGAAATGCAAAGCAATAAAATTATAGATCAAAGACAAGCATGAATTTTAATGGCCCTAATCTGAATCCTAAAAATTTCAGAAACTTCAATCTTAAAATTCTCTAAGCTCAAGCAATATAAATGAAAACTATGGACATGGTTAGCTTCATGGCAATGATATCTACATTTTTCATTCACAAATAAACCATCAATTATGCTTGTATGAAAAGTTCAAAGTTGAGATAACTTACCTTGCAAGAGGGTATCATATTTTGAGTTTGAGTAGCTTTTAGTGAGTTTCAATGATTGGATTAGCTTCCTCAAGTTCCCAGGAAGCTAATGTGATGATTAGCTTGAGCTGAAAGTGCCTGAGGAGTTCTGGAGAAGTCAAGGTGCAAGGTGTTGTTTTTGAAAATGGTGGATGATGATGGAGGTGTTACAGTTGTGTTGCAGGTGTTGGAATTGTTTGTGTAAGTTATTTAGAAGCTTTTGAAAGTAAAAGTCCAAGAAACACACGAGCAAATTTGGAGATTGGATTCAAAACTCAGAAATGACAAGTTTTGAGGTGTTTTTGGTGATTCTGTGTTCTTGGTGTTTTCAGGGGTCAAGCATGTGTGGGATTTGTGGCAAATAACTTGTGTATGTATAAGCAAAAGGTTTGAGTGCTTTGGAGAGTCAGAAGTACAAGTTACAAGCTAATTGTTACGTTACTTGATTTTCAAGAAAAGTGGGAAAACAAGTTTTAAGAGGAAGTACAAGCATGGGCTGGGTGATTGTAAGTGTCTAGATAAACTTCTCTTGAGTTATGGGACTTGTATCATCAGAAGAAAGCAATTGCAAGGCTCCATAACAAGTTTTGTGCAAAAAGCTACTTTATCAAAATGGCATTGTGTACTTTCTTCCCAAAATGGATATAAAGCATGGCCTTGCATTGAATACTTGAATTGAGACCTCTAACAGCTGTGTAAGCAATTAATTATGGAGTTCCTAACAAGTTTGAGGCCTGCAAAGTAGAGGTTATGCAGCATAAGTTTGAATTTTGAATCTTGTTCATCACAAAATGACTTGTAATTCAAGTGTGAAAACCCTAACTTCATCTCTTCGATTCTCTCTACTCAAAAATGATCTCAAGGAGTTCTTGGACATTTTGGAAACTTGTAATGTGATCTACAACCTATCTTTGAGTCACTTTTGAAAATTCCCATTGGAACTATATGAAAAAGTGCCATGAAGTTAGGTCAAAATCCTGACCAAATTAGGGCAAAATTTCACTAAGTGTTTTGTTTCATGACCATGTGTTCTTAAAATTATAACTTGAGATCAAAGTATTTTTGGAAGGAGTTGTGCAAAGCAATATTGTAGATTTCATGGAGTTCTACAACTTTCATGTTGAAAGTTTATTTTGAATCATCTTGCATCATGGTGAAACTTTTGCTCAAAGTTGTGGAAAAAGAAAAGAAATTTCCAACACTTAGAAAAATTTCTAAGTTTAGAAATTTTAACTTTTCAAAATGAAATCTTGAATTTTTTATTTCTTGATGAATAAGTTTCATATTTTGACATGCTTTGATGAATTTTGATCTTTGACATTTGATTTTGACCAAAAAGTCAAAGTTTGACTTTTCAGTATATAGTTGACTTTTGATTAGTTGACTGAAAATTCATCTGTCAATCCGTTGGACTTGAGCAATGTTTTGAGCTATGTAATTAGGTAAAATTATTCAATTAGACTCTTGAGATCATGCCTTAAACCAATTGATCATTTGCTAGGTCAAAAATCAGAAATTGCCCTTTCCCAATCAAAACCCTAATTTTGACCATTTTGCCCTTTTGAAGATTTGATCAAATTTCTTGAGGAACTGTGGTCCAAACTTGATCAAATGATACATATGAGTTTAAAATGTTGATGTGGATAAAAAATTATGAATTTTGACTGTAAATTGGCCACAGTTGACTTTTTCCCCAATGTGGTTGATTTTTAGGTCAACTGCTCAATTGACTGAGCAAAAGTGTGATCCAGAGCTTGAAACTTGACATGAGTAATCTTGAGGGTCCATAATGATCTATGAAAGTCACATGGGGAATTGGAAGTTCAAATATCCTTGTGCAATCTCAAACCCTAATTTTGGTCATCAGTGCTTAAGGAGGTGTCTTGAGCTGATCAACCCTAGTGCAGTCTTGAGCAAAAGGAGATATTGTGAGAAAATTCTTGATAAATGAGAGGGAAAATTTTGGGGTACAACAACTTCCCCTGTTCAATATTCTTAAGCCTGAAGAGTTAGATTGGCGAGTTTTTCCATTCATGACTCGAGGTGGAAGATGATTGGACATTAGAGTGCCCAGAAATTTGCACTCGGTGATGTGATGATTGATGGTATAGGGAATAGGCTTAAAGATTCCATTTGGAGGGATGATGGAAAGTTATTGGAGATGGGCTTGTAGATGCCATCCAGAAATGATTTTTGAACCGTATCTATAAGCTGAAACTGAATGAGTATCAGAAGGGTATCTGTGTCTGGAGCATATCTGAATTGTATCTGAAAACTGAATCTAAATGAGTATCAGAATAGCGTCCGTGTCCGGAGCGTATCTGAACTGTATCTGAAAACTGAATCTGAATGAGTATCAGGATGGCATCCGTGTCTAGAGCGTATCTGAACTGTATCTGAAAGTTGAATCTGAATGAGTATCAGGATGGCATCCGTGTCTGGAGCATATCTGAACTGTATCTGAAGATTGAATCTGAATGAGTATCAGGATGGCATCTGTGTATGGAGTGTATCTGAACTGTATCTGAAAGTTGAATCTGAATGAGTATCAGGATGGCATCTGTGTCTGGAGCATATCTGAACTATATCTGAAAGTTGAATATGAATGAGTATCAGGATGGCATCCGTATCTGGAGCGTATCTGAACTATATCTGAAAGTTGAATCATTATTAATGGTAACTATCGATTAACCTTATCCTGAAAAGGGTAAAATGTTAGCTAATATGCAATGTCATGTTTGATAAAATGCATGGTATAATGAGATTGTGATACATGCATTCGTGTTATCGATGTTTATGATATATGGATACGATGTATGCGCATGTGAGCTAATCTGATGTACTGTTTGTTGGATTGGGGAAAATAAATCCCTGACTGCTGCTGAGGATACGGAGTGCAAGTCTTCGCGTTTTGAAGTGTTGATGAATTTCCATGTATAGAAATAAGCTTTGTCGTAAGGGAAATGCCGCGTACTGCTTGTAAAATCCTGTTGGGAAATCCTGAGAAATTTGGTGACTTCTATTGGGGAGTGATAACTGGAAGTTTTGTTTCGTCGGGGATTAAACTGCACACTGCGGGGGATTTTATGTAAATAGCTTAGAGAGATTTCCCTATTTCTTAAAGCCATTAGTGAATGTCTTTATATTTTGTTCATTTGTAAGTGGTAGTTGCGTTCAAATGCATATGTTCAAAAATAAATCATTGGACATTTTTGCAAACAAAACATAAGAGTAAAGAAAAAAATAGATAGTTTTGTACTTTCAAAGGGATATCTTTGTATTGACTTTGAGTAAGTATTTTTGTACAATTAGACAATAATTCTAGTAAGAGAATGTCATCGTAGAAAAATGAAAATTTGATACAAAAAAAAGATAGTTATGTGAAACAATTCCATGAGGTTCCCATTCTGCTATAGCCTTCGTGTCTATGAGCATCTTATCTATTTGTTGCCTTGTCCGAAGCTGATTGAATTGATCAGAACCGTCGAGTTTGCAGATTGTTCGTAAGGTGATCCAACAGGACATAGCCATATGCTTTAATTCCCTAACTTTTGCGTGGACCGCCCTTTCGGGTTTTCAGTCCACAGGGATACCCTTTTTTGCCCAAGCCGCGCTTTTGGGTTTTCAACTTGCCGAGTGTACAGATTTTTTTGTTTTATCCCTAATTTTTGCTCGAACCTTTTGGTTCGTCGGGATGCCCTTATTTTTCCTATATGTATCAACCTAGAGGGTCTCTTATGCGTAGTATCTTTTGACTATATCAGCGTTCACAGGGTGTGGCAGGTCGTCGCCATCCATGGTGGTCAAGATCATTGCTCCACCAGAGAATATGCTTTTGATTACAAACGGTCCTTCATATGTAGGAGTCCATTTTCCCCTGGGATCACCTTGCAGCAGTATGATGCTCTTGATCACTAGATTCCCGACTTAATATACTTGGCGTCTGACCTTTTTGTTGAAAGTCTTGATCATCCGTTTTTGATACATTTGACCATGACAGACAGCAGTAAGCCTTTTCTCCTCAATCAAGTTCAGTTGATCAAGTCGAGTCTGGATCCAATCTTTTTCATTCAGCCTTGCATCCTTCATAATTCTCAGAGAGGGGATCTGGACCTCAATAGGTAAGACAACCTCCATGTCGTATACCAGAGAGTAGGGTGTTTCCCCGGTTGATATGCGCACTGTGGTACGATAACCGTGGAGAGCAAATGGTAGCATCTCATGCCAGTCTTTGTATGTGACTGTCATTTTCTATATGATCTTTTTGATGTTCTTATTTGCGGCTTCGACAACACCATTCAACTTTGGCCGGTAAGGGGAAGAATTGTGATGCTGGATCTTGAATTGCTCGCACAGGGCGGTGATCACAGTATTGTTTATATTTGTACCATTGTCTGTGATGATCCTCTCTGAGATACCATACAGACAAATGAGATTCTGTTTAATGAACCGGGCTACAACATTCTTGGTAACGGAAGCGAAAGGGTTGCCTCAACCTATTTTGTAAAATAATCAATGGCCACTAGGATGAAGCGGTGTCCATTAGAGGTTGTTGGTTTGATTTCCCCAATCATATCGATACCCCACATAGCAAAAGGCCAAGGAGTCATTAAGACATTCAGAGGAACCGGAGGCACGTGCACTTTGTCAGCATAGATCTGACATTTATGACAAGTTCGAGAGTGTTGATAGCAATCTGCTTCCATGGTAGACCAGTAATAACCTTCCCGTAGGATTTTCTTTGCCAACGTATGCCCACTAGAATGGGTGCCAAAAGTGCCTTCATGTAGAGCAGCCATGATCTTTTCTGCCTCAGCCTTTTCTATGCAACGGAGCAAAACAGAGTCATGGTTGCGTTTGTAGATAATTCCATTACTAAGGAAGAACTTAGCCGAGAATCTTCTTAAGAACTTATTGTCATTGACTAGAGCTCCTTCCGGATATTCTTGAGCCTCGAGATACTTCTTGACTTCGTGAAACCAAGGCCAATCCACTATTTATTCAGTATTAATCTCGTGACAGGGAGCTGGTTCATCCATTCGTTCAATAGTGATCTGGGGAGCCTCGTTATCCCATTTAAGTTTAAACATGGATGACATTGTGGCTAGCGCGCCTGCTAGCTGATTTTCTTCTCGCAGGAAATGCTCGAAGGTAATCTTTTCAAAATGTGGGATCAATGTCAACATATGCTCTTTGTAGGGGATAAGGTTAGGGTATTTGGTGTCCCATTCTCCTTTGATCTGGCTGATGACCAAAGCTGAATCTCTAAATACACTTAAGGATTTGATCCCCAAATCTATGGCAGCTTTGAGACCAAAAATGCATGCTTCGTATTCTGCCATGTTATTTGTACAATTGAAGCAGAGTCTTGCTGTAAAGGGAGTATGACATCCTTCAGGAGATATGAGTACAACACCTATACCATTGCCGAGTGCATTGGATGCCCCATCAAAAATCAAGGTCCATCGGGATCCTTGTTCAGGTCTGTCATATGGCCTGAATTCTTTGCAGTCGTTTACCATCATGATGTCTTCATCTGGGAATTCAAACTTCATGGACTGGTAGTCATCCACAACTTGATGAGCAAGGTGGTTGGCTAGCACACTTCCCTTTATTGCTTTTTAGGTAGTATACTGAATGTCATATTCCGTCAGGATCATCTGCCATCTCGCTATTCTCCCGGAGAGGGCAGGTTTCTCAAAGATGGATTTTATTGGATCCATTTTGGATATCAATAAGGTAGTATGGGTTATCATATACTGTCTTAGCCGGTGAGCAGCCCATTCCAGATCGTAACAAGTTTTCTCGAGCAGTGAATATCTTGTTTCACAGTCGGTAAACTTTTTGCTCAGGTAATAAATAGCATGCTCTTTTCGGCCAGACTCGTCATGCTGCCTAACACACACCCCATTGAATTTTCCAAAACAGTTAGATACATGATCAATGGTCTTCCCTCGACTGATGGCATCAAAACAAGAGGTTCTTGTAGGTACTCCTTGATCTTGTCGAAAGCAGTTTGGCATTCATCATTCCATTTGACTACTTAATCTTTCTTCAGTAATTTGAAGATTGGTTCACAAGTAGCTGTTAGGTGAGAAATGAATCTAGCAATGTAGTTTAACCGTCCCAAGAATCCTCTGACTTCCTTCTCGGTATGAGGAGTAGGCATTTCTTGTATTGCTTTCACTTTGGCAGGATCCACTTCAATACCTTTACCGCTGACGACAAAGCCTAAGAGTTTACCGGACCTCACTCTAAACGTGCATTTATTTGGGTTTAACCTCAGCTTGTATTTCTTTAGCCTCTCAAATAATTTCTGCAAATGGCCAAGATGTTCTTATTCTATTTGTGATCTAGCTATCTTGTGATCCACATAGACCTCTATTTCATGATGTATCATGTCGTGAAATAGAGCTACCATGGCACGCTGATAGGTTGCCCCAGCGTTTTTCAACCCGAATGGCATAACCTTGTAACCGAATGTGCCCCACTGTGTGACAAAGGTTGTTTTCTCTGTGTCCTCAGGCGCCATTTTGATTTGGTTGTAGCCTAAGAAACCATCCATGAAGGAAAACACTTTGTGTTGTGCTGTATTGTCAACCAAAATATCGATGTGGGGAAGTTGGAAATCATCCTTAGGGCTTTCCCTATTTAAATCTCTGTAGTCCACGCACATTCGTACCTTGTCCTCCTTTTTAGGCACGGGAACAACATTAGAAACCCATTGTGGATAGGAAGTGACGGCCAAGAATCTGGTGTTGAATTGTTTCATGACTTCAGTTTTAATCTTCTCTGACATGTCTGGCCGCATACGACGGACCTTTTGTTTTACCGGAGGGAAGTCCTCTTTTGTAGGTAGACGATGTACTACGATATCTGCATCAAGTCTCGGCATGTCTTCGTACGACCAGGCAAAGACCTCAACATAATCGTGTAGCAACTGAATCAGACGCTCTTTGACACTGGGTTCCAGATTGGCACCCACCTTGACTTCTCTTTTGTCTTCTTCGGTACCTAGGTTAATTGTGTCCACTGGTTCTTCGTCGGGTTGTATGGTCCTCTCTTCTTGTTGTAGTAACCTGGCGAGTTCCCCTGGCACTTTGCAATCTTCCTCACCTTCGTCTTCGGCTTGGTAGATTAGTCTTTTAGAATTACAGGAGGCCATAGCATAATTGTTACCCATGAGATCCCGAATGGATGTAGATCTGCATTTTGAATGTGAGTGTGTGTAGGAGTATAGCTATCTTTGAAAGAAATGAAAATGTAAATAAAAAAAAAGAAAAAACAATGAGCACAAAGTTTGTATGCAAAAACGTCCATGATTCATTGATGTCATATGGAAATGAGATAATAACCCTTACAAATGGACCATTGTGTCTCGGGTAAGACACAAGGTTTTAAGAGTCTGAATTGTTTAATATTACAGATCCGACAAAATTTAAAGACAAATTACTGTTGGATAAAAGTGATTGGGACGAAATATCTAGCTTCCCAGTTGTTGAGCCCTCCATTGACAGTTGGGAAAATCCAACCCTCCAGGTTATAGTTGTCTTCATCATCCTCCACTGCATTAACTTCGCGGTTGCTGATCTTCAAGGGTGGTCCTCCGGCACGAGCATGGCGTACAGGTTTCTGGGCTCCTGAAGTGAAACCCAAACCAAATATGTCAGATTTGTATGGGATGTCTGGGAGTTGGCCCCAAATAGTGCACCCACCTTCTTCTATCACTGCCTTGGCATCTTTCAGAGAAGACATCTTTAGCGAAGGTCTTGTAATCTTTGGAATTTGGGAAACAACTTTGGTTACTACCACGGTTGGTGGGACTTCCTCGAAATGCTGAAATGGAGTTTCAATGAATTTTCCATCCTATTCCACGTATCTGAAGGAGTTTAAATGACTGACCATATATTCTTCTTCTCCATGGACAGTAATGATCTTCCCCTTGGTTGGGTATTTCAGCATTTGATGTAACGTAGAGGTGACAACACCAACATTGTGAATCCATGGTTGGCCCAATAAGCAGCAGTAGGAAGGGAAAATGTCCATCACGTAAAAAGTTGAATCAAAGGTTTGGGTTCCAACTTTTATGGGGATGTCTACCTCCCTATGCACCATTCTCTTTGAACCGTCGAAGGCCCTTACCACTATGTTGTTGGGTTTTAAGGTCAAACCTTCATGGTCGAGTCTATCAAGAGCCTTCTTAGGCAGCACATTTAAAGACGAACCGGTATCCAACAAGACATGGGCTAAAGTTGTGCCCCTTCATTCGACTGAGACATGCAATGCCTCTTTATGCTTTCTCCCCCTTGGCGTTAAATCAGCATCCGAAAAACCTAAACCATTATCTGCGGTCAAGCTGGCTACGCAGTCTTGGAACTGATCGCCAGATGTTTCTTGGGGTACATGGGCAGTTTTAAGGAATTTTACCAAGGCCTTTGCATGAGCCTCGAAACATAACAATAAAGCCAGCATGGAAATTTTTGATGGAGTTTGCCCCAGTTTTTCGGCTACGTTGTAGTCGCTTCTTTTTATAATCTTTAGAATTTCCTCCATCTCTTTTCGGGAGGTCTCAGGGATAGCTACTGATTGTGTCTTCATCCGAACAGGCTCAACCAGAATACCTTTTCCTCGAGTCTCGGCTGACTCGGCAGTAGGGATGTCAGTAGGAATGTCAGTAGGGGTGATAACAGGGACTCCATCAGTTTTGTTAACAGGAGTATCAACAGAGACGATTGCAGGACTAAGAATAGCCTTTGGAGGAGAAACAACAACATGAATGATTACAGGTCCAGAAATAGCTTTTGGAGGAGCAATTTTTGGAGATAATACCCTTCCACTTCGGGTTATCTTGCTAGTCCCTGTGATGTTACTGATATCAGAGTCAATTTTCTCAGAACTTGAATTTTCAGCAGTGGGCCAATCTTGCTTGATACCGTGATAGTAGACATCACCTCCATAATTCCATGGGACGGTTTTATCTAACGAATACGGGATTGGTCCAGGCATTGTAATTATCAACGGAACTACTTTAGGAACTGATGTAATTCTAAAGGGTCTTTTGGTGGATACCCTGGAAGAATTGGCGGAAATGGTCACTATGGAAACATCATTATAAGAAACAGTTGGAATAGAAGTCTTCTCGAACAAAATCTCCTTGTCATCTATTAGGCATTGAACGCGTGCTTTTAACAAATGACTGCTGGTTGGTGAGGATAAACAGAAATGACAGCTTTCATCACAGCCTGGGAATACACCGGCATTCAACAAGTTATTTTTGATAGTCAGGAGTGGGGTCACAAGTTCATCAACCAAAGTAACAAACATATCTTCCTCAACGGCATTGACATCACGGTCGTGCTTGGGCATAGGGGCAGTGATAACATTGGGAATTTCTGGTGCGTCGAATTCAATCTCTTTGGCTTCAAGAAGGTCTTGTACCTTGTTTTTCAGAGCCTAACAGTTGTTAGTGTCATGGCCGGGACTCTCAGAATGGTATGCACAGAAGGCATTAGGATGATAATGAGGAGAGGTTGTGTTAGGATTCTTTGGAGCTTCTTTCAAAGTCACTAGATTGGATCTTAAAAAATGTGGCAATACTTGAGATAGTGTCCTATTAATTCGAGTGAATTGTCTGATTGGTCTTTACATTCTTGGCTGGTTGCTTCTTTACTGAGCAGGTGCGGGTTTAGGAATCATGACAGCCCCCACCATTAGATGACGTTCAGTCCTATCTTGATTTCTAAGGACATACAACAACAACTTCTTTTTTTCCAATAAATGGTTTTCTTACAGCAGATAAGGATGCATATTTTTGAATCTTCCCATTCTTTATCCCTGCTTCCACCCTTTCTCTGATCAATATCAATTCGGTAAAACCTGTCGAGGAACTCCCAATTAAGTGATTAAAGAAAGGACCGGACAGGGTACCCAAAAACATGTCTACTAACTCTCTTTCAGATAGGGGAGGATGGACTCTTCCTGCTAAGTCCCTCAATTTTTGTGCATAGTCTTTGAAGCCTTCACTTGAAACCATGGCCATACTCTGGAGTTGAGTACGGGTGGGAGCAAGGTCTGTATTGTATTGGTATTGTTTGTAAAAGGAAGCGGCAATATCTTCCCAATTATGAACATTGGCTCTTTCTAGCTGATAAAACCAATCAAGTTGAGTTCCGGACAGGCTGTCTTAAAAGAAGTGTACCCATAAATCCTTGTCAGCAGTGTGAGGTTGTATTTTTCTCACATAGGACCGGAGATGCATTTTGGGACACGAAACTCCGTCGTACTTGGCGAACATCGGTGCCTTGAATTTTGGAGGAATGACAATCTCAGATACTAAACCCAATTCCTCAAAGTCCAGTCCAGACACTTTTTGAATTTCCATTGCACTTAACCGTTCTTCCAGATGCTTATACTTGTCGTCGGCCAGAGGATATTGTTCTTCAGAATAATCTTCTTCTTCCTATTCTGAATTTGGATGGGCAACTGCTTCCTTGCCTTTCCCATCTTGATTATCTTTCTCACCAGATGACGTTGCAAAGTCTACGGTCCTTCTTGCTTGTCCTTGGAATCTTCTTCCCATATTTAGAACTCCGGTTATTTTCTTTGTTTTCTTTTTCTTCTCTTCAACCAGCAAGGTCTTCAACTCTTCCCGTTCTTTGGCTAGAGTTAAGAACATCTGTTGGAACTGAGCATTTTGTGCTTGGAGGTCCTTTACCGTCTGCTCGAGATCCATCTTACTAAAATAAACAGTAGAAAGATGAGGAGATTTGTTGCAAGAAACCTGCTTATGTTATGATGAATGGTAGATGCATATGCAATGATTTCAAGTATTTTAAATATTCAAATTTGTTTTAGACAAAAAGGAAACACACGTTAAATTAATAAATTAAAGTTTGAGTACATTAATGCCTCTTTGGGCAAAACTATACAAAAACCTTAAGATAAAAAGGTCGTACGGATCCTCTTTAGTGCGATGTAGGCATTCATAGTCTGCTCCTCATGAAGTTTCTAAGTGAGTTCCAAAACCTTCTTCTCTCTAGCGTAGAATTGGGCTTCGAAAGTGTCTCGCTCCCCCTTGAGTTGTATCTAATCTCTTTGTAAGTCTTCAAGAGAGGTGGGCATGTCAGGATGGTGTATGGAACATCTCCTTCCACAACAGGCTCTATGATTACCGGGAGAACAGAGGGATAAGGCATCATAAGACTTTAAGCACGAGCTCGTACCCATTTGAGGTAAGGCTCAAGAGGGATAGAATTCTTGCGCCCCAATGTCTTACTATTTACCTTGTTCATCATCCTCCAAGCTCAGATAAATCTCTGACGATGACCTTGATCTTCGTTCTCGTAGTCAAATATCAAACCTTGACTGAGCATCTCATGTGGGCCATACCTTCGGGCGTAACCAAATTGTCTTAAGGCTAAGAAGGGGTTGTAGGTGATACCTCCACTAATTCCAAGTAAAGGGAAATTAGGGAATTCTCCACAACGATCGACGATGATAACATTCTCTATGTGTGATACGGTGGGAGAACTGACTTGAGGTTTTGCGTTTGTGTTTGCAATTGTGCGGTTTAGCAAGAGTCACCACCGACTTTTTATTTTATCCTAAGGAAAGATCAAAAAGCACAGGAAAGACCTTTGAGATGTTTTCTTGGGTTCGGGGGGTAGATTATGAAAAGGGAAGGTGCAAGCACCCTTTTCATCCATGGTTATCCATGGGCTCTTAGTTACTTGTTTAGATCACTTGCTTTTTCTTTTCAATTGTTTGAAATGGTGCTTTGTGTGTGGTTTTGAAAATGTTTTGAAAAAGAGGCCTATGTTTAGGAAACCTTTGTAACAATTCTTGTTTGAATGTTTTACAAAGGTGTTTGTCTTTTGAAAAGATATTTCAATGTTTGAAAGTTTGTTTTGAAATTGTGTTGTGAGGTGTGTTTGAAAATAGCAAGGATGTTTTGCAAGTTTTGATCAAGTAACTAAGAGTTGTCTACCCTATTTTACTCAAAGATCTTTCCTATGTTTTTGACCCTTTTGGAAGTGTTATTTCACCATTGCATTTGGTGAACAACCTTGTGTTAGGATGTTAAACGGGACAGGCGCGGGTCATCGCATACAATCATTGAAAGCAACTTGTGAGACGCTCTAGCAATTTTGTAAGGGATGAGATCATTTTATCGAAGGCAATATTGAGGGTCATCGAGGGACTACGATCTTTGTTTATCGAAGGGGAATTTGCTAGAGTGTCTCATATTCGAGGGACATGATTGCATTTTCCGAAGCAAGAAGCGAGGTTACCCTAGAAGTGCAAGTGTGCATTGTGTTTGTCATTTTCATGCATTTAGATCTTGTATTAGGTCATCTAGCGACTGATTTTAGCTTTTCGCATACAAACCCTAATCTCTAGTCATGGCATATTTGAAAGTATAAAGTGCGAGAATTAAAATTCTAAGCTATTACAAAAGTATCCGGGGACGGGGGTACAATTATTTACAAATAGGGATAAGTCTCACAAGAATAATAATGTCCAAATATTACAACCAAATCGAATCGTCGCAATTCAAATATAAAGCTATAACAAAACATAAAAATAAAGAGAATCAATAAATTATGAAATGCATGTATTTATTAACTTAAAAATAAATAAATAAAATCTATTCTAAAAAAGAAGAAAGATTAAGTATTTTATTCTTTTGTGTTTTATTAGTTATGAAAAGAAAAAGTTTTAAAGAAAGAAAATTTAATTAGAACCAAATCTCTATTATTATTTTTTTGTGTTTTTATTAAATGTAACAATTATTAATTAATAAAGAAAATTAAAACTATATTAAGAAAATCAAAATAATTTGTCAAAACAAAATTTTAATATATTATTTGGTTTTATTATTAACAAAAGAAAAGAAAACAAATTATTTAAAGTGAAATTAATTAAAAAGGGTATTTGTTTAAACAAAAGAAATGAAATAAAAAAATGATGGGCTTATGGCATTTCTGAAATGTGTTAAAGCCCAAAACCAAAAAAAATGAAGAAGGAGAACAAGGAAAAGTCAGAAAGGAGGGGGTGCAGGCATTTTCGTGTGGGCTTAAGCATGTTTGGATGGCCCAAATGAACAAAGGTTACACAGTTTTGTTAGGGTCTCAGCATTTTAGGGTTTGTGGAACAAATTAGGGTTTGTGTAATTCTCTTCTAGCGGCGCCGTCTGTTCCTTCTTCCTCTTCATCCTTTTCACTCAGCGCTATGGTCCTGATACTGATACTCCCTCTAAACCCTAGCCACCGGAGCGCCACCCCACTCTCTCATCTCCTCACGATGGTCAAAGGCTTTGGTTCTAAATGGTACGGTTTGTCCCTTTTGATTTTAACAGATTTTCAGTTTCGTTTGCTTCGTATGTTTTGCTTTACAATTTAGCCTTTTAATCTTTTGATGTTTTACATGCTTGAGGTGCAGCAAAGAGGATTCGAGAAAGATGTACCTTGGGGATTTTCTGTAAAATGGAGGGAGAGAGAGGTTGGACCAGCGACGCTTCCTGGGCGGCTAGAGGCGGAGGAAGAGGTGATGACAATTACGCGCGTTTCTGGTATCTCTTTTCTATTGAACTTTGGATTATGAGACTTTGATAGTTTCTGACTTTGTTGTTCTTGATTGTTAATGATGAAATTGTTCTGAAACTTTGTTGTTCTTGATTTTGTTAATGATGATTTCTCTGAAACTTTTGATATTGTTGATAGTTTCTGAAATTCTCTTTCTCTTTCTTGGAGATTGAATGTTGATGATGATAATATCTCTGAAACATGTTGCCTTTGAATGATGATTTCTTGCTTTTTGTTAATGATGATAGCAATTCTGAAACCTTGTTGCCTTTGAAAATCTTTTCCTCTCTTCTTGATTTGTTGATGATGAATATGTTCTGAGGCTTTTTCGTTGGTGGATTCTGAAACTTATTATTTTTTGTTGTTGGTGAATAATTATTGTTGAACTGAGTTGGTAGGCTTTTGTGGCTTGGAAACTGTTGTGTAGTTTTTGGCTTGGCTAGTTTGATAGCATGTTGTGTGATTGTTGGCCTGGCAGTTGTTGTTAGGCTTGTTACAGTTGGTGAGCAATTTGGTTAGCTTGTTACAGCTTGGCTATTTGTTGTTTATAGTTTTGTTGCAGTTTGGGCAAGCTTTTGCAGGTTTGTTGGTTTGATAGAAAGCCTGTGGTCTTGGAACTGTTAACAGTTTTGCAGTTTAGAGAGTTGTTACAGTTTGTGTTTTAGAACTGTTTGAAAGCTTTGCAGGGTTTTGTGTTTTGCAGGTTGTGCTGTTTGAAAGCTTTGCAACTTGTTATGTTTTGTTCACAGGGTTGGGAACTTTGTAGTTTTATAGGCTTGGCTATGCAGGTTTGGCAAGTTATGCAGGTTTTTTGGTTGGAGCAAGCTTGCAGCTTGTGCCGTTTTTGTGAGTAGTAGGTTTTGGAGTTTTTTATAGTAGGTTTGCTAGGCTTGGTTTAGTTTGTAGTTTGGCTGTTGTTGAGCTTGTGCAGGTTTTTGCAAGCTTGTGCAGGTTTGGAGAGTTTTTGTGTTCTTTGACAAAGTGTTTTTCTCCCCCCTCCTAGACTGTTATGCAGTCTTGAGTTTTATATCTTTTTTAGCTTTTGTTAACTTGTGACAGCCTGCTTTAGCCAAACTGCAAACTTTCACCAAAGGTGATATCTTTCTCTCTTTCTCTCTCCATGAAACAAGCATTTTTGCTTTTTTTATTATATTCTGAAAAGTTGCCTCTGGAAAATGATGATAGCTATGACAAGCTTTCTTTTGGCTTGTGATTTGGTTTTCCTGCTGCATTACCTGCTGCATTTGCCTGCTGTACTTTCTGTACTTGTACAATTTGCATTGCATACTTGCATCCCGTTGCTTTGGATGCTGCATCCAGTTTGTTGACTTAGTACCTTTGTAACTCATTTTGTCTTGCTGTTTAGTTGCTGACTTTGCAATGTTGTGCAGCTTGCCTTAGTATGCTGCCATGTTTTGGTTGAGTTGCAATGGTATAGTTTGGCTTATGTTTGACAGTTTTGGCGCCTTGGTTTGCCTTAGTTGCTGCAATATTTGCCTTTGTATGCTTGCTTTTGTATAACATGTTTCAGTTTGGCCCATGTTTGCATTTGAACCAATTGCTTTTGTATGCTTGCATTTGCATTTTTTACTTTTTCTCTTTGTGAACCAAAAAGTTCAATCTTCTTGTGATTTGCAAAGAGAAAAATAAAAACATGATGAACAATAGCATTCTGATTTCGGACGACAAACTTTAATGATGACTTTTTTCCTTTCTTTTTTAATTGAAAATTATTTTCAATTAACTGTACTAATATTCTTTTCCTTGTCTTTTTCATGTGAGCATCAATTGGATGATAGAGGAAGCAGAGGAAGCAAGAGACCTTGAGCATGGGAGCAATGGCAGCTTAGGAGGCTTAGGCTTAGATTAGATAGATTTCCATTAATTGTAACAATTTACTTTTCAATAGCTATAAGTTGTAAAAAACCTTAAAGCATATGAATAATAATTTATCTTTGTAATCATATTTGGAATGAATGAAAAATCTTTTCTCAGTAAAACTCTTCTACTGTCAATAATTTTCAACTCTCTCTCTGCATCTTCACTTAACCCTTTAAGATTCTCAGATAAAAATAATTGAAATTACATTCCAATATTTTTAATACAGATAACTTAAATTCCAAGTAATCCCAAGAACTTTGCAATCTCATAACTTTGCAACAACATTCTAATCATAATACGCATTGTATTCCAATAAACAAGCAAGCATCTCATTCCATTAACAAGCAAACATTATCTAGTTAACCCGGATCAGATAAAACCTGAATATTCCAAATGACAGTCCCAGCTCCTATTTTTTTTGTCCCAGATGAACAGACCTTGAGAACAACCAGTAAACTTGAACAAGTGTGAAAACACGTAGCAGCTAATTGAATTTATGAGAATTGTGTTTCTTCTGAGAAATGCGAGAGAAAAACCCTAGTTCTTGACCTGTTTCCAAAGAAAAGTCTGTTTGATCAATTCCTGAGCCAATCTTAAAAATCAGGGAAAACCCTAGGGTTGTGATTTCTTGTGAAAAAGGGAGGGAAAATTTTGGGGTACAACACTATGGATCAGGAACACCAATGGATGTTTGAACGTTTGAGCGTCATCAACCTTTGTGACCACCTTGAACCTTGCTCGTTCTTCAATACAGATTAGGGAAGATACGAAATAAACCATCTTGCCAAGAGAGGAGTACAACACATAAGGATGCCTCTTTTCCTCATAGTGCGAGTGTGAAAAGAATGTAGGATGTCCCCAAGCAAAGTAGGCATCGGGTTACGAGACATGAAGATTTTGACGGTGTTCACATCTATGAGTTGGTCAGGATTTGGAAACAAAACCATCCCATAGATGAGGAGAGCTACAATTTCTTCAAAATCTTGCAAGTCCAAAGAGTTCCAACAGTTTTGGGCTTTCTCAAACAAGAACTTTGCTAGGAAACCCTTGACACCACTCCTTGTTTCCCAATTAGTTATGATATCAGATGGTTGCAAGTGTAGAGCTTGAGCAATCTCTTCTGGCTTTGGATCTATTTCCGTACCGTTGAAAGGCAGTTAATTCAGAATGGGAATCCTCAAGAGTTGGGAGAATTCTTCCAAAGTTGGCACAAGTTAATAATCGAGAAATGTGAAGCAATGGTGTAAAGGATCAAAGAACTGAAAGAGCACCTTCATCATGTCTTCATCAGTGTTGGAGGTGACCAAGATTAGGAGACGACCATGTCTTTCGGTGAATGGAGAATTTTAAGGAATCCTTGATGCTAGCTCTTTAAGTTGAGGAGGTATCCTTACAAGATTGACTTGAATAGTTTTCCTGCGAATAGAATCCATGTCCTACAAAACAGAACAAAGATATCCTAAGATCCTTGAAATGGTTAGTGAATGTGAGCATGATGTTATGATGTTCATGATGTTATGTACAAGTAAATATACATAAATAAAGCAAACAAGTCCTTAGGTTTAGGCTTGCATGGAGTCTCATAGGTAAGTACCCTCTTGAAGTTTAGTTGGCTCAAACCTGTCCTATTAATAGTAATTGGGTTCTAGGGAGCTCAATATCACTGGTTTGTTTTCTCGGGCATTGTTTCAGCACAAGCCTCTTTAATGGTGACCGAAATATCCCAAAAAACCAAACCTCAATGAGTGTAGTATTAAGTATCTACCAACTTCGGACTGCACCAAAGTCGGTCATCTCACTACATCCTAATAGCCAAGTTGGTCAAGTAAAGGTTCTAAGAGTTCATTAGTGCTTCATGACATCACTCAGCGGCCCCAGATTCTCCTTGATTAACTCAAGGGCTACCGATACCCACAAATATGTCGCACTAACATAGCTATTGCTTAGACCATGTCGGTATACCCCGCACAGTTTCCACAACGTATTACTACTTACCTATAAGGTATCCCAAATCCAGGTAGAGGATTCAAACCCAAACAAAGAACCATAATGTAAAGCATACAAGTCAAACAATGAAAAGCAAGTAAATGTGATCTAACCCTAAGGTAACCCCACTTTTAGAATTTTCCCCAGCAGAGTCACCAGTTCTGTGATACGGTGGGAGAACTGACTTGGGTGTTTTGCGTTTGATCGCAAATGTTGCAGTTTAGCAAGAGTCGCCACTGACTTTTCTTTTATCCAAAAAGAAAGGTGAAAAAGCACATGAAAGACCTTTGAGGTTATTTCTTGAGTTCGGGGGGTAGATTATGAAAAGGGGAGGTATTAGCACCCTTTTTATCCATGGTTTTCCATGGCTCTTAGTTACTTGCTAGATCACTTGCTTTTGTTTGAAATTGTGCTTTGTGTGGTTTTTGAAAGTATTTTGTAAAGAGGCCATTTTTTAGGCAAACTTTGTAATAATTCTCGTTCGTAAGAATGTATACAAAGATGTTGATCTTTTTGAAAATGTCTTCAAGTTTGTAAGATGTTTTGAAAGTGTAGGTGTTTGTTTTGAAAATAGCAAGGATGTTTTGTTTTGAAAGTGAGCAAGTAACTAGGGGCATTCTACCTACTCAAAAGTCTTTCATGTTCATTTCCTCTTTCCTTTGACATTGTTATCTTACCATTGATTTGGTAAGTAACCCTATCCTTGGATGTAAACGGGACGGGCGTGGGTCATCGTATAACCATGATTAGCAATGTTGCAAGGTATCTTAGCATTCTCTTTTAGGGACTAAGATCATTTGAAAGGCAACATAGATAGCGTTGTCGAGAGACTATGATCTTATATTTTACTTGTTTTTGCTAATATATCTCACATGCGTAATATGGCCATTTTGTAAGGCAACCAAGTGGATTTTACCCTAAGGATGCTTGTGTGGAAGTGTATTGTTTTTCATGCTTGGTTTTGTCTTTGATTAGGGTTTTCTAATTGATTAGTTTTAGTCTTTCCATACAAACCCTAATTACTAGCATTTACATATAAAGAAATAAATTGCAGAATTTAAAATTCCTATGCTATTATAACACTTGTGGTAGGGGGTGTACAAATTACAAATGGGGATTGCTAGAAAATAAACCTAATTATCTATTACAACCATATTGAATTTGTACAAGAATTGAATAAATAATGTAGAAAATGAATAAATATACAAGAATGTAAATCTAAAGAAAATGGACTTTTGGATTTTTTAGGAAAAAGGGGGTTTTGTTTTAACCTAATTAACTAAAAGAAAAAATAATTAAATAAATTAGTAAAAAGTAAAACCTAAATTTACTAGGAAAAGAATTTAAATAAAACCCTAATCTATTAATTGATAAAAAAAAGAAATTAAGTTTATAAGAAGAATATTTTTTGGTATTTTTTGTCTTAAAAATAATTTATAGTATTATAAAATATTTTTGGTCTTTTTTGGTTTTAAAATAATATATTTTAAGAAAATAACTAAAACCCTAGTTTTCAATTAAATTTACAAACCAATTAGTAAAATAAATAAAGTATGATTAAATAAAATATTATTTTTATTTAATAAATAAATAAATTATATCAAAATATAAATCTAATATTTTTATATTTTTTCTGATTTTTTTTAATATTAGATAAAATATTTAAGAAAACAAATAAATAAAAACGAAAAAATAAAATAAAATGGGCCAGGGTGTGAAAAGCCATCAAGGGGGTCAGATGTGAAAAAAAACATAAAGCCCGAGGGAATGAGGCCCAGCGCTGCCAAAAAGTCAGAATATGTGAAAAATGTAAAAAAAATCCAAAAGGGTACCACTGAGGCTCGAACCCAGGTCCCTATAGTCACAGGCATCCGCTTCTACCACTGGGGTGGCTATACATCCGTTTATTATTATCAAACCATGAATATATATATATGGTAAACACATTCCTGAGGCCAACTTCATCTTCAACCTCACACCCAGCCTGAACCTCTGTATCTTATTCAATTCTCAACAAAAATAAAAAAATGTAAACAGGAAACTTGTAGCAAATTTTCTCACGATTTCAGAAATGCAAAGCAATAAAATTATAGATAAAAGACAAGCATGAATTTTAATGGCTCTAATCTGAACCCTAAAAATTTTAGAAACTTCAATCTTAAAATTCTCTAAGCTCAAGCAATATAAATGAAAACTATGAACATGGTTAGCTTCGGGGAAATGATATCTACATTTTTCATTCACAAATAAACCATTAATGATGCTTGTATGAAAAGTTTAAAGTTGAGATAACTTACCTTGCAAGAGGGTATCATGTTTTGAGTTTAAGTAGATTTTAGTGAGATCCAATGATTGAATTAGCTTCCTCAAGTTCCCAGAAAGCTAATGTGGAGCTTAGCTTGAGCTGAAAGTACCTGAGGAGTTCTGGAGAAGTCAAGGTGCAAGGTGCTATTTTTGAAAATGGTGGATGATGATGGAGGTGTTACAGGTGTTGGAATTGTTTGTGTAGGTTATTTAGAAGCTTTTGAAAGTAAAAGGCCAAGAAACGCACGAGCAAGGTTGTAGATTTCATAGATATATACAACTTTCATGTTGTAAGTTTCTCTTGAATCATCTTGCATCATGGTGAAAATTTTGCTCAAAGTTATGAAAAAACATGAAATTTCCAACACTTAGAAAAATTTCTAAGTTTAGAAATTTTGACTTTTCAAAATGAAATCTTGACTTTTTTATTTCTTGATGAATTAGTTTCATATTTTGACATGTTTTGATGAATTGTGATCTTTGGCACTTGAATTTGACCAAAAAGTCAAAGTTTGACTTTTCAGTATACAGTTGACTTTTGATCAGTTGACTGCAAAATTCATCTGTCAATCTAATGGACTTGCAATGTTTTGAACCATGTCATTAGGTCCAAATGATGCAATTGGACTCTTGAGATCATTCCTTAAACAAATTGATCATTTTCTAGGTCAAAAATCAGAAATTTCCCTTTGCCAGTCAAAACCCTAATTTTGACCATTTTGCCCTTTTGGAGATTTGATCAAATTTCTTGAGGAGTTGTGGTCCAAACTTGATAAAATGATACATATAAGTTTTTAATGTTGATATGGATCAAAAATTATGAAGTTTGACTGTAAATTGGCCATAGTTGACTTTTCCCCCAATACAACTGATTTTTAGGTCAACTGCTCAATTGACTGATCAAAAGTGTGATCCAAGGCTTGAAACTTGGCATGAGTAATGTTGGGGGTCCATAATGATCCATGAAAGTCATATTAAGAATTGTAAGTTCAAAAATTCTTGTGCAATCTCAAACCCTAATTTGGTCATCAATGCATAAGGAGGTGTCTTGAGCTGATCAAACCCTAACGCAGTCTTGAGCCCAAGGAGATCTTGTGAGAAAATTCTTGATAAGTGAGAGGGAAAATTTTGGGGTACAACAGCTGCCCCTGTTCAATCTTCTTAATCCTGAAGAGTTAGACTGGCATGTTTTTCCATTCGTGACTCGAAGGTGGAAGATGATTGGACACTAGAGTGCCCAAAAATTTGCACTCGGTAATGTGATGGTTGAGGGAATGGGCTTAAAGTTGCCATTTGGAGAGGTGATAGGAATTTTTTGGAGATGGGCTTATAGATGCCATCCCAAAAGTGATTGTTGAATTATAATTTGTAAGCTGAAAGAATGAGTATCATAATGGCGTATGCGTCTGGAGCGTGTCTGAATTGTATATGGAAGCTGGTTTTGAATGAGTATTAGAATAGCGTCCGTATCTGGAGCGTATCTATATTGTATCTGAAAGCTGGTTTCTGAATGAGTATCAGGATGGCATCCGTATCTGGAGTGTATCTGTACTGTATCTGAAAGTTGAATTTGAATGAGTATCAGAATGGCGTCCGTGTTTGGAGCGTATCTGTATTGTGTCTGAAAGTTGAATTTGAATGAGTATCAAAATGGCATCCGCGTCTGGAGCATATCCGTACTGTGTCTGAAAGTTGAATTTGAATGAGTGTCAGAATGGCATCCGTGTCTGGAGCGTATCTGAACTGTATCTGAAAACTTTGAACATTGTTAATGGTAGTCGTTAACCTTATCCTGAAAAGGGTAAAATGTTAGCTAAAATGCAAAGTCATGTTGTATGAAATGCATGGTATGATGCATTTGTGTTATCAATGTTTATGATATATATATATATATATATATATATATATATATATATATATATATATATATATATATATATATATATATATATATATATATATATATATATATATATATATATATATATATATATATATATATATATATATATATATATATATATATATATATATATATATATATATATATGCGATGTATGCATATATGAGCTAATCTGCTGCACTACTATTAGACTGGGGAAAATAAACCCCTGACTGTTGCTGAGGATATGGAAGTCTTTATGTCTTGAAGTTGAAGTGTTGATGAATTTCCGTTTAGAGAAATAAACTTTTTTGTAAGGGAAATGCCATGTACTCTTGAAAAATTCTGGTTGGGGAATTCTGAGAAATTTGGATGACTTCTATTGGGGATTGATAATTGGAAGCTTTGTTCTGTTGGGGATTAAACTGCTCACTGTGGGGAATTTTATGAAGATAAACTTAGAGAGATTTCCTTATCCCTTAAATCCATCAGCGATTATCTTTTATTTTGTTTATTTATAAACAATAATTATGTTCAAATGCATATGTTCAACAATGAATCATTGGACGTTTTTGTAAACAAAACACAATAAAAAAGAAAAAACAGATAGTTTTTTCACTTTCAAAGGGATATCTTTGTATTGACTTTGAGTAAGTATTTTTGTACAATGAGACAAACATTCTAGTAAGAGAATGCCGTCGTAAAAAATGAAAATTTTAATACAAAGAAAAGATAGCTATGTGTAATAATCCCATGGGGTTCCCATTCTGCTATAGCCTTTGTATCTCTGAGTATCTTGTCTATTTGTTACCTCGTCCAAAGATGATTGAACTGATCAGAACCTCTGAGTTTGCAGGTTGTCCGTAAGATGATCCAACGAGACTTAGTCATATGCTTTAATTCCCTAACTTTTGCCTGGACCGCCCTTTCAGGTTTTCAGTCCACCAGGATACCCTTTTTTGCCCAAGCCGCCCTTTCAGGTTTTCAGCTTGCCGGGTGTACAGATTTTTTGTTTTATCCCTAATTTTTGCCCGAACCTTTTTGGTTCGTCGGGATGCCGTTGTTTTGCCTAGGTGCATCAACCTAGCGAGTCTCTTATGCGTAGTATCTTTTGACTATGTCTGCGTTCGTAGGGTGCGGCAGGTCGTCGCCATCCATGGTGGTTAAGATCATTGCCCCACCAGAGAATATGTTTTTGATTACAAACGGTCCTTCGTATGTAGGAGTCCATTTTCCTCTGGGATCACCTTGCGGTAGTATGATACGTTTGATCACCAGATCTCCAACTTGATACACTTGTCGTCTGACCTTTTTGTTGAAAGCCTTGATCATCTGTTTTTGATACATTTGACCATGACAGACAGCAGTAAGCCTTTTCTCATCAATCAAGTTTAGTTGATCAAATCGAGTCTGGATCCAATCTTCTTCATTCAAACAGGCATCCTTCATAATTCTCAGAGAGGGGATCTGAACCTTAATAGGCAAGATAGCCTCCATACTGTATACCAGGGAGTATGGTGTTTCCCCGGTTGATGTGCGAGCTGTGGTACGATATCCATGGAGAGAGAATGGTAGCATCTCATGCCATTCTTTGTATGTGATTGTCATTTTCTGTATGATCTTTTTAATGTTCTTATTCGCGGCTTCAACAGCACAATTCATCTTCGGCCAGTAAGGGGAAGAATTGTGATGCTGGATCTTGAATTGCTCACACAGGGAGGTGATCATAGTATTGTTCAGGTTTGTACCATTGTCCGTAATTATCCTCTCCGGGATACCGTATCAGCAGATGAGGTTCTGCTTGATGAACCGGGTGACAACATTCTTGGTAACGAAAGCGAAGGAAGCTGCCTCCCCCCACTTTGTAAAATAATCAATGACCACTAAGATGAAGAGGTGTCCATTAGAGGTTGTTGGCTTGAATTCCCCAATCATATCAATCCCCCACATGGCAAAGGGCCAAGGAGCCGTCAAGACATTCATAGGAACCGGAGGTACGTGCACCTTGTCAGCATAGATCTGACACTTATGGCAAGTTCGAGAGTGTTGATAGCAATCTGCTTCCATGGTAGACCAGTAATAGCCTGCCCGTAAGATTTTCTTTTCCATCATATGCCCACTGGAATGGGTGCCAAAAGTGCCTTCATGCAACTCAGCCATGATCCTTTCAGCTTCAACCTTGTATACGCACCGAAGTAACACAGAGTCATGGTTGCGTTTGTAAAGAATGCCATTACTAAGGAAGAACTTAGCAGAGAATCTCCTTAAAAACTTATTATCGTTTACTGAAGCTCCTTCTGGATATTCTTGAGCCTCGAGATACCTCTTGACTTCGTGAAACCAAGGCTGGTCCACTACTTCTTCAGTATTAATCTCGTGACAGTGTGTTGGTTCATCCCTTCGTTCAATGGTGATCTAGGGAGCCTCTTTATCCCATTTAAGTTTAAACATAGATGACATTGTGGCTAGTGCGTCTGCTAGCTGATTTTCTTCTTGCGGGAAATGCTCGAAGGTAATCTTTTCAAAATGTGGGAGCAATGTCAAAACATGTTCTTTGTAAGAGATGAGGTTAGGGTGTTTGGTGTCATATTCCCCTCTGATCTGGCTAATAACCAAAGCTGAATCTCCGAATACAATCAAAGATTTGATCCCCAAGTCTATGGCAGCTTTGAGACCAAATATGCATGCTTCGTATTCCGTCATGTTATTTGTAAAATTGAATCAAAGTCTTGCCGTAAAAGGAGTATGACAACCTTTAGGAGATATGAGTACAACACCAATACCATTTCCGAGGGTGTTAGATGCCCCATCAAAAACCAAGGTCCATCGGGATCCTTGTTCAGGTCCATCGTATGGCCTGGGTTCTTCACAGTTGTTTACCATCATGATGTCTTCATCTGGGAATTAGAACTTCATGGACTAGTAGTCTTCCACAGCTTGGTGAGCAAGGTGATCAGCTAGTACACAACCTTTTATTGCTTTTTGGGTAGTATACTGTATGTCATATTCTTTCAGGATCATCTGCCATCTCGCTATTCTCCCAGAGAGAGCAGGTTTCTCGAAGATGTATTTTATTGGATCCATTTTAGATATCAACAGGGTAGTATGAGTCAGCATATACTGTCTTAGCCGGCGAGCAGCCCATGCCAGAGCGCAACAAGTTTTCTCGAGCAGTGAATATCTTGTTTCACAGTCGGTAAACTTTTTGCTCAGGTAATAAATAGCGTGCTCTTTTCGGCCAGACTCATCATGCTGCCCCAACACACACCCCATTGAATTTTCTAAAACAGTTAGATACATGATCAATGGTCTTCCCTCGACTGGCGGCATTAATACAGGAGGCTCTTGCAGGTACTCTTTGATCTTGTCGAAATCAGTTTGGCATTCATCATTCCATTTGACTACTTGATCTTTCTTCAATAGTTTGAAGATTGGCTCACAAGTAGCTGTCAGGTGAAAAATGAATCTGGCAATGTAGTTTAAACGTCCTAAGAACCTTATGACTTCCTTCTCAATATGAGGAGCAGGCATCTCTTGTATCGCTTTCACTTTGGTAGGATCTACTTCAATACCCTTATTGCTGACGACAAAGCCTAGGAGTTTACCAGACCTTACTCCAAATGTGCATTTATTTGGGTTCAACCTCAGCTTGTACTTCTTTAATCTCTTAAACAGTTTCTGTAAATGATCAAGATGCACTTCTTCTGTTTGAGATCTAGCTATCATGTTGTCCACATAGACCTCTATTTCGTGATGTATCATGTCGTGAAATAGAGCTACCATGGCACGCTGATAGGTTTCCCCAACATTCTTCAGTCCGAACGGCATAACCTTGTAGCAGAATGTTCCCCATTGTGTGACAAAGGTTGTCTTCTCCATGTCTTCAGGCGCCATTTTGATTTGGTTGTAACCTGAGAAACCGTCCATGAAAGAAAACACTTTGTGCTGGGCCGTATTGTCAACTAGGATGTCAATGTGGGGAAGTGGGAAATCATCCTTAGGACTCGCCCTATTTAAATCTTTGTAGTCCATGCACATTCGTACCTTGCCTTCCTTTTTGGGTACAGGAACAACATTGGAAACCCATTGCGGATAAGAGGTGACGGCCAAGAATCCATCATTGAATTGTTTCATGACTTTAGCTTTAATCTTCTCTGACATATTTGGTCGCATGCAACATACCTTTTTTTGACTGGTGGACAATCTTCTTTTGTAGGTAGACAATGTACCACAATATATGCATCAAGTCCTGGCATGTCTTCATACGACCAGGTGAAGACCTCAACATACTCGTGTAGCAACTGAATCAGACGCTCTTTGACACTGGGTTCAAGATTGGCACCCACCTTGACTTATCTTTTGTCTTCTTCGGTACCTAAGTTAATTGTATCCACGGGTTCTTTGTGGGGCTGAATGGTTATCTCTTCTTGTAGAAGTAATCTGGCAAGTTCCCCTGGTACTTCACAATCTTCCTCACCTTCGTCTTCGGCTTGGTAGATTATATTTTCAGAGTCACAAAGAGCCATAGCAGAACTGTTACCCATGGGATCCCAAATGGATGTAGACCTGCATTGTGAGTGTGAGTGTGTGTAAGGGTATAACCATCTTTGAAAGAAATGAAAATGTAAAAAAGAAGAAAAAAATGAGCACAAAGTTTGTATGCAAAACGTCCATGATTCATTGATGTCATATGGAAATGATATAATAACCCTTACAAATGGACCATTGTGCCTCGGGTAAGACACAAGGTTTTAAGAGTTTGAATTGTTTTAATATTACAGATCCAACAAAATGTAAAGACAAATTATTGTGGGATAAAAGTGATCGGGACAAAATCTATAGCCTCCTAGTTGTTGAGCCCTCCACTGACAGTTGGGAATATCCAATCCTCCAGGTTGCAGCCATCTTCATCATCCTCTACCACGTTGACTTTGTGGTTGCTGATCTTCAGGGGTGGTCCTCCAGCACGAGCGCGACGTACAGTCTTCTGAGCACCTGAAGTAAAACCTAGGCCAAACTTTTCAGACTTGTATGGGGTATCTGGGAGTTGTCCCCAGATAGTGCACCCACTTTCTTCTATCACTGCCTTTGCATCCTTCAAAGATGACATCCTGAGTGGAGGCCTTGTGATCTTTGGAACAACCTTGGTCACTGCCACATCTTCCGGGACTTCTTCAAAATGTTGGAATGGAGTTTCAATAAATCCACCATCTAACTCCACATATCTAAAGGAATTGAGATGGTTGATCATATACTCTTCTTCTCCATGAACGGAGATGATCTTCCCTTGAATTGGATATTTCAGCATTTGGTGCAACGTAGAAGTAACATCGCCAGCATTATGGATCCATGGTCGGCCTAGCAAGCAGGAGCATGAAAGGCGGTATCCATTACATAAAAATTTGAATCAAATGTTTGGGTTCCAACCTTTATGGGGATATCCACTTCCCCATGCATCATCCTTTTTGAGCCGTCAAAGGCCCTCACTACTATGTTTCTTGGCTTCAATGTCAATCCCTCATAGTCAAGCCTATCAAGAGCCTTTTTAGGCAATACATTCAGAGATGAGCCAGTGTCCACCAAAACATGATCCAAGGTTGTGCCCCTACATTCAACTGAGTCATAGAATGCCTCATTATGCTTCCTTCCTCTTGGCGTTAAATCAGCATCTGAAAAACCTAGACCATTATCCGCAGTCAAACTGGCTACGCAGTCTTGGAACTGATCGGCATATGTTTCTTGGGGTACATGGGCAGTTTTCAGGAATTTTACCAAGGCTTTTGCATGTGCCTCGGAACATAGTAGTAAAGCCAGCATGGAAATTTTAGATGGAGTTTGCTCCAGTTGCTCAACTACATCGTAGTCACTTCTTTTTATGATTTTTAGGATTTCCTCCATCTCTTTCCAGGAGGTCTCAAGGATAGCCAACGATTGTGCCTTCGTCTGGACAGGCTCAATCAGAATACTTTTACCTCGAGTCTCGGTTGAATCGGCAGCAGGAATGTCAGTAGGAGTTATAATAGGAGTTGTATCAGCTTTGTCAGTTGGAGTATTAGTGGAGATGATTGTAGGAATGGGAATAGATTTTGGAGGAGCAACAACAACAGGAATGATTACGGGTCCAAAAACTGCTTTTAGGGGAGCAATTTCTGGAGAGAATATCCTTCCACTTCGGGTAATATTGCTAGTCCCTACAATATTACTAATATCGGAGTCACCTTTATTAGAACTTGAATCTTCGGCAGCTGGCCAATCTTGCTTGATACTGTGGTAGTAAATATCCCCTCCATTGTTCCATGGTATGGTTTTGTCTGACGAATACGTGACTGGTCCAGGCATTGTAATTATCAAAGGGGTTGCTTTTGGAACTGATGTAATTCTAACGGGTCTTTTGGTGGAGACCCTGGAAGAATTGGCGGAAATGGTAATGATAGAAACATCATTATAAGGAACATGTGAAACAAAAGTCTTTTCAAACAAAATTTCCTTGTTATCCATTAGGCATTAAACGCCTGCTTTCAACAAAGGACAGCTGGTTGGTGAGGACAAATAGAAATAGCAGCTTTCATCACAGCCTGGGAATACACTGGAACTTAATAAGTTCTTTTTATAGTCAGAAGTGGGGTCATAAGTTCATCAACTAAAGTAACAAACATATCTTCCTCAATGGCGTTGGCATTATGGACGTGTTTGGGCATAGGGGCAGAAATGACATTTGGCTTTTCGGGCGCATCGAATTCAATCTCCTTGGCTTCAATGAGGACTTGTACTTTGTTCTTCAGAGCCCAACAGTTGTTAGAGTCATGGCCGGGACTCTCAGAGTGGTATGCACAACAGGCATTAGGATGATAGTGAGAAGATGTTGTGTTAGGATTCTTTGGAGCTTCTTTCAAAGTCACTAGGTTGGATCTTAGCAGATGTGGCAATACTTGAGATGAGGTCATATTAATTCTGGTGAATTGTCTGACTGGTCTTTCCATTCTTGGTTGGTTGTTTCTTTGCTGATCGGGCGCAGGTTTAGGAATCATAATAGCCCCCACCATTGGACGGCGTTCGACTCTATCTTTATTTCTCTGAGGATAAACAGCAACCACTTCTTTCTTGCTGATAAATGGCTTCCTTATAGCAGTAGAGGATGTATCTTTTTGAATCTTTCCACTTTTTATCCCGGCTTCTACCCTCTCTCCGGTCAATATCAGTTCAGTAAAACCTGTCAATGAACTCCCAGTTAGGTGATTGAAGAAGGGACCAGACAAGGTGCCTAAAAACATGTCTACTAATTCTCTTTCAGATAGGGGAGGTTGAACTCTTCCAGCCAAGTCTCTCCATTTTGCGTATAGTCTTTGAAGCCCTCACTTGAAACCATGGCCATACTCTGGAGTTGAGTACGAGTAGGCGCACGATCAGTGTTGTACTGGTATTGTTTGTAAAAGGCTGCAGCAAGATCTTCCCAGTTATGAACATTGGCTCTTTCTAACTGATAAAACAAATCAAGTTGAGTTCCAGACAGACTGTCTTGGAAGAAGTGTACCCATAAATCTTTGTCAGCGGTATGGGGCTGGATTTTCCTCACATAGGACCGGAGATGCATTTTAGGGCATGAAACTCCATCATATTTGGAGAATACAGGTGCTTTAAATTTAGGAGGAATGACAATTCCTGATACCAGTCCCAACTCCTCAAAGTCCAAGCCAGGCACTTTTTGGATTTCCATTGCACTCAACCATTCTTCTAGGTGCTTATACTTATCATCAGCTGAAGGGTATTGTTCTTCAGAATAGTCTTCTTCTTCCTCTTCCTCTTTTGATTCTGACTGGACAACTGTTTCTTTGCCCTTCCCATCTTGATTGTCTTTCTCACCGGATGTCGTTGCAAAGTCTAGGGCTCTTATTGTATGCCCTTGGAATCTTCTTCCCATGTTTAGAACTCTGGTTATCTTCTTTGTTTTCTTTTTCTTCTCCTCAGCCAGCAAAGTCTTCAACTCTTCTTGTCCTTTAGCTAGGGTCAAGAACAACTGTTGAAACTGTGCATTCTGATCTTGGAGGTCCTTCACCATTTGCTTGAGATCCATCTTACTAAAATAAACAGTAGAGAGATGAGGAGACTTGTTGCAAGAAACCTGTTTATGTTATAATGAATGGTAAATGCATATGAAATGTTTTCAAGGATTTTAAGATTCAAATTTGTTTTAGACAAAAAGGAAACACATGTCATATTAATAGATTAAAGCTTGAGTACATCAATGCCTTCTTGGGTAAAATAATACAAAAACTCTAAGATAAAAAGGTATTACACATCCTCTTTGGTGCTATGTAGGCATTCAGAGTCTTTTCCTCATGAAGTAGCCTAGTGAGTTCCAAAACCTTCTTCTCGCTTGCGTAGAATTGGGCTTCGAAAGTATCTCACTCCCCCTTGAGTTGTATCCAATCTTTTTGTAGGTCTTCAAGAGAGGTGGGCATGTCAGGATGTAGGATAGTGTATGGAACGCCTCCTCCCATGACAGGCTCAATGATTACCGAGAGAATGGAGGGGTAAGGCATCATAAGACTCTGAGCACGAGTTCGTACCCATTTGAGGTAAGGCTCAAGAGGGATGGAATTTTTATGCCCCAAAGTCTTGCTATCTACCTTATTTAACATCCTCCAAGCTCGGATAAATCTCTGGTGAAGACCTTGATCGTTGTTGTCGTAGTCAAATACCAAACCTTGAATCAACATCTCATGCGGGCCATCCCTTCGAGCGTAACCAAACTGTTTTAAAGCTAAGCAGGGGTTATAGGTGATACCTCCCCTAATGCCAAGTAAAGGGACATTAGGAAATTCCCTACAACATTCGATAATAGTAACATTCTCTATGGATCGGGAGCACCAATGAATGTCTGAATGTTTGAGCGTCATCAACCTTTGTGACCACCTTGAACCTTGCTCATTCTTTAATACAGATTGGGGAAGATCTGAAATAAACCATCTTTCCAAGAGAGGAGTGCAACACATAAGGACACCTTTTTTCCTCATTGTGCGAGTGTGAAAAGAGTGTAGGATATCCCCTAGCAATTTAGGCACCGGGTTGCGATATATGAAGATTTTGACGGCGTTCACATCTATAAGTTGGTCAGGATTTGGAAACAAAACCATCCCATAGATGAGGAGAGCCACAATTTCCTCAAAGGCTTGCAAATCCAAGGAATTCCAACATTTTTGGGTGTTCTCAAACAAGAACTTTGCTAAGAAACCTTTTACACCACTCCTTATTTCCCAATGAGTTATGACATCAGAGGAGTGCAAGTGTAGAGCTTGAGCAATCTCTTCTGGCTTTGGGTCTCTTTTTGTACCGTTAAAAGGTAGTTGATTGAGAATGGTAATCCTCAAGAGTTGGAAGAATTCTTCCAAAGTAGGCACAAGTTTATAGTCGGGAAATGTGAAGCAATGGTATAAAGGATCAAAGAACTGAAAGAGCACCTTCACCATGTCTTCGTCTGTGTTGGAGGTGACCAAGTTGAGTAGGCGACCATGTCTCTGAAGAAGTGAAAAACACAAGAAGGGGGGGTTGAATTGAAACTTAAAAACAAAAGAAGTAGACACGATATTTTTATCCTGGTTCGTTTGATCTCAAACTACTCCAGTCCACCCGCCAAGGTGATTTCGCCTCTCTCCAACGAGGACTTAATTCACTAATCAAAACTGATTACAACACCACTTTGACAACTGCCAAAGTCTTCTTGAGTACAACCATAACCCAGTTTATCTCAAGGAAAACTAGCTTAATCAAGATAAAATAATATATTGGGTACTATTGTTTTTCCTTACAAAAATTGTATCACTACTGTGATATTTTACACAACTTGAGCGTATATGAAAATATGAAAGATTTTAGCGTTTGAGAGGTATGTTCAGTAGTATGTCAAAATCGTGAATGATTTGTCCTTTAAGCTTGTTTATATAGGCATGGAAATCTTGTCCAACATAAAGCGTGATAATGGACATTCAATGCTATTTCCATATTGAGAAGATTCTTGTCTGAACGAAGTCGTTGCATATGATGCTGTCTTAATTGAAAAGTAACGCTTTAGAACTTAGAATCTTGCATGCTGCAATTGCTTTAGAACATTGATGACTTAGAGATGTGTGGATCTGATGGTATATTAGACTTCTGTTCAGAATCAGAGTATTCTTTACTTCGGCGCAGATTCTGATCATCATTCTTCAGAACATTTTGATTACCTGAGCTTGAAAGCTTCTGTAGCTTAATTTGATGATGTTTCAGTCAGAACTTCTGCATACAAAATAACAAAAATTTAGAATACATATTTGTTCTTTGTGTTTGTTATCATCAAAACTCTAATTAAGGGTTGTAGAATCAAACTATGTTCTAACAATCTCCCCCTTATTGATGATGACAAAAACTAGGATTTTCAATGAAAAATATAGAACAAAAAGCTTAAGAGAGTCTCGCTCTGAGTTGATTACTCAGATAGAGATGAGTTACTTCCCTGAAGTTCCTTCTCGTCAGAGCTTTTGATGCATCTCCTTCTATCCTTATCAGAATATGTTCATGTTCAAGCTTTTCAGAAAAACATAGAGGTTAAGATATTCAGAATGTTTGAGACTTTGTCCAGGTATACTGTTATTGAAAATATCTTACTTTCTCCCCCTTTTTGTCAGGTATCAAAAAGAAATATAATTAGAGTCAAAAATATGATTTATATTGAAAACAGAATGCAATGACATTTTTTAAAAACATGGAGGATAAGATAAGAAATACAGAAACATTTAAATAAAATCTAAGAAGGAGGGGGAAGACGTGTGAACAACGCTTCCAACAAGCTCTTAATCTGAGTGCTTAATTCTTCCTGCTTTCCCAGAATGTCTTTGATTTCTTTTGTCGTATCTTCTTGCGTATCCAATATATCCTTGATCTCTTTGTTGGTGTCTTCTTGCTTATCTAGTCTGGCATGGATTAAGGCATTCTCCTTCTTCAACTCTTCCAGAGTTTGCATGACTAGAGACGAAGTTGGTGTATCTTCAGGGGTTGCATGTCGTTCAGAACACTCTGCAACCTCTTCTGATTGAACAACTTCTTCTGTTGTAATCATCTTTTCTGGAGCAGTAGTCAGAGGGTGGCTATTAGAATCTGGTTCAGTGGCTTCTGAAGGTTGGTGCTCTTTCCAGGGAGCATTATCCAGCAGAAGAATTTCTTTCTTGTCCAGTGGCTTAGAACTTGATCTTTGAAGGCTTTCAGCTGATCACTGAAGTCTTGTTGAGCCCTTTCATAGCTCAATTCTTTCAGCTTCTGGGTTTCAGAGTTGAACCATTTTCTGAATCTTTCCCATAGAGAATCAGAAGCAGCAGGACTAGAAATCTCTTGACTTGCTTGCTTCAAAGAAGTAATCCATTCCTGTATTTTTGTTTCAAAAATCAACAAATTCTTACCAACATCTGATTTGGTTGAGGTTGGTTTAGGTTTGGGGTCACAATTTTGTTTGAGGTGGAAGCTAGATGGTCCAGCGCTTGTAGATCAATGACAAGTCTGAGGTTGTCAGCTGGACGGTTGATAGGTGAGGGAGTGGAAGAGTCAGAAATCAGGATTGGTGAGTGAGGGGTGTTTGGTGGAGTGGATTCATATGGTGAAGGTATTTCTGGAATATCATGAATGGAGAGAGGTAGACGAACGGTAAGAGGTTATGTTATCCCATGAATTGGGGTAGTGGTATCAGAGTCTGAAAGGGAGTCTTCTGATTGATTTGCGGTAGCGTGTTGAATTTCTGGTTCAGGTATTTCAGAAGATGGATTTTCAGATTGAGGAGTGAGAGGGTTTTGATTTTCTGGTTGGGGTGAGTTGAGGTTTTGGTGTTCTGGTTGAGGAGAGTGTGGTTGTGGATTTTCTGGTTGTTGAGGTTGAGTGTTGGGAATTTCTGGTTGTTGAGGTTGAGTGTTTGGATGTTCTGGTTGAGGAGAGGAAAAATATTGATCAAACAGTTCAATATCAGAGAGAACTCTTGCAAGTTCTGGTTGATGTTGTTCTGGATTTGGATTGGGGGAATGAGGTTCCTTTAAGAAATTTCCAAGAGTTACAGATGGGTCAAACTCTATGTCAAAATCCTCAAACGTTTGGGGTGAAGGATTTTCTGTTGGTTGAGGGGGAATGGTTTCAGATGTTGGAATAGTTATTGATCCTATAACAGAAACAAAAGATGTGTTACCTTTCTTTTTCATAGCTTTGGGTGTCCTCTGAGAGGATCCTTCTCCCGCTGCCTTCCTCTTTCTGGATTTCTTTAGCACAACTTCTGGAGCTGGCTTGTGCAGATCTTGGATGTTGATTTCTGGAATAGTCCCATCAGCCTTGCAAGCTTCAAGGTATCTGACTATAGTCTCTGGAGAGGCATCTATCTCAGAGAATAGTGGAAAATCCTTCAGAGGGATTCTCCTAGAAGTGATGCCTCATGAGAATCAATTGTTGGTTCCTTCTTAATGTTTTCAATAATCTTCATTTTCTTCAGATTCTTGGCATTCAAAGGTTTCCCAGCAGTTGCTTTCAGAGTACTGATTTTCTTGAGCTTCTGTCAGATGTTCTATCAGCCTTATTTCCGTTAGAATATCTGAAATCAATCTTCCTAGAGGAATCCAATCCCTCTTAGTTCTTTCTTCTTCTCTTGTCTCTTTCACACTTGTTCTGAGATGGTTGAAGAGAAAATGTGGAAGGTTTATCTTGGTCTTCTTTGCAATGAAGTATATCAGAAACTGTTGATCAATGTTGATGTAATCAGGAGAGCTTGTAGGCTTCCTATGATTGATACATCCCAGAATTATTCTAGCCCAGATTCTGTAATGATCTTTCAAGTCTCTGATCTTGCTGGATGGTTCTCCATAAGTGAAGATTTCCCTAGCAATGGATTTTAGGTCAGAACACTTATCAGCCATATCAATGCATCTGACTCCACCGCCATTATATCCAATGAGTTTCCCAATCAAATCTTCTATAATCACTATCTTCTTCCCCATAACATATGATGGGACCTGGTGGTTGGATGAAGTAGCATGAATCCAGAACTCTTTAACAAGAATGGGAAAAGTTGGACCCAACAGACGATCAAAGTATCTGTTCCATCCCTGTGCAGTTACATTTTCATACATGTTAAACCCATTTTCTTGTAAGCTTTCAAAATCAACGATCAATTCACAGAGAACTTCAAGGTTGTCAATTAGAGCGAGTAGTATTTTAATGGGCTCTTCATATTGTTCAGTAGATGAAGAGTCGGGAGCACTATTGAGATTCTTGAGACTTGATGATGATGCCATTGTTCACACGGATTCTTTGAAGAAAATTGATAGAAAGGGTTTTTGAAAAAGAAGCTAGAACAAGAGAGAATATTGAAGATGGTAAAACGTGAATGAATGAAATAGTAAATTGAGTTTATATAAGTTCTTTAGAAAACGTAATCAGTAAGAGAAAATAAGTAATGATTATATGAATTAATGGAACCTGAAATTAGGGGATTTAGAGAGATATTGAACAGTTACCAATGACAAGTGTCTCAATGCATCCAATCAGAGCCTTGGACCCTTCAGAATTTGAACGCGTGTTCAGCCTCAGAAGGTAGCTTGTGAGAGGATGACAGATGTTTGATGGTGTGAACTACACGCCTTTATCCTTTGAAATGAAAAGTTTAGATCTTCATAGATAGATTCTGAGGCAACTGTACTTCTAACTTCTGAAGACAAGTTGATCAGATGTTCACAGAAAACAATAAAGTTCTGAGGGTTAGGATATGCAAATAAAACATTTTATTATGGACACAGTTTCATGCTGAGATGTTTCAGAATGAAATTGAATCTATCTTCAGAAATGGGTTTTATAAATACATCAGCCCATTGATGGTCTGTGTCAATAAATTTCAAAGTAAGAATTCCTTTCTGAATATAATCCCTAATAAAGTGATGTTTTATTTCTATATGCTTAGCCCTAGAATGCAAAATGGGATTTCTAGAGAGACATATGGCAGAAGTGTTATCACAGAAGATAGGAATGTTACTCTCAAATATGTTGAAGTCTTCAAGTTGACTTTTCATCCAGAGCATTTGAGTGCTACATCCAGCAGCTGCAATGTATTCATCTTCTGCTGTTGACAATGCTATTGTGGACTATCTCTTGCTGGTCCATGAGACCAGGTTGTCTCCCAGAAACTGGAAGCTTCCAGAAGTGCTTTTATGCTCTACTCTATCTCCAGCAAAGTCAGCATCACAATATCCTACTAAGTTGTATTTATTGGATTTTATATAAAACAAACCCAGATTAGTAGTACCTTTTAGATACTTGAAAATTCGCTTAACCGCTGTTAAGTGAGATTCTCTAGGATCTGATTGGAATCTAGCACATAAGCAAACACTGAATAAAATATCAGGCCTTGAAGTCGTCAGATAAAGGAGAGATCCAATCATACCTTCGTAGATTTTCTATTCTACCTTTTTACTTACCTTTTCCTTTTCCAGAATGCACGTGGGATGCATTGGAGTCTTTGAGGGATTACATTCTGAGAGGTCAAATTTCTTCAGAAGTTCTCTGACATATTTGCTCTGATGAATGTAAGTCCCTTATGGAGTTTGGTTTATCTGAATGCCCAGAAAGAATTTAAGTTCCCCATTAAGTTCATCTCAAACTCTGCCTACATGCACTTAGCAAATTATCTTCCCAGAGAAGGTTTAGTGGATCCAAAAATGATATCATCTACATAAATCTGACAAACTAAAATGTCATTCTTAAATGTCTTACAGAACAAGGTTGTGTCCACTTTCCCTCTGGTTAATTCCTTTTCTAACAGGAAGTTACTTAGTCTTTCATACCAAGCTCTGGGAGTTTGTTTCAGACCATAGAGTGACTTCTTTAGTTTGAAAACATATTCTGGGTGTTTGGAATTTTCAAGCCCAGGGGGTTGGTGCACATATACCTCTTCATTTATGTAACCATTTAAGAATGCACTTTTAACATCCATTTGATACAGAGTGATGCCATCGTTTACAGCAAAGGAGATTAAGAGTCTGATAGATTCTAACTTGGCGACTGGAGAAAAGGTTTCTGTATAGTCTATCTCCTCTTGCTGATTATAACCTTGTGCCACCAGTCGTGCCTTGTTTCTGATGACTTCTCCTTGCTCATTCAGTTTGTTTCTGAACACCCACTGTGTTCCAATGACGTTGAATACTTTTGGTTTGGGAACCAGATCCCATACGTCATTTCTGGTGAACTGATTTAATTCCTCCTGCATTGCCAGAATCCAGTCATTGTTTATAAGAGCTTCATTAATTATTGTTGGTTCAATCAGTGAGACCAGTCCCATGAGGGATTCTTCAGAGTTTTTGAATGTTGATCTTGTTCTGATTGGATCATCCTTCTTTCCTATGATCTTATCTTCTGGGTGAGCTATGCTGCTTCTGGATAACCTTTTCTGGAGTTGATCAACAGAAGGTACTGGATCACTTGTAACATTTCTTTCTGGAGTTGTTGGAGCGTCTCTGTTGGGAACTTCTGATGAGTTATCTTCAGTACGTGTGAGTTCAACTTCTATATCTGTAAAAGATTCATTCTGCTTTGACTTTTGAGGGTCAAGCTTATCATAAAATATAACACTGATTGACTCTTTAACAATTTGTGTTTCTGTATTGTATACTCTGTACCCTCTTGAGCATTCAGAGTATCCTAACATAATAAACTTATGTGCTTTATAGTCAAACTTGTTCAGATGATTTTTAATATTCAGAATAAAACATGTGCATCCAAAAGGATGGAAATAAGAAATGTTGGGCTTTTCCACAATTCATATGGAGTCTTTTCCAGAATAGGTCTTATAGAGATTCTATTCTGAATGTAACACGCTATGTTAATTGCTTATGCCCAGAAGATCTTAGCAATGTTAGTCTCATTGATCATGGTTCTGGCTATTTCTTGCAATGTTCTGTTCTTTCGTTCTACAACTCCATTTTGTTAGGGAGTTCTAGGACAAGAGAAGTCATGCAAGATGCCTTTTTCATTAAAGAATGTTTCAAATTTTTTATTTTCAAATTCTCCACCATGATCACTTCTGACTTTGACAATTCTAAGATCATTTTCATTCTGAACTTGGTTACAGAATGCAACGAACACAGAATGTGACTCGTCCTTGTGTCTTAAGAACTTTACCCATGTCCATCTACTATAGTCATCTATGATCACTAACCCATACTTCCTACCACTAACAGACGCAGTTTTCACTGGTCCAAATAAGTCTATGTGCAGAAGTTCTAATGGCTTAGAGGTGGAAACAACATTTTTAGATTTAAAAGCAGGTTTTGCAAATTTGCCTTTCTAACATCCTTCACACAGAGCATCTGAGCTGAACTTCAGATTAGGAAGTCCTCTAACCAGATTGAGTTTGTTAATCTAAGATATTATTCTCATACTAACATGCCCCAATCTTATGTGCCAGACCCATTGCTCATTGTTAACAGAGAGAAGACATTTTACATTCTGACTTTTAGTTCAGAAAGTTTTATCTTATAAATGTTGTTTTTCCTCTTTCCATTAAAAAGGATAGTTCCATCTTTCTGACTAACAGCTTTGCATGAATTTTGATTAAAGATTATATCATAACCGTTATCACTTAATTGAATAATGGATAACAAGTTATGCATTAATCCATCAACTAAAAGCACATTATTGATAGAAGGAAGATTACCATTACCTACTGTTCCAGAGCCATTGATCTTCCCTCTTTGGTTGCCTCCAAAGCCCACGTAGCCTCCAGGTTTAAGTTCCAGGCTTTGTAATATATGCTTTCTTCCCGTCATGTGTCGAGAGCATCCAGAGTCCAGGTACCATGACTGGTGTTTTAGCTTTGCTGCTAAAGATATCTGCTACATATATAATTTTTTCCTTAGGTACCCATATCTTTTTGGGTCCTGGTTTGTTAGTTTTACCAAAATTCTGGTTGAATTTTGGTTTGACAGAGTAATCATTACTAGTGTATTTTAGGTCATGTGTGTGCCCATATGTGAAGTTTGATTTTAGTGGTGTGCGTTTTATAACAAGGTCTATGACTTTCTTAGGTGGAGATACCTTACCTTGGTATCCTATTCCTTTTCTACCATTCCTGCTAACTCCATAGATCATTGAAGCCATCTTGCTTCTATCTATGTTTTTAGTCAGAAACTTATGAAAGTTGTGATCATACTCTTTGATGATCTTATCAGCATTACTGGGAGTCTCTTAGATTATTTCTTTCTGAGAGTTTTGTAAATCATTTTCTAATTTTAAAATATTTTATTTTAACTCATAATTCTCTAATCTAAGACTCTCGGTTCTTTCAGATTCAGAGACAAGTTCCCTTTTCAGGTTCTTGAATTTTACTCTGATCTGCTGATACCTTTCCAGAATTTCATTCAGACTTTCTGCAAGTTCAGCCTTAGTAAAATTAACAGTGAAATTGGGGAATACCTCTTCTGTGTCTGATTCTGAGTCTAAACCAGAAGCTTCGTTGTCTTCTGTAACATTTACCATGAGAGCTATGTTGGCTCTTTCATCATCTGACTCTGAGTCAACATCATAAGTGTCTGAATCGTCTCATGTTTCCATGAGGCTTTTCTTCTTCTCCTTGAAGAACTTCTTTTTAGGCTTCTCCTTCTAAAGCCTTGGAAAATCATTTTGTAGTGCCCTTGTTCATTGCACTCATAGCAGATGATGTCTTTGTTATTTGACTTTCTGTGTCCTGAAGAAGCTTCAGATCTTGTGTCCAGAAGATGACTCGGACTTTATGTATCTGGAGGAGGATTCATTTTGATTCTCTGATCTTCTCGGGTTTCTGAATTTTATTTGTCTCTGCTTCCATAGTTGATTGACCCTTCTAGAGAGAAGAGACAATTCATCTTCTTCTGATGAGGATCCATCAGAGGTTTCTTCCATAGCCTATAAAACCTTAGAGTTAGATTTTTTGTTAGATTTTAATGCTAGAGACTTACCTTGCTTTTGAGGCTCGTCTTCTTCTAGCTTTATCTCATGACTTCTGAGGGAGCTGACAAGTTCCTCCAGAGATATCTTGTTGAGATCTTTAGCCAGCTTAAGTTCAGTGACCATTGGCCTCCATTGCTTGGGTAGACTTCTGATGATCTTCTTTGCGTGATCAGCAGTAGAATATCCTTTGTCAAGAACTTTCAGCCCATCAACAAGAATTTGGAATCTTAAGAACATTGCTTATATGGATTCACTGTCTTTCATTTTGAATGCTTCATATTTCTGAATGAGCGCAAGGGCCTTGGTTTCTTTGACTTGTATGTTGCCTTCATGTGTCATTCTCAGAGAGTCAAACATGTTTTTGGCTGCTTCTCTATTTGAGATCTTCTCATATTCTGAGTATGAGATGGCACTGAGGAGTATTGTTCTGGCTTTATGATGGTTTCTGAAATCACGTTTTTGCTGGTCAGACATCCTTTTTCTATCTATCTTATGACCACTTTCATCCACAAGATGTGTGTATCCATCAATTACCATGTCCCATAGATCAGCATCATGAGCCAGAAAGAAGCTCTCAATTCTGTCTTTCCAGTAGTCAAAATTTTCTCCATCAAAGACTGGAGGTTTGTCGCTGATTTTGTCCTTGTCCTCATGATAGTCATTGATGATGTTTTGGCTTGGTCCCACCATAGTGTTTTTCTAAAGCTTGGATCTTGTACTGACACGATTAAGTGTATGAACTCAGAACCAGGCGCTCTGATGCCAATTGAAGAAGTTAAAAACACAAGAAGGCGGGTTGAATTGAAACTTAAAAACAAAATCAGTAGACACGATATTTTTATCCTGGTTCGTTTGATCTCAAACTACTCCAGTCCACCCGCCAAAGTGATTTCGCCTCTCTCCAACGAGGACTTAATTCACTAATCAAAACTGATTACAACACTACTTTGACAACTGCCAAAGTCCTCTTGAGTACAACCACAACCCGATTTATCTCAAGGAAAACTAGCTTAATCAAGATAAAATAATATACTTTATACTATTGTTTTTCCTTACAAAAAATGTATCACTACTGTGATATTTTACACAACTTAAGCGTATATGAAAATATGAAAGATTTCAGCGTTTGAGAGGTATGTTCAGTAGTATGTCAAAATCGTGAACAATTTGTCCTTTAAGCTTGTTTATATAGGCATGGAAATCTTGTCCAACATAAAGCGTGATAATGGACATTCAATACTATTTCCATATTGAGAAGATTCTTGTCTGAATGAAGCCGTTGCATATGATATTGTCTTAATTGAAAAGTAACGCTTCAGAACTTAGAATCTTGCATGCTGCAATTGCTTCAGAACATTGATGACTCAGAGATGTGTGGATCTGATGGTATATTAGACTTCTGTTCAGAATCAGAGTATTCTTTACTTCGGCGCAGATTCTGATCATCATTCTTCAGAACATTCTGATTAGCTTAGCTTGAAAGCTTATGTAGCTTAATTTGATGTTGTTTCAGTCAGAACTTCTGATACAAAATAACACAAATTTAGAGTGCATATTTGTTCTTTGTGTTTGTTATCATCAAAACTCTAATTAAGGGTTGTAGAATCAAACTATGTTCTAACAGTCTCTCGGTGAATGGAGAGTTTTTAGGAATCCTTGAAGCTAGCTCCTTAAGTTGTGGAGGGATCCTTACAAGGTTGACTTGAATAGTTTTCCTGTGAAGAGAATCCATGTCCTACAAAACAAGAACAAAGATAAATCCAAAATCCTTGAAATGGTTAGTGAATGTGTATGATGTTATGATGTTCATGATGTTATGTATAAGTATGTGTATAGAAACAAAGCAAACAAATCCTTAGGTTTAGGCTTTCGTGGAGTTTATAGGTAAGTACCCTCTTGAAGTTTAGTTGGCTCAAACATGTCCTAGTAATAGTAACCGGGTTCTAAGGAGCTCAATATCACTGGTTTGTTTCCTTGGTCATTGTTTCAGCATAAGCCTCTTTAATGGCGATCTAAATATCCCAAGAAACCAAACCTCAATGAGTGTAGTATCGAGTATCTACCAACTTCAGACGGCACCAAAGTCGGTCATCTCACTACATCCTAAATGGCCAAGTTGGTCAAGTAGAGGTTCTAGAAGTTCATTAGTGCTTCATGACATCACTCAGCGGCCCCGTATTCTCTTTGATTAACTCAAAGGCTACCGGTACCCACAAATATGTCGCACTAATGTAGCTATTTCTTAGACCATGTCATTATACCCCGCACAGTTTCCACTACGTATTGCTACTTACCTATAATGTATCCCAAATCCGGATAGAGGATTCAAACCCAAACAAAGAACCATAATGTAAAGCATACAAGTCAAACAATGTAAGCAAGTAAATGTGATCTAACCCTAAGGTAACTGTGATACGGTGGCAGAACCGACTATTTGATGTTGGTTTACGTTTTGTGTTTGCAAAATGTCGCGGTAAGCAAGAGTCGCCACCGACTTTTATTTCATCCAACCGGAAAGTAAAAAAGTACAGAAAAATCCTTTTTCGAGATATTCTGAGTACAGGGGGTAGATTATAGAAAGGGAAGGTGTTAGCACCCTTTCTATCCATAGTTTTCCATGAGCTCTTAGCTACTTGCTCATATTTTTAAAATTGCTTGTGTATGTGCTTTGTTTTTGAAAAGTTTGACTTCGTAATAACCCTTGTATCAGTCCTCAAAAGTGTGACGAAGTTGTTTTGAAAGTTTGTCTGAAAAGTGTAAGTGTGAAAAGTTTTATTTTGAACAAGTACCTACTAGCATCTACCTACTCGAAAAAAGATTGTTTCTATTCTTGTTTCCTTTAGACAGCGCTATCCTACTATTAAGGAATAGGTAGCACAGTCGTTGGAATTATAAGGGGCAATTCGAAAGGGACGTACGATCACCAAAGCAATGTTAGGACACCTTAGTAATAACCCTAGAGTCTTAAGATCATATTCGAGGCAACATTTCCGAGGCAACATTTCCAAGGCAACATTCGAATGGGACATTTGATCTTTTTAGACAGGAGGGCAACCACTAAGACACCCTATGCTTAATGATCGTTTACCGAAGGCAACCGAAGTGAGAGTATACCCTAAAAGTGATATGTGCGAGTGATTTGTTTTCAGTTATTTATCTTTGCACATTAGGGTTTTCTAACCGTATTAATTTATCATGCATTCTTGTCATACAATCCTATTAGCATACATCTAAAAAGTTAAGTATTCGCAGGAATTAAAAATGCGAGAAAATAAATCTACGCTATTACAAGGCTTCGGGGAGGGGAATTAATTACATAGCCAAAAACCCGGGAATTTAAACAGTAAATAAAACCCTAAATTAAACTATTACAAACCATGAACAATTACAAAATATTGTCAAAATAATAATAAGCGCGCGACGGATTAAACACAAGACAATTAGGGTTTTGACCCTTGACTAAACCTATTGACAATTAAAAAAATGTTTTTGTTATTTAAGAAAATAATGAAATAGTTAAAATAAAATCCTAAGTTCTAATTAATTTTAATTTAAGAAAAATAATTAATTCAAACTAAAACCTATTTTTTGTATTTTTATTTATTTGAGAAAAAATAAAAGAATTAAATCAAGATTTTAACCTAATTTGCTAATTAGTTTTAATTATATAAAAAAAACAAGTTAAAATTGCCCTAAGTTAAACTAAATTAAATTAAATTAACAAAATTAATTTTGATAAAAAAACAAAGTCTAATTCTAATTTTTTTTGATTTCTTGATTTTATGAAAATAGATTAATTTGTTAATTAAAATGATTAAAAGGAATATTAAAGAATTAAAAAAGGAAATAAATAAGAAAAAGAAAAAGAAGCGGGCTTGATTGTTAGCAATTGTGGGGGTATGAAGTTGAAAATCTGGGCCCAACAAATCTCAGCTTGTTTGACTTTGCCAAATCTGATGCGTATGTTGACTTGAGGTGTATGATGGACCTTCAATGGAAAGGCATTGGATCTTGGCTGAAGATGTGTTTGATGGCCAGATATTGAGGCCATATGGTGGACGCTTGAGGCTATAGTGTACCTGATCTCATGAAACAAAATAATATGAACAAAGGTTGGGACCTGGGGATCAAACCCAGGCCCTTATGCTTGCTCCCAAAACCACGTTTCCAACTGAGTTGTGATGCTTAGTTGTAATTATAATGAGAACAAAGAATAATATAAGAAAACATGCATTAGTGGTCAAAACAAAAAGAAAAACGCGCGTCAGTTTGAACGAGCCAATGATGCTGTGCCACACAAGCTTCTTCTTCCTCTCTTCGTCGTTTTAGCCTTGGACACTTTTACCTACAGACACCTTGTTGTAGCTACAAACCTGTGACATTCAAAAATTGTATACAAGCAAGATACATGACAAGTGAGGGTACCAATAAACTCGTCTCATCCTCACGAGTATCATGGTACCAGAATCCAGGTCTAATTTTGCCTATAGTGCAAACCCATAAAACGAGCCAAGAAACCCTAACAATGGCATATCATGATTCATGTACTGAAAACGCAATTAAATAATACCAATAGCTTGCAAAATCAATGATTAACATGAATATATAATCAAAGTGTGCATATGATGAGTAAATCAATGAAATCAAAATCGAGTTTTTTAGGTAAACCGTGTGACTGCTACGCGCTGATTCTGGACCTGAGGTGGTTTGCAATTGATTGGGATACGTTCCTGGGATGTCCAGCAATCTGTTGGCAATGTTAGAATGGCTTGGATTGGCCTCTAGGATGGAAATTGAATCACCACTTTTCTTTGAAATTTTGAAGTTTTATTCTAGCTTTTCCACAATTGTAACCTCTTTTTCTTGCTTTGGCTGCGTTCTCTATATGTTTTAGAGTGAATTAGGGTTGTAAAAACCACTAGTCTCTTTACAAATCTTGAAGATTTGATTTGGTATTCATGGTATATGATATCCTTCCAAATTTGGCCTAATCATGCTCTTTTTGTTCCAATTACCATTGATTTGAATTGATCTTGCAAGCTCAGCACATCTTGGTTGCTAACCTGTCAAAAAAACCAATCAAATCAAATCTTTGATAATTTTCATCATTTATTTGATTTAATTCACTTTTTAATTAATGAAAAATCAAAATAAATTGAAAAATGAAGCAAACAATTGGTGGATAAGTATTTGAGTCGTGGACCACATTATAATTGACGTGCAAGCATAAAAAGTTGGGCCCATTTAGCAAAAAAATGCATATTTGAGCACATTTGACTTTTGGCAATTTTGCAAAAATGGTCAACTTGGCCAATGCATAACTCTCTCAATTTTGACCCTAGAGGAGTGTTCTTTGACTTTTTATAAAGATTAGGATGTCTTCTATGCAACCCTTTTGGTCTCACCTACATTGGTTCTTCCACGTTCATGTATGAAGCTTTGACCCAAAAGGTGTTTTTGTTGACTTTCCAAAATGGCCTATAATGTCAAAATTCATATATTTTTGTGAGTGCATATTTTGAACTTGGGAGATGAAGAGGAATTGTAGGTAATTTCATCCTCTTAAAAATGAGCTTTGGATGGGTTATTTCTGATAAAGTATGAGAAAGTTATGCTTGGTCAAATTTGAGTTGACTTTTCCTATAAAACCCTAATTTAGCAACTTTTGGGTTTTGATGAATTGTGAGCAATCATTGAGGAATCATGATCAAACCTTTATCAAATGATGAATAATACTTCAAAATGAGGATGTTTACCAAAAATCTTGAAGTTTGACTGTATGTGGGCCACAATTGACTTTTGACCCAACACAGTTGATTTTCAGGCATTTGAGCAATTGACTGAGCAAACTTCCTCTGCAAGGCTTGAAACTTGACATGGATGATCTTGAGAACATATTAGGACAATGATGAGAATTTGAGTCCTTTGTGGTCCACACATATTGATGAAAATAGAAACCCTAATTTGAGGTATACTGCCTTAGGAGAGAGTTTGTCTGGTCAACTCTTGGACTTCCTTGAGCAATTTGGGGACCTCACTTACCATGTGTTGAGAAATATGAGAGGGAAAATTTTGGGATACAACATCTGCCCCTGTTCAATCTTCTTAAACCTGAAGATGTAGATTGGCTCGTCTGCCTTTCGTGATCTGAAGGTGGAAGATGATTGAACACTAGAGTGCCCAGAAATTTGCACTCGCCATGAAGTGATAATTGATTTGTGATATCAGGAATGGGCTTACAGATGCCATTTGGAAGTCGATGATGGAAGATGGGCTTTAAGATGCCATCCGAAGAGGTGTCGATCGCATAAGAGATTCCTTTGCAAGATCCTGTATACCTGTTGTTGAGGAGGACTTCGTTGGGGAATGCTAGTCTTTGTCTTGAGAGAAAAATAGAGTTTTAGGAGCTTCAGTTGTCCGTTACTCTACTGAGGAATAATTACGGTTTGGGAAGCGGAAGTGAACTGTGTGTTTGGTCAGGGTATATGTTGCACCGTGACTTTCTGAGGAAATGTGAAATCAATTGTGTTTGATCGGATCCTGGTCTTATAGTGTTGTGGACTACTGTCTGAGGATAAGAGAGCCTGGATAGTAGGGTTACTTTGATATGAAAGCCTGGATAGTAGGGCTGTGAGAAGGAACCTGGATAGTAGGGTTACTTCGATATGAAAGCATGGATGGTAGGGATGTGAGAAGGAACCTGGATAGTAGGGTTACTTCGATATGAAAGCCTGGATAGTAGGGCTGTGAGAAGGAACCTGGATAGTGGGGTTACTTTGATATGAAATCCTGGATAGTAGGGCTGTGAGAAGGAACCTGGATAGAAGGGTTACTTCGATATGAAAGCCTGGATGGTAGGGCTGAGAGAAGGAACCTGAATAGTAGGGTTACTTCGATATGAAAGCCTGGATGGTAGGGCTGTAAGAAGGAACCTGGATAGTAGGGTTACTTCGAGATGAAAGCCTGGATAGTAGGGCTGTGAGAAGGAACCTGGATAGTAGGGTTACTTAGATATGAAAGCCTGGATGGTAGGGCTGTGAGAAGGAACCTGGATAGTGGGGTTACTTTGATATGAAAGCCTGGATAGTAGGGCTTGAGAAGGAACCTGGATAGTAGGGTTACTTCGAGATGAAAGCCTGGATAGTAGGGTTGTGAGAAGGAACCTGGATAGTAGGGTTACTTCGATATGAAAGCTGGGATAGTAGGACTCTGAGAAGGAACCTGGATAGTAGGGTTACTTCGATATGAAAGCAGGGATAGTAGGGTTGTGAGAAGGAACCTGGATAGTAGGGTTACTTCGATATGAAAGCCGGGATAGTAGGACTGTGAGAAGAACCTGGATAGTAGGGTTACTTCGAGATGAAAGCCTGGATAGTAGGGCTGTGAGAAGCAACCTGGATGGTAGGGTTACTTCGACATGAAAGCCTGGATAGTAGGGCTGCTTCGGAATGAGTTTGGGTAAAACAGTAAAGGGAACCTCGGTAAGGTTGCTTTGTGACGAGTCTGTGTAGGACTTCTGGAAGAAACCTGGGTAAGGTTGTATCTATCGCACCGATGATTACTCTATTTAGCTTCGAGTGTTGATCATGGACCTGTTGGAAATTGTTGATAATAATTGTCTTTCCTGAAAGAAATACAGGGTTAGTTATGTGCGATGCATGAGATGCATTGTAATGAGGTCCTCAAGATAACTGAGATTATGTTATATGTAATGTATGCATATGTCATGATGTATGAAAATGAAATGCTGACGTAATAATCTGAGTCCGGGAAAATAAATCCCTGACTACTGTTTGGAGAGTATGAGGAATAGTATTCTTGACTACTGTAAAAACCACAATTCCTCTATTTCTGTTGGGGATGGTGAACAAAAATGACTATGCTGGAGATTTTCTATCCATTCAGCTGTTGAGTATTTTGCCGGAAGCGATCCTGTATGAGGATAACTCTGCGGGGAATAACTCTGTTGGAGAGGAGATACTCTGGTGATAGATCTGCTGGCTTGGAGAAATAAACTCCATCGGGGATGAATTTTTGTTGCTGATGATAATGAATTATGTTGGAGATTGAATTTCTGCTAGTGAGAGAAATAAACTTTGCTTGGGGAACAATTTACTGACTCACTCGCGATGGTGAACCTCAGCTGGGGAGAGTTGTGTCCTGTTCGGGAAAGCTTACACCACTGTATTTTTGGATACTTTTTACTCTGTGGGGAGTATAGGTACCACTGCTCATGTTCTCAAGCTGGCCCTATCCCAGTACCTGATGGGTAGAGTAACTGTAAGGTTTGGGCACTTTTTCCCTGTTCCTGGAATTACGAGTAATCGTCTTTTATTTCTTATGTAAATATGTATGAGCAGCAATTATTTCAAATGCATGTATCAAAAATGAATCATTGGACGTTCTTGCAAAACAAAGTAGAAAAAGAAAAAGAAATCGAAATTTCTTGTGAAAATGAATTGTATTGATTTTGAAGTTGGTCTGTAATAGGCGTTTTGTACAAAGAGGTTGACGTCCTAGTAAGAGAACACCACCTAAAGATAGAAATTACAATTTGTGTAGAAAGAAAAAACAGCTATGTGAAACGACCCCATTGGGTTCCAAATTTGCTATTGCCTTTATATCTTCAAGCGTCTCATCACTTTTCTACTTGGTCGAAGGTGGATCAGATTGATTTGCACCGTCCGAGCTTGATAGTTGATACCAAAGTCTGGTTGCGAGATGATCCAATGAGACATAGTGTTACGCTTCAATCCCTAATTTTTTCCTGGACCTCCCTTTAGGGTTTTCAGTCCACCGGGATACCCTTTTTTGCCCAAGTCGCCTTTTCAGGTTTTGGACTTGCCGGGTGTACAGTTGTTTCATTTCCATCCCTTACTTTTTCCCAAACCCTTTTGGTTCGCCGGGAAGCCCTTATTTTTGCCTAGGCCATTCAACCTAGCGGGTCTTTGATTATGCGTAGCATCTTTTCACTATGTCTGCATTGACGGGGTGAGGAAGGTCGTCACCGTCCATGGTGGTTAGAATCATAGCTCCTCCCGAGAAAATGTTCTTAACCACAAATGGACCTTCGTATGTGGGGGTCCATTTTCCCCTGGGATCACCTTGCGGTAGTATGATGCATTTGATCACTAGATCCCCGACTTGATATTCTTGACGTTTGACTTTCTTGTTAAAAGCCTTGATCATTCGCTTTTGATACGTCTGACCATGACAGATAGCAGTAAGTCTCTTTTCATCGATTAGATTCAGCTGATCAAGTCGGGTTTGGATCCTGTAGTCTTTGTTCAAACCCGCGTCCTTCATAATCCTGAGAGAGGGTATCTGGACTTCGATGGGTAGAACTGCCTCCATGCCATATACCGGAGAGTAGGGTGTTGCCCATGTTGACGTCCGTGCTGAGGTACGGTACCCATGAAGAGTGAATGGTAACATCTCGTGCCAGTCTTTATATTTCACCGTCATCTTCTGTACAATCTTCTTGATGTTCTTGTTAGCTGCTTCAACAGCCCCATTCATCTTCGGCCGGTAGAGAGAAGAGTTATGATGCTGTATCTTTAACTGTTTACAGAGCTCAGTGATCATCGTATTATTGAGATTTGTACCATTGTCAATAATAATCCTCTCGGGTACACCATATCGATATATCAGATTGTATCGGATAAACTGTGCCACAACGTTCTTGGTTACTGTAGCAAAGGAAGCTGCCTCAACCCACTTTGTAAAGTAATCAATGGCTACCAGAATGAAACGATGCCCGTTAGACGCAGTAGGTCTAATCTCGCCGATCATGTCGATGCCCCACATTGCAAAGGGACAAGGAGCTATCAAAACATTTATGGGAACCAGAGGTACATGCACCTTATCAGCATAGACTTGGCACTCATGACAGGTTCGAGAATGCTGATAACAATCGGCTTCCATAGTGGACCAGTAATATCCTGCTCATAGGATTTTCTTTGCCATGGTATGTCCACTGGAATGAGTTCCGAAGGTACCTTCGTGTAACTCTGCCATGATTCTTTCTGCCTCACTCTTGTCTACACACCGCAGTAAGGTTGAATCATGGTTACGCTTATAGAGGATTCCATTACTGATGAAGAACTTCGCAGCAAACCTTCTCAGAAACTTCTTATCATTAACAGATGCTCCCTCGGGGTATTCTTGAGCCTCAAGATACCTCTTTACCTCGTGAAACCAGGGTTTGTCTGCTACCTCTTCAGTCTCAATGTCACAGCAATGTGCGGGTTCTTCCAACCTCTCAATGGTAATCTGGGGAGCTTCATTGTCCCATCTAACTTTGAAGATAGAAGACATGGTAGCTAGCGCGTCCGCCAACTGGTTCTCTTCTCTCGGGAAATGTTCAAAGGTTATTTCCGCAAAGTGTGGGAGCAATGTTAATACATACTCTTTGTAAGGAATAAGATTCGGGTGCTTCGTATCCCACTCGCCTTTAATATGACTTATCACCAGAGTGGAATCTCCGAATACACTTAAGAACTCAATCCTCAGGTCAATAGCAGCTCGAAGACCCATGATACACGCTTCATACTCTGCCATATTATTGGTGCAGTTAAAACATGATTGGGCGGTGAACAGAGTATGAAGCCCTCGGGAGATATAATTATAGCGCCAATGCCATTACCCAATGTGTTCGAGGCTCCATCAAAATACATAGACCATCGGGATCCCTCCTCGGGTCCTTCATCCGGTCCAGGTTCTTCACAGTCAGTTACCAACATGATATTCTCATCCGGGAACTCGAAATTCATGGATTGGTAGTCATCCACGGCTTGATGCGCCAAATGATCCACCAATACACTCCCCTTGATTGCTTTTTGAGTTTTGTATTGGATGTCGTACTCGGTTAAGATCATATACCATCTTGCTATTCTTCCGGATAAGGCGGGCTTCTCGAAAATATACTTGATCAGATCCATCTTTGATATCAACAAGGTAGTGTGAGTCCGCAATACTATCTCATTCGGCGAGCAGCCCATGCCAAAGCGCAGCAAGTTTTCTCGAGCAATGAGTATCGGGTCTCACAGTCGGTAAACTTTTTGCTAAGGTAATAAATGGCGTGTTCTTTTCGAACAGACTCGTCATGCTTCCCCAACACACACCCCATTGAATTGTCTAGCACTGTCAAGTATAATATCAAAGGTCTTCCTTCAACTGGAGGTATCAAAATTGTTGGTTCTTGAAGGTATTCCTTGATTATTTCGAAAGCAATCTGGCATTCATCATTCCACTTTACCACTTGATCTTTCTTCAGCAGCTTGAAGATTGGCTCACAAGTAGCAGTCAAATGTGAAATGAACCTGGCGATGTAGTTCAGACGTCCCAAGAAACCTCTAACTTCCTTCTCTGTGCGGGGAACCGGCATCTCTCGTATGGCTTTTACCTTTGCAGGGTCCACCTGAATACCTTTGTCACTGATAACAAATCCCAGAAGCTTACCAGACCTTACCTCGAAGGTACACTTGTTCGGATTCAACCTTAGCTTGTACGTCTTCAACCTGTCAAACAGTTTCTGAAGATGATCAAGGTGCTCTTCCTCAGTCTGGAACCTGGCTATCATGTCATCAACATAAACCTCGATCTTATGGTGAATCATATCTTGGAACAAAGCGACCATGGCGCGCTGATAAGTTTCCCCAGCATTCTTCAACCCAAAAGGCATTACCTTGTAACAGAAGGTGCCCCACTGTGTAACGAATGTTGCCTTCTCCATGTCCTCAAGAGCCATCTTGATCTGGTTGTAGCCAGAAAAACCATCCATGAAGGAGAAGATCTTGTGCTGCATGGTGTTGTCAACTAGAACATCAATGTGAGGAAGTGGGAAGTCATCCTTGGGGCTTGCCCTGTTCAGATCTCTGTAGTCCACACACATCCGTACCTTACCGTCCTTCTTAGGTACAGGAACGACGTTGGCGACCCACTGTGGATAAGAAGTGACAACTAAGAATCCTGCGTCGAACTGTTTCATGACCTCTGCCTTAATTTTCTCTGACATTTCAGGGCGCATACGATGGACCTTCTGCTTTACTGGAGGGAAGTCTTCTTTAGTCGGCATGCGATGTACCACAATATCAGTGTCCAAACCAGGCATGTCTTCATAGGACCAGGCGAAGATCTCAACATAGTCGTGTAGCATCTGTATTAACTGTTGCTTGACACCAGGCTCCAGATTCGCACCTATTTTAACTTCTTTCATGTCTTCCTATGTACCCAAATTCACTGACTCAACTAGTTCTTCATGAGACTGTATGGCCCTTTCTTCCTGTTGTAACAGCCTAGCAAGTTCTCCAGGCACCTCACAATCATCCTCACCTTCGTCCTCGGCTTGGTTGATCAGATTTTCGAAGTCATAACTGGCAGTAACAGAGTTGTTATCAATGGGATCCAAAGTGGATATGGATCTGCAGTATGATACGTGAGTGTGTGTAAGAGAATAGCTGTTTTGATAAGTGAGAGACAGAAAAGAAAAACAAGGAGTGCAAAATTTGTATGCAAGAAACGTCCAATGCTTTATTAATGATATATGAAATGACAAATAATAAGCCTTCACAAGCAAAGCCAAGGTGCCTCGGACAAGGCACCGTGCCATAAAGTTTCAAACTATTTATTACAAATCTTAAAACAAATGGGTCAATTACTGCGGAATAAAAGAAACAGGTATGAAGTCCCTAGCCGTCCAGTTATTCAGTCCACCGTTGGTTGTTGGGTAGATGAAGATGTCGATGTCTGAATCTTCTTTACTGTCCTCAATTGCATTAACTCCCTGATTGCTGATGTGTAGAGAAGGTCTTCCAATCCGTGCGTGCCTAACAGCCCTTTGAGCCCCTGTAGTAAAGCCCAAACCAAAATTTTCAGTTTTGTGAGTGAAATCAGGGAGCTGACCCCAATTGGTACACTCACCTTCTTCGACTACAGCCCTGGCGTCCTTGAGAGAAGCCATCTTCAGCAGAGGTTTGTTGGTAGTAACTTCAGTTGATGCCAAGACCTAAGGGACCTCTTCGAAGTTCTGACAAGGAGTTTCTATGAATTCCCCGTCCATCTCTACGTAGCGAAAGGAATTGAGGTGACTCACCATATATTCTTCTTCATCTCGCACTGACAATCTTCCCCTTCATTGGGTACTTTAGCATTTGATGGAGCGTGGAAGTAACTGCCCCAGCCCTATGGATCCAAGGACGACCCAACAAGCAAGAATACGATGGCCTGATGTCCATTACGTAGAAGGTGGACCCAAAAGTCTGAGAATCCACTTTGACAGGGATGTCCACCTCCCCGTGCACCATTCTCTTTGATCCGTCAAAAGACCTTACCACAATGTTACTCGGCTTTAAAGTCAAACCCTCACAATCCAAACGGTCTAATGCTTTCTTCAGCAGAACATTCAGCGAAGACCCGGTATCTACCAACACATGCGCCATAGTGGTGCCCCTGCACTCAATCGAGACATGCAGAGCATCATTGTAATTTCTTCCTTTCGGCGTCAGATCTGCATCTGAAAAACCGAGCCCATTGTCAGCAGTCAGGCTGACCCTACAATCTTTGAACTGATATGCGGAAGTTTCCCGCAGCACATGCATAGTCTTGAGAAATGCAATCAAAGCCTTCGCATGGGCTTCAGAACACAACAACAAAGACAACATGGAGATCTTTGACGGGGTCTGCCACAGCTGCTCGACCACATTGTAGTCGCTCTTCTTGATAATTTTTAGTATTTCCTTTATTTCTTGTTTAGAGGCTTCCACAACGATTTTCTTAGGTGCCTCCGTCCGGGCAGGCTCACTTATAATTTCCTTGCCCCGAGTCCCAGATGGCTCAGCAGCAGGGGTGATAACTGGAGTAAGAATAGGAATAGCAGCAGGTGTAACAACTGGAGTAGGAACAGGAGAAATGTCAGGAGTGCTGGTTGGAACAGCAGTTGGAATAACAGTAGGCTTGATGATAGTCTTCAGGGAAATCTCGGGAGAGAAGACCCTTCCACTTCGGGTAACTTTACTAGTCCCGACAATATTACTAACATCAGTATCAGCTTCTTCATTCTTCATTCTTAAACTCTTGCTTAACACCATGGTAATACACATCAGCACGATAATGCCATGGGACAACCTTTCCTGAAGTGTACGGGATGGGGCCAGGAACAATGATTATTAGCGGAGCAATTCTTTGAACAGGTGTAATCCTAACAGGTTTTCTCGAGGAAACCTTGGAAGGATTGGCGAAAATGGTTATTATGGCGACGTCTTCAACAGGAGCAACATGGATCACAGTATTCTCGAACAAAATCTCTTTATTATCCATCAGGCACTGAACACCTGACTTCAACAAACGGCAACCAGAAGGTATAATCGAACACATGTGGAAACCTTCACCACAACCCAGAAATAAACTGGCCAACAACAAATTCTTCTTAACAATCATAAGAGGAGTAGAAATTCCTTCAACAGAGGTCACAAACAAATCAGTGTCAACAACATTAACTCCATGACCATGTTTGGGCATGAGAGCAGTTATAACATTCGGCTTTTCTGGAGCATCAAACTCTATCTCCTTGGCTTTAAGAAAATCGTGTACTTTGTTTCTCAGAGCCCAACAATCATTTGTATCATGGCCAGGACTCTTAGAATGGTAGGCGCACCGTGCATTGGGATTGTATCTGGGAGAAGTAGTGTTTGGATTCTTGGGAGCCTATCTCAAGGTCGCCAAGTGGATTTTAACAGATGAGGCAATACTTCAACCAAAGTCATATTAATGCGGGTAAACTGTTGTTTTGGTCTTTCCACCCTTTGTTGATTGTTGCATTGTGGAGCAACTAAGGGTCTTGGTATCACTACAGCATTTACCGTTTGATGATGTTCATATCTGCTTTGGCCTATCGGGCTATAGACTGCACTACATTCCTTCTTACCAGTAAAAGGCTTCTTTGTGGAACTCGAGGAGGCATCCTTCTATATTTCACAACTCCGAATTCTAGCTTCTACTCTCTCTCCAGTTAAAATCAGCTCGGTGAAACCAGACAATGAGCTGCCTATTAAGTGATTAAAGAACGGACCAGACAGCGTCCCCAGAAACATGTCAACTAACTCCCTATCAGACAATGGGGGTTGAACTCTCCCAGCCAAGTCTCTCCACTTTTGAGCATAGTCCTTAAAACCTTCACCTGCAACCATGGAGATACTCTGGAGTTGAGTACGAGTGGGAGCAAGGTCGGTATTATACTGATACTTCTTGTAGAAAGAAACAGCAAGATCTTCCCAGTTTTGGACACTGGCTCCCTCCAACTGGTAAAACCATTCAAGTTGAGTCCCTGACAGACTATCTTGAAAGAAGTGCACCCACAAATTTCTATCAGCGGTGTGGGGTTGGATTTTCCTGACATACGAGCGGAGATGGAGTTTTGGGCAGGACACACCATCATACTTGGCAAAAACCGGAGCTTTGAACTTATGAGGGATGACCACTCCCGATACCAGTCCCAATTCCCCGAAATCCAAACCATGTATCTTCTGAACTTCCATAGCACTCAAACGATCTTCTAGCTGCTTGTATCTATCCTCAGCAAGAGGATATTTCTCATCGTCGTAATGAGTATCATTGTCAGAAACTGCAGAACTAAGGTCCTTTTACCTTTCTTGGTTCTCCCCGTCTTTGGATGAAGAGGCCAGATTAGTTTGATGCTTCAACCTTTCTCCGAACCTTCTACCCATGTTCAGTATACCAGTCTTCTTCTTCTCTTTCAGAATAAGGGTCTTCAAATCCTCCTGCCCCTTAGCCAGACTTATGAACATCTGTTGGAACTGAGCGTTCTGTGCCTGAAGATCTTTGATGGCTTGATCAGAAGACATTTCTGCTGAAATAAACAGCGAAGAAGATGAGAAACCTGTAGTGGTACCTGTAATGATGTGTATGATAATGGGATGCGCATGTAATGATTTCAAAGACTTTGGGAGATTTAAATTTGCAAACTAAAATAAACAAAACTTTATTAGCTTAAATTTGAAAGGTTCAACATGCCTTTAAGGCTTTACAAAATAAGTAAAATAAAGCAAATCTAAACTAGAAAAGAAAAATCAAAAGTCCCATGGATGCTTTCTCTTTGTGCTGATATAGTCACTGATCACTCTTTCTTCCTCGAGCTGCCTGGTGAGCTTCAAAACCTTCCTCTCTTGCTCATGGAACTGCTCCCGGTAAGTATCCCGCTCATTCTTCAGCTGAATCCAAGACCTCTGTAGCTCCCCAGGATCAGTGGGCATGTAAGGATAGAGAACCGTTTAAGGAATGCCTTCTTCATTAGTGGGCTCCACAATCACTGGTAATAGAGCCACATAAGGCATCACAAGCTTCTGGGCACGAGCTCGCACAAATTGGAGGTAATGCTGCATAGGAAGGGAAGTCTTTGGTCCCAACTCTTTGGGGTCAGATCTGTTTACCATGCCCCAAGCTCGTATGAACCTCCGGCGGTGCTCCTTAACATCATCCTTATAGTCGAATACAATGTCCTCGAGAAGTAACTCATGGGGACCATCTCTTCGAGCACGACCAAATTGTCGCAAGGCTAGACAAGGACTGTAAGTTATACCCCCTTTGATACCAAGTAATGGGACATTAGGGTATCCCCCACAGCGGTCAATAACAACAGTGTCTTCCATAGCCTGGGAACACCAAAGAATATCCGTATAAGCGAGTGACATTACTCTGTGTGACCAACCCAAACCTTCTTCATTCTTCAGCACAAACTTAGGGAGGTGAGAAATAAACCACCTCGACAGCAACGGCATGCAACACATAAGAGTCCCTCTTCTCTTCATAGTACAAGTATATAGAGCATGCAAGATATCTCCAAGCAAGGTAGGCACAGGGTTACGAGAAAGGAAAGTCTTGACAGCATTCACATCTACAAAGGAGTTCGGATTGGGGAAGAGAACTAAACCATAGATAAGAAGAGCCAAGACATCTTCAAAAGCCTCAAAATCCAAATCATCCCAAAATAGCTGAGCCTGATCTATCAGAAATTTGGATAGAAAACCTTCGACCCTGCTCCGAGTTTCCCAATTGGATACTACATCAGCCCGTTTCAAATGCAAAGCTGAGGCAATGTCTTCTGGCCTAGGAACTTCTTCCATACCTGTGAAGGGTACCCGTTCAAGAATGGATATGCCCAATAAATAAGAGAATTCTTCCAGGGTGGGCACCAGCTGGTAATCTGGAAAGGTGAAGCAGTGATGCTCGGGATCGAAGAACTAAAAAAGTACACTCATCATCTGTTCATCAAGGTTTGAAGTAACCAGGCTAAGAAGCTAACCATGTCTCTTAATGAAAGTAGAAGTTTCAGAAACTCTTGATGCTAGCTCTTTAAGTTTGGCAGGTATCTGCACAAAGTTGATTCGGATGGTGTTTCTACGAACGGAAGCTATGATCTGCAAAATAGAACAAAGATAAATTCCCTTGGTCTTTGAAATGGTTAGTGTAATAAAGCATGAATGCCATGTTATGATGCATGATGTCATGATAAACCACAGGTATAGCAAACACAAATATTGCAAACACAATCAAATCACATAAAGCCTTTAGGTTTAAGGCTTGCATGAGGTCAAAGGTAATAGCCTCTTGAAGTTAAGTTGGTTCAACCTGTCCTAGAAAAGTAACCGGTTTCTAGAGGATCTCAATATCACTGACCATCCTCCATCGGTCATGGTTTCAGCTCACGCAATCTTTTCTTGCGGGCGAAATTATTCCGAGAGTATGGTCTCAATGAGTATAGCATCGAGTATCAACCAGTTCTCAGCTCTACACCGAGGCCGGCTATCTCACTACTTTCTAATGGCCAAGTTGGGCGATTAAAGGTTCTAAGGTCAGTTGATGCTTAATGACACCATGCAGCGGCCCCGTATTCTCCTCATTTCTCCATAAGGGATACCGGTACCAACCAAAGTGCCACACCAACGTAGCTACTGATTCAACCGTATCGGTCTACGCTGTACAGTTCCCTCACAGTCTATTGCTACTTACCTAAAAGGTATTCCCCAGATTCGGGTGTAGGATCTATAGTAACCCCAAACAGAACCCTCAAAAATAAAGCAAATAAAGAAATCAAGAGAAGCAATTATAATGACCTAGATCCTAAGGTATACCCCACTTATATTATCCCCAGCAGAGTCTCCAGTTCTGTGATACGGTGGCAGAACCGACTGTTTAATGCTGGTTTGTGTTTTGCGTTTTGTGTTTGCAAAATGTCGCGGTAAGAAAGAGTCGCCACTGACTTTTATTTCATCCAACCGGAAAGGAAAAAAGTACAGAAAAAATCTTTTTTCGAGATATTCTGAGTACGGGGGGTAGATTATAGAAAGGGAAGGTGTTAGCACCCTTTCTATCCATGGTTTTCCATGGGCTCTTAGGTACTTGCTCATCTTTTTAAAATTACTTGTGTATGTGCTTTGTTCTTGAAAAGTTTGACTTCGTGATAACCCTTGTATCAGTCCTCAAAGGTATGACGAAATTGTTTTGAAAGTTTATCTGAAAAGTGTAAGTGTGAAAAGTTTTGTTTTGAGCAAGTACCTACTAGCATCTATCTACTCGAAAAAGATCGTTTCTATTCTCGTTTCCTTTAGACAGTGTTATCCTACTATTAAGGAATAGGTAGAACCGTCATTGGAATTGTAAGGGTCAATTCGAAAGGGATGTACGATCACCAAAGCAATGTTAGGACACCTTAGTAATAACCCTAGAGTCTTAAGATCATATTCAAGGCAACATTTCTGAGGCAACATTTCTGAGGCAACATTTCCGAGGCAACATTCGAATGGGACATTTGATCTTTTTAGACAGGAGGGCAACCACTAAGACACCCTAAGCTTAATGATCGTTTACCGAAGGCAACCGAAGTGAGAGTATACCCTAAGAGTGATATGTGCGAGTGATTTGTTTTCAGTTATTTATCTTTTCATATTAGGGTTTTCTAACCGTATTAATTTATCATGCATTCTTGTCATACAATCCTATTAGCATACATCTAAACAGTTAAGTATTCGCAGGAATTAAAAATGTGAGAAAATAAATCTACGCTATTACAAGGCTTCGGGGAGGGGAATTAATTACATAGCCAAAAACCCGAAATTTAAACAGTAAATAAAACCCTAAATTAAACTATTACAAACCATGACAGTTACAAAATATTGTCAAAATAATAATAAGCGTGCGGCGGATTAAACACGAGACAATTAGGGTTTTGACCCTTGACTAAACCTATTGACAATTAAAAAAATGTTTTTGTTATTTAAGAAAATAATGAAATAGTTAAAAGAAATCCTAAGTTCTAATTAATTTTAATTTAAGAAAAATAATTAATTCAAATTAAAACCTATTTTTTGTATTTTTATTTATTTGAGAAAAAATAAAAGAATTAAATCAAGAGTTTAACCTAATTTGATAATTAGTTTTAATTAGATAAAAAAAACAAGTTAAAATTGCCCTAAGTTAAACTAAATTAAATTAAATTAACAAAATTAATTTTGATAAAAAACAAAGTCTAATTCTATTTTTTTTTTATTTCTTGATTTTATGATTTTATGAAAAATAGATTAATTTGTTAATTAAAATGATTAAAAGGAATATTAAAGAATTAAAAAAGGAAATAAATAAGAAAAAGAAAAAGAAGTGGGCTTGATTGTTAGCAATTGTGGGGGTATGAAGTTGAAAATCTGGGCCCAACAAATCTCAGCTTGTTTGACTTTGCCAAATCTGATGCGTATGTTGACTTGAGGTGTATGATGGACCTTCAATGGAAAGGCATTGGATCTTGGCTGAAGATGTGTTTGATGGCCAGATATTGAGGGCATATGGTGGACGCTTGAGGCTGCAGTGTACCTGATCTCATGAAACAAAATAATATGAACAAAGGTTGGGACCTGGGGATCGAACCCAGGCCCTTATGCTCGCTCCCAATACCACGTTGCCAACTGAGCTGTGATGCATAATTGTAATTATAATGAGAACAAAGAATAATATAAGAAAACATGCATTAGTGGTCAAAACAAAAAGAAAAACGCGCGTCAGTTTGAACGAGCCAATGATGTTGTGCCACGCAAGCTTCATCTTCCTCTCTCAGTCATTTTAGCCTTCGACACTTTTACCTACAGACACCTTGTTGTAACTACAAACCTGTGACATTCAAAAATTGTATACAAGCAAGATAAATGACAAGTGATGGTACCAATCAACTCGTCTCATCCTCACGAGTATCATGGTACCAGAATCCAGGTCTAATTTTGCCTATATTGCAAACCCCTAAAACGAGCCAAGAAACCCTAACAATGGGATATCATGATTCCTGTACTGAAAACGCAATTAAATAATACCAATAGCTTGCAAACTCAATGATGAACATGAATATATAATCAAAGCGTGCATATGATGAGTAAATCAATGAAATCGAAATCGAGTTTTTTAGGTAAATCGTGTGACTGCTACGCGCTGATTCTAGACCTGAGGCGGCTTGCAATTGATTGGGATACGTTCCTGGGATGTCCAACAATCTGTTGGCAATGTTAGAATGGCTTGGATTGGCCTCTAGGATGGAAATTGAATCACCACTTTTCTTTGAAATTTTGAAGTTTTGTTCTAGCTTTTCCACGACTGTAACCTCTTTTTCTTGCTTTGGTTGCGTTCTCTATATGTACTAGAGTGAATTAGGGTTGTAAAAACCACTATCCTATTTACAAATCTTGAATATTTGATTTGGTCTTCATGGTATATGATATCCTTCCAAATTCGGCCTAATCATGCTATTTTTGTTCCAATTACCATTGATTTGAATTGATCTTGCAAGCTCAGCATATCTTGGTTGCTAACCTGTCAAAAAAAACCAATCAAATCAAATCTTTGATAATTTTCATCATTTATTTGATTTAATTCACTTTTTAATTAATGAAAAATCAAAATAAATTGAAAAATGAAGAAAACAATTGGTGGATAAGTATTTGAGTCGTGGACCACATTATAATTGAGGTGCAAGCATAGAAAGTTGGGCCCATTTAGCAAAAAATGCAAATTTGAGCACATTTGACTTTTGGCAATTTTGCAAAAATGGTCAACTTGGCCAATGCATAACTCTCTCAATTTTAACCCTAGAGAAGTGTTCTTGGACTTTTTAGAAAGCTTATGATGTTATATAAGCAACCATTTTGGTCTCATCTCAATTGGGTCTTCCATGTTCTTGTATGAAGCTTTGACCCAAAAGGTGTTTTTGTTGACTTTCCAAAATGGCCTATAATGTCAAAATTCATATCGTTTTGTGAGTGCATATTTTGAACTTGGGATCTGAAGATGAATTGTATGGAATTGCATACTCTTAAAAATGAGCTTTGTATGGGTCATTTATGATAAAGTATGAGAAAGTTATGCTTGGTCAAAGTTGAGTTGACTTTTCCTACAAAACCCTAATTTAGCAACTTTTGGGTTTTGATGAATTGTGAGCAATCCTTGAGGAATCATGATCAACCCTTGATAAAATGATGAATAATACTTAAAAATGAGGATGTTGACCAAAAATCTTGAAGTTTGACTGTATGTGGGCCACAGTTGACTTTTGACCCAGCATAGTTAATTTTCAGGCATTTGAGCAATTGACTGAGCAAACTTCCTCTGCAAGGCTTAAAACTTGACATGGATGATCTTGAGAACATATTAGAACAATGGTGAGCATTTGAATCCTTTTTGGTCCACACATCTTTATGAAAATAGAAACCCTAATTTGAGGTATACTGCCTTAGGAGAGAGTTTGTCTGGTCAACTCTTGGACTTCCTTAAGCAATTTGGGGACCTCACTTGCCATGTGTTGAGAAATATGAGAGGGAAAATTTTGGGGTACAATAGTAACCCCACTTTTAGAATTATCCCCAACAGAGTCTTCAGTTCTGTGATACGGTGGGAGAACTGACTTGAGGGTTTCGCGTTTGATCGCAAGTGTTATGGTTAGCAAGAGTCGCCACCGAATTTTCTTTTATCCAAGAGGAAAGGTGAACAATCACAGGAAAGACCTTTGAGATTGTTTCTTGAGTTCGGGGGGTAGATTATGAAAAGGGAAGGTGTTAGCACCCTTTTCATCCATGGTTTTCCATGGGCTCTTAGTTACTTGCTAGATCACTTGCTTTTTGTTTGAAATTGTGCTTTGTGTGGTTTTTGAAAGTATTTTGTAAAGAGGCCATTGTTTAGGCAAACTTTTTAATGATTCTCGTTCGTAAGAATGTATACAAAGATGTTGATCTTTTGAAAATGTTTTCAAGTTTGTAAGATGTTTTGAAAGTGTAGGTGTTTGTTTTGAAAATAGCAAGGATGTTTGTTTTGAAATGGAGCGAGTAATTAGGAGCAATCTACCTACTCAAATGTCTTTCTTGTTCATTTTCTTTTCCTTTGACATTGTTGTCTTACCATTGATTTGGTAAGCAACCCTATCTTTGGATGTAAATGGGACGGGCGTGGGTCATTGTATAACCATGATTAGCAATGTTGCAAGGTGTCTTAGCATTCTTTTTGAGGGACTAAGATCATTTGTAAGGCAATTTAGATAGCGTCATCAAGGGACTGTGATCTTGTATTTGCTTGTATTTGCTAAGATACCTTACATGCGTAATATGGTCATTTTGTATAAGGCAACCAAGTGGAATAACCCTAGGGGTGCTTGTGTGCAAGTGTATCATTTTCATGCTTGCTTTTGTCTTGAATTAGAGTTTTCTAATCATTGGTTTTAGTCTTTCCATACAAACCCTAATTACTAAAATGTTATATAAAAGCGATAAATTGCAAAATTTAAAGTTACTACGCTATTACAACATTTGTGGGGAGGGGGTGTACAAGTTGAATGAGGATTGCAAGAATTTAAATCCTAATTAATCTATTACAACCATATTGAATTGATATAAATATACAAGGAATTAAATAAATACTAAGTATAGCAATGAATGAATATACAAGGATATAAAATGTAAAGAAAATGAATTTTGTTTGGTTTTCATGAAAAAAGATTTTGTCTTAACCTAATTAATAAAGAAAATAGTTAATTAAATTTGAAATTATTAAGAAAAAAAGATTTTAAATGAAAACCCTAATTCTATTAATTAATCAAAAGAAAATAAGTTTAAGAAAAGTATTTTTGATATTTTTTTATCTTGAAAATATTTATTGCATTATAAAATATTTTTAGTCTTTTTTTATATTAAAATAATGTATTTTAAATGGTGTGAAAGATAAATAAATAAAATCACAATATTAATCAAGTTTATAAGATTTGTTTACTAAAATAAATAAAGTATAATAAATAAAAATATTTTTTATGAAAAATAAAAATAAAATGAGTCAAAGTATAAATATATCATTTTTTTTAATATTTTTATGTTTTTTAGTATTTAGAAAAATATATTTAAAAAAAGGAAAATGAAATAAATAAATAAATAAATAACTTGGGCCAGGAGGTGCTAAGAGTCAATAAGGAGGTCAGCTAGCAAAAACAAAAATGAGTCAGGCCCAAAGAGCCCAGCGCCTGCCAAACAAAAAAGTCAGAATTGTCAAAATATGAAGAAAAAAAAAAGAAAAAGGGTACCACTGGGGCTCGAACCCAGGTCCCATAGGTTACAGGCGCGCGCTTCTACCACTGGGGTGGCTATACATCCGTTAATACAAATGAAACAATAAATATGTAAGGCAAAACGTGTTCTGAAGACTTCATCTTCAACCTCCAACCAGACCAACTGTAACTTGCTTATTTCTCATCAAAAATGAAAACTGTAAACATGAAACTTGTAGCAAATTTTCTCACGACTCCAGAAATGTAAAGTATTAAAACTATAGATCAAAGATAAACAAGAATTTTAATGGCCCTAATCTAAACCCTAAAAATTTCAGAAATTTCAGTTTCAAAATTCTCTAAGCTTAAGCAAAATTAATGGAAACTAAGGACATGGTTAGCTTCAGGGCAATGATATCTACATGTTTTATTCACAAATAAACTATTGATGATGCCTGTATGAAGAGTTCCAAGTTGAGAAAACTTACCTCAAAACTGGAAATCGTGTTTGGAGTTTGAGTTTGTTTCAAGTGATGGTGATAATCAGGTTAGCTTCCTTGAGGTCCTAAGAAGTTAATGCAATGGTTTGCTTGAACAATGGATAGCTGAAATGACTTGGAGAAGTCAATGTGTAATGCTCTGTTTTTGGTTATGGAAGATATGGTAAATGATGTTACAAAAATGAAACAGGTACGGGGATAAGTTACACTTGATGTAAGGAAGCTTTAGAAACTAAAAGGCCAAGAAACGCACGAGGGAAATGGGAGTTTGATGTTCAAGGTCAGAAACTGTGCAACAATGGAGTTTTTGTGCAATTTCTTATTTCAGATAGTTTTGGTGTATTTCAGGGTGCTCAAGCTCGTGTTCTATCTCACAAATAGTGACTCTATTTATAAATAACAAGTTTGGAGGGCTCTAGTTGATCATAATTCAAAATCACAAGTTTATGCATAACATGTGATTTTTGAGAAATTCAAGTTTCAAAGTCTTGTGTACTTGCTAAGATAGAGTGGTTATGCTTTAAACAAGCTTGCTTCTGACTTTTTGGATGGAGTGTAATCAGAGGGAACAAGTTAGAGTCTCAATGTGAACTTTATGCAAAAAGCTTGCTTTACAAGAATGGCAATGTTACTTTGTGCCATTAATGGAAATGCAACTTGGATAATAGCTCAAATGCTTGGATCAAAGCTCTAACAACTGTGTAAACATTTAATTATGGAGTGAAAAACAAGTTTGAGGCCTGCAAAGCAAGGATTATGCAGCCTAGCATGGATTTGGTTCATGTGTTCATCAAAAATGGCTTGTAATTCAAGTGACAAAACCCTAACTTCATCTCTTCGATTCTCCCTACTCAAGAATTATCTTAAGGAGTTCTTGGTCATTTTGGAAAGATTGAAATGTGCTATACAATACATCTTTTAATTACTTTTAAATATTCCCCTTGTAACTATATGAAAAAGTGCCATGAAGTTAGGTCAAAATCCTGACCAAATTAGGGCAAAATTTCACTAAGTGTGTAGTTTCATGACCCTATGTTCTTAAAATTATAACTTGAGATCCAAGCACTTTTGGAAGAAGTTGTGGGAAGAAAAGTTGTAGATTTCATGGAGATATACAACTTTCATGTTGGAAGTTTCTCTTGAATCATCTTTCATCATGGTGAAAATTTGTTTCAAAGTTATGAAAAAACATGAAATTTCCAACACTTAGAAAAACTTCTAAGTTTAGAAATTTTGACTTTTCAAAATGAAATCTTGAATTTTTGATTTCTTGATGAATAAGTTTCATATTTTGACATGTTTTGATGAATTGTGATCTTTGGCACTTGAATTTGACCAAAAAGTCAAAGTTTGACTTTTCAGTATACAATTAACTTTTGATTATTAACTGCAAAATTCATCTGTCAATCCAATGGACTTGCAATGTGTTTAACCATGTCATTAGGTCAAAATGATTCAATTGGACTCTTGAGATCATGCCTTAAACCAATTGATCATTTGCTAGGTCAAAAATCAGAAATTGCCCTTTCCCAATCAAAACCTTAATTTTGACCATTTTACCCTTTTGGAGATTTGATTAAATTTCTTGAGGAGTTGTGGTCCAAACTTGATCAAATGATACATATTAGTTTTTAATGTTGATATGGATAAAAAATTATGAAGTTTTATTGTAAATTGGCCATAGTTGACTTTTTCCCCAATACAGTTGATTTTTAGGTCAACTGCTCAATTGACTGATCAAAAGTGTGATCCAAGGATTGAAACTTGGCATGAGTAATATTGGGGGTCCATAGTGATCCATGAAAGTAATATGAAGCATTGTAAGTTCAAAAATTCTTGTGCAATCTCAAACCCTAATTTTGGTCATCAGTGCATAAGGAGGTGTCTTGAGCTGATCAAATTCTAATGCAGTCTTGAGCCCAAGGAGATCTTGTGAGAAAATTATTGATAAGTGAGAGGGAAAATTTTGGGGTACAATAGTTTGTTTTATATGTAATCTCCATATTTTATGCGTGTTTTGAATTTGCTGGTCTCAACAAAATTTTACCAGCTCGTTGGTTCGACGAATCTTTATTCCATCGAGATTTTGACTTCTTGAAGAATGGGCTTATACTTTTTTAAGTAATTGCCATTTACCCTTAAGATCCGTCGATCTGGGGCTAACTCCTCAAGCTCATACGCATTATTTGAAAAAAATTGTATCACTTTGAAAGGTTCTTCCCAATTTGGGGACCATTTCCCTAAAACCCTATCATTTTTGTCCATAGGTAATATTACTTTCCATACTAGATCATCGACATCAAATATTTTATCCTTTACCTTTTTGTTGTAAGCTCTGGAGAATCTTTCTTTCTGTCTTATTAACGAATCAAGGGTCAACATCATTTCCTCATCTATGTTGCCAAACCCGTCCTCCATCATATTCCAGTAATCCTCAGATGGTATTTCATGTTGTCTTTGGATTCTAATCGATTGGACATGTATCTCCATTGGTAATATTGCATCATGCCCATATGTAAGTCGAAATGGAGTAGTTCTTGTTGCTTCCTTGGGGGAAGTTCTACATGCCCATAAGGCTTGATCCAATGTTTTATGCCAACTCCTTGGCTTCTTTCCTACATTCTTCTTAATTAGACTAATTATCACTTTATTGGCAGCTTCGACTTGGCCATTTGCTTGAGCATAGTAGGGGGTAGAAGTTAACAACTTAATTCTAACTTCTTGCGCAAATTCTTGCATTTTTTGTCCAGTGAACATTGATCCTTGGTCGGTCGTAATTGTTTCTGGAATTCCAAATCGACAGATGATGTGATTTTGTATAAAATTAATAACATCTTCTTGGTCGACGTTGGTTAAAGCTACTGCCTCGACCTATTTTGTAAAGTAATCAATACCGACTAAAATATATCTTTGATGTTTTAATGATGCTGGTTTTATTTCTCGAATCACATCTAAAGCCCATCCTATGAATGACCATGGCTTTATAACTGCATGTAATTTACTTGTGGGGACATGTTGTATGCCCCCATGCATCTGGCATTCTTGGCAACCTTTAGCAAATTCGATGCAATCTTTTAGCATTGAAGGCCAATAGATGCCTGAACGCACCAAAAGCCATTTCATTTTGTGTCCTGCTTGATGTGCACCACATGCTTCACTATACACACTTGACACTTCCATGTATGCCTCACTTTCTCCAAGGCATTTTATCAAAACTCCTTCAACAGTTTTCTTAAATAATTCGTTCTCTATCAAAACATAACTGAAAGCACGATACTTGATCTTACGATCTGTCGACCCCGTGGGAATGCGCAGATAGTCAGCCAATGGCTTTCGCCAATCATTCTCTTGTCCATTGTCAATGGTTAAAATTTGAAAATTTTCAGCGTCTATACCCCCTAACTTCACGATCGACAAATCTGAAGGGGATAACAGCGTTGCTCGAACTTTCTCTCTTACTTGAGTAAGTTCTTAATTTTGATCTCTCTTGTTTCCTGAGGTTTATTGTGCTAAGTCATTAGCCTTTTCATTCTCTCTTCAAGGTATGTGTCGAATACTTACTTGCTCGAATTGTTTTAGTAATCTGATGGTAATCACAAAATGCACGATTAAATTTTCTTTAACACATTTTTACTCCTTTGATACTTGTTTAATCACTAATTCAGAGTCTCCCATAATTTTGATGTTCCTTGCCCCAAAATCTAGCAGCAGTTCAAGTCCTGTTATTAAGGACTCGTATTTTGCTTCATTATTTGTGCACATACCGTCGATTTTATACTTGAACTCTGCTGGAATTCCACTGGGAGAAATTATAATTCCTCCTATTCCAACTCCATTATTATGGCTAGAACCATCAAAGTATAGTTTCCATGGAACTAAATCTACATAATTTTGAGGTGTGCCAACCATTGAATGGTCGACCAAAAAATCTTCCATTACTTGTCCTTTCATTGCTTTTAAGGGCATGTAAGTCAGATAATACTCTGTTAATGCTAAAGACCATTTAACAATTTGAATATGTAAAATTGGTTTGGATAATATGTGATTAATAATATTGAAATGAGAATATACATACACATCAACAGGCTTTATATATTGTTTTAGTTTAATACAAGAGAAGTACAAGCAAAGGCATAGTTTTTCTATATCACTATACCTAGTCTCAGGATTATTTAGCACTCTACTAAGATAATATACAGATCTCTCGACACCTTTTTCGTCCTGTTGGACTAACATACTACCTATAGTCGCATTTGAGGCTGCAATATATAACCTCATAGGCCTGTGTCTAATAGGAGGTGCCAATATTGGAGGCTTTACTAAGTAGTCTTTGATTTTTTTGAAAGCCTCTTGATGCTCCTCTTGCCAAACGAAATCTTCATTCTTTAGTCGAAGTAGTGGTGAAATCACTTTGGTTTTTCCACTTAAGTTGGAGATGAACCGCCTTATGAAATTTATCTTGCCCAACAAAGATTGAAGTTCCTTTTTAGTCGACGGTGGTCTGACATCCATGATGGCTTTGGTCTTACTTTGATTTACTTCTATGCCTTTTTTATGCACCACAAATCCAAGACAATCACCTGCCTGCACACAAAAATCACACTTTAATGGATTCATTTTTAATCCATGTTTTCTCATTCTTTCGAAAGACTTTCGAAGGTGTTGCAGATGAGTTGGTTTTTGTTCGACTTTATTACAATATCATCAATGTAAACTTGCATGAACTCTTCAATAAAATCATGAAACATAGAATTCATTACCCTTTGATATGTCGCTCCGGCATTTTTTAAACCGAATGGCATGATAACCCATTCATAGGTTCCCAGTGCCCCAGGGCAGCGAAACACCGTCTTCGACACATCTTCATCTACAATAAAAATTTGGTTATAACCAGAATAACCATCAAGCATACTTAGATATTCAAATCCAGCGACCGAATCGACCAACATTTCTGCCACAGGCATGAAATACTCGTCTTTTGGGGTAGCATCATTTAGATCTCTAAAATCTATGCACACCCTTAGTTTTCCATTTTTCTTAATTATTGGCATAATGTTTGCCAACCAGTCGACATATCTTGCAGTTCTTATGAATCTGCTTTTGAGGAGTCTTTCTACCTCCTCTTTGACTTTCGACATTATGGCTGGAGCGAAACGTCTGGGCGTCTGCTTTACTGGTTTCTTTCCAGCTTTTATTGGTAATTTTAGTTTTACTAATTCCTTTCTCAAACCTGGATTTCATTATAGTCCCAAGCAAAACAGTCTTTAAATTCTTTTAATAAAGATATTACCTCAAATTTCAACTTTGGGTCGATGTTGGCGCTTATATAAGTTGGTCTTTTATCCCCCTTTTCACCAAGATACATTTCTTCTAAAGGGTCTTGTGGCTACATCTTTTCGGGTGACATTGGATCCTTTTTGAAGCCTAAAGGTTCTTCGTCATATATGTCTAGACGCTGCTTATCGTTGTTTTCTTCGACCATCTCTAGTATATCTGGAATCTTTGGCTCCATAGCCAAAGTAGTTTCTTCGTTTAGAACCCGTGTTTCATTGGCTTTGACAGCCATATTTTCTTCAGCTTCAAGTACCAGATTTATTTTACTTTCGGCGATATACGCTGAAATCCTGTTTAGAGCATATAGCTCAGACATCATCATTGATGTCCCCCTAGCCCGTTGGCCGGTTAACACAATATGGATCCTCGAGAGGTTCCACATCCCACATAAAACCACGAGTTTCATGTAACTTTAATGACACAAATGCTTCATCAAGGTTGTCATAAACTTCTTCAGCAGGTTGGCATGGGGAAATATTAGCCAATTTCATGTCGAACTGCTTCTTTCCGACATTGTTCACACCTGCCATAAAGTACCCTTGATCAGCTTCAATATTCTCGACTATGCCATCTTCCCTCTAGACCACCAAATGTTGATGCATAGAGGATGCACAGCCCCCACTCTGTGAAGCCATTCTCTCCCTACTAGGAGATTGTAACTTGGCTTGCCTTGAATCACCATGAAAATAGTCGGCGTGGTAACTGAGCCGAAAATGATGTTTACTTGGATTACACCCATGGTATTCCTAGTTCTTCCTTCGTAGTATGATACTACTACGTTATATGATCTAACATCGGTGTCATATTTACCGATTTTCCGTAACATGTGGTCTGGCATAATGTTTACCGTAGCACCACAATCTACCAACACTTTATTGATAGCAACCCCTTTAACTCTAGCCCTTATTAAAAGGGGCTTTAAATGGCTTCTTATCGCCATATCTGGTTTCTCGAAGAAAGCATCTTGCCTGGTTCTCAATGGAACCATTGTTCATGACAAAATAGCATGTTGGCTTATGTAAAGCCGTCTCCTCAGCATCCATGTCTGTGGAATCCTCTACTTATGTCAAGCAGTCGTATTCTGCTGGCAATTAATACCACGTTGACTAAAATATTCAAACTCTCTTCAAAGTCAGAATCAAAATCGTCAGTGGCTTCTTCAGAACCTTTGGCAGCTGGTCGATTCACGAATTCCTTGATTCGCTCTTTCACGGAGGAATCGACTTTCACCTCTCAGCTTGCTTTCGACGCTGGCCAGCAGCCGCTTCCCTCTCAGCTTGCTTTCGATGCTGGAAGCGTCTCCATTAGGTTCTAGTCATGGGATTCTTCCCCATGTAGTTTTCAGAGATGTGGCTTTTCTTCTCTGACTTGAATTTATGTTGGTAGTCAATCGTCGACTTCCCCCTGTTTGGTTCCCCCTCAATTGGTGCGACTTTTCTCCTTTGGGGTGTAATCCAGCTCCCGTTAGGAGCTTTCACTGAGGGAATATAACTCCTAGGATTAACATGTGAGTTTCCCATAGCACTCCTTGGGTCCCTAGTTGTAGGGAACCTTTGATTGTGTGGCTTGGTCCTATTCTTCTCTAACTGTAGCTTCTGTAAATTTTCAGCAGCTATCTTGTCGGTCAAAGCCCCACATGTAGGACACAAGCAAGCTTGTGAACCTTTATTCTTGCAGCGGTAAAGGAAGTCCAACAAATCTTTGTCAGGCCTTGGGTACACATCTGCTAGGCCGACATCAGGACTTTCTCCAGTGCCCTCTTCGACAATATTGTCTTCAGGGAATTCAGTGATTTCTACCATATTGATGCTCATTGGGTTGATAAACAAAGCCTATTCTTGCCTGAGAGGATCAATATCAATCTTCATCTTTCTTGCAGAAAACTTCAGCCCGCCCTCTTGCAGTGACTTTTGCATGAGATCCCTGAAAAGATAACATTGAGAGGTTGTATGACCAAGATAATTATGAAATTTACAAAAACCTCTTTTCTGTCGTTGTTCTAATGGTGGTAATTTAGCACCGGGGGTACTAAAATTTGACCATCTTTAACCAGTAAATCAAAAATTTCTTCACACTTAGTGACATCAAACGTATAAGTTTTTGCTGGGAATTTTGGGTTATTTTAGACTGTATTCTTTCCCTTAGTAGGAAATAATGATTTACATTCATAGGCTGGTCCTGGCTTCATTTCCGCCAAGTCGACCTCTGCCTCTGTTGGTGAGTTATAGTCGGCCTCACAAATGGGATCTGTGTCATCATAATCTACGAAGGCTACTTTTTCTTTTCTAGTCTTAGCCTTAGTATGTCTGACTTTTTCTAGTCGCAGACGCTCTAGATGTCGAACTCTATCTGCTAGCTGTGACATACTTTTCACGAAGGTTGGATCTATCTTCTTCCTAGTGGAATAATCTAAACCTCCAGCAGCCATTTGAACAAGCTCGTGCTCTGGAACTTGAGTAAAGCATCTTGCTTTCAAAGACCTAAATATGTTTAAATAATCATCAATGGTTTCAGCAAACCTTCTTTTAATGTTTGATAATTCGACCAAACTAATTTTTGAATGACCCTCATAAAATTGTTCGTGGAAAAGTTTTTCCAACTTCGTCCATGAGTCAATCGAATTTGGGGGTAAAGTCGTAAACCACGTGAAAACCGCCTTAGTAAGGGAAGAAGGAAAGTTCTTTACCCTTAAGTTTTCATTATTCGACATATCCCCAGATTCAGTTAGATATCTGGCAATATGTTCCACCATCGACTCTCCAGATTCTCCCCCAAATTTCGTATACTTAGGGATTTTCCAACCTCTAGGATTTTCACTCTGTAAAATATATTTAGACAAAGGGGAGGAATATGTTCGCCTTTGAAGTGCGGTATTCATGCCATTTCTGGCCATAATTCTTTCGATAATAGTGGTTAAATTATTTTCAACGACTAAGTTTTCTTGTCGCGTTTGCTCGACAATTTGGTCAGCCTCTTGATGTCGATCTACTAATATCCTGGGTGGATCGACCATCAAATTCCTTGGAGGCACTACCATTTGTCCCTGATGGACAGTTTCATCCTGTATTGCCCCATGTCTATTTGACCAGGGGCATCTAGTCGAATAGGTGGTGCCTGTCAAATAGGTGCTGGGGGAGCACATAAAAAGTTACACAAACGTGTTAATTGGACAATTACCTGTCAATTTGTTTCAGCGGACTGCCTATTAGTCTCAGTTGACTCTTGTACTATGGGATTAAATACATTACCCATCTGGTTAGTTAACATATTAACCAACTCATGGTTATTATCATCCATTTGTTGCCTTAATACAGCTACTGAAGTATTAGTTATAGGAGGTACTAAGGGTTGAGGAGGCTCTACCCTATTTTGGTTGCCCCTATTATTTCCTCCTGGCGCAAATCCTTGTAAAGGAGAGTTCAAATTTTGAACATTATCTGACGCCACTGTTGTATTTGATGTCGACTGATATCCTGGCATCATGGAATACGACATTCCATAAGCATGACCTACATTACCAAAATGAGGCACGTTAGGTATGGTAGTCGTAATCATTACTGGTCTTGGGCTTCCCGGTGGAGCCTGAGACATTTATACGGAAACTGCAGCAGTCGACCCTACTGGAGGAAAAAGCACTACTTGTGAAACTACTGGATCGGTAGTGGTTAAAGTTCGTGACGGTATTTCGTCTACGTTTGGATTACCAGGACTTGTCATTCTTGATATTTGCTTCCTAGATAATGGTTTATTATACTCTTTGGTTAACTTCCCATTTCTAAGTTGCATTCACTTATAAATACTCAAGACCAATTCTTAGCATTGTGTCCCACCAGGTGTGCCAATTTGTTTACTGTGGAAAATGGTAAACAACCGCTGGTCCTCCCAGAGTCCTAAAAATAAGGGTAACTTGCGAGATCGACCAGTTGATCTCAAGACGCGTGCTAAGAGTTTTTTGTTATCACACCTATTTCGTCGAAATATCAGTCAAGGGAAACGACTTTCCTTTGACTGGAGAAACGGGTGCAATGGTTTTCCACACTATGGTTTAATCGACTTCCTGGTAACTCGTGACCGACAGAAGATATTCGTACAAAAACGAGACTCACTAAACTAACTGACAGGTGACTATTGACCCACAAATAGTGTCGAATTATTCATGCAAAATAGAAGATAACGTATAGATCTTGCTCGACAGCAAAGAGAAAACATATAAAACACTCAAGAGATATAACTTAAAAATAAAAGATTTGCATTGAAATAAAGATGGTGATTCACGTACATCAAGCACTCTTCACTCTTGATTTCCTGATGCTTGGAATGAGAGAGTTTTCCAAGTGATTTAAGAGTACAAGTGAACACACCTAAACTACACAAAATATGCCTATTTATAGTGTTTACAAAGTAACTACCTAGATAAAATCTACGGCTAATATTAACATCTTGAGGTAATTGCTTCACTAGATGCTGCCACCTCTTTTGCGCTCAAACACGCCGTGGATTTCCAGTAACCGCTCCTAATTTTGAAGTTCCACTTATTTTCCGCTTGAACACATCGTGGGTTGTTGGTAACTGCCCATATTTCTTCTAAGCTTCTTGAACATAAACCGCCTCTGCCTTACTTCGACGCCTTCTTTCTGGCAAAGAATAATCACACTTTCTCTAAGTCCAAGATACCCTTCTTTGTCGACTAATACCATCTTTGACCAAGTCCTTTTCTTTTACCCTTTTGGTCGACTAAACCAATTAGATCCTCCTGACATATTCTATTATTTCTTCCTAGTCGACGTGATCCAATTTTCGACAGTTTCAATATGGCTCCTTCCTAGCATTAACTTTGACTTATAAAAATCAACTTTTCACACATTGGCTCCGGTTTCCCAAAAAACCCTTATTTTGGAGGGTGCCTCTTAACTTATGAGAGTATTTTCATTTATCACATGCACTTGAATTCCTTAAGATTTTCCAAGGCAACAACAGGGAAGGAGGATTCTTGAATAGACCACCCATCCTCTACTAAACCAACTATGACTATTGGAAAGTTCGTATGGTGGTGTTTATCAAATCCATAGGCAGGAAGGCCTGGAAAGATGTGGTCAAGGGATGAGATCCACCAATGGTTATAGGTATGGATAGTAAAGATACTGATGTTTTGAAGGTTGAGGAAGACTAGAATGATAAAGATGAAAAATCATCAGAAGGAAAATCTAAGGCCTTGAATTCATTGTTCAATGGAGTGGATAAAAACATATTCAGATTAATAAGCAATTGTACAGTTGCGAAAGAAGCTTGGGAAATTTTGAAGACTGCTCATGAAGAAACCTCCAAGGTAAAAATATCAAGACTTCAAATTCTTACCACTCAGTTTGAGAACTTAAGAATGAAGGAGGATGAGAGTATTCATGACTTTCACATGAATATCATTGAAATAGCCAATGCCTCAGGTGCTCTAGGGGAGAAGATGTTAGAAACCAAGCTGGTGAGATTCTCAGATATCATCCAAAGAGATTTGACATGAAGGTGGATGCCATTGAAGAATCTCAATACATAAACATCATGAAGGTTGACTGGAAATCAAGATCAAATATCAAGAACAAGTCCTTTGGCAAGTCATTCAACATCAACAAAAATTAGGATGTTAGAAGAATAGATGAGACTGATGACAAATCCAGTCAAGGAAGAGGTGTCCAGTGTTATGAATGTGAAGGGTTTGGGAACATAAGACTTGAATTCCCCACCTATCTTAATAATAAAAAGAAAGGCTTATATGTGTCTTAGTCAGAGGAAGACTCTGACAGTGATAATGAAGAGGAATCTGCCAAGCAAGTGTCTGCCTTGTCGAGAATTTGTGATTCTAATAAAGAAACAAATGGTGGAGAATTGAATTTTGAAAGAACTTGCTACTCTTTACAATGAGTTGTGCCTCAGAAGTCAAGAAGTAATCCAGTTGGAAGAAAATAAAAAGATCGTGATTGCTCAACTGGAGACTGAAAAAGTGGAGCAAGTGCCTATCATCTCTAATCTGGAGGCTGAAAAAGTATATCACATGTCCACCATCTCTTGTCTGAAGGGTGAAGTCCTTTTGCTCAAATCACAACTTAATAATGTGCTTGTTAAGATTATTAAGTATGAAAAGAATGCTGGAAAGGTTCAAGGGGTTGGCAATGCAAATAAATCTATAAAGAACAGAGGAGAAAGGCCCGAGGTTAAGTATGTATCTCCAAATAAGAAACAAGGGCAAAAGATGTTGAACCACATGTCTCAACATCAACATGGACAATAGAAAAGGTACAATGGAGGCATAAATCATCAATGGATATGTGATTATTATGGAAGGTTTGGGCATTTGAAATCCTTATGCTTCAGGTTGTATGGATATCCCAATCCTGTAACACATCATAGAAGAATAATGGGTGATGTTAAAGTCAAGTCTAAAAGGCCTTTCAAGAATGACACCTGTGGGCTCGTAGTTCACACCTCCTTCAGAGATTCTATAAGAGAGGACTGGTATTTTGAAAGTGGTTTTTCTAGACACATGACTAGTGTTAAGAAATAACTTGTGAATATTAAACAACTTTCCTTTAGTTATGTCACCTTTGGAGACGGTTCAAAGGGTGAAATAAGGGTTATAGAAAGATGAACTCCATTGGGCTTCCAGATCTCAATAAGGTGTTATTTGTTAAGGGACTGACTGTTAATTTGATAAGCATTAGTCAAATGTGTGACCAAGGTCTCAAAGTCAACTTTACTGCTTCTGAATGTCTGGTAACTAATGAGAAAAATGAAGTGATCATGAAGGGAGTCAGATCAAAAGATAATTGTTACTTATGGATCCCTCAAGAAACAAATTGTTCCTCCACATGATTGATGTCAAAAAAAATTTGAGATGAAGTTGTTGCAGAAAAAGCTTGACCAATTACTCCTAAAAGATATGAAGAAATTCCAATCAAAGGAAGATGCCAGAGGTATATCCAAACTCTTGAAGGGCAAAACTTGTGGTGAAGATTAAGTTGGGAAGCAAACTAAGATTCCTTTTCAAAAGGTGCATAATCATATTACTTCCAAAAAGGTGGAAACTCTTCATATAGCACTAATGGAACCTAAGCAGGTTAACTGTCTTTGTAGAAAGAAATATGTTGGTACGTTTGCCGATGATTTTTCAAAATCTGCTGATCATCACTTTTAAATAAAATCCAAATGGCATTGGAATTCTTAAGGACTTATAGTAATTACTGATGGGGGGGAATGTAACAAATTCTCTATCCCTCCTTACAGTTCCTAAAGGATGGAACAAAAGATCTCTGCAAAGGGCTGAGTTGAAGAAGATCTTTTCTGAGGTGATGACGAGTGAAGTCAGTGATGTCACTCCTAAAACTTGTGACAAACTCAAGGAGTTCAGAAGGTTCTTTGATAGAGGAAAGGGGAAGAGGAGCATCAGAAGACGATCATGACTATCTTGTCCCATGGATATAGTGTTCCTTTACTACTATTATTGATGGTGGTTTGAGTGTGTGAAAGATGTCTTATCAGATGTTACAACATCTTTTCTGATGTATGATCTTGAGAAGTTCACATTGGTTTATTGCTTCTGGATTTTCTCTTGAGGGGGAAGTTTTATTGTCTAAGGACAAGGGAAAATGGTAGAGCACTAGTATGAAGAATACATCTTCTATAAGTGGTTCATCACGAAGTGGTTTTGTCATCCATGTTTTGACTGGGTGTTTGTGCATGGAATTCTCGGAAGTAAGTACATTGGGGTATTCGTTATGAAATATACCATTGTACGAGCTGGTGTTGGAACATCATCTTAAGGCTTCAGAAGCAAGGAGGAGCTTTATCTTAGGTCTCTCTAGTCATGATTGCTATCTTCAAATAAATCTTCTTTTTGGTGTCTATTTCCTCCCTTGATGGAAAGATAGCAGTTGGTGAAACTACTAGAGTAACTCGTTTGGTCAAGTTTCCTGAGGCGTGTCAATGGATAACTCTTCTCTGTGGGTTTTTTTTCCAGCTGTGATTTTGGACTATGGTTAAGATTATGGGCAATCTGATCTCTCGATGACTTTGTAGATGTTAAAGATTGAAAGCTCAACCGGGTGTCATGACGTTTTATTTTGGAGAAATCAGTTCAAAGAATGAGGTATGTTGGTCATGACGTGTTGTGATACGGTGGGAGAACTGAATTGGTTATTTTGCGTTTGGTCGCAATTGTTGCGGATAGTAGGAGTCGCCACCAACTTTTCTTTTATCCAATAAAGGAAAGGGTGAAAAGAATAGGAAAGACCTTTAGAGATTTATTTTTGAGTTTGGAGGGTAGGTTATGAAAAGGGAAGGTATTAGCACCCTTTTCATCCGTAGTTATCTACAGGCTCTTAGTTGATTGCTAGACTACTTTTGCTTTGTTTGAAATGTGCTTTGTGGTGTCAGTTTGAAAATATTTTGAAAATGGCTTTGTTGCGGAAAACTTTGTAATGATTCTTATCTCTATAAGAATGCGTACAAAGTATTGATTTTGAAAATATTTCAAAGAGATGTTTGTTTTTGAAAGTGTATGTGTGGAAATGGTTTTAGTTTGTGAGCAAGCAACTACGAGCATCCTACCTACTCAAAAGGTCTTTGTTCTTTTCCTTCTCCTTTAGATGTTGCTATCTTACCATTGATTGGTAAGAAGCCCTATCATTGGATGTGAAGGGACGGGCGTGGGTCAATCATATAGTCATAGAAGGCAACTTATGAGACGTTTTAGCAATTTTCGTAAGGGACTAGATCATCTATCAAAGGCAACATCAAGGGACATCGAGGGACTATGATCTTTTTATCAAGGGTCTTTGCTAAAACTCCCATATTCGAGGGACATGACTATTTTCCGAGGCAACAAGCGAGGTTATCCTAGAGGTGTAAGTGTGCAAGTGTTTATTTTTCATGCTTGATTTTATCTTGAATTAGGGTTTTCTAAGTATTGATTTTATCTTTTCACACAAACCCTAATTACTAACATTTATATAAAAGCGATAAATTGCGGAAAGTAAATTTACTACGCTATTACATCATTTGGGGATGGGGTGTATAAATTTACAAATGGGGATTGTAAGAAATTAAATCCTAATTATCTATTACAACTATATTGAATTTGAATAAATGTACAAGAATTGAAATGTAGATAATGTACAAGGCATGAATGAAAAGAAAATGAATTTTGTTTTGATTTTGTTAAGGAAAGATTTTGGCCTATTTAACTCAAAGGGAATTTAATTAAATTAAATAAAAATTAAGATTAAGTTGAAGAAAAGAAAATAAATAGGAAAATGTTTTTGGTCTTTTTTCATTGTAAGAAGTTAAATAAAATAAACTAAATAACTTAAATATATTTTTGGTGTTTTTGAGTAGAAAATAGTTTTTTTTGTATTTAAAACAATTTTTGTATAGAAAAACAGTTTCATGCTTGGGCCCAGGGCCTATTTGTTAGTCAGTAAGCAGGGGGGTTCATAAAATAGAAATGCTAAGGCCCAGCCAATGGAGGCCCAGGCGCGCTTCCCGCAAACAAAAAGAAATGAGAAAATATGGAAAAAATGACAAAAGATCTCGCTGGGGCTTAAACCCAAGACCTTCTAGATGGCAAGGCTTTAGCGCGTGCTGTTTGTACCACTGGGGTGGTCTGTTTCATCCTTTGTTATATAGCTTGCACTAAATATAAACTGAACTCAGTTCTAAATATTTAAACATGGCCTCATCTTCTTCCTTTGAGCGCAGGAATGCGTGACTCCAATGTTTGAGCTTCGAAAGGCTTAGTTTCTAGCCAAATCGAAATATGTAAGTATCAAGCCTGCCTAAAGTTTGAAAATGAATCTAACCACATAATTTCAAAAGTTATGGGTCAAAGGTTAGCATGAAATACCAAAACTAAGACCTAATTGTTCAGAGATGAAATTTTTAATGTACAAGCAATGAATCAAAAATATGGACATGGTCAACTTCTTAGACATGGTATCTACATTTTTCCTTCACAAAGTATATACAAATGATGTTTGAATGAAGAGTTCTAAGTTTTAGAAAACTTACCTTTTGGAGTGAGACTTGAGGGACTTCGACGGAACCTCCAGGAACAGTTTGATGATGGATTAAGCCTGGTTCGATCTCCCTTGAGCTAGTGGGATCACTATGTTGCTTTGAAAAAAAGTCACTGAATTGAAGGTTGGTATATGGAAGTTAGGAGTGAATCGAAAGGCTCACTAACTTCCTTGAGTGGGTTTTTGAGGGATTTGGGAATGTTCCAAGGCTGGTATATAGAAGCTAGGGGGATGAATTGAAAGGCTCACTAACATAGGAAGGGATTTGAGATTTTTGTGGGTAAGGTCAGGATGTGCCAAGTTTTATGCTTGTGTGCAGGTCCTGAGTTTTTGAGAGTTTGAGAGTGTTTGATGATTTTTTTCAACACAACAAAAGTCTGGCCCCTTGATTTGAAAATGGTCTCTATTTGAAAAGTATGGCCCCTCGAAGGAATAGCCTGAACGAGATTTTGAATTTGAACTGTTATCTTCAGCCATTCCTTTCGATCTACTTTGAGAGCCCAATATGATTCATGGAAACTATATGGGGCATTAAAAGTCCAATTTTACTTGTCTAAACCCAAACCTTAATTTGAGCCATCAGTGTTGAGGAAGTATCAGGAGCTGATCAAACCTTTTGCAGTCTTGACCCAGTAGAAATCTTGTGAGAAACTTCTTGAGAAATGAGAGGGAAAATTTTGGGGTACAACAACTGCCCCCGTTCAATTTTCTTAAACCTGAAAAGCGAGAATGGCATGTCGTCGTTCGTAGCTTGAAGGTAGAAGATGATTAAACACTAGAGTGCCCAGAAATTTGCACTCGACTATGTGTCAGTTGACTGTATAGGGAATGGGCTTAAAGATGCCATTTGGAGAGATGATTGAGAGTTGTAGGATATGGAATTATAGATGTCATCCAAAGGTAATTGTTGATTGAAATTAGACCAAGTCTAAACTTGACTGTAACTGAGAGAAGTATCAGAATAAATCTTTGGTTGATTTAACTCTGAATGATATGCTGGAATGGACCCGTGTTAAGCCGTGTCTGGAAATGTATTAGAAGGAATCTGTGTAAGATTGCTTCAGGATAAATCCGTATGAAACTGTATTTGGAGAAGGAACCCATGTAAGATTGCTTCAGGATGAATCCGTGCGAAACTGTGTCTGGAGGTATATGAAAAGGAATTTGTGTAAGATTTCTTTATGATGAGCCCGAATGAAGTTGCATCTAGAAATTTATGAGAAGGAATTTATGTAAGATTGCTTTATGATGAGCCTGTGTATGGGTGCTTTAGGAGATATATGAGAGGGAGCCTGGGTAGGGATGCTTCAGGATGAGTCCGTATAAAACTTCATCTGGAAATGTATGAGAAGGAACCTAGGTAGGGTTGCTTCAGGATGAGTCAGTGTAAAACTTCATCTGGTAATATATGAGAAGGAACCTGGGTAGGGTTGCTTCAGGATAAGTCCGTGTAAAACTTCATCTGGAAATTCATGAGAAGGAACCTGGGTAGGGTTGCTTTAGGATGAGTCCGTGTAAAACTGCATCTTGTAATTCATGAGAAGGAACCTGAGTAGGGCTACTTCAGGATGAGTCCATGTAAAACTGCATCTGATAATTTATGAGAAGGAACCTGGGTAGGGTTGCTTCAGGATGAGTCCGTGTAAAAATGCATCCGGGAATTCATGAGAAGGAACCTGGGTAGGGCTGCTTCAGGATGAGTCCATGTAAAACTGCATCCGGGAATTTATGAGAAGGAACCTGGGTACGGTTGCTTCTGGATGAGTCAGTGTAAAACTTCATCTGGAAATATATGAGAAGGAATCTGGGTAGGGTTGCTTCAGGATGAGTCCGTGTGAAATTTCATCTAGAAATATATAAGAAGGAGCCTGGGTAGGGCTGCTTCAGGATGAGTCTGTGAAACTTCATCTGGAAATATATGAGAAGGAACCTAGGTAGGGTTGCTTCATGATGAGTCTGTGTGAAACTTCATCTGGAAATATATGATAAGGAACCTAGGTAGGGTTGCTTCATCTGGTCATGTAGATAGTTGCTCTGCCTTATTTCAGGAACTAATCTTGGACTTGTTGAAAATTGTTGATGATAATTATCGGTTGATTGATCTTTCCTGAAAAGGTAAAGGTTTAGCTTTATGCAATGTCATGTTGTATGAGATTCACTGTGTAATGGTGTTCTCAACATAAATAAGATTGTGCTATATGCGTTTCGTATGCATATGCTATGAATATTGTTGAAACGTATCTTTGTCTTGGAAAATAAATCCTTGACAAATGCTGGTGAGCCTTGAGAAATGAAATCCCATACTGCTGCTAGGGAAGAAGAGTATGCTACTCTTCAGACCTTATTTTAGGATGTTTCCGCTGGGGATTCCTATTCTGTTGTTTGAGGAGAACTTCACTAGGGAATGTTGACTTTGCTTGAAGGAAACTCCATGGAGAGTGTTGATTTCTTCTTGGGAAAAGAGTTCAGGAGTTTTAGTTGTTTGTTTCTCTACTGGGGAGTTATCTCTTGATTGGAGAGAATGGAAGTTAACAAATTGTTGGGGATAAATAAGTTAACTGTTATCTGGTGGGATTCCAGGCTTCGCAGCAACTCACTGGGGATAGTGGAAAACTCTACTGGGGAAGAGGAGCTTTTGAACTGTTATCTGGTCGGGTCCAGGCTTTGCAACAACTTTCTGAGATAACAATGACTCTGTTGACGACTTCACTGGGGATCAGGGGTTGTGGTCCCTTAATTTGTAATAGTCTGAGAGGTAAACTCAAGCTGGGGAATCTATATTTTGTTGGGGAAATAAACCCTGTTGAAGAGAATATTTGACAAACTGTTGGGGAGGTGTTTTCTTTTGGCAGAACTCCTCGAGGATTCTTCTTGAGACCAACTCAGTTGGGGGAGAGGTTTTCTGGAGACTGAAACTCTGGCTGAGGATTGCATGGATCCAACTTCATAGATATCCATGAATTTGGACTTGTGGGGTTTGTACTCTTATTTGTGAAGATTATTCTGTGGGGATAACCTTATAGAGGTGACTCTGGAGACTTCACTGGGGATCACCTTATGAAGGGGACTTTGCAAGTTTCGTGGCACTGCCGGAAAATTTTGTTTGATTGTACGTACTCCTTTGATGGGATTCATGTTTAATGCCCCAAGTGATTCAGATGCAGACCTGCCCTTGGCTATGAGAAATTTCTTGGAACCTCGACTTGACTGCCCCGGATGGGTTGGACAATAATCATGTTACACCCCTTGATTATGGAAGATTTGTCATTGGATGTGTTTTTCCATTTGAAGTGAATCTGTTTATTGAGAGAGTTTTTCGTTCACTGGATATTCATGGTGTGAATTTCTCTATTGTCAAACGATTAGCTATATGCAAACAACAGTATTCAAACAATGCAAAGTTTATGTTTGTCTTGAAGTTTGAAAATGCATTTTTAGCAGATAAAAGAATTTTGTAAGAATGTGAATTCAACTCAGGATTTACAGTAAATCCTTATAGGAGTCAGGATACCTTTTGTAACAGTATGCTTTCGAACTAACCCATGCTTTAATTAAGACATTTAAAGGGTTGTAGCGTGGCCTAGTTCACGGTTTAAGAAACAAAGGACAAGGCTCAGAGTTTATTTGTACCCACCCGTTCTTCATGATGTTCTCCAATCCTAAACTCAGTTAATTGTGCGTTTGAATTCCTATTGAATCTGGAATGTTATTTTGGTGATGGTTCGGAAACTTGGAAGTTTATTTGAGAAGGCAGACATTTTTGCAACATTTTTCATGTTGTCGAGGATTTGTAGTGACCTCTTTTTTGATTTATTATCCCTGATTTTTGCCTGATTATTTTGAGATTACAGTCAGCGGGATGCCCCAGTTTTCTTAAGCCTCCTTCGTAGGTTTTGACTTAGTGGGCTTTTCTTTTGAGAGATAATGACTGCCTATTTTACGGGGAACCACCATCGTCTTTTGATTCAGAAGGATATTTTTGATGTTATTTGTCGGGTACAAAGTGAAAACTTGCAACCGAATGCACATTTGGATTAACTGAGAAACTAACCTTGCCCCAGGTTTTGATTAAAGGTTTCAATTTGTGTGAAAAAGAAAACTCCTACTTCTTTGGCTCAAAGGGGTTGACTAGGGGTCATCTTCCTTATAACTTCAGTGTTTAGGGATTGAAAGAACACATGTACATCATCAGCAAAGTCTGTTCAAAAGCATATTGTATGAGATTATGGTATTGTTTTCGTCATCCTCCCTCTAAAAGATTTAGACTTGAGTTGAGAGTTGAATATCATATAAAAAGAGGTAAAAGCATAATTTCAGTATAGTGAAAACGGATGGGGTAACTCAAGGAAAATATATGCAATGCATTAATAAGAATAACCAAAGTCTGACATAAGGACAAATGTTTAAGCAAACAAAGAAATTATGACTGAAAATTCGAATGAACAAAAATTTCTCCGCCTAAATTTGTCACTTCATATGGTGTGCCTTTGAGGGGTGACAAAAGAACTCCAGTTGACCGTCTTGTGTAAACTCCAATGCTCCTTCGTCGACCAGGTCTTGAATTTTGTATTTCAACATCCAACAGCTATCAGTATCATGCCCCAGATTGTTGGAGTGATATGCACACCTTTCATTGGGATGGTAAGTAGGAGCGGAAGTATTAGGATTCCGAGGAGGATCCTTTAATGTGACCAAATTCAACTTCAACATGTGTTGCAAGGCTTGCGACATCGGTATGTTGAGTTTGGTATATTGCATATTGAATGTATCCCGCTTATGCCGATTACCCTGTCGTTGTTGGCGGGGTTGTTGTTGAGCTCGTGACGTGGTAGCAATTTGGAAAGGTCTACTCTCCACCAAGCCAACTTCTTGTCTCTTCGGGGACTGATCAATGACTTGATCCCCAACATCGACTATTTGTTTCATACGGTTGCATCCATCTTGATGGAGCTTGTTGACAAGGGCTCTCAGCTCTTCTTGTCCCCGAGTCAAGTTTTGGATAAGAGCTATCTGGCCTACCATCTGTCCCATCATCTGGATTTTCATGGTTGCCACTTCAGTTTGCAACTGTTCCAACCGGTCATCCTTGTTTTCCTTAGGATTCTTCTTGGTCATGCCCTAATGAGGAGTTCTTTCACTTCTTCTTGCCCCTTGGATAGGTTCAAGAACATTTCTTGAAGCTGGGCATTTTGGGTCTGAAGATCCTTGATAGTCTGTTCTAGATCCATCTCTACTGAAATAAATAGTAAGTAGATGAGAAACCTGTGTGGGGAAAACCTGTCATGGTATGATGCATGATATGTGGATGCAATGTTTTCAAGAATCTCGCGGGGTAAACACAAGGAGATGTTAGAAGTTGAACTTTGACCACAACTTTGATTGGAGAACTTCGTATCATTGAATGTCCTTCCACGAGAATCAAGCTCACCATGTCAAGTGGGTCATAGCCCTTGACTCTTGTTATCGTGTTTTGGTCTTTGACAGTGTTTGGTTAGAGGAAAATGAATCCTCTTTCCCCTTGATAGATGTCTGGTTCAACATAAACTTACATCACAGGCCCTTGAGATCCTTGTAATTGTTATTGAAAATGCTATGATATAATGTCATGATGTTATGTACAAGTGAACAAAGCAAACAAGTCTTTATGTACAAATAATCATATACAAACAAAGCACACAATTCCTTAGGTTTAGGCTTGCATGGAGTTTATAGGTAAGTACTCTCTTGAAGTTTAGTCGGCTCAACCTGTCCTATTAATAGTAATTAGGTTCTAGGGGATCTCAATATCACTGACCCTTCTTTTAGGCATTGTCTTAGCACAATCAATCTTTTCTTATGGCTGAGATATCCCAAAAGTCCGATCTCAATGAGTGTAGTATCGAGTATCAACCAATCTTTAGCTTTACACCAAAGTCGGCTATCTCACTACTTCCTAATGGCCAAGTTGTTCAATTAAGGTTCTATGGTCAGTTATTACTTCATGACACCGCTCAGCAGCCCCGTATTCTCCTTGATTCAACACAAGGGATACCGGTACCAACAAATGTGTCACACTAACATAGACATTGCTTCAACCATATCGATCTACACCGTACAAGTTCCACAATCTATTGCTACTTACCTAATGGTGTTCCCCGATTCGGGTAGAGGATCAATACAAACCCAAACAAGGACCCATAAATGTAAAGCAGACCAATCAAACAATGAAAGTTATTAAATGTGATCTAACTCTAAGGTAACCCCACTTTTAAGTTTTAATTCCCAACAGATTCGCCAGTTCTGTGATACGGTGGGAGAACTGACTTGGTTGTTTTGCGTTTGATTGCAATTGTTGCGGATAGCAAGAGTCGCCACTGACTTTTCTTTTATCCAATAAAGGAAAGGGTGAAAAGAACAGGAAATACCTCTAGAGATTTATTTTTGAGTTCGGGGGGTAGGTTATGAAAAGGGAAGGTATTAGCAACCTTTTCATCCGTAGTTATCTACGAGCTCTTAGTTGCTTGCTAGACCACTTTTTCTTTGTTTGAAATGTGCTTTGTGGTGTCAGTTTGAAAAAAAATTTAAAATGGCTTTGTTGCGGCAAACTTTGTAATGATTCTCTTCTCTATAAGAATGCGTACAAAGTGTTGATTTTGAAAATAGTTCAAAGAGATGTTTGTTTTTGAAGGTGTTTTTTAAAGTGTATGTGTGGAAATGGTTTTAGTTTGTGAGTAAGCAACTACGAGCGTCCTACCTACTCAAAAGGTATTTGTTCTTTTCCTCCTCCTTTAGATGTTGATATCTTACCATTGATTGGTAATCGTTGGATGTGAAGAGACGGGCGTGGGTCAATCATATAGTCATAGAAGGAAACTTATGAGACGTTTTAGCAATTTTCATAAGGGACTAGATCGTTTACCGAAGGCAACATCAACGGACTACGATCTTTTTCTCGAAGGTCTTTGCTAAAAGGCCCATATTCGAGGGACATGACTATTTTCCGAGGCAACAACCGAGGTTACCCTAGAGGTGCAAGTGTGCAGGTGTTTATTTTTCATGCTTAATTTTATCTTGAATTAGGGTTTTTTAAGTATTTCTTTTATCTTTCCATATAAATCCTAATTACTAGCATTTATATAAAAGCAATAAATTGCGGAAAGTAAATTTACTATGCTATTACATCATTCGAGGATGGGGCTGTACAAATTTACAAATGGGGGTTACAATAAATTAAATCCTAATTATCTATTATAACCATATTGAATTTGAATAAGTGTATAAGAATTGAAATGTATATAATGTATAAGGCATGAATGAAAAGAAAATGAATTTTGTTTTGATTTTATTAAGGAAAGATATTGGCATATTTATCTAAAAGGAAATTTAATTAAATTAAAGAAAAATTAAGATTAATTTGAAGAAAAGAAAATAAATAGGAAAATGTTTTTGGTCTTTTTTCATTGTAATAAGTGAAATAAAATAAACTAAATAAAAATATATTTTTGGTGTTTTTGTGTAGAAAATAGTTTTTTTTTGTATTTAAAACAATTTTTGTGTAGAAAAATAGTTTTATGCTTGGGCCTAGAACCTATTTGTTAGTCAGTAAGCAGGGGGATTTAGAAAATGTAAATGCCAAGGCCCAGCCAATGGAGGCCCAGACGCGCTTCCTGCAACCAAAAATAAATGAGAAAATCTGGAAAAAATGACAAAAGGTCTCACTGGGGCTTGATCCCAGGACCTTCTAGATGGAAAGTGTAATACGGTGGGAGAACTGACTTGGGTGTTTTGCGTTTGTATTTGCAAATGTTGCGGTTTAGCAAGAGTCGCCACCGACTTTTCTTTTATCCAAAAGGAAAGGTGAAAAAGCATAGGAAAGACCTTTAGAGATGTTTTCTTGAGTTCGGGGGGTAGATTATGAAAAGGGAAGGTATTAGCACCCTTTTCATCCATGGTTTTCCATGGGCAGTTAGTTACTCGCTAGATCACTTGCTTTTGTTTGAAATTGTGCTTTGTGTTCTTTTTGAAAATATTTTGAAAATGTGACTTTGTAATGATTCTCGTTTCTATAAGAATGCGTACAAAGTTTTATTTTGAAAATAGTTCAAAGAGGTGTTTGTGGGATGTGTTTTTGAAAGTGATTTTGAAAAGGGTTTTCTTTGTAATGGCTCTCGTTTCTATAAGAACACGTACAAAGTGTTATCTTTTGAAAATGTTTCAAATGGAAGTGTGAGTGTATAAAATATTTTTGTTGTGAGCAAGCGAGCAACTAGGAGCGAATCTACCTACTCAAAAGGTCTTAAATATGCTTTTCCTCCTCCTTTATATGTTGCTATCTTACCATTGATTTGGTAAGAAGCCCTGTCGTTGGTTGTGAAGGGACGGGCATTGGGACGTTTGTATAGTCAAAGAAGGTAACCCATGGAACGTTTTAGCAATGTCGTTTAGGGACTAGATCGTTTTACCGAAGGCAACATCGAGGGTCATCGAGGGACTACGATCTTTTTTATCGAAGGGTCTTTGCTAAAACGTCCCATATTCGAGGGACATGACTATTTTTGGTAGGCAACAACTGAGATTACCCTAGGGGTGCTCGTGTGCAAGTGTGTTTTATTACATGCATTTAGTCTTGATTAGGGTGATCTATTTGTTGGTTTTAGTCTTGCCATACACACCCTAATTACTAACAATATATGAAAGCAATAAAAGTGCAAAAAATGTAAAGTCCTATGTTATTACAATATTTGGGGATGGGGTATACAAATTTACAAATGGGGGTTGCAAATAAAAATAAGTCCTAAGTTACTATTACAACCATATTGAAATGTACAATATAAGAAAGAAATGGACTTGTTTTGAAAATATTTTTTTGTCTTAAAAAAAGAAATAAATTAGTTAATAAAAGAAAATATTTTTTGTCTTTTTTATATTAATATTAAAAATGATGAAACAGGAAATAAATGAAAGACAGAAACAGCGTGCTACTGCAAGCAAAACAAACAGGGATCATAAGTTCTGAAGCCATGCGCATGATGACTCAGAAAGAAACGTCAGTGGGTATCAGAGGTTCTGATTGGTACACTCTGAGGTCCTGCAAGAAATGTTAGAGTAAAAACACAGAAGTTCTGGATTGCTATGTGCTGAACTTTTGAATGTCAGAACAGTGAGAAAACCTTAGAAGCTCTGCGTGTCAAAATAGTAGGAAGAACTCAGAAGTTATGTATGGTGCTAAGACAATGAACGAACAGTCAGCAGTTCAGCGTGTTATCAATGCATGAAAAATCAGAAGTTCTAAGTGTTAAAACAGTGAGCGAACATCAGAAGTTCAGTGTGTTTAAACAGTGAGGAGAACTCAGAAGTTATGTGTTGTGCTAAAGTTGTGAGTGAACATCAGAAGTTCTATGCTATATTTCAACTCTTAATCAGCACATCAGCAATTTATTCAGTTCTTAATAAACAGCAAATCGGAAGGATAATAGCACAATAGCTTATAGAAGTTATAATCCTAAATCTGAGTCTAGCCCTAATCAAGAAGTTCTGATCCATAGTTTTTCTACTTAAGCAATGACATGTACAACATTAATACTATGATATTTACATGTTAATGATGTTCAGAATGAAAAACAAGCAAATTCAGAAAGACTTACCTTGAACCTGGAGTGTGCTTAGAGCTTTGAGTTGCTGCCTTTGGATGTTCTTGAATTAGCAAGAGTAACGGAAGAGAAAATGCCAAGTTCTTTGATTCAAATGGAAGAACAAAGGTTTTGGTTTTCTGTTTGGGAAATCTGGATTTTTATGAAGGGTTTCACATGTTTCTTTTTCTCTTTTGATAGTTCTCTCTTTCCAAAAGCCATCCCCTTGAACGTGTGATGGCGACAAGTATTTATAGGTGAATTTGTTGTGATTTTTGGGGGAAAACAAATAGGATTCAAACCTTTTTGGTATATTGTTCCATTGCTTTTTAATCACAGTTTTCATATGCTAATTTGATGCAAATATGGGGTTTGAGAAAGTGCAAGCGTGGACTGGGTCAGTAGCAATTTGGAGCGTTGTGGCAGCTGGTTGCAGGACTGTGCCATAGCAGGGAAGCAGGTTACTTAAACGAGGTTTTTGGATTTGGTGATGTTCTGATCGCAGAAGATCAGAAGCGTAACCTCCATGTGCTGAAGAGTCACGTTCTGATGGATAATTATGTTCTGAACCATGTTTTCAATTTCTAACTGCGCTTGCGTAGAGGATGAAGAGCCATGTTCTGATTGAAGGCTATGTTCTAAATCATGTTTGCAACTTCTGACTGCACTTGCATGGAGGCTGGCTCAGAAGTTCTGAAGTATCACATACTCTTAACACTTCGAAAATTTTCTAAATGTTTAGAAAATTTGATTTTTCCAAATTAACTTCTGACTCCTGATTTTTGATGAATCAATCTCATGTCTTGATGAAATAAAATTGTTGAAACTTGATTTGATCTGAAAGTCAAAGTTTGACTTTTCAGTGTGCTTTTGACCATTTTGCCCTTATGGATGATTTCCTTGAAAAATTGCAGTTCAAGGCTTGGAATTGGATGAAAGGAAACTTGAGGATCCAGGGTGATTCCTTGAGAAATGAGAGGGAAAATTTTGGGATACAACGGCTGCCCCTGTTCAATCTTCTTACACCTGAAGAGTTAGATTGGTGAGTCCACCATTCGTGACTTGAAGGTGAAATATGATTGAACACTATAGTGCCTAGAAAATTTGCACTCGAAGATGTGTTAGTTGATTATGTAAAGAATGGGCTTAAAGATGCCATTTGGAGAGATAACGGATAGTTGTTGGAGGTGGGCTTAATGATGCCATCCATAGGTGATTGTTGAATTGTTTTTGAGAGGGAATCTGAACGAGTATCAGAATAATATCCATAAATGAATTGTATCTGACTCGTATCTGTGAAATATGATAAAGGAGTGTCAGAATGACATCCGAATCTGGATCGTATCTGGACTATATTTGAATGAGTGAGAGAATGACATCCGGATCTGGATCGTATCTGAATTGTATTTGAATGAGTGACAGAATGACATCCGAATCTGGATCGTATCTGGACTGTATTTAAAGGTTGGGTTGTTTGATGATGAGTCCATGTAAAACTGCATCTTGGAAAGGAGGAACCTGTGTAGGGTTGCCTGATGATGAGTCTGTGTAAAACTTCATCTTGGAAAGAAGGAACCTGTGCAGGGTTGCCTCAGCTAGTCAAGTAGATAGTTGTCCTGTCTGGTTTCAGGTATTAATCTCTGACCTGAGAAAGAAAGATAGTTTTCCTGGCTTGTTACAGGTGTTAATCTTCAATCTCTTCATGTAGATAGTTTTCCTGTCTTGTTACAGGTATTAATCTACAATCAGTCGTCCACAGATAATTTTCCTGGCTTGTTACAGGTATTAATCTGGAACTTGAAAAGGTTGGTTGATGAGATAGTTGTCATGTATGGTTTTAGGTATTAATCTCTGACCTGAGAAAGAAAGATAGTTTTCCTGGCTTGTTACAGGTGTTAATCTTCAATCTCTTCATGTAGATAGTTTTCTTGGCTTGTTACAGGTATTAATCTACAATCAGTCGTCCACAGATAGTTTTCCTGGCTTGTTACAGGTATTAATCCGGAACTTGAAAAGGTTGGTCGATGAGATAGTTATCCTGTCTGGTTTCAGGTATTAATCTCTGACCTGAGAAAGAAAGATAGTTTTCCTGGCTTGTTACATGTGTTAATCTTTAATCTCTTCATGTAGATAGTTTTCCTGTCTTGTTACAGGTATTAATCTACAATCAGTTGCCCACAAATAGTTTTCCTGGCTTGTTACAGGTATTAATCTGGAACTTGAAAAGTTTGGTCGATGAGATAGTTGTCATGTCTGGTTTCAGGTATTAATCTCTGACCTGAGAAAGAAAGATAGTTTTCCTGGCTTGTTACAGGTGTTAATCTTCAATCTCTTCATGTAGATAGTTTTCCTGGCTTGTTACAGGTAATAATCTACAATCAGTCGTCCACAGATAGTTTTCATGGTTTGTTACAGGTATTAATCTGGAACTTGAAAAGGTTGGTCGATGAGATAGTTGTCCTGTCTGGTTTCAGGTATTAATCTCTGACCTGAAAAAGAAAAATAGTTTTCCTGGCTTGTTATAGGTGTTAATCTTCAATCTCTTCATGTAGATAGTTTTCCTGGCTTGTTACAGGTATTAATCTATAATCAGTCGTCCACAGATAGTTTTCCTGGCTTGTTACAAGTATTAATCTGGAACTTGAAAAGGTTGGTCGAGGAGATAGTTTTCCTGTCTGGTTTCAGGTATTAATCTCTGACATGAGAAAGAAAGATAGTTTTCCTGGCTTGTTACAGGTGTTAATCTTCAATCTCTTCATGTAGATAGTTTTCCTGGCTTATTACAAGTATTAATCTACAATCAATCGTCCACAGATAGTTTTCCTGGCTTGTTACAGGTATTAATCTGGAACTTGAAAAGGTTGGTCGATGAGATAGTTGTCCTGTCTGGTTTCAGGTATTAATCTTTGACCTGAGAAAGAAAGATAGTTTTCCTGGCTTATTACAGGTGTTAATCTTCAATCTCTTCATGTAGATAGTTTTCCTGGCTTGTTACAGGTATTAATCTACAATCAGTCGTCCACAGATAGTTTTCCTGGCTTGTTACAGGTGTTAATCTGGAACTTGAAAAGATTGGTCGATGAGATAGTTGTCCTGTCTGGTTTCACGTATTAATCTCTGACCTGAGAAAGAAAGATAGTTTTCCTGGCTTGTTACAGGTGTTAATCTTCAATCTCTTCATGTAGATAGTTTTCCTGTCTTGTTACAGGTATTAATCTACAATCAGTCGTCCACAAATAGTTTTCCTGGCTTGTTACATGTATTAATTTGGAACTTGAAAAGGTTGGTCGATGAGATAGTTGTCCTGTCTGGTTTCAGGTATTAATCTCTGACCTGAGAAAGAAAGATAATTTTCTTGGCTTGTTATAGGTGTTAATCTTCAATCTCTTCATGTAGATAGTTTTCCTGGCTTGTTACAGGTATTAATCTATAATCAGTCATCCACAGATAGTTTTCCTAGCTTGTTACAGGTATTAATCTGGAACTTGAAAAGGTTGGTCGATGAGATAGTTGTCATGTCTGGTTTCAGGTATTAATCTCTGACCTGAGAAAGAAAAATAGTTTTCCTGGCTTGTTACAGGTGTTAATCTTCAATCTCTTCATATAGATAGTTTTCCTGGCTTGTTACAGATATTAATCTACAATCACTCGTCCACAGATAGTTTTCCTGGCTTGTTACAGGTATTAATCTGGAACTTGAAAAGGTTGGTCGAGGAGATCGCTGTCCTGTCTGGTTTAAGGTATTAATCTCTGACCTGAGAAAGAAAGATAGTTTTCCTGGCTTGTTACAGGTGTTAATCTTCAATCTCTTCATCTAGATAGTTTTCCTGGCTTGTTACAGGTATTAATCTACAATCAGTCATCCACATATAGTTTTCCTGGCTTGTTACAGGTATTAATCTGGAACTTGAAAAGGTTGGTCGATGAGATAGTTGTCCTGTCTGGTTTCAGGTATTAATCTCTGACCTGAGAAAGAAAGATAATATTCCTATCTTGTTACAGGTGTTAATCTTCAATCTCTTCATGTAGATAGTTTTCCTGGCTTGTTACAGGTATTAATCTACAATCAGTCTTCCACATAGTTTTCCTAGCTTGTTACAAGTATTAATGTGGAACTTGAAAAGGTTGGTCGATGAGATAGTTGTCCTGTCCGGTTTCAGGTATTAATCCCTGACCTGAGAAAGAAAGATAGTTTTCCTGGCTTGTTACAGGTGTTAATCTTCAATATTTTCATGTAGATATTTTTCCTGGCTTGTTACAGGTATTAATCTATAATCAGTCGTCCACAGATAGTTTTCCTGGCTTGTTACATGTATTAATCTGGAACTTGAAGAGGTTGGTCGATGAGATAGTTGTCCTGTCTTGTTTCAGGTATTAATCTCTTACCTGAGAATGAAAGATAGTTTTCCTGGCTTGTTACAAGTGTTAATCTTCAATCTCTTCATGTAGATAGTTTTCCTGGCTTGTTACAGGTATTAATCTATAATCAGTCGTCCACAGATAGTTTTCCTGGCTTGTTACAGGTATTAATCTGGAACTTGAAAAGGTTGATGGTAGCCATCTGTTTATTGACCTTTCCTTAAAAAGGTAGAACGTTAGTTGTATGCAATATCGTGATGCATGAAATGCATGTTGTCATGATGTTCTCAAAATAAATGAGATTGTGTCGTATGCACTTATCATGCATGCAAATAAGATGTATGAAATGTGACATGTTTATTGAAGTGTATCTTTGTCTGGGAAATAAATCCTTGACAAATGTTGGGGAGTTGTTAAATCCTGGACTGCTGTTGAAGAGTTGGTGTGTCTTCAAACTTTACTTAGAATATTTCCACCGGGGATTCCTGTTTTGTTGTTTGAGGAGAACTCTGTTGGGGAATATTGAAAACTCTGTTGGAGAGTGTTGATTCCTGCTTGGGAAAAGAGTTCTGGAGTCTCGATTGTCCGTCGATTTTCTAGGGTCGAAGTTGAACTGACATCTGGTCGGGTCCAGGTTTCACAGTAACTTGCAGGGGATTGTAGAGTAGTCTACTGGGGAAAGGGAGTTGTGGTCCTTTGATTTGTAGTTGTTGGAAAGGCAAACTCAAACTGGGGAATCTGTATTTTGTTAGGGAAATAAACCTTGTTGTCAGTCTGCTAGAGAGGTGACGACTTCGTTGGGGAAAGTCTTTGAGGACTCTTGAGGTTGTCTCAGCTGGGGGAAGGTTTTAAGAGATTAAACCCTTGCTGGGAGTCATCCTATGAGAAGTATTTTGGGGAGATTTGTCATTGCCCCTAGTAGCAAGTGTTTGTGGCATTGCCAGAAAATGTTTGATTGTATGTAACCCTTCACTGAGATTGACGTTCAATTCCCCAAGTGACGGAGATGGAGACTTGCCCCTGGTTACTCTGCACTTTGAGATATTTCTTGGAATCTTGACTGGACTTCCCCAGGTGTGTTGGATAGTGACATGTCATGTCCCCCTGTTGATAGGAGATTTGTCAATGGAAGTGTCATCCTACTTGAATTGATTTTGTTCACTGAGAGAGATTTCATTCACTGGATATTCGTTGTGTGAATTTCTCTGCTGTCAAACAAATATCCATATGCAAACAGTGTGTGATACGGTGGGAGAACTGACTCGAGGTTTTAAGTTTGTGTTTGCAAATGTTTCGGTTTAGAAAGAGTCGCCACCGACTTTTTATTTTATCCAAAGGAAAGGTCAAAAAGCATAGGAAAGACCTTTGAGATGTTTTCTTGAGTTCGGGGGGTAGATTATGAAAAGGGAAGGTGCTAGTACCCTTTTCATCCATGGTTATCCATGGGCTCTTAGTTACTTGTTTAGATCACATGCTTTGCTTTTTAAATTGTTTGAAATGGTGCTTTGTGTGGTTTTGAAAATATTTTGAAAAGAGGCCTTTTGTCTAGGCAACCTTTGTAATGATTCTTGTTTGAATGTATACAAAGGTGTTTGTCTTTTGAAAAATGTTTCAATTGTTTGAAAGTTTGTTTTTTGGGAAATGTTTTGAAATTGTGTGTTTTGAAATTAGCAAGGATGTTTGCAAGTTTTGATCAAGTAACTAGGAGTTGTCTACCCTACTCAAAGATCTTTCCTACACATTTTTAACCCTTTGACATTGTTGTTTTACCATTGTATTTGGTAAACAACCTTGTGTTTGGATGTTAAACGGGACACGCGTGGGTCATTGTATGGCCATGATAACAATGTTGCCAAGTATCTTAGCAAATTTTTTTGAGGGACTTGATCATTTTTGTATAGGTAACCAAGATAGTGTCATCGAGGGACTATGATCTTTTTGTTTTGATTTTGTTTTGCCAAGATACCTAACATGCATACCATGGCCATTTTTAAGGCAACAAGTGGATGAAACCCTAGGGGTGCTTGTGTGTATTGTGTTGTCATTTTTCATGTTTTTTGTCTTGTGTTTAGTCAAGCTATTTGTTTGATTTTGGTCATTTGCATACAAACCCTAATCTTTCTATCATGGCATATTTGAAAGCAATAAATGCGTAAAAGTAAATTTACGACTATTACAACATTGATATGGGGAGGGGGATACAAGTTTGAATAGGGGGATATTTACAAGAAATTAAAACTCTAAGTCAACTATTACAACCAAATTGAACTATTTTTGTACCAATAAATAAATGGGCAATTATTTAACTATGCAATATAAATATGCAAAAAATGTTTTTTTGGACTTATTTTATGTATGTAAAAATAATTTATTTAATGTATCAAAAATAAGAAAATAAAAGATTATTTTTATTAAGGGTGGAAACCCTAATTTGTTTTAAGAAAATATATATATTATAATTATTTATTTATGTACAAAAAAATAAATAAAATATTTACAAAAATATTAAAAATGAAATATGTGAGAAAATATTATTTTATATGTATAAATAATAATAAAAAATGTAAGTATTTTAATTTTATTTACAAACTTATTTAAGAAAATAAAAGTATATATTATTTTTTAACTATTCTTATGCCAAAATAATAATAATAAATAATAAAATAAAATGTGAAAATTTAAGAAAATCTTTTTAGTGATTTTTTATATTTAGAAAAAATAATAAAAGTCAGAAATGAAAATGGAAGTGAAAAATATAAAAAAAATAAAACAATGGGCCAAGGGGGTGTAAACAGCAAGCTAGGGGATGTCAATAGCCAGCCAAAGCAAGCCCAGCCCAAAGTCCAGCTTCATCCCTGTCCTTGAGACTGAAACACGCGCGCCATAGTTCAAATCTCTATCTCCTGCATTTGTGCTTAAAAACCAAAACTTGCAACATGAAAGTTATAGAGCATGATCATACGATTCTAACCATGTAAAAAACTTAATCTAACTCTCAAAGACCAGAGAGAATTTCTCTGGCCCTAATTTCTAACCTAGTTTTTTCAAAAAGTTCATCATTCAAATTCTCCCAGCTCAGTTAACTTAAATGAATTCTATGCATATGTACAGCTCAAGGGAAATGAGGACTACATTTTTTATTCACAAACCTAAGCCTAATGATTCCTAAAAAGAGAGATAGAAGTTTGAACTTTACCTGTTTCAGTCAGGCTCGAGTATGGCAATGTAGGGGTTGTGAGTGAGGCCTGAGATACTTGTGAGCTTGCTTGAAGTTCCTTTGAGCTTTCCCAATGCTTAGCTAGCTTTGAACTTGCTTGAATCTATCTATAGAACTCAACCTGCAAAGTCAGAATTCAAAAATGGTGAAGTGTGTAAATGGAGTTACAGTGACTTGGGAATGGTTGGGATAACTTAGGTATGTTATATGGAGTGTGTTGGAACTGATTGCAAGCAAAACGCACGAGGGGATTGTGATTTGGAAATCAAAATGCAGAAACTGCCCTGTTTTGACAAGAACTTGTGTTTTGGTGTTTTGGAAGGTTTGAGGACTTGTTAGCTCGTGTTTCTGGCGTAGTGTGATATGTAAAACTTGTTTGAAATGTTTACAAGAGTTGGTTATATCAGATTGAAGAGTTGTGGTTATTTTTGCAAGTTGACTTGGTTTTGAAGTAAAAGTGAGAATTGGCAATGCTATGGCTGTACTGGCTTGTACTCTAGCTGCTCAAAGTTGGTGAACTTCGCCTGACATTAGGGAGCTTTGTTTTCAGCAAAAGGCTTGGTGTATGGCTCAAGAAATACAATTTGACATAAAGCATGCTTTATGTAAATGGCATTGTTCACTTTTTGCCAAAAATGGATAAAACCCTTTTGTAATCTTCCAAAGCTCAGAACAATGCCTCTAACCAATGTGTTTGCATTCAATTTTTGAGTGTGGAAGGGTTTAAGGACCCGTAAACAAGTACAAACATGTTTGGGCAGAATTTGCAACTTGTAGCAACATGAAAAATACCATGGACAAAAGTGAGAAATGGCCATTTTCTTTTCTTCGATTCTCCCTAACCATAAATGATTTTGGAGAGTTCTTAGACATTTTGGAAAGCTTGTAACATGATCTACAATCCATCTTTGAAATTCATTTTGAGATTCCAATTGGATCTATGTGAAAAATTTCCATGAAGATGGGTCAAAATCCTGCCTAAACTAGGGCAAAAATTCACCAAGTTAAAAGTTTCATGGACCCTTGTTCCAAAAATAATAACTTGAAATCCAAGCATCTTTTGGGAAAACTTTGTGAATAAAAGTTGTAGATTTTGTGGAGGACTACAACTTTCATGTTGGAAGTTTTCTTTGAATCCAATAGCATCATGGTGGCAAAGTTGGGAAAAAATAAGAAATTTTCATAACTTAGAAAATTTCTAAGTTATGAAAACTTTCCATTTTAAACCCTAATTTTCAGAATTAGGTTTCTTGGTGAACAAGTTTCATTTTTTGACACATCTTGATGAAAAATGACCATTGGCACTTGATTTTGACCAAAAAGTCAAAGTTTGACTTTTTAGTGTACAATTGATTTTTGATCAGTTGACTGGAAAATTCATCTGTCAATCCAATGCATTTGAGATCTTTTGAACCTTGTGATTAGGTCAAGATGGTGCCATTGAGTCCTTGAATCCATGCTTGAACCCAATTTTCCATTGGCTAGGTTAAAAATCAGAAATTGCCCTTCTGCAGTCAAAACCCTAAAAATGACCATTTTACCCTTTTGATGATTCGATCAAATTTCTTGAGGAGTTGTGGTCCAGACTTGATCAAATGGTTCATATGAGTCTATAATGTTGATGTGGATCAAAAATTATGAGGTTTGACTGTAAATTAGCCACATTTGACTTTTTCCCCAATACAGTTGATTTCTAGGTCAACTGTCCAATTGACTGGGCAAAAATTTGATTCAAGGCTTGAAACTTGATATGAGCAATCTTAGGAGTCCAATATGAAGCATGAAAGTCACATTGAGCACTAGAAGTCCAAAAATCCTTGTGCAAACTCAAACCCTAATTTCAGGTCAACAGTGCAAGGAGATGTCTTGAGCAGAGCAAACCCTAGCTTGGTCTTGAGTTCAAAGAGTCTTGTGAGGGGAAATATTGATAAAATGAGAGGGAAAATTTTGGGGTACAACAGCTGCCCCTGTTCAATCTTCTTGAACCTAAAGAGTGAGATTGGCGAGTTTGCCTTTCGTGACTCGAAGGTAAAAGAGGATTGGACACTAGAGTGCCCGTAAATTTGCACTCGTCAAAATATAGTTGGGAGAATGGGCTTAAAGATGCCATTTGGAAGTGTGAATCTTGTTGGAGATGGGCTTAAAGATGCCATCCAAGAATGTTTGTTGAAAATCAGGAGAATGAGCGCCAGAATGGTATCCGCGTCTGGAGCATCTCTGAGCTGGGGATCTGAATAAGAAATAGAATTGCATCCGTGTCTGGAGCGTCTCTAAGCTGTTTTCTGAGCTTTACATCTGAATAAGCAATAGAATTACATCCGTGTCTGGAGCGTCTCTAAGCTGTTTTCTGAATTTTGAATCTGAATAAGCAATAGAATTGCATCCGTGTCTGGAGCGTCTCTAAGTTGTTTTTTGAATTTTGAATCTGAATAAGCAATAGAATTGCATCCGTGTCTGGAGCATCTCTAAGCTGTTTTCATGATTGTATATTGGTAGCTTGTTAATCTTATCCTGAAAAGGGTAAAATGTTAGCTGAAACACAAAATTATGTTGCATGAAATGTATGATGCAATATATGTGTTTTATCAATGTTTATGATATATGAATGTAATGTATGCGCATGTAAGCTGATTAGCTGTCTTGATGGGGAAAATAAATCCTTGATAGTTGGAGATAATAAAATCCTTGACTGCTGCCAGGGAAAATAAATCCATGACCGCCGTTGGAGATTCAAAATCCTTGACAACTCGCGGGGATTATCAAAAACTTGACAACTTCTGTGGGGATGTGAGAATCCTTCACGACTTTCTGCTTGGGGAATCCCAAGAAATTTGATGACTATGGCTGGAGATTACACAAAGGGAATCCTTACTCGGCTGGGGAATAGGGAAAACTTCTGTTGATCTCTACTGGGAATCGTACAAAGGAAAACCTTGATCTGCTGGAGAATAAGGAAGACTTTGATGGCTTCTGCGAATAACTGAGAATGAGAATCTTCAATCTGCTAGGGGAATTTGAATCCTTGGGGACCTCAAGCTGAGGAATCAGGAACGAGAATCTTCGATCTGCAGGAAAATAAAAAATTCTGACAAATTGAATGCTGGGGAGAAATGAAGACTTCGACAACTTCACTGGGGAATCGAGAATGAGAATCTTCATTCTATTGGGGAGTAAAAACTCTGTGGGGAGTAGCTATACTGCTGGAGAGTAAGTTCAAGACTCTGGGGGAAAAGGCTTATTCCTGTTTGGAAAAAGTTCAAGAGTTTGGGTTGTATGCCAAACTACTGGGGAATTATCTTAGGTTGGGGATAAGACAAAAGTCAACTGTTATCTGGTTGATTCTCAGATTTTAAGACAACTTGTTGGAGAATCGGGGAAAACTGAATGGTTTCCGCTGGCGATTGATAGTCTTAGCTCCGCTGGGAATCTTAATGACATGCTGATTTGATTGTATAGGGAAATTTGACTCTGTTGGGGAAGAAAGTTTCATCTTCGTTGAGGGTCTGTAGTTCAAAGTTTTGCTCCGCTGGGGATTGGGAGTTTGAAAACTTAACTCTGGTGTGGATTTTGAAATTTGACTCCGCTGGGAATATGCATTTCAAGGTTTTAGCTCCGCTGGGGGATCCAGATGATATGCTGCAGGGGATTTCTCCCGGAATAGCCTAAAGACGTCTTCCTATACTTTCAACCTATCAGTAATTATTCTTTCCCATTTTGTTTATTTGTAAACATGTGATTATATTCAAATGCATATGCTTATTAAATAAATCATTGGACATTTTCAAATAAAACACAAGTGTAAGAAAGAGAGAAAAGGCAAATAGTTTTCTGCACTTTGAAGTATCTTTGTATTAACTTTGTGTAAGTATTTTGTACAAAGGAGACAGACATCCTAGTAAGAGAATGTTGTCGTAAAAATGAGAAAATTTATACAAAGAAAGATGGCTATGTGTAAAAAATTCCATGGGGTTCCCATTCTACTATAGCCTTCATAATTCTGAATATCTTGTCCATTCGTTGCTTCGTCCGAAGATGATTGAGTTAATCAGAGGCCAGGAGCTTGTCTGTGAAGAGATTGTCCTTAAAGTGATCCGACGAGACATAGTCATACGCTTTAATTCCCTAACTTTTGCCTGGATCGCCCTTTCGGGTTTTCGATCCACCGGGAAACCCTTTTTTCCCAAGTCACCCTTTCGGGTTTTCAACTTGCCGGGTGTACATATTTTTTTATTTATCCCTAATTTTTGCCTGAACCGCCCTTTCGGGTTTTTGATTCAACGGGATGCCTTTTTTTGCCTAAGTCGCCCTTTCGGGTTTTTAACTTACCGGGTCGTTTATGAGTAGTATCTTTTGACTATGTCTACGTTTGCAGGGTGCGGCAGGTCGTCACCGTCCATGGTGGTTAGAATCATTGCCCCACCAGAAAAGATGTTTTTGATCACAAATGGTCCTTCGTAGGTAGGAGTCCATTTGCCCCTGGGATCACTTTGCGGCAAGATGATCCGCTTGATTACAAGATCCACGACTTGATATACCTGGCGCCTGACTTTCTTGTTGAAAGCCTTGATCATCCATTTTTGATAGGTTTGACCGTGGCAAACAACAGTAAGTCGCTTTTCATCAATCAAGTTAAGTTGATCAAGCCGGGTCTGAATCCAATCTTCTTCACTCAAACCAGCATCCTTCATGATTCTCAAGGAGGGAATCTGAACCTCAATAGGTAAAACAGCTTCCATGCCGTATACCAAAGAATAGGGTGTTGCCCCAGTTGATGTTCGCGCCGTGGTACGGTACCCGTGCAGAGCAAATAGTAACATCTCATGCCAGTCCTTGTAGGTGACTATCATCTTTTGAATGATCTTCTTGATATTTTTGTTCGCATCTTCGACAACACCTTTAATCTTTGGCTGATAGGGAGATGAATTGTGATGTTGAATCTGGAACTGCTCGCACAAAGTGGTGATCATAGTGTTGTTCAGGTTTGTACCGTTGTCAGTGATGATCCTGTCGGGGATACCGTAACGAAAAATGAGGTTCTGCTTGATGAAGCAGGCAACAACATTCTTTGTAGCGGATGCGAAGGAAGCTTCTTCGACCCACTTGGTAAAGTAATCAATGGCCACCAGGATGAAGCGGTGTCCATTGGATGCTGTAGGCTTGATCTCTCCAATCATGTCGATTCCCCACATAGCGAATGGCCAAGGAGCTGTTAGAACATTGAGAGGAACTGGAGGTATGTGTACCTTGTCCGTGTAGATTTAGCATTAGTGACAAGTACGGGAATGTTGATGGCAGTCAGCTTCCATGGTAGACCAGTAATAGCCTGCCCGTAGAATCTTCTTAGCCATCGTATGACCGCTCGAGTGGGTGCCAAATGTACCATTATGCAGTTCAGCCATGATTTGCTCAGCTTCAACCTTGTCCACACAACGGAGCAGGACGCAATCATGATTGCGCTTGTATAGGATACCATTGCTCAGGAAGAACTTGGCAGAGAATCTCCTCAAGAACTTTTTGTCGTTGACTGAAGCTTCTTCAGGGTATTCTTGCGCCTCGAGATACCTTTTGACTTCATGAAACCAAGGTCGGTCCACTACTTCTTCGGTATTAATCTCGTGACAATGTGCAGGTCCGTCCATTCGCTCGATGGTGATTTGGGGAGCCTCATTATCCCAGTTAAGTTTAAACATGGATGACATCGTAGCTAGAGCATCTGCTAGTTGATTTTCTTCTTGCGAGAAGTGATCGAAGGTAATCTGCTCGAAATAAGGTAGTAATGTCAAGACATGTTCTTTGTAAGGGATGAGGTTGGGATGTTTAGTGTCCCACTCTCCTTTGATCTGACTGATGACCAAAGCTGAGTCTCCAAACACAACCAAAGATTTGATTCCCAAGTATATTGCAGCCTTGAGTCCAAAGATGCAAGCTTCATACTCGGCCATGTTGTTGGTGCAGCTGAAGCAGAGTCTGGCGGTGAAAGGCATATGGTAACCTTGTGGAGAGATGAGCACAGCACTGATACCTTTGCCAAGTGCATTGGAGGCACCGTCAAAGTACAGGGTCCATCGAGATCCTTGTTCAAGTCCGTCATACGGTCCGTTATCTTCAATGTTGTCCAATGTCATAATGTCCTCGTCGGGGAAGTCAAACTTCATGGATTGGTAATCTTCGACAGCTTGATGAGCTAGATGGTCAGCTAGTACACTCCCCTTTATAGCTTTTTGGGTCGTGTACTGGATATCATACTCAGTGAGGATCATTTGCCATCTAGCTATTCTTCCAGATAAAGCAGGCTTTTCGAAGATGTACTTGATCGGGTCCATCTTAGAAATCAGTAGAGTGGTATGAGTCAACATATACTGCCTTAGCCAGCGAGCAACCCATACCAAAGTGCAACAAGTTTTCTCGAGCAGTGAGTAGTGGGTCTCACAGTCGGTAAACTTTTTGCTAAGGTAATAAATGGCATGCTCTTTTCGGCCAGACTCGTCATGTTGGCCCAGTACGCACCCCATTGAATTATCCAAAACAGTCAGATATATGATTAGCAGCCTTCCTTTGACGAGTGGCATCAAGATAGGAGGTTCTAGCAAATACTCTTTGATTTTATCGAAAGCAACTTGACAGTCATCATTCCATTTAACCACCTGATCTTTCTTCAACAGCTTAAAGATTGGCTCACAGGTAGATGTTAGGTGAGAAATGAACCTAGCAATGTAGTTTAGGCGTCCCAAGAAACCTCTGACTTCCTTCTCAGTGCGAGGGGCATGCATTTCTTGTATAGCTTTGACTTTGGCAGGATCAACCTCGATGCCTTTGTTGCTAACTATGAAACCCAAGAGTTTATCGGACCTGACTCCGAAAGTGCACTTGTTAGGGTTTAGTCTGAGCTTGTACTCCTTCAACCTGATAAACAACTTTTGCAGATGGTTGAGGTGTTCTTCTTCTGTATGTGAATGGGCTATCATGTCGTCTACGTAGACTTCAATCTCATGATGTATCATGTCATGAAACAAAGCTACCATGGCGTGCTGATAGGTTGCCCCGACATTCTTCAGTCCGAATGGCATCACTTTATAGCAGAAGGTACCCCACTGTGTAACAAAAGTAGTTTTCCCCATGTCTTCAGGGGCCATTTTGATCTGGTTGTACCCTGGAAATCCATCCATGAAAGAAAATACCTTGTGCTGAGCTGTATTATCAACCAAGATGTCAATGTGCGGTAGTGGAAAGTCATCTTTAGGGCTAGCCCTGTTTAAGTCTTTGTAATCCATGCACATTCTGACTTTGTCGTCCTTCTTAGGCATGGGCACAATGTTAGCATCCCATTGTGGATAGGATGTAACAGCAAGAAACCCAGCATTGAACTACTTCATCACTTCAGCTTTGATCTTTTCAGACATATCGGGCCTCATTCGGTGGACTTTCTGTTTAATTGGTGGACAGTCTTCTCTTGTAGGGAGACGGTGAACCACAATATCTGTATCGAGTCCCGGCATGTCTTCGTAGGACCAGGCGAAGATCTCAACATATTCATTCAACAGCTGAACTAAGCGCTCCTTGACACTTGGCTCAAGGTTGGCACCCACTCTGACCTCTTTTCTGTCTTCGTCAGTACCCAAATTGATTGTCTCTAACAGCACTTCATGGGGAAAAATAGCCCTTTCTTCCTGTTGTAGAAGTCTAGCCAACTCTCCCGGCACTTCACAGTCTTCATCACCTTCGTATTCGGCATGATTGACCAGATCTTCAGAGTCACTGAAGGCCATAGCAGAATTGTTACCCATGGAATCCGGAATGGAAGGGTACCTGCATTTTGTGAGTGTGGGTGTGTGTAACGGATAGCCACCTTTAAACAAATAAATGTAAAAGGAAAGAAAATGAACACAAAAGTTTAAATGTGAAAACGTCCATGATTCATTAAAATGGCATATGAAGATGAAAAATCAAACCCTTACAAATGGGCCTATATGCCTCGGGTAAGGCATATGGCAAAAAGTGTACGAATTGTTTAAGAATTATTACAGACCAACATAAATGTTTGAAAGATAAATTACTGATTTATGAAAGTAATGGGAACAAAGTCCTTTGCCTCCCAGTTGTTCAGCCCTCCGTCAACAGTTGGAAAGATCCATTCTTCAAAATTGCTCTCCTCTTCATTGTCCTCTAAAGCATTGACCCCATGATGAGTGATCTTCACTGGTGGCCCTCCAGCCCAGGAGCGGCGCACAGCCTTTTGAGCAGAAGTAGTGAAACCCAAGCCGAATTTATCTATCTTGAAAGGAAAGTCTGGTAGCTGACCCCATATTGTGCTTCCTCCTTCTTCAATCACAGCCTTCGCATCTTTAAGGGATGACATCCGAGACACAGGTTTGGTAATCAAAGGTACAGAAGACACTGTCTTGGTTGCTGCAACTTCAGGAGAAACCTCTTCAAAGTGCTGAAAGGGGGTCTCGATGAATTCACCATCCAATTCAACATAGCAGAATGAATTTAGATGGCTTATCATATACTCCTCTTCACCGTTAACTGTTATAATTTTCCTCTGGACTGGGTACTTGAGAATTTGGTGCAGAGAAGAAGTGACGGCTCCAGCATTGTGGATCCAGTGTCTTACCAACAAGCAAGAATAGGAGGGACGGATGTCCATCACATAAAATGTGGAGTTGAAAGTTTTCGTTCCCACTTTAATCGGGATGTCCACCTTCCCGTGGACCATCCTTTTAGAACCATCAAAGGCTCTGACAATGATATTGCTGGGCTTCAGAGTTAAACCTTCACAGTCCAATTTGTCCAATGCTTTCTTCGGCAAGATATTTAAAGACGACCCAGTATCAACCAGAACGTGAGCTAAAGTAGTCCCTCTGCATTCCACCGAGACATGCAGCGCGTCATTATGCTTTCTCCACTTAGATGTTAAATCGGAATCGGAGAAGCCAAGACCATTGTCATCTATTAGTCTAGCTACACACTCCTGGAACTGGTCCGCGGAGGTTTCCTGAGGCACGTGGGCCGTCTTCAAGAATCTGATCAAAGCTTTGGCATGAGCTTCGGAACAAAGCAATAAGGCGAGCATAGAGATTTTTGAGGGGGTTTGCCCCAGTTGTTCCACAACATCATGGTCTCTTTTCTTAATTATTTTCAAAATATCTTCAATTTCCTTTTGAGTGGTCTCAGGGATGACCAAAGGCTGAGCCCTCATCCTGACGGGCGCTTCTTGGATCCCCTTCCCTTTATCAGTAGCAACAGTAGAGGGTACAACCACGGGAGTCACAACTTCTTCAATAACTGGAGATATGTTGACCGGTACAGGAGTAACCTTAGGAGCAATTGACGGTCCGAAGACTTCCCTTGGAGGAGCAATCTCCGGAGAGAAAATTCTTCCACTACGGGTGATTTTACTCGTTCTAGCAATATTTCCAATGTCAGGAGTCTCTTCATCAAAACTTTCTTCATTTGATTCAATCTGCTTAATACCGTGGTAGAAGATCTCTCCCCCATAGTTCCACGATATTGATTTGTTGGACTTGTACGGTATAGGCCCCGCCATAGTTATTTTCAGAGGTACAATCTTTGGATCGGATGTAATCTTAACAAGTCTTTTGGAGACCTTGGAAAGATTGGCGGATATGGTAATTATAGCAACATCATTGACATGAGTCGGTGTAACAGGAGTCTTTTCAAAAAGGATTTCTTGATTATCCATTAGGCGTTGGATGTCTAACTTCAACAACAGACAGTCGGATGGTAAGGATGAACAAAGGTAGCAATCTTTTTCACATCCTGGGAAAATCCCAGCCTTCAACAGATTTAACTTGATTATCGGTAACGGAGTCATTAAATCATCAACAGTAGCAACATACAGATCTTCTTCAATAGCATGGGCATTGTGGCCATGCTTTGGCATTGGAGCAGAGACCGCGTTCGGATTTTCAGGGGCTTCGAATTCCACTTCCTTAGCGTCTATTAAATCCTGGATCTTATTCTTGAGGGCCCAACAATTGTTGGTGTCGTGCCCCAGGCTGTCTGAATGATAAGCACATTTGGCGTTGGGATGGTAATGTGGTGACGAAGTGTTAGGGTTTTTTGGTGCCTCCCTCAAACTGGCAAGGTTTAACTTCAAGAGATGGGGTAGAACCTGAGTAGGTGTCATGTTTATCCGGGTGTATTGCCGTGTAGGCCTTTCCACCCTTTGCTGGTTGGTTCTGGGTTGATTATTTCGAGGATGATCAAATGCAGACTTCTGGATCATTACAGCCCCTACCGCTGTCCGGCGCTCAACTCTTCCCTGGCTTCTTTGAGAGTAGACAGCTGAGACTTCTTTCTTTGCTGGAAAAGTCTTCTTGATGGCAGCGGAAGCAGATGCATCTTTTTTAATTTTACCGCTCTTGATTCCGACTTCAACTCTTTCACTAGTCAGAATTAACTCGGTGAACCCCGCAGACAAACTTCCGATCAAGTGATTAAAGAATGGATCTGACAGGGTCCCCAAAAACATATCCACAAGCTCTCTCTCAGATAATGGTGGCTGCACCCTTCCAGCCAAGTCCCTCCATTTCTGGGCATACTCCTTGAAGCCTTCATTAGAGACCATGCCCATACTCTGTAATTGAGTACGGGTTGGTGCTAAGTCCGCATTATATTGATATTGTCTGTAGAAGGCAGCAGCCAAATCCTCCCAATTGTGCACATCAGGCCTCTCAAGCTGGTAGAACCAATCCAATTGCGTCCCCGACAAACTGTCCTGGAAGAAATGTACCCACAGGTCTTTGTTAGAAGAGTGAGGTTGAATTTTTCTGACGTAAGATCGTAGGTGCATCTTTGGGAAAGACACCCCGTCGTAATTAGCAAAAATAGACACTTTAAACTTGGGGGGAATGACAATCCCAGAAACCAACCCTAACTCTTCGAAATCCAGCCCAGGCACCCTCTGTACCTCCATGGCTGCCAGATGCTCTTCCAGATTCTTATATTTGTCGTCTGTAGGAGGGTACTGCTGTTCAGAATAGTCTTCATCCTCTTTCTCTTCTTCTTCCTCAGACCCAGATGGCACTGCAGCTCCCTTTCCTTTTCCTACACCTTCATCAGATGTTGAGGGGAAGTCCAGGACCCTTCTAGTTTGACCTTCATATCTTCTACCCAAAGTAGCCACACCAACTCTTTTCTTTTTATTTTTCTCCTTTTCCTTCTCCAACAGAGCTTTAAGATCCTCCTGACCCTTTGCCAAGGTCATGAGTAGTTGTTGGAACTGTGAATTCTGCACTTGCAAATCTTTGACCATCTGCTCTATATCCATCTGGCTGAAATAAACAGCAGAGAGATAAGGAAACCTGGTGTGAAGACCTGTTTATGCATATGATGAATGAAATGTATTCATGTAATGTATTCAAGGATTCAGAAATTCAAATTTGTTTTAGACAAAAAGGAACACACGTCATATTAATAAGATAGAATTTGTTAGTACATCAATGCCCCATGGGCAAAATAATACAAAATTCTAAGGTAAAAAGACGTTGTGCATCCTCTTTGGTGCAATGTAGGTGTTGAGAGTCTTCTCTTCATGGAGTCGACGAGTAAGTTCTAAAACCTTCTTCTCACTAGCATAGAATTGGGCTTCAAAAGTATTGTGCTCTCCCTTGAGCTGTATCCAACTCCTTTGAAAATCTTCTAGTGATGTTGGCATGTCAGGATGCAGGAGGGTGTATGGAACCTCTCCTTCCATAACAGGCTCTTTGATCATAGGGAGAATGTAGGGGTAAGGCATCATAAGGCTCTGGGCACGGGTTCATACCCACTTGAGGTAAGGCTCAAGGGGGATGGAATTCTTGTTCCCCAGTGTCTTACTGTCTACCTTGTTGGGCATCCTCCAAGCTCGAATAAACCTTTGTCGAAGTCCTTGAGCGTCGTTGTCGAAGTCAAAAACCAAGTCTGGAATCAGCATGTCATGAGGGCCATCCCTTCGGGCGTATCCAAATTGTCTCAGAGCCAAGCATGGGTTGTAGGTAATGCCTCCCCTAATGCCAAGTAGTGGGACATTAGGGAATTCCCCACAACGATCAATGATGATGACATTTTCTCTGGACCGAGAGCACCAATGAACATTTGAATGTGTGAGAGTCATCAACCGTTGTGACCACCTTAAGCCTTGCTCATTCTTCAAGACTGACTGGGGAAGGTGAGAAATAAACCACCTTGCTAGAAGAGGAGTGCAGCACATGATAACACCTCTTTTCCTTATTGTTCGTGTGTGAAATGAGTGTAGGATGTCCCCAAGCAATGTAGGCACAGGATTCCGAGATATGAAAATCTTGACAACATTCACATCTATAAGCTGGTCAGGGTTTGGGAACAAGACCAACCCATAGATGAGAAGAGCAACGATCTCTTCAAAAACTTGCAGATCTAGAGAATTCCAGCATTCTTGTGCCTTCTCAAACAGAAACTTTGCCAAGAAACCCTTGACACCACTTTTGGTTTTCCAATGACCTATGATATCAGATGGTTGCAAGTGTAAGGCTTGAGCAACATCTTCAGGCTTTGGCTCTCTCTCTGTACCGTTGTAGGGTAGTTGATGGAGAATAGGAATCCTCAGGAGTTGAGAAAATTCCTCCAAAGTAGGCACTAGTTGGTAATCAGGAAATGTGAAGCAGTGGTGTAGGGGGTCAAAGAACTGGAAAAGAACTTTCACCATGTCTTCCTCTGTACTGGAGTTGACCAAGTTGAGAAGTCGACCGTGTCTTTTAGTGAATGGAGAATACTCTGGAATCTTGTAAGTAAGCTCCTTGAGTTGAGGAGGAATTCTCGCAAGGTTGACCTGGATTGTTTTCCTGCGGAGTGATTCCATAACTTACAAAACAGGAACAAAGATGAAGATCCAAACCCCTTGAAATGGTTAGTGGATGCACATGATGCTTCATGATGTTCATGATGTATGCACAAGTATATGTACAAGCAAGTCACACAAGTTCCTAGTTTCAGGCTTGCATGGGGTTTCATAGGTAAGTACCCTCTTGAAGTTTAGTTGGCTCAACCTGTCCTATAAATAGTAACCGGGTTCTAAGGAGCTCAATATCACTGGATTATTTTCTGTGTTCATTGTTTCAGTTTAGCCACTTTACTGGCGACCGAAATATTCCAAGAAAACAACCCTTAAGTATCGAGTATCTACCAACTTCGGACTGCACCAAAGCCGGTCATCTCACTACCCCTAAAAAGGCCAAGATGGTCAAGTAAAGGTTCTAAAAGTCCATTAGTGCTTCATGACATCACTCAGCGGCCCCGTATTCTCTTTGATTGACTCAAAGGCTACCGGTACCCACAAATATGTCGCACTAATATAGCTATTGCTTCAACCATGTCGGTATACCCCGCACAGATTCCACAACGTATTGCTATTTACCTATGAATGTTTCCCAAATCCGGGTAGAGGATTTCAAACCCAAACAATAGAACCAAATGTAAAGAAATCAAAGCAAACAAGGTAAGCATGTAAAGGTGATCTAAAACCTAAGGTAACCCCACTTTTAGATTAAATCCCCAGCAGAGTCGCCAGTTCTGTGATACGGTGGGAGAAATGACTTGAGGTTTTGTGTTTGTGTTCGCAAATGTTTCGGTTTAGCAAGAGTCGCCACCAACTTTTTATTTTATCCAAAGGAAAGGTCAAAAAGCACAGTGTTGTACCCCAAAATTTTCCCTCTCATATTTCTCAAAATATTGCAAGAAAAATCTCCAAGTTGCTCAAGTTTACTCAAGAGTGGGTCAGACAAATCATCTTCTAAGGCAGTCAACTCCAAATTAGGGTTTTGTGTTGCATCAAGATCCTTGAATCCAAATGACCTCAAGTTCTCTCCAATGTCCTAATATGTTCTCAAGATCATCCATGTCAAATTTCAAGCCTTGCAGAGGAAGTTTGCTCAGTCAATTGCTCAAAGGGTCCAAAGATCGACTATGCTAGGGCAAAAGTCAACTGTGACCCAAATACAGTCAAACCTCAATATTTTTTTGTCAACATTCTCATTTTGAAGGATATTTCATTATTTTATCAAGGGTTGATCATGATTCATCAAGGATTGCTCAAAATTCATCAAGACTCAAAAGTTGCTAAATTAGGGTTTTGCAGGAAAAGTCAACTCAACTTTGACCAAGCATAACTTTCTCATACTTTATGAGAAATGACCCATCCAAAGCTCATTTTGAAGAGGATGTAATTTCCTACAATCCATATTCATACCCCAAGATTAGAAAATTCACTCACAAGAAGTTATAAATTTGGACATTATAGGTCATTCACAAGAAGTTATGCATTGTTGAAGTTGGGCATTTTTGCAAAATTGCCAAAAGTCAACTATCCCCAAAAATTCAAATTTTGTCAAATGGGCCCATTCTTTTCCACTTTATTTGAACTTGCCACATTGCACATGTGTCCTAGCTTCAGCCTTGTGTCCATTTATCAATTTTATTATTTTATTTGATTTTTTATTGAATTATTTCATTTTATATCAAATTAAATAAAATAAAATCCAAATATTGACTGTTTGATATCTTTTTGGCCATTTTAGGACTTAATCATCATCATGATCAGCAACAAACTCGTATCAAGCATTCCATGTGCAAAAAGATTGGATTTTTGACAAATTAGGCAAGCTTTCAATGGTGGATCAAATCAAATCCCATGGCATTGATGTGCAAAGATTCAATCTACAAATGTTAACCTAACACATTCCATGATACATATACAAGCCAAAGCACACGAAATTGGGACCTAGAGGTTGCGAGAACACTGAAAACAAAACTTGGAAAAAGTGGTGAAAAGTGCAAAACTGAAATCACACTTAGAGGCGTTTACAGAAGCAAAACTCAACACCAATCGATTCCTGGGTGTCTACTCAACCTTCTGCAATCCAAAGCAAGCTCTCATACGCATCAAAACGCATTGTGAGTATCACGTTTCTTGGCCCTGTTTTCAAAATCGTAGCTCTCTATTTTTGCATCATTCTGGCAAATCATGGACATATTTGTGATGCTTCTGAGATTTCTGAACTTTTGGAAATATTTGATTTCATTTATATGGACAGTAACCCCATAGCCGAATCTAGGGTTTTGTGGTTTGTTTTTTGGGCGTTTCTTTTACAGGCAAAATTAGCTCCATTGATGGCCATGGACATGACCGGAAGAGAAGGACGAACACAACCATGGTCTTGGGAGGAGTTTTTATGGCCTAGATTTAATTTTGGGATTGACCTACGAATTTAGCTGCGGATCTAAATCCGCAGGTAAATTTATAGGGTTTGAAGGTCAGGGACGACAAACGTGTCTCCCTCTGATTGGACCATTCAAACTTTCGCGCACTTTTTTTTTTATTTTCTGGCAATATAACGCGTTTTGGCATATGTTTACCGTTGTTTTGGTAAACAACCGCTGGTCTCCAAAAAAGGTAAGTTTTTTGGTTTACTTGCGGGATCGACCAAACTAATCCCATAACATATGCCAATCTTTATGTAAAATGAGTGAGAAGGAAGAACGCACGTTCGACCCAGTGGAGAGATGTTTAAGATTGTTGAACAGTAAATGAAAGCATAAAAATGCAAGTAAAAGAAGTAAAAGAAGTAAAAGGTAACTTTGCAAGATAATGGTAAAGTAAAGTAAAAATACTTTTATTAAGTAAAAAGGGTGTTTCTAACGTACATTGCTCTGCTTTTTATCCTTTCTCACGCAGTAGTTACTTGGATAATATTTGAGAGATTTTGTACTATAAGTTGCACACACTAAAAATTACACAAACTTCTTAATTTATACTAAAAATAGGTAACCGTCGAGGGGACATTCTGCGCTAGGATGAAGACAAGTGTCTCCTGCATGCCTCTCGACCCATAGCCTTTTGCCACGTTTCCTTCCCTTAGATGATGATGAAAACCACCTTCCCCTCGAATAATTCAAATTTCAAAATGGTCTTCGTCCCATGTGCCAAGGCGCGAACACTTCCCTTCATTCGAAACAACCTACATCTGCCTCGGTCGAATGAACCTTTGGTCGAAGCTTTCTTATTATATCTTGGATCCTTTTCCTTAATTTATCTCATGCGTCAAATTACACCTCCTGGTGTAGTTCATTTCCAGTTGTTTGCTCAAAGAGACCAAATATAGCAAGTGTCGAATTTGGGACCCAACAAATTGCTCCCCAAGAATGTCTATTTTGACGCCCAAAGAAATAGCCATTCTTTGAACTTCCCATTCGACACTTGTCTTACCAGTTGTCCACCAGGCTTTGACGTGTACCTTTCGCCTTCCAACAGCTGCTATATTTGATAAAACCATCATTACTTTTTTCCAAAATGTCTCTTCAAAACTGTCGTTACCACGCTCGCCATGATGGCCTCGTTCCTATAATCTAGGCAAGCATGCCCCAACGTTTCCTAACGCCTGCACGGTAATCGTTTCCTGCCTTGCCACGTGCCCCACTACCTGTGAAACATTAAATGCTTTTGACGAGACATTTCCCACTTCTGAAGGCTATAAATACTTCCAAACTTCTCTATTTAGAACTTTTATCATCCTCAGCTTTTCCAAACCCCTTGCATTCTCACAACACTGTATTGTCACCTTCGCTCTTTCTCTTAAGTCTTTAACAATGGCCTTTCTCTCTAATTCCCCAAACAATCCTCAACCAAAGAATGTTAATGATGTTCAGAAACCACCAGAGATTTTTTCTATCAACCCTCCTTCTTCCTCGACTAACAGGTACATTGTTGAACCTATGGGAGAAGGGCGAGAAGCCTATGATTCTCAACTCCTTATTCCCGTCAGATATGGAGGAAAGATGTATGCTATGTCTGGCCCATTATCTTCATGTGCCGAAAATCCCTTAAAAAACAATGCCTTTTCCCTACACATCCAAGGCTTAAACCCATAGGTTGTGCCAAAAAACCTAGGGCAGATGCTGAAGATGCTACACCGGCTAACATGCAACATCCTCAAACTACTGATGATATCAACCTCCAGTTCATGAATAAAGTGAATCGCATCTTTCGATCAAGCCCTAACCTTTCTTCTGAATACTCCGACTGGTTGAATAAAATGGAGAGGGTGCAAGCTTCCATCTGGAAGGAGATGGGCATCTATGACTTAGTGATGTTGTCGAAGACAGGGTTACCTTATTGCCCCCTTATGCTGGTATCCTCATTGTACTTTTGGGACAGTTCACATTTCACCTTTCATCTTCCTTGTGGGATGGTGACCCCTACCTTGTTTGACATAGCTGCCATTACTGGTCTTCGACCCACTGGTGACTATTTCGACCCTGAAGACTTGTCTGAGGATCCCATTGGGTTTGCTGCTACCAAACCCACTTATACCACCTTCATAAACCACTTTCATGACAAGGCTTCAAATACTGTGTCGGAGGTGGAGCACATAGCCTTCTTGGCCATGTGGCTGTCTCGATTCGTTTTCTGCACTAAATCACTGCAGGTGACGAAAAAGATGCTAACGCTTGCAACACAGCTCCATCACAAATACCCTCTTTGCTTGGTCGAATTGATTCTGGACAACTTATATGAGTCCATCAGTAATGGTGTGACTCAACTTAAGGTTCTAGGAGACAGAGGAAGTTTGTTGCTATCTGGTCCCTTTTGGCTTCTGCAATTGTGGCTTAACGCCACCTTCGAATCCTTCCTCCCTCAAAAGAACAAGATCAATGAAGAAGCTCCTAAAATTTTAAACAGGAGAGTCGAAGGCACCGGGTTGGCATTGCTAACTCCTACTGATGAAGGCCAACAATTTCAAAAAGCCTTTACAAGCTTCGTAATGATGTTTACGAAGCGAAAAAGCTTTGATTCGACTATGGCTCCTTTTTCCAGTCGAAAAGTTGGCCCGGAATGGTTTACTAGACCATATCCTTCAGAAGAAGACGACGTGGCTGATGAGTTCGTGAGCATGTGGGAAGCGTTTCTCCGCCCCAGGATCATGCCTTTAAGATTTAAGAGCTCGAAGAACCAATTGATCTTAATTGCTTATCAACCCAATCTTGTCTCTCGACAGTTTGGCATTTCTCAATTGCTTCCTTCGCCTATATACCCTCGAGAGAAACTGCTACTATTTTATAATGCAGATTACTCAGAGGATGCCGCTACCAAGCATATTGGTAAGTATTCTGGTCGAACTACACTGACCCTGTTCAACTGTAACCTTCATTTTCTGAACTCTACCATTTCTGAGACATGGTGGAGACATTATTATGAGGAAGAGTTCTTCGACGAGAAGGACTTCGCCCACCATCTGCGTGAGGAATTCAAGCTGGTTCTCGACAGAGTCAAAAAAGGTATTCCTTTTTCCATCCCTTCGTTTTAGATTTGTTTTACCAACTCCTAACTAACCATAGCTGTGTTGCCTTTCATTTAGCTGTCAAGCGGGTTTCTTCGAAGAAAACCGCTGAGAGTACAAAAGGGGGAGACTCTGCCATCAATCCCTCTCCTAAGGTACTTACCTTTCCTTTTTTACCCTTAGTTTTATCTGACGTAGTTATTGATCTTCTCGACATGGTTTTTTATATGCTTAGAAATCAACCCCCAAAAATCAGAAGGTTCAAGAGATCCAAATCTCTAGCGATGAGGAAGAGGAGTCTCCACCTGTTCCTTTGCAGAGACGAAGATTGAAAAAACCAACTCCTGTTGTCGAAACCCGTCCAAAAATCAGGATTAAAACTACGGCGGGGAGGCTACCTCTTGTCATCATCAATGAACCCACTGAACAGGAGGTAATCTCCAGATTAAACAATCCTAGTGAAAGTGACAATTCTAGTCCTGGTGCTGAAATTCTAGTACAGGTATCCACTTCGACTGCTTGTTATGTACTTCTCACTCTCTCTTACTTTGTGACGCTTTTAAAAGCAATAAATTCTTTCTATTTTTCAGGACACTGCTGGCACTTCGACACGAAATCCTACTCATGTTGAGGACTCGACCACTTGCTTGAATAGTGACAGGATTCCTACCTACAGACCTTCTTCAGTAAAAGACTCTTTTGTGAGTTCAGCTGACGAAGTGAATCAGACTTCTGAACCCCAGCATGAAACCATAGAAGAAGTTGATGAAGAAGAAGCTGAAGGAAATCAAGAGGAGGTTAGGATTCCTATGGTCGAAGTTGAGACAGAGAGGGAACATGGGGAGATCCCAGAAGCTGAGGGTGAAGAAGCTCTTGCTGAAGGAAACCAAAATCCTCCAGGTACTGAGGCAATTCCTACTCAAGTACCTAACGTGGTTATTGCAGCCAATGCAAGCATCCCTTCGACGGGGTCCAGAACCAAAGAGGATTTGGCTTTACTGAAGCAATAAGATCCGTTAGGTTATTTGACTGCAATCTTGGAGGGTCGAGAGAGCTCCTCTGATCGTAGCGCCTCGACTACATCTGGCAGATCTACCTCGACTTCCCCTCTCGACGAAGCTCTTCAAAAGGTTAAAGCACAAATCTTTAAAAGAGATTTGATGTTAACTTTAGAGGGGGAACCAGCAACGCCTTCCTATCTGAAGACTATCTTAAAAGTTGTCGATCTTCTTATTGCCCCTCCAGATGTAGCCAGTGTAATCCTGGATTTACTTTCTATTGTCGAGCAAGTATCAGCAGACTTCAATCGTCAAAGACTCATTAATCGTTATATTGAGGAAGCCAATGGCCAAGTGGCTGCTGCCTGGCATGCTGCCACTGAATCCACTTCTAGAGTAAAGGACTTGTCGAAGGCCCAGGAGGCTAGGCAAAAGGAAGTCGAGGAGATTGATCAAGACAGTGTTCAGTTGAGAGCACAGATTGCAGAGTTGGAAGCAAAACTCGCTGCCAACGACAAAAAGAAAGAGGAGCTTCTTGCTGTGAACATTGAGTTAGAAATCCAAGAAGAATTGGCTGAAGGGTTAAGACATGTCGATCGAGCTCAATCTCTGGATGCTAAGCTCGAAACCCTTCACCAATTAAAAGCTCTCTGTGATCGAAGGCTAGAATTGCAACGGATCAAGTACCTCCAGATTAAAGCTAATCTTCCCTTCTGAATCTTGTTCCTCTTTCTTATGTAGTCACTTTCTGTAACAATTTCAAAGCCATTTTGGCCTCTTTAATGAAAATCATTTAAGCTTCCATTTTGGCATTCTTTATAATTAGTGATTATATATTATCTATTATCTATTTTTATCTCTTGAAGCATAGGTCTATATGTTTTCAAGTATTTACCATTTACCTTCAAGAGTCTTCGATCTCTGCTTAACTCTTCGATCTCATAGGCTCCACCTGAGAAAGCCTGCACAATCTTAAAAGGTCCTTCCCACTAAGGGGACCATTTTCCCAAGCTTCGGTCCTTTCGATCCATTGGGAGTATTACTTTCCAAACTAGATCTTCAGGCTGAAACGTCTTGGATTTTACCCTTCGATTGTAGGATTTCTCGACTCGCTTCTTTTGTAGTCTCAAAAGATCTAAAGCTTTCAGCCTTTCTTCGTCTAAGTCTACTAACTCATCCAACATCATGTTCCAATAGACTTCGGAAGGGATCTCGTGATGTATTTGAATCCTTGTCGCTTGCAAGTGGATTTCCACTGGTAACACTGCATCATGACCATGGGTTAGGCGAAATGGTGTTGTCCCTGTAGCTTCTTTGGGACACGTTCGACATGCCCACATGACTTGATCTAGTGTTTTGTGCCAGTTTCTGGGTTTCTTTCCCACATGTTTCTTTATTAAACTGATCACCACTTTGTTTGCTGCTTCGACCTGACCATTAGCTTGTGCGTAATAAGGCATAGACGTTAATAGCTTAAACCCCACTTCTGCAGTGAAATCTTGCATTTTTCGACCAGTGAAGACTGATCCTTGGTCTGTAGTTATTGTCTCAGGGATCCCAAACCTGTATATGATGTGCTTTTGAATGAATTCAATGATATTCTCCTGGTCTACATTGATTAAAGGAATCGCTTCGATCCATTTAGTAAAATAATCAATGCCCACCAATATATACTTCTGACCTTTAGAAGATGCTGGTCGAATTTCTCCAATGAGATCCAAAGCCCATCCTCTAAAAGTCCAAGGTTTCACAATCGAGTGAAGTTCATTTGCTGGCACATGTTGAATGCATGTATGTTTTTGGCATTCTTGGAATACTTTGGCAAACTCAACACAATCTTTTAGCATAGTGGGCCAATATAAGCCTTGTCGAAACAATAACCATTTCATTTTTTGGCCTACTTGGTGTGCTCCACATGCCCCAACGTGTGTGGTAGAAAGGGCCACATATGCCTCTGTTTCACTTAAGCATTTCAAGAGTACACCTTCTGGCGTTTTCTTAAATAGTTCATTTCCCATCAACATATAAATCAGTGCTCTGTACTTTATCTTTCGTTCTGTCGAAGCTGCTGGATTTTGTAAATAATCCACTACAGGCTTTCTCCAATCCTGCTCTGTTAGATTGTCTATGAACGATATTTCAAAATTCTCCTGATCAGTATACCCCAACTTTGTGGTCTTTAAGTCTGATGGAAATAATTTGGTGGCAGTTACTCTCCCCCTAACTTCGACTGCCTATTTCAGCCTCTCTTTCGAAACTTTATACCCATAAGCAATTTGTGCTAAATCGTTGGCTGCTTGATTTTCTAATCTGGGTATGTGTCGAATGTTAACTGCCTCAAAAATTTTCAACAACCGTCTGGCTATTACTAAATACATAATAAGGTTTTCTTTTATGCATTTATATTCTTTCGTAATTTGTTTTAGGACTAACTTCGAATCTCCCATTATTTTGACTCGAGTTGCCCCCAATTCCAACAAAATTTCAAGGCCTGTAATTAATGCTTCATATTTAGCCTCATTATTCGAACAATCTCCATCTATTTTATACTTAAATGTTGTTGGAATTTTATTGGGAGAAATAATAAGGACTCCGACTCCGACTCCATCTTTGTAACGAGATCCATCAAAGTAGAGTTTCCATGGTTTGATCTCCAAATAATTTAGTGATCTTTCTTGTACAGAGTGGTCAACTATAAAGTCTGCAACCACTTGGCCTTTTATAGCTTTAAGAGGCATGAAAGTTAATGAATATTCAGTCAATGCAAGTGCCCACTTGCCAACTCTACTATGCAGAATGGGTTTTGACAACATATACTTGAAAACGTCAAAATGAGACGAGACATAAACATTAACTGGCTTTATATATTGCTTAAGTTTTGTACATGAAAAATATTGACATAAACACAGTTTTTCAACTTCGTTATATCTAGTTTCTGCATCATTTAAAACTCTACTGAGGTAATATATGGGCCTTTCGACACCATGTTCGTCCTCCTGAGCAAGCATGCTCCCTAAAGTCTTATCTGACGCAGCTATGTACAGCCTCATACTTCTACTTCGACAAGGAGGCACCAAAATAGGTGGTTTAGTGAGGTACTCTTTGATTTTGTCGAAGGCCTCTTGATGTTCTTCCTTCCATTCAAATCCTCCTTTGTTGATTCGAAGTAATAGCGAAAAGGCTTGCGTTTTCCCACTAAGGTTGGATATAAATCTCCTTAGGAAATTTATTTTCCCAAGTAGGGATTGTAATTCCTTTTTGTTAGTTGGCGCTTTGGCTTGCAAGATAGCTTTGGTATTGTTTTGATTTATCTCAATACCTTTCTTGTGGACCACAAAACCTAAGAAATCTCCTGCTCTTACACCAAAAGCACATTTCAGAGGATTCATCTTCAAGCCATAACGTCTCATCCTCTCAAAGGATTGTCGAAGATGATCCATATGAGCCTTCCCTGAAACAGATTTGAGAACAATATCATCAATATAAATTTGCATGAAAGTGTCAATAAAGTCATGGAAGATCGAATTCATGGCTCTTTGATACGTTGCCCCTGCATTTTTTAGGCCAAAAGGCATCACTACCCATTCATAGGTGCCTAAAGCCCCAGGGCAACGAAAGGTCGTCTTCGACACATCTTCTTCAGCAATGAAGATTTGATTGTAGCCAGAGTAGCCATCCAGCATACTCATGTATTCGAAACCAGCGGCAGAATCCACAAGCATTTCCGCCACTGGCATTGGATATTCGTCTTTGGGGGTCGCAGCATTGAGATCTCTGAAATCAATGCACACCCTCAAGGTACCATTTTTCTTTATAACAGGTACAATATTTGCAATCCATTCGACATACCTGGTTGTTCTAATGAACTTGCACTTCAGCAGCCTTTCGACTTCTGTTTTGATTTTTGATAAAATCTCTGGTGCAAACTGTCTTGGAGTCTGCTTAACGGGTTTCTTTCCAGGCTTTATTGGTAACTACAGCTCGACCAATCCTCTGTCAAGACCAGGCATTTCGTCATAGTCCCACGCGAAGCAATCATTGAACTCTGTCAGTAATTTAATCATTTCGACCTTGAGTCCTGGATCCATCTTTGCGCTTATGTATGTGGGTCTGTTCACAGGACCTTCGCCTAGATTTACCTCTTCTAGAGGATCTTGTGCCAACATTCTGACATTGTGCGCCAGCGGGTCCTTTTCGAAACCAAGAGGTTCATCGTCATAGATGGCATTTAACCTCTGGTTTATAAAGTCTTTTGTTCCCAAGTCGGGAGGCTCAGGATCGAAATCTTTCCTAGGTCCTGTCTTCGACATAACTTGTTCATTGGCCTTGGAAGCCACATATTTAACTTCAGCCTCTAAAGCCGCTATCATTCTGTTTTCGGCCTCATAGGCCGAAATCTTTTGGAGAGTTGATGACTCGGTCATCATCATCAAATTCGCTACCCCGGCCTGTTGGCCGTATATCACTGATTCCTCCAAAGTCTATGTTGGATAAATCTTCTCTATCCCACTGGAAACCATAATCGGAGTGCAGGTATAGAGAGAAGAACGCATTTGAAGTTGGAGTCAAATCGAACTCTGGTGGGTTACAAGGCCCTATGTGAGCCAAATTCCTGTCGAAATCATTCTTTCTGACACTATTTATTTCACCCAGGTAGTAACTCTGGTCTACTTCAATGTTCTCCACAATGCCATCTGGGCGCCACATTATGACCCTTTGGTGCATCGAAGATGGCACTGCTCCAATGCCATGTATCCACTCTCGACCAAGGAGTAGATTGTAGTTGGGCTTTGCTGAAATATCCATGAACATGGTGGGTCGAAGGATTAAGCCCACCTTGAGGTCGAGTTGAATGACACCCATTGTGGTGCCAATGCCCCATTCATAGTTGGATAAGACCATGTTGTGTGGCTTTATGTCGGCATCTCCTTTGCCTAACTTTTCCAGCATAAATTACGGTATGATATTAATGGTTGCCCCACAATCAACCAGAATTTTGTTTATGGTTACCTCCCCAACTTTAGCTCTAATGAACAGTGGTTTCAGATGGCTCTTCATTGCCTCTGTTGGGGGTTCAAAGAATGCGTTTTGTTCTTCCACGTATCCATTGTTCATTATATAATAACATACTAGCTTATGTCTAGCCAGTTCCTGTTCAACCATTAGATCAGTCTCTTCGACTTCGACCTCTCGGTTATATTCTTTGGGCAGCACAGATATGACATTCACCATGATGTCCAAACTATCACTAGAGTCGGAGTCATCATCATTCGACCCACACTCTTCCGCCCAGGGCATAGGATTTCTCTCCAGAGGTTTCCTTTGTCTTTTCTGCACATTGGTGCTAACTTCTGGATGAGGCCCAGCTGCCTCTTTCTCAGCTTTTCGCCGTCTTTGAAACCTCCTCCATTGTGAATGAGACGTAGGATTCTTTCCTTTATAGTTGCTCGACACATGGGTCATTTTGTTCGATGCAGAGGCATGGTATTCCTTTCTGTAATCTAGAGAGGAACCTCTTGGTACGTCGAATGTCTGCCACCTTTCTTCATTTGGCCGTTTTCTTCCCATGGTATTCAGCCAGGTATCAGTAGGCACATTAGTTGGAGGCCTAAAAGTTTGTGGCCTCCTTTCTTGAGTCATGGGTCTTTGTTGATGTCCCCTTCTGGGGTCAAATCGAATTTTTGGACCCATTCTTTGTTGGGCATTGGTATCCTGTTTTGCTTTTACAGTCCGCATCACCTGTATGTGTTCAGCGGCCTTTTTATCAAAAATAGAGCTACACCTAGGGCATAACATAACCTCTGATTTCTTCTTTTGACATCTATGCAAAAAATCTGCCAAATTTTCATCCTCCTTTGGGAATGCAGTTTTGTTTACCTCCTCTTGTCGAAGGGTTTCCTCTGAAACGCTGGCTCCAGAGACTTCGACCATATTAACCTGCAAGTTGCTTTTGGCAGTCAGGTTCATCTTCTGCATTTTGGTCTCCAAGGCTTCTGTCGAACCCTTTTCAGCATCCAAATAAGAACCTGTGATGGTTCTTTTGCTGGAGCTTTCAGTGACTCCTTTGATCAGTTTCAGGCCAACAACAGCCTTTTCGTTTGACACTTGGTCAACTTCTTTTTTCGAATCCAGGCCTTCAGTGGCCTTTCTCACCCCTTCGATTGTTTTCCTGGAGATGTTCCCAGTGAAACTTCCGAAGATGGGTTTTGGGATGAAATCTTCAGACACTTCTACCATATGAATGCCAACTGGTTCGGCATAATGAGCTTCTGCTTGTAGTGGGTTTGTGTCGATTTTCATTGCTGGTTTATCAGCAAATTTCAGCCTTCCTTCATTCAGTGCCTGTTTAACGAGATCCCTGAAAAGGAAACATTGTGAGGTCTTATGTCCTAAAAATTATGATATTTACAAAAACCTCTTTTCTTTCTCTGTTCTAAAGGAGGCAATTTGGCCCCTGGGGGCACTATCATTTGTCCATCTTTAACTAATAGATCGAATATTTCGTCACACTTGGATATGTCGAAACTATAAGTTTTCTTAGGAAATTTATCACTGCTTTTCTCAGGTTCCACAGGATTTTTTCCATTTGATGGCACCAACAATTTACAAGCATATGGTGGTCCATTTTTTAATTCAGCTAGATCAATTTCGCCTTCTTCGATATCTACAGGATCGCTGTATGTCTCTGGATCGTCATCATCCATTTCGACATAAGCTACCCTTTCTCGTCGAAGAGTTTTAGCAGTTTTGGCCTTTTCAGCCTTAAGGCATTCTACTTGTCGAACCCTATCAGCAAGTTGGGCCATATCTCTTAGGTATTCTGTATCCAACTTTTTCCTAATCGAATAATCCAGGCCACCTGCTGCTATTTCAACTAATTCATGCTCAGGTACTTGGGTAAAGCATTTGGCTTTGAGTAGTCGAAATCTATTTAGATATTCATCACTTGGCTCAGTGAACCTTCTTTTTACACTAGCCAATTCTTTTAGACTTATCTTGGTTTGACCCATGTAAAATTGTTCATGGAACAATCTTTCTAATTGGTTCCAGTTGTGGATCGAATTGGCTGGGAGGGTAGTGAACCAAGTAAAAGCATTTTTAGTTAATGAACTTGGGAAGTATTTGATTCTAAGGTTTTCATTGTTTGCTATTTCTCCCGCCTCTATCAAATACCTAGCCACATGTTCGACAGTCGACTCTGTCGTATCCCCCGAAAATTTAGTGAATTTTGGGACTTTTCCCCTAGGTGGTAAGTCCGTTTGCAAAATATATTCTGGCAATGGGGATGTAAAGTTTGGTCTATGGAAACCAACATTCATCCCGTTTTGAAACATGATTCTCTCGATCATAGCGTTTAAATTATTATCCGCCCCATAGTTCTGGTGTCGAACTTGTTATATTAATTCGTCAGCATTTCGGTTTCTATTAGCCAGAATAACGCCCTGATCGATTTCTCGATGATTTCGAGGTATCTCTAATCTTGGTTGTTCTACTTCGATCCTTGGAACTTGGGGGTTTGGATTAATGGTCAAATCTTCTTCCATGATTACCCCTTGATTTAATCTTATTGGTACCCTCTGGGGCTGTCGAACAACTTGGGGTAGTTGAGCAACTTGAGGCACCCCAAAGAATTCAGCCATGCGCGTTATTTGCGTTGTCATCTGTTGATTTGACTGCGTGGCAGTCTGAATGAGGGGATTTAGTACTGTACTTAGAGTTTGTGCTAACATTTGTACCATTTCATGGTTATTTTCGTCCATCTGTTGCCTCAAAATTGTTGTCGAAGCATTTGTGAGACTTGGTATCATATGAGATGGCCCTCCTAAAAATTGGTTTCTACTGGCTCCAGATCCCTGTAATGGTGATGTAGCATTTACCAAAGGTTCTGAGAAAGTAGACGCAGCATTCATAAGGCTAGCCATTTCAGTAGTTGGCATGCCATATGGCTGTTCTCGACCCATCCAGGTTGTCGAAAAGCCTGGGGGTACAGTTGATCGAGACCCTAGGTTCATCCTTGGTGGGGGTGTTCCTGAAGGACCTCTTGGATCCATATACGTAAGTAAGGGTCCAGTTTGATTCATGGTTAACGCTGGTATGGATCCGACAGAAGTTGGGATATTCCCTTCGACAACAGTAGTAACTGATGTTCCTGTGATCGGTGGAGGTATTTCTCCATGGTTTGGCTCATTAGCCATACTACTCTCTCCGCTTTCTTTCCTAACAGTATATTTGTTGGTTATTCTACCACTTCGTAATAACATGCAATGTTATAACTGTACAGGAAAAAAAAACACAATAACATAGACAATTAGCAACGTCCCACCAGGTGTGCCAATTTGTTTACCGTTGTTTTTGGTAAACAACTGCTGGTCTCCAAAAAAGGTAAGTTTTTTGGTTTACTTGCGGGATCGACCAAACTAATCCCATAACATATGCTAATCTTTATGTAAAATGAGTGAGAAGGAAGAACGCACGTCCGACCCAGGGGAGAGATGTTTAAGATTGTTGAACAGTAAATGAAAGCATAAAAATGCAAGTAAAAGAAGTAAAAGAAGTAAAAGGTAACTTTTCAAGATAATGGTAAAGTAAAGTAAAAAGACTTTTATTAAGTAAAAAGGGTGTTTCTAACGTACATTGCTCTGCTTTTTATCCTTTCTCACGCAGTAGTTACTTGGATAATATTTGAGAGATTTTGTACTATAAGTTGCACACACTAAAAATTACACAAACTTCTTAATTTATACTAAAAATAGGTAACCGTCGAGGGGACATTCTGCGCTAGGATGAAGACAAGTGTCTCCTGCATGCCTCTCGACCCATAGCCTTTTGCCACGTTTCCTTCCCTTAGACGCTAATGAAAACCACCTTCCCCTCCAATAATTCAAATTTCAAAATGGTCTTCGTCCCATGTGCCAAGGCGCGAACACTTCCCTTCAGTCAAAACAACCTACATCTGCCTCGGTCGAATGAACCTTTGGTCGAAGCTTTCTTATTATATCTTGGATCCTTTTCCTTAATTTATCTCATGCGTCGAATTACACCTCCTGGTGTAGTTCATTTCTAGTTGTTTGGTCAAAGAGACCAAATATAGCAAGTGTCGAATTTAGGAGCCAACAACATATTAGCATTATTGTTTAATATATTAACAGATGAAGCGTGATGGCCTAGTGGTGAAGCAAGCGTTGCAAATACCAATAGGACATGGGTTCGATCCCAGGTCCCCCATGTTATTTGTTATATTTTTTTCTACAGGTTATCCAGTGCAAATCCAAGCGCATGGCCTATCATACATCCTCAAATATCAAAGCGCCAGATGGCCCCAGGCCAGATCTGGTGATCCGGGATGATGGTCTACCATGAGACCAAGTCAAAGGGCACACAAGGGATCCAAAAAGTCAGCCAGGCCAGCGCCTATTGGGCCTTTGAATTGCTATTCCAAACCTCCAAATCAGGCCCACACCCCTAACTCTTTCTAATTATTTATTTTTATTTTATTTTAATTGTTTGTTTTTATTATATTTTTATTATCAACTAACCAATCAAATTTTTTTCTTAATAAAATTAAAACCCAAAAAATATTTTCTTTATCAATTTAAATTTTAGTATTTTCTTTTATTAACAAATCAATCAATTAATTTAGTTTTAATTAGGATAACTTTAATATATTTTATAAACAATTAAAATTAACATAGATATAATTAGGTTTTTATTAACATTGACCAATTTTTATTTTCTTTCTTTAAATATAAAAAAAACCAAAAATATTTATTTCATTAATTAATTAACTTATTTATTAATTTAATATTTAACTTAGTTTAATTTCTTTCTTAATTCAAAAATAACCAAAAAATCTTTTCTTTAATAATAAAATTAAAACCCTAAAAAACTTGCGCCCGATTTAATTTCCCACACGCGATCCATTTTATTTCAAGATTGTATTTGTTTCCGGAATGTAATAGATAATTAGGACTATTTTTATCGCTTTATTTATTTTTCGCATTTAAATTTCAAAGGGTTTCTTTTGGCGATGTAAATACCCGATGCCTTGTAATAGTTAGTTAAATTTCCGCAATTTAATTTTCGCAACTCATAAACTGTTAGATGTTTGATAATAGGTATGCACGACAAGATTGAATGATTAAACCTAAAATCAACATAGATAACCATTGACATGTACAAAAACAAAATAACTAAAAACAACACACTCGCACATGCGCACTCTTAGGGTATACCCCACTTGGTTGCCTTCGTACGCGGTCATTGAGTATAGGTCACTTTAGAGGTCGCCCTCTTGTCTAAAGATCATAGTTTCCTCGAAACGGTCGCCTCAGATAAAATGATCTAAGATATTAGGGTTACCGCTAAGGCGTCCTAACATTGCTTTGGTGACCGCATGTCCCTTAATCGAATTGACCCTTAAACTCCAACGACGGTGCTACCTACTCATCAATAGTAGGATAGCATTGTCTAAAGGACATTAGAATAGAACGGTTCCTTTTTCGAGTAGGTAGATGGTTCTTAAGTACTTGCTCTTTCAAAATAAAACAAATTTTCACTTACACTCCTTTTCAAACAAAAACTCTTTTCAAACCCACAAACACAAAGAAAGCAAATTTTGAAAACAATATGAGCAAGTACCTAAGAGCCCGTGGATAACCACGGAGAGAAAGGGTGCTAATACCTTCCCTTTCTATAATCTACACCCCGAACCCGAGAAATATCTCGAAAAAGGAATTTTTCTGTGCTTTTTTCCTTTCCTGTTGGATAAAATAAAAGTCGGTGGCGACTCTTGCTTACCGCGATATTTTGCGAAAACAAACGCAAACGCAAACCAGCATTCCAAAAAATAGTCAATTCTCTCCCACCGTATCACAAAACTGGAGACTCTGCTGGGGACGCTTAATAAGTGGGGTGTACCTTAGGATTAGATCATTGTGTTTTCAATTGTTTGCTTTGTATGATTTATCTTTGTGGGCTTGAATTGGAGTTACTATAGATCCTAACCCAGATCTGGGGGATACCCTTTAGGTAAGTAGCAATAAACTGTGAGGGAACTGTACGGCATAGACCGATACGGTTGAAGCAGTAGCTACGTTGGTATGGCACTTTAGTATGTACCGATATCCCTTGTGTTGGAACAAGGAGAATATGTGTCTGCTAAGGGGTCATTAAGCACCAACTGACCTTAGAACCTTTAAATTGACCAACTTGGCCATAGAATAGTAGCAGTATGCTACACTCATTGAGACTAAACTCTCGCGATGATTCCGGCAGCAAGAAAAGGTTGCTAAACTGGAATTATGACCGATCGAGGGTAGTCAGTGATATTGAGATCCTCTAGAACCCGGTTACTATTTTTAGGACAGGTTTGAACCAACTGAACTGAAAGAGGGTAGTGCCTAGGCTCCTTGCCAGCCTGAAATCTAAGGGCTCTCTGTGTGACTTGTGTGCCTTTACCATGTTTGCTATTTGTGGATACTTGTGGTGTGCTTTCCATCATGACATCATGACATCATTACATTGCATACATCTTGCATTGGACTAACCTATTTCAAAGACAGGAGGGATTCATCTTTGTTCTGTTTTATAGGTCATGGCACCCATGCGTAGGAACACCATCCGGATCAACTTTGTCCAAGTTCCCACTATGCTTAAAGAGTTGGTTGCAAAGATGTCTGATACTACCTCCTTCATCAGAAGACATGGGCATCTTCTTAGTTTGGTCACCTCCAAATTGGACGAGCAGATGATGAGTGTCCTAGTCCAGTTCTATGATCCACTGTACCATTGCTTTGCTTTTCAGGACTACCAGTTGGTCCCCACCTTAGAAGAATTCTCTAATCTGCTTGGTATCTCTATTCTGGAGCAGACCCCATTCACAGGTTGGGAGAAGATCCTTAGGCCAGAAGAGATTGCTTCAGCACTTCATATGACAAAGGATTAGGTAATGGCTAATTGAGAGACTAGAAGTGGAGCAAAGGGCTTTCTGGCTAAGTTTTTGGTTGGTAAGGCTAATCACTTCTGGGATAGTCTAGACTTCAAGGCATTCGAAGATATTATGGCTCTTCTGATATATGGCTTGGTACTGTTTCCAAACTCTGACTCTTTTGTTGATGTGAATATGGTGAAAATCTTCATCTTTCGTAATCCCGTACCCACTCTCTTGGGTGACATTCTTCATCAGCTTTATGCCCGTACTGCTCGGAAGCGGGGAACCTTGATGTGCTCCATTGTTGGCAAGGTGGTTTATTTCTCACCTTCCCAAGTCAGTTTTGAAGAACAAAGAAGGCATGGGCTGGGCTTATAGGGTTATGTCTCTCTCTCACAATGACATCATTTGGACCATTAAGGGTATGGATGAGGTGGCCATTATTGATCGTTGTGGGGAATACCCCAATGTTCCACTGATAGGAACCTATGAAGGAATTTCTTATAATCCGTGTGTTGTACCCCAAAATTTTCCCTCCCATATTCTTCAAAATTGGCTAAGTCAAAGCTTCAAAATCTCCCCAAGGGTTGCACAGTTCAAGGGTCTCCTAAACAGTCAAGATTAGGGTTTTGGTTCTGATCAAGAAAATGAAGTTTCAAAGGGCCCAATCAAGTCCCACATGCTTATAAACATGGTCAAGCATCCTCATATCAAGTTTAAAGACTTTCAGCACAAAATTGCACAGTCAAAAACCCTAATTGCACTACAGTCAACTGTAGGGGCAAAATGGTCATTTGACAATCAAAAGTTCAAATTTTTGGTCAACATCTCATTTTGAAGCCACAAACATCATTTGATCAATGCTTGATCATGATTCTCAAAGCTTGGCTCAAAAATCATCAAGATGCAAAAGTTTCCTTATTTGGACAGCTGAAAAAGTCAACTGTAAATTGACCAGGGCATAACTTTCACATGGATTATCAGAAAAATTCCATCCAAAGCTCATTTTGAAGAGAAAGACATTTCCTACAATTCCTCTTCACACTTCAAGTCCAAGAAATGCTCTCACAAAAAGTTATCAATTTCAACATTATAGGTCATTTTCAAAAGTCAACAAAAAGGGACTTTAAGTCAAAGGCCATAACTTGAGATTTGTAAATCAAAATGACATGGGACCAAAGACATTGGTTAGAGGACTCGAAGACCTTTCCAAAATGTCCAAGAACATGAGCAAAGCTTAAAAATTGAGCAAGTTGTGCCTTGTGGAAGTTGGGAAAGTTTTGGATATTTTGAAAAGTCAACATTGATTCAAATGACCTAAAATTGCTAATGGGCCTATTTTTCTTCCACAATTCATCATCCAAGGCATATTCACGACCATTTGGCCCAAAGGGAAGTTTTTTATTATTTTTATTTATTTATTTGAATTTTTTATTACAATTAATTCATTTAAACCAAATAAAATATGGAAAAATGCTAAACTAATGAAATAAAATCTTTTTGTGCAGAAAACACTCTCATTGGACACTCAAATTCGTGCATAATCAATTAGGGAAGGATTGGATATGATTTGATATCAAATGGAATGAAAAATATTGGAAAAACTAATGCTTGAAAATCAAATATTGAACAATCAAATCTTGGATTCTTTTGATCAGATTTTTGACCTAATTCACTCTATACATAAGCCTGATCACAAACCTAATGCCATTAACCACTCAGCTGCGCTACAGACCAAGCATTGAACTTGAAAATTTTTGCCAAAAACTCAAAACTGAAAACCTAGTTCTAGGGAGATTCAAGGCAAGATTTTGATCTCATTAGCTTGCTAAGGCTTCATAGAAGGGATTGGCATCAAAAAACTTCAAGCTTCCGTGCCCAGAAACGTGAGAACAATCTCACCTGTACACAAAAAATCTCATAATCTTGCATCTCAATTCATGCATTTTTTGTGCATTTTAACGCTTGATTCATGTTTATCGTTTGATTCTAATGCTAACCCAATGATTTAATTTTGTTTTCGTGCCCTATATGAAGATTTGCCATTAATAATATTTAGGGTTTGTGAAGCTTGGAATTAGGGGTTTTCGTTTAAGGAAAAATTGGAGCATAAGACTTGGACCATTGAGACCAACACGATGAGACGATCATGAATCTACCCTCGCGCCTAATTTATGAGGCCTTATGGCCTGTTCGCTATTTTCTGTAAAGATGCTTTCTGAAACGGTGTAAAAACCGTTGCCTATGTTTTATTGTGTTTTCAGGAAAAAACAACATGAGGAAGACGATGAAGTGGAAGGCGTTGATTGGACCATTTAAATGCTTCGCGCGCTTTTGGAGCCACTGACCACTTTTCTTTCATAATAATTGTTAGTTATTATATGTTAAACGCGTGTGGATTGGTTCAGTGGTAAGCACAGTTGTTGGTAACATTCATGACCTGGGTTCGAGCCCCAGGTCCTCACTATTTCCATATATTTTTTCCTTTAATATTCATATGCAGATCAAACATAGTGGAGCACCATACACCCACAAAATCTATCCATCCACGTGCCCAATGGAGATGATCAGAAGGCCACGCTCTGAGGAATACTGTGAACCATAGTCAATGCTTTAGTACGTGAGTGAAAAAAGTCAAAGAGGCCAAGGTTGATGGGCCCAAATTGCTAAGGAGAAACCTCCAAAATCTGGGGCAGACCCCCTAGGTTTGCCATTTTTTTTTATTTCCTTATTTTTTTTATTATGCTTATTTTCTTTTAATTATTGTTCTTAATTAATTTAATATTTTCATAAAAACACAAAACCATAAAAAAAAATCAGAAAAGAGAAAAAAATAATAAATGTTTTTTATTTTAATATTTCTTGTAAATAAATTCATAAATTAATTAGTTTTAAATTAGGTTTTAATTTTAACTCTTTTAATAAAAATCTAAAAAATATAGAATTAGGGTTTATGATAATTTTATTCTTTTTTTATTTTTATTTCATAAATAATTAAAATATTAAATATGTATTTTTTGTAATTAAATTGCATGTAAATTAATTAGGGTTAATTTTAGGGTAAAACTTTAATCTTCTTTTTAATAAATTAAAATAACTAGAATTAGGGTTAGCATTTATTTTAATTAATTCTTTTTCATAAAAATCCTAAAATACTAAAAAATACCAAAAACATTTCCTTTTCTTTTTTTTAATTAATTAATGTCACCATTTAATTTAATTTTGCAAAAAGGGTCCAACGCCCTCGTTCTTAATTTCTTATTAATTCGCATATTTATTTTATTTCGTTTAAATATTTATGTATCTCTCCCAAGGCCTTGTAACTAATTTCTCGTACTTTTAGTTCTCTATTTTCTTTATTTTCTTTATTTTTCTGTCAAATCGGGTTCGAGAAATTTTGGCGATGTGGACCCGCGCCTTTTGTAATAGCTTAGAATTTTTATTTCTCGCAATATTTTAACTGTTAAATAATGGCGTGAAAGAATGTATGGACAAAAATGAAAACAAACGCTAGATCACCTTTAACATGACAAAAGACAAAAATAACTGAAAACGACACACAAATCACACACCACCCCTAGGGTACGCCTCACTGTTGCCTTGCCTCGAAAGGTGATCGTCGAGTAGAGGACGTCTTAGTAAGTCCTCATGATCCGGGAACCTGGAATGAGGGTAGCTTCTAAGGTGTCTTCCCATTGCTCTGGTGATCACCATGTCCCGAACCTCGAATTGACCTGAACACCTCCAATGGTGGTGCTACCTATCTCTCAATGGTGGGATGGCACTACTTTAAGGACATTTACACAGACGAATTCCTTAGGGTAGGTAGAGAACTCGTAGATACTTGCTCTAATTTCAAAACAAATTCAAAAATACTTTTCACACCGACACCTTTTCAAAAAGCTTTCGAAAGCAATTTTTCAAACACTCTTGAGGACTGATACAAGAGTCGAACTGAAATTTTCAAAGAAACTTTTTAAAACCCACAATTGAAAAGCAAACAAACCATTTTTGAAAACACAAATGAGCAAGTATCTAAGAGCCCATGGATAACCATGGATAGAAAGGGTGCTAACACCTTCCCTTTCTATAACCTACCTCCCGAACCGAGAGCAATCTCTATAAGGAATTTTTCTGTGCTTTTGTCCTTTCCATTTGGAGAAAATAAAAGACGGTGGCGACTCTTGCTTCCGCGATATTTCGCGAACCAGCGTTAAACAGTCAGTTCCAGATCCACCGATCACAGAACTGGCGACTCTGCTGGGGAAATCTTATAAAGTGAGGTGTACCTTAGGGCTAGTTCATAACTGTGTTTTCAATTGTTTTCCTTGTGTGCTTTAAATTGTGGGTTGCTCGGGAGTTCTATAGATCCTAACCCGGATCTGGGGGATACCTTCTTAGAAAGTAGCAACAAGGCTGTGAGGGAACTGTGCGGGGTATACCGACATGGTTGAAACAGTCTGCTACGTTGATGTGGCACTTTGGTGTGTACCGGTAACCCTTGAGTTCAGTCAAGGAGAGTACGGGGCCTCCGCGTGGTGTCGTGAAGCATCAACAGACCTTAGGAACCTTAATTGAACTATCTTGGCCTCTTTAGGGTAGTGAGATAACTGACTTTGGTGCAGTCCGAGGTTGGTTGATACTCGATACTACACCCAATTGAGGGTTGCTTTCCTGGAATATTTCGGTCTCCAGTTCAGTGGCTAAATCGAAACAATGAACAATGAAAGCAATCCCGTGATATTGGGACCCTTAGAACCCGGTTACTTCTAATAGGACAGGATGAACCCACCAACCTCAAGAGGGTACTACCCAGACCCCATGCTGGCCTTAAACCCTAAGGGCTTGTCTTGTGTGCCTTGTGTGCCTTACATGTTTGTCTTTGTAAATATCTGTGGTGTGTTTAATCATAGCATCATGACATCATCCAGCATCATATGCATTGACTAACCATTTCAGGGGTTCGAATTTTCATCTTTGTTCTTGTTTTGTAGGACATGGAAACTGTTCGTAGAAAGACAATTCAAATCAGTCTTGTAAGGATCCCTCCTCAGCTTAAGGAGCTTATATCCAGGATTCCCGAGAACTCTTCATTCAGTGAGAGACATGGAAGCCTCATCAGCTTGGTCAACACCAACATTGAGGAAGACATGATAAAGGTCCTATTCCAGTTCTTTGACCCCCTGCATCACTGTTTCACCTTCTTGGATTATCAGCTGGTACCTACATTGGAGGAGTTCTCCCGGCTCCTGAAGATCCCTATCCCTGATCAGCTACCCTTCAATGGTACGGAAAAGGAACCTAAGGTTGAAGAGATTGCTAAAGCCTTGCACCTACAGTCATCTGACCTCAAGGGACATTGGGAAGTTAGAAGTGGTATCAAAGGGTTCTTAGCCAGGTTTCTGTTTGAAAAGGCCCATGAATGTTGGAACTCCCTTGACCTACAAGCTTTTGAAGAAGTTGTGGCCCTCCTTGTCTATGGTTTGGTGTTGTTCCCTAACCCAGATCAGCTTATAGATATCAGCGCTGTCCAGATCTTTATGTCCAGGAATCCTATACCTACGTTGCTGGGGGACATCCTTCACTCATGTTACACTCGAACCATGAGAAAAAGAGGTGTCCTTATGTGTTGCACTCCTCTCCTGGGAAGGTGGTTTATTTTGCACCTTCCACAATCAGTCTTGAAGAATGAGCGGGGTTTGAGATGGTCACAACGGTTGATGACTCTTACACATGCGGATATACATTGGTGCCCTCGGTCCAGAGAAGATGTCACTATCATTGATCGTTGCGGGGAGTACCCTAATGTTCTGCTACTTGGAATCAGAGGAGGTATTACTTACAGTCCATGCCTGGCTTGGAGATAGTTTGGTTATGCTCGGAGGGATGGTCCTCATGACATGTTAATTCCTGACATAGTTTTTGACTTCGACAACGATACTCAAGGACTTCGCCAGAGATTTATCAGAGCCTGGAGGATGCCAAGTAGGATAGACAGCAAGACACTGGGGCACAGGAATTCCATCCCGTTGGAACCTTATCTCAAGTGGGTACGAGCCCGCTCCCAGAAGTTAGTGATGCCTTATCCTCATATGCTCCCAGTAATCAAAGAGCCAGTCTTGGAAGGAGAAGTGTCTTTCACTATTCAGCACCCTGATATGCCCACATCCTGGGAAGAGATGCAGAAGAGCTGGATCCAGCTTAAGGAAGAACGGAATTCTCTTGAGACCAGTCTACATGCCAGTGAAAAGAAGGTCCTGGAGCTCACCCGCCTGTTGCATGAGGAGAGGAATCTCAACACTTACATAGCTCCAAAGAGGATGCGCAGTGTATTTTGGGATTGATTTGCTTTTGTATTATTTTGCCCATGATGCTTTGATGTACTAAACAATTATTTCCTTAATGATAACGTTTGTTCCTTTTTGTCTACAACAAGTTTGAACTTTCGAACCCTTGAATGCATTGCATAAACACATATCATTCATCATGTGCATAGAAGGTCTTTCCCCTTTTCAGGTTGCTTACAGTTCTTCGCTGTTTATTTCAGCATCATGAATCCCGACTCTTCATCAACTGAGACATCCATCAAAGCTCTTCAGGCGCAGAATGTGCAATTTCAGGAATTAATCAAGGGTTTGGCTCAAGGCCAAGAAGAGCTGAAGGCTCTGCTCCTGAAGAAGGAGAAGAAGAAGAAGAGAAGAACTGTTCTGTTTAGCTCGGGCCGAAGGTTCGGCAACACTTTGCAGAATGAAGAGGCTGGTTCTTCCGTTGGCAAGGGTACTCCTCAAGAGGCAAGGGTTCCTAGTCCGGTAGTCTCCGACAACGAGACTGATTTTGATGAAGAGCAGTACCCTCCTGCAGAAGACAGGTACAAGCAACTGGAGGATAGGTTGAATGCTATGGAGATCCAACAAGTACCTGGGCTGGATTTTGGAGATCTGGGTTTGTCTACTGGTGTGATTATTTCTCGGAAGTTCAAAGCACCATCTTTCACTAAGTATGACGGGGCGTCTTGCCCCAAGCTACATCTCAGGTCCTATGTTTGGAAAATTCAACCGTACTCAGCGGATAAGAATTTGTGGATCCACTTCTTCCAGGAGAGTCTTTCAGGGACTCATCTCGAATGGTTCTATCAGCTGGATGGGACCAAGGTTCGTAACTGGGAGGAAGGTTCGTAACTGGGAGGAGTTGGCTACTGCTTTCTATAAGCAGTATCAATATAATGCCGACCTTGCCCCTACACGTACCCAACTCCAGGGTATGTCGTTAGGTTCAAGTGAAGGTTTTAAGGAGTACGCTCAGAAGTGGAGAGACCTGGCTGGCAGGGTGCAGCCTCCGTTGACTGATCGGGAGTTGGTAGACATGTTCTTGGGGACCCTATCTGGGCCGTTTTTCAACCATCTTATCGGGAATTCGTCTGCAGGGTTCACTGATTTGATTCTGACTGGAGAGAGAATTGAGGCTGGATTAAAGTCTGGGAAGATTCCGAAGGGTGCATCGTCTAGTTCTGAGAAGAAACCCTTCAAAAAGGAGGCTAGTGTTGTATATGGCTCCCGGAGATCAGAGAGATTTGAGCGCCGCCAATCTGTCAGTGCGGTAACGATTGCCAAGCCTGCTGCCGCTCCTCGGCCAACCAATCCTCAAAGGGCTGAAAGACCCCGGAGAGAGTTCACCCGGTTGAGTATGACCCTGTCGCAGATCTTACCACAGCTTCTCTCAACCAACTTAGTAACCGTCAGAGAGGCTCCGAAGTTCCCCAATACTACATCTCCTAAGTACAACCCAAATGCTCGCTGTGCTTACCATTCTGATAGCCCGGGGCATGCCACTGACGACTGTTGGGCATTAAGGAGCAAGCTGCAGGACCTTATTGACGCCAAGGAGGTACAATTTGAGGCATCTGAGAAGCCTAATATAGTGACAGCTCCCCTGCCGGCTCATGGAGTGAATGCTATTGGGGACGAAGATGAAGTGGACGAAGCCGAGTTTGATAGCTGGATCTACCCGGCAACCGAGAGTGGACTTAACAATTGGAGTGCAAAGGACAATCTATCTGTTTCTCTTGTTACTAAGTAATGAATTCCTATGTTTTTGGTATCTGTAATAAGCAATAAATAAACTCTATGGCCCGATGTCTTACCCGAGGCACCGTGGTTTCATTTGTGAGGGCATATAAATTGTCATTTCATATATCATGAATGAAAATCTTGGACGTTTTCTCGCATTTCAAATCTTACGCTCCTTTTCTGTCTTTCTTTCCTTTACATATTTTTCAAAATAGCTGTATTTACACATACACTCACTCATACAGGTTTCAATCCACTCTGGATCTCACTGATAACGACCCTGCTACTGCCAGTTATGACTTTGAAAATCCGATCAACTTAGCCGAAGACGAAGGTGAAGATGATTGCGAAGTTCCTGGCGAGCTTGCAAGACTGTTACTCCAGGAAGAGAGGGCAATTCAACCCCATGAAGAGCCAGTGGAAACAATAAACTTGGGTACTGAGGCAGACAGGAAAGAGGTAAAGATTGGTGCCAACCTAGAGCTCAGCGTGAAGCAACGGTTGACTCAGATGCCACATGATTATATGGAGATCTTTGCCTGGTCCTACGAAGACATGCCCGGGTTGGATACCGATATTGTGGTCCATCACTTGCCAACTAAGGAAGATTGCCCTCCAGTTAAGCAAAAGGTCTGTCGTATGCGCCCAGAGATGTCTAAGAAGGTCAAAGCCGAGGTTATGAAACAGTTTGATGCCGGGTTTCTTGCAGTAACTTCTTACCCTCAGTGGGTTGCTAATGTGGTGCCGGTACCTAAGAAGGACGGTAAGGTCAGAATGTGTGTCGACTACAGGGATCTGAACAGGGCCAGCCCCAAAGATGACTTCCCCCTACCTCACATTGATGTCCTTGTTGACAATACAGCTCAGCATAAGGTGTTCTCTTTCATGGATGGCTTTTCAGGTTACAATCAGATCAAGATGGCACCTGAAGACATGGAAAAGACTACATTTGTTACTCAGTGGGGCACCTTCTGTTACAAGGTCATGCCATTCGGGTTGAAGAACGCTGGGGCAACCTACCAACGAGCCATGGTTGCTTTATTTCACTATATGATCCATCATGAGATAGAAGTGTATGTGGACGACATGATCGCAAGGTCCCAGACTGAGGAAGAGCACCTAGAGCATCTGCAGAAGTTGTTTGACCGGTTGAAACTATACAAGCTGAGGTTGAACCCGAACAAGTGCACCTTCGGGGTAAGATCTGGGAAGTTGCTAGGCTTCGTTGTAAGTGACAAGGGAATTCAAGTGGACCCTGCTAAGGTCAAAGCTATTCAAGAGATGCCAGTCCCTAAGACAGAGAAGGAAGTCAGAGGCTTTTTAGGACGCCTGAATTACATTGCTCGGTTCATCTCGCATCTAACCGCTACCTGTGAGCCAATCTTCAAGCTGCTGAAGAAAGATCAGGTAGTACGTTGGAACGATGAATGTCAGGCTGCTTTCGGCAGAATCAAAGAGTATCTCCAAGAACCACCCATCCTTATGCCACCGGTTGAAGGGAGACCTCTGATATTATACCTGACAATGCTCGACAACTCAATGGGGTGTGTGCTGGGGCAGCATGACGAGTCTGGCCGAAAAGAGCATGCCATTTATTACCTTAGCAAAAAGTTTACCGACTGTGAAACCCGATACTCACTGCTCGAGAAAACTTGCTGCGCTTTGGTATGGGCTGCTCGCCGGCTGAGACAGTATATGTTGACTCACACTACCTTGTTGATCTCAAAGATGGATCCTATAAAGTACATATTCGAAAAGCCTGCTCTGTTTGGGAGAATTGCAAGATGGCAAATGATCTTGACGGAATACGACATTCAGTATACGACCCAGAAAGCCATCAAGGGAAGTGTATTGGCAGACCACTTGGCACATCAGGCCGTAGATGACTATCAGTCAATGAACTTCGAGTTTCCAGACGAAAGCATCATGATTGTGACTGATTGTGAAGTACCTGGACCGAATGAAGGACCTGAGGAAGGATCCCGATGGTCTATGCACTTTGACGGAGCCTCCAATGCTTTGGGTAACGGTATCGGCGCCATAATCATATCCCCCCAAGGTACTCATACTCCACTAACTGCCCGACTATGTTTCAACTGTACCAACAACATGGCGGAGTATGAGGTGTGCATCATGGGTCTTCAAGCTGCGATCGACCCAAGGATTAAGTTTCTGAGTGTCTTCGGATATTCCGCTCTTGTGATCAATCAGATCAAAGGAGAGTGGGATACGAAACATCCGAACCTTATTCCTTACAGAGAATGTGTGTTGACCTTGATCCCCCACTTCACAGAGATAACCTTTGAACACTTCCCGAGAGAAGAGAATCAGCTGGCGGACGCGTTAGCTACAATGTCTTCTATGTTCAAGGTCAAATGGGACAATGAGGCTCCCCGGATCATCATCTGGAAACTGGACGAACCGGCATACTGTTGCGATCTCGAGACTGAATTGGTGACTGAGAAGCCTTGGTACCATGAGGTGAAAAGATATCTGGAAGCTCAGGAATACCCTGAAGGTGCCTCTGTCAATGATAAGAAGTTCTTGAGAAGGTTCGCAGTGAAGTTCTTCCTTAGCAACGGCATCTTGTACAAGCGAAACCATGATTCAACCTTACTGCGTTGTGTGGATAAAACTGAAGCAGAAAGGATCATGGAAGAGCTACATGAAGGGACCTTTGGTACGCATTCCAGTGGACATACTATGGCTAAGAAGATCCTTCGGGCAGGATATTACTGGTCCACAATGGAAGCTGATTGCTACCAACATTCTAGGACATGCCATAAGTGTCAGATTTATGCAGACAAGGTGCATGTTCCTCCAGTTCCCCTTAATGTTCTGACTGCGCCTTGTCCGTTTGCGATGTGGGGCATAGACATGATTGGCGAGATTAAACCTACGGCATCTAATGGGCATCGCTTCATCCTGGTGGCGATTGATTACTTTACGAAGTGGGTCGAAGCAGCATCCTACGCTACGGTAACCAAGACTGTTGTGGCACGGTTCATTCGACATAATCTGATCTGTCGGTACGGCGTCCCTGAGAGAATTATTACAGACAACGGTACCAATCTGAATAATAAGATGATCGCTGAGCTCTGCGAGCAGTTCAAAATACAGCACCACAATTCTTCTCCCTACAGACCGAAGATGAATGGGGCTGTAGAAGCAGCAAATAAGAACATCAAGAAAATCGTGCAGAAGATGACAGTGACTTATAAGGATTGGCACGAGATGTTACCGTTCGCTCTACATGGGTACCGTACCTCAGCTAGGACGTCAACCGGGGCAATTCCCTTCTCTTTGGTTTATGGTATGGAGGCAGTCTTGCCGATCGAAGTGCAAATACCCTCTCTCCGGATAATGAAGGATGCAAATCTGAACGAGGATGATTGGATCCAGACACGACTTGATCAGCTCAATCTTATTGATGAGAAGAGGCTTGCTGCTATCTGTCATGGTCAGACGTATCAGAAACGGATGATCAGGGCATTTAATAAAAAGGTCAGACCACAGGAATATCAAGTTGGGGATCTGGTAATCAAGCAAATCATCCTTCCTCAGAGTGATCCAAGGGGCAAATGGACCCCTACATACGAAGGGCCATTTGTGGTCAAGCATGTGTTCTCAGGAGGAGCAATGATTCTAACCAATATGGATGGTGACGACCTTCCTCACCCCGCCAATGCAGACATAGTAAAAAGATACTACGCATGAAAAAGACCCGCTAGGATGACATGCCTAGGCAAAAATTAGGGCTTCCCGGCGAACCAAAAGGGTTCGGGCAAAATGAAGGGATGAAATGAAAAAAATCTGTACACCCGGCAAGTCGAAAACCTGAAAAGGCGGCTTGGGCAAAAATGGGTATCCCGGTGGATTGAAAACCCGAAAGGGCGGTCCAGGCAAAAATTAGGGATAAAAGCGTAATACTATGTCTCATTGGATCACTTTGCATCCAGAATCCGGTATCTACATCGAGTTCAGACGGCATCGATCAGTCAGCTTCATCGTCGTTTAGGTCATCAAGTGATGAGACGCTCGGAGATATAATGGCAATAGCAGAGTTGAAACCCAGTGGGATCATTCATTTCACACAGCTGTTTTATTTTCTTTTGTACATATTTGTATAAACTCTTTTGTTCGGCGGCGTTCTCTTACTAGGACGTCAGCCTCTTGTACACAAAACGCCTATTTTCAGGCCATTCAAAATCAATACAAATATACTTTTCAGTTAAAAGTGCCAATTGTTTTTCTTTTTCTGTTTTGTTTTGCGAAGAACGTCCAAGGTTCAATTTGTGATATATGCATTGACAATAATTTGCTAACTCATGAATATTTGCATATGAAACAAAGGATCAATTACAGGTAACATTAGAAACAGGGGCAATAAAGAGTTGTCTAGCAATCTAATGGTTCTATCCTCCAAGGTACCAAGGTAGGTTCAGCTAAAGAACATAACCAGACATCCTAATTCCCCAGAGAGTGAGCCAGCAAGTCAGTGCACTCTTCTCCAAGCAAAGCTACTATCAAACTTAAGGAAGTTGGGTATCCTCCCGCAGATCTCAGCATTCCCCAGCATATGTATTCTTAACAAGCATCCCCGGCAGTCTTGGTCTAAAGATTATTCCCTGGCGGCATACCAACATTCAAAAGTGTCACTTCCCCGATGCAGTTCAAACCCCCCCAAGAGAGTCCAATCCAGTTTCCCCAGGAAAGTTAGAATCCATTTCTCCCAAGCATCAAGCTTATCCCCAGTAGATTCTGGAAGCTTATCCTCGCAGAGCACGAACGCGTCGTCCGGCTTTATTTAAAGAGTTATCTCCTTAACAGGATATAACTGGGTTATCCTCAGCCAAAAGCCATGGAAAGATCGTCGTCGACAGAGTCTTCTTACCCCAGCGAAGTCTATCAACACTTCCAATACAGCAAAGGTATCCCCAGCAAGGTATTATCAACATTCAGCAAAAGTACCTCTCTCCCCACAGAGTATTGCTCCCCAGCAAGACTGTTAGAGTGCTTTCCTCCCTGCAGAGTTATTCCACTCGCTAAGTTTATTTCCCAACAGAGTTATCTTCTCCTGCCGGTATTCTTGTAGCTATCACCCCCAGCGGAAGTAAAAGCTTATTCTCCAACATCAGCCCAGGAGTGACTTCCCGGCACCCGTCAAGGATTTACTTTCCTAGACGAAAGCATACATTCCTAAACATCACATACATCATTATAGCATGCATATACGCATCATATCTTACAAATCTCATTTATATTGAGAACATCATTGCTTGATCCATATCATGCATTGCATATGACTGACCTTTACCTTTCAGGAAAGATTCAGTTAAATTCTCAATCATATTTCAAGACCTAGACCGGTTCAGTTAATTGACTCCAAAGATTTCTTATCCCGTCCAAGGCCTTCTCTAGTCCAGCTAAATCGACCCCAAACAGATTTTTCTGATGAAGACTCAGTAGAAGTTATCAAAGGTTTTTCTCAAACGTCCGCTTTTGAGATTATAATTTCCTATGGTTCTCTCCCCAACGGTGCGGAGATGATAATTCCATCCCAGGTTTTTCTCAAACGTCCGCTTTTGAGATTATAATTTCCTATGGTTCTCTCCCCAACGGTGCGGAGATGATAATTCCATCCCAGGTTTTTCTCAAACGTCCGCTTTTGAGATTATAATTTCCTATGGTTCTCTCCCCAATGTTGCGGAGACGATAATTCCATCCCAGGTTTTTCTCAAACGTCCGCTTTTGAGATTATAATTTCCTATGGTTCTCTCCCTAATGTTGCGGAGATGATAATTCCATTCTAGGTTTTTCTCAGACGTCCGCTTTTGAGATTATAATTGCCTATGGTTCTCTTCCCGATACTGCGGAGATGGTAATTCCCACCAAGATTTCGCTCGATGATTGCTATTGAAGTGAAGTTATTCAAGATTTTCTCAACGTTTGCTATTGAGGTTAAGGTCATCCAAGGTTCTCTCACCGTTCATGCTGAGGTAGTAACCACCCCTGGTTCATTCATCATCTTTTGAAACTCCAGGTTCAGCTCCTGTAACCAGTCAGGACATATCTATACAAAGCATCAGAAGACCAGCTCCTGCAACATGTCAGGTACTCATTTTTCTTTTGCAGGTATGCAAGTTCTCGCTAAGGAATCTCTTACGCGATCGACAGCCAGATGGCATCTATAAGCCCATCATCCTATTCATCAACCTCCAGATGGCATCTATAAGCCCATCATCCTATTCATCAATCTCTAAATGGCATCTATAAGCCCATTTCCATCACACTGCTACTATGTGAGCGCAAATTTCTGGGCACTCTAGTGCTCAATCATCTTCTACCCTCGGATTACGAAAGGCACGTCAGCCAATCTGCATCCTCAGGTCTAAGAAGATTGAACAGGGGCAACTGTTGTACCCCAAAATTTGCCCTCCCATATTCTTCAAAATTGGCCAAGTCAAAGCTTCAAAATCTCCCCAAGGGTTGCACAGTTCAAGGGTCTCCTAAATAGTCAAGATTAGGGTTTTGGTTCTGATCAAGAAAATGAAGTTTCAAAGGGCCCAATCAAGTCCCACATGCTTATAAACATGGTCAAGCATCCTCATATCAAGTTTCAAGACTTTTAGCACAAAATTGCACAGTCAAAAACCCTAATTGCACTACAGTCAACTGTAGGGGCAAAATGGTCATTTGACAATCAAAAGTTCAAATTTTTGGTCAACATCTCATTTTGAAGCCACAAACATCATTTGATCAATGCTTGATCATGATTCTCAAAGCTTGGCTCAAAAATCATCAAGATGCAAAAGTTTCCTTATTTGGACAATTGAAAAAGTCAACTGTAAATTGACCAGGGCATAACTTTCACATGGATTATCATAAAAATTCCATCCAAAGCTCATTTTGAAGAGAAAGACATTTCCTACAATTCCTCTTCACACTTCAAGTCCAAGAAATGCTCTCACAAAAAGTTATCAATTTCAACATTATAGGTCATTTTCAAAAGTCAACAAAAAGGGACTTTAAGTCAAAGGCCATAACTTGAGATTGGTAAATCAAAATGACATGGGACCAAAGACATTGGTTAGAGGACTCGAAGAACTTTCCAAAATGTCCAAGAACATGAGCAAAGCTTAAAAATTGAGCAAGTTGTGCCTTGTGGAAGTTGGGAAATTTTTGGATATTTTGAAAAGTCAACATTGATTCAAATGACCTAAAATTGCTAATGGGCCTATTTTTCTTCCACAATTCATCATCCAAGGAATATGCACGACCATTTGGCCCAAAGGGAAGTTTTTTATTATTTTTATTTATTTATTTGAATTTTTTATTACAATTAATTCATTTAAACCAAATAAAATATGGAAAAATGCTAAACTAATGAAATAAAATCTTTTTGTGCAGAAAACACTCTCATTGGACACTCAAATTCGTGCATAATCAATTAGGGAAGGATTGGATATGATTTGATATCAAATGGAATGAAAAATATTGGAAAAACTAATGCTTGAAAATCAAATATTGAACAATCAAATCTTGGATTCTTTTGATCAGATTTTTGACCTAATTCACTCTATACATAAGCCTGATCACAAACCTAATGCCATTAACCACTCAGCTGCGCTACAGACCAAGCATTGAACTTGAAAATTTTTGCCAAAAACTCAAAACTGAAAACCTAGTTCTAGGGAGATTCAAGGCAAGATTTTGATCTCATTAGCTTGCTAAGGCTTCATAGAAGGGATTGGCATCAAAAAACTTCAAGCTTCCGTGCCCAGAAACGTGAGAACGATCTCACCTGTACACAAAAAATCTCATAATCTTGCATCTCAATTCATGCATTTTTTGTGCATTTTAACGCTTGATTCATGTTTATCGTTTGATTCTAATGCTAACCCAATGATTTAATTTTGTTTTCGTGCCCTATATGAAGATTTGCCATTAATAATATTTAGGGTTTGTGAAGCTTGGAATTAGGGGTTTTCGTTTAAGGAAAAATTGGAGCATAAGACTTGGACCATTGAGACCAACACGATGAGACGATCATGAATCTACCCTCGCGCCTAATTTATGAGGCCTTATGGCCTGTTCGCTATTTTCTGTAAAGATGCTTTCTGAAACGGTGTAAAAACCGTTGCCTATGTTTTATTGTGTTTTCAGGAAAAAACAACATGAGGAAGACGATGAAGTGGAAGGCGTTGATTGGACCATTTAAATGCTTCGCGCGCTTTTGGAGCCACTGACCACTTTTCTTTCATAATAATTGTTAGTTATTATATGTTAAACGCGTGTGGATTGGTTCAGTGGTAAGCACAGTTGTTGGTAACATTCATGACCTGGGTTCGAGCCCCAGGTCCTCACTATTTCCATATATTTTTTCCTTTAATATTCATATGCAGATCAAACATAGTGGAGCACCATACACCCACAAAATCTATCCATCCACGTGCCCAATGGAGATGATCAGAAGGCCACGCTCTGAGGAATACTGTGAACCATAGTCAATGCTTGAGTACGTGAGTGAAAAAAGTCAAAGAGGCCAAGGTTGATGGGCCCAAATTGCTAAGGAGAAACCTCCAAAATCTGGGGCAGACCCCCTAGGTTTGCCATTTTTTTTTATTTCCTTATTTTTTTTATTATGCTTATTTTCTTTTAATTATTGTTCTTAATTAATTTAATATTTTCATAAAAACACAAAACCATAAAAAAAATCAGAAAAGAGAAAAAAATAATAAATGTTTTTTATTTTAATATTTCTTGTAAATAAATTCATAAATTAATTAGTTTTAAATTAGGTTTTAATTTTAACTCTTTTAATAAAAATCTAAAAAATATAGAATTAGGGTTTATGATAATTTTATTCTTTTTTTATTTTTATTTCATAAATAATTAAAATATTAAATATGTATTTTTTGTAATTAAATTGCATGTAAATTAATTAGGGTTAATTTTAGGGTAAAACTTTAATCTTCTTTTTAATAAATTAAAATAACTAGAATTAGGGTTAGCATTTATTTTAATTAATTCTTTTTCATAAAAATCCTAAAATACTAAAAAATACCAAAAACATTTCCTTTTTTTTTTAATTAATGTCACCATTTAATTTAATTTTGCAAAAAGGGTCCAACGCCCTCGTTCTTAATTTCTTATTAATTCGCATATTTATTTTATTTCGTTTAAATATTTATGTATCTCTCCCAAGGCCTTGTAACTAATTTCTCGTACTTTTACTTCTCTATTTTCTTTATTTTCTTTATTTTTCTGTCAAATCGGGTTCGAGAAATTTTGGCGATGTGGACCCGCGCCTTTTGTAATAGCTTAGAATTTTTATTTCTCGCAATATTTTAACTGTTAAATAATGGCGTGAAAGAGTGTATGGACAAAAATGAAAATAAACGCTAGATCACCTTTAACATGACAAAAGACAAAAATAACTGAAAACGACACACAAATCACACACCACCCCTAGGGTACGCCTCACTGTTGCCTTGCCTCGAAAGGTGATCGTCGAGTAGAGGACGTCTTAGTAAGTCCTCATGATCCGGGAACCTGGCATGAGGGTAGCTTCTAAGGTGTCTTTCCATTGCTCTGGTGATCACCATGTCCCGAACCTCGAATTGACCCGAACACCTCCAATGGTGGTGCTACCTATCTCTCAATGGTGGGATGGCACTACTTTAAGGACATTTACACAGACGAATTCCTTAGGGTAGGTAGAGAACTCGTAGATACTTGCTCTAATTTCAAAACAAATTCAAAAATACTTTTCACACCGACACCTTTTCAAAAAGCTTTCGAAAGCAATTTTTCAAACACTCTTGAGGACTGATACAAGAGTCGAACTGAAATTTTCAAAGAAACTTTTTAAAACCCACAATTGAAAAGCAAACAAACCATTTTTGAAAACACAAATGAGCAAGTATCTAAGAGCCCATGGATAACCATGGATAGAAAGGGTGCTAACACCTTCCCTTTCTATAACCTACCTCCCGAACCGAGAGCAATCTCTATAAGGAATTTTTCTGTGCTTTTGTCCTTTCCATTTGGAGAAAATAAAAGACGGTGGTGACTCTTGCTTCCACGACATTTCGCGAACCAGCGTTAAACAGTCAGTTCCAGATCCACCGATCACACCGTGCTTGGCCCTACGTCAGTTTGGGCGAGCTAGAAGGGAGGGACCTCATGAGCTGCTAATGCCTAGTATCATCTTTGATTTTCAAGGCGATAGTGACGAGCAACACCGCAGATTCATAAGGGCTTGGGATAGAGTTCACAGATCTGATCCACACGAGCTGGGCCCAAAGACTTCACTTCCGATGGAGCCATATCTCAGATGGGTTCGTATCCGTGCCCAAAAGCTGGGAATGCCGTATGAAGCCGTCTTGCCTATCATTGTTGAAGTTGCTAATGAAGAGGGGGTTCTTCCTACTATCTTACACCCTTACATGCCTACTGACATTGGGGCATTGAAGAGGTCCTGGATGCAGCTAAGGGAAGAGCGGGATACTTATAGAGGAAAGTATCACGAGCAAGAGCGAAAGATCCAGAAGTTGACGAGGCAGTTGAAGAAGGAGAAAATCATCAATGACTATGTCAGCACTAAAGGCAAACGACCATAGGAGCGCTGATGTCCTTTGATTATTTCCCGTTTTTAGTTACTTTTCAGTATTTCCTTTCTTGTAACGCCTTAAGGGCAATTTTTGAACAATTTGAATATCAAGTCTATCTAATAAAAGTGTGTTTCATTTTTTGTTTACAAATTTGAATCTTCTGATGTCTTTGAAATCATATCATACGCATTTCATTCCATGCACCTCATAACAGGTACCCTTACAGGTTTTCTCATCTTCTTCGCTGTTTATTTCAGCATCATGTCTTCTGAACCATCGACTGAACAAGCAATCAAGGCTATGCAGGCTCAAAATTCCCAATTCCAAGAGTTGTTCATGAATCTAGCTAAGGGTCAGCAAAATCTGAAGACCCTTATTCTAAAAGAGAAGAAGAAGAAGAAGAAGAAGAAGACAGTCCTGTTTAACACGGGTCACAGGTTTGGAAACAGGCTACGAGATGAAGTTGATTTGACCACCTCATCTGGAGGGAAAGATGGTCAGGAAGAAAGGAGGGCTCCTAGCCCTGTGGTTTCAAACAACGAGACGGATTTCGACGAAGACCAGTATCCTCCGACTGAGGATAGATACAAACAACTGGAAGACCGTTTGAATGCGATGGAAGTTCAGAAAGTGCCTGGTCTGGATTTTGGTGATCTGGGATTGTCGTCTGGGGTGGTGATTCCCCACAAGTTCAAAGCACCAGCTTTTGCTAAGTACGACAGAGTTTCTTGCCCGAAACTGCACCTCCAGTCGTATGTAAGGAAGATTCGACCGTACACCGCTGATAAGAACCTATGGATCCACTTATTTCAAGACAGTTTCTCAGGGACTCAGCTTGAATGGTTTTACCAGTTAGAAGGAGCCAGTATCCGCAGTTGGGAAGATTTGGCTGCTGCTTTCTACAGGCAGTACCAATACAATGCCGACCTTGCTCCTACGCGTACCCAACTCCAGGGTATGTCTATGGGAACGGGCGGAGGTTTCAAAGATTATGCTCAGAAGTGGAGGAACCTTGCTGGAAGAGTGCAACCACCCTTGGCTGATAGGGAGCTAGTTGATACGTTTCTGGGGACCCTGTCTGATCTGTTTTTCAACCATCTGATCGGAAGTTCTTCATCTGGGTTTACAAAGCTAATTATGACCGGTGAAAGGATTGAGGCTGGTATTAAGTCTGGTAAAATACAGAAGGGTGCTTCATCAAGCATCGAAAAGAAGCCTTTTAAGAAGGAGTCCAATGTTGTTTACAGTTCAAAAAGCCAGAATAGACCTGAACGCCGCCAAGCTGTTAATGCGATTGTTATTTCAAGACCTGTTGGGGCTCCTCAGTGCAACAATCAACAAAAGGCCGAGAGACCTCGGAGGCAATTCACCCATCTCAACATGACTTTGTCTCAGATTCTGCCGCAGCTATTGAAAACCAATCTAATAACTCCAAGGGAGGCTCCGCAGAATCCCAACACTACATCGTCTAAGTACAATCCTAATGCCCGTTGTGTTTTTCACTCTGATAGCCTGGGACATGATACAAATGATTGTTGGGCTTTGAAGAACAAAATACAGGACTTAATTTATGCTAAGGAGATTGAGTTCGAGGCGCCCAAAAGACCTAATGTTGTGACTGCTCCTATGCCCAAGCATGGAGTGAATGCTGTAGAGGAAGACTTGTTTGTGGTTTCTGTGAAAGATATTGCTACTCCCTTGATGACCGTGAAGAAGAATCTTTTGTCAGCCGGTTTATTTTCGGGTTATGATGAAGGTTGCCGTATGTGTTCTGCCCTACCAACCGGTTGCCATCTTTTGAAATCAGGTGTCCAACGCCTGATAGATAGTAAAGAAATTCTGTTTGAGAAGACTGTTGTTCCTTTAGTTCATACTGAAGAAGTCGTTATAATCACCATTTTCGATAATTCTTCCAAGGCTTCCTCGAGAAAGCCTGTTAGAATTACATTTGTTCCAAGAATCGCACCATTGATCATCACTGTTCCTGGGCCCATCCCCTATACATTTGATAAAGTTGTCCCTTGGCATTACGGGGCTGATGTTTATTATCACAGAGTTAAACAAGATTTGGATGCTGGTACTGACGTCAGCAATATTGTTGGACCTGCTAAAGTCACCCGCATCAGAAGACTTTTCTCCCCTGATATCTCTCCACCAACTGTTCGGAAACCTGTTGTTATTACACCTGCCAGTGTACCTGCTACTACTCCCGTTCAAGTTCCCATTCTTACCCCTGGCGCTGAGTCATCTAACACTCGGGGCAAAGGGACCACTGATGAGCCTGCCCAGACGGAGGCACCAAAGGCAATTACTGTTGAAGCTTCTAGACAAGAGATGGAAGAGATTTTAAAGATCATCAAAAAGAGTGACTACAATGTAGTTGAACAGCTAGGGCAAACCCCGTCCAAGATTTCTATGTTGTCACTGTTGCTATGCTCAAAAGCCCATGCCAAGGCTCTGATTGCTTTCCTGAAGACTGCACACGTACCACAAGAAACCTCAGTTGATCAGTTTAAAGATTATGTGGCTAGTCTGACTACTGATAATGGGTTGGGTTTCTCTGACGCCGACTTGACTGTTAAAGGGAAGAATCACAATGATGCCCTGCATGTCTCCATTGAATGCAGGGGCACTACTCTCGCTCATGTATTAGTGGATACTGGCTCCTCATTGAACGTCTTGCCTAAGAAAGCTCTAGACCGGTTGGACTGTGAAGGTTTGGAGTTGAAACCAAGCAACATTGTCGTCAGGGCCTTCGATGGGTCTAAAAGGATGGTGCATGGAGAAGTGGATATTTCGATTAAGGTTGGTTCTCAGGTTTTCGCCTCTACATTCTATGTGATGGACATTCGACCATCTTATTCTTGTTTGCTGGGTCGTCCATGGATCCACAAAGTTGGGGCAGTAACCTCTACGCTCCACCAGAAGCTGAAGTACCCAGTGAAAGGGAAGATTGTGACAGTACAAGGAGAGGAGGAGTACATGGTGAGCCACCTCAACTCTTTCCGATATGTAGAGATGGATGGGGAGTTCATTGAGACCCCATTTCAGCATTTTTAAGAGGTTCCCTAGACGCTGGCATCAACTGAGACTGTTGTTGAAGGTTCTCCTATGAAGATGGCTTCCTTTAAGGATGCTCGGGTTGTTGTCGAGAAAGGTGGGTGTGCAAATTGGGGACAGCTCCTTGATTTTGCACAGAAGACTAACGAGTTTGGTTTGGGTTTCACTGCAGAAGCTCAAAAGGCTGTTCGAAATGCACGGACCAGAAGACCTCCCTTGTTCATCAGCAATTCAGGAGTGAATGCCATTGAAGACGATGTTGAAGAGTCTGAGTTCGACAACTGGATTTACCCAACGACCGACGGTGGACTAAGCAACTGGACAGCAAAGGACTTCATTCTAATTTATTTTATCACCCAGTAATGAGACTTTTGTTTTTGATTTGTAACAGACAATGTTTTAAACTTTATGGCCCGGTGTCTTACCCGGGGAACCGTGGCTTCATTTGTGAGGGCTTTATGTGTGTCATCTTCATATATCATTAATAAAAGCATTGGACGTTTTCTTGCATTTCAAATCTTGCGCTCCTTGTTTTTCTTTTATTACATAATGCAAAACAGCTATTTTACACACACTCACATATACAGGTCCACATCCACTCTGGATCTCACTGGTAACGACTCTGCTACTGCCAGTTATGACTTCGAAAGTCCGATCAACTTAGCCGAAGACGAAGGTGAAGATGATTGCGAAGTGCCTGGTGAACTTGCAAGACTGTTACTTCAGGAAGAGAGGGCTATACAGCCACATGAAGAGCCAGTGGAAACAGTGAATCTGGGTACAGGGACAGACAAGAAAGAAGTCAGGATCGGTGCAAACCTGGAGCTTAGTGTGAAACAACGGTTGATTCAGATGCTGCGAGACTACATTGAGATCTTTGCCTGGTCTTATGAAGATATGCCTGGGTTGGATACCAATATTATGGTTCACCGCCTGCCTACCAAGGAAGATTGTCCTCCAGTGAAACAGAAGGTCCGCCGATTGCGCCCAGAGATGTCTGAGAAAATCAAGGCTGGAGTTATGAAACAGTTTGACGCCGGTTTTCTAGCAGTTACTTCTTACCCACAGTGGGTGGCCAACGTGGTTCCTGTACCGAAGAAGGATGGTAAGGTTCAAATGTGTGTTGACTATAGGGATATGAACAGGGCGAGTCCCAAGGATGATTTTCCTCTACCTCATATCGATGTTCTGGTTGATAACACCGCTCAGCATAAGGTATTCTCCTTTATGGATGGTTTCTCCGGTTATAATCAGATTAAGATGGCTCCCGAAGACATAGAGAAGACAACTTTTGTTACTCAGTGGGACACCTTTTGCTACAAGGTCATGCCTTTTGGATTGAAAAATGTTGGGGCAACGTATCAGCGTGCCATGGTTGCTTTGTTTCATGACATGATCCATCACGAGATTGAGGTATACGTCTACGACATGATTGCAAGATCCAAAAAGGAGGAAGAACATCTTGACCACCTTCAGAAGCTGTTTCACAGGTTGAAGTTGTACAAGCTGAGGTTAAACCCGAACAAGTGCACCTTCGGGGTGAGATCTGGCAAGCTGTTGGGTTTCGTCGTAAGCGACAAAGGTATTCAGGTGGATCCTGCAAAGGTGAAAGCTATACAGGAAATGCCAGCCCCCAGAACAGAGAAAGAAGTCAGAGGCTTTCTGGGACGACTAAACTACATTTCCCGATTCATCTCACATCTGACTGCTACTTGTGAACCAGTCTTTAAGTTACTGAAGAAAGATCAAGTGGTAAGATGGAATGATGAATGTCAGGACGCTTTCAAAAGGATCAAAGAGTATCTCCAAGAGCCACCCATTCTGATGCCTCCAGTTGAAGGGAGACCTTTGATCTTATACTTGACAGTACTTGACAACTCAATGGGGTGTGTGCTGGGGCAGTATGACGAGTCTGGCCGAAAAGAGCATGCTATTTATTACCTTAGCAAAAAGTTTACCGACTGCGAGACCCGATACTCGTTGCTCGAGAAAACGTGTTGTGCTTTGGCATGGGCTTCTCGTCGGCTGAGACAGTATATGTTGACTCACACTACTCTGTTGATATCAAAGATGGATCCAATCAAGTATATCTTCGACAAGCCCGCCTTGTCCGGAAGAATAGCAAGATGGCAGATGATACTGACTGAGTATGACATCTAATACACGACTCAAAAAGCAATCAAGGGAAGTGTGTTAGCAGACCATTTGGCACATCAGGCAGTGGATGATTACCAATCTATGAACTTTGAATTCCTGGACGAGAATATCATGTTGGTAACTGATTGTAAGACACTTGGATCGGATGAAGGACCTGAGGAAGGATCCCGATGGTCTATGTAATTTGATAGAGTTTCAAACGCTTTGGGTAATGGAATTGGCGCCATGATCATATCTCCTAAAGGCTCTCATACTCTGTTTACTGCCCGACTATGTTTCAACTGCACCAACAATATGGCGGAGTATGAAGCGTGCATCATGGGTCTTCGAGCAGCTATTGACCTAAGGATTAAGTTCTTGAGTTTCTTCGGAGATTCCGCTCTCGTGATCAGTCAAATCAAAGGCGAGTGGGATACGAAACACCCAAATCTTATTCCTTACAAGGAGTATGTGTTGACATTGCTCCCGCACTTCGAGGAGATAACCTTTGAACACTTCCCAAGAGAGGAGAATCAGTTGGCGGAAGTGCTAGCTACGATGTCTTCTATGTTCAAAGTCAATTAGGACAACGAGGCTCCCCGGATTATCATTGAAATATTGGACGAACCTGCACATTATTGTGACATTGAGACTGAAGAGGTAGCAGATAAACCCTGGTTTCATGAGGTGAAGAGGTATCTCGAGGCTCAGGAGTACCCCGAGGGTGCATCTGTTAATGATAAGAAGTTTCTGAGGAGGTTCGCAGCGAAGTTCTTCATCAGCAATGGCATTCTCTACAAGCGTAACCATGATTCAACCTTACTGCGATGTGTGGATAAGAACGAAGCAGAAAGAATCATGACAGAGTTACATGAAGGTACTTTCGGAACTCATTCCAGTGGGCAAACCATGGCAAAGAAAATCCTTCTGGAAGGATATTTTTGGTCCACAATGGAAGCCGACTATTATCAGCATTCTCGGACATGTCACAAGTGCCAATTCTATACTGATAAGGTGCACATACCTCCAGTTCTTCTGAACGTCTTGACAGCTCCAATGCCTTTTGCAATGTGGGGCATTGATATGATCGGCGAGATCAGACCTACGACATCCAACGGGCATCATTTCATCCTGGTAGCAATTGATTACTTTACAAAGTGGGTTGAAGCAGCTTCCTTTGCTACCGTAACCAAGAACCTCGTGGCACGGTTCATTCGGCACAATCTGATCAGTCGATACGGTGTACCAGAGAGAATCATTACAGACAATGGTACCAATCTCAATAACAAGATGATCACTGAGCTCTGCAAGCAGTTCAAGATACAACGTCACAACTCTTCTCCCTACCGGCCGAAGATGAATGGGGTTGTTGAAGCGGCTAATAAGAACATTAAGAAGATTGTGCAGAAGATGACAGTGACATACAAAGACTAGAACGAGATGTTACCATTTCCTCTTCATGGGTACCGTACCTCAGCACAGACGTTAACAGGGGCAACACCCTATTCCTTGGTATATGGCATGGAGGCAGTCTTGCCCATTGAAGTCCAGATACCCTCTCTTCGGATCATGAAGGATGCAGGTTTGAGCGAAGATGACTGGATTCAGACCCGGCTTGATCAGCTGAACCTAATCGACAAAAAGAGACTTACTGATATTTATCATGGTCAGACGTACCAAAAACGGATGATCAAGGCATTTAACAAGAAAGTTAGACGACAAGAGTATCAATTTGGGGAGCTGGTAATCAAGCGCATTATCTTACCTCAAGGTGATCCCAGGGGCAAGTAGACCCCTACTTACGAAGGGCCATTTGTGGTTAAGAACATTTTCTCAGGAGGAGCTATGATTCTAACCACCATGGATGGTGACGACCTTCCTCACCCCGTCAATGCAGACATAGTGAAAAAATACTACGCATAATCAAAGACCCGCTAGGTTGACTGGCCTAGGCAAAAATAAGGGCTTCCCGGCGAACCAAAAGGGTTGGGGCAAAAATAAGGGATGAAAATGAAAAAATCTGTACACCCGGCAAGTCGAAAACCTGAAAAGGCGACTTGGGAAAAAAAGGGTATCCCGGTGGACTGAAAACCCGAAAGGGCGGTCCAGGAAAAAATTAGGGATCAAAGCGTAACACTATATCTCATTGTATCACCTTGCATCCAGACTTCGGTATCGACTATCAAGCTCGGACGGCACTAATCAATCTGATATGCCTTCAACTAAGTAGCAAAGTGATGAGATGCTCGGGGACATAAGGGCAATAGCAGAGATGGAACCCAGTGGGATCATTCACATAGCTATTTTGTTTAGTTTTTCACAAATTGTGTAAATTCTATTATTCGGCGGCGTTCTCTTACTAGGATGTCATCCTCTTGTACAAAAACGCATATTTACAGGCCAAACTTCAAAATCAATACAATTCATTTTCAAAGAAATTTCAAACTGTTTTTCTTTATCTGTTTTGATTTGAAAAGAACGTCCAATGTTTATTTTTGATATATGCATTTGACATTAATTGCTGCTCATGAATATTTACATGCGAAACAAAAGACGATTACGGGTAATATCAGAAACAAGGGAAATAAAAATTATCCAAACTATACAGTTTCTCTGTCCACCAGGTACAAAGGTAGATTCAGCTGAAGAATATGGCTAAAATACCTTCACTCCCCGCAGAGTAAGGCAGTAATGATAGCTCTCCCCAGCTGAGACTTGCAACTGTGAAGGAATCAGTAGTACTCTCCCCAAGCAGAGTTCATCTACCATCAGCACTGAAAAGGCTTAATATCCCTGAAAGTTCTAATATTCCCCAACAATATAAGAATATTCCCCGGCAGAGTACAAGATGTCCCTAGTGGAGTTAAAAATTTCCCAGCACAGTCTGAAAAAGCTTCCCCAACGGAGTTGGGAGAATCATCCCCAGTAGACTCTGGAAGTTTATCCCCAGCGGAGTGCAAAAATAAATCTCCCCAGCCGAGTTCAAAGGATCATTCCCAACAGAACTCAAAGGATTATCCCCATAAGAGTCTAAAAGGTTATTCCCAGAGAAGTCGCAACCGAGGATCATTCCCAGCAGAACTCAAAGGATTATCCCCATAAGAGTCTAAAAGGTTATTTCCAGAGAAGTCGCAACCGAAGATCATCCCCAGCGGATCTCCTTCCATTCACAAACGGGAATTCAATCCCCAATAGGATTCAATATCACCAGCAACGATAATTCATCCCGACGGAATTTATCAGTGGAATCTTCAGCAGAATATCTCTTCTCCATAGAGTAACCTCCTCATCAGTTTATTCCCCCAACGGAGTCATCCTCTCCTGCAGGTTTATTCTCTTTGTTCGCCATCCCCAGCGGAAATGAAAAATCCAACTCTATTCTCTAGCAGCTATCCGAGATTTATTTTCCCCAGCTACAAACATTATATTCCCATACATCATGATACAGGCATATACGCATCATACCACACAATCTCATTTATTTTGAGAGCATCATTGCTTCATATATATCATGCATTTCATACATCATGACATTGCATATGACTAACTCTTTACCTTTTCAGGGAAAGATGAATCAATAAACATCGTTGACTACTTATATGACCTGGTAGTCCCCTCAAAAACTACATCTATTGAGGGATGTTTCAGCGGATTCCTCAGAAAGATATCACAAGACTTTCGTCTGGTCCAGTTAAATTAATTCTAAGATTTTTCTGATTCTTATCCAGTCAAAGTTAATCCAAGACCTTCTCTGGTTCAGTCAGGTTGACGCTAAGATCTCTCTGATTCTTATTCCAGTTGAAGATATTCCAAGACTTTTGTCTGGTTCAGTTAAATCGATTCTAAGATTTTTCTGATTCTTATCCAGTCAAAGTTAATCCAAGACCTTCTCTGGTCCAGTCAGATCGATGCTAAGATCTCCCTGATTCTTATTCCAGTTGAAGATATTCCAAGACTTTTGTCTAGTTCAGTTAAATCGATTCTAAGATTTTTATGATTCTTATCCAGTCAAAGTTAATCCAAGACCTTCTCTGGTTCAGTCAGATCGACGCTAAGATCTCTCTGATTCTTATTCCAGATGAAGATATTCCAAGACTTTCGTCTGGTTCAGTTAAATCGATTCTAAGATTTTTCTGATTCTTATCCAGTCAAAGTTAATCCAAGACCTTCTCTGGTTCAGTCAGATTGACGCTAATATCTCCCTGATTCTTATTCCAATTGAAGATATTCCAAGACTTTCGTCTGGTTCAGTTAAATCGATTCTAAGATTTTTCTGATTCTTATCCAGTCAAAGTTAATCCTAGACCTTCTCTGGTTCAGTCAGATCAACGCTAAGATCTCCCTGATTCTTATTCCAGTTGAAGATATTCCAAGACTTTCGTCTGGTTCAGTTAAATCGATTCTAAGATTTTTCTAATTCTTATCCAGTCAAAGTTAATCCAAGACCTTCTCTGGTTCAGTCAGATCGACACTAAGATCTCCCTGATTCTTATTCCAGTTGAAGATATTCCAAGACTTTCGTCTGGTTCAGTTAAATCGATTCTAAGATTTTTCTGATTCTTATCCAGTCAAAGTTAATCCAAGACCTTCTCTGGTTCAGTCAGATCGACGCTAAGATCTCCCTGATTCTTATTCCAGTTGAAGATATTCCAAGACTTTCGTCTGGTTCAGTTCAATCGATCCTAAGATTTTTATGATTCTTATCCAGTCAAAGTTAATCCAAGGCCTTCTCTGGTTCAGTCAGATCGACGCTAAGATCTTCCTGATTCTTATTACAGTTGAAGATATTCCAAGACTTTCGTCCGGTTCAGTTAAATCGATTCTAAGATTTTTCTGATTCTTATCCAGTCAAAGTTAATCCAAGACCTTCTCTGGTTCAGTCAGATCGACACTAAGATCTCCCTGATTCTTATTCCATCCGAAGACCTCCTATCAACAATCTCCAAATGGAATTTGTAAGCCCATTCCCGATATCACAAGGCTGATACCACTTCATGCGAGTGCAAATTTCTGGGCACTCTAGTGTTCAATCATCTTCCACCTTCGGATCACGAAAGGCACGAAAGCCAATCTATATCCTCAGGTTTAAGAAGATTTAACAGGGGAAGTTGTTGTACCCTAAAATTTGCGCTCTCATATTTCTCAAAACATTGCAAGAAAAATCTCCAAGTTGCTCAAGTTTGCTCAAGAGTGGGTCAGACAAATCATCTTCTAAGGCAATCAACTCCAAATTAGGGTTTTGTGTTGCATCAAGATCCTTGAATCCAAATTACCTCAAGTGCTCTCCAATGTCCTAATATGTTCTCAAGATCATCCATGTCAAATTTCAAGCCTTGCAGAGGAAGTTTGCTCAGTCAATTGCTCAAAGGGTCCAAAGATCGACTGTGCTAGGGCAAAAGTCAACTGTGACCCAAATACAGTCAAACCTCAAGATTTTTTGTCAACATTCTCATTTTGAAGTATATTTCATTATTTGATCAAGGGTTGATCATGATTCATCAAGGATTGCTCAAAATTCATCAAGACTCAAAAGTTGCTAAATTAGGGTTTTGTAGGAAAAGTCAACTCAACTTTGACCAAGCATAACTTTCTCATACTTTATGAGAAATGACCCATCCAAAGCTCATTTTTAATAGGATGCAATTTCCTAAAATCCATCTTCATACCCCAAGATCAGAAAATGCACTCACAAGAAGTTATAAATTTGGACATTATAGGTCATTTTTGAACGTCAACAAAAACACCTTTTTTTCCAAACTTATAACTTGAGCATGTAATATCAAAATGAGATTAGACCAAAAGGGTTGGTTAGAGGACATCTCAATATTTCTAAAAAGTCCAAGAACACTTTCAAAATTTCAAAATTGAAGAAGTTATGCATTGTTGAAGTTGGGCATTTTTGCAAAATTGCCAAAAGTCAACTATCCCCAAAACGTCAAATTTTGTCAAATGGGCCCATTCTTTTCCACTTGATTTGAACTTGCCACATTTCACACGTGTCCTAGATTCAGCCTTGTGTCCATTTATCAATTTTATTATTTTATTTGATTTTTTATTGAATTATTTCATTTTAAATCAAATTAAATAAAATAAAATCCAAATATTGATTGTTTGATATCTTTTTGGCCATTTTAGGACTTAATCATCATCATGATCAGCATCAAACTCGTATCAAGCATTCCATGTGCAAAAAGATTAGATTTTTGACTAATTAGGCAAGCTTTCAATGGTGGATCAAATCAAATCCCATGGCATTGATGTGCAAAGATTCAATCCACAAATGTTAACCTAACACATTCCATGATACATATACAAGCCAAAGCACACGAAATTGGGACCTAGAGGCTGCAAGAACACTGAAAACAAAACTTGGAAAAAGTGGTGAAAAGTGCAAAATTGAAATCACACTTAGAGGCGTTTACAGAAGCAAAACTCAACACCAATCGATTGCTGGGTGTCTACTCAACCTTCTGCAATCCAAAGCAAGCTCTCATACGCATCAAAATGCACTGTAAGTATCAGGTTTCTTGGCCCTGTTTTCAAAATCGTAGCTCTCTATTTTTGCATCATTCTGGCAAATCATGGACATATTTGTGATGCTTATGAGATTTCTGAACTTTTGGCAATATTTGATTTCATTTATATGGACTGTAACCCCATAGCCGAATCTAGGGTTTTGTGGTTTGTTTTTTGGGCGTTTCTTTTACAGGCAAAATTAGCTCCATTGATGGCCATGGACACGACCGAAAGAGAAGGACGAACACAACCATGGTCTTGGGAGGAGTTTTTATGGCCTAGATTTAATTTTGGGATTGACCTACGAATTTAGCTGCGGATCTAAATCCGCAGGTAAATTTATAGGGTTTGAAGGTCAGGGACGACAAACGTGTCTCCCTCTGATTGGACCATTCAAACTTTCGCGCACTTTTTTATTTTATTTTCTGGCAATATAACGCGTTTTGGCATATTAGCATTATTGTTTAATATATTAACAGATGAAGCGTGATGGCCTAGTGGCGAAGCAAGCGTTGCAAATACTAATAGGACCTGGGTTCGATCCCAGGTCCCCCATGTTATTTGTTATATTTTTTCTATAGGTTATCCAGTGCAAATCCAAGCGCGTGGCCTATCATACATCCTCAAATATCAAAGCGCCAGATGGCCCCAGGCCAGATCTGGTGATCCAGGATGATGGTCTACCATGAGACCAAGTCAAAGGGCGCACGAGGGATCCAAAAACTCAGCCAGGCCAGCGCCTATTGGGCCTTTGAATTGCTATTCCAAACCTCCAAATCAGGCCCACACCTCTAACTCTTTCTATTTATTTTTTTATATTTTATTTTAATTGTTTGTTTTTATTATATTTTTATTATCAACTAACCAATCAAATTTTTTTCTTAATAAAATTAAAACCCAAAAAATATTTTCATTATCAATTTAAATTTTAGTATTTTCTTTTATTAACAAATCAATTAATTAATTTAGTTTTAATTAGGATAACTTTAATATATTTTATAAACAATTAAAATTAACGTAGATATAATTAGGTTTTTATTAACATTGACCAATTTTTATTTTCTTTCTTTAAATATAAAAAAAAATATATATTTATTTATTTCATTAATTAATTAACTTATTTATTAATTTAATATTTAACTTAGTTTAATTTCTTTCTTAATTCAAAAATAACCAAAAAATCTTTTCTTTAATAATAAAATTAAAACCCTAAAAAACTTGGGCCCGATTTAATTTCCCGCACGCGATCCATTTTATTTCAAGATTGTATTTGTTTCCGAAATGTAATAGATAATTAGGACTATTTTTATCGCTTTATTTATTTTTCGCATTTAAATTTCAAAGGGTTGCTTTTGGCGATGTAAATACCCGACGCCTTGTAATAGTTAGTTAAATTTCTGCAATTTAATTTCTGCAACTCATAAACTGTTAGATGTTTGATTATAGGTATGCATGACAAGATTGAATGATTAAACCTAAAATCAACATAGATAACCATTGACATGTACAAAGACAAAATAACTGAAAACAACACACTCGCACATGCGCACTCTTAGGGTATACCCCACTTGGTTGCCTTCGTACGCGGTCATTGAGTATAGGTCACTTTAGAGGTCGCCATCTTGTCTAAAGATCATAGTTGCCTCAAAACGGTCGCCTTGGATAAAATGATCTAAGATATTAGGGTTACCGCTAAGGCGTCCTAACATTGCTTTGGTGACTGCACGTCCCTTAATCGAATTGACCCTTAAACTCCAACGACGGTGCTACCTACTCATTAATAGTAGGATAGCATTGTCTAAAGGACATTAGCATAGAACGGTTCCTTTTTCGAGTAGGTAGATGGTTCTTAAGTACTTGCTCTTTCAAAATAAAACAAATTTTCACACTTACACTCCTTTTCAAACAAAAACTCTTTTCAAACCCACAAACACAAAGAAAGAAAATTTTGAAAACAATATGAGCAAGTACCTAAGAGCCCGTGGATAACCACGGATAGAAAGGGTGTTAATACCTTCCCTTTCTATAATCTACCCCCCGAACCCGAGAAATATCTCGAAAAAGGAATTTTTCTGTGCTTTTTTTCTTTCTTGTTGGATAAAATAAAAGTCGGTGGCGACTCTTGCTTACCGCGATATTTTGCGAAAACAAACGCAAAACGCAAACCAGCATTCCAAAAAACAGTCAGTTCTTTCCCACCGTATCACACACAAGAAAGACCTTTGAGATGTTTTCTTGAGTTCGGGGGGTAGATTATGAAAAGGGAAGGTGCTAGCACCCTTTTCATCCATGGATATCCATGGGCTCTTAGTTACTTATTTAGATCACTTGCTTTGCTTTTTCAATTGTTTGAAATGGTGCTTTGTGTGGTTTTGAAAATATTTTGAAAAGAGGCCTTTTGTCTAGGCAACCTTTGTAATGATTCTTGTTTGAATGTATACAAAGGTGTTTGTCTTTTGAAAAATGTTTCAATTGTTTGAAAGTTTGCTTTTTGGGAAATGTTTTGAAATTGTGCGTTTTGAAATTAGCAAGGATGTTTGCAAGTTTTGATCAAGTAACTAGGAGTTGTCTACCCTACTCAAAGATCTTTCCTACACATTTTTAACCCTTTGATATTGTTGTTTTACCATTGTATTTGGTAAACAACCTTGTGTTTGGATGTTAAACGGGACAGGCGTGGGTCATTGTATGGCCATGATAACAATGTTGCCAAGTATCTTAGTAAATTTTTTAAGGGACTAGATCATTTTTGTATAGGCAACCAAGATAGCGTCATCGAGGGACTATGATCTTTTTGTTTTGATTTTGTTTTGCCAAGATACCTAACATGCATACCATGGCCATTTTTAAGGAAACAAGTGGATGAAACCCTAGGGGTGCTTGTGTGCATTGTGTTGTCATTTTTCATTCTTTTTGTCTTGTGTTTAGTCAAGCTATTTGTTTGATTTTGGTCATTTGCATACAAACCCTAATCTTTCTATCATGGCATATTTGAAAGAAATAAATGCGTAAAAGTAAATCTACGACTATTACAACATTGACATGGGGAGGGGGATACAAGTTTGAATAGGGGGATATTTGCAAGAAATTAAAACTCTAAGTCAACTATTACAACCAAATTGAACTATTTTTGTACCAATAAATAAATGGGCAATTATTTAACTATGCAATATATTATCAATATGCAAAAATTGTTTTTTTGGACTTATTTTATATATGTAAAAATAATTTATTTAATGTATCAAAAATAAGAAAATAAAAGATTATTTTTATTAAGGGTGGAAACCCTAATTTGTTTTAAGAAAATATATATATTATAATTATTTATTTATGTACAAAAAAATAAATAAAATATTTACAAAAATATTAAAAATGAAATATGTGAGAAAATATTATTTTATATGTATAAATAATAAAAATTAATAAATATGTAAGTATTTTAATTTCATTTAAAAACTTATTTAAGAAAATAAAAGTATATATTATTTTTTAACTATTCTTATGCCTAAATAATAAAAATAATAATAAAATAAAATGTGAAAATTTAAGAAAATCTTTTTAGTGATTTTTTATATTTAGAAAAAATAATAAAAGTCAGAAATGAAAATAGAAGTGAAAAATATAAAAAAAATAAAACAATGGGCCAAGGGGGTGTAAACAACAAGCTAGGGGGTGTCAATAGCCAGCCAAAGCAAGCCCAGCCCAAAGTCCAGCTTCATCCCTGTCCTTGAGACTGAAACATACGCGCCATAGTTCAAATCTCTATCTCCTGCATTTGTGCTTAAAAACCAAAACTTGCAACATGAAAGTTATAGAGCATGATCATACGATTCTAACCATGTAAAAAACTTAATCTAACTCTCAAAGACCAGAGAGAATTTCTCTGGCCCTAATTTCTAACCTAGTTTTTTCAGAAAGTTCATCATTCAAATTCTCCCAGCTCAGTTAACTTAAATGAATTCTATGCATATGTATAGCTCAAGGGCAATGAGGACTACATTTTTTATTCACAAAAATAAGCCTAATGATTCCTAAATAGAGAGATAGAAGTTTGAACTTTACCTGTTTCAGTCAGGCTCGAGTATGGAAATGTAGGGGTTGTGAGTGAGGCCTGAGATACTTGTGAGCTCACTTGAAGTTCCTTTGAGCTTTCCCAATGCTTAGCTAGCTTTGAACTTGCTTGAATCTCTCTATAGAACTCAACCTGCAAAGTCAGAATTCAAAAATGGTGAAGTGTGTAAATGGAGTTACAGTGACTTGGGAATGGTTAGGATAACTTAGGTATGTTGTATGGAGTGTGTTGGAACTAGTTACAAGCAAAACGCACGAGGGGATTGTGATTTGAAATCAAAATGCAGAAATTGCCCTGTTTTGACAAGAACTTATGTTTTGGTGTTTTGGAAGGTTTGAGGACTTGCTAGCTCGTGTTTCTGGCTTAGTGTGATATGTAAAACTTGTTTGAAATGTTTACAAGAGTTGGTTATATCAGATTGAAGAGTTGTGGTTATTTTTGCAAGTTGACTTGGTTTTGAAGTAAAAGTGAGAATTGACAATGCTATGGATGTACTGGATTTTACTCTTGCTGCTCCAAGTTGGTGAACTTTGCCTGACATTAGGGAGCTTTTTTTACAGCAAAAGGCTTGGTGTATGGCTCAAGAAATACAATTTGACATAAAGCATGCTTTATGTAAATGGCATTGTTCACTTTTTGCCAAAAATGGATTAAACCCTTGTGTAATCTTCCAAAGCTCAGAACAGTGCCTCTAACTAATGTGTTTGCATTCAATTTTTGAGTGTGGAAAGGTTTAAGGACCTGTAAACAAGTACAAACATGTTTGGGCAGAATTTGCAACTTGTAGCAACATGAAAAAGCCATGGACAAAAGTGAGAAATGGCCATTTTCTTTTCTTCGATTCTCCCTAACCATAAATGATTTTGGAGAGTTCTTGGACATTTTGGAAAGCTTGTAACATGCTCTACAATCCATATTTGAAATTAATTTTAAGATTCCAATTGGAGATATGTGAAAATTTTCCATGAAGATGGGTCAAAATCCTGCCTAAACTAGGGCAAAAATTCACTAAGTTAAAAGTTTCATAGACCCATGTTCTAAAAATCATAACTTGAAATCTAAGCATCTTTTGGGAAAACTTTGTGAATAAAAGTTGTAGATTTTGTGGAGGACTACAACTTTCATGTCGGAAGTTTTCTTTGAATCCAATAGCATTATGGTGAAAAGTTGGGCAAAGTTGGGAAAAAATAAGAAATTTTCATAACTTAGAAAATTTCTAAGTTATGAAAATTTTCCATTTTAAACCCTAATTTTCAAAATTAGGTTTCTTGGTGAAAAAGTTTCATGTTTTGACACATCTTGATGAAAAATGACCCTTGGCACTTGATTTTGACCAAAAAGTCAAAGTTTGACTTTTCAGTGTACAGTTGATTTTTGATCAATTAACTAGAAAATTCATTTGTCAATCCAATGAATTTGAGATCTTTTAAACCTTATGATTAGATAAATATGGTGCCATTGAGTCCTTGAATCCATGCTTGAACCCAATTTGCCATTGTCTAGGTTAAAAATCAGAAATTGCCCATCTGCAGTAAAAACCCTAAAAATGACCATTTTACCTTTTTGATGATCTGATCAAATTTCTTGAGGAGTTGTGGTCCAAACTTGATCAAATGTTTCATATGAGTCTATAATGTTGATGTGGATCAAAAATTATGAGGTTTGACTGTAAATTGGCCACATTTGACTTTTTCCCCAATACAGTTGATTTCTAGGTCAACTGTCCAATTGACTGGGGAAAAATTTGATTCAAGGCTTGAAACTTGATATGAGCAATCTTAGGAGTCCAATATGAAGCATAAAAGTCTCATTGAGCATTAGAAGTCCAAAAATACTTGTGCAAACTCAAACCCTAATTTCAGGTCAACAGTGCAAGGAGATGTCTTGAGCAGAGCAAACCCTAGCTTGGTCTTGAGTTCAAAGAGTCTAGTGAGGGGAAATCTTCATAAAATGAGAGGGCAAATTTTGGGGTACAACATAGTGATATTCAAGTAATGCAAATTTTATGTTTGTCTTGAAGTTTTTGAAAATGCGTTTTAGCGAGTAAAGAAATTTTATAAGAAAAATTCAACTCAGGATTTTGAGTAAAGCCTTACAGGAGTCAGGATACCTTTTGTAACAGTATGCTTTCGAACTAACCCATGCTTCAATTAGGACTTTTGAAGGGTTATAACGTGGCTTGGTTCAAGGTTTAAGAAACAAAGGATAAAGGCTCAAATGTATTTGTACCCACCCGTTCTTCGTGATGTTCTTCAGTCCTAAGCTCAATTAATTGTACGTTTGAACTTCAATTGAGTCTGGAATGACGTTTTGGTGATGGTTCAAACAGATTAAGTTTGTCAGAAAGCAGTCATTCTTGCAACATCTTTTTCTTCATTTTGTTGAGGATTTGTAGTGACCTCTTTTTATTTGATTTGTTAATCCTGATTTTGCCTGGCTGTTCTTGTTTTGAGATTACAGTCAGCGGGATGCCCCAGTTTTCTTTAAGTCTCCTTCGTAGTATTTGACTTAGTGGGCTTTTCTTTTTGAGAGATAATGACTGCCTATGTGATAGGGAACCATCACCGTCTTTTGATTCGAGAGGAATGTTTCTTGATGTCATTCGTTGTATTACGAGATGAGAGTTTGCGGCTAAATGCGCGTTTGAATTAACTGAGAGACTACCCTGCCCCAGGTTTTGATTAAAGGTTTCAATTTGTGTTAAAACAGAAAACTTCTACTTCTTTGGCTCGAAGGGGTTGACTAGGGATTATCTTCCTTATAACTCCAGTGTTTAGGATTTGAAAAAATGCTTGTACATCGTCAGCAAGGTCTGTTCAAAAGCATACTGTATGAGATTATGGCATTGTTTTCGTCATCCTCCCTCTAAAGGCTTGTAACTTTTAGCAAGAGTTGAATGTCATAAAGAGAGTTAAAATCATAGTTTAAATGTAATGAAAACGAATGGATTGATTCAAGAAAAGCATGTGCAATGCATTAATGAAACAAAGTTTGACATTAATAGATAATTGTTTGAATAACAAAAGAGAAATTACAACTTGAAAATTCAAATGAACAAAAGCTTTCAATGATTCATCATAGGAGCAGTGATTATGTTTGGAGTCTCCGGAGGTTCAAACTTGATCTCCTTGGAATCAATCATGTCTTGGACCTTGTTCTTCAGAGCCCAACAATTGTTTGTGTCATGCCCTGGGCTACCAAAATGATAAGTACACCTTGGACCCGAGTTGTAGTTAGGAGAAGAATTCTTAGGGTCAGGATGAGGATCCTTTAACGTAATCAGCTTTGCCTTAAACATGTGTTGTATCGCTTGAGCCAGTGGCATGTTGATCTTAGTGAATTGTATTTTAGGCGCGACCTCCTTACGTTGATGCCCCTGTCTTTGTTGAGCAGACGTAGGATTAGAGATCAAGATTGCTCCTACGTGTTGGTCATGATGACTCTTTTGACCATACACAGCATTGGACTCTTTCTTCCCATTGTATGGCTTTTCTGAGCATCAGAAGGTGTGGCTCCTTGGATCTTTCCACTTTTGATGCCAGATTCGACCCTTTCGTCGGTCAGTATTAGCTCGGTGAACCCGGCTGAGGAACTTCTGATCAAGTGTTTGAAGAAAGGCCCTATCAAAGTTCCCATGAAGATGTCAATCAGCTCCCTGTCAGTTAAAGGGGGCTGCACCCTACCATCCAGATCTCTCCACTTTTGGGCATACCCTTTGAAGCTCTCGTTGAAACCCATGGTCATGTTCTTCAATTGCACACGAGTTGGTGCAAGAACCATTCGAGCTGGGTCCCTACTAGGATTTCTTGGAAGAAATGGATCCAAAGCTTCAGATCAGTTGTGTATGGTTGAATCTTGCAGACATAAGACTTTAAGTGCATCTTAGGGAAAGAGACTCCATTGTACAAGACAAAGGTGTGGATTTTGAACTTTGGCGGAATGACCACTCCAGAAACTAAACCCATGTCTCCTAAATCCAATCCAGGTATCTATTGAATCTCCATAGCACTGAGGCGATCCTCCAACCGTTTGTACTTGTCATCAGTGGGAAGATATTGTTCCTCGGAGTAGTCATCTTCAACTTCATCAATCTCCAAATTGTGATCTTCTTCAAGACTATCCCCCATGTTGGATGGAGTTGAAAGATCTAGAGCTCCCTTGACTGGTCCTCTAGGTCTTCTTCCCAAGTTCAAGATGCCTATTGACTTCTTGGACTTTTTCCTCTTGTCTTTGAGAATAAGAGTCTTCAGGTCCTCTTGCCCCTTAGCCATAGCCAGGAACATTTGTTGGAATTGAGCATTTTGAGCTTGGAGATCTTTCACTGTTTGTTCCATATCCATCTTACTTAAATAAACAGTAGGAAGATAAGGATACCTGTATGGGAGAAACCTATCATGATATGATGCATGATATGTGGATGCATGTTTTCAAGGATCTTGCGGGGTAAACACAATAAAAAGTTAGAAGTTGAACATTGATCAACATTTTTTATTGGAGAACTTTGTATCGGTGGATGTCCTTCCACAAGAATCAAGCTCACCATGTCAAGTGGGTCATAGGCCTTGACTCTGATTGTTGTACTTGTTTTTTGAAGGCGTTTGGTTAGAGGAAAATAAATCCTCTTGTCCCTTGATAGACATCTGGTTCAACGTGACCCTGCATCATAGGCCCTTGAGATCCTTGAAATGCTATGGTCCAATGTTATTGAAAATGCTATGGTATGATGTTATGATGTTATGTACAGATATGCGAGGTAAGCAAATTTATATACAAATAATCATATTCACGCAAAGTAGACAAGTCCTTGGGTTTAGGCTTGCATGGAGTTTGTAGGTAAGTACCCTCTTGAAGTTTAGTTGGCTCAACTTGTCCTAGTTAATAGTAACCGGGTTCTAATGGGTCTCAATATCACTGACCTTTCTTTTAGGCATTGTCTCAGCTCCATCAATCTTTTCTTGCGGCCGAGATATCCCAAAATTTCGGTCTCAATGAGTGTAGCATCGAGTATCAACCAATTTTTAGCTCTACACCAAAACCGGTTATCTCACTACGTCCTAATGGACAAGTTGGTCAAGTAAGGTTCTAATGTCAGTTAATGCTTCATGACGCAACTTAGCGGCCCCGTATTCTCCTCGATTCACCACGAGGGATACTGGTACCCACAAATGCGTCACACTAACATAGCCATTGTTTCAACCATATCGGTCTATGCCGTACAGTTTCCATAATCTATTGCTATTTACCTAAAAAGGTGTCCCAGATCCGGGTGGAGGATCAAAACAAACCCAAGCAAGGAACCAATAATGTAAAGCAAGCAATTCAAATAAATAAAGGCAAGTAAATGTGATCTAACCCTAAGGTAACCCCATTTTTAAGTAATTCCCCAACAGAGACGCCAGTTCTATAATACGGTGGGAGAACTGACTTGGGTGTTTTGTGTTTGTGTTTGCAAATGTTGCGGTTTAGAAAGAGTCGCCACTGACTTTTCTTTTATCCAAAAGGAAAGGTGAAAAAGCACAGGAAAGACCTTTAGAGATGTTTTCTTGAGTTCGGGGGGTAGATTATGAAAAGGGAAGGTATTAGCACCCTTTTCATCCATGGTTTTCCATGGGCTCTTAGTTACTCGCTAGATCACTTGCTTTTGTTTGAAATTGTGCTTTGTGTGGTTTTTGAAAATATTTTGAAAATGTGACTTTGTAATGATTCTCGTTTCTATAAGAATGTGTACAAATTTTTGTTTTGAAAATAGTTCAAAGAGGTGTTTGTGGGATGTGTTTTTGAAAGTGATTTTGAAAAGGGTTTTCTTTGTAATGGCTCTCGTTTCTATAAGAACATGTACAAAGTGTTATCTTTTGAAAATGTTTCAAATGGAAGTGTGAGTGTATAAAATGTTTTTGTTATGAGCAAGCGAGCAACTAGGAGCGAATCTACCTACTCAAAAGGTCTTAAATATGCTTTTCCTCCTCCTTTAGATGTTGCTATCTTACCATTGATTTAGTAAGAAGCCCCATCGTTGGATGTGAAGGGACGGGCATTGGGACGTTTGTATAGTCATAGAAGGAAACCCATGGAACGTTTTAGCAATGTCATTTAGGGACTAGATCGTTTTACCGAAGGTAACATCGAGGGTCATCGAGGGACTACGATCTTTTTTATCGAAGGGTCTTTGCTAAAACGTCCCATATTCGAGGGATATGACTATTTTTGATAGGCAACAAGTGAGATTACCCTAGGGGTGCTCGTGTGCAAGTGTGTTTGATTACATGCATTTAGTCTTGATTAGGGTGATCTATTTGTTGGTTTTAGTCTTGCCATACACACCCTAATTACTAACAATATATGAAAGCAATAAAAGTGCAAAAAATATAAAGTCCTACGCTATTACAATATTTAGGGATGGGGTATACAAATTTACAAATGGGGGTTGCAAATAAAAATAAGTCCTAAGTTACTATTACAACGATATTGAAATGCACAATATAAGAAAGAAATGGACTTGTTTTGAAAATGTTTTTTTGTCTTAAAAAAAGAAATAAATTAGTTAATAAAAGAAAATATTTTTTGTCTTTTTTATATTAATATTAAAAATGATGAAAAGGGAAATAAATGAAAGACAGAAACAGCGTGTTACTGCAAGCAAAATAAACAGGGATCAGAAGTTCTGAAGCCAGGTGCATGATGACTCAGAAAGAAACGTTAGTGGGCATCAGAGGTTCTGATTGGTACACTCTGAGGTCCTGCAAGAAATGTTAGAGGAAAAACACAAAAGTTCTAGATTGCTATGTGCTGAACTTCTGAATGTCAGAACAGTGAGAAAACCTTAGAAGCTCTGTGTGTGTCAAAACACTAGGAAGAACTCAAAAGTTTTGTATGGTGCTAAGACACTGAACAAACAGTCAGCGGCTCATCGTGTTATCAATGCATGAAAAATCAGAAGTTCTAAGTGTTAAAATAGTGAGTGAACATCAGAAGTTCAGTGTGTTTAAACAGTGAGGAGAACTCATAAGTTTTGTGTTGTGCTAAAGTTGTGAGTGAACATCATAAGTTATATGCCATATTTCAACTCTTAATCAGCACATCAGCAATTTATTCAGTTCTTAATAAACAACAAATCAGAAGGATAATAGCACAACAGTTTATAGAAGTTCTAATCCTAAATCTGAGTCTAGCCCTAATCAAGAAGTTCTGATCCATAGTTTTTCTACTTAAGCAATGATATGTACAACATTAATACTATGATATTTACATGTTAATGATGTTCAGAATGAAAAACAAGCAAAGTCAGAAAGACTTACCTTGAACCTGGAGCGTGCTTGGAGCTTTGAGTTGCTGCCTTTGAATGTTCTGGAATCAGCAAGAGTAACGGGAGATAAAATGCCAAGTTCTTTAATTTAAAGGGAAGAACAAAGGTTTTGGTTTTCTGTTTGGGAAATCTAGATTTTTATGAAGGGTTTCACAGGTTTCTTTTTCTCTTTTGATAGTTCTCTCTTTCCAAAATCCAGCCCCTTGAACGTGTGATGGAGCCAAGTATTTATAGGTGAATTTGTTGTGACTTTGGGGGGAAAACAAATGGGATTCAAACCTTTTTGGCATATTGTTTCATTGCTTTTTAATCACAGTTTTCGTATGCTAATTTGATGCAAATATGGGGTTTGAGAAAGTGCAGGTGTGGACTGGGTCAGCAGCAATTTGGAGCATTGTGGCAGCTGGTTGCAGGACTGTTCCATAATAGGGAAGCAAGTTACTTAAACGAGGTTTTGGGATTTGGTAATGTTCTGATCGCAGAAGATCAGAAGCGTAACCTCCATGTGCTGAAGAGTCACGTTCTGATGGATAATTATGTTCTGAACCATGTTTGCAATTTCTGACTGCGCTTGCATAGAGGCTGAAGAGCCATGTTCTGATTGAAGGCTATGTTCTGAACCATGTTTGCAACTTCTGACTACACTTGCATGGAGGCTGGCTCAGAAGTTCTGAAGTATCACATACTGTTAACACTTAGAAAATTTTCTAAATGTTTAGAAAATTTGATTTTTCCAAAGTAACTTCTGACTCCTAATTTTTGATGAATCAATCTCATTTCTTGATGAAATAAAATTGTTGAAACTTGATTTGATCTGAAATTCAAAGTTTGACTTTTCAGTGCGCTTTTGACCATTTTGCCCTTATGGATGATTTCCTTGAAAAATTGCAGTTCAAGGCTTGGAATTGGATGGAAGCAAACTTGAGGATCCAGGGTGATTCCTTAAGAAATGAGAGGGAAAATTTTGTTGTACAACAGCAAGGCTTTAGTGCGCACTGTTTGTACCACTGGGGTGGTCTGTTTCATCAGTTGTTTATATAGCTTGCACTAAATATAAAATGAACTCAGTTCTGAATGTTAAAACATGGCCTCATCTTCTTCCTTTGAGCGCAGGAATGCATGACTCCTATGTTTGAGCTTCGAAAGGCTACGTTTCTCAGCCAAATCGAAAGATGTAAGTATCAAGCCTGCCTAAAGTTTGAAAACGAATCTAACCACATAATTTCAAAAGTTATGGGTCGAAGGTTAGCATGAAATACCAAAACTAAGACCTAACTGTTCAGAGACGAAATTTTTAATGTACAAGCAATGAATCAAAAATATGGACATGGTCAACTTCTTAGACATGATATCTACATTTTTCCTTCACAAAGTATATACAAATGATGTTTGAATGAAGAGTTCTAAGTTTTAGAAAACTTACCTTTTGGAGTGAGACTTGAGGGACTTCGACAGAACCTCCAGGAACAATTTGATGATGGATTAAGCCTGCTTCGATCTCCCTTGAGCTAGTTAGATCACTATGTTGCTTTAAAAAAAGTCACAGAATCAAAGGTTCGTATATGGTAGTTAGGAGTGAATCGAAAGGCTCACTAACTTCCTTGAGTGGGTTTTTTGAGGGCTTTGGGAGTGTTCCAAGGATGGTATATGGAAGCTAGGGGGATAAATCAAAAGGCTCACTAACGTATGAAGGGATTTGAGATTTTTATGGGTAAGGCCAGGATGTGCCAAGTTTTATGCTTGTGTGCAGGTCCTGAGTTTTTGAGAGTTTGAGAGTGTTTGATGATTTTTTTCAACACAACAAAATTATGGCCCCTTGATTTGCAAATGGTCTCTATATTTATAGGGAAAAGGTTTGGGAAGTTGGAGTAACCATATTTGTAAGATAACAAACTATGGTTTGGTTGAAAACGAAAAAAATCAAGTTAAATAAATTTTCATGGTTCGCAAGCTCAAGTACAAGCGGGGCCTGATGTTTGTTGGGTGCAGAAGATTTGACTCATGCTTTTTATGTTGCTTGTTGTTGTACCCCAAAATTTTCCCTCTCATTTATCAAATATTTTCTCATAAAGATCTCTCTTGGTTCAAGACTGCACTAGGGTTGATCAGCTCAAGACACCTGCTTAAGCACTGATGACCAAAATTAGGTTTGAGATTGCACAAGGATAATTGAACTTCCAATGCTTCATATGACTTTCGTGGATCATTATGGATCCCCAAGATTACTCATGTCAAGTTTCAAGCCTTGGATCACACTTTTGCTCAGTCAATTGAGCAGTTGACCTAAAAATTAGATGTATTGGGGAAAAAGTCAACTATGGCCAATTTACAGTCAAACTTCATAATTTTTTATCCACGTCAATATTATAAACTCATATGTATCATTTTATCAAGTTTGGACCATAATTCCTCAAGAAATTTGATCAAATCATCAAAAGGGCAAAATGGTCAAAATTAGGGTTTTAACTCAGAAAGGGCAATTTCTGATTTTTGACCTAGAAAATGGTCATTTGGTTTGAAGCATGGTTTCAAGAGTTCAATTTGCATCTTTTTGACCTAATGGCATGACCTAAAACATTGCTCAAGATCAATTGGATTGATAGTGGATTCTTAGTCAACTGATCAAAAGTCAACTGTATACTGAAAAGTCAAACTTTGACTTTTTAGTCAAAATCCAATGTCAAATATCACAATTAATCAAAACATGTCAAAATATGAAAATTATTCATCAAGAAATCAAAAAGTCAAGATTTCATTTTGAAAAGTCAAAGTTTTCTAACTTAGAAATTTTTCTAAGTGTTTAAAACTTCATGTTTTTTAACAACTTTGAGCTAATTTTTCACCATAATGTAAGATGATTCAAAAGAAACTTTCAACACGAAAGTTGTAGATCTCCATGATATCTACAACATTTATTTACACAACTTCTTCTAAAAATTCTTGGATCTCAAGTTATTAATTCATAAAGTCATGGTCATGAAATTAAACACTTAGTGAAATTTTGTCCTAGTTTTGGTCAGGATTTTGACCTAACTTCATGGCACTTTTTCATATAGTTCCAAGGGGAATTTTCAAAAGTGATTCAAAGAGGGGCTGTAGAGAACATTTCAAGCTTTCCAAAATGTCCAAGAACTCCTTGAGATCATTTGTGAACAAGGATAATCGAAGAGATGAAGTTAGGGTTTTCAAACTTGAATTACAAGCCATTTCATGATGAACAAGAATTCAAATCCAAGCCTATGTTGCATAATCTTCACTTTGCAGGCATCAAACTTGTTTGTCACTCCATATTTAAATGTTTACACAACATATGGAGCCATTGTCCAAGCATTTGAATCGTTATCCAAGTTGCATTTCCATATTTGGAAGAAAGTAACCATTCCATTCTTGTAAAGAAGCTTTAATCACAACGTCAATGCATAGAGCTTTGCACTTGTTCCTTATGATCACAAGTAATGTCAAAGGCAAAAGAAAAATTTCTAGAGCCTCCCATAAACTCAAGTCATGCTTGTACTATGCCTTGAAACCATGTTTTCACTTTTCTTCAAAATCAAGTAACATAGCCATAACTCTACATCTTGTGCTTCTGACCTCCTCAAGTACTCTAACCTTTTCCTTACTTATGCACAAGTATATTTCAACATAACACACGATTTCAAACCCCCAAGAACTCTCCAAAAGACCCTTGCTGCACAGAACTGTCCCACTTGACAGTTTTGAGCCAAAACTCTCCATCTCCATTTCCACTCATGCGTTTTGATTCTTAACCATCCAAACACCTTACTTACATCATATACAAGTGATCCAAGACTCTGTTTGAAGACTGTAACTCCTTCATTACTATCCACCATTTCCAAAACTGAAGCTTGCAACTTGACTTGAGTTGGGAGTTTCAGTCATCCTCAAAGCAAAGTAGGAGTTGGAATATACTCAAGGAGGTCCAAGCAAGCTACAGGAATCATCAGGCCATCACAAAGGTTGCTCAAACTCCATACATGACTCCAGCTGCAAGAGGTAAGTTTTCAAACTTCTATCTCTTCATACATGCATCATTTGATTTTGATTTGTGAAGATAAAATGTAGATTCCATTGTCACGAAGCTGTACATATCCATAGTTTGCATTTATATGGCCTGAGCTTAGAGAATTTTAGAGTTGAAGTTTTCTGAAATTTTTAGGTTTTGAATTAGGGCCAGAAAAATTCTCATTCATCTTTGACTGTTAGCTTAAGTTATTTACATGGTTGGATTCGTGGGAAGAAATGCCACAACTTTCATGTTTGAACTTTTCATTTTTGTTGAGAGATGAAGAAGATACAGGTCCTTTGGCTGGAGGTTAAAGATGAAGTGTAATCAGGGCGCGTTTTGTGTTATGTATTTATCCTTTCAGATAAGTTAACGGATGTATTACCACCACAGTGGTTAAAGCGCGCGCCTGTCACCCTTAGGTCCTGGGTTCAAGCCCCATCATGACCTTTTGCTATTTTTCACTATTTTCTGAATTTTTGTGTTTTTTTGGCAGCGCTTGGGCCTTCATATGGGCCTAATCATTTTTTCCTCATAATACCTCTGGCATTACTAATCCACCCCCCTGAATTTTCTTTATATTTTTATTTTTATTTTATTTTTCTTCATTATTATTATTATTATTATTATTATTATTATTATTATTAATATTATTACTATTATTACTATTATTATTTTCATAAATCATAAAAAAATCCAAATTTATTTTTATTTATTATTTATACTTATATATTTTATTTTTCTCCATAAAACAAAAAGATTAAAAAAAACATTTTCTTAAACAAATTAGTTTCTTTTTTTTTCTTAAATAATTAATTTTTAGACTTAGGTTAAATTAGTATACTATTTTATTTTCTAGTTAAAATTAATTTAGAACTTAGGTTGATTTTAATTAATTAATATTCATATTATTTTCGTTAATTTAAAACCTTTTCATAAAAAACCCTAAAAATCCTTTTTAAATTAATTTCTTTTCTTAATTAGTTTAAGTTAATTTTATTTAATTTTAATTAATCATTTTTTAACTAAGTCAAGACAAAACCCCTTTCATAAAAAAACAACAAAAATCATTTCTTTTTTCCATTTATATTCTTGCATTTTATTTTCAATTTTGTACAATATTCAATATGGTTGTAATAGATAATTAGGTTTAATTTTCTTGCAATCCCCATTTGTAAATTTGTACACCCCCTCCCCTAATGATGTAATAGCGTAGTAATTTTACTTTTCGCAATTTATCGCTTTATGTAAAATCTAGTAATTAGGGTTTGTATGAGAAGATAAAATCAACAAGTAGCAAACCTTAATCAAAGACTAAATAAAGCATGAAAATTAATACACTTGCACACAAACAACCCTAGGGTAAAATCCACTTGGTTGTCTTATAAAAATGGTCATATTATGCATGTGAGGTATCTTAGCAAATACAAGCAAAAATACAAGATCATAGTCCCTCGATGATGCTATCTATGTTGCCTTTTCAAAATGATCTTAGTCCCTAAAGAAAGATGCTAAGATACCTTGCAACATTGCTAATCATGGTTATAAGATGACCCACGCCCGTCCCGTTCACATCCAAAGATAGGGTTACTTACCGAATCAATGGTAAGATAACAATGTCAAATAAAAGAGGAAATAAATATGAAAGACTTTTGAGTAGGTAGAATGTTCCTAGTTACTTGCTCACTTTCAAAACAAAATATCCTTGCTATTTTCAAAACAAACACCAACACTTTTAAAAAACATCTTTTAAACTTGAAAACATTTTTAAAAGATCAACACTTTGTATATATTCTTACGAACGAGAGTCATTACAAAGTTTTCCTAAATGATGGCACCTTTTCAAAATACTTTCCAAAACCATACAAAGCATATTTTCAAACAAAAGCAAGTGATCTAGCAAGTAACTAAGAGCCCATGGAAAACCATGGATGAAAAGGGTGTTAATACCTTCCCTTTTCATAATCTACCCCCCAAACTCAAGAAAACATCTCTAAAGGTCTTTCTTGTTCTTTTCAGCCTTTCCTTATTGGATAAAATAAAAGTCGGTGATGACTCTTGCTAACCGCAACATTTGCGATCAAACACAAAACAACCAAGTCAATTCTCCCACCGTATCACAGAACTGACGACTCTGTTGGGGAGAATTTTAAAAGTGGGGTTACCTTATGGCTAGATCACATTTACTTGTTTTCTTTGTTTGACTTGTGTGCTTTATATTATGGTTCTTTGTTTGGGTTTGAATCCTCTACCCGGATTTGGGATACCTTATAGGTAAGTAGCAATACATTGTGGGAGTTGTGTGGGGTATACCGACATGGTCTAAGCAATAGCTACATTAGTGCAACATATTTGTGGGTACCGGTAGCCCTTGAGTAGTCAAGGAGAATACGGGGCTGCTGAGTGATGTCATGAAGCAATAATAAACTTTTAGAACCTTTACTTGACCAACTTTGCCATTAGGACGTAGTGAGATGACCGACTTTGGTGCAGTCCTAAGTTGGTAGATACTTGATACTACACTCATTGAGGTTTGGTTTTTTGGGATATTTCGGTCGCCATTAAAGAGGCTTGCGCTGAAACAATGCACAAGGAAACAAACCTTGGATATTGAGCTCCTTAGAACCCGGTTACTATTACTAGGACATGTTTGAGCCAACTAAACTTCAAGAGGGTACTTACCTATGAGACTCCATGCAAGCATAAACCTAAGGACTTGTTTGTTTTATTTGTATATATTTACTTATACATAACATCATAAACATCATAACATCATACTCATACTCACTAACCATTTCAAGGATTTTTGGGATTTATCTTTGTTCTATTTTGTAGGACATGGATTATGTTCGCGGGAAAACCATTCAAGTCAATCTCGTAAGGATCCATCCTCAACTCAAAGAGTTAGCATCAAGGATTCCTGAAAATTCTCCATTTACCGAAATACATGGTCGCCTACTAAACTTGGTTACCTCCAACACTGATGAATACATGACGAAGATGCTCTTCCAGTTCTTTGATCCCTTACACCATTGCTTCACATTTCCCGATTATCAACTTGTGCCGACTTTGGATGAATTCTCCCAACTCTTGAGGATTCCCATTCTCAATCAAATACCTTTCAACGGTACGGAAAGAGATCCAAATCCAGAAGAGATTGCTCAAGCTCTACACTTGCAACCATCTGATATCACAACTAATTGAGAAATAAGGAGTGGTGTCAAAGGTTTCCTAGCAAAGTTCTTGTTTGAGAAAGCCCAAAACTGTTAGAACTCTTCGGATTTGCAAGCCTTTGAGGAAATTGTAGCTCTCCTCGTCTATGGGATGATTTTGTTTCCAAATCCTGACCAATTCATAGATGTGAACACCGTTAAAATCTTCATGTATCGTAACCCGGTGCCTACTTTGCTAGGGGACATCCTACATTCCTTTCACACTCGTACGATGAGGAAAAGAGGTATGCTCATGTGTTGTACTCCTCTCTTGGCAAGATGGTTTATTTTGCATCTTCCCCAATCTGTGTTGAAGAATGAGCAAGGTTCAAGATGGTCCCATAGGTTGATGACGCTCAGACATTCAGATATTCATTGGTGTTCCCACTCTTTGGAGAATGTTACTATCGTCGACCATTGTGGAGAATTACCTATTGTCCCTTTGCTTGGCATTAGAGGAGGTATCACCTATAACCCTTGCTTAGCCTTAAGACAGTTTGGTTACGCTCGAAGGGATGGTCCACACAAGATACTTATTCAAGGTTTGGTATTTGACTACGAGAGCGACGATCAAGGTCCCCGCCAGAGATTTATCCAAGCTTGGAGGATGTTGAACAAGGTGGATAGCAAGACGTTAGGACACAAGAATTCCATTCCCCTTGAGCCTTACCTTAAATGGGTGTGAACTCGTGCTCAGAAACTTGTGATGCCTTATCTCTCCATCTTACCAGTCATTGTAGAGCATGTGGTCGAAGGAGATGTTCCTTACACTATCCTCCATCCCGACATGCCTACCTCTCTCGAAGTCTTACAAAAGGGTTGGATCCAGCTGAAGGAAGAATGAGATACTTTCGAGTCTCAATTCTATGCTAGTGAAAAAATGGTCTTGTAGCTTATGAAGCAGCTACAAGAAGAAGCAAAGTGTGAATGCTTATCTCGCGCCAAAGAGGATGCGTTCGGTCTTTTTATCTTATAAAGTTATTTTGTAAGCTCAAGAGGCATGATGTAATCTTTCTTGTTTTGTCTAATGAGAATTAACGTTTGTTCATTCTTTTGTCTATACAAATTTAAATATCATTAATCCTTGAAATCATTTGCATGTACATATTCCATGCATCATAACATGACAGGTTTTTGCATAACAGGTTTCCTTATCTTTCCGCTGTTTATTTCAGCAAGATGGATCTAGAGAAAACTGTGAAGGATCTCCAAACCAAGAATTCTCAGTTTCAGGAGACTGTACTAGCCCTAGCCAAGGGGCAGCAAGATATGATGGATTTTCTGGCCGTTAAGAAGAAAGCTCTACTCAACATGGGTAGAAGGTTCAAGGAGACAGTCCGTCAAATCCCAGTAGGAGGAGATTCATCTGAAGAGAACGAGAACCATATTGGTGAGGTTAAGAGTACTCAGGTTGACTATATCAATGATCAAGTATCCAATTATGATTATTTCAACGAGCTGTATCCACCCGCTGATATCAAATACAGGCAGTTAGAAGACAGATTGAAAGTTGTTGAAATCCAAGCTGTCCCTGGTTTAGATTTTGATGATTTGGGTTTGATATCTGGGTTAGTCATTCCCCACAAATTCAAAATACCAATCTTTGCAAAGTACGATGGGGTTTCTTGTCCAAAACTCCATTTGAAATCTTATGTGCGCAAGATACAGCCGCGCACTGCTGATAAGAAGCTCTGGGTTCAATTTTTCCAAGAGAGCTTGGATGGAACACAACTTGAATGGTTTTATCAGTTATATGGTTCTTGTATCAATACTTGGGAGGATTTAGCTACTGCCTTCTACCATCAGTACCAGTAAAACACCGACTTGGCGCTAACGAGGGTTCAATTGCAAGATATGACCATGGGGAAGAATGAAGGATTTAAGGAATATGCTCAAAAGTGGAGATACCTTGCTAGTAGGTTCCAACCTCCCTTGACTGATAGGGAGCACATCGACATGTTTAGGGCATTTTATCTGGTCCTTTCTTTAATTTGTTGGTTGGCTGCTCTTCTTCTGGTTTTACCGAATTGATCTTAACCGGCGAAAGAGTTGAAAGTGGCATCAAAAGTGGGAAGATCTCTGTGGCATCTACCTCCACTCCCAATCCTATCAAGAAACCTTTTGCTGCAAAGAAGGAAGTCAATGTTGTGTATGGGGCAAGGGCCCATACCAAGAAGAACGATCACCCGTTTGTCAATGTTGTCTGGATCTCCAATCCAACTCATACTCCAAGACCATCTAGAAATCATTAACATTTTGAAACTCCAAGAAGACAATTTACGAGGTTAGGCATGTCACTATCTCAAGCCCTTCAACATTTGCTCAAGGATAATTTAGTGACATTTCACGATCCTCCCGCCAACCCTGACACCTCGTCACCAAAGTATAATTCGAAGGCTAAGTGTGCTTACCATTCAAGCAGCCCCGATACGAGACTGACCAGTGATGGGCCTTGAAGAACAAAATCCAATATTTGATTGATAACAAACTATTGAATTTGATCCTCCTCCAACGCCGAATGTAATCACTACTCCAATGTCGAAGCATGACAAAGATGTTAATGTTGTCGAAGATACAATTTTTGTCGCCTCTATTGAAGAATTGACTACTCCACTAAATATAATAAAAAACAATTTGTTGAAAGCCGGGATTTTCTCCGGCTGCATAAAGGACTGTGTGTGTTGTATAAGATAACACAGTAGATGTGAAGGGCTGAAGAAAGGCATACAACACCTGATGGATAGCCATGAAATTCTATTCGAGAAGACTCCACTTGCCAAGAGTTTAATTAACAAATGTGAAGATCTCTCCATTATTACCATCTCAAACAAGCCTCTTAGGATCACCTCCAAAGGTCCTATTAGGATTTCAAATGAACCCACTATTGCTCCCTTAATAATTACCATTCCCAGACCGATTCCATACTCTTCAAACAAAGTAGTACCATGGAATTACGGTGCTGAGGTGTTCTATCATGGGATTAAACAAGATGCCTGGATCGTAGAAGAAAAAGATGACAATGTTGGAAACATAGCTGGATCAAGCAAAGTAACTAGAGCTATGAGAATATTTTCACCTAATATCTCACCACCAGTTGTTACAAAGACGCCCATCCGCATTACTGCTGCCAAGCCAAGTACTAATACAAGAGGGAAGAAGAAGGTTGTTGAGCCTGATGTGATTGAAGTACCCTCCAAGGACGTAGTTGATGAAGAACCCTCCGCTCGCGAGATGGACGGGATTTTAAAGATCATAAAAAGAAGCGACTTCAAGATTGTAGAACAGTTGGGGAAAACCCCTTCTAAGATTTCAATGTTGTCATTGTTGCTTTGCTCTGATGCCCATGCTCGAACATTAATCAAGTTCCTAAAAAAGGCTCATGTCCCCCATGAGACAACAATAGACCAATTTGAGAATTATGTGGCTAGCCTGACAGTTGATAATGGCTTGGGAGTTTCAGATGCTGACTTAACACCTCTCGGGAAGAATCAAAATAAAGCTTTACATGTTTCTATCGAGTGCAAAGGGACTACATTAGCACATGTGCTAGTCGACACTGGTTCTTCTCTGAATGTATTACCCAAGGGGGCGTTAGACCGTCTAGACTGTGAAGGTTTAGTCTTGAAGCCAAGCGATATCATTGTAAGGGCATTTGACGGATCAAAGAGGACTGTTCATGGGGGAGGTAGATCTTCCAATCAAAGTGGGCTCCTAAATCTTCAACTCCACCTTCTATATTATGGATATTCGTCCTACCTATTCTTGTCTGTTAGGTCGCCCTTGGATCCATAAAGTTGGGGAAGTAACCTCAACCCTCCACCAGAAACTCAAATATCCAGTCAAGGGCAGAATAGTCACCATCTGTAGAGAAGAAGAGTTTATGGTGAGCCACCTTAACTCTTTCAGGTAGGTAAAGATAGATGGAGAATTCATTGAGACCCCGTGTCAAGCCTTTGAGGTTGTACCACCGATGATTGTTGTTGCCAAATGTTCTTCTGATGAGTTTAAAGCTGTTAAGGCCATGCCAAAGATGGTTTCAGTCAAAGACACCCGTGCAGTAATTGAAGAAGGAAACTGTGATACTTGGGGGAAACTCCTCGATATCCCATTTAAAGCGGACAAGTTTGGTTTGGGCTTCACCGTTAAAGCTCAGAAGGAAGTGAGGCGTGCTCGTGCTGGAAAGCCACCTCTCTGCATTGGAAGCCATGAAGTCAACACCGTGGATGATTCTAAAGAAGGAGCTGCATTTGAAGAGTGGGTGTATCCAACTACAATAGAGCTGAAGAATTGACATACAAAGGACTTTGTGCCCATCTCCTTCATTAAGGAGTAATCTATTTTTTATTGCTTTTATTTCAATTCAAGAACATGTTGTCTGTAATATTCTAACAATGACTTTTCAGCCATTTGCTTGGCCCGGGGATCTTTGTTCCATTTATCAAAGGGTTTTATTTATGTTCATGTAATCCTATGATCATTCAGTACATTGGACTCTTTTGCATTCAAATATTTGTGTTCACTGTCTTTCCTTTCTTGCAAATACATTTTTCAAAAAAAAAAATCCATGTATCTTACATACACACTGTTGTACCCCAAAATTTGCCCTCCCATTTATCAAGACTTTTCTCACAAGACTTCTTTAACTCAAGACAAGATTAGGGTTTGGTCAGCTCAAGACATCTCATCTTGCACTAATAACCCAAAATTAGGGTTTGAGTTTTCACAAGGATTTTTGGACCATCAATGCTTCATGTGACTTTCATACATCATTTTTGACCCCTAAGATTGCTCATGATAAGTTTTAAGCCTTGAACCACATTTTTTATCAGTCAATTGGACAGTTGACCTAAAAATCAGTTGTATTGAGGAAAAAGTCAACCATGGCCAATTTATAGTCAAACTTCATAACTTTTGATCCACATCAACATTTTAGACTCATATGTACCATTTATCAAGTTTGGATTACAACTCCTCAAGAAATTTGATCAAATCATCAAAAGGGCAAAATGGTCAAAATTTGGGTTTTGACTGAGAAAGGGCAATTTCTGATTTTTAACCTAGCCAATGACCAATTGAGTTCAAGCATGATTTCAAGGATTCAATGGAATCATCTTGACTTAATTACATGGTTCAAAACATCTCAAATTCATTAGATTGACAGATGAAATTTGCAATCAACTGATCAAAAGTCAATTGTATACTGAAAAGTCAAACTTTGACTTTTTGGTCAAAATCAAGTACCAAGAGTCATAATAAATCAAGGCATGTCAAAATGTTAAACTTGTTCACCAAGAAAACCAAATTTGAAAACTAGGGTTTGAATTTGAAATTTTTCATAACTTATAAATTTTCTAAGTATGAAAATTTTCTTATTTTTTCTCAACTTTACACCACTTTTTCACCATGATGCATATTGATTCAAGGAAAGTCCCCAACATGAAAGTTGTAACTTTTCTTCACAAACTTTTCCCTAAAGATTCTTGGATCTCAAGTTATAAATTTGTGAATACATGGTCATGAACTTCTTAACTTAGTGAAATTTTTCCCTAATTTAGGCAGGTTTTGGACCCAACTTCATGGAAATTTTTCACCTAGTTCCAAGAAGTATCTCAAAATGCATTTCAAAGATGGATTATAGATAAAATTTCAAGATTTCCAAAATGTCCAAGAACTCTCCAATATCATGTTTGAGTAGAGAGAATCGAAGAGAGGAAATTGGCATTTTCTCACTTTTTGTTCAAGCCATTTCATGAAGAATCAAGTTGCAAATCAATCCTATGCTGGCTATTTCATGCTGTACAGGTCCTAAACTTGTTCCACACTCCTTAATTAAATGCTTACTCAGTTAACAAAGATTTAATCCATGCTTTTGAACCTTTATCCAACTTGTAATTCCATTTATGGCAAAAAGGTTCCATTGCCATTTTGAAAAAGAACCACTTTTGCAAACTTTACAATTTTTGAGCTTTGAACTTGTCCCCTTGATGCATACAAACCACACAGGTCTCAAGCAATTTTTACAAACTCATACCAACCCTAAGAAAGCTGGTACAAGCATGTGGGCTTTGTCTTATCACTTTGCTTCAAGTACAAGAAAAGTTGCAAAAAGGCTAGGGCTTGCACAGCTGATAGGGAGTTGACCTAAAACCATTTCAATACTAATATACCAACATTATGCAACACATAACACGCTTAGCCAATACCTGAAACACTCATAAGCTGAAAAACACCCAAAACCTGTCCAAAACGGCAGATTCTGCACAAGCTCACTCATCTCCCATTTGGCTCGTGCATTTTGAGTTTGGATCATTAAAACACATTACATACTTGATACCTAGTCAATCCAGACCATCATCACTATTCTGTAATCACTCCTCCACCATCTGCCATTGTTGACTTCAGAGCTTGCAACTTGACTTGGCCAAAGAGTTCCAGCTAGTTTCAGAGCAAGGCAAGGGTTGGAATATATTCAGGGAAGCTCAAGGAAGCTCAAGCAAGCATCAGGCCTCCATTAAAGTCACTCCATTTCCATACACGATTCTAGCTGAAGGAGGTAAATTTTCAAACTCTATCTCTTTATACAGGCCACCATAGGCCACGATCTGTGAATAAAAAATGTAGCCCTCATCATAACGAAGATGTACATACCATTATCCTGCATTAATTTTACTTGTGCTAAGAGAATTTGAAACTTGAAATTTCTGGAAATATTAGGTCAAGATTTAGGGCTGTTTAAATTCTCTTTAATCTTTGATAGTTAGATTACATGGCTTACATGGTTGGAATCGTGAGTTCAAGCTCTACATTTTTCATGTTATAAGTTTTTATTTTCATGGAAGTATGAGGAAGTTACAGGTGATCCGGCCAAGGCTTGAGCAAGAAGATGAAACAGGGCAAGGACGCGTTTTGTAATATTTTATTTTCGTTTCAGTAAAGACAATAGATGTATGGTCACCCCAGTGGCAAAGCAGCACGCTGGTGAGACCCATGTCCCGGGTTCGAACCTGCGCGCTACTTTTGCATTTTACATTTTTTCCTTTCTAAATTTTTGTGACTTTTTTGAAGATTGGGCTTAGCTTCCTGGGCCAGTGTTTTTGCTAGCATTACCACCAAATCTACTTCATCACCCCCCCTTACTAACTTTCATATTTTTTTATTTTTATTTTGTTTTATGTTTATATTTTGCATATTAAATATTTTTCCTAATATATAAAAATACAAAAATATAAATTAATAACATTACACTTTTATTTTATTTTTTTTAATTATTTCTCACAAAAAAATATATTTTATTTTAATAGGATATCATTTATTTTCCTAATAAACTTATAAATATGATTAAATACATTTAGTTTAATTTATTTTTCATTTCATACTTATAAATACTTATTTTTGCATATATTTAATTTTAATGTTTATATACAATATTTTATTATTTTATACAAGAAAAATGCACAAAATAATAATATAGAAACTTTACTTTCTTTTAATTAAAAATTAGGGTTAAACCCCTTTCAAAAAATTAAATCTTTTTTCCTTATATTTTTAGGGTTAGATTAAATATTCTTTTACATGAAAAGAAGACATCAAAAAATCTCTTTACATGTACATTACCTTGCATTACATTTTAAATATTGTTTTGTGTTTATCTTAAATTCGTACAAATTCGATTTGGTTGTAATAATGTATTTAGCTTTATATTTGTGCAAATCCCCATTCAAACTTGTATTCCCCCCTCCCATAAAATTGTTGTAATAGCTTAGTATATTTACATTACGCAATTTATCGCTTTATATGCCATGATTAGTAATTAGGGTTTGTATGACAAGAACCAAACAAAGAAAAATAGAAAACCCTAAATACAAGACAAAATCAAAGCATGAAAATGACACACTTGCACACAAGCACCCTTAGGGTTTCTCCCACTTGGTTGCCTAAAACAAAAATGGCCATGTTACGCATGCAAAGTATCTTGGCAAAACAAAACAAATTTAAGATCATAGTCCCTCGATGACGCTATTCAAAAGTTGCCTTATAAAAATGATCTTGGTCCCTCAAAAATGCTAAGATACTTTGCAAACATTGCTAATCATGGCTATACGATGACCCACGTCCGTCCCGCTTACATCCAACGATAGGGTTTCTTACCAAATCAATGGTAAGCCAACAATGTCAAAGGAATAGAAAAAGCACAAGAAAGACATTTGAGTAGGTAGATAGCTTCTAGTTACTTGCTCCATTTCAAACAACAATCCTTGCTATTTTCAAAAACAAACACACACATTTCAAAACACTTATGATCATTGAAAACATTTTCAAAAGACAAACATCTTTGTATACATTCTTACGAACGAGAATCATTACAAAGATTGCCTAAACGAATGGCCTCTTTTACAAAACACTTTCAAAACCACACCAGACACCATTTCAAACAAACCAAAGCAAGTGATCTAAGAAAGTAACTAAGAGCCCATGGAAAACCATGGATGAAAAGGGTGCTAGCACCTTCCCTTTTCATAATCTACCCCCCGAACTCAAGAAAACATCTCAAAGGTCTTTCCTGTGCTTTTTCACCTTTCCTTTTGGATAAAAGAAAAGTCGGTGGTGACTCTTGCTAATCGCGACATTTGCGATAAAACGCAAAACACTCAAGTCAGTTCTCCCACCGTATCACAGTACTGGCGACTCTGCTGGGGATCATTATAAAAGTGGGGTTACCTTAGGGTTTAGATCACATTTATTTGCTTACCTTGTTTGACTTGTTTGCTTTACATTATGGTTCTTTGATTGGGTTTGAATCCTCCACTCGGATTTGGGAAACATTATAGGTAAATAGCAATACGTTATGGAAACTGTGCGGGGTATACCGACATGGTCTAAGCAATAGCTATGTTAGTGTGACATATTTGTGGGTACCGGTAGCCTTTGAGTCAATCAAAGAGAATACGGGGCCGCTGAGTGATGTCGTGAAGCACTAATGAACTTCTAGAACCCTTTACTTGACCAACTTGGCCTTTAGGATGTAGTGAGATGACCGGCTTTGGTGCAGTCCGAAGTTGGTAGATACTCGATACTACACTCATTGAGGGTTGGTTTCTTGGGATATTTCGGTCGCCATTAAAGAGGCTTGAGCTGAAACAATGACCAAGGAAACAATCCAGTGATATTGAGCTCCTTAGAACTCGGTTACTATTGTTAGGACAGGTTGAGCCAACTAAGCTTCAAGAGGGTACTTACCTATAAAACCCCATGCAAGCCTAAACTAAGAACCTACTTGATTTGTTTGTATATGCATACTTGTACATAACATCATGGACATCATGAACATCATATGCATTCACTAACCATTTCAAGGATTTTGGAGATTCATCTTTGTTCTTGTTTTGTAGGATATGGATTCACTTCGCAGGAAAACTATCCAAATCAACCTTGTAAGAATTCCTCTATAACTCAAGGAGCTAGCTTCAAGGATCCCTGAGAACTCTCCATTCACCGAGAGACATGGTCGTCTACTCAACTTAGTCACCTCCAACACAGAGGAGGATATGATGAAGGTTCTCTTCCAGTTCTTTGACCCTTTGCATCATTGCTTCACATTTCCTGACTATCAACTTGTGCCTACTTTGGAAGAATTCTCTCAACTCTTGAGGATTCCTATTCTCAATCAACTACCTTTCAACGGTACGGAAAGAGATCCAAAGCCAGAAGAGATTGCTCAAACCCTGCACTTGCACTCATCTGATGTCATAACTCATTGGGAAACTAGAAGTGGTGTCAAAGGCTTCTTGGCAAAGTTTCTGTTTGAGAAAGCCCAAAGATGTTGGAATTCCCTAGACTTGCAAGCTTTTGAGGACATTGTGGCTCTTCTTATCTATGGGATGGTGTTGTTCCCCAATCCTTACCAACTCATAGATGTGAGCGCTGTCAAAATCTTCATGTCACGCAACCCAGTGCCTACATTGCTTGGAGATATCTTACACTCTTTTCACACTCGTACAATGATGAAAAGAGGTGTTCTTATGTGTTTCACTCCTCTCCTGGAAAGATGGTTTATTTCTCATGTTCCCCAATCAGTCTTAAAGAATGAGCAAGGTTTGAGGTGGTCACAAAGGTTAATGACGCTTAAACATTAAGATATTCATTGGTGCTCTCGATCCAAAGAGAATGTTATCATTGTTGACCATTGTGGGGAATTCCCTAATGTCCCTCTACTTGGCGTTAGGGGAGGCATCACCTATAACCCGTGCTTGGCTCTAAGACAGATTGGTTATGCCCGAAGGGATGGCCCACATGATATGTTGATTCAAGGCTTGGTATTCGACTACGACAACGACAATCAAGGACTTCTCTAAAGATTCATCCGGGCTTGGAGGATGCTAAACAAGGTGGATAGCAAGACTTTGGGACACAAGAATTCCATCCCTCTTGAGCCTTACCTCAAGTGGGTACGAACCCGCGCTCAAAGTCTTATGATGCCTTATCCTTCCATTCTTCCGGTGATCATTGAGCCTGTTAAGGAGGGAGAAGTTCCATACACTATCCTATATCCTAACATGCCCACATCTCTTAAAGACCTACAAAGGGATTGGATACAGCTCAAAGGAGAGCGTGATACTTTCGAAGCTCAATTCTACGCAAGGGAGAAGAAGGTTTTGGAACTCACTAGACTACTTCATGAGGAGCAGACTCTAAATACCTACATTGCACCAAAAAGGATGCGCAATATCTTTTTATCCTAGAATTTTGTATTATTTTGCCCAAGGGGCATTGATGTACTCAAATTCTATCTTATTAATATAACGTGTGTTTCTTTTTGTTTAAAACAAATTTGAATTTTTAAATCTTTGAAAGCATTGCATGTATACATATCATTCATCATAAACATAAATAGGTCTTTGCAACAAGTTTCCTCATCTCTCTACTGTTTATTTCAGTAAGATGGATCTCGAACAGACGGTCAAAGATCTTCAAGATCAAAACACACAATTTCAACAGTTACTCATGACCCTAGCCAAGGGGAAAGAGGAGATGAAGACTCTGCTGGCAAAAGAGAAAGAGAAAAAGAAGAAAGAAAAGAAACCAACTGGTGTGGTAATCATGGGAAGAAGGTTTCAAGGACAAGCTAGAAGGACCTTAGATTTTCCAGCAACATCTGATGAAGGGGAAAGAAAAGGAAAAGAAACGGTAGTTCCGTCAGACTCTGAAGAAGAGGAGGAAGAGGAAGACTACTCTGAAGAACAGTACCCTCTGGCTGATGATAAGTACAGACAACTGGAAGAGAGTTTAACCGCTATGGAAATACAGAGAGTACCGGGTCTAGATTTTGGAGAATTGGGGTTAGTGTCAGGAATCGTGATCCCACCAAAGTTTAAAGTGCCCTTATTTGCAAAATATGATGGAGTGTCGTGTCCTAAAATGCACCTTCGGTCATATGTCAGGAAGATTCAGCCGCACTCCGCCGACAAATACTTGTGGGTCCATTTCTTCCAAGATAGTTTATCCGGAACACAGCTCGATTGGTTTTACCAATTGAAAAGGGCCGACGTCCACAACTGGGAAGAACTTGCCGCAGATTTCTATAAATAATACCAGTATAATGCAGATTTGGCGCCTACCCATACTCAACTTCAGAGTATGGCTATGGCTTCAAATGAGGGTTTCAAAGATTACGCGCAAAAGTGGAGAGATCTAGCTGGAATAGTGCAACCCCCTCTGTCTGAAAGGGAGTTGGTGGATATGTTCTTGGGCACTCTATCAGGCCCTTTCTTCAACCATTTGATTGGAAGCTCATCTGCTGGGTTTACTGAGTTAATTTTAACCGGGGAGAGGGTGGAAGCTGATATAAAAAGCGGAAAAATTCAGAAGGACGCGTCTTCCTCTACAGCTGTGAGAAAACCTTTCACTGGGAAGAAGGAGGTATCTACTGTTTATTCACAAAGGAATCAAGGAAGAACTGAATGCCGACCAGTGGTGGGGGCCGTTATGATCCCAAAGCCCGCACCTGACCAGCCAAGAAATAACCAGCCAAGGGTGGAAAGGCCAGTCCAAAAATTCACCAGGATTAATATGACTCTAGCCCAAGTTCTACCACATCTTTTGAAATTGAATCTGGCAACTTTAAAAGAGGCCCCAAAGAATCCCAATACTGCGTCCCCTCATTATCACCCAAATGCCAGATGCGCGTACCATTCTGAAAGTCCAGGGGACGACACTAAAAATTGTTGGGCTCTGAAGAACAAAATTCAAGACCTTATAGATGCAAAGGAGGTTGAGTTTGATGCACCTGAGAAACCGAATGTCATTTCTGCTCCGATGCCTAGGCATGGTCACAATGCCAATGCTGTCCAGGAAGATTTATTTGTTGCCACAGTGGATGAACTTTTGACTTCGCTCCCTATCATTAAGATGAATTTGTTAAAAGCTGGTGAATTCCCCGGTTGTAAGGAAGACTGCCATCATTGCTTATCCTCACCCGCCGATTGCCCTCTGTTAAAGACAGGTATCCAACGCCTGATTGATAACCAAGAAATTATGTTTGAGAACGCTCCCGTTTTACCCGTTCCTGTTGAAGACATTTCAATCATAACCATCTTCGCCAATCCTTCCAGGACCCCTAAAAGACCCGTTAGGATTACACCTGCTCCAAAAACTACTCCACTTAAGATCACAATGCCCGGGCCGGTCTCGTATGAGTCAGATAAAACAGTACCATGGAATTATGGTGGAGAAATCTACTACCATGGTATCAAACAAGATGAACTGACTGTTGAAAAAGATAGCTCCGAAAACGAAAATTCTGACATTAGCAATATTGCCAGAACTAGCAAGATTACCCATAGTGGTAGAATCTTCTCTCCAGAGATTGCCCCTCCAAAGGCAGTTTTTGGACCCGTGGTCATTCCGAAGATTACCTCTGCACCAGTGATTATACCTGCAAGCATACCTACCGACAAAGACGACACAGTCCCTGTCCATACCAATACTTCTACTACTGAGAATCAAGAAAAAAACATTCGAGAAGAGCCTGTCTGGACGAAGGCTCAATCACTAGCTATCCCAAAAACATCCAAGAAGGAAATGGAAGACATCTTGAGGATAATAAAGAAGAGTGACTATGATGTGGTTGAACAGTTGGGGCAAACTCCCTCCAAGATCTCTATGCTAGCATTGCTGTTGTGCTCTGAGGCACATGCGAAAGCTCTGGTAAAATTTCTGAAGACAGCTCATGTGCCACAAGAGACGTCTGCTGACCAATTCCAAGATTGTGTGGCCAGTTTGACAGCTGATAACGACCTGGGTTTCTCTAATACTGATTTGACACCCAAAGGGAGAAAGCACAACGAGGCATTGCATGTCTCTATAGAGTGTAGAGGAACAACTTTGGCCCATGTCTTGGTAGACACAGGTTCATCTTTGAACGTCTTACCGAAGAAAGATCTTGACAGATTGGATTGCGAAGGGCTGGCGTTGAAACCCAGTAACATAATTGTGAGAGCATTTGATGGCTCGAAGAGGATGGTCCATGGGGAGGTGGACATCCCGATAAAGGTGGGAACTCAGAATTTCAATTCAACCTTCTATGTGATGGACATCCGTCCCTCTTATTCCTGTCTGTTAGGACGGCCTTGGATCCACAATGCCGGTTCTGGCACCTCCACATTGCACCAGATGCTGAAATACTCGGTCCAAGGAAAGATCATAACTGTCCACGGGGAAGAAGAGTACATGATTAGTCATCTGAATTCTTTCTGATATGTGGAGTTGGACGGCGAGTTCATTGAAACTCCATTTCAACATTTCGAGGAGGTCTCTCAAGAAGTAGCGGCAACCAAGGCAGTATCCTCGATTCCCAAGATCACAAGACCTCCGCTTCGGATGTCATCACTAAAGGACGCAAAGGCAGTAATAGAGGAGGGTGGATGCACCATCTGGGGGCAGCTTCCAGACATTCCGTATAAATCAGACAAATTTAGCTTGGGGTTTACTTCAACTGCTCAGAAGGCGGTGCGCCGTGCTCGTGTCGGAGGGCCACCTTTGAAGATTAGAAACCAAGGGGTCAATGCAGTAGAAGACAATGAAGAGGATAGAAGCTTGGAAGATTGGATATTTCCTACTGTCAACGGAGGACTTCGCAACTGGGAAGCCAGAGACTTTGTCCCAATAACTTTCATCTCTCACTAATTTATCTTTTACATTTCTGTTGGACTTGTAATATTCACGAACAATTTACACTTTAAAAACCTTGTGTCTTACCCGAGGCACAATGGTCCATTTGTAAGGGTTTTTATTTCATCTTCATATGACATACAATGAATCATGGACGCTTTTTCACATACAAATCTTTTGTGCTCACGGTCTTTCTTTTACATTTTATTGTTTAAAGATGGCTATTCCCTTACACACACCCACATTCACAAACGCAGGTACCCCTCCATTCCGGATCCCATGGGTAACAATACTGCTATGGCCTTTAGTGACTCTGAAGATCCAATCTATCAAGCCGAATACGAAGGTGAGGAAGGTTGTGAAGTTCCAGAGGAATTGGCCAGACTACTCCAACAAGAGGAAAGAGCTATTCAACCTCATGAGGAATTTTTGGATACAATCAACTTGGGTACCGAGGAAGAAAAAAAGGAAATCAAAGTGGGTGCCAATCTAGAGCTGAATGTCAAGGAGCGTCTAATTCAGTTATTGCATGATTATGTTGAGATCTTTGCCTGGTCATACAAAGACATGTTGGGACTTGATACAGACATCGTGGGACATTGTCTACCCACAAGAGAAGACTGTCCACCAGTGAAACAAAAAGTCCGCTGCATGAGACCTGACATGTCAGAGAAGATCAAAGTGGAAGTCATGAAACAGTTCAATGCTAGATTTCTGGCTGTTACTTCCTATCCTCAATGGGTTGCCAACATTGTTCCCGTGCCTAAAAAGGACGGTAAAGTACGGATGTGCGTGGATTATAGAGATTTGAACAGGGCCAGCCCTAAAGATGATTTTCCACTTCCCCACATCGACATCCTGGTTGATAATACGGCCCAACACAAAGTGTTTTTCTTCATGGACGGATTCTCAGGCTATAACCAAATCAAAATGGCACCTGAGGACATGGAGAAAACTACGTTTGTCACACAGTGGGGCACGTTCTGCTACAAAGTGATGCCATTCGGGCTGAAGAGTGCTGGGGTAACCTATCAACACGCCATGGTAGCTTTATTTCATGATATGATACATCATGAGATAGAGGTCTATGTAGATGACATGATAGCCCGATCACAAATTGAAGAGGAGCACCTTAATCACTTGCAAAAGTTGTTTGTGAGATTGAAGGAGTACAAACTAAGGCTGAATCCAAACAAGTGCACATTCAGAGTCCGGTCCGGTAAACTCTTAGGTTTCATTGTCAACAATAAAGGCATCGAGGTTGAACCTGCCAAGGTTAAAGCGATACAAGAAATGCCTGCTCCTCGTACTGAGAAGGAAGTCAGAGGATTCTTGGGATGCTTGAACTATATTGCCAGATTCATTTCTCACCTAACATCTACTTGTGAACCAATCTTCAAATTGTTGAAGAAAGATCAAGTAGTCAGATGGAATGATGAATGCTAGGTTTCTTTTGACAAAATCAAAGAGTACTTACAAGAGCCTCCTGTTTTGATGCCACCAGTCGAGGGAAGACCACTGATCATGTATCTGACCGTTTTAGAGAACTCAATGGGGTGTGTATTGGGGCAGCATGATGAGTCTGGCCGAAAAGAGCACGCTATTTACTACCTGAGCAAAATGTTTACCGACTGTGAAACCAGATATTCACTGCTCGAGAAAACTTGTTGCGCTCTGGTATGGGCTGCTCGCCGGCTAAGACAGTACATGTTGACTCATACCACTTTGCTGATATCTAAGATGGATCTGATAAAGTACATCTTTGAGAAGCTTGCTCTGTCTAGGAGAATAGCAAGATGACAGATGATCCTAACAGAATATGACATACAGTACACTACCCAAAAATCTATAAAGGGCAGCGTGCTATCTGATCATCTTGCTCATCAAGCTGTAGAAGATTATCAGTCCATGAAGTTTGAATTCCCGAATGAAGACATCATGACATTAGACAATTGTGAAGAAATTAGACCATATGACAGACCTGGACAAGGATCCCGATGGACCGTGTTCTTTGATGGAGCATCCAATGCACTTGGTAATGGTATCGGCGATGTACTCATATCTCCGGAAGGGTGTCATACTCCCTTTACTGCCAGACTTTGCTTCAACTGTACGAACAACATGACAGAATATGAAGCATGCATCTTTTGTCTGAAGGCTTCCATAGACTTGGGAATCAAATATTTAGTTGTATTTGGAGATTCAGCTTTGGTTATTAGTCAGATCAAAGGAGAATGGGACACTAAGCATCCAAACCTTATCCCTTACAAAGAACATGTTTTGACATTGTTACCACATTTCAAGCAGATTACCTTTGAGCATTTCCCGCGAGAATGAAATCAGCTAGCAGATGCTCTAGCCACAATGTCATCTATGTTTAAACTTAATTAGGATAACGAGGCTCCCCAGATCACCGTTGAGTGAATGGACGAACCAACACACTGTCACGAGATTAATGCTGAAGAAGTAGTGGACCAACCTTGGTTTCATGAAGTCAAAAGGTATCTCGAGGCTCAAGAATATCCAGAAGGGGCTTCAATCAATGATAAAAAGTTCCTAAGGAGATTCTCTGCTAAGTTCTTCCTGAGTAATGGCAACCTGTACAAACGTAATCATGATTCTATTCTGCTCCGTTATCTGGATAAGATTGAAGCTGAAAAGATCATGGCTGAATTACATGAAGGTACCTTTGGCACTCACTCTAGTGGGCATACGATGGCGAAGAAAATCCTACGGGAAGGCTATTATTGGTCTACCATGGAAGCAGACTGCTATCAACACTCCCGAACCTGTCATAAGTGTTAAATCTATGAAGAAAAGGTGCACGTGCCTCCGGTTCCTCTGAATGTCTTGACGGATCCTTGGCCCTTTGCTATGTGGGGAATTGATATGACCGGGGAGATCAATCCTACAGCCTCCAATGGACACCGTTTCATTCTAGTGGCCATTGATTATTTCACAAAGTGGGTCGAAGCAGCTTCCTTCGCATCCGTTACTAAGAATGTTGTTACCCGCTTCATCAAGCAGAATCTTATTTGCCGGTATGGTATCCCAGAAAGGATCATCGCTGATAATGGTACAAACCTTAACAATACTATGATCACCGCCTTGTGCGAGCAGTTCAAAATTCAACATCACAATTCATCCCCCTATCGGCCGAAGATGAATGGTGCAGTCGAAGCTGCTAATAAAAACATTAAAAAGATCATACAGAAAATGACAGTCACCTACAAGGACTGGAAAGAAATGCTATCGTTTTCTCTCCACGGGTACCGTACCACGGCTCGCACATCAACTGGGGCAACACCCTATTCTTTGGTTTATAGCATGGAGGTTGTCTTGCCTATTGAGGTTCAAATCCCCTCTTTGAGAATTATGAAAGATGCAGGTTTGAGTGAGGACGATTGGATCCAGACCCGGCTTGATCAACTGAACTTAATTGATGAAAAGAGGCTTACTGCTGTTTTCCATGGTCAGATGTATCAAAAACGGATGATCAAGGCTTTCAACAAGAAATTCAGACGCCAAGTATATCAAGTCGGAGATCTAGTGATCAAGCGCGTCATCTTGCCACAAAGTGATCCCAGGGGCAAATAGACTCCTACCTATGAAGGACCATTTGTAATCAAGAACATATTTTCCGGTGGGGCAATGATCTTAACCACCATGGACGGTGACGACCTACCACACCCTGTGAACGTAGACATAATCAAAAGATATTACGCATAAGAGACCCGCTAGGTTGACACACCTAGGCAAAACAAGGGCATCCCGGCGAACCAAAAGGTTCGGGCAAAAATTAGGGATAAAATATAAAAAAATATGTACACCCGGCAAGTTGAAAACCCGAAAGGGCGACTTGGGCAAAAAAGGGTCTCCTGGTGGATTGAAAACCCGAAAGGGCGGTCCAGGCAAAAGTTAGGGAATTAAAGCGTATGACTATGTCTCGTTGGATCACTTTGAGGACAACTTCAATCTCTTCACTGACAAACTCGGAGTTCTGATTAATTCAATCATCTTCGGACGAAGCAATAAATAGACAAGATATTCGGAGATACGAAGGCTATAGCAGAATGGGAACCCCATTGGATTATCACACATATCTATCTTTCTTTGTATAAATTCTTCTTATTTTCATGACACCATCCTCTTACTAGGATGTCTGTCTCCTTTGTACAAAATACTTATTCAAAGTAAATACAAAGAAATCTCTTTAAAGTACAGAAAACTATTTGTCTTTTTTCTTTATATTTGTGTTTTATTTGCAAAAACGTCCAATGATTCATTAATGAACATATGCATTTGAACATAATTACTGTTTACAAATAAACAAAAGAAAAAAGAACAATTACTGACAGGTTGAAAGAACAGGAAAATGTCTTTAGGCTATTCCATGAGCAATCCCTACAGTACGTCATTAAGATCCCCAGCAGAGCCGAAACTTCAAACTATTAATCCCTAGTGGAAACCATCCAGTTTCTCCAAATTCCCCAGCAAGTTGTCTTGAAGCCTGAAAATCAATCGGATAACGGCTAACTTTTGTTTCTCCCTAACCTAGGATAGCTCCCCGGTAGAGTGGCAGACGACCGAAACTCCTGAACTTTTTCCCAAAACAGGAATAAGCTTTTCCCCAGAGTTTTCATTGCTCCCCAACAGAACGAAGATTCCCATTATTAAATCCCCAATAGAAGTCATCAAAATTCTCTGGATTCCCCAAGAAGATTCCTCAAGCAGTACACGATATTACTCTCACGACAGAATTTTTTTCAATACTCCAACTTCAAGACATGAAGAATCCACATACCCTCAGCAGTAGTCAAGGATTTATTTTCCTCAGCAATACAGCAAATCAGCTTACATGCGCATACATTACATCCACATATCATAAACATTGATAAAACACATATATTGCATCATGCATTTCATGCAACATAATTTAGTGTTCCAGCTAACATTTTACCCTTTTCAGGATAAGATTAACAACTACTGTTAAACAATGTGCAATCATGATACAGTTCGGGTACGCTCCAGACACGGAAGCCATTTTGTTACTTATTCAGATTCAGCTTTCAGATACTATACAGATACGCTCCAGACATGGTTTCCATTCTGTTACTCATTTAGATTTCAACATTCAGATACAGTCCAGATACGCTCCAGACACGGATGCCATTCTGACACTTATTCAGATTTCAAGTTCATGATACAGTCCAGATATGCTCTAGACACGGAAGCCATTTTGTTACTCATTCAGATTCAAGTTCAGATACAGCTCGGATATGCTCCAAACACGGATGCTATTTTGTTGCTCATACAGATTCAGTCTCCAGATACAGCTCAGATATGTTCCAGATACGGACACCATTCTGATACTTATTATTTTGAATTACAATTCAACAAACATTATTGGATGGCATCTACAAGCCCATCTCCAACAAGATTCTATCACCTCTTCAAATGGCATCTTTAAGCCCATTCCCTCAATTACACTTTGTCGAGTGCAAATTTACGGGCACTCTAGTGTCCAATCATCTTTTACCTTCGAGTCATGAACGACAAAGCTCGCCAATATAACTCTTCAGGTTCAAGAAGATTGAACAGGGGCAGCTGTTATACCCCAAAATTTTCCCTCTCATTTATCAAGACTTTTCTCACAAGACTTCTTTGACTCAAGACAAGATTAGGGTTTGGTCAGCTCAAGACATCTCATCTTGCACTGATAACCCAAAATTAGGGTTTGAGTTTGCACAAGGATTTTTGGACCATAAATGCTTCATGTTACTTCCATACATCATTTTGGACCCCTAAGATTTCTCATGATAAGTTTCAAGCCTTGAACCATATTTTTTATCAGTCAATTGGACAGTTGACCTAAAAATCAGCTATATTGAGGAAAAAGTCAACCATGGCCAATTACAGTCAAACATCATAAATTTTGATCCACGTCAACATTTTAGACTCATATGTACCATTTGATCAAGTTTGGATTACAACTCCTCAAGAAATTTGATCAAATCATCAAAAGGGCAAAATGGTCAAAATTAGGGTTTTGATTGAGAAAAAGGCAATTTCTGATTTTTAACCTAGCCAATGACCAATTGAGTTCAAGCATGATTTCAAGGATTCAATGGCATCATCTTGACTTAATTACATGGTTCAAAATATCTCAAATTCATTAGATTGATAAATGAAATTTGCAATCAACTAATCAAAAGTCAATTGTATACTGAAAAGTCAAACTTTGACTTTTTGGTCAAAATCAAGTACCAAGAGTCATAATTCATCAAGACATGTCAAAATGTGAAACTTGTTCACCAAGAAAACCAAATTTGAAAATTAGGGTTTGAATTTGAAAATTTTCATAACTTAGAAATTTTCTAAGTATGAAAATTTTCTTATTTTTTCTCAACTTTACACCACTTTTTCACCATGATGCATATTGATTCAAGGAAATTCCCCAACATGAAAGTTGTAGACCTCCATGAAAAATACAACTTTTCTTCACAAACTTTTCCCTAAAGATGCTTGGATCTCAAGTTATAAATTTGTGAATACATGGTCATGAACTTCTTAACTTAGTGAAATTTTGCCCTAATTTAGGCAGGTTTTGGACCCAACTTCATGGAAATTTTTCACCTAGTTCCAAGAAGTATCTTGATAACACGAAAACGTATCGCTTTTTAGGTCTAATTTACACGGGTTATTTGTACGTTTTTATCGAATAATATGCATCACGAAGGTATTTTTATTTGTTTCAGGTAAACTATATTTTCCAAGGCATAAGATGGAAAATTAGCTAAAAGAAGCAAAACAAGCTAGGAAATGGCAAGAAGAAGGAAGAAAAAGGGCATTCTGCTAAGAAGCTCACACCAGAAGGGTGTTACGAGCGCAATTCCTAGTGTTACGAACGCAACACCCAGCAAATGTTGTTACGAACGTAACACAACGCGTTACGGACGTAACAAAAATTCTAACTGTTACGAACGTAATGAATGCCATTACAAACATAACACTCTAAATACTCAGTCTATGCAGTAAACCACAGAGCGGCCACACGAAGTCCACACGACCTCGTTCCACCAGCCAAGATTTTAGCGCACGTACGAAATTAATGGAAGAAGACAGTTACAACCAAAGGCCTATATAAATGTTGAAGAATTCACTTTGAAAGGGTCGGAGATTTTTCTACAGAACCATACTTTTTCCTTTCTGCATTATTTTGTTTTACCTGCTTTTGAACCATTATACCCTCTGTAACATTCAGTTTCTAAAAGTGTTAATTCTTCACATCGAAGGATTAACACAGTTAGTTCTATATTTCAATTAATCGCAAGGCTACTGTACGAACTCAAGATTACCACGGCAACATAATTACAGGTTTTTTATGCAATTGATTTTTATTGTTCACATGCTATGTTAATTATTTTTATGAACTGTATTTTACGTTGCATGGTTACTAAATACATTATGTCTGGCTAATTTTGTTTGTACCGGTATGTGACTCCTAAGCACCGAAGGAATTTGGTGATAACTTGGCTAAAAACTTCTATAAATAATTTCTAGTTTCCAATTTCCATATTTAATTTAACTACCCTTGTCACGAGAGTGAAAGGATATTTAACACGATTTTGCCACGAGAGTGGGAAATTAATTAAGGCAAGAACCTGCATGCTAGAGCTGGGGTTCGACCCAGATTGTGGTAACGAAACATTAATTTTTAAATACACGAGAGTGTTTTAACAAATTAATTAAACTCAAGTCGTTTTCAAAAAGTGTTATTAAATTTAAAGTGCATCCACTAGGTTTAGTAGCATAACTTATTTCATGAACACGAGAGTGTATGTCTCAGGTTTTTAAACAATTCGTTTTTACCGAAATACTTTATATGCCAAGTGATTCACCGAGTTCCCGAAGTACGACTATCACATACCGGTATAACTATTACTATTAATTTTAATTAAAATCTTTTTCCCCTAAAACCAAATATTCATAGCTTAGTTAAACAATTGTAACATTAGATCGTATGCATTTGATCCTCAGTCTCTATGGGTTCGATAATCATTTAAAACTAGAACGACTAAACTGTATACTTGCAGTTAGTATCCCGATAGACTCATAAAGTCCCGATCAAGTTTTTGGCGCCGTTGCCGGGGACTGATTAGTCAATTAAGTACGATTCTTCTATTGCGCGTTTAGACTAAGCAACAAAAAACCCTTTTTCAATTTGTATGCCAAGGACTCGTTCACAAGGCGAACCACTTGACAAATCGACGAACGAACCTGAGCGCATCCTTTCCATAAGACAAACATTCAGGGATTACTGTTTAAATCACGCTATTCCTTTACCAAAGCCCGAAATCAAGATTGATTCCGAGAAAGATTCTAATTCTTCCTCTGAAACCGAAATCAATCCAGAAGTAGACATGGCCGAAGAACAAATGACCCATCCACTGAAGGAGTACGCAGCTCCATCACAACAAGAACCCCACAATAGCATTGCTGCTCCAGCAATTAATCGAAACGATTTTGAGTTGAAACCGTCATTGATATCAGCTATCCAACAATGCCAATTCTCTGGAAATCCTACCGAGGATCCAAATGAACATCTTACAAAATTCGTTCAATTTGCCGACACAGTTATAGCAAATGATGTTAGTAAAGATGCAATAAGATTACGTCTTTTTCCTTTTTTGCTAAGAGATAGAGCTTGGGCTTGGTTGCAATCCTTGCCGTCAAATTCCGTCACTACGTGGGAAGGACTTAAGACTGTATTTTTAGCACGATACTTTCCCCCAAGCAAGACTGCTGCATTAAGAGCTCAAATCAACAGATTTAGGCAGAAGGATACTGAATCGCTATTCGATGCATGGGAACGCTACAAAGATATGATGTGAATGTGCCCACATCACGGATTAGAAAACTGGTTGATTATCCACACATTTTATAATGGACTCTTTTACAACACAAGACGCTCTATAGATGCCGCCGCAGGTGGTACACTGATGGACAAGCCTTACGACGAAGCTAACCAACTCATTGAAAACATGGCTCAAAACCAATATCAGTGGGGAGGAGAAAGAACACCCGTGGAGAAAACTCCAACCAAAAGTGGGATGTACGAGATCAGTAGCCTATATAAAGTTAATGCTAAGGTAGATGCTCTTACCCAAAAGATAGAAAGCTTGACCTTACCTCCTGCAGCCACCATGGCTACCGTAACCCCAAACTGCGAAGTTTGTGGAGTTCCTGGTCATGTTGGAACCGAATGTCAAATCCTAGCAGGAATATCAGTTGATCAGGTGAATTACGCTCAAGGTAATCCTTATGCTAATACCTATAACCCTGGTTGGAAAAACCATCCTAACTTCTCGTACAAGAACAATAATTCTTTATATGCACCTGGCCAAGCACCCGCTGTACCTCCGGGCTATCAAAAACCTGCTGCAAATGTTCCTAACATTCCTAGGAAGTCTAACCTTGAAATCCTAATGGAAAACTTTATCGCTAATCAAGCTCAACAAAACAAAGAATTCCTCAATCAAAACGTTCACACCGGTGAACAATTGAAGCTATTAGAAAATAAGATAAATTCCCTAGCAACTCACAATAAAATGTTAGAAACCCAAATCTCCCAAGTAGCACAACACCAAGCTAGTTCTGCCGCACCTGCTTGTACGTTTCCTGGACAACCACAACCCAATCCTAAAGGACATGCTAATGCTATCACATTACGAAGTGGGAAAACACTTGATGGACCGGTAGATCCTAGACTCCAAAACCCGACCACGTATCAAAAACCTGAAAAGGAAGCTGAGAAATCGAAAGAACAATCTAAGAATGTAAAGGAAGACGCAAACGGGAGCGAAGAGGTTTCAGATAAACCTTACGTACCTCCACCGCCATATAAACCACCAATTCCATACCCTCAAAGACTTGCAAAATCCAAAAACGAGGGACAATTCAAGAAATTCGTAGAACTTCTGAAACAATTAAACATCAATATTCCATTTATAGAAGTTATAACTCAAATGTCGTCATATGCTAAATTCCTAAAAGAAATACTGTCTAATAAGAAAAAATTTGTTGAAAACGAAACCGTTATGCTAACTTCCGAATGTAGCGCCATAATTCAAAATACATGCCTCCAAAGCTAAAGGATCCTGGTAGTTTCTCCATACCATGTGTAATTGGAAAATCTGTCATAGACAAAGCTCTATGCGATTTAGGAGCAAGTGTTAGTTTAATGCCCTTATCTATTTGCGAGAAGCTCAAACTAGGTGACATGAGACCTACCAAGATGTCCCTACAACTAGCCGACAGATCAGTCAAATTCCCTGTTGGTATGCTAGAAAACATTCCTGTCCGAATAGGACAATTTTACATACCTACTGACTTTATAATAATGAACATAAAGGAAGATTCAAATATTCCCATCATATTAGGAAGGCCATTTTTAGCCACTGCAGGAGCCATTATCGATGTTAAGAAAGGAAAGCTTACCTTCGAGGTAGGAGAAGAAAAAGTAGAATTTATTCTTTCCCAATTCTTCAAAGCCCCTGCTATAGATGACTCATGCTGTTTCCTAGATATTATTGATGAATGTGTCAAAGAACTAGAAAGCCAAGAAGACACCTATTCTGGGATATTGAAAATTCCGACGCCAACTATCTTCGAGGATGATGACTGGAGACGATAATATCACGATGCCAACCTAAGCGAATGTTTCTCCTTAACACCCGATCCTACCCCAACTGATAAGAAAACTGGTATAGAACTTAAAATGTTACCTAAAGATCTAAGGTATGAATTTTTAGATAAAGAACTCGAACGGCCAGTTATAGTCAATGCCAATTTAGGGAAGATCGAAACCGAAAAACTTCTTAATGTGTTAAGAAAGTATCCAACCGCGTTAGGATATAACATATCGGATCTAAAAGGAATAAGTCCTTATGTCTGTATGCACCGCATTATGCTAGAAGAGGACTGCAAGACTTCTAGAGAACATCAAAGACGAATAAATCCTATCCTAAGTGAAGTCGTAAAGAAAGAAGTGCAGAAACTACTAGAGGCAGGCATCATATACCCGATATTAGATAGCAACTGGGTGAGTCCAGTTCACGTAGTACCTAAGAAAGGAGGTGTTACGGTTATAACAAACACAAAAGGCGAATCGGTAGCACAACGTACCCAAACAGGATGGAGAATGTGTATTGATTACAGAAAACTAAACAAAGCTACGCGCAAGGATCATTTCCCATTACCATTCATAGATCAAATGCTCGAGCGCTTAGCTAAACATTCCCATTTTTGCTATCTTGACGGATACTCAAGATTCTTCCAAATTCCCATTCATCCTGGTGATCAAGAGAAAACTACGTTCACATGCCCCTATGGTACCTTTGCATACCGAAGAATTCCATTTGGACTATGTAACGCACCTGCAACTTTTCAACGATGCATGATGGCGATTTTCGCAGACTTTTTGGACGGAGTTATGGAAGTATTCATGGACGATTTTTCTGTCTGCGGAGAAAGTTTTGACGGATGTTTATCGAATCTTGAGCTGGTACTGAAACGCTGTGTCAATGTCAACCTAGTGCTCAACTGGGAAAAATGTCACTTCATGGTGAGACAAGGAATTGTGTTGGGTCACATTGTATCAAACAGAGGGATTGGAGTCGATAAAGCAAAAATCGAAATTATCAAAAACCTTCAACCACCCAAAACAGTTAGAGAAATAAGAAGTTTTCTAGGACACGCTGGTTTTTACCGACGTTTTATAAAAGATTTCTCTAAAATCACTAAGCCACTAACTGAACTGTTGATGAAAGACGTCGAGTTTATTTTCGACGATAAATGCTTAAACGCATTTGAGACGCTTAAAGAAGCATTAATTTTAACACCTATAATGCAACCTCCTGATTGGAACCAACCATTTAAAATAATGTGCGATGCGAGCGATTATGCTATAGGCGCAGTCCTGAGACAACGCAAGGATAAAAAGCTTCGCGCTATTTACTACGCAAGCAGAACACTTGATCCCGCACAAATGAATTACGCCACTACGGAGAAGGAACTCTTAGTTGTTATATTCGCGTTGGACAAATTTCGTTCCTACTTAGTAGGCGCCAAAATCATTATTTACACGGATCATGCTGTGATCTGATACTTGCTAAGTAAGAAAGACGCCAAACCAAGACTACTCAGATGGATCTTACTCCTACAAGAGTTTGACTTGGAAATAAAAGACAAAAGGGGAACTGAAAACGTAGTAGCAGACCATTTATCAAGATTGGATGGAATCCAAACCGAGAGTGTTCCCATAAACGAAGATTTCCCATATGAATGCCTTATTGCTAAACTAGAGAGAGCTCCTACCGACAATTTAGATCAACGCGATGAACATTTAACAACTGCGGTAGTAGAATCCATCTGTACCAACACCACATTACCATGGTACGCTGATTTTGTTAACTACTTAGCTGCCGGTGTTCTACCACCCGATTTAACGTACCAACAGCGGAAGAAATTCTTCCATGATCTTAGACACTACTTTTGGGATGAACCACTACTATTTAAAAGAGGCGCTGATTGTATCTACCGTTGATGTGTTCCAAACGATGAAGTGGACGACGTCATTGCTCATTGCCATTCCGCCCCTTATGGTGGACATGCTAGTACTTCGAAAACTTGTGCAAAAATACTTCAAGCTGGTTTTTTTGGCCTACTTTATGGAAAGATGTCCACGTAGCAATTATGAACTGTGATAGATGTCAGCGCACAGGAAATATATCTAGACGTGACAAAATGCCGCAAAAAGGGATTCTCGAAGTCGAAATTTTAGATGTATGGGGAATTTATTTCATGGGACCGTTCCCCGCATCTTTTGGAAATAAGTATATATTGGTAGCTGTTGACTACGTATCAAAATGGATTGAAGCCATCGCTGCACCCACAAACGATACACGAGTGGTACTTAAATTATTCAAGAATGTAATCTTCCCACGATTCGGTATACCAAGATTAGTAATTAGTGATGGTGGTTCCCATTTTATCTCTAGAATTTTTGAAAAACTACTTTCAAAATATGGCGTTAAACATCGCATAGCCACACCATACCATCCTTAAACAAGTGGACAAGTGCAAGTGTCAAATAGGGAAATTAAATAAATCCTTGAGAAAATCGTAGCCACATCCAGAAAGGATTGGTCCTCCAAGCTAAATGATGCTCTTTGGGCATATAGGACAGCTTTTAAAACCCCTTATCGGAACAACGCCGTTTAAATTAGTTTATGGAAAATCTTGTCATTTGCCAGTAGAATTAGAACATAAAACTTATTGGGCCATTAAAACTCTTAACTTAAATTAAAAGACTGCTGGCGAGAAACGAATATTAGATATCCATGAATTAGAAGAATTGCGTTTAGACGCTTATGAAAATGCTAGAATCTATAAGGAGAGAACAAAAAAATGGCATGATAAGCGTATCTCGCGGAAAGAACTTAAGGAAGGAGACATTGTACTCCTATTCAACTCTAGACTGAAACTCTTCCCGGGTAAATTACGTTCCAGGTGGTCAGGACCATTCGAAATTAATAAAGTTTTCCCCAGTGGTGCGATAGAAATTAAAGGAAATTCCATCGAACCATTTATAGTCAATGGCCAGCACTTAAAGCATTATTTTAACGTTGAAAATCTAAACTATTCGGCTTATCTGCAGTTAAGTGAGCCACCTACCCCGATACCTAACTGAATAGGTACTGCCTGTCGTGCCATCGACATAAAACAACAGCGCTTCATGGGAGGCAACCCATGTTTACTTTTAATTATTTTCGTTGTTTTGATATGATTTTATTTTTTTACTTTGTTTTAATCTTTCAAATTTTTATGTTGCATCCCTTACTCCTATTTATTTGAACTTTTTTTTTCTTTTGATTAACTTCGGCTTTTTGACCTGAAAATACTAACTTAGTTTTTCATACATTTATTAAATATTTTCAGGGTAATTCATTAGCTTTATTTTTTTAGCTCCATGGCACGTATGAACTACATGAACATAACCCTGAGAGGTAGGCATCAAAGAAGGCGCTTTGAGGATCTAGTTGAGCGAGAGATGTGTCCAACCATTTATGCTGACGACCATGCAATGACTGCCTTAGGCTGCCTTATGCATTCGCGAGAGCATTATGTATCTGCTTAACCAAATAGGTTGGGACGTTGCTCCAATTCGGAGACGCTATTGTACCTACCGTAAGTTGACCCTTGAGTTCTTGAGCACACTAAGCTATCTGCCAAACCATGGGTTAGGTTTCAACCGCGGGCTGATCACCTTCCGACTGTTTAATATGGACTACCGCTACAATCATAGGGAGTTTTCCAATCTATTAGGATTCCCTAATGGCCCTGATGTTATCACCATGACCCAAGAAGACCTATTGCTAGATCATGACCTTGATTACTTCTGGGGTAGTATTGCTGGAAACAACCATCCTGAGCCAAATGATCTTTACTCGCAGTCCATCCATAACCCTGCTATTAGGTACTTCCATAAAATCATTGCCCACACCCTCTTCGGAAAAGAGTAGAATGTTACATCTGTGTCATGCGATGAGCTTTTCATCATGTATTGTGCTTCGCAGAACTGTCCAGTAAATGGTGCCACCTATATGATTGCTAATATGGAACGTATTATCCAAATAGAAAATGCACCAATCCTCATAGGTGGGTTAGTTACTATGATCTCCAATGCTATTGGACTCCGAAGACCTATGTTAGGAACAAATACTCGCTATGGGATTAAGCCGGTGAATATTGAGTTTTACTTCAACACTAGCTTCATAGGAAACCTTGGGTCGAATGAATTTGAGCTGCTGATTAACCATGAAACTGTTCACCAGTTTTTACTCCCAAATACTATTACTAGTGTCCATAACAGAGCAAATTGGATTTTTAATCTCCACCATCCTCCTACACCGCCTTCGTCTCCTTCCACTATTGAAATTTATGAAATCCCAAATACATCTCCAGCTGCTGAAGAATCCGATCCTGAAACACCACCTGGATACCACCAATTTCCTGACCCATGGGATCAGCCTGTAGTTTCCACTGAGTCTACCTTCCCAGTTCCTGAGATACCACCACCACCACCACCTCCTCCTACTGTCACACTCGACTCTTTGAATGCAGAAATAACCGGAATCCGGGGTGAGCTTACCTCTTTACATGTGGATTTCCTTGGTTTTATGGATTTGGTAACTGAACAATTGGATTTCATTCACCAACATCTGTTCTCTACTCATCGTGGCTAGGAGTTGCCGTCGTTATGCTAATATGTTCTGTTCTTTCATTTAGGTACACAGTGAGGTCACTGTTTAGTCTAAGCGTGGGGGAGGAACTTAGTTTTAGTTTTTTATTATTATTCCATGCATTTAGTTATTGTTTGTTTCAAATTCTAAACAATTCTATTAGTTAATGATATTTCAATTATTCATCAAGTTTCAATTTTACTGTCATTATTTTTTCTATTATTACTGTCATTATTTTTACTGTTAGTGATAATATTACTGCTTTACACTACTATATTCAACTATGCTGCTATGTGTTTTTCCATCCCTAATAATATCAAGCACAACAATATGAAAGCTATTATTTTTTCCCATAAACAGAGGTGTTACGAACGTAACACAGCTATTATGAACGTAACAGCCCCTTCCGCGTTACGAACGTAACGCCCTTGCGTTACGAACGTAACAGGGCTAGCTGTTACGAACCAGAAACAAAACAGAAGCGCTGCACTCTTTCTTTCTCTCTCAGTTTTCAAACGCGGCCGCACCTCTCACCCATTTTCCAAATTTCATCACCATACCCATTTTCCAAACTTGCACCCATTCCCATTTAAGAGCAACCATATTTACATCCTACAAAAAGCTTCACATCGTTCCAACCCATCCCATTCAAACACTTCCTACAAAATCTCTCCCTCACCACTTTAACAGTAAAACCTTTCTTCAATCAACAAGTTGTCAATGGAGAACAGAGAAGCCGACATGGGTGGAATCATTTTTAGGAATCAAGACGGCGGACACCAAAGGGAGCAATATTTAAAGTTTCACTGTAGGGGAGTCTTGGCCATGAGATATCCCGACAACTATTGTCCCCACAAATTGGGAATATTTGATAGAGTGGATTGGTTGCTCCGTCTCTCTGGCCTCTCATTCGTATGCGTGCAACATCACCCGACGTACCCTAAGCTGACGCTTGAGTTCCTTAGTTCGTTCTCATATTCAACAGCGAGTGATGATGGCATGTTCCTTACAGGCACCGCATCTTTCCGTATGTTCAACACCGAATATACGTTAAACCAAGAAAAAATCATGGAGCTACTCAAATTTTCAACCAAGGAAGATGACTCTGAAACAGTGCACCACAAGGTCCCTGTCACCGAATATTGGGCCGTTGTTCTGTTCGAATTGTGGGAGAAACTCACCAATGTCTCGACAGGAAACTGGGATGAATGTCTGGCATCTCACGTTCACAACCCCACCACCAGGTACTTCTTCAAGATTCTCTCCAACACCATTTTCGGACGAGCTAATAGAAACAAAGTCAACTCAAAGGAGGTATTTTTCCTTCATTGCTGCTTAGCTGGGAATACCAAGGTAAATGCTACTCCATTTCTTCTTCGTCATTTTGAATCCCTTTGTGCAAGGGGACATCAACCATTTTTGATCGGAGGACTGATAACCACATTAGCTCATGGGCTTAATTTGCAAAGCCAACTGGAGACTCTTGATGCTCTAACGCCTATTCTCATGGATCTAGATAATTGCAAATACATCCGTTTGATTAGGAACCGAGATGATGGCAGGTACAATTTGATGGTGAGGAACAAAATTGTTCCAAGTGTGATTATGCCAAATAGGTTGCTCACAAATGTGGTAAACATGGATAAGTGGATTTATGATTTAAACGCCCCTGAACCCGACCAAGCTTCTCAGATGAATCAAAATCCTCAACCTGTTGATGAGGTAGAAGAAGAAATGGATGCACAGCACCAGACAGCACCTCAACAGGATATGCCAAGCACTTCTACTAGGCGTAGAAGAAGGCCTCGTAACCCGACTACTGAAGATCTTTATGAGGTAATGATGGACCAAACCCAAAGGATGACAGACATGAATACCCAGCTTACCCGCCAATCCCAACAGGTCACGGATATCCAAGCTCAGCAAACGACAATGATGCAACTCATGCAACAGATGCAGCAGCAACAAATTGAACAAGGAGCTAGGCATGAGGCCCGTATGGATACTTTGACGATAGAAATGGGTGGTTTGAGTGTCCGCATGGACGATTTTTAAGAGAGCCTGCGCCATCTTGGATTTCCTGGTTTTGATGGACAGAGAAGAGGTCGTGGAAAAGCCAGAGGAAGAGGACCTGAATGAAGACATCTCCTCTCATCCTTACCTCCTTCACCTTATTTCGAAACATTGAGGACAATGTTAGATTTAAGTGTGGGGGAGGAAACTCTATCATTTTATTTCGCTTTCTAGATTAGATTTAATTTTTCGCATCGTTTTTTCCTTTCTTGTACTTTCCCTTCAACAAAACAACTTCATGTACAATTAAATCCTTAATTGCTAAGTTCTTAAGTTCTTTTTCGTGCATTATTGGAATTCCCCAAACTTTACAATTCTTGAGCCATAACGAATTTTTTTTACGATTATCATATAACGCGATGTTTCCAAACGGCTAGCAAAAACCAAATACTCAATTCAAATTAGGCCACTTGAGGAAGTCTGACAAAATCGTTACGGTTCTGACATTTTAGAACTCCACCTTATGCGATGCTATTTTGGGTACTTATTATACCGCCAACCGTGAATTTTACTTTAAATTTGCCCCTAGTAGTTTATCTAGCAGTCGGCACCGTCAAAACACAAACTACGCAAGGAACCGATGAATATAAGTGAATGATCCGAAAGAAATGATGATAAAATAGCAATCTTTGTCGTGAAATTCACAAAGTAAGTTAGGTGACCCTCACCCGGTCGTTTAGCCCAAAGGATGTAATTCTCGCAAGATAAAATAAAACTTATTGCAAATTGGTTAAGAAGTATCTGGTACTGAACTTGGTAGGGAGGACTACGGACCGATCCCCCGCAATTTACAATCAAGTTATAAAAGTAGGGGTTACCACTTATAAGTTCCAGAACCCCAAGAATCAACGGATCATAGTCGCTAACCGGTTACTTTGCTATGCGCGTGTGGAGATAAAAGGCTTAATGTGATTGCGCCTGAATGAACACGGGTGAAATCTAGTTTAAAGGGTTGATTGGTGCTATAACATCATGACTCAGAACGGTCTGCACAATTGGAGTACTCTAATGTCGTCACCGTACCTCTTTTGCGTCTAAATCTCTTGGCCTAATCAAAATTTACAAACTAGCTAGTTTGCAAACATTGTCACGTGTGTTTGATTCGTTGTTTCTATAAACCACCTTATCTTTTTGCTTGAGGACAAGCAAAGGTTCAAGTGTAGGGGAGTTTGATAACACGAAAACGTATCGCTTTTTAGGTCTAATTTACATGGGTTATTTGTACGTTTTTATCGAATAATATGCATCACGAAGGTATTTTTATTTGTTTCAGGTAAACTATATTTTCCAAGGCATAAGATGGCAAATTAGCTAAAAGAAGCAAAACAAGCTAGGAAATGGCAAGAAGAAGGAAGAAAAAGGGCAGTCTGCTAAGAAGCTCACACCAGAAGGGTGTTACGAGCGCAACGCCTAGCATTACGAACACAACACCCAGCAAACGCGGTTACGAACGTAACACAACGCATTACGGACGTAACAAAAATCCTAACTGTTACGAACGTAATGAATGCCATTACGAACGTAACACTCTAAATACTCAGTCTATGCAGTAAACCACGGAGCGGCCACACGAAGTCCACACGACCTCGTTCCACCAGCCAAGAATTTAGCGCACGTACGAAATTAATGGAAGAAGACAGTTACAACCAAAGGCCTATATAAATGTTGAAGAATTCACTTTGAAAGGGTCGGAGATTTTTCTACAGAACCATACTTTTTCCTTTCTGCATTATTTTGTTTTACCTGCTTTTGAACCATTATACCCTCTGTAACGTTAAGTTTCCAAAAGTGTTAATTCTTCACATCGAAGGATTAACACAGTTAGTTCTATATTTCAATTAATCGCAAGGCTACTGTACGAACTCAAGATTACCACGGCAACATAATTACAGGTTTTTTATGCAATTGATTTTTATTGTTCATATGCTATGTTAATTATTTTTATGAACTGTATTTTACGTTGCATGGTTACTAAATAAATTATGTCTGGCTAATTTTGTTTGTACCGGTATGTGACTCCTAAGCACCGAGGGAATTTGGTGATAACTTGGCTAAAAACTTTTATAAATAATTTCTAGTTTCCAATTTCCATATTTAATTTAACTACCCTTGTCACGATAGTTAAAGGATATTTAACACGATTTTGCTACGAGAGTGGGAAATTAATTAAGGCAAGAACCTGCATGCGAGAGCTGGGGTTCGACCCAGATAGTGGTAACGAAACATTAATTTTTAAATACACGAGAGTGTTTTAACAAATTAATTAAACTCAAGTCATTTTCAAAAAGTGTTATTAAATTTAAAGTGCATCCACTAGGTTTAGTAGCATAACTTATTTCATGAACACGAGAGTGTATGTCTCAGGTTTTTAAACAATTCATTTTTACCGAAATACTTTATATGCCAAGTGATTCACCGAGTTCCCGAAGTCCGACTATCACATACCGGTATAACTATTACTATTAATTTTAATTAAAATCTGTTTCCCCTAAAACCAAATATTCATAGCTTAGTTAAACAATTGTAACATTAGATCGTATGCATTTGATCCTCAGTCTTTGTGGGTTCGATAATCATTTAAAACTAGAACGATTAAATTGTACACTTGCAGTTAGTATCCCGATAGACTCATAAAGTCCCGATCATATCTCAAAATGAATTTCAAAGATGGATTATAGAGCACATTGCAAGCTTTCCAAAATGTCCAAGAACTCTCCAAGATCATGTTTGAGCAGAGAGAATCGAAGAGAGGAAATTGGAATTTTCTCACTTTTTGTTCAAGCCATTTCATGAAGAACCAAGTTGCAAATCAATCCTATGCTGGCTATTTCATGTTGTACAGGTCCTAAACTTGTTCCACACTCCTTAATTAAATGCTTACTCAGTTGACAAATCTTTAATCCATGCTTTTGAACCTTTATCCAACTTGTAATTCCATTTATGGCAAAAAGGTTCCATTGCCATTTTGAAAAAGAACCACTTTTGCAAACTTTACAATTTTTGAGCTTTGAACCTGTCCCCTTGATGCATACAAACCACACAGGTCTCAAGAAATTTGTACAAACTCATACCAACCCTAAGCAAGCTGGTACAAGCATGTGGGCTTTGTCTTATCACTTTGCTTCAAGTACAAGAAAAGTTGCAAAAAGGCTAGGGCTTGCACAGCTGATAGGGAGCTGGCCTAAAACCATTTCAATACTAATATACCAACATTATGCAACACATAACATGCTTAGCCAAGACCTGAAACACTCTCAAGCTGAAAAACACCCAAAACCTGTCCAAAACTGCAGATTCTGCACAAGCTCACCCATCTCCCATTTGGCTCGTGCGTTTTGAGTTTGGATCATTCAAACACATTACATACTTGATACCTAGTCAATCCAGACCATCATCACTATTCTGTAATCACTCCTCCACCATCTACCATTGTTGACTTCAGAGCTTGCAACTTGACTTGGCCAAAGAGTTCCAGCTAGTTTCAGAGCAAGGCAAGGGTTGGAATAGATTCAGGGAAGCTCAAGGAAGCTCAAGCAAGCATCAGACCTCCATTAAAGTCACTCCACTTCCATACACGATTCCAGCTGAAGGAGGTAAATTTTCAAACTCTATCTCTTTATACAGGCCACCATAGGCCATGATCTGTGAATAAAAAATGTAGTCCTCATCATAACGAAGCTGTACATACCATTATCCTGCATTAATTTTACTTGTGCTAAGAGAATTTGAAACTTGAAATTTCTGGAAATATTAGGTCAAGATTTAGGGCTGTTTAAATTCTCTTTAATCTTTGATAGTTAGATTACATAGCTTACATGGTTGAAATCGTGAGTTCAAGCTCTACATTTTTCATGTTATAAGTTTTTATTTTCATGGAAGTATGAGGAAGTTACAGGTGATTCGGCCAAGGCTTGAGGAAGAAGATGAAACAGGGCAAGGACGCGTTTTGTAATATGTTATTTTCGTTTCAGTAAAGACAGTGGATGTATGGCCACCCCAGTGGCAAAGCAGCACGCTGGTGAGACCCATGTCCTGGGTTCGAACCTGCGCGCTACTTTTGCATTTTACATTTTTTCCTTTCTCAATTTTTGTGACTTTTTTGCAGATTAGGCTTAGCTTCCTGGGCCAGTGTTTTTGCTAGCATTACCACCAAATCTGCTTCATTACCCCCCCTTACTAACTTTCATATTTTTTTTATTTTTATTTTGTTTTATGTTTATATTTTGCATATTAAATATTTTTCCTAATATATAAAAATCCAAAAATATAAATTAATGACATTACACTTTTATTTTATTTTTTATTATATCTCACATAAAAATATATTTTATTTTAATAGGATATCATTTATTTTCTTAATAAACTTATAAATATGATTAAATACATTTAGTTTAATTTATTTTTTATTTCATACTTATAAATACTTATTTTTGCATATATTTAATTTTAATGTTTATATACAATATTTTATTATTTTATACAAGAAAAAAGCACAAAATAATAATATAGAAACTTTACTTTCTTTTAATTAAAAATTAGGGTTAAACCCCTTTCAAAAAATTAAATCTTTTTTCCTTATATTTTTAGGGTTAGATTAAATATTGTTTTACTTGAAAATAAGACATCAAAAAATCTCTTTACATGTACATTACCTTGCATTACATTTTAAATATTGTTTTGTGTTTATCTTAAATTCGTACAAATTCGATTTGGTTGTAATAATGTATTTAGCTTTATATTTGTGCAAATCCCCATTCAAACTTGTATTCCCCACTCCCATAAAATTGTTGTAATAGCTTAGTATATTTACATTACGCAATTTATCGCTTTATATGCCATGATTAGTAATTAGGGTTTGTATGACAAGAACCAAACAAAGCAAAATAGAAAATCCTAAATACAAGACAAAATCAAAGCATGAAAATGACACACTTGCACACAAGCATCCTTAGGGTTTCTCCCACTTGGTTGCCTAAAACAAAAATGGCCATGTTACGCATGCGAAGTATCTTGGCAAAACAAAACAAATTTAAGATCATAGTCCCTCGATGACGCTATTCAAAAGTTGCCTTACAAAAATGATCTTGGCCCCTCAAAAATGCTAAGATACTTTGCAAACATTGCTAATCATGGCTATACGATGACCCACGCCCGTCCCGCTTACATCCAAAGATAGGGTTGCTTACCAAATCAATGGTAAGGCAACAATGTTAAAGGAATAGAAAAAGCACAAGAAAGACATTTGAGTAGGTAGATAGCTTCTAGTTACTTGCTCCATTTCAAACAACAATCCTTGCTATTTTCAAAAACAAAGACACACATTTCAAAACATCTTATGATCATTGAAAACATTTTCAAAAGACAAACATCTTTGTATACATTCTTACAAACGAGAATCATTACAAAGATTGCCTAAACGAATGGCCTCTTTTACAAACCACTTTCAAAACCACACCAGACACCATTTCAAACAAACCAAAGCAAGTGATCTAAGCAAGTAACTAAGAGCCCATGGAAAACCATGGATGAAAAGGGTGCTAGCACCTTCCCTTTTCATAATCTACCCCCCGAACTCAAGAAAGCATCTCAAAGGTCTTTCCTGTGCTTTTTCACCTTTCCTTTTAGATAAAAGAAAAGTCGGTGGCGACTCTTGCTAACCGCGACATTTGCGATAAAACGCAAAACACTCAAGTCAGTTCTCCCACCGTATCACACACACACATACACACACAATTGCAGGTCCATATCTACTCTAGATCCTATTGACAATGACTCTACTATTGCCGACTATGACTTTGAATGTCCTATCAACCAAGCCGAAGACGAAGACGAGGAAGATTGTGACTGTTAGAACAAGATTAGTTCTGATCATATCTCAGAGTTTTAATGATAACAATAAACTATATTTTATATAATTGATACTCTGATGAACGTATTTAACTGTTTCAGATAATGTTCTGACAGAAGCATCTTGAAGTGCTGAGCTGAAAATAAATGAAGAAGTTCCTTGATGAAAGAACTATTTATTTTTGTGCAAGTATTGATGTTGATGTTGTCTCTGATAATGTTCTGACAGAAGCATCTTGATGTGCTGAGCTGAAAATATATGAAGAAGCTCTTTTAATGAAAGAACCTTTTGCTTTAACGCAAGTGCTGATGCTGATGCTAACTCTGGTAAGATAATTAGTTTATTACATCTTCTAACGCTTAGCAAGTTTCTGTGTAAGCTATGTTTCAAAAGTTCTTTGAAAGAAAGTGTTGTTCAGAAGATCTTTGAAAGCAAGTGTTGTTCAGAAGATACTTGAAAGCAAGTGTTGTTCATAAGATACTTGAAAGCAAGTGTTGTTCAGAAGATCTTTGAAAGCAAGTGTTGTTCAGAAGATATTTGAAAGCAAGTGTTGTTCAGAAGTTATTCGAAAGCAAGCGCTGATCAGAAGTACTTAGCAAGCAAAGTGTTGTTTAGAAGATATGAAAGCATGTTCTGAATCAAGACGTGAAGCCAAGTTCTGAAAGAATATAGAAGCTAACAAGTCTTTTCAAGCTTCAGGAAACATGTTCTTACAAGTGTCGTTTGCTCATTTAATGCAAAGACAGCTACATGCACTCAAGTGTCTACGCTAGTGCATTGGAAAATGGAATAGTGCAAGGAAACACGCGAACATTTAATGCTCTCCATTTGAAATCAGCAACGGTCATGTTTCTTCATGCTATATATAGAATAACATTAATTGCAAGCCAACTAACGCTCTAACGCTCAAACAAAATATTGCTGAAACGCTGAAAGATTGAACAACTGAAGTTCTGAATAGAACTAGACAAATTCAAAAAGAAGCAAGAACAACGTGAAAGATTCTGGGCTCAAAAATTCATTATTCATACTTTGTGCTAAAATATTCTTAGTGAAAAATCACAATTATGATATAGCTTTCTTAGAAGCAAACTTTGTTTCACTATCTGTAAAGATTTTATATCTTGTAATTGTTCCTTGAGAGACCAAGGTTGGTCAGAATTCTCAAGTAGACTAGGACTAGTTTAAGTCTTAGTGGTGTGAGTCACTTGTAAGGTTACTTGTGCATTGTTAGTCACAACAGTTGTTGTGTGATTGTAATCAGTTGATTATAGTGGATTAAGTCCTTGTTGAGAAAGGTGAAATCACCTTGGCGGGTGGACTGGAGTAGTTTGAGTTCAAACGAACCAGGATAAAAATAACCTTGTCTTTCCTTTATTGTTGTGCCTTTAAGAAAAAGAAAAAGAGAAACTTATTCAACCCCCCCCCCCCTTCTAAGTGTTTTCTCCACCTTCAATTGGTATCTGAGCTTGACTCTGAGTTCAACACTTAACCGTGTCAGGAAAAGATCCAGAAGAAAACACAATGGCAAATGAACAAAACAACAATAACTACACCAGACCTCCAGTGTTTGATGGAGAAGATTTTGATTATTGGAAAGATAGACTAGAAAGTTTCTTTCTAGGTCATGATAGTGATTTATGGGATATAGTCTTGGATGGTTACAAACATCCTACTGACTCAGAAGGAAATATGATTGATAGGAAAAATATGGATAGACAGCAAAAAGCTGATTTCAAAAATCATCATAGAGCTAGAAATATTTTTCTAAATGCTATCTCTAAAGTGGAATATTAAAATAGTACAAATAGAGATATTGCACATGATATGTTTGAGTCTCTTAAAATGACTCATGAAGGAAACTCTCAAGTGAATGAGTCTAAAGCTCTGGCTCTCGTCCAGAAGTATGAAGCCTTCAAGATGAAGGAAAGTGAATCTATAGAAGATATGTTCTCAAGGTTTCAAACTCTGATTGCTGGCTTGAGAGTTCTGAACAAGGGATATTCTAAGGCAGATCACGTTAAGAAGATCATCATAAGCTTACCTAGAAGATGGGCACCTATGGTCACTGCTTTCAAAGTTTCAAAAGATCTGAACAACGTGTCTCTTGAAGAACTCATCAGTGCTCTCAGAAGTCATGAGATAGAACTTGATGAGCACGAGCCTCAAGAGAAAGGTAAGTCCATTGTCCTTAAATCAATTATAAAAAATGAAACTAAAGCTTTTCAGGGTAAAGAAGAAAACTCTGAAGAATATGCTTCAGAAGAAGAAGATGAATTATCCTTGCTCTCCAAAAGGATCAATCAGCTGTGGAAGCACAAGCAGAAGAATTTCAGAAACTCCAGAAGAACAGGAAATGACTCTGAACAATCCTCTGGACACAGAATATCAAGTAACAGAATCATTACCTGCTATGAATGCAATAAACAAGGTCACTACAAAAGTGAGTGTCCAAGGCTTCAGAAGGAGAAACATAAAGGGAAGTTAGTTAAGGAAAAGAAGAAAAGTCTTATGGCAACATGGGATGATTCTGAATCTTCTGAAGACGACACAGAATCAGAAGATGAACAAGCCAATATAGCTCAAACCGACAACTTATCAGATGTCTCAGAATCCTCTGAATCAGAATCAAAATCAGACACTGAAGAGGTATTCCCTGACTTCACTGTTAATTTTACTAAAGCTGAACTAGGAGAAAGTCTGAGTGAAATTCTGGAAAGATATCAGCAGCTTCAAGTCAAATTCAGGAATCTGAAAAAGGATCTTGCTTCTGACTCTGAAGTAACTAAGAGCCTGAGATCAGAAAACTCTGATTTAAAAGAAAAGATTTCAAAACTAGAAAATGATCTACAAAACTCTCAGAAGAAAATAATCTCAGAAGATCTTAGTAATGCTGATAAGATCATAAAGAAATATGATCAAAGCTTTCAGAAGTTTTTAGCTAAAAACATAGATAGAAGCAAAATGGCTTCAATGATCTATGGAGTTATCAAGAAAGACATAATAGGTATAGGATACAAAGGCAAAGTAACTCAGCCTAAGAAAGTTAAGGATCTGGTTATCAAACGTACTCCTCTCTATTCTCACTTCACCACTGGGCACACACATCATATTAAATATACATCTCACTCTGGAAACTCTTATGCTAAACCAAAATTCAAACAGAACTTTAAATACTCTAACCCAAGAGGACCCAAAAAGATATGGGTACCAAAAGACAAAATCATCTATGTTGCAAATATTTTTAACAGCAAGGTTGATACTCCAGTACTAACACCTGGACTCTGGATGCTATCTACTCATGGAGGAAAGAAAGTATATGTTCCAAGGCCTGGAATCTAAAAGATTCTAAGGTTTCAGAGGTAATCAGAAACAGAAGATTACTGGCTCTGAAACTATTGAAAACAGGAACGGAAATACAACATCAGAAGCTCTGAACAAAGCATGTCTAAAAGGAAAGTTTTCAGAACTTTCTTTTAAATCATAAATTGTTGATTCTTCCTCTAGGCCACTAGAAACATCTTATATTTCAATCTTTTTGAAAGTACGTGTTTTTATTCTGAACAAGTTGATTCTAAAGCACAAAGGTGTTTTCTGCTTGGATATTTTGAACGCTCAAAAGGCTATAGAATATACAACATAGAAACTCTGATTGTTCAAGAATCAATCAAAGTCAGGTTTGATGATAAGCTTGGCCAGCAATAGCCAAAGCAAATTGATATTTCTGTAGGTAAAGAAGATCATTCCTCAAACTCTAAAAAGTCAGAAGCAAAGGAAGACTCAAAAGATCATCCTCTTGACAATGCTCTGGATAATCTCAGAATCTCTGAACAACCCACTCATAAAAGATGAGTTCTTAGATGATTTAAATGAAAAGTCAGTCAGAAGATTTTAATCTTTATGATACTCAGAAGTTCATTAGATCAAACAATTGTCCCATGCAACCTTCAGGATATGAACACTTGGTGTGTTTCTGAAAGGTCACACGTGGTAATATATTGACAGCCGTTCTAGGTAACTGTTCTGATTTTATTAAAATCTCACGTTTTCCCCTTACTTTTCAATTTCATTAAATGCTAAGTCATGATTAGATTCTTTTTAATTAAAATTTTATTAAATACTCTTTTTACAGTTTTATTTTTTTAAACTTATTTCTGAAAAGACTTCTTATAAATACCTTTGTAAAAACCTTTCTCACTTTTTTTTACCGTCTCTTTCAAAACTCAAACGTTTTTGTGTATTTTTCTCTGAAACCCATTTTTCTTCTCTCAAACCTAATTGCTCCAATGGCTTCCTCCTCCGCTCATTCTGAGAACATTCAATCTGAGCAATACATTGTTCCTGAGAGAACCACTCTCATACCAGTGGATAGCTTAGAGGTTATAAGTGAAATAATGGTGGACTTTGAGAATCTGAAAGATAATGGTTTTGATCTTCTTCCCGCTGTTGAGTTTCAAGGTTGGGGAAACTTCTTCGACCGTCTAGTTGGTCCAGTTTTTCCTCATCTTGTTAAAGAATTCTGGATTCATGCAGTTGCTTCTCCAAAGGTCATCCTCTCTTTCGTGATGGGTAAGGAAATCTCCATTACTGAAAACCTAATCAGAAAACTTCTAGGTTTTGAATGAACTGGAGTAACTGGAATTGCTAATGGAAGAATGGAAATGTCAAAGGTTTATGCTGAAATCTTTACAAATGGGCAAGAGTCTTCAAAGGTCAGAGACTTGAAAAATAAGTACAAGATATGGGCAAGAATAATCCATGGTTGCATTCATCATAGGAAGGAAACTAGCTCTCCAGACTATATAAATGCTAACCAACAATACTTGTTGTTCTGTCTTGGAACAAATATCAAAATTGATTTACCCTATCTCTTGTTTGATCATCTCTGGACTCATGTGAAAGAAACGAGAGAGGTAGAAAGAATGAAGAATCCAAAATCCAAAAGGAATTGGATTCCTATGGGGAGACTGATTTCAGACATTCTGACTGAGAATGGTCTGATTGCTCACCTGGATGAAGCTAATCTGCTGGGGGAGTTAGAGCCTACTTGTGGAAAGGCTCTGATTGGAAAGAACTTGGTGAAGAGGAAGATTATAGACAACCTGCTGATAGAATCAACGCCTTTTGTGTCAACAACTTTTAAGAGAAGGAGGATTCCAATTGATGATTTTCCACTGTTCAACTCAGGTGATCACCCATGCATCATCCTGCATTACATTCAAATCTGTAAAGAAAGTGGAAAACCCATTGATCCTGCCTGGTGTTGTACCCCAAAATTTACCCTCTTGATTTTGGCTTATGTTTCATCATGAATATCATATTGCATTGCATTCATACATTGTGATGGGATCAAATTACTTTGGTTATCAAGTCTTCCTCAAGCTTTGAAGGCTGATTGCACTGGAAAGTTGCTCAAGAAAAATCTTACCATCCAAACCTCTGTATCTTTCAAGTTAAAAGGTTATGGCATATCTCAAGATATTTTACCCATCTCTTTGGATCATCAGAGGATTGAAGTTTGTGTTTGATCACAAGGGGAATCACTCTTTGGATTCACCGGTCAAATTAGGGTTTTGTTTGAGTAAGGCTATTGGCCAAGGCACAAGTCTTGATTTAGGGAGCTACAACATCTCTTTTGTATTTTAAAAAACCTTTGCACAAGGAATTGGTCATGATGCCCAAAGGATTTGAAGTTTTGAAGATGATGCATCAGTCTCCTAATGTGTTGAACAAAACTAGGGTTTGGGATTTCATCAAGATTTCTTGATAATTCTGAAGTGAAACTTTGCACATGGCCTCTATATGTTTGGAATATCATATGTTTGAAGTTTTGATCATCAATTTTGAAGGGAAGTGGATCAATTGATTCAGAGGGGCAAAATGGTCATTTTGGTCAAAATCAGTCAAAGTCAAGGTTGACCAAGTGAATTTTTGGCCAACCATCAATTCAAGGATGTACTTTTCATATTTCAAGTCCATTTTGGTCATTGGATCAAAGAGATTGAGGTTTGGGTTGAAACTTGTTCTTGAAGAAACCCTAAAAGTTACTAATTTTGGAAAAAAAAGGGACTTAATTTCAAAAATTCATATTTTATTCACCCTTGATCAAGAAGATGCAAATGAAATATGCTTGGAAATCTAAGAGAATGATATTTCACCTCCTTTTGGTCTCATGTCCAAATTGGCAAGGAATCAAGAGTTATGGTCTTTTGAAGTCAGCAAAATTATAGGCCATTTTCCAAAATTAGTGAATTTCAAGCCAAATTTTGAGGACCTTAATGAACTCAATTGGAAAAACTCAAAACTAAGGGATTTTAGATCTTTTCAATACCTTTCCAAATTGTGCTCATTTGTGCCAAAACTCAAAAGTATGAGCAAGTTGTGGACTTTGAAATTTTGAGGCTTTTCATTGAATTCATGCATGCCATGCAATTTGCAAATTGTTGATAACTTGATTTATGGCCTTTTGTTTCACTTCAAACTTGGCCCATGACCAACATGCAATGTACCAAGGCCCATCATGCCAAAGCTTGAGCTGCACATGGGCAAATGCAAAGGGAAATCGCGATTTTGCAAAACAATGGCATGAAGTTGCCTAATCACCAATACTAGCTTAAAACAAGGAGTTAATTCTTAATTTTGTTGCTAATCTCTTCCTGGAGTAAAATGGACTAAAATTCACGTAAAAAGCAAGCCCACGCACGAGGGATTGAGAGGTTGCATGTGCATACTTGATTTTGGCCAAAAGAAGTTTTCATTCTTTCCAAGAGCTTTCAGCGTGAAAAACCTATCCTACCCTCCTCCTGATGCTCTATATATTGAGAAGCAAGCCTCAGTGAGCGTGGTTCGTGCTTCATTTCATCAATCCAAGTCAGAAACTCCATAGCTTGTTGCTCTGCATTTTTCTTCGATTCTTCCATCTCCCTTGCGTGTTTTAGTCAATTCTTCTTGCATTCTCTTCTCCAAGTGATAAGGATTATAGATCGAGGCTTGGTTTGCAACTGGAGTGAAGGAGACAATAGATCCATTTTTTCTCAAAGGTTTGAATTCTCGACTTTGAATTCTGATTTCTAGTCGTGCATTGTGAGATTTAAGTTCATAATCATGTTGTTTGAAGTCCATTAAGTGTTTTTGAAGCTTCAGAGCTTTTAATTGGATGAGATATGCATGATTGATGCATTTGAATTTTTCTGTTCAAGTGAGTTTTTGACATTTTTGCACGATTTGTTCTTGATCCATGGTTCATTATTTGTTTTGATTCAAATTGCAATGTGAAGTGTGAAATGCTAGCTTGAATTTGCACGAAATTTCATGGAAAATGGTGTAGAATTGAGCATGTTATGTTGACTGGAAAATGAGAGGATGAACTGGATCAGGCGTGCATTTTTTCCCTAGCCAGAGGTTGAAGATGATTACGTGGCCTCCTCTGGTTGGCTGGCTTTTTTTCTTTGATTCATTTGAATTTTGTTTTATAAATTGATTTATATAATTTTATTTCTTACTCAAAAATGATTGAAAAATTCTGAAAAAATTAACGCAGATTCAAAATAATATTTATGACTTTGTGTATTTTTTTGATAATTTTTGAAAATGTTTTGATTGGTTCAAAAATTCATAGGTTTAATTAATTAATTGATCAAAGTTTATTTTTATTTTAATAGTTCCTTTGATCTAAAAAATCCACAAAAAATATTATAGACTCATAAAATAATGTAAAGTTTGATTCTGAATTTGGTTTAGCATATTTTCTATTTTTTATTAGAATTTTAATTTGAGAAGTTTATTTTGATTTTTTGCTTTGTAATTTTTATTTTAATATTTATTTTAATCCAAAAAAAATTCAAAAAAATTATGTAAGCTTGTTTTTAATCATAGAATCTGAAAAAAAAATTATTTTGACCATTTTGTTATTTTTGGCTAGGGTTGGCATTTTGCCATTTAAATAATAGTTTAATTGTTAATTGTTTGTTTTTTTATTTTTAATATTTTCCTTTAATTCAAAAAATTCACAAAAATTCAGGGATGTGTGTTTTTAGATCTAATATTTTAATATAATTTTGGTTGGCCATTTTTCTGACTTTTTGATTTAAATATTATTTTGATATGTGAATATTTGTTAATTGCATAATTGTTTGAATTTAATTTCATTTTTTTACTTTTCCTAATTCAAAAAAATATGAAAATATATTTTCTGACATTTAGGGTTTCTTGATGTTTTTCATGACCATGGTTTAATTTGTTTTAGTTTTGATCCTATTTAATTAATATTTAGGATTAAAAGTCAAAATCTAGGATTTTGTTGCTTATGGTGCAAGTTTCATGTTCAAAACCCTTGTGCCTTGGACTTTTATTGGAATTCAAGTCTTGATTATGGTTCATGAATGTGTTGGGGATTTCAAAACCATTTTTCTTGAATTATTTAACTTGGTTTGACATTTTTCCACAAATAATTTTGAAAAACTTGTCTAGTTTGGTAGTTTTGCCAACTAGTCTTGAACTTTAGACTTCACTTGGTCTTCTCCTCAATCATTCATGAATTTAGGGCTTGCATTCTGACTTCTATACCTTTCAAAGATGCTAAGATTTTTTTAGTTTGAATTATCGACCCTTATTTCTATTTTTGATGTAATTTTGAAGTGAAGGTACCCAATTATGTTTGCATGTCTTGTTGCAATTTGTTTGATGGCCAATGAACTTGAGTGAGGCCTATAATTGGGAACCTAATGATCATGTTGATTCTGATTGTCCATGTTAGCTCAAGCCATTTCACTTAGAAGCCTCATGTTTGAATGTTTTGAACCTTCTAATGCATTATGTAGGTTTCATTTCTTATTGTGTTCATGAAGTTATGATTGAATTAATTATGCATGATTAAAATATGTTTGCTACTGACCTTCATGGTCTTTGTTCATATTATTCTCAAGATCTTATTATCCTTAATTGATATTCAATTGTCAATTCAACATGGTGATAGAAAGGAGCAACATTCCTCTGATTCTCTTGACCTAATCTGTGCATATGCTTGCTTCCTCTTGCCTATAATGTCTAATGTTTGATAAATGCCACCATGTTGTTCTCACTTTTTCACCTTATGGAATACTAACTTGGTTGTTGAATATGTGAGGTACTCTGAGAAAGTTGCTACTTTTGGCTTGAGGCTTTTGTGTTTCACTTTATTTGTGGAACACAATTTATTATATTGGCATTATTTTTGTGTTTTGCATGTTTGATGGTTTATGCAGGATATACATACATATGATTGTGAATGCCATACATTGCCCACGGGATTTGTTCATATCTGATAAATTACTTACATCTTGATGGTGTAATTTCTGACTCGATTTGTCTACTGATGCCAGCTTGCTTGAAGTTTCTCTGGGTTTCTTTATTCTTGCTTGATTGCTACATATAGTTATCTGTTTGGTATTGTACTACTTCCTTTCTCCCATTTTCATTTTGCACAATTCTTTGACTGCATGATGGGACCTCTGTTGCTGATATATGTCAAGAGGCCCTCTGGTTTTTGTCTAATTGCATTGTGTTGTGTTTGTTTTTGATCAATGAGTCCCTCAATTTAGAAATTGAGATCACGACTTCGCTCTCATTGCATGTTCCCTATAGGATGTTTACTGCTTTTCTTCTTTAATTGTTGATCGATGAGTCACTCAATTTAGAAATTGAGATCACGACTTCGCTCTCATTGCATGTTCCCTATAGGATGTTTATTGCGTTTCTTCTTTAATTGTTGATCGATGAGTCACTCAATTTAGAAATTGAGATCACGACTTCGCTCTCATTGCATGTTCCCTATAGGATAGTTTGGGTGAGTTCCCTTTAACATGTAAATTAGGGTAGGATTTTCCCTTATCCTCAACCCTAGGATCAACCATTGTATGATAACACTAGGGATAGTGCTAGGCTAGTTTCCCTTAGTTGTTTTTTCCTTTCTTTACATTTTGCATCTTAAAACAAAATTTGTTTCTTGGCAAATCATAAGACATTTCTAATGAATTCAAACCCTTCTTCAAAGTAAAAGATACAAACCAATCTTGCCTTGTCAGTGTTATTTTGAAGCCGATGTTTCGCCATTGCACGTATTTGTTATCCTACATTGATTCTCAATATCATTGTTAGGTGTTTTGTTTTGTCATCTGTTGTATTGATGTTTCGCCATCTTTGCCATGATTCCTTATCATCTTATAGCCGATGTTTCGCTATCGCACATTTGTTTGAAGCCGATGTTTCGCCATCGCACATGTTTGTTATCCTACATTGATTATCAATATCATTGTTAGGTGTGATGTTTTGCCATCCGATTTATTGATGTTTCGCCATCTTTGCCATGATTCCTTATCATCTTATAGTTGATGTTTCGCCATCGCACATTTGTTTGAAGCCGATGTTTCGCCAATGCACATGTTTGTTATCCTACTTTGATTCTCAATATCATTGTTAGGTGTGATGTTTTTTCATCTGTTTTATCATTTGATGTTTCGTCATCTGTGACATGTTACTTTGTTATTGTTTAGTCGATGTTTTATCATCTCATCTGTTTGATGTTTTATTTGATGTTTTGCCATCTTGACTATTTCTGTTGTCTTAACTAAAAAACACAAACCAACCAAAATATATAAGCCGAACTACGGCTGCTCTGATTCCTTAAAAGGGATACGTAGGCATTGGGGTAGGGCCCAACCGAGCACATCTTTTATTTTCCCTACATTATTTTCTTTTTCTTTCGCATGCATTCCCTTTTCAGTTGTAAGCCATAGACATAGGATTTGACCACACCCATTTAGATTAGACAACGAGAGTGGATACCGTAGAGTACTACGGGCGTGTGGGGTGCTAGTACCTTCCCCTCGCGTAACAGACTCCCTTACCCGATCTCTCGGTCGAAAGACCATGATTTCTCCCTTTTCAGGTTTTCTCGATGTTTACCTTTCCCTCTCGGCGGGATAAAAGATGTTCGGTGGCGACTTCATTGATGTTTCATTAACATCCAGATAATAGGTTCTGGCCGTGTAGTTTTAGCTGGCGACTTCACTGGGGACAGATTGACCTTTTGCTGGTCCATCCCGGAGTCAATCCTAGCTCTTATTTGTTTTATTTTTGGGTGTCTATTTTACCGCTTTGCATATTTATCTGTTTGCATTGCATCCTATGTGCGCTTTACTTTCTGCATACTGGATTTGGCTGGACTGTTTGGTTTCTGGATTCTCTTGGTGGGTGGGTTGTTCCATGAGGTAAAAGGCCTCATACCCAGGCTATGAGTGAATTCCATAAGAACTAGGAATAGAGTGGCCATGGCAGCTACGGGGCGGATGCCTTGTAGATATGACCATGAGACCCATGACTTTGAAGGTAGTTCGGATAGGTGTTATCGTATGATGATGCCGACATTCGAGCTCTCTTACTCTGATTTGGCTTTTAACCTTACCTTGACCTAGACTAGACCCGTGAGAGGGGAGGGAAAACTTTTCTTACAGGTACAGGTATTGTTGGTAACTTTGTGTTGCAAAGGTGACTCAGGTTCCCATGTTAGCTTTGAAGCTTCGAGATTCTCTTTTGATCTTGAGTGGTGTTGTTCTGTAATGGTCCAGCCATGATCCAGTGTGGAACTTTAATCCTGTCATGTTGCATCATAGCATATTTATTTCTATAAAAAAATAATGTAAAAAAAATAACTAGCATGCGCATGTCATTTTCCAGGGACATTCAAGAGTCTTCTTTCCATCAGAAATGGCTGGTCTCCCTCCAGTTGAGTTTGATTCAGTTCATGTTAAAGATCTCACCAGGCATACTTTCTCTTATCAGATTCCTACTATTGATGTGGCCGAGTTGAAGAGGTTGAGTTCTTATCTGAAGAGTGATGTTCTGAATAATTTCAACAAAAATTATGGCAATTTGTTACTAGTCCTTAACACTCCAGTTGACTCGATAGCTTTGATCACTCTCTTCCAATTATATGACAAAGAATTACGGTGTTTTACTTTTCAAGATTATCAACTGGTTCCCACCCTAGAAGAGTACGCGTACCTGCTTAATATCAGATTGATCGATGAAGTTCCTTTTGTCCAAGTGTCGGAAAAGCCGAAGTTCGAAGTTGTTGCTGAAATTCTTCGTTTGAGTTAGAAAGAGGTGAAAGACAATTGGAAGTCCAGTGGGGGTACTACAGGGTTTTATTTGGATTTCTTAGTGAATAAAGCTGAAGACTGGGCAAAGAAAGGCAATTGGAGTGACTTCAGTTCTCTGTTTGCTCTCATGATATACGGGATCGTCCTTTTCCCCTGCAAGAGAAATTTTGTGGACTTGACGGCTATCTGTGTTTTTAGAAACAAGAACTCGATACCGAGACTCTTGGCAGATACTCTTTACACCATTCATTCCAGGCATGGTAAAGGTGGTAATGTAAGTTTATTCCATTCGATGTTGTATCAATGGCTTAAGTTGCATCTACAAGTAAGTGGCCCTTTCATGGATACCAGGCATTCTCTCCAATGGTAATCAAGGTTTGTCAACCTTACTTCATTTGATATCCGATGGAATTATGACATGGGGGAAGTGCAAAGTATTATCACTAGCTGCGGAGATTTCCCTAATGTTCCACTCATAGGAACTAAGGGGTGTATCAACTATAATCTTGTGCTTGTTTATCATCAATTGGGATATGCAATGGATGGACCGCCAAAGGTTGAGGAGGTGTCTGAATCAGTGTATTTCACTAGAGGAAGTGATCCTAAGATGTTGAAAAGAGTGACAAGTGCTTGGAAGGGAATTCACAGGAAGGATATAACTACTTTGGGCAAGAAGGTTCCTATTGCTAGGGTTCCTTACTTGGATTGGATTAAAGCCAGGGTCAAGATCTTACGGTTACCATTTGCAAGGTCGGCTCCTCTATACGAGCAACCTCCTGATGTCCGAGTAACACAGTGCCTACCGAGATGTTCACCCAGGTTCATGTTGAGAACATTCAGCTTCGTGCAAAAGACCGTGAGGCGGGGATGAAACTTTATTGGGCAGATCAAGAAAGGGCCGACTTAGCTCGTAAACTCAAGGAAGCTCAAGGGGAAACTTCTGACGCAAACGGTTTTAGGAAGAGATCTCATGCTGAAATGGAAGGAGAATTGAGTAAGACTCAGCAAGAGTGTCAGAAGCTTCAGGTATCTGAAAATAGTTACAGGAAGAAGATTCAGAACTTAGAAAAATAGCTCAAAGACAAAGATGCTCAGCTTGAGAAGGAAGTAGCCCAGAAGCATGTCGCAGAGGATCGGTTCCAAGAAAGTAAAATAGTCGCATCTCAACTTTTGAAGGAGAAAGCCAGACTTGAAGAGTACTGTCAACATCTTGAAGCATGTTTAGTTCCGGAGATTTAGTTCTGTTATTTACTTTTGGTGTATTTGGTCACCCCCAGAATTGTTGGAAGGGACCAATTGATTGTTGTTATTATTCAGTTCTTTTTTCTTTATTGTTAAGACATGTATTTAGTTGTTTATCATTTTATTCTTAATTGTCCGAATTCACTTGGACATCGTTTCTTTTGTTTGTAAATAATTGAAGTGTTCATCTTATTATCCTTTCTCTTTTGATTGTATGGTCGCACGCCGTGACTGATGAATAAAAGGACTCTTGGATACCTGGAAATGACAAACATATCATGCACATCATACATTTCATAACATTACAGGTTATCTCAAGACGGTTTTCTTATTTTGCTGCTTTTCTTATTCATAATTCAAGATGACTACTCATCGGTATTCCACCAGAAACAATTTGCCAAGACAGATGGAACAGGTTCAATCTGAACTCGCTGAAATGAGGGCCCAAATGGCTACTCAGATGACCCAGTTCATGGAGGTCATCACCAATGTGAATCGCCGACAGGAGGAACTAGCTGCCATTGTCAATAACCAACGCCGTTATCCAGGGGATGGTGGAAATCAAGGGCTCTATCAGGACATTTCTATAGGATTGGGGGATGTGCAAGATCAGCCTGCTGGAAATTTTCATGGGATGCCGGGAAACCCTTTCGTGCGCAACGTAGAGCAGTTTCCCCCGTCTCCTGGACCTCGTCTTATAAGGAACAGGAGAGCTAATCAGGGCAGTGTAAGGAATTATCAGGAGCAAGATTTTGATTTTGACCAGGATGAAGATCAGTTTTCTGTTCAGTATTCAGAGTCGGGGGTTCAGATTGAGAATATGAAGTATCATTTATTGGAAGAGCATCTGAAGGCTGTGGAGGGGCAAGGAGTCCTTGGTATGGATGCTAATGATCTCGGGTTGGTGTCTGGGGTGAAAGTTCCTCCAAAGTTCAAGCATCCTACATTTGAAAAGTACAACGGAACATCGTGTCCTATTACTCATGCAACTGCTTATTTCTGGAAGATGTTAGTACATACTGAGGATCAAGGGCTTTTAATTCACTTTTTCTAGGATAGCCTATCTAGGGCATCCCTGGAGTGGTACATGAAGTTGGAGAAAACTCATATTCGTTGCTGGAATGATCTCGCCCGAGCTTTTATCAAACATTATCAGTACAATATGGATATGGCACCTAATTGCACTCAGTTACAGAATATGTCCCAAGGACCAAAAGAATATTTCAAGGAATACGCTCATAAGTGGCATGAGTTGGTTGCAAGAGTTCAACCTCCACTCATGGAGAGAGAACTCATTTATATGTTTATGAGTACCCTGCAAGGGCCATTCTATGAGCACATGATAGGAAGTACTTCGGCAGGATTTGCAGACTTGGTTATGGCTGGTGAAAGAATTGAGGTAGGTTTGAAATTGGGGAAAATTCAGATTGGAGGTTCTAGTGGCTCATCAGGGGGCAGTAAGAAACCATTCAACACTTACCCCAAGAAAAGGGAAGGCGACACAAACGCAGTAGGGGACGAAGAGAGGATCGTCAGCACCAACAAATCAATGATGTTTCTATTCCTGTTAATGCTCCCCCGCAGCAGAGACCAAATACAATGCCTCAACAACAAAGGCAGCAAGATGCTCCCTGTTAGTATAATAACCAACAGCAAAGACAACCCAGAAAATTTGATCCCTTGCCAGTAACTCTTACTGAAGCGCTCCACCATTTGCTTGATTTGAAGTTGATCAGTTTGAGAAATATGTCGCCACCACTCGCAAGACTTCCTCCTAACTATGATGTTAATGCAAGATGTGAATTCCATTCAGGCGGAGTTGGTCATTCTACTGACAATTGCTTTGCGTTGAAATGCAAGGTACAAGACTTGTTGGACGCTAAGGCAATTGAGTTTACCCTGGTAACTGGTCCAAATGTTACTCAGAATCCAATGCTAAGGCACGGAGGGGGTGTTGTTAATATGATTGATGATAATGGTGAAGTGTTGAATTTTATCATGAATATGGAACAAGTAACTACTCCGTTGAGCTATATTAAGAGGTATTTGCTTGACAATTCTATTTTCCCAGGTTGTACTTCAGAGTGTGCCAAGTGTAGAGAGCAACCGAAGGGCTGTGATGATTTAAAAGCTGATATCCAGTTGATGATAAAGGAGGGTTTCCTATAGTTTGATAGAAAACCGAGCTACTGCAATGTCACCGAAGAAGATGTTGTTGTGATATCTATTCATTACACCCCTGCGCGCATTCTTGCCCCATCAAGGGCACCCCCTCTGATGATTACGGTACTTGGTACCATGCCGTACACCAGTGAGAAGGCCATCCCATGGCATTACGGTGCCGATGTTTATTACCATGGGGTGAAGCAGGAGGTAAGTACCCGTGCGTCTGAGGAAGAACATGCTGAAGGTAATGAAGAGGAAGTTCATAACTTTTCTGGTGTGGGTCAAATGACTAGAAGCGGGAGAGTATTTGGTCCTTCCAATGTGAAAGATGCGGCTGATGTTTTTGCAGGAGAAAAAGGAAAATAGCAGGCGATGATTGGTAATCCAAGGGTTACGCCAGCCAATATGACTCAATCAATTCCGATACCAGAAGCTTCTTCAATTCCCGATGAGGTTGAAGAGTTAATGCGAATTATCAGAAAGAGTAATTATAGAATAATTGATCATCTGAGCCATACTCCTTCTAAGATGTCTATCTTATCTCTGTTGATTTATTCAGAACCTCACAGAAATGCTTTGATGAAGTTGTTAAAGAATGCGTTTGTGCCCCATGAGATAACAGTCAATCAGTTCGAGAATGTCTGTGCTAATATATCTGTCGGGAATGGTTTGGGCTTCACAGATTTTGATCTTCCTCCAGAGGGACCAGACCATAACAAAGTGTTGCATATTTTAATGGAGTGCAAGGGCACTACTTTGTCCCGGGTTTTGGTAGATACTGGATCATCTTTGAATGTATTGCCCAAGTCAGCATTGATGAAGATTGATTATTCTGGACTGGAGCTGCGCCCTAGTGATTTGATGGTGAAGGCGTTTGATGGGTCTCGAAGGTCAGTATTTAGGGAGGTGGAGCTACCAATCAAGGTTGGTCCTCACACCTTCACGGCTACTTTTTTTGTGATGGATATACAGCCGGCATACTGTTGCTTGTTGGGGAGGCCGTGGATTCATAGAGCAAGGGCAATCACTTCTACTCTTCATCAGAAACTCAAATATCCCGCAGAGGGAAAGGTGATAACTGTATGCGGCGAAGAAGAGTACATCGTGAGTCATTTGACATCATTCTTCTATGTAGAAGTTGAAGGTGAGGTACATGAAACTCAGTTTCAGGCATTTGAGACAGTTCATGCTGTCAATTTTCCTCCTCCGGAGCAGAAAAGAAAACCTTAAAATGTTATGTCTTCTCTCAAGGATGCGAGAGCTGTGGTGGAAAGTGGAAACCCTGAAGGTTGGGGTCAGGTGCTGGACGTTACTCCAAAATTTGATAAATTTGGTCTTGGTTTTAGCCCAGGTCAGCAAAGTGCATCTCCCAGAGCATCCAGTTTATCTACTCCTGTGAAGTTTTCCCGTCCTTATGCTACTCAAGAAGGACACGCCAATGCAGTTGGCGACGATAGAGTTGATGGCTACAATGTCGAAGATTGGATTCGTCCGAGTATTCCAGGCCAGATACTCAACAATTAGACTTATGTGGATGTTATCCAAGTTTCAAGCGCTAAGGAGTAATTTTCTCGTTTCTTTATTGTCATATCATAATTCCTACGCTCTGCCCAAGGCGTAGTGAATCATTTGTGTAGGGCCACCATGTTTATTTTTCAAGTTTATCATGAAATAAAGGACGTTTTTGCATTCAAAATTTTGCTTTCTTCTTCTTTTTCTTTTTCTTTTTTTTAAATGGCAATGTTTCTCTTTTCACACATCGTCACTAAAAAACGCAAAATGCCATCCATGCAGATGCACTTCCACCACCGATTCTATCAATAACGACTCTGATATGGCTCATTATGACTTTGATATTCCTATTTATCAAGCTGAAGAAGAAGCATATGAGGAGTGCGATCTTCCCGAGGAATTAGCAAGACTGTTGAAACAAGAGGAGAAGGTTATCCAGTCGAATCAGGATTTGATTGAGGTGGTGAATATTGGCACATAAGAGGTAAGAAGAGAAGTCAAGATAGGGGCCGATCTCGAAGAAAGAATAAAGGCCAGATTGATCAAGCTACTCTATGAGTATTCTGATATCTTCGCTTGGTCTTATGAGGATATGTCTGGGTTGGATACAGACACAGTGGTGCATCGACTACCGCTCAGAGAAGGTTGTTCTCCTGTCAAGCAGAAGCTCCGAAGAACTCATCCTGAGATGTCCAAGAAGATCAAGGAGGAGGTCCAGAAGCAGTTGGATGCAAATTTCTTAAAGGCTGTCAACTATTCGCCATGGATTGCAAATATTGTGCCTGTGCCCAAGAAAGATGGTAAAGTTAGGATGTCCGTGGATTATAGGGATTTGAACAGGGCCAGCCCTAAAGATGATTTCCCTCTTCCGCATATTGATGTGCTGGTCGATAATACTGCTCACTCCAAGGTGTTCTCGTTCATGGATGGCTTTTCGGGTTACAATCAAATTAAGATGGCTCAGAGGATATGGAGAAAACAACATTCATCACGCCTTGTGGAACCTTCAGTTATAAAGTGATGCCGTTTGGTTTGAAAAATGTTGGGGCAACATATCAGCACGCCATGGTCACTCTCTTTCATGATTTGATTCACAAAGAGATTGAGGTATATGTAGATGATATGATTTCTAAGTCTGACACGGAAGAGGAACATCTTGTTCATCTGGAAAAATTGTTCAAGAGACTGAGGCAGTTCTTGCTAAGGTTGAATCCGAATAAGTGCACCTTCGGGGTGAGATCCGGCAAGCTGTTGGGCTTTACTGTAAGTGAGAAAGGTATCGAGGTAGACCCGGCCAAAGTCAAAGCGATATAGGAAATGCCTGAGCCAAGGACAGAGAAGGAAGTACGTGGTTTCTTGGGAAGGTTAAACTATATTTCCAGATTTATTTCTCATCTCACAACCACCTGTGAACCTATGTTCAAGTTGTTGAAGAAAAGTCAGACGGTGAAATGGAATGAGGACTGTCAGAAGGCCTTTGACAAAATAAAGGAGTATTTGTAGGAACCTCCGATACTCATGCCGCCAATGGAATGAAGGCCACTAATCATGTATCTAACTGTGTTGGAGACCTCAATGGGTTGTGTCCTCGGTCATCACGACGAGACAGGGAAGAAAGAACAGGCTATTTACTACTGGAGTAAGAAGTTTACGGAATGCGAGTCAAGGTACTCATTACTGGAAAAGACTTATTGTGCGATTGCCTGGGCCACCAAACGTCTGAGGAAATACATGTTAACTCACACCACCTACTTGATATCCAAAATGGATCCAATCAAGTACATTTTTTAGAAGCCAGCTCTTACAGGCAGGGTAGCCCGTTGGCAGATGATACGCACCGAATATGATATCCAATACACTACCCAAAAAGCAATTAAGGGTAGTGTACTGGCCGACCATCTTGCTCATCAGCCCATGAATGATTATGAACCGATGAAGTTTGATTTTCCAGATGAGGAAATTGTGTATATTCGGGATTGTAATATGCCAGACCCAGACAAAGGACCCGAGCCAAGATCACGTTGGACGCTTATTTGCGATGGTGCTTCTAATGCCATGGGCAACGGTGTCAGAGCTATTATCACTTCCCCTGAGGGATATCACATTCCTTTCATGGCTCGTATTTGTTTTGATTGCACTAACAACATGGCCAAATATGAAGCTTGCATTTATGGCATTGAAGCAGCGATCGACCTGCGCATCAAATTTTTGAAGGTTTACCGGGATTCCAATCTTGTTATCAGCCAGATTAATGGAGATTGGGAGACTCGCCATCAGAACCTAATTCCCTATCATAAGCATGTCATGAAGTTGATTCCGTACTTCTAAGAGATCATATTTGAACACATTCCCAGAGAAGAAAACAATCTAGCTGATGCACTGGTAACTTTGTCCTCCATGTTCAAGGTTAAGTGGGCTAATGAGGCACCTTCCATTACTATCAGAAGTTTGAGTGAGCCAGCTTTCTGTTTTAAGGCCAGTTTGGAGCCATATGGTAACCCTTGGTTTTATGACGTTAAGCGATATCTTGAAACACAAGAGTACCATGAAGTGGCATCCGTCACAGATAAGAAGTTCTTGAGAAGATTTTCATCCAAGTTCTTTCTCAGTGGTGGAGTGTTGTATAGAAGGCATCATGACGGTTTACTGCTCAGATGTGTTGACAAGAAAGAAGCAGCTAGAATCATTGAGGAGATACATGAAGGTGATTTCAGGACTCATTCCAACGGGCATACCATGGCTAAAAAGATCTTGCGAGCAGGTTATTATTAGTCCACCATGGAGACTGACTGTTACAATCATGCACGGGTTTGCCACAAATGTCAAGTCTATGCTGATAAGGTGCATGTGCCTCCAGTACCTTTGAATGTCTTGACCTTCCCTTGGCCGTTTGCGATGTGGGGAATTGATATGATCAGCAAGATTGAACCGACTGCGTCCAACGGGCACCGTTTCATTCTGGTTGCCATCGATTATTTTACAAAATGGGTCGAAGTTGCATCCTATGCCAATGTCACCAAGCAGGTGGTAACTCGGTTCATTAAGCACAACATTATTTGTCGCTACGGAGTGCCTGAGAAGATCATTACTGATAATGGGTCTAATTTGAACAAAAAAATGATGAAGGAGCTTTGTGAGTCCTTTAAAATCAAGCATCATAACTCTTCCCCATATAGACCAAAGATGAATGATGTTGTCGAAGTGGCCAATAAGAATATCAAGAAAATTATGCAGAAGATGGTGGTAACCTATAAAGATTGGCATGAGATGCTTCCTTTCACTTTGCATGGTTATCGCACCACTGTGCGTACTTCGACTGGGGCAACCCCATTTTCATTGGTTTATGGCATGGAAGAAGTACTGCCGGTAGAAGTCGAGATTCCTTCTCTTAGGGTCATGAGAGATGTTGAGCTAGATTAAAGTGAATGGGTGCAGAACCGGCTGGATCAGTTGGAACTTATTGACGAAAAGAGATTGACGATCGTATGTCATGGTCAAGTATATTAGCAAAGGATGACAAAAGCTTTTGATAAGAGGGTACGGCCCCTGTGTTACAAACCAGGTGACCTTGTGCTCAAGAGGATAATTCTTCCCCAGGGAGATTCCAGGGGCAAGTGGGTACCAACTTATGAAGGTCCTTTCATGGTCAGAAAAGTTTTCTCTGGAGGGGCGATGATGCTCACGACTATGGATGGAGAGTACTTCCCTCTCCCTGTTAATGCTGACGTAGTTAAAAAATACTTTGCATAAAATAATAAAAACCCGCTAAATTGAAAACCCGAAAGGGCGGTTTAGGCAAAAAAAAAGGGTGTCCTGGTGAATAAAAAACCCGAAAGGGCGATTCAGGCAAAAGTTAGGGACTTAAAGCAAATGACTACGCTTAGCATGAGATCCTTTGTTTCTTTCCTTTGTTCCGTCACCTGGCATAAGTTCGAAGCCAATCTAAGTTTGATCTATCCGAAAGCAGGAAGATGAGAGTCATAAGAGTCATAGTAGAGTTGGGACTCGATGGATGTTCACATTCACATTGCCATTTGTAAACACTTGTTTGCTTTGATTTTGTAATTACTTGCTTCCAAATGTAAATGCCTTTTTCACAGGCTGATTTCTCAAAATCAATAGAATATCTTCTTTCAAGTATACGCATACTTTTCTTTTCTCCCTTTTTACTATTTTGTTTGCAAAAATGTCCAATATTTTGATAAGCATGAGCATATAAACTCCGTGGCCCTTACACGGATATGGTAATTTAAGTCATGGTTAGTTGATCGCTTGAAATACGAATGACAAACACTACTACTACTGTGCAAGGGGCATATTTGTTTCTCTGATTAGTGGACTTCTCTTTCACTCTATTAGGAATTTCGCCTTGCAGTTTTGTTTCACAGCTCCGGGCTGTTGGTAATGATCATAGGTCAGGGTAATATCAAGGTTACGGCAGGTCAGCGGGACCAGTGAACCAGGTTGGAGATACTGCTTCCCCATAATGGCTTTTATTACGTTTCTTTGCCACACTCTCATGTGTCATCTTGATTGATTGTTTTAGCATTGTCTGCATATAGGATTTTATTTATAGCTGAATGTCAGTCTTGATGCATTGAATGTTTTTGCCTGAAAGAAATTTTTTCATACAATATCACTCTTTAATCGTTTTTCGGGAATTTTGATACCAACTATGCCGATTCTTTTGCATGGCCAAGAATTTGGAGGAAGGAGTTTAGCTAAAAAGCAGTGACTGTAGTGGTATGCTTTTGAGTAGAACCCCGTTGACGATGTACATGCATTGTTTCAATCCCCAAACACCGAAGATATAAGGGAGTTAGACCCTCGTTAACCCCTCTGAGCCTTTGAAGTAGGAGTTTCTTTTCTGTTCAAAAAAACCCTTTTTTAACCAGGGGCAGGGTAGATGTTCAGTTGATTTGCCCAAGCATTCAAAATTCAGAAGGAATGTCCCATCTGAGGATCACCACATTTTATTTTTCGCATCATGAGATCAGGAAAAATGTCTAAACCACAATGTTCATTTCCTCACAAAGTCCTGAGGTCGAGGTCGAATCAATACAATAATGACTATCCCTCACCGACCAAGAAATGAGGCATTTGTTTTCAAAAAAAAGAAAGAAAGAAAAAGTTCAAAAAAATCTAAAGTCACATTGACTTGTTCGAGGTGGAAAGCATGAATAAGAAAGAAACAAAAAGCCCCGCTAAGTCAAAACTTGAAAACAAGTCGCTTAGGCAAAAGTTAGGGCGTCCCGCTGGACTTCCAAAATTGAAATTCAAAAGAGTTTGTCCAGGCAAAAGTTAGGGAAAAAAGAGAGCCTAAAAGGCCGAAAAATATTATCCCATAAAATTTCCATCAAAAGAAGAACAATAATATCAAAAACCAAAGCAGCAAAAGTTAAGTGACAATCATGTTGGAGAATTTGTCGTGATCACTCAAACACTATAAATCCTTTTGAAAGATGAATGCTTGTGATAAGTTAACTGAACTTAGGATAGGAGAATATCACGAAGGGGGTGGGCACCAAATAACTTGAGCCTTGAAAAACTTTTTTTTCTCTAAAAACCTCGAACCAGGCCATGTTACAACCTCTAAAAGTCCTAACTGAAACAAGGGTTTAACTCGAAAGCATACTACAACAGGATGACAATTCCTAAACTCATCAAATATGTGTTGCATAGCCGTGTTGGTATCTTATCACCCGCATCTTGACTCATTTTTAAAAAAGGGGAAGAAAGGTTTTAAAACTTTTTTGCACTCTAGCCAGTGGTTCGTTCATAACAGAGATGCGACATTTTGTTAAAGTTTTCAATTTCAAGGCTTAAATGATCATCGCATAAGGTATGTCATTCCCAAAATAAACAATTTTTCTGTATGCAAAATAGATGTTTGACATCAAAAAGAGTTTACACATTGAACGCCTGTAAAAAGCTTAATGATGGTCAAGAGGGGAATGTTTGGCTTTCTTCTATTTGGACAAAGCCCATGTATGATTAGGACTCTGCTTTTTCTCTGTGAAGTTTCTTACCCCCGGTGAAGTTTCGCTTCCGCAGCAAACGTTTGTTGCTCCAGGGATTCTCTTTCAAAAAGCTTCATTCTAGGACTTCAAGTTTGGATATGTCGCCCATCCCTAGTGGAGTCGTTAAGTGGGAACCCACATTCTAAAGAAGTTTCAACTCCCCAATGGAATTGCCAATAGATATTCCTCGCTTTGACCTCTCATTCCCCAGTCGATCAGTTGACCGGGGCATCCTTATGTTAAGGATCTTCTCTTATTCCCCAGTAAGGTTTTGTTACTGTGTGACTATCTGCGGGATTCATCCTTTGGTTGCGTTCCAAGAGAATATCTCTTCAAAGAAATCTTCAATAGAGTTATATCTCCCCGATGAAGTCCCACCTCCTCAGCAGAGCTTTGTTCCCCCAGCAAAGGTTTCCGTCCCTTTCCGGAAGCTGCAATGTCGACCTTATCTTCCCTAGGAATTCGCAATTTATTTTTGCAGCTCCTCTCAATGTTTATGGCCTGCTTCTGCTGGTTGCTCGATTATTATTCTCCACGAGGCTTCGTCTCTTCGAGGTTCCCTCTCTAGCGGTTCCCCATATTTTCTCCTCTCCTTCGAATTTTGCAATTTATTTTTGCAAATCATGTCAGATTCTGATTTCTTGGTTTTTGGCTTCTCAATTGGCCATTCCCTAGTGGAACTTTTAAACATGCATCATTACATTGCATCTACCAAAACGCGTAGCATTTCCATTATATGGAGCATTACGCTATATAAAAAGAATTCAAACATGCATCGGAACATAAGCCATTATTATTTCCGTCATCCCCAGTGATTTTCTAATACTTCGGGTTTAATCCCCAGCGAGGTCTTCGTCCTCATTATCCACCCCATGCCAGTTTCCTTCTGACATCGATCATTTGTTTGTTTGAGTGTCTACTCTTGACTGTAGTTCAGTTTCGCCCTGGCGTGGTCTTCTCGGGTTTAGTCTTCACTACCCCCTTCGGTTCATTCCAATGTCTATTGATGCACCTTTCGAATACCAGTTTCGTCCTGATATTCTCTTTCAGCAGGTTTTTAGGTGTACACCCTAATCTCCTTGCTTTGGGTTGAGCTCAGAGTTTCGTCTCCTCACCTTGTGCATGAAATCCGGTTTTGTCCTGGTACTCATCTAGTTTAGTTTCGCCTAACTAGTTATTGAGTCGAGTTTTGTCTCGTTTTTGCTTTCCTACCTTGGACTCTTTGACGGTGTTCGTTTACCGAGTGCAGTGTTCGTGCTGCGTCCCTGGTTTGAAATCAGTCTCCTTTGTTCCTTGGATTCTCCTATCATTTTTCGTCATTGTTTATCCATTGATCTGAGACCAGCACGTGCTCTGAGAAACATGCACTCTCATCACTTCTCTTTGGGTCGAGTTTCGCCTCGTTACCCGTGCATGAAATCCAGTTTCGTCATGGTGCTCATCTAGTTTAGTTTCACCTAACTGGTTATCGAGTCGAGTTTCGTCTCGCTTTTGTTCCTCTTTTCTGGGATTCTCTCAGTTCCTTCATATTGTCTATCCTAGTTGAGATTGGCAAGTGTTCCTAGAATCACGCACTCTAGCCACTTTTGCTTCGGGTCGAGCTAAGAGTTTCGTCTCCTCACACGCATACGTTTTCTTTTCTGGAGTTTAGTTTCGCCCATACTTTGTGGATTGAATTTTTTATCACCCTTTTTTAAGCCCAGTTTTGCCCTGGCACATTGTCCAGAAGTTTAGTTGTGCCTACTCTTCATTTGGTTTCATTTTGTCTCAACCTGCGTTGCAGCTTCATTCTGACGCATGTCTTGGGAGTTTTTGTTTCCGTTTCTTTCAAGAATGTAAATTTTCGGGTTCTTTCGTATTCAAACTTATTCAACCCCCCCCCCCCCCCTTCTAAGTGTTTTCTCCACCTTCAATTGGTCTCAGAGCTTGACTCTGAGTTCAACACTTAACTGTGTCAGGAAAAGATCCAGAAGAAAACACAATGGCAAATGAACAAAACAACAATAACTACACCAGACCTCCAGTGTTTGATGGAGAAGATTTTGATTATTGGAAAGATAGACTATAAAGTTTCTTTCTAGGTCATGATAGTGATTTATGGGATATAGTCTTGGATGGTTACAAACATCCTACTGACTCAGAAGGAAATATGATTGATAGGAAAAATATGGATAGACAGCAAAAATCTGATTTCAAAAATCATCATAGAGCTAGAAATATTTTTCTAAATGCTATCTCTAAAGTGGAATATGAAAAGATTACAAATAGAGATACTGCACATGATATGTTTGAGTCTCTTAAAATGACTCATGAAGGAAATGCTCAAGTGAAGGAGTCTAAAGCTCTGGCTCTCGTCCAGAAGTATGAAGCCTTCAAGATGAATGAAAGTGAATCTACAGAAGATATGTTCTCAAGGTTCCAAACTCTGATTGCTGGCTTGAGAGTTCTGAACAAGGGATATTCTAAGGCAGATTATGTTAAGAAGATCATCATAAGCTTACCCAGAAGATGGGCACCTATGGTCACTGCTTTCAAAGTTTCAAAAGATCTGAACAACGTGTCTCTTGAAGTACTCATCAGTGCTCTCAAAAGTCATGAGATAGAACTTGATGAGCACGAGCCTCAAGAGAAAGGTAAGTCCATTGCCCTTAAATCAATTATAAAATATGAAACTAAAGCTTTTTAGGGTAAAGAAGAAAACTCTGAAGAATCTGCTTCAGAAGAAGAAGATGAACTATCCTTGCTCTCCAGAAGGATCAATCAGCTGTGAAAGCACAAGCAGAAGAATTTCAGAAACTCCAGAAGAACAGGAAATGACTCTGAACAATCCTCTGGAAAAATAATATCAAGTAATAGAATCATTACATTCTATGAATGCAATAAACAAGGTCACTACAAAAGTGGGTGTCCAAGGCTTTAGAAGGAGAAACATAAAGGGAAGTTAGTTAAGGAAAAGAAGAAAAGTCTTATGGCAACATGGGATGATTCTGAATCTTCTGAAGATGAAACAGAATCAGAAGATGAACAAGCCAATATAGCTCAAACCGACAACTTATCAGATGTCTCAGAATCCTCTGAATCAGAATCAGAATCAGACACTAAAGAGGTATTCCCTGACTTCACTGTTAATTTCACTAAAGCTGAACTAAGAGAAAGTCTGAGTGAAATTCTGGAAAGATATCAGCAACTTCAAGTCAAAATCAGGAATCTGAAAAAGGATCTTGCTTCTGACTCTGAAGTAACTAAGAGTCTGAGATCAGAAAACTCTGAGTTAAAAGAAAAGATTTCAAAACTAGAAAATGATCTACAAAACTCTCAGAAGGAAATAGTCTCAGAAGATCTTAGTAATGCTGATAAGATCATAAAGAAATATGATCAAAGCTTTCAGAAGTTTTTAGCTAAAAACATAGATAGAAGCAAAATGGCTTCAATGATCTATGGAGTTAGCAAGAAAGACAGAATAGGTATAGGATACAAAGGCAAAGTAACTCAGCCTAAGAAATTTAAGGATCTGGTTATCAAACGTACTCCTCTCTATTCTCACTTCACCACTGGGCACACACATCATATTAAATATACATCTCACTCTAGAAACTCTTATGTTAAACCAAAGTTCATACAGAACTTTAAATACTCTAACCCAAGAGGACCCAAAAAGATATGGGTACCAAAAGACAAAATCATCTATGTTGCAGATATTTTTAACAGCAAGGTTGATACTCCAGTACTAACACCTGGACTCTGGATGCTATCTACTCATGGAGGAAAGAAAGCATATGTTCCAAGGCCTGGAATCTAAAAGATTCTAAGGTTTCAGAGGTAATCAAAAACATAAGATTACTGGCTCTGAAACTATTGAAAACGGGAATGGAAATACAACATCAGAAGCTCTGAACAAAGCATGTATAAAAGGAAAGTTTTCAGAACTTTCTTTTAAATCATAAATTGTTGATTCTTCCTCTAGGCCACTAGAAACATCTTATATTTCAATCTTTTTGGATGTACGTGTTTTTATTCTGAACAAGTTGATTCTAAAGCACAAAGGTGTTTTCTGCTTGGATATTTTGAACGCTTAAAAGGCTATAGAATATACAACACAGAAACTCTGATTGTTGAAGAATCAATCAAAGTCAGGTTTGATGATAAGCTTGGCCAGCAATAGCCAAAGCAAATTGATATTTCTGTAGGTACAGAAGATCATTCCTCAAACTCTAAAAGTCAGAAGCAAAGGGAGACTTAGAAGATCATCCTCTTGACAATGCTCTGGATAATCTCAGAATCTCTGAACAACCCACTCATAAAAGATGGGTTCTTAGATGATTTAAATGAAAAGTCAGTCAAAAGATTTTAATCTTTATGATACTCAGAAGTTCATTAGATCAAACAGCTGTCCCATGCAACCTTTAGAAGATGAACACTTGGTGTGTTTCTGAAAGGTCACGCGTGCTAAGCTATTGACAGCCGTTCTAGGTAACTGTTTTGATTTTATTAAAATCTCACGTTTTCCCCTTACTTTTCAATTTCATTAAATGCTAAGTCATGATTAGATTCTTTTTAATTAAATTTTTATTAAATACTCTTTTTACAGTTTTATTTTTTTAAACTTATTTCTGAAAAGACTTATTATAAATACCTTTGTAAAAACCTTTCTCACTTTTTTTACCGTCTCTTTCAAAACTCAAACGTTTTGGTGTATTTTTCTCTGAAACCCATTTTTCTTTAAAACCTAATTGCTTCAATGGCTTCCTCCTCTGCTCATTCTGAGAACATTCAATCTGAGCAATACATTGTTCCTGAGAGAACCACTCTCATACCAGTGGATAGCTTAGAGGTTATAAGTGAAATAATGGTGGACTTTGAGAATCTGAAAGATAATGGTTTTGATCTTCTTCCCGCTGTTGAGTTTCAAGGTTGGGGAAACTTCTTCAACTGTCTTGTTGGTCCAGTTTTTCCTCATCTTGTTAAAGAATTCTGGATTCATGCAGTTGCTTCTCTAAAGGTCATCCTCTCTTTCGTGATGGGTAAGTAAATCTCCATTACTGAAAACCTAATCAGAAAACTTCTAGGTTTTGAAGGAACTGGAGTAACTGGAATTGCTAATGGAAGAATGGAAATGTCAAAGGTTTATGCTGAAATCTTTACAAATGGGCAAGATTCTTCAAAGGTCAGAGACTTGAAAAATAAGTACAAGATATGGGCAAGAATAATCCATGGTTGCATTCATCATAGGAAAGAAACTAGCTCTCCAGACTATATAAATGCTAACCAACAATACTTGTTGTTCTGTCTTGGAACAAATATCAAAATTGATTTACCCTATCTCTTGTTTGATCATCTATGGACTCATGTGAAAGAAACGAGAGAAGTAGAAAGAATGAAGAATCCAAAATCCAAAAGGAATTGGATTCATATGGGGAGACTGATTTCAGACATTCTGACTGAGAATGGTCTGATTGCTCACCTGGATGAAGCTAATCTGTTGGGGGAGTTAGAGCCTACTTGTGGAAAGGCTCTGACTGGAAAGAACTTGGTGAAGAGGAATATTATAGACAACCTGTTGATAAAATCAACGCCTTTTGTGTCAGCAACTTTTAAGAGAAGGAGGACTCCAATTGATGATTTTCCACAGTTCAACTCAGGTGATCACCCACGCATCATCCTGCATTACATTCAAATCTGTAAAGAAAGTGGAACACCCATTGATCCTACCTGGTGTTGTACCCCAAAATTTACCCTCTTGATTTTGGCTTATGTTTCTTCATGAATATCATATTGCATTGCATTCATACATTGTGATGGGATCAAATTACTTTGGTTATCAAGTCTTCCTCAAGCTTTAAAGGCTTATTGCACTGGCAAGTTGCTCAAGAAAAATCTTACCATCCAAACCTCTGGATCTTTCAAGTTTAAAGGTTATGGCATATCTCAAGATATTTTACCCGTCTCTTTGGATCATCAGAGGATTGAAGTTTGTGTTTGATCACAAGGGGAATCACTTTTTGGATTCACCAGTCAAATTAGGGTTTTGTTTAAGTAAGGCTATTGGCCAAGGCACAAGTCTTGATTTAGGGAGCTACAACATCTCTTTGGTATTTTAAAAAACCTTTTCACAAGGAATTGGTCATGATGCCTAGAGGATTTGAAGTTTTGAAGATGATTCATCAGTCTCCTAATGTGTTGAACAAAACTAGGGTTTGGGATTTCATCAAGATTTCTTGATAATTCTGAAGTGAAACTTTGCACATGGGATCTATATGTTTGGAAGATCATATGTTTGAAGTTTTGATCATTAATTTTGAAGGGAAATGGATCAATTGATTCAGAGGGGCAAAATGGTCATTTTGGTCAAAATCAGTCAAAGTCAAGGTTGACCAAGTGAATTTTTGGCCAACCATCAATTCAAGGATGTAATTTTCATATTTCAAGTCCATTTTGGTCATTGGATCAAAGAGATTGAGGTTTGGATTGAAACTTGTTCTTGAAGAAACCCTAAAAGTTACTAATTTTGGGGAAAAAGGACTTAATTTCAAAAATTCATATTTTATTCACCCTTGATCAAGAAGATGCAAATGAAATATTATTGGAAAGCTAAGAGAATGATATTTCACCTCCTTTTGGTCTCATGTCCAAATTGGCAAGGAATCAAGAGTTATGGTCTTTTGAAGTCACCAAAATTATAGGCCATTTTCCAAAATTAGTGAATTTCAAGCAAACTTTTGAGGACCTTAATGAACTCAATTGGAAAAACTCAAAACTAAGGGATTGTAGATATTTTCAAGACCTTTCCAAATTGTGCTCATTTGTGCCAAAACTCAAAAGTATAAGCAAGTTGTGGACTTTGAAATTTTGAGGCTTTTCATTGAATTCGTGCATGCCATGCAAATTGCAAATTGTTGATAACTTGATTTATGGCCTTTTGTTTCACTTCAAACTTGTCCCATGACCAACATGCAATGTACCAAGGCCCATCATGCCAAAGCTTGAGCTGCACATGGGCAAATGCAAAGGGAATTCGTGATTTTGCAAAAAAATGGCATGAAGTTGCCTAATCACCAACACTAGCTTAAAACAAGGAGTTAAGTCTTAATTTTGTTGCTAATCTCTTCCTGAAGTAAAATGGACTAAAATGCATGTAAAAAGCAAGCCCACGCACGAGGGATTGGGAGGCTGCATGTGCATACTTAATTTTGGCCAAAAGAAGTTTTCATTCTTTCCAAGAGCTTTCAGCGTGAAAAACCTATCCTACCCTCCTCCTAATGCTCTATATATTGAGAAGCGAGCCTCAGTGAGCGTGGTTCGTGCTTCATTTCATCAATCCAATTCAGAAACTCCATAGCTTATTACTCTGCATTTTTCTTCGATTCTTCCATCTCCCTTGCGCGTTTTGGTCAATTCTTCTTGCATTCTCTTCTCCAAGTGATAAGGATTATAGATCGAGGCTTGGTTTGCAACTGGAGTGAAGGAGACAGTAGATCCATTTTTTCTCAAAGGTTTGAATTCTCAACTTTGAATTATGATTTCTAGTCGTGCATTGTGAGATTTAAGTTCATAATCATGTTGTTTGAAGTCCATTAAGTGTTTTTGAAGCTTCAGAGCTTTTAATTGGATGAGATATGCAAGATTGATGCATCTGAATTTTTCTGTTCAAGTGAGTTTTTGACATTTTTGCACGATTTGTTCTTGATCCATGGTTCATTATTTATTTTGATTCAAATTGCAATGTGAAGTGTGAAATGCTAGCTTGAATTTGCACGAAATTTCATGGAAATGGTGTAGAATTGAGCATGTTATGTTAACTGGAAAATGAGAGGATGAACTAGATCAGGCTTGCGTTTTTGCCCTAGCCAGAGGTTGAAGATGATTACGTGGCCTCCTCTGGTTGGCTGGCTTTTTTTCTTTGATTCATTTGAATTTTATTTTATAAATTGATTTCTATAATTTTATTTCTTACTCAAAAATAATTGAAAAATTCTGATAAAATTATCACAGATTCAAAATAATATTTTTGACTTTGTGTATTTTTTTGATAATTTTTGAAAATGTTTTGATTGGTTCAAAAATACATAGGTATAATTAATTAATTGATCAAAGTTTATTTTTATTTTAATAGTTCCTTTGATCTAAAAAATCCACAAAAAATATTCTAGACTCATAAAATAATTTAAAGTTTGATTCTGAATTTGGTTTAGCATATTTTCTATTTTTGATTAGAATTTTAATTTGAGAAGTTTATTTTGGTTTTTTGCTTTGTAATTTTTATTTTAATATTTATTTTAATCCAAAAAAATTCAAAAAAATTATGTAAGCTTGTTTTTAATCATAGAATCTGAACTTTTTTTTATTTTGACCATTTTGTGATTTTTGGCTAGGGTTGGCATTTTGCCATTTAAATAATAGTTTAATTGTGAATTGTTTGTTTTTTTATTTTTAATATTTTCCTTTAATTCAAAAAATTCACAAAAATTCAGGGATGTGTTTTTTTAGCTCTAATATTTGAATATAATTTTGGTTGGCCATTTTTCTGACTTTTTGATTTAAATATTATTTTGATATGTGAATATTTGTTAATTGCATAATTGTTTGAATTTAATTTCATTTTTTTACTTTTCCTAATTCAAAAAAATATGAAAAATATATTTTCTGACATTTAGGGTTTCTTGATGTTTTTCATGACCTTGGTTTAATTTGTTTGAGTTTTGATCCTATTTAATTAATATTTAGGATTAAAAGTCAAAATCTAGGATTTTGTTGCTTATGGTGCAAGTTTCATGTTCAAAACCCTTGTGCCTTGGACTTTTATTAGAATTCAGGTCTTGATTATGGTTCATGAATGTGTTGGGGATTTGAAAACCATTTTTCTTGAATTATTTGACTTGGTTTGACATTTTTCCACAAATAATTTTGAAAAACTTGTCTAGTTTGGTAGTTTTGCCAACTAGTCTTGAACTTTAGACTTCACTTGGTCTTCTCCTCAATCATTCATGAATTTAGGGCATGCATTCTGACTTCTATACCTTTCAAAGATGCTAATATTTTTTTGGTTTGAATTATGGACCCTTATTTCCATTTTTGATGTAATTTTGAAGTGAAGGTACCCAATTATATTTGCATGTCTTGTTGCAATTTGTTTGATGGCCAATGAACTTGAGTTAGGCCTATAATTGGGAACCTAATGATCATGTTGATTCTAATTGTCCATGTTAGCTCAAGCCATTTCACTTAGAAGCCTCATGTTTGAATGTTTTGAACCTTCTAATGCATTATGTAGGTTTCATTTCCTATTGTGTTCATGAAGTTGTGATTGAATTAATTATGCATGATTAAAATATGTTTGCGACTGACCTTCATGGCCTTTTTTCATATTATTCTCAAGATCTTATGATCCTTGATTGATATTCAATTGTCAATTCAACATGGTGATAGAAAGGAGCAACATTCCTCTGATTCTCTTGACCTAATCTGTGCATATGCTTGCTTCCTCTTGCCTATAATGTCTAATGTTTGATAAATGCCACCATGTTGTTCTCACTTTTTCACCTTATGGAATACTAACTTGGTTGTTGAATATGTGAGGTACTCTGAGAAAGTTGTTACTTTTGGCTTGAGGCTTTTGTGTTTCACTTTATTTGTGGAACACAATTTATTATATTGGCATTATTTTTGTGTTTTGCATGTTTGATGGTTTATGCAGGATATACATACATATGATTGTGAATGCCATACATTGCCCATGGGATTTGTTCATATCTGATAAATTACTTACATCCTGATGGTGTAATTTCTGACTCGATTTGTCTATTGATGCCAGCTTGCTTGAAGTTTCTCTGGGTTTCTTTATTCTTGCTTGATTGCTACAGATAGTTATCTGTTTGGTATTGTACTAGTTCCTTTCTCCCATTTTCATTTTGCACAATTCTCTGACTGCATGATGGGACCTCTGTTGTTGATATATGTCAAGAGGCCCTCTGGTTTTTGTCTAATTGCATTGTATTGTGTTTGTTTTTGATCGATGAGTCACTCAATTTAGAAATTGAGATCACGACTTCGCTCTCATTGCATGTTCCCTATAGGATGTTTACTGCTTTTCTTCTTTAATTGTTGATCGATGAGTCACTCAATTTAGAAATTGAGATCACGACTTCGCTCTCATTGCATGTTCCCTATAGGATGTTTATTGCTTTTCTTCTTTAATTGTTGATCGATGAGTCACTCAATTTAGAAATTGAGATCACGACTTTTCTCTCATTGCATGTTCCCTATAGGATAGTTTGGGTGAGTTCCCTTTAACATGTAAATTAGGGTAGGATTTTCCCTTATCCTCAACCCTAGGATTAACCATTGTATGATAACACTAGGGATAGTGCTAGGCTAGTTTCCCTTAGTTGTTTTTTCCTTTCTTTGCATTTTGCATCTTCAAACAAAATTTGTTTCTTGGAAAATCATAAGACATTTCTAATGAATTCAAACCCTTCCTCAAAGTAAAAGATACAAACCAATCTTGCCTTGTCTATGTTATTTTGAAGTCGATGTTTCGCCATCGCACATGTTTGTTATCCTACATTGATTCTCAATATCATTGTTAGGTGTTTTGTTTTGTCATATGTTGTATTGATGTTTCGCCATCTTTGCCATGATTCCTTATCATCTTATAGCCAATGTTTCGCCATCGCACATTTGTTTGAAGCTGATGTTTCGCCATCGCACATGTTTGTTATCCTACATTGATTCTCAATATCATTGTTAGGTGTGATGTTTTGCCATCCGATTTATCGATGTTTCGCCATCTTTGCCATGATTCCTTATCATCTTATAGCTGATGTTTCGCCATCGCACATTTGTTTGAAGCCGATGTTTCGCCATCGCACATTTTTGTTATCCTACTTTGATTCTCAATATCATTGTTAGGTGTGATGTTTTGTCATCCGTTTTATCATTTAATTTTTCGTCATCTGTGAAATGTTACCTTGTTATTGTTTAGTCGATGTTTTATCATCTCATATGTTTGATGTTTTATTTGATGTTTTTCCATCTTGACTGTTTCTGTTGTCTTAACTAAAAAACACAAACCAACCAAAATATATAAGCCGAACTACGGCTGCTCTGATTCTTTAAAAGGGATACGTAGGCATTGGGGTAGGGCCCAACCGAGCACATCTTTTATTTTCCCTACATTATTTTCTTTTTCTTTCGCATGCATTCCCTTTTCAGTTGTAAGCCACAGACATAGGATTTGACCACACCCATTTTGATTAGACAACGAGAGTGGATACCGTAGAGTACTACGGGTGTATGGGGTGCTAGTAACTTCCCCTCGCGTAACAGACTCCCTTACCCGATCTCTCGGTCGAAAGACCATGATTTCTCCCTTTTCAAGTTTTCTCGATGTTTACCTTTCCCTCTCGGCGGGATAAAAGATGTTCGGTGGCGACTTCATTGATGTTTCATTAACATCCAGATGACAGGTTCTGGCCGCGTAGTTTCACCTGGCTGCAAGGAAGACACGAAGCTGCTCTAGATGTTGTTCTTCAGCAACTTTTGAAGAGGAAAGCTGTTGAAGGACCTTCTGCCAGACCTCAGAAGAACAAAAAGAAATCAGGTACACCAGCCAAAACTATATCTGTTTATGATTCTGAAAATATATCTACATCTGCTGAACCCCAAACCCTAGGAGACATAAATGTTGATATAGACCTGACCATACCCTCTGATCCTATTGCTGAAAATCCTCAAAGAAATCAAGTTTTATCAGACTTGAGTGATTTTGACTCTGATGATTATTTTGAAACACAAACAGAACCCTCTCACTCAGAACCCTCTCAAACACCCGCTGAAAACCTGTCTTGACCTCCTCCCAGACCATTATCACCCAGACCTACTTGATGGTATGATGCTGGCTCTTGGAGAATACCAGGAATCAACGAACCTATGGCCACTCTAAAGCCTCCATTCAACCTACCTTATGAAAACATTTTTTCCTTAAACAGAACACAAGCACAAAATCCTACCCCAACTGCTGACAACATCATAATCATTTCACCTAACATCACACCACCTACATCTCTACAACTTCCAACTCCTGACTCACCAGTGATTTCACCTCCTCACATTCCAGAACACCAAACTCATGAACCATCTGAACCATCACCAACACACGAACCCTCTGAAACTCATGCATCATCTGAACCTCATGATCAATCTGCAACACCTGGCCCTTTTAAACAACCTGACCAACCTGATCAATCAGCAACCCATGAACAATCTAATAATCCTGAACCAGCTGACTTTTTGAAAACTGTAGTTGATTTTGAATCACTACAATTTCTGAAAAATAAAACTTTCAAAAAGGCTATTCCAAAACCTGTTCAGCCAGATGTAAATATATTCTTTCAGAATTTTTTAACAGAAGTTCAAGCTTGGTTGGACCTGCTGAAGGCAGATTGCACCAGGAATGTGAACCCAACAGCAACAGATCTTCTATGGGAAAATTTCAGAAGAACGTTAGATGCTGAGTCACTGAAGCTGCAAGATTTATGTTACTCTCAGGTGATTGAGAACTTCTCCAAGCATCTACATGCTTTTCAGTCAGAAGCTGCTGATATTTGGTACAAGAAGTCTTCTCTGATGATTGTTGATGCTCCAGCTGATGAAATGAACATTTCAGAAGATGAATCTGAATAATCCTCTGAAGATTCAAATCCTCTGGCAATTGTTCTGTTGAATCAACCTTCTGCAAAAGCTGCACCTGAACTAGTGCCAACTCTTGTGATGGATCTGGGCACTCTTCTGTCAACTTTTGTTCGTTCTGACTCAACGGTTGTTAATCCAAAGGTTGTTTCTGCTGAAGCTTCTACATCCTCTAATCCTACTTCACTTGTAATGGATACTCTGAATGAGCTCAAGAGGGATAACGAAGCTATTCATGAGCGCTTGGACAAGCAAGATCAGACAAACCAAGAAATTAGAACATGGATGATGAAACAAGAGGAATCTGCATCTGAGATCAAGAATCTTCTTATGGCCCTTGTTTCTAAGAAATATTAGTGTCATTCTATTTCTTGTTTGTTTATTGTTTTGTTGAACCTCTGAATCTTTTATTATAAAAATTTTACGCTCTTCAACTATTTTTTTCATTTACTTTTTGATCATGCCAAAAAGGGGGAGAAAATGAGTATTTTGATCTAATCTCTGATTAACAGTTATGGGACTAAGTCAAACATTCCAACAAAATACAAGATTTCTTTCTATGCTTTAAAGATCTTTGCAGGTATCATTTAAACTCTGGGAGTTTATTTCAAATGAACATTATCTTCAAAAGAACCTGATGAAGAAATCTCAGAAGAAAAATTCCAAAGCTCTGATGAAAATTCTCAGGAAGTTTTTTCTTATAGAAATATTTATTTCAGGGGGAGATTCCTATCTCTTATTAAAATTTATTTCTATATCTGAATATATTTTTGTCATCATCAAAAAGGGGGAGATTGTTAGAACAAGATTAGTTCTGATCATATCTTAGAGTTTTGATGATAACAATAAATTATATTTTATATAATTGATACTCTGAGGAACGTATTTAACTGTTTCAGATAATGTTCTGACAGAAGCATCTTGAAGTGCTGAGCTGAAAATAAATGAAGAAGTTCCTTGATGAAAGAACTATTTGTTTTAGCGCAAGTACTGATGCTGATGTTGTCTCTGATAATGTTCTGACAGAAGCAACTTGATGTGCTGAGCTGAAAATATATGAAGAAGCTCTTTTGATAAAAGAACCTTTTGCTTTAACGCAAGTGCTGATGCTGATTCTAACTCTGGTAAGATAATTAGTTTATTACATCTTCTAACGCTTAGCAAGTTTCTGTGTAAGCTATGTTTCAGAAATTCTTTGAAAGCAAGTGTTGTTCAGAAGATACTTGAAAGCAAGTGTTGTTCAGAAGATACTTGAAAGCAAGTGATGTTCAGAAGATCTTTGAAAGCAAGTGTTGTTCAGAAGATATTTGAAAGCAAGTGTTGTTCAAAAGTTATTTGAAAGTAAGTGCTGATCAGAAGTACTTAGCAAGCAAAGCATTGTTTAGAAGATATGCAAGCATGTTCTGAATCAAGACGTGAAGCCAAGTTCTGAAAGAATATAGAAGCTAACAAGTCTTGTCAAGCTTCAGGAAACATGTTCTTACAAGTGTCGTTTGCTCATTTAATGCAAAGACGGCTACATGCACTCAAGTGTCTACGCTAGTGCATTGGAAAATGGAATAGTGCAAGGAAACACGTAAACATTTAATGCTCTCCATTTGAAGGCAGTAACGGTCATGTTTCTTCATGCTATATATAGAGGAACATTAATTGCAAGCTAACTAACGCTCTAACGCTCAAACAAAATATTGTTGAAATGCTGAAAGATTGAACAACTGAAGTTCTGAATAGAACTGAACAAATTTAAAAAGAAGCAAGAACAACATGAAAGATTTTGGGCTCAAAAATTCATTATTCATACACTTTGTGCTAAAATATTCTTAGTGAAAAATCACAGTTTTGATATAGCTTTCTTAGAAGCAAACTTTGTTTCACTATCTGTAAAGATTTTGTATCTTATAATTGTTCCTTGAGAGACCAAGGTTGGTCAGAATTCTCAAGTAGACTAGGACTAGTTTAAGTCTTAGTGGTGTGAGTGACTTATAAGGTTACTTGTGCATTGTTAGTTAAAACAATTATTGTGTCATTATAATCAGTTGATTATAATGGATTAAGTCCTTGGTGAGAAAGCCGAAATCACCTTGGCGGGTGTACTGGAGTAGTTTGAGTTCAAACGAACCAGGATAAAAATAACCTTGTCTTTCCTTTATTGTTGTGCCTTTAAGAAAAACAAAAAGAGAAACTTATTCAACCCCTCCCCCCCCCCTTCTAAGTGTTTTCTCCACCTTCAGTGACATACCGAGAGAACTAGCCAGACTTCTATTACAAGAGGAAAAAGTTATTCAACCGCACAAAGAATCAGTTGAAGTCATCAATCTGGGTACTGAGGCAGATAAGAAGGAAATCAAGATCGACGCTAACTTGGAAAGCGGTGTCAAGATCAGGTTAGTTCAGATGTTGTATGATTATGTGGAAGTATTTGCTTGGTCTTATAAAGATATGCCTGGGTTGGATACTGTGATACGGTGGCAGAACCGACTGTTTTTGAAAAATACTGGTTTGCGTTTTGCGTTTGTGTTCGCAAAATGTCGTGGTAAGCAAGAGTCACCACTGACTTTTATTTTATCCAATTGGAAAGGACAAAAGCACAGAAAAATTCCTTTTTTAAGATTTTGAGTACGGGGGTAGATTATAGAAAGGGAATGTGTTAGCACCCTTTCTATCCATGGTTTTCCATGGGCTCTTAGGTACTTGCTCATCTTTTAAAATTGCTTGTGTATGTTTGTTTTGAAAAGTTTTTGGTTTACTTCGTTTTAACCCTTATTTCTGTCCTCAAGAGTGTTATGAAGTGTTTTTGAAAACTTTGTTTGAAAAGTGTTTGGTGTGAAAAAAATTGATTTTTGAGCAAGTACCTACTAGCATCTACCTACTCGAAAAAAGATTGTTTCTGTTCTTGTTTCCTTTAGATAGCGCTATCCTACTATTGAGAAATAGGAAGCAACGTCGTTGGAGTTGTAAGGGTAAATTCAAAAGGGACGTACGATCACCAAAGCAATGTTAGGACGTCTTAGTAATAACCCTAATGTCTTAAGATCATATTCGAGGCAACATTTCTGAGGCAACCATTCTGAGGCAACATTTCCGAACGGGACATTTGATCTTTGTTTATACAGAAGGGTAACCACTAAGATACCCTGTACTTAATGATCGTTTACCGAAGGCAACCGAAGTGAGAGTATACCCTAAGAGTGCGCATGTGCGAGTGATTTGATTTCAGTTATTATCTTTGCACATTAGGGTTTGCTAGCCATTTTAAATTAACATGCAATCTTGTCATACAATCCTATTAACATACATCTAACAGTTAATATTTGCAAGAATTAAAATGCGGAAAATAAAACCTACGCTATTACAAGGCTCCGGGGGAGGGATTAATTACATAGCCAAAAAAACCCGCCAAAACGATAAATAAAGAAAATCCTAATTAAACTATTACATATTGTAAGCAGTTACATTAATATTGCAAAAAATAGTAAACGCGCGCGATGAATCGAAACGAGAGAATTAGGGTTTTGACCCCAACTAAGCCTAATTAAAAGAAAAATCATTTTTTGTGGTTTTTGATTATTTTGAGAAAATAAGGTTTAATTGAATAAATAAAAAAACCTAATTACTAATTAATCTAAAATAATTAAATAATTAAATTAACCTATTTTTGTATTTTTTTATTTTATGAAAGAAATAAAAATTAAATCAAAAGCAAACCCTAATTTTTTCTAATTGATTTTAATTATTTACAAAAAGGTTAAAATTACCCTAAATTAAATATTAAGTTAATTTGAATTTTATGAAAATTGATTTTATGATTTTTTGTGAAAAAAGAAATTAATTTTGTTAGAAAATAAATAAATAAAAGAAATTAAATAAAAGGAAAAAATAGAAAACAAAAAGAAATGGGTCTGGTTTCTTAGCAAGAGGGGGTGCCAATTGCAATTCTAGGCCCAATAACTCTGGCCTTTGTTGACTTTGCCAATTCTATGCATGTGCTTGACTGGGCGTATGGTGGACCCTCACGTGGAAAGCCTTGGATCTGGCATGCTGATGATCTGATTGGTTGGATACTGAGGATGCATGATGGACACATGGGACACCTGTGCACCTGATTATACAAGGAAAAATAATATGAAACAATATGGGGACCTGGGGATCGAACCCAGGTCCTTGAGCCTTATCACCCTGCACGCTTGCCAACTGAACTGGCATGTTTAGTTGTATAAAAAGTAACAAAAGAATATTATATGATAAAAACAAACAACCACGTTCTGAAACGCGCGAAATTCAAATGGATGAGTTATGGAGCGCCACATTATCCTTCTTCTTCCTCCCACCGTTGCTAAAAGTTTCTTGACTTTTACCTACGGTTACCTGGGTGTAGGTATAACCCTATGCCTTTCCAAAATCCTATACAAACATGATAAATGCAAAACAATGGTACCAATCAACCCGTTGCAACCTCACGAGCATCATGGTACCATTATTAATGGCCAATTGTCCCTGTACAAGAAAACCCTAAACACAAAGAGAAAACCCTAACCATGGCACTTTGCTGTACAGTTAATGAAAACGCAATTAAATATGACCATTAGCTTGCAAACATCATAAGGTTTAAGAATATTTCAATGAATCATGTTAAATGTGCCAAAATTATGATATTCGAATTCAAGAAAACATGGAAATCGTGGGACTCTTACATTGCATTTCAAGGCGTGGAGAAGCTTGCTAGCGATTGAAATAGGATCCTGGGACGTCCAACAAACGATTGGGATCACTAGAAAGCCTTGAAGTGATCTGCAACTTGGAAATCAGTGTGCCACTTTTTTTCAATTTTTTTGAAACTTGCTTTCTTTTTTTACACGCCTCCAACCTCCCTATTTTTGGTCTGCAATCCTTCCTTATGTATCCAAGAATGAATTAGGGTTGCAAACTTGTTTCAAATCTTCTCCAATTATGATCATTGATTCATGATTTGATCCTTGTGCAAATCTTTCCAAATCAAGCAAAATGCAATCTTTTGTGTCCAAATGCACCTTGCACGATTTGATCTCACTTCCAGCTGTATAATAGACCTAAACATGCACAAAATCTCAAGATTTGATTAGTTTTTGATATTTTCATGATTTTATTTTGATTTTATTTGATTTAATTGAAATAAAATCAAAATAAATGACAATAATAAAATAATGACAAATGGAAAAGATCATGGGTCGTGGGTCACATTACAAACTCAGTGCAAGAATAAAAAGTTGGGCCCATTTGGCAAAAATTGCAATTTTGGGCACATTTGACTTTTGGCAATTTTGCAAAAAGGGTCAACTTGGCCAATGCATAACTCTCTCAATTTTGACCCTAGAGATGTATTCTCGGACTTTTTAGAAAGCTTAAGATGTCCTCTAAGCAACCATTTTTGTATCCTCTCAATTGAGTATTCCATGTTCATGTATGAAGCTTTGACCCAAAAGGTGTTTTTGTTGACTTTCCAAAATGACTTATAATGTCCAAATTTATATCTTCTTGTGAGTGCATGTTTTGAACTTGGAAGCTGAAGATAAATTGTATGGAATTGCATCCTATTAAAAATGAGCTTTGGATGGGTCATTTTTGATAAAGTATGAGAAAGTTATGCTTGGTCAAAGTTGAGTTGACTTTTCCTGCAAAACCCTAATTTAGCAACTTTTGGGTTTTGATGAGTTATGAGAAATCCTTGAGGAATCATGATCAACCCTTAATCAAATGATTAATAATACTTCAAAATTATAATGTTGACCAAAAATCTTGAAGTTTGACTGTATGGGGGCCACAATTGACTTGTGCCCTAGCATAGTCGATTTTCAGGCCTTTGAGCAATTGACTGAGCAAACTTTCTATGTAAGGCTTGAAACTTGACATGGATGGTCTTGAGAACATATTAGGACAATGGTGAGCATTTGGAATCCTTTAGACTCAAGTACCTTGGTGCAAAATGAAACCCTAATTTGAGGTAGACTGCCTTAGGAGAGAGTTTGTCTGGTCAACCCTTGGGCTTCCTTGAGCAATTTGAAGACCTCTCTTGAAGTGTATTGAGAAATATGGGAGGACAAATTTTGGGGTACAAAAGCTGCCCCTGTTCAATCTTCTTAAACCTGAGGATGTAGATTGGCTTGTCTGCCTTTCGTGATCCGAAGGTGGAAGATGATTGAACACTAGAGTGCCCAGAAATTTGCACTCGCATGAAGTGGTATTTGTCTCGTGATATCAGGAATGGGCTTATAGATGCCATTTGGAATTCAATGACGGAATATAGGCTTAAAGATGCCATCAGAAGAAGTGTCGATCGCATAAGAGATTCCTTTGCGAGAACCTGTACCCGTTGTTGAGGAGGACTTCGCTGGGGAATGCTGGTCTCTGTCTTGAGAGAAATAGAGTTTTAGGAACTTCAGTTGTCTGTTACTCTATTGGAAAATCATCTCTTAGTCGAGGAGGTGAAAATGAACTGCTATCTAGTCATGCTCCAGGCTTCACAGTGATTTGCTGAGAGAAATAAGATAGACTGCTATTTGGTCGTGCTCTAGGCTTTACAGTGACTTACTGGGGAGATGAGATTAAACTTGCTATCTGGTCGTTCTCTAGGCTTCGCAATTTCTCAATTCTTATCTGGTCGTGCTCCAGGTTTCAGAAGGAATCAAGTGGTTATCCGGTAGCATCCGAGCTTCAACTTGAATTTAAGGCAATACTAATATCCGGTCGATTCCGGGCTTCACAGTAATTGGCCGAGTAAACTGCTATTTTGTCAAATTCCAAGCTTTGCAGTATCTTATATTTTTATCTGGTCGTGTCCCAGGCTTCAGTATCCTTTTCCGCTATCTGGTCGTGATCCAGGCTTCACAGCATCTTATACCATTATATAGTCGTTTCCAGGCTTCATGGTATCTTGTATTGCTATCTGGTCAATTTCCAGGCTTCACAATAACTTGTTGAGGATTAAGCTGTTTCTGGTCGATTCTCGGGCTTCAAGCTTGTATTTAAGACATACCACTATCTGGTCGATTCCAGGCTTCGTAGTATTCTGAGATATCAAGATATTATCCGGTCGGTTTCCGGGCTTCATAGCTTGAACTGGAACAGAAGTCTTAGTATCGATTTGACTGAACCAGAGAAAACTTGTGAGAACTTGATTGTATCTTCCCCTGAAAGGTAAAGAGTTAGTCGTATGTAATGCCATGATGTATGCAATGTATTGAGTAATGATGTTCTCAAAAATAAATGAGATTGTGTTGTATGATGCATATGCACATGCCACAGTGCATGGATATGCAATGCTCTTGTGATATCCTCCGGCTGGGGAGAATGATTTCTGGACTGCTGTTGGAGAGTACAAGCAGTTGAATTCTTCTTTCTCGCTGGGGATAGTGACCGAAGATGATTAGCTGGAGACTTGAGTCCGTCCTGTTTGAGAACATTCTGCTGGGAGACTCTGTGGGGAAGAAAGATATTCTGCTGGATGATCTGCCGATTTGGAGAAATAAACTCAGCTAGGGATGAATTACCGTTGCTGGTGATGCTTGGGGAGAATTTTTCTGACTCATTTGCGATTATAAACCTCGGCTGGGAAGAGTTAACACCACTGTTCTTTGGATACTTCCTACTCTGCGGGGAGTGTATGTACCTTTAGTCATATTCTCAAGCTGGCTTTATCCCTGTACCTGGTAGGTAGAGCAACTGTAAGGTTTGGACATTTCTTGCTTTCCCCTGTTCTTAGAATTACGAGTAATTTTCTTTTGTTTCGTATGTAAATGTTTATGAGCAACAATTATTTTCAAATGCATATATCAAAAACGAATCATTGGACGTTCTTGCAAAACAAAACAGAAAAAGAAAAACAAATTGAAATTTCTTGTGAAAATGAATTGTATTGATATTGAAGTTAGCCTGTAGTAGGCGTTTTGTACAGGAGACTGACGTCCTAGTAAGAGAACGCCGCCGAAAGATAGAAATTATACAATTTGTGAAAAAGGAAGAAAAACAGCTATGTGAACAATCCCATTGGGTTCCAACTCTGCTATTGCCTTTATATCTTCGAGCGTCTCATCACTTTGCTACTTGGTCGAAGGTGGGTCAGATTGATTGGCGCTGTCCGAGCTTGATAGTCGATACTGAAGTCTGGTTGCAAGATGATCTAATGAGACATAGTGTTACACTTTGATCCCTAATTTTTGCCTGGACCGCCCTTTCGGCTTTTCAGTCCACCGGGATACCCTTTTTTGCCCAAGCCGCCTTTTCAGGTTTTCGACTTGCCGGGTGTACCGGTTTTTTTTTCATCCCTTATTTTTGCCCGAACCCTTTTGGCTCGCCGGGAAGCCCTTATTTTTGCCTAGCCAGTCGACCTAGCGGGTCTTTGATTATGCGTAGTATTTTTTCACTATGTCTGCATTGACGGGGTGAGGAAGGTCGTCACCATCCATGGTAGTTAGAATCATAGCTCCTCCTGAGAAAATGTTCTTAACCACAAATGGCCCTTCTTATGTGGGGGTCCATTTGCCCCTGGGATCACCTTGTGGTAGTATGATGTGTTTGATCACCAGATCCCCAACTTGATATTCTTGGCGTCTGACTTTCTTGTTAAAAGCCTTGATCATTCGCTTTTGATACGCCTGACCATGACAAATAGCAGTAAGTCTCTTTTCATCGATTAAGTTCAGCTGATCAATCCGGGTCTGGATCCAATCATCTTCGCTCAAACCTGCATCCTTCATAATCCAGAGAGAGGGTATCTGAACTTTAATGGGCAAGACTGCCTCCATGCCATACACCAAAGAGTAGGGTGTTGCCCCTGTCGATGTCCTTGCTGAGGTATGGTACCCATGAAGAGCGAATGGTAACATCTCATGCCAGTCTTTGTATGTCACCGTCATCTTCTGCACAATCTTCTTGATGTTCTTATTAGCCGCTTCAACAGCCCCATTCATCTTCGGCCGGTAGGGAGAAGAGTTGTGATGTTGTATCTTAAACTATTTGCAGAGCTCGGTGATCATCGTATTGTTTATATTTGTACCATTATCAGTGATGATCCTCTCTGGTACACCGTATTGACATATCAGATTGTGTCGAATAAACCGCGCCACGACGTTCTTGGTTACTTTAGCAAAGGAAGCTGCCTCAACCCACTTCGTGAAATAATCAATAGCTACCACAATGAAATGGTGCCCGTTAGATGCAGTAGCTCTGATCTCGCCAATCATGTCGATGCCCCACATTGCAAAAGGCCAAGGAGCCGTCAAGACATTCAGAGTAACTGGAGGTACATGTACCTTATCAGCATAGACTTGGCACTTATGACAGATTCGAGAATGCTGATAACAATCGGCTTCCATAGTGGACCAATAATATCCATCCTGTAGGATCTTCTTTGCCATGGTATGTTCACTGGAATGAGTTTCGAAGGTACCTTCATGTAGCTCTGCCATGATCTTTTCTGCCTCGCTTTTGTCCATACATCGCAGTAAGGTTGAATCATGGTTACGCTTATAAAGGACACCATTACTGATGAAGAACTTCGCAGCGAACCTTCTCAAGAACTTCTTATCATTAACAGATGCACCCTCGGGGTACTCTTGAGCCTCAAGATACCTCTTTACCTCATGGAACCAGGGTTTATCTGCTACCTCTTCAGTCTCAATGTCACAGCAATGTGCGGGTTCGTCCAACCTCTCAATGGTAATCTAGGGAGCTTCATTATCCCACCTGACTTTGAACATAGAGGACATGGTAGCTAGCGCGTCCGCTAACTGGTTCTCCTCTCTCGGGAAGTGTTCAAAGGTTATCTCCTCAAACTGTGGGAGCAATGTCAATACATACTCCTTGTAAGGAATAAGATTTGGGTGTTTCGTATCCCACTCGCCTTTGATCTGACTGATCACTAGAGCAGAATCTCCGAATACACTCAAGAACTTAATCCTCGGGTCAATAGCAGCTCGAAGACCTAGGATACATGCTTCATACTCCGCCATATTGTTGGTGTAGTTAAAACATGATCAGTCGGTGAACGGAGTATGACAGCCCTCAGGAGATATAATCACAACGCCAATGCCATTACCCAACATGTTTGATGCTCCATCAAAATACATAGACCATCGGGATCCTTCCTCAAGTCCTTCATCCGGTCCAGGTTCTTCACAGTCGGTCACCAACATGATGTTCTCATCCGGGAACTCGAAATTCATGGATTGGTAGTCATCCATGACCTGATGCACCAAATGATCCGCCAACACACTCCCCTTGATTGCTTTTTGGGTTGTATATTGAAAGTCGTACTCGGTTAAGATCATTTTCCATCTTGCTATTCTTCCGGAAAAGGCAGGATTTTTGAAGATATACTTGATTGGATCCATCTTGGATATCAATAAGGTAGTGTGAGTTAGCATATACTGTATTAGCCGGCGAGCAGCCCATGCCAAAGCGTAACAAGTTTTCTCGAGCAGCGAGTATCGGGTCTCACAGCCGGTAAACTTTTTGCTGAGGTAGTAAATAGCGTGCTCTTTTCGGCCAGACTCGTCATGCTACCCCAGCACGCACCCCATTAAACTGTCCAGTATGGTCAAGTATAAGATCAAAGGTCTTCCTTCAACTGGAGGCATCAGAATTGGCGGTTCTTAAAGATATTCCTTGATCCTTTCGAAAGCGGTCTGACATTCATCATTCCATTTTACCACTTGATCTTTCTTCAATAGCTTGTAGATTGGCTCACAAGTAGCGGTCAGATGTGAAATGAATTGGGCGATGTAGTTCAGACGTCCCAAAAAGCCTCTAACTTCCTTTTCTATGCAGGGAGTCGGCATCTCCTGTATGGCTTTTACCTTGGTAGCGTCCACCTGAATACCCTTATCACTGACGACGAAACCGATCAGCTTACCCGATCTTACCCCGAAGGTGCACTTGTTCGGGTTTAACCTCAGCTTGTACATCTTCAACCTGTCAAATAGTTTCTGGAGATGGTCAAGGTGTTTTTCCTCAGTCTGGGACCTTGCTATCATATCATCAACGTAAACCTCAATCTCATGGTGAATCATGTCGTGGAACAGAGCAACCATGGCGCGCTGATAAGTTGCTGCAGCATTCTTCAACCCGAAAGGCATTACCTTGTAGCAAAAGGTGCCCCACTGTGTAAAGAAGGTTGTCTTCTCCATGTCCTCAAGAGCCATCTTGATCTGATTGTAACCAGAAAACATCCATGAAGGAGAAGATCTTATGCTACACGGTGTTGTCGACCAGAACATCAATGTGAGGAAGCAGGAAATCATCCTTGGGGCTTGCCCTATTCAGATCTTTATAGTCCATGCACATCCGTACCTTACCATCCTTCTTAGGCATCGGAACAACATTGGCAACCCACTGCGGATAAGAAGTGACAACTAAAAATCTCGTGTCGAACTGTTACATGACCTCAGCTTTAATTTTCTCATACATCTCAGGGTGCATACGACGAACCTTCTGCTTTACCGAGGACAGTCTTCTTTGGCTGGCAGGCGGTGTACCACAATATCAGTGTCCAAACCAGGCATGTCTTCATAAGACCAAGCGAAGATCTCAACATAGTCGCGTAGCATCTGTATCAACCGTTGTTTGACACTAGGCTCTAGATTCGCACCTATCTTGACCTCTTTCTTGTCCTCCTCTGTACCCAAATTCACTGATTCAACTGGCTCTCCATAAGGTTGTATGGCCCTCTCTTCCTGCAGTAACATTCTAGCAAGTTCCCCAGGCACCTCACAGTCATCCTCACCTTCGTTCTCGGCTTGGTTGATGAGATTTTCGAAGTCATAACTGGCAGTAGCAGAGTCGTTATCAATGGGATCCAGAGTGGATATGGATCTGCATTATGATACGTGAGTGTGTGTAAGAGAATAGTTGTTCTTGATAAAGCGAGAGACAGAAAAAGAAAAACAAGGAGCGCAAAATTTGTAATGCAAGAAACGTCTAATGTTTTATTGATGATATATGAAATGACAGATAATAAGCCCTCACAAGCAAAGCCAAGGTGCCTCGGGCAAGGCATCGGGCCGTAAAGTTTCAAACGGTTTATTACAACTTTCAAAACAAAAGTCAATTACTGTGGAATAAAAGAAACAGGTATGAAGTCCTTCGTCGTCCAGTTGTTCAATCCACCGTTGGTCATTGGTTAGATCCAGCTGTCGATGTCTGAGTCTTCTTCGCCATCCTCAACCGCATTAACTCCCTGATTGCTGATATGCAGAGGAGGTCTTCCAATCTGCGCGCGCCTAACAGCCCTTTGAGCCCCTGTAGTAAAGCCCAAACCAAATTTGTCAGTTTTGTGTGTGAAATTAGGGAGCTGACCCCAATTTGCACACCCACCTTTTTCAATTACAGCCCTGGCATCCTTGAGGGAAGCCATCTTCATCGGAGGTTTGTCAGTAGCAACTTCAGTTGACGCCAAAGTCTGGGGAACCTCTTCAAAGTTCTGACAATGGGTTTTGATGAATTCCCCATCCATCTCCATGTAGCGAAAGGAATTGAGATGACTCACCATATACTCCTCTTCATCTTGTACCGTGACGATCTTCCCCTTTACCAGATATTTCAACATTTGATGGAGCGTGGAAGTCATTGCCCCAGCCTTATGAATCCAAGGACGACCCAGCAAGCAAGAATATGATGGTCTGATATCCATCACATAAAAAGTGGATGAAAAAGTCTGAGAGCCAACTTTAACAGGGATGTCCACCTCCCTGTGCACCATCCTTTTTGACCCGTCGAAAGCCCTGACCACAATATTGCTCGGCTTTAGAATCAAACCTTCATAGTCCAGACGGTCTAATGCTTTCTTTGGCAGAACATTCAATGAGGACCCGGTATCCACCAGTACATGGGCCATAGTAGTGCCCCTGCACTCGATTGAGACGTGCAGAGCGTCATTATGATTTCTTCCTTTAGCAGTCAGATCTGCGTCTGAGAAACCCAACCCATTGTCGGCAGTCAAACTAGCTACACAATCTTTGAATTGATCAGCCGAAGTTTCCTGCGGCACATGCGCAGTCTTGAGGAAAGCAATTAAAGCCTTTGCATGGGCTTCAGAACACAATAACAAGGACAACATGGAGATTTTTGACGGGGTCTACCCCAGCTGCTCGACTACGTTGTAGTCGCTCTTCTTGATAATCTTCAAAATTTCTTCTATCTCTTGCTTTGAGGTTTCTATGATGATCTTCTTAGGTGCCTCCGTCCGGGCAGGCTCACCTATGATTTCTTTTCCCCGAGCCCCAGATGGCTCGGCGACAGGGGTGATAACTGGAATAGGAACTGGGATAGCAGCTGATGTACTAGATGGAATGACAACAGGTTTGTGGACAGTCGGAGGGGAAATCTCGGGAGAAAAGAGTCTTCCGCTTCTGGTGACCTTGCTAGCCCCGACAATATTGCTAACATCAGCATTAGCTTCCTCACTCTTTAGGTCTTGTTTAACTCCATGGTAATACACATCGGCACCATAGTGCCAAGGGACAGCCTTATCCAAAGTGTATGGGATAGGTCCAGGGACAGTAACTATTAACGGAGCAATTCTTGGGACGGGTGTAATCCTAACAGGATTTCTCGAGGAAACCTGGGAAGGATTGGCGGATATGGTTATGATGGCAAGATCTTCAATTGTAACCAACTGAATCATAGTCTTTTCGAACAGGATATCTTTGTTATCCATCAGGCGTTGAACACCTGATTTCAATAAGTGGCAACAAGCAGGCAAAATTGAACATATGTGGCAACCTTCGCCACAGCCCGGAAATAAATCGGACAATAATAGATTCTTCTTAACTGTCATCAAAGGAGTAGAAATTTCTTCCACGGAGGTCACAAATAAATCATCGTCCACGGCATTTACTCCATGACCATGTTTGGGCATGGGAGCAGTTATGACGTTGGGCTTCTCCGGAGCGTCAAACTCAATCTCTTTGGCTTCGATCAAGTCTTGCACTTTGTTTTTCAAGGCCCAACAGTTGTTTGTATCATGACCTGGACTTTCGGAATGATAGGCGCAACGGGCATTCGGGTTATAGTGAGGAGATGTGGTGTTGGGGTTCTTCGGGGCTTCCCTCAGAGTTACCAGATTGGTCTTCACTAATTGTGGTAGAATTTGAGACAAGGTCATATTGAGCCGAGTGTACTGCCTCTGTGGTCTTTCCACACTTTGTTGATTGTTGCGTTGTGGAGTAACTATGGGCCTTAATATCACTACCGCATTTACTGCTTGACGGTGTTCAGGTCTGCTTTGGCCCCTCGGGCCATAGACTGCACTAGCTTCTTTCTTACCGGTGAAAGGCTTCTTCACTGCACTTGATAAGGTATCCTTCTGTATCTCACCACTTCAGATACTGGCTTCTACTCTCTCTCCAGTCAAGATCAACTCAGTAAACCCAGATGATGAACTGCCGATCAGGTGATTGAAAAATGGACCAAATAGCATCCCCATAAACATGTCAACCAACTCCCTGTCAGACAAAGGGGGTTGGACTCTTCTAGCCAAATCTCTCCACTTTTGAGCGTAATCCTTAAAACCTTCACTTGCACCCATAGACATACCCTGAAGTTGAGTACGAGTGGGAGCAAGGTCGGTGTTATACTGATACTGCATGTAAAAAGCAGCAACAAGGTCTTCCCAGTTTCAGACATTGGCTCCTTCCAACTGATAGAACCATTCAAGCTGAGTCCCTGACAGACTATCTTGAAAGAAATGTACCCACAAATTTCTATCAGTAGTGTGGGGTTGGATTTTCCTGACATACGAGCGGAGATGGAGTTTTGGACAGGATACTCCATCGTACTTGGCAAAAACAGGAGCTTTGAACTTATGAGGGATCACCACTCCCGAGACCAATCTCAGCTCCCCGAAATCCAAACCAGGGATCTTCTGAATCTCCATAGCACTCAGACGGTCTTCTAACTGCTTGTACCTATCCTCGGCAGGAGGATATTACTCCTCGTCATAATCTGTATCATCATCAGAAACTGCAGAACTGAGGCCCTTTTCTTCTTGGTTCTCCCCTTCCTTGGATGAAGATGTCAGATCAGCTTGCTGTTTCAACCTGTCCCCAAACCTTTTGCCCATATTCAGAAGAACGACCTTCTTCTTCTTCTTCTTCTTCTCTTTCAGGATGAGAGTCTTCAAATCCTCTTGCCCTTTAGCCAAGTCTAAGAACATCTCTTGGAATTGGGCGTTTTGTGCCTGAAGATCTTTGATGGCTTGATCAGAAGACATTTCTGCTGAAATAAACAGCGAAGAAGATGAGAAACCTGTAATGGTACCTGTAATGATGTGCATGATAATGGGATGCGTATGTAATGATTTCAAATACTTTGGGAGATTTAAATTTGTAAACCAAAAGTAAACAAACTTTATTAGATTAATCTGTAAAAAGTCCAATAATGCCTTTAAGGCGTTGCAAAGAAATAAATGAAAAACAAATATAAACTAGAAAAGAAAAATCCAAAGTCCTATGGACGCTTCCTCTTTGTGCTGACGTAGTCATTGATCATTCTTTCTTTCTCAAGTTGCCTGGTGAGCTTCAAAATCTTCCTTTCTTGCTCATGGTACTTCTCTCGGTAAGTATCCCTCTCCTCTTTCAGCTGAATCCAAGACCTTTATAGTGCCCCAAGATCAGTGGGCATGTAAGGGTAAAGAACTGTGTAAGGAATACCTTCTTCATTAGTGGGCTCCATAATTACTGGCAGTACTGCTTCATAAGGCATCCCAAGCTTCTGGGCACGAGCTCGGACCCATTGGAGATAAGGCTGCATAGGAAGGGAAGTTCTTGGTCCCAGCTCTTGAGGGTCATATCTGTTCACCATGCCCCAAGCTCGTATAAACCTCTGGCGATGCTCGTCGACGTCCTCCTTATAGTCAAATGCAATATCCGCAATAAGTAGCTCATGGGGACCATCCCTCCGAGCACGACCAAACTGTCGCAAATCTAGACAAGGATTGTAGGTTATTCCCCCTCTGATTCCAAGCAACGGGACATTAGGGTATCCCCCACAATGATCAATGACAGCAGTGCTTTCCATAACCCGGGAGCTCCAAAGAATGTCTGTATGGGCAAGTGACATTATCCTGTAGGACCAACCCAAACCTTCTTTGTTCTTCAGCACGGACTTAGGGAGGTGCGAAATAAACCACCTCGACAGTAATGGCATACAACACATAAGAGTCCCTCTTCTTCGCACAGTACGAGTGTAGAGGGCATGCAATATATCACCCAGTAGAGTAGGCACAGGATTACGAAAAAGGAAGATCTTAACCGCATGCACATCTATAAAGGAATCTGGATTCGGGAAGAGAACCAAACCGTAGATAAGGAGTGCCACAATATCTTCGAAAGCCTGAAAATCCAAACTATCCTAGAATAGCTGAGCCTGATTTATCAGAAACTTGGCTAAGAAACCTTCGACCCCGCTTCGTGTTTCCCAATTGGACACTACATCAGCCCGTTTCAGATGCAGAGCTGAGGCAATGTCTTCGGGTCTAGGAGTTTCTTCCATACCTGTGAAGGGCATCTGCTCAAGGATGGATATGCCCAATAAGTGAGAAAATTCTTCCAAAGTGGGAACCAGCTGATAATCTGGGAAGGTGAAGCAATGATGCACAGGATCGAAGAACTAGAAAAGCACACTCATCATCTGCTCATCAAACTTTGAGGTAACCAGGATAAGAAGCTGACCATGTCTCTTAATGAACGAAGAAGTCTCAGAAACTCTTGAGGCTAACTCTTTGAGTTGAGCCGGTATTTGCACAAAGTTAACTCGGATGGTGTTTCTACGCACGGAAGCCATAATCTGCAAAACAGAACAAAGATAAATCCCCTCGGTCTTTGAAATGGTTAGTGTAATGAAGTATGCATGCTATGTTATGATGCATGATGTCATGATAAAACAAACAGCAGGTATAGCAGATAACAGGCATGGCAAAGGCAAACAAGTCACACAAAAGCCCTTAAGTTTAAGGCTTGCATGGGGTCAAAGGTATTACCCTCTTGAAGTTCAGTTGGTTTTAACTTGTCCTAGCAAAAGTAACCGGATTCTAGAGGTTCTCAATATCACTGACCATCCTCCATCGGTCATGGTTTCAGCTCACGCAATCTTTTCTTGCAGCCAGAATTATCTCGAGAGTATGGTCTCAATGAGTGTAGCATCGAGTATCAACCAGTTCTCAACTTTACACCGAGGCCGGCTATCTCACTACTTCCTAGTGGCCAAGTTGGTCGATTAAAGGTTCTAAGGTCAGTTGATGCTTAACGACACACATAGCGGCCCCATATTCTCCTCGTTTCTCCACAAGGGATACTGGTACCAACCAATGTGACACATCAACGTAGCTACTGCTTCAACTGTATCGGTCTACACCGTACAATTCCCTCACAGTTTATTGCTACTTACCTAAAAGGTGTCCCCAGATCCGAGTTAGGATCTATAGTAACTCCCAAACAAAACCCTTAAAAGTAAAGCAACCAAAACAAAAAAGAGAAACAATTATGATGAACTAGATCCTAAGGTATACCCCACTTATTTACTCCCCAACAGAGTCGCCAACTCTGTGATACGGTGGCAAAACCGACTGTTTTGAAAAATGTTGGTTTGCGTTTTGCATTTGTGTTCGTAAAATGTCGCGGTAAGCAAGAGTCACTGTGATACGATGGGAGAACTAACTTGAGGTTTTGCGTTTGTGTTTGGAAATGTTTCGGTTTAGCAAGAGTCACCACCGACTTTTTATTTTATCCAAAGGAAAGGTCAAAAAGCACAGGAAAGACCTTTGAGATGTTTTTCTTGAGTTCGGGGGGTAGATTATGAAAAGGGAAGGTGCTAGCACCCTTTTCGTCCATGGTTTTCCATGGGCTCTTAGTTACTTGTTTAGATCAGTTGCTTTGCTTTTCCAATTGTTTGAAATGGTGCTTTGTATGGTTTTGAAAGTATTTTGAAAAGAGGCCTTTGTTTAGGCAATCTTTGTAATGATTCTTATTTGTAAGAATGTATACAAAGATGTTTGTCTTTTGAAAAATGTTTCAATGTTTGAAAGTTGTTTGAAAATGTTTTGAAAATGTGTGTGTTTATTTTTGAAAATAGCAAGGATGGTTTGCAAATTGATCAAGTAACTAGAAGCATCTACCTACTCAAAAGTCTTTCCCACACATTTTTATACCTTTTAAATTGTTGTTTTACCATTGCATTTGGTAAACAACCCTATCTTTGGATGTTAAACGGGACGGGCGTGGGTCATCGTATGACCATGATAACAATATTGCCAAGTATCTTAGCAAGTTTTAGGGACCAAGATCATTTGTTTTTTAGGCAACCTTTTGATAGCGTCATCGAGGGACTATGATCTTTTTGTTTTGTTTTGCCAAGATACCTAGCATGCATATCATGGCCATTTTAAGACAACAAAGTGGATGAAACCCTAGGGGTGCTTGTGTGCAAGGTGTTGTCATTTTTCATGCATTTTTGTCTTGTATTTAGGTCATGTTATTTGTTTGATTTTTGGTCTTTTCATTCAAAACCCTAGTTTACTATCATGGTATATGAAAGCAATAAAATGCGTAAAGTAAATCTAGACTATTACAACAATATTATGGGGAGGGGGATACAAGTTTTGAATAGGGGGTATTGCTCAAAATAAAACCCAAAAACTATTACAACCAAATTGAATTTATTGTACAAATAAATAAATAAGCAAATATTTAAATATGCAATTAAATGTATGTATGCAAAAATGTTTTTGTATTAATTTTATATATGTGCAATAAATTTATTTATGTCTTAGAAAATAAGAAAAATAAAATGATTATTTTTGAAAGGGGTGAAAACCCTAGTTTTTTTGATTTAATAGAAAATATGTTTTATATTATTCATTTATTCAATTTATGTACAAGAAAAATAATAATAATATATACAAAATGTTAAAAAATTGAAATATGTATGAAAATATTATTTTAAGTGTATAAATAATAAAAATAAAAATGTATAATATTTTTATATTATTTACAAGTTTATTCTAGAAAATAAATTCTAAAATCCTAACAAAATTATTTATTATGCAAAAAAATAAAATAAAAATATGATAAAATGCAAAAAAATAAAGAAAATATTTTTGTGATTTTAAATGTTCAGAAAAAATAAATAAAAGTCAAAAATATAAAAATAACAAAAAATATATGAAAAATATCAAAATATGAATCAGGGGGTGCAAAAGCAAAATGGAGGGTGTGAATAGAAACAGGCCCAGAGCGCCCAGGCCCAAGCCAACTTCATCCCTGTCCTTCAGCCAAACGACCAAACGCGCGCGTTCTGCCTTTCAATCCTGTTCTTGCTATTCTTTGCATAAAATCAAAAACTTATAACATGAAAAATGTAGCTCATGATCACATGATTCCAATGATATAAAGATCATGACCTAACTCTCAAAGATCAGAGAGAATTTTAATGGCCCTAATTTCTGACCTAGTTTTTTCAGTATGTTCAACATCCAAATACTCTTAGCTCAGTTAATATAAATGGAATCTACGCATATGTACAGCTTAAGCATGTTGCAGACTACATTTTTGCTTCACAAACCTAAGCTTAATGATGCCTAAATAGAGAGATAGAAACTTGATAAATACCTTGTTCAATTGAGTTTGGATATGGCATTATGGGCACTTTGAGTGAGGCATGAAGTTCTTGTGAGCTTGCTTGAAGTTCCCTTAAGCTTCTCCAATGCTCAGCTGGCCTTGAAGTTGCTTGAAACTCCCTGTAGAAGTCAACCTGCAAACTCAGAAAATGGAAATGGTGAAGCTCGAAACAGGGGTTACATTTTCTTGTCAAGGGCCTGGACAGCTTGGATGGGATGTATGTAATGTGTTTGAAGTGATTCAAGGCAAAACGCACGAGGCAAAATGGAAATGGCTTGAGATTTGTAGAAGATGCTCTGTTTGGGCAGAAGTTGGTGTTTTTTGTGTTTGAGGGAGTTTTGGAAGTTAGCAATTCGTGTTTAGGCTTGCAACAATGTTCTGAGATCGTTTGAAATGATACAAAGGCTTGCCTTTATCAGATGGATGAGTTGTGTAGACTTTTGCAAGTTTCTTGCTTTTGAAGAAAAGTTGGAAGTGACAATGCCAAAGCCTGTACATGCTTGCTTGCTAGCTGCACATAGTTGGTACAAATTGCCTGATATTTGTGGACTTTGTTTGTAGCAAGAGATTAGGTCCATGGCTCAAGATAAACAAAGTTGCTAAAAGCATGCTTTATCAAAGTAACATTGTTACCTTTATGCCATTTTTGGATGAATTCAATGTACAAAACTCCATAGGTCAGAATAAGACCATTATCCATTGTGTTTGCATTAAATTAAGGAGCTTAGAAAGGATTAGGACCTGTAAAACCAAGTATAAGCATACTTAGGACAGATTTGCAACTTGCACCATTGTGAAAAATGCCTTGAACAAAAGTGATAAATGGTCATTTTCAATTCTTCGATTCTCCCTAACCATAAATAATCTTGGAGAGTTCTTGGACATTTTGGAAAGCTTGTAACATTCTCTACAATCCATCTTTGAAATTCATTTTGAGATTCCTCTTGGAACTAGGTTAAAAGTTTCCATGAAGTTAGGTCAAAAATCTGCCTAAACTAGGGCAAAATTTCACTAAGTTAAAAAGTTTATGGACCCTTATTCACAAAATCATAACTTGAGATCCAAACATCTTTTGGGAAAACTTTGTGATTAAAATTTGTATATTTTGTATAGGACTACAACTTTCATGTTGGAAGTTTTCTTTGAATCCAAATGCATCATGGTGAAAAAGTTGGGAAAAGTTGGGAAAAAATAAGAAATTTTCATAACTTAGAAAAATTCTAAGTTATGAAAATTTTCAAATTAAAACCCTAATTTTCAAGATTAGGTTTCTTGGTGAACAAGTTTCACATTTTGACACATCTTGATGAAATATGACCCTTGGCACTTGATTTTGACCAAAAAGTCAAAGTTTGACTTTTAGTGTACAATTGATTTTTGATCAGTTGACTGGAAAATTCATCTGTTAATCCAATGCATTTGAGATCTTTTGAACCTTGTGATTAGGTCAAGATGATGATTTTGAGTCCTTGAAATCTTGCTTGAACCCAATTGGTCATTGGCTAGGTTAAAAAATCAAAAATTGCCCTTCTACAGTCAAAAACCCTAATTTTGACCATTTTGCCCTTTTGATGATCTGATCAAATTTCTTGAGGAGTTGTGGTCCAAACTTGATCAAATGGTTCATATGAGTCTATAATGTTGATGTGGATCAAAAATTATGAGGTTTGACTGTAAATTGGCCATGGTTGACTTTTTCCCCAATATAGTTAATTTTTAGGTCAACTGTCCAATTGACTGCGCAAAATAATGATTCAAGGCTTGAAACTTGGTATGAGAAATCTTAGAGGTCCAACATGAAGTATGAAAGTCACATGAGGCATTGGAAATCCAAAATTCCTTGTGCAAACTCAAACCCTAATTTCAGGTTGTTAGTGCAAGGAGATGCCTTGAGATGAGCAAACCCTAATTTGGTCTTGAGTCCAAGAAGTCTTATGAGGGAAATCTTGATAAAATGAGAGGGAAAATTTTAGGGTACAACAGCTGCCCCTGTTCAATCTTCTTGAACCTGAAGAGTTAGATTGGCGAGTTTTTCCATTCGTGACTTAAAGGTAAAAGATGATTGGACATTAGAGTGCCCGTAAATTTGCACTCGTCAAATTGTAGTTGAGGGAATGGGCTTAAAGATGCCATTTGGAGAGGTGACATAATCTTGTCGGAGATGGGCTTGAAGATGCCATCCAAGAATGTTTGTTGAGCTGTAAGTTGTAAGTCAAAAGAATGAGTATCGGAATGGTGTCTGTGTCTGGAACGTATCTGAACTGTATCTGGAGACTGAATCTGTATGAGAAATGGAATGGCATCCGTGTCTGGAGCGTATCCGAGCTGTAACTAAACTTGAATCTGAATGAATAACAGAATGACTTCCGTGTCTGGAGTGTATCTGTATTGTATCTGAGTCTGAAATCTGAATAGGCGACAGAAAGGCATCCGTGTCTGGAGCGTCTCTAGGCTGGGGGAAAAGTCAGAATAAGTGACAGAATGGCAACCGTGTCTGGAGCGTATCTAAACTGTATCATGAGGTTGAGGTCTGAATGAGCAACAGAATGACTTCCGTGTCTGGAGTGTATCCGTACTGTATCTTGACTTTGAATTCTGAATGAGTAATAGAATGACTTACGTGTCTGGAGTGTATCTTTACTGTATCATGAATAAGAGATCTGAATGAGTAACATAATGACTTTCATGTCTGGAGTGTATCCGTACTGTATCTGAATAAGAGATCTGAATGAGTAACAGAATGACTTCCGTGTCTAGAGTGTATCCATACTGTATCTGAATAAGAGATCTGAATGAGTAACAGAATGACTTCCGTGTATGGAGTGTATCCGTATTGTATCTTGACTTTGAATTCTGAATGAGTAATAGAATGACTTCCGTGTCTGGAGTGTATCTTTACTGTATCATGGATAAGACATCTGAATGAGTAATAGAATGACTTTCGTGTCTGGAGTGTATCCGTACTGTATCTGAATAAGAGATCTGAATGAGTAACAGAATGACTTCCGTGTCTGGAGTGTATCCATACTGTATCTGAAATATTTGAATATTTGTTAAAGATAGTTGTTAATCTTATCCTGAAAAGGGTAAAATGTTAGCTGAAACACAAAGTTATGTTGCATGAAATGTATGATGCAATAAATGTGTTTTATCAATGTTTATGATATATGAATGTAATGTATGCGCATGTAAGCTGATTTGTTGTATTGCTGAGGAAAATAAATCCTAAAACCCTTGACTGCTACCGGGGAAAATAAATCCTTGACCGCTGCTAGAGATTCAAAATCTTTGATTGTTGAGGATGAGAAATCCTCGGTGACTGTTGGGGATGGAAAAAACCCTGACAACTTCTGTGGGGATGTGAGAATCCTTCATGTCTTGAAGTTGGAGTATGATAATCATTCTGTTATGAGAATAATGCCAAGTGTTGCTTGAGAAACCTGCTTGGGGAATCCCGAGAACTTTGATGACTATGGTTGGGTATTACACAATGGGAATCCTTACTTGGCTGGTGAATAGGGAAAACTCTGATGGTTTCTGCGGGGAACTAAGAATGAGAATCTTCATTCTGTTGAGGAGTAATGAAAACTTTGGCGACTTCACCGGGGAAGGATGAAGACTCTGTGGGGAAGAAGTTTATCCTGTTGGGGAGTAGATATCTTACTGGGGATATCAGGAGTTTGGGTTGTATGCCAATCTATTGGGGAATTATCCAAATTTTTCGTCGGGTTAGCTGTCAGGATTCAAAGCAACTTACTGGGAAATTATCAGGTTACAAGATAACTTGCAGGGGAATTTGAGGAAACTGGAGGATTTCCACTGGGGTTTAAAGGTTGAAGTTTTAGCTCCGTTGGGGACCTTGACTCAAAGCTTTGGCTCCGCTGTGGATTGGGAGTTTGAAAACTTAACTCTGATGGGAATTAAGGGTTTGAAATTATAACTCCGATGGGGATATGTATTTCAAGGTGTTAGCTCCGCTGGGGATCTAGATGATGTACTGCAGGGGATTTCTCTTGGAATAGCCTAAAGACGTTTTCCTATCCTTTCAACATGTCAGTAATTATTCTTTTTCACTTCTGTCTATTTATAAACATGTGATTATATTCAAATGCATATGCTTATTAATAAATCATTGGACGTTTTCAAATAAAACACAAGTGTAAAAGGAAAAGACAAATAGTTTTCTGCACTTTGAAGTATCTTTGTATTAACTTTGTGTAAGTATTTTGTACAAAGGAGACAAACATCCTAGTAAGAGAACGTTGTCATAAAAATGAGAAAAATTTATACAAAGAAAGACGGCTATGTGTAAAAATTCCATGGGGTTCCCATTCTTCTATAGCCTTCGTAACTCTGAATATTTTGTCCATTCATTGCTTTGTCCGAAGATGATTGGATTGATCAAAAACCTCAGGTTTGTCTGTGAAGAGATTGTCCTTAAAGTGATCCGACGAGACATAGTCATACGCTTTAGTTCCCTAACTTTTGCCTGGACTGCCCTTTCGGGTTTTCGATCCACCGGGAAACCCTTTTTTGCCCAAGTCGCCCTTTCGGGTTTTCAACTTGTCGGGTGTACAGATTTTTTATTTATTTATCCCTAACTTTTGCCTGAACCGCCCTTTCGGGTTTTCGATTCACCGGGATGCCCTTTTTTGCCTAGGTGTATCAGCCTAGCAGGTCATTTATGCGTAGTATTTTTTGACTATGTCTGCGTTCGCAGGGTGCGGCAGGTCGTCACCTTCCATGGTGGTTAAGATCATTGCCCCACCCAAAAAAATGTTTTTGATCACAAATGGTCCTTCGTAGGTAGGAGTCCATTTGCCCCTGGGATCACTTTGTGGCAAGATGATGCGCTTGATTACCAGATCCCCGGCTTGATATACCTGGTGCTTGACTTTTTTTTTAAAAGCCTTGATCATCCATTTTTGATACGTCTGACCATGGCAAACAGCAGTAAGTCTCTTCTCGTCAATTAAGTTTGATTGATCAAGTCGGGTCTGGATCCAATCGTCTTCACTCAGACCTGCATCCTTCATGATTCTCAAGGAGGGAATCTGAACCTCAATAGGCAAAACAACTTTCATGCCGTATACCAAAGAATAGGGTGTTGCCCCAGTTGATGTATGTGCCGTGGTACGGTACCCGTGAAGAGCAAACGGTAACATCTCATGTCAGTCCTTGTAGGTGACTGTCATCTTTTGTATGATCTTCTTGATATTTTTGTTCGCAACTTCGACAACACCGTTCATCTTTGGCCGATAGGGAGATGAATTGTGATGTTGAATCTAGAACTGCTCGCACAAGGCGGTGATCATAGTGTTGTTAAGGTTTGCACCGTTGTCAGTGATGATCCTTTCGGGGATGTTGTACCGACAAATGAGGTTTTGCTTGATGAAGCGGGCAACAACATTCTTTGTGACGGATGCGAAGGAAGCTGCTTTGACCCACTTGGTGAAGCAATCGATGGCCACTAGAATAAAGCGGTGTCCATTGGATGTTGTAGGCTTGATCTCTCCAATCATGTTGATTCCCCACATAGCGAATGGCCAAGGAGCTGTTAAGATATTGAGAGGAACTAGAGGTATATGTACCTTGTCCGCATAGATTTGACATTTGTGACAAGTCCTGGAATATTGATAGCAGACAGCTTCCATGGTAGACCAGTAATAGCCTACCCGTAGGATCTTCTTAGCCATCGTATGCCCGCTAGAGTGAGTGCCAAAGGTACCATTTTTAGCCATGATCTGTTCAGCTTCAATCTTGTCCACACAACGGAGCAGAATGCAATCATGATTGCGCTTGTACAGGATACCATTACTTAGAAAGAACTTAGCTGAGAATCTCCTTAAGAACTTTTTGTCATTGACTGAAGCTCCTTTAGGATATTCTTGAGCCTCGAGATACCTTTTGACTTCATGAAACTAAGGTCGGTCCACTACTTCTTCGGTATTAATCTCGTGACAATGTGCAGGTTCGTCCATCCGTTCAATGGTGATCTGGGGAGCCTCATTATCCCAGTTAAGTTTAAACATGGATGACATTGTAGCTAGAGCATCTGCTAGCTGATTTTCTTCTCGCAGGAAGTGCTCGAAGGTGATCTGCTTGAAATGAGGTAGCAATGTCAAGACATGTTCTTTGTAAGGGATGAGATTGGGATGTTTAGTGTCCCACTCTCCTTTGATCTGACTGATGACCAAAGTTGAGTCCCCAAACACAATCAGAGATTTGATTCCCAAGTCTATGGCAGACTTGAGACCAAAGATGCAAGCTTCATACTCGGCCATGTTGTTGGTACAGTTGAAGCAAAGTCTGGATGTGAAAGGAGTTTGGCAACCTTCTGGGGAGATGAGTACTGTGTCGATACCGTTTCCAAGTGCATTGGAGGCCCCATCAAAGTACAGGGTCCATCGGGATCCTTGTTCAGGTCCGTCATATGGTCTGAGATCTTCAATGTTGTCCAATGTCATAATGTCTTCGTCAGGGAAGTCAAACTTCATGGATTAGTAATCTTCGACAGCTTGATGATCCAGATGGTCAGCTAGCACACTCCCCTTTATAGTTTTTTAGGTCGTGTACTGTATATCGTATTTTGTAAGGATCATCTGCCATCTAGCTATTCTTCCAGACAAAGCAGGCTTCTCAAAGATGTATTTTATCGGGTCCATCTTAGATATCAGCAAAGTGGTATGAGTCAACATATACTGCCTTAGCCGGCGAGAAGCCCATACCAAAGTGCAGCAAGTTTTCTCGAGCAGTGAGTATAGGGTCTCACAGTCGGTAAACTTTTTGCTAAGGTAATAAATGGCATGCTCTTTTCGGTCAGACTCGTCATGTTGGCCCAGTACACACCCCATTGAATTCTCTAGGACGGTCAGATACATGATTAGCGATCTTCCTTTGATGGGCGGCATCAAGATAGGAGGTTCTAGCAAATACTCCTTGATTTTATCGAAAGCAATTTGACAGTCATCATTCCATTTAACCACCTGATCTTTCTTCAACAGCTTGGAGATTGGTTCACAGGTAGATGTTAGGTGAGAAATGAACCTTGCAATGTAGTTTAGGCGTCCCAAGAAACCTCTGACTTCCTTCTCAGTGCGAGGAGCAGGCATTTCTTGTATAGCTTTGACTTTGGCAGGACCAACCTCGATGCCTTTGTTGCTGACAATGAAACCCAAGAGTTTACCTGACCGGACCCCAAAGGTGCACTTGTTTGGATTCATTCTGAGCTTGTACTCCTTCAACCTGACAAACAGCTTTTGCAAGTGGTCGAGGTGTTCTTCTTCCTTTTGTGATCGGGCTATCATGTCATCTACGTAGACCTCTATCTCATAATGTATCATATCATGAAACAAAGCTACCATGGCGCGTTGATAGGTTGCCCCGACATTCTTCAGTCCGAATGGAATCACTTTGTAGCAGAACGTACCCTATTATGTAACAAAAGTAGTTTTCTCCATGTCTTCAGGTGCCATTTTGATCTGGTTGTAACCTGAAAATCCGTCCATGAAAGAAAATACCTTGTGTTGAGCTGTATTGTCAACCAAGATGTCAATGTGTGGTAGTGGAAAATCATCTTTAGGGCTGGTCCTGTTTAAGTCTCTATAATCCACGCACATTCTCACTTTGCCGTCCTTCTTAGGCACAGGCACAATGTTAGCAACCCATTATGGATAGAAAGTAACAGCAAGAAATCCAGCATTGAACTGCTTCATAACTTCTACTTTGATCTTTTCTGACATGTCGGGCCTCATGCGGCGGACTTTTTGTTTAACTGGTGGACAGTCTTCTCTTGTGGGTAGAGGGTGTACCACAATGTCTGTATCGAGTCCCGACATGTCTTCATATGACCAGGCGAAGATCTCAACATATTCACGTAACAACTGAACTAGGCGCTCTTTGACACTTGGCTCTAGGTTGGCACCCACTCTGATTTCTTTTCTGTCTTCCTCAGTACCCAAGTTGATTGTCTCTAACAGCTCCTCATGAGGCAGAATAGCCCTTTCTTCCTGTTGTAGCAGTCTAGCCAATTCTCCTGGCACCTCACAATCTTCCTCACCTTCGTATTCGGCATGGTAGACCAGATCTTCAGAGCCACTGAAGGCCATAGCAGAATTGTTACCCATGGAATCCGGAATGGAAGGGTACCTGCATTTGTGAGTGTGGGTGTGTGTAAGGGATAACCACCTTTAAACAAATAAAATGTAAAAAGAAAGACAATGAACACAAAAGTTTATATGTGAAAACATCCATGATTCATTAAAATGGCATATGAAGATGAAAAATCAAACCCTTGCAAATGGACTTATGTGCCTCGGATAAGGCACAAGGCTAAAAGTGTACGAATTGTTTGAGAATTATTACAAACCAACAGAAATGTTTGAAAGATAAATTACTGCGGTATGAAAGTAATCGGAATAAAGTCTTTTGCTTCCCAGTTGCACAGTCCTCCGTCAACAGTAGGGAAAATCCAGTCTTCTAAGTTGCTCTCCTCTTCACTATCCTCCAAAGCATTGACTCCATGATGGGTGATCTTCACCGGTGGCCCTCCAGCATGGGTGCAGCGTACAGCCTTTTGAGCAGAAGAAGTGAACCCCAAGCCGAATTTATCTGATTTGAAAGGGAAGTCTGGAAGCTGCCCCCAGATTGTGCTTCCTCCTTATTCAATCACAGCCTTTGCATCTTTGAGAGACGACATCCGAGGCGGGGGTCTGGTAATCATGGGTACAGAAGACACTATCTTGGTTGCCGCAATCTCCTGAGCTACCTCTTCAAAATGCTGAAAAGGGGTTTCGATGAATTCACCATCTAATTCTACATATCGGAAAGAATTTAGATGGCTTATCATGTATTCCTCTTTGTCGTGAACAGTTATAATTTTCCCTTGGACAGGGTACTTGATCATTTGATGCAGAGTGGAAGTGACGGCTCCAGCATTGTGAATCCAGGGTCTTCTCAACAAGCAAGAATAGGAAGGACGGATGTCTATCACATAGAATATGGAGTTGGAGGTTTCAGTTCTCACTTTAATTGGGATGTCCACCTCGCCGTGGACCATCCTTTTAGAACCATCAAAGGCTCTGACAATTATATTACTGGGCTTCAAGGTTAAACCTTCACAATCCAATCTATCCAAGGCTTTCTTCGGCAAGACGTTTAGTGACAAACCAGTGTCTACCAGTACGTGTGCTAGGGTAGTCCCTCTGCATTCCACCGAGACATGCAAAGCGTCATTATGTTTTCTCCCTTTGGATGTTAAATCAGCATCGGAGAATCCTAGACCATTGTCAGCTGTTAAGCTAGCTACACATTCCTGGAACTGATCCGCGGAGGTTTCCTATGGCACGTGGGCTATCTTCAAGAACCTTATCAAAGCTTTAGCATGAGCTTCTGAACAAAGCAACACGGCCAACATAGAGATCTTTGAGGGGGTTTGCCCCAGTTGTTCCACAACATCATAATCGCTTTTCTTGATTATTTTCAAAATCTCTTCCATTTCTTTTTGAGAGGTCTCAGGGATGACCAATGGCTGAGCCCTCATCCTGACGAGCTCTTATTGGATCCCTTTCCCTCTATCATCAGTAGCAGCAGAGGGGACAACCACAGGAGTTACAACTTCTTCAATAATTGGAGTTCTCGCAGATATGTTTACCGGTGCAGGGGTAACCTTAGGAGCAGCTGAGGGTCCAAAGATTGCCTTTGGAGGGGCAATCTCTGGAGAGAAAATTCTTCCACTGCGGGTGATTTTTCTCGTTCTGGCAATGTTTCCAATGTCGGAAGTCTCTTAATCAGAACTCTCTTCAGTTGATTCAATTTGTTTAATATCGTGGTAGTAGATTTCTCCACCATAGTTCCACGATACTGATCTGTCGGACTTGTACGGGACGGGCCCGAGCATGGTTATCTTCAAAGGTGCAGTCTTTGGAGCGGATGTAATCTTAACAGGTCTTTTGGAGACCTTGGAAAGATTGGCGGATATGGTTATTATTGAAACATCATTGACAGGAGTTGGCGTAATAGGAGTCTTTTCAAAAAGGATTTCTTGGTTATCCATTAGGCGTTGGATGCCTAACTTCAACAATGGACAGTCGGTTGGTAAGGATGAACAAAGGCAGCAATCTTCTTCACAACCTGGGAAAATCCCAGCCTTCAGCAAGTTCAACTTGATTATCGGTAGCGGAGTTATCAAATCATCAACAGTAGCAACAAACAGATCCTCTTCAACAACATGGGCATTGTGACCATGCTTTGGCATTGGAGCAGAGATTACATTTGCCTTTTCAGGGGTGTCGAATTCAACTTCTTTAGCATCTATCAAATCCTAAATCTTATTCTTCAGGACCTAAAAATTGTTGGTGTCGTGCCCTGGACTCCCTGAATGATAAGCACACTTGGTGTTCGAATGGTAGTAAGGAGAAGCCGTATTCGGATTCTTCGGGGCCTCTTTCAGACTGGAAAGGTTTAACTTCAAGAGATGGGGTAGAACCTGAGCAGGAGTCATGTTTATCTGGTGAATTTCCGTACAGGCCTTTCCACCCTTGTTTGGTTGGTTCTTGGTTGATTGTTTCTGGGCTGATCAGCTGCAGACTTCTGAATCATTACGGCCCCTACCTCCGGCCGGCGCTCAACTCTTCCTTGACCTCTTTGGGAGTAGACAGCTGATACTTCCTTCTTTGTTGGAAAAGTATTTTTGATGGCAGCGGAAGCACATGCATCTTTTTAAATTTTCCCGCTTTTTATGTCGGCTTCAACTCTCTCACTAGTTAGAATCAACTCAGTGAACCCCGTAGAGGAGCTTCCAATCAGATGATTAAAGAAAGGCCCTGCCAGAAACCCCAAGAACATATCTACTAGCTCCCTCTCAGATAGAGGTGGTTGTACTCGTCCTGTCAAGTCTCTCCATTTCTGGGCATACTCCTTGAAGCCTTCATTGGAGACCATGCCCATACTCTATAATTGAGTACGGGTTGGTGCTAAGTCCGCATTGTATTGATACTGTTTGTAGAAGGCGGCTGCCAAATCTTCCCAATTATTTACATCAGACCTCTCTAACTGGTAGAACCAATCCAATTGCGTCCCTGATAAACTGTCCTAGAAAAAGTGGACCCACAGGTCTTTGTCAGAAGAATATGGTTGAATTTTCCGGACATAAGATCCCAGGTGCATCTTTGGGCAAGACACCCCATCATACTTAGCAAATAGAGGTACTTTAAACTTAGGAGGGATTACAATTCCAGATACCAACCCTAACTCTCCAAAGTCCAGCCCAAGCACTCTCTGTATCTCCATTACAGCTAGACGCTCTTCCAGATTTTTGTATTTGTCATTTGCAGGAGGGTATTATTGTTCTGAGTAGTCTTCATCTTCCTCTTCTTCAGCTTCAGAATCTGAGGGCACGGCAGTCTCTTTACCCTTTCTCTCCCCTTCCTCAGAGGTTGATGGAAAATCTAGGACCCTTCTGGCTTGACCTTCAAATCTTCTGCCCAAGGTAGCCACACTAGCTCTCTTCTTCTTCTTTTTCTATTTTTCTTTCTCTAGCATAGTTTTGAGCTCCTCCTGCCCCTTGGCCAAGGTCAGGAGTAGTTGTTGAAATTGTGAATTCTGAGCTTGCAAGTCTTTGACCGTTTGTTCAATGTCCATCTTGCTGAAATAAACAGCAGAGAGATGAGGAAACTTGGTGTGAAGACCTGTTTATGCATATGATGAATGATATGTATTCATGTAATGCATTCAAGGATTCAGAAATTCAAATTTGTTTTAAACAAAAAAGAAACACACGTCATATTAATAAGATAGAATTGTTAGTACATCAATGCCCCATGGGCAAAATAATACAAAAATTCTAAGGTAAAAAGACGTTGTGCATCCTCTTTGGTGCAATGTTGGTGTTAAGAGTCTGCTCTTCATGAAGTTGATGAGTGAGTTCCAAAACCTTCTTCTCGCTGGCGTATAATTGGGCTTCAAAAGTATCGCGTTCTCCCTTGAGCTGTATCCAACTCCTTTGCAGATCTTCGAGTGATGTTGGCATGTCAGGATGTAGGAGGGTGTATGGAACCTCTCCTTCCATAACAGGCTCTGTGATCGGTGGATCTGGAACTGACTGTTTAACGCTGGTTCGCGAAATGTCGCGAAAGCAAGAGTCGCCACCGTCTTTTATTTTCTCCAAATGGAAAGGACAAAAGCACAGAAAAATTCCTTAAAGAGATTGCTCTCGGTTCGGGAGGTAGATTATAGAAAGGGAAGGTGTTAGCACCCTTTCTATCCATGGTTATCCATGGGCTCTTAGATACTTGCTCATTGTGTTTTCAAAAATGGTTTGTTTGCTTTTCAATGTGGGTTTTAAAAAGTTTCTTTGAAAATTTCAGTTCGACTCTTGTATCGGTCCTCAAGAGTGTTTGAAAAATTGCTTTCGAAAGCTTTTGAAAAGTGTCGGTGTGAAAAGTATTTTTGAATTTGTTTTGAAATTTAGAGCAAGTATCTAGAGTCGTCTACCTACCCTAAGGAATTCGTCTGTGTAAATGTCCTTTAAAGTAGTGTTATCCCACCATTGAGAGGTAGGTAGCACCACCGTTGGAGGTGTTCGGGTCAATTCGAGGTTCGGGACATGGTGATCACCAGAGCAATGGGAAGACACCTTAGAAGCTACCCTCATGCCAGGTTCCCGGATCATGAGGACTTACTAAGACATCCTCTACTCGACGATCACCTTTTGAGGCAAGGCAACAGTGAGGCGTACCCTAGGGGTGGTGTGTGATTTGTGTGTCGTTTTCATTTATTTGTCTTTTGTCATATCATGGGCGATCTACGCGTTTGTTTTTATTTATTGTCATTCATTCTTGCATGCATTTATTTAGCAGTTAAAAATTGCGAGAAATGTAAAGTTCTAAACTATTACAAAGGCGCGGGTCCACATCGCCAAAATTCCCAGAACCCGATTTGACAGAAAATAAAGAAATAAAGTGCGAGAAATTAGGTTTACACGGCTTTGGGAGAATTACATTAATATTTACAAGAAATAAAATAAGATGCGCGAATTGAATAAAAAATCGCAAGCGAGGGCGTTGGACCCTTTTTAAGGAAATTAAATTATGATAATTAAATTAATGAAATAAGAATGAAAAAAGAAATTATTTTGAGATTTTTGTATTTATGGTTTTTTATGAGAGAATTAAATGAAATCTAACCCTATTTCTAGTTGTTTTTTAGTTTATTAAGAAAGTATTAAAATTAAACCTAAATTAACCTAATTATTTACATGCAATTTTAATTTATAAAAATAATAGGAAATATTTAATTATTATGGAAGAAAAGAAAAAAAGGATAAAAATTATTACAAACCCTAATTCTACCAAGTTTTAAGTTTATTGAAAAAAATATTATTAAGATTAACCCTAGATTAAAACTAATTAATTAATAAAGGTTTTATTTACAAAAATATCAATTAAATAAATATATTTTAAATTTTGTCTTTTCTGATTTTTTGTTATTTTTTATGTTTTCTATAAAAATAATTAAATTAAAGAAACTGATTAAAAGAATAATAATTGAAATAAGTAAAATAAAGAAAAGAATAAAAATTCAAACCTAGGGGGGTCTGCCCCCAAATAGGAGGATTTTGTTTAGCAATTTGGGCCCAAGCATCTTTGGCCTTATTGACTTTCCAGGAAGTATGCATATGCGTTGACCAACATCCATCATGTTCTTCCAATTAGAACCCTGTGATCCATCTCAATAGGCACGTGGACGGCTTGATGTTGAGGATGTATGATGCGTCTTAATGCTGAAACTGCACATAAGCGTTAAATGAAAAATAATATGAAAGGGGGTGGGGGACCTGGGGCTCGAACCCAGGTCCTAGAGATTACCACGCATACGCCTGACCAACTGTGCTCCTTCTTTTCTTTGTTCATTATACAATCAATAAATATAATAAAGTAAAACAAACGCTAGTGCTTTTTTCGCGCGAGAATTTGAATGACCCAATCACTGATGGCCACCTAAGCGTCTTCTTCCTCACTTGTTCTTTTTTCCTGAAACAAAAGATGGTTAGCGGGGGTTTTTAACCCCCCCAAAATACGCCATATCTGAAAATAGCGAATAGGCCATATGGCCTCATAAATTAGGCGCGAGGATTGATTTGTTTTCGTCTGAACACGCTGAATTCGTTCATGGTATTGGCCTGTCCTAATTTTACACTAGCTGAAAACGCCCAATTTAGAACTTGGAAAACCCTAGATGATAACAATGGTGGAATCGCGTGTAGTGCATAAAAACACAATTAAATTATATAGTTAGCATCAGAATCCATCAATTAGTCAGAATCCATAAGAAAAATGCAATGAATGTGCTTGAAAATCAAAATACGATTATGCATATTATATGAAAAAGTTTGATTTCTGGATACCGATTCAAAGGGCTATGCGTATGGAAAGCTATCCAGTTAGACTCAGTGATGTCCTAGGAAGGTAATGGAATGAATTTCTTGGCTTGAATCGACCTAGAAGATGGTTTTCAGATTTGAGTTTTTCTTGAAAAATTCCAAGTTTGTTTTGGGATTTCTGGCGCAGCTTGCAGTCTTGTAGGATTAGGTTTGCATTCTATACTTATGTGTGAATGATTAGGTCAAAGAATTTTGTCAAAAAGATCCATGAATTGATGAATCAATATTTGATTTTTATGGCATTAGTTTTCAATCTTTTCATGCATATTTGCCACCAAATCATGTCCAATTACCTTCAATTCTTTCCTAATCTGATTTACACGAAATCTTGATCCTATCCTATGCACAAAAAGATTCAAAACATTAGGTTTGGTATTTTTCATGTATTTTAATTAATTAAATGAATTTCTAGCATTTAAAAATTCAAATAAATAAAATAAAAATGATAAAAACTTCCCTTTGGGCCAAATGGTCGTGCACATGTCTTGGATGATGAATTGTGGAAGAAAAAGAGGCCCATTAGCAATTTTAGGTCATTTGAAGCAATGTTGACTTTTCAAAATACCCAAAAATTTCCCAACTTCCACAAGGCATAACTTGCTCCATTTTTAAGCTTTGTTCATGTTCTTGGACATTTTGGAAAGGTATTTGAGTCCTCTAACCAATGCCTTTGGTCCCATGTCATTTTGATTTACCAATCTCAAGTTATGGCCTTTAACTTAAAGTCCCTTTTTGTTGACTTTTGAAAATGACCTATAATGTTGAAATTGATAACTTTTTGTGAGAGCATTTCTTGGACTTTAAGTATGAAGAGGAGTTGTAGGAACTGTCTTTATCTTCAAAATGAGCTTTGGATGGAAATTTTCTGATAAACCATGTGAAAGTTATGCCTTGGTCAATTTACAGTTGACTTTTTCAACTGTCCAAATATGGAAACTTTTGCATCTTGATGATTTTTGAACCAAGCTTTGAGAATCATGATCAAGCATTGATCAAATGATTTTTGTGGCTTCAAGATGAGATGTTGACCAAAAATTTGGACTTTTGACTGTCAAATGACCATTTTGCCCCTACAGTTGACTGTAGTGCAATTAGGGTTTTTGACTGTGCAATTTTGTACTGTAAGTCTTGAAACTTGGTATGAGGATGCTTGACCATGTTTGTAGGCATGTGGGACTTTATTGGGCCCTTGGAAACTTCATTTACTTTGTCAGAACCAAAACCCTAATTTTGACTGTTAGGAGGCCCTTGAACTGTGCAACCCTTGGGGAGACTTTGAAACTTTGACTTGGCAATTCTTGAAGAATATGGGAGGGAAAATTTTGGGGTACAACAGTTGCCCCTGTTCAATCTTCTTAGACCTGAGGATGCAGATTGGCTGACGTGCCTTTCGTAATCCGAAGGTGGAAGATGATTGAACACTAGAGTGCCCAGAAATTTGCGCTCACATAGTAACAGTGTGATGGGAATGGGCTTACAGATGCCATTTGGAGATTGATGGATAGGATGATGGGCTTATAGATGCCATGCTAAGAGATGATGGAAGGTGGATGGGCTTATAGATACCATTTGGATGTTGATCGCGTAAGAGATTCCTTAGCGAGAACTTGCGTACCTGCAAAAAGAAAAATGATTACCTGGCCTGTTACAGGAGCTGGTCTTCAAACTCTTTGTGTAGATGTGTCCTGACTGATTACAGGAGCTGGATCTGGAGCTTCAAATGGTGATGAATGAACCAGGGATGGTTACCACCTCAACAGGAACGGTGAGAGAACCTTGGATGACTTTAACCTCAACAGCAATCGTTGAGAAAATCTTGGATAACTTCACTTCAACAGCAATCATTGAGCGAAATCTGGGATTACCACCTCCGCAGTATCGGGGAGAGAACCATAGGCGACTACAACCTCAATAGCAGTCATTGAGAGAATCTTGGATAACTTCACTTCAACAGCAATCATTGAGCGAAATCTGGGATTACCACCTCCGCAGTATCGGGGAGAGAACCATAGGCGACTACAACCTCAATAGCAATCATTGAGAGAATCTTGGATAACTTCAACTTCAACAGCAATCGTTGAGCGAAATCTGGGATTACCACCTCCGCAGTATCGGGGAGAGAACCATAGGCGACTACAACCTCAACAGCAAACATTGAGAGAATCTTGGATAATTTCAACCTCAACAGCAATCATTGAGCGAAATCTGGGATTACCACCTCCGCAGTATCGGGGAGAGAACCATAGGCGACTACAACCTCAATAGCAATCATTGAGAGAATCTTGGATAACTTCAACTTCAACAGCAATCGTTGAGCGAAATCTGGGATTACCACCTCCGCAGTATCGGGGAGAGAACCATAGGCGACTACAACCTCAACAGCAAATATTGAGAGAATCTTGGATAACTTCAACTTCAACAGCAATCGTTGAGCGAAATCTGGGATTACCAACTTCGCGGTATCGGGGAGAGAACCATAGGCGACTACAACCTCAACAGCAAACATTGAGAGAATCTTGGATAATTTCAACCTCAACAGCAATCATTGAGCGAAATCTGGGATTACCACCTCCGCGGTATCGGGGAGAGAACCATAGGCGACTACAACCTCAACAGCAGACATTGAGAGAATCTTGGATAACTTCACTGAGTCTTTATTAGAAAAATCTGTTTGGGGTCGATTTAACTAGACTAGAGAAGGCCTTGGACTGGATAAGAAATCTTTGGAGTCGATTTAACTGAACCGGTCTAGGTCTTGAAATGTCTTCAACTGGATAAGAAACAGGGAGATCTTGGGATCGATCTGACTGAACCAGAGAAGGCCTTTGACTGGATAATAAATCTTTGGAGTCGATTTAACTGAACCGGTCTAGGTCTTGAAATATAGCCGAGAACTTAACTGAATCTTTTCCTGAAAGGTAAAGGTCAGTCATATGCAATGCATGATATGGATCAAGCAATGATGTTCTCAACATAAATGAGATTTGTAAGATATGATGCGTACATGCATGCTATAATGATGTATGTGATGTTTATGTATGTTTTCGTCTAGGAAAGTAAATCCTTGACGGGTGCCGGGAAGTCACTCCTGGGCTGATGTTGAAGAATAAGCTTTTACTTCCGCTGGGGATGATAGTTGCAAGAATACCGGTAGGAGAAGATAACTCCGTTGGGGAATAAACTTGGCGAATGGAATATTTTGCAGGGAGAAAAGTACTCTGACGATCTTGCTGGGGAGCAATACTCTGTGGGGAGAGAGATACTTTGTTGAGTGTTGATAGTAACTTGCGGGGGATACCATTGTTGTATTGGAAGTGTTAATAGACTTCGCTAGGGATAAGAAGACTTCGTCGAGGACGCTCTTTCTGTGGCTTTTGGCTGAGGATAACCCAGTTATATCCTGGTAAGGAAATAACTCTTTGAATAAAGCCGGGAGACGCGTTCGTGCTCTGCGAGGGATAAGCTTCCAGAATCTACTGGGGATAAGCTTACTACTTGGGGAGATGGATTCCAACTTTCCTGGGGAAACTGGATTGGACTCTCTTGGGGAAGTTTGAACTTCATCGGGGAAGTGACTCCTTTGAATATTTGATATACCGCCGGGGAACAATCTTTAGGCCAAGACTGCCGGGGATGCTTGTTAAGGATATATATGCTGCTGGGGAATGTCGATATCTGCTGGAGGATACCCAACTTCCTTAAGATTTGATAACTTTGCTTGAGGAAGAGTGCACTGACTGCTGACTTACTCTCTGGGGAATTAGGATATCTGGTTGTATTCTTTAGCTGAACCTACCTTGATACCTTGGAGGACAGAAAAATTAGATTGCTTAGACAACTCTCTATTGCCCCTGTTTCTGATGTTACATGTAATTAATCCTTTGTTTCGTATGCAAATATTTATGAGTTAGCACATTATTGTCAATGCATATATCACAAATTGAACCTTGGACGTTCTTCGCAAAACAAAACAGAAAAGGAAAAAGCAATTGGCAATTTTAACTGAAAAGTGTATTTGTATTGATTTTTGAATGGCCTGAAAATAGGCGTTTTGTGTACAAGAGGCTGACGTCCTAGTAAGAGAACGCCGCCGAACAAAGGAGTTTATACAAATTTTGTACAAGAGAAAATAAAACAGCTGTGTGAAATGAATGATCCCACTGGGTTTCAACTCTGCTATTGCCTTTATAACTCCGAGCGTCTCATCACTTGATGACCTTGGTTGAAGGTGAAGCTGACTGATCGATGCCGTCTGAACTTGATGTAGATACCGGATTCTGGATGCAAAGTGATCAATGAGACATAGTATTACGCTTTTATCCCTAACTTTTGCCTGGACCGCCCTTTCGGGTTTTCAGTCCACCGGGATACCCATTTTTGCCCAAGCCGCCTTTTCAGGTTTTCGACTTGCCGGGTGTACAGATTTTTTCATTTCATCCCTTCATTTTGCCCGAACCCTTTTGGTTCGCCGGGAAGCCCTAATTTTTGCCTAGGCATGTCAGCCTAGCGGGTCTTTTTTTTCATGTGTAGTATCTTTTTACTATGTCTGCATTGGCGGGGTGAGAAAGGTCGTCACCATCCATATTGGTTAAAATCATGGCTCCTCTTGAGAACACATGCTTAACCACAAATGGCCCTTCGTATGTAGGGGTCCATTTGCCCCTTGGATCACTCTGAGGAAGGATGATTCGCTTGATTACCAGATCCCCAACTTGATATTCCTGTGGTCTGACCTTTTTGTTAAATGCCCTGATCATTCGTTTCTGGTACGTCTGACCATGGCAGATAGCAGCAAGTCTCTTTTCATCAATAAGGTTTAGCTGATCAAGTCGTGTCTGGATCCAATCATCTTCACTCAGATCTGCATCCTTCATTATCCGGAGAGAGGGTATTTGCACTTCGATCGGTAAGACTGCCTCCATACCATAAACCAAAGAGAAAGGAGTTGCCCAGGTTGACGTCCTGGCTGAGGTACGGTACCCATGTAGAGCGAACGGTAACATTTCGTGCCAATCTTTATAAGTCACTGTCATCTTCTGCACGATTTTCTTGATGTTCTTATTTGCTGCTTCTACAGCCCCATTCATCTTCGGTCTGTAAGGAGAAGAATTGTGGTGCTGTATCTTAAACTGCTCGCAGAGCTCAGTGATCATCTTGTTATTGAGATTGGTACCGTTGTCTGTAATGATCCTCTCTGGGACGCCGTACCGACAGATCAGATTATGCCGAATGAACCGTGCCACAATAGTCTTGGTTACCGTAGCGTAGGAAGCTGCTTCAACCCACTTTGTAAAATAATCAATCGCCACTAGGATGACGCGATGCCCATTAGACGCCGTAGGTTTAATCTCACCGATCATGTCTATGCCCCACATTGCAAACGGCCAAGGCGCAGTCAGAACATTCAGAGGAACTGGAGGAACATGCACCTTGTCTGCATAAATCTGGCACTTATGGCATGTCCTAGAATGTTGGTAGCAGTCAGCTTCCATTGTGGACCAGTAATACCCTGCCCGAAGGATCTTCTTCGCCATTGTATATCCACTGGAGTGTGTACCAAAGGTCCTTTCATGTAGCTCTTCCATGATCCTTTCTGCTTCAGTCTTATCCACACAACGCAGTAAGGTTGAATCATGGTTTCGCTTGTACAAGATGCCGTTGCTAAGGAAGAACTTTGTAGCGAACCTTCTCAGGAACTTCTTATCATTGACAGACGCACCTTCAGGGTACTCCTGAGCTTCCAGATACCTCTTCACCTCATGGTGCCAAGGCTTCTCAGTCACCAATTCAGTCTCGAGATCACAACAGTATGCCGGTTCGTCCAGTTTCCAGATGATGATCTAGGGAGCCTCATTGTCCCATTTGACCTTGAACATAGAAGACATTGTAGCTAACGCGTCCGCCAACTGATTCTCTTCTCTCGGAAAGTGTTCAAAGGTTATCTTTGTGAAGTGGGGGATCAATGTCAACACACATTCTCTGTAAGGAATAAGATTCGAATGTTTCGTATCCCACTCTCCTTTGATCTGATTGATCACAAGAGCGGAATCTCCGAAGACACTCAGAAACTTGATTCTCAGGTCGATCGCCGCTTGAAGACCCATGATGCATGCCTCATACTCTTCCATGTTGTTGGTACAGTTGAAACATAGTCGGGCAGTGAGCAGAGTATGAGTGCCTTGAGGTGATATGATTACAGCGCCGATACCGTTACCCAAAGCATTGGAGGCTCCGTCAAAGTGCATAGACCATCGGGATCCTTCCTCAGGTCCTTCATCTGGTCCAGGTACTTCACAATCAGTTACTATCATGATGCTTTCATCCGGAAACTCGAAGTTCATTGACTGATAGTCATCTACGGCCTGATGTGCCAAGTGGTCTGCCAATACACTTCCCTTGATGGCTTTCTGGGTCGTGTACTGAATGTCGTATTCCGTCAAGATCATTTGCCATCTTGCAATTCTCCCAGACAGAGCAGGCTTTTCGAATATGTACTTTATAGGATCCATCTTTGAGATCAACAAGGTAGTGTGAGTCAGCATATACTGTCTCAGTCGGCGAGCAGCCCATACCAAAGCGCAGCAAGTTTTCTCGAGCAGTGAGTATCGGGTCTCACAGTCGGTAAACTTTTTGCTAAGGTAATAAATGGCATGCTCTTTTCGGCCAGACTCGTCATGCTGCCCCAGCACACACCCCATTGAATTATCAAGTACTGTCAGGTATAGTATCAGAGGTCTCCCTTCAACCGGTGGCATAAGAATGGGTGGTTCTTGGAGGTACTCTTTGATTCTGTCAAACGCGGCCTGACATTCAACATTCCAACGTACTACCTGATCTTTCTTCAGCAGCTTGAAGATTGGCTCATAGGTAGCAGTCAGGTGTGAGATGAAGCGAGCAATGTAATTCAGGCGTCCTAAAAAGCCTCTGACTTCCTTCTCTGTCTTAGGAATTGACATCTCTTGAATAGCTTTAACCTTAGCAGGGTCCACTTGAATACCTTTATCACTCACAACGAAGCCTAGCAACTTTCCAGATCTTACCCCGAAGGTGCACTTATTCGGGTTCAACCTCAGCTTGTACAGTTTCAGACGATCAAGCAACTTCTGCAGATGATCTAGGTGCTCTTCCTCAGTTTGGGACCTTGCGATCATGTCGTTAACATACACTTCTATCTCATGATGGATCATATCATGAAATAAAGCAACCATGGCACGTTGGTAGGTTGCCCCAGCGTTCTTCAGTCCAAAAGGCATGACCTTGTAGCAGAAGGTGCCCCACTGAGTAACAAATGTAGTTTTTTCCATGTCTTCAGGTGCCATCTTGATCTGATTATACCCTGAAAAGCCATCCATGAAAGAGAACACCTTATGCTGAGCTGTATTGTCAACAAGGACATCAATGTGAGGTAAAGGGAAGTCATCCTTGGGGCTGGCCCTGTTCAGATCCCTGTAATCGACACACATTCTGACCTTACCGTCCTTCTTAGGTACCGGCACCACATTAGCAACCCACTGAGGGTAAGAAGTCACTGCAAGAAACCCGACATCAAACTGCTTCATAACCTCGGCTTTGATCTTCTCAGACATCTCTGGACGCATACGGCGGACCTTTTGCTTAACCGGAGGGCAGTCTTCCTTAGTAGGCAAGTGATGGACCACAATATCGGTATCCAACCCGGGCATGTCTTCGTAGGACCAGGCAAATATCTCCACGTAATCATGTAGCATCTTAGTCAACCGTTGCTTCACGCTGAGCTCTAGGTTGGCACCAATCTTTACCTCTTTCCTGTCTGCCTCAGTACCCAAGTTTATTGTCTTCACTGGCTCTTCGTGTGGTTGAATTGCCCTCTCTTCCTGAAGTAACAGTCTTGCAAGCTCACCAGGCACTTCGCAATCATCTTCACCTTCGTCTTCGGCTAAGTTGATCGGATTTTTGAAGTCATAACTGGCAGTAGCAGAGTCGTTACCAGTGAGATCCAGAGTGGATTGAAACCTGTATGAGTGAGTGTGTGTAAATACAGCTGTTTTGAAAAATATGTAAAGGGAGGAAAGACAGAAAAGGAGCATAAGATTTGAAATGCGAGAAAACGTCCAAGATTTTCATTTATGATATATGAAATGACAATTTATATGCCCTCACAAATGAAACCACGGTGCCTAGGGTAAGACACCGGGCCATAGAGTTTAATTAATTGTTTATTACAGATACCAAAAACATAGGAATTCATTACTCAGTAACAAGAGAAACAGGTAGGTTGTCCTTTGCACTCCAATTGTTAGGTCCACTGTCGTTTGTCGGGTAAATCCAGCTATCAAACTCAGCTTCATCCACTTCTTCTTCGTCCCCGATAGCATTCACCCCATGAGCAGGCAGGGGAGCTGTCATTACATTAGGCTTCTCAGATGCCTCAAATTGTACCTCCTTGGCGTCAATAAGGTCCTGCAGCTTACTCCTTAATGCCCAACAATCATCAGTGGAATGCCCCGGGCTATCGGAATGATAAGCACAACGAGCATTTGGGTTGTATTTGGGGGAGGCAGTGTTCACAGCTTTAGGGGCCTCTCTGACAGTCACTAGATTGGTGGACAGCAAATGTGGCAAGATCTGCGATAAGGTCATGCTCAAACGGGTAAACTCTCTTCGGGGTCTTTCAGCCCTTGGAGGATTGGTTGGCCGAGGAGCGGCAGCAGGCTTGGCAATCATTACCGCACTGACAGATTGGCGGCGCTCAGATTTCTCTTGTCTCCTAGAGCCATATACAGCACTAGCCTCCTTCTTGAAGGGTTTCTTTTCTGAACTTGTAGATGCACCCTTCGGAATCTTACCAGACTTCAACCCAGCCTCAATTCTCTCTCCAGTTAGAATAAGATCAGTAAACCCTGCAGACGAGTTCCCAATAAGATGGTTGAAAAATGGCCCAGATAGGGTCCCCAAGAACATGTCTACCAACTCCCGATCAGTCAACGGAGGCTGCACCCTGCCATCCAGATCCCTCCACTTCTGAGCGTACTCCTTAAAACCTTCACTTGAACCTAACGACATACCCTGGAGTTGGGTACGTGTAGGGGCAAGGTCGGCATTATACTGATACTGCTTATAGAAAGCAGTAGCCAACTCCTCCCAGTTACGAACCTTGGTCCCATCCAGCTGATAGAACCATTCGAGATGAGTCCCTGAAAGACTCTCCTGGAAGAAGTGGATCCACAAATTCTTATCCACTGAGTACGGTTGAATCTTCCGAACATAGGACCTGAGATGTAGCTTGGGACAAGACGCCCCGTCGTACTTAGTGAAAGATGGTGCTTTGAACTTGCGAGGAATGATCACACCAGTAGACAAACCCAAATCTCCAAAATCCAGCCCATGCACTTGTTAGATCTCCATAGCATTCAACCTGTCTTCCAACTGCTTGTATATGTCTTCTGCAGGAGGATATTGCTCTTCATCAAAATCAGTCTCGTTGTCAGAGACTACCGGACTAGGACCTTTTTCCGCTTGAGGAGTACCCTTGCCAATGGAAGAACCAACCTCTTCATTTTGCAGAGTGTTGCCAAACCTTTGGCCCGAGTTGAACAGAACAGTTCTCCTCTTCTTCTTTTTTTCCTTCTTCAAGAGCAGAGCCTTCAGCTCCTCTTGGCCCTGAGCCAAACCCATGATTAGTTCCTGAAATTGCGCATTATGCGCCTGTAAAGCTTTGATGGACATCTCGGTTGATGATGAGTCAGGATTCATGATGCTGAAATAAACAGCGAAGAACTGTAAGCAACCTAAAAAGAGGAAAACCTGCTATGCACATGATGAATGATATGTGTTTATGCAATGCATTCAAGGGTTCGAAAGTTCAAATTTGTTGTAGACAAAAAGTAACACACGTTATCATTAAGGAAATAATTGTTTAGTACATCAAAGCCTCATGGGCGAAATAATACAAAAGCAAATCAATCCCAAAATATACTACGCATCCTCTTTGGAGCTATGTAAGTGTTGAGATTCCTCTCCTCATGCAGCAGGCGGGTGAGCTCCAAGACCTTCTTTTCACTAGCATGTAGACTAGTCTCAAGAGAATTTCGTTCTTCTTTAAGCTAGATCCAGCTCTTTTGCATCTCTTCCCAGGATGTGGGCATATCAGGGTGCTGAACAGTGTAGGACACTTCTCCTTCCAAGACTGGCTCTTTGATCACAGGGAGCATATGGGGATAGGGCATCACTAACTTCTGGGAGCAGGCTCGTACCCACTTGAGATAAGGTTCCAACGGGATGGAGTTCCTGTGCCCCAGTGTCTTACTGTCTATCCTACTTGGCATCCTCCAGGCTCTGATAAATCTCTGGCGAAGTCCTTGAGTATCGTTGTCGAAGTCAAAAACTATGTCAGGAATTAACATGTCATGAGGACCATCCCTCCGAGCATAACCAAACTGTCTCCAAGCCAGGCATGGGTTGTAAGTAATACCTCCTCTAATTCCAAGTAAAGGAACATTATGGTACTCTCCGCAACGATCAATGATAGTGACATCCTCTCTGGACCTAGGGCACCAATGTATATATGCATGTGTGAGAGTCATCAACCGTTGTGACCATCTCAAACCCCGCTCGTTCTTCAAAACTGATTGTGGAAGATGCGAAATAAACCACCTTCCCAGGAGAGGAGTGCAACACATAAGGACACCTCTTTTTATCATGGTTCGAGTGTAACATGAGTGAAGGATGTCCCCCAACAACGTAGGTATAGGATTCCTGGACATAAAGATCTGGACAGCACTGATATTTATAAGCTGATCTGGGTTAGGAAACAACACCAAACCATAGACAAGGAGGGCCACAACTTCTTCTAAAGCTTGTAAGTCAAGAGAGTTCCAACATTCATGGGCCTTTTCAAACAGAAACCTGGCTAAGAACCCTTTGATACCACTTCTAACTTCCCAATGTCCCTTGAGGTCAGATGACTGTATGTGCAAGGCTTTAGTAATCTCTTCAAGCTTAGGTTCCCTTTCCGTACCGTTGTAGGGTAGTTGATCAAGGATAGGGATCTTCAGGAGCCGGGAGAACTCCTCCAATGTAGGTACCAGTTGATAGTCCAAGAAGGTGAAACAGTGATGCAGAGGGTCAAAGAACTGGAATAGGACCTTTATCATATCTTCCTCAATGTTGGTGTTGACCAAGCTGATGAGTCTTCCATGTCTTTCGCTGAATGAAGAGCTCTCGGGAATCCTGGATATAAGTTCCTTAAGCTGAGGAGGGATCCTTACAAGACTGATTTGAATTGTCTTTCTACGAACAGTTTCCATGTCCTACAAAACAAGAACAAAGATGAAGATTCGAACCCCTGAAATGGTTAGTCAATGCATATGATGCTGGATGATATCATGATGCTATGATTAAACACACCACAGATATTTACAAAGACAAACATGTAAGGCACACAAGGCACACAAGACAAGCCCTTAGGGTTTAAGGCCAGCATGGGGTCTGGGTAGTACCCTCTTGAAGTTGGTGGGCTCAACCTGTCCTATTAGAAGTAATCGGGTTCTAAGGGTCCCAATATCACGGGATTGCTTTCATTGTTCATCGTTTCGATTTAGCCACTGAACTGGCGACCGAAATATTCCAGGAAAGCAACCCTCAATTGAGTGTAGTATCGAGTATCAACCAACCTCGGACTGCACCAAAGTCAGTTATCTCACTACCCTAAAGAGGCCAAGATAGTTCAATTAAGGTTCCTAAGGTCTGTTGATGCTTCATGACACCACGCGGAGGCCCCGTACTCTCCTTGACTGAACTCAAGGGTTACCGGTACACACCAAAGTGCCACATCAACGTAGCAGACTGTTTCAACCATGTCGGTATACCCCGCACAGTTCCCTCACAGCCTTGTTGCTACTTTCTAAGAAGGTATCCCCAGATCCGGGTTAGGATCTATAGAACTCCCCAGCAACCCACAATAATAAAGCAAGCAAGGAAAGCAATTGAAAACACAGTGATCTTAGTCCTAAGGTACACCTCACTTTAAGTATCCCCAGCAGAGTCGCCAGTTCTGTGATCGGTGGATCTGGAACTGACTGTTTAACGCTGGTTCGCGAAATGTCGCGGAAGTAAGAGTCGCCACCGTCTTTTATTTTCTCCAAATGGAAAGGACAAAAGCACAGAAAAATTCCTTAAAGAGATTGCTCTCGGTTCGGGAGGTAGATTATAGAAAGGGAAGGTGTTAGCACCCTTTCTATCCATGATTATCCATGGGCTCTTAGATACTTGCTCATTGTGTTTTCAAAAATGGTTTGTTTGCTTTTCAATGTGGGTTTTAAAAAGTTTCTTTGAAAATTTCAGTTCGACTCTTGTATCGGTCCTCAAGAGTGTTTGAAAAATTGCTTTCGAAAGCTTTTGAAAAGTGTCGGTGTGAAAAGTATTTTTGATTTTGTTTTGAAATTTAGAGCAAGTATCTAGAGTCGTCTACCTACCCTAAGGAATTCGTCTGTGTAAATGTCCTTTAAAGTAGTGATATCCCACCATTGAGAGGTAGGTAGCACCACCGTTGGAGGTGTTCGGGTCAATTCGAGGTTCGGGACATGGTGATCACCAGAGCAATGGGAAGACACCTTAGAAGCTACCCTCATGCCAGGTTCCCGGATCATGAGGACTTACTAAGACATCCTCTACTCGACGATCACCTTTCGAGGCAAGGCAACAGTGAGGCGTACCTTAGGGGTGGTGTGTGATTTGTATGTTGTTTTCATTTATTTGTCTTTTGTCATATCATGGGCGATCTACGCGTTTGTTTTTATTTATTGTCATTCATTCTTGCATGCATTTATTTAGCAGTTAAAAATTGCGAGAAATGTAAAGTTCTAAACTATTACAAAGGCGCGGGTCCACATCGCCAAAATTCCCAGAACCCGATTTGACAGAAAATAAATAAATAAAGTGCGAGAAATTAGGTTTACACGGCTTTGGGAGAATTACATTAATATTTACAAGAAATAAAATAAGATGCGCGAATTGAATAAAAAATCACAAGCGAGGGCGTTGGACCCTTTTTAAGGAAATTAAATTATGATAATTAAATTAATGAAATAAGAATGAAAAAAGAAATTATTTTGAGATTTTTGTATTTATGGTTTTTTATGAGAGAATTAAATGAAATCTAACCCTATTTCTAGTTGTTTTTTAGTTTATTAAGAAAGTATTAAAATTAAACCTAAATTAACCTAATTATTTACATGCAATTTTAATTTATAAAAATAATAGGAAATATTTAATTATTATGGAAGAAAAGAAAAAAAGGATAAAAATTATTACAAACCCTAATTCTACCAAGTTTTAAGTTTATTGAAAAAAATATTATTAAGATTAACCCTAGATTAAAACTAATTAATTAATAAAGGTTTTATTTACAAAAATATCAATTAAATAAATATATTTTAAATTTTGTCTTTTCTGATTTTTTGTTATTTTTTATGTTTTCTATAAAAATAATTAAATTAAAGAAACTGATTAAAAGAATAATAATTGAAATAAGTAAAATAAAGAAAAGAATAAAAATTCAAACCTAGGGGGGTCTGCCCCCAAATAGGAGGTTTTTGTTTAGCAATTTGGGCCCAAGCATCTTTGGCCTTATTGACTTTCCAGTAAGTATGCATATGCGTTGACCAACATCCATCATGTTCTTCCAATTAGAACCCTGTGATCCATCTCAATAGGCACGTGGACGGCTTGATGTTGAGGATGTATGATGCGTCTTAATGCTGAAACTGCACATAAGCGTTAAATGAAAAATAATATGAAAGGGGGTGGGGGACCTGGGGCTCGAACCCAGGTCCTAGAGATTACCACGCATACGCCTGACCAACTGTGCTGCTTCTTTTCTTTGTTCATTATACAATCAATAAATATAATAAAGTAAAACAAACGCTAGTGCTTTTTTCGCGCGAGAATTTGAATGACCCAATCACTGATGGCCACCTAAGCGTCTTCTTCCTCGCTTGTTCTTTTTTCCTGAAACAAAAGATGGTTAGCGGGGGTTTTTAACCCCCCCAAAATACGCCATATCTGAAAATAGCGAATAGGCCATATGGCCTCATAAATTAGGCGCAAGGATTGATTTGTTTTCGTCTGAACACGCTGAATTCGTTCATGGTATTGGCCTGTCCTAATTTTACACTAGCTGAAAACGCCCAATTTAGAACTTGGAAAACCCTAGATGATAACAATGGTGGAATCGCGTGTAGTGCACAAAAACACAATTAAATTATATAGTTAGCATCAGAATCCATCAATTAGTCAGAATCCATAAGAAAAATGCAATGAATGTGCTTGAAAATCAAAATACGATTATGCATATTATATGAAAAAGTTTGATTTCTGGATACCGATTCAAAGGGCTATGCGTATGGAAAGCTATCCAGTTAGACTCAGTGATGTCCTAGGAAGGTAATGGAATGAATTTCTTGGCTTGAATCTACCTAGAAGATGGTTTTCAGATTTGAGTTTTTCTTGAAAAATTCCAAGTTTGTTTTGGGATTTCTGGCGCAACTTGCAGTCTTTTAGGATTAGGTTTGCATTCTATACTTATGTGTGAATGATTAGGTCAAAGAATTTTGTCAAAAAGATCCATGAATTGATGAATCAATATTTGATTTTTATGGCATTAGTTTTTAATCTTTTCATGCATATTTGCCACCAAATCATGTCCAATTACCTTCAATTCTTTCCTAATCTGATTTACACGAAATCTTGATCCTATCTTATGCACAAAAAGATTCAAAACATTAGGTTTGGTATTTTTCATGTATTTTAATTAATTAAATGAATTTCTAGCATTTAAAAATTCAAATAAATAAAATAAAAATGATAAAAACTTCCCTTTGGGCCAAATGGTCGTGCACATGTCTTGGATGATGAATTGTGGAAGAAAAAGAGGCCCATTAGCAATTTTAGGTCATTTGAAGCAATGTTGACTTTTCAAAATACCCAAAAATTTCCCAACTTCCACAAGGCATAACTTGCTCAATTTTTAAGCTTTGTTCATGTTCTTGGACATTTTGGAAAGGTCTTTGAGTCCTCTAACCAATGCCTTTGGTCCCATGTCATTTTGATTTACCAATCTCAAGTTATGGCCTTTGACTTAAAGTCCCTTTTTGTTGACTTTTGAAAATGACCTATAATGTTGAAATTGATAACTTTTTGTGAGAGCATTTCTTGGACTTGAAGTATGAAGAGTAGTTGTAGGAAATGTCTTTATCTTCAAAATGAGCTTTGGATGGAAATTTTCTGATAAACCATGTGAAAGTTATGCCTTGGTCAATTTACAGTTGACTTTTTCAACTGTCCAAATATGGAAACTTTTGCATCTTGATGATTTTTGAACCAAGCTTTGAGAATCATGATCAAGCATTGATCAAATGATGTTTGTGGCTTCAAGATGAGATGTTGACCAAAAATTTGGACTTTTGACTGTCAAATGACCATTTTGCCCCTATAGTTGACTGTAGTGCAATTAGGGTTTTTGACTGTGCAATTTTGTACTATAAGTCTTGAAACTTGGTATGAGGATGCTTGACCACGTTTGTATGCATGTGGGACTTTATTGGGCCCTTGGAAACTTCATTTACTTTGTCAGAACCAAAACCCTAATTTTGACTGTTAGGAGGCCCTTGAACTGTGCAACCCTTGGGGAGACTTTGAAACTTTGACTTGGCAATTCTTGAAGAATATGGGAGGGAAAATTTTGGGGTACAACAGGCTCTATAATCACATGGAGAATATAGGGGTAAGGCATCATAAGACTTTGGGCGCGGGTTCGTACCCACTTGAGGTAAGGCTCAAGGGGGATGGAATTCTTGTGTCCCAAGGTCTTACTGTCTACATTGTTTGGCATCCTCCAAGCTCGGATAAACCTTTGTCGAAGTCCTTGATTTTCGTTGTCAAAGTCAAAAACCAAGTCTGGAATCAGCATGTCATGTGGGCCATACCTTCGGGCATAACCAAACTGTCTCAGAGCCAAGCAGGGGTTGCAGGTAATGCCTCCCCTAATGCCAAGTAGAGGGACATTAGGGAATTCCCCACAACGGTCAATGATGATAACATTCTCTTTGGATCGAGAACACCAATGAACATCTGAATGTGTAAGAGCCACCAATCATTGTGACCACCTCAAACCTTGCTCATTCTTCAAGACTGATTGGGGAAGATGAGAAATAAACCATCTTTCTAGTAGAGGAGTGCAACACATGAGAACACCTATTTTCCTCATTGTTCGAGTGTGAAAAGAGTGCAAGATATCTCTAAGCAATGTAGGCACCGGATTGCGAGCCATGAAGATTTTGACAGTATTCACATCTATAAGCTGGTCAGGGTTTGGGAATAAGACCAACCCATAGATGAGAAGAGCTATAATCTCCTCAAAAGCTCACAGGTCTAGAGAATTCCAGCATTCTTGAGCTTTCTCAAACAGGAACCTTACCAAGAAACCCTTGACACCACTTCTAGTCTCCCAATGGCTTATGACATATGATGGTTGCAAGTACAGGGCTTGAGCAACATCCTCAAGCTTTGGATCTCTTTCCGTACCGTTGAAAGGTAGTTGATGGAGAATAGGAATCCTCAAGAGTTGAGAAAATTCCTCCAAAGTAGGCACCAGCTAGTAATCAGGAAATGTGAAGCAGTGGTGTGGGGGGTCAAAGAACTGGAAGAGAACTTTCACCATGTCTTCCTCTATGTTGGATTTGACCAAGTTGAGAAGTCGACCATGTCTCTCAGTGAATGGAGAATACTCTAGAATCTTGGAAGCAAGCTCCTTGAGTTGTGGGGGAATTCTCACAAGATTGACCTGAATAGTTTTCCTGCGAAGTGAATCCATAACCTACAAAACAGGAACAAAGATGAAAATCCAAAATCCTTGAAATGGTTAGTGGATGCAAATGATGCTTCATGATGCTTCATGATGTTCATGATGTTATGCACAAGTATATATGTACAAGCAAATCACATAAGTTCCTAGTTTAGGCTTGAATGGGGTTTCATAGGTAAGTACCCTCTTGAAGTTTAGTTGGCTCAACCTGTCCTAGTAATAGTAACCGGGTTCTAAGGAGCTCAATATCACTGGATTGTTTTCTGTGTTCATTGTTTCAGTTTAGCCACTTTACTGGCGACCGAAATATTCCAAGAAAATAACCCTCAATGAGTGTAGTATCGAGTATCTACCAACTTCGGACTGCACCAAAGCCGGTCATCTCACTACATCCTAAAAGGCCAAGTTGGTCAAGTAAAGGTTCTAAAAGTCCATTAGTGCTTCATGACATCACTCAGCGGCCCCATATTCTCTTTGATTGACTCAAAGGCTACCGGTACCCACAAATATGTCGCACTAATATAGCTATTGCTTAGACCATGTCGGTATACCCCGCACAGTTTCCACAATGTATTGCTATTTACCTATGAATGTTTCCTAAATTCTGGTAGAGGATTTAAACCCAAACAATAGAACCAAAGTGTAAAGCATACAAGTCAAACAAGATAAGCATGTAAAGGTGATCTAAACCCTAAGGTAACCCCACTTTTAGAATAGATCCCCAGCAGAGTCGCCAGTTCTATGATACGGTGGGAGAACTAACTTGAGGTTTTGCGTTTGTGTTTGCAAATGTTTCGGTTTAGCAAGAGTCACCATCGACTTTTTATTTTATCCAAAGGAAAGGTCAAAAAGCACAGGAAAGACCTTTGAGATGTTTTTCTTGAGTTCGGGGGGTAGATTATGAAAAGGGAAGGTGCTAGCACCCTTTTCATCCATGGTTTTCCATGGGCTCTTAGTTACTTGTTTAGATCAGTTGCTTTGCTTTTCCAATTGTTTGAAATGGTGCTTTGTGTGGTTTTGAAAGTATTTTGAAAAGAGGCTTTTGTTTAGGCAATCTTTGTAATGATTCTTATTTGTAAGAATGTATACAAAGATGTTTGTCTTTTGAAAAATGTTTCAATGTTTGAAAGTTGTTTGAAAATGTTTTGAAAATGTGTGTGTTTGTTTTTGAAAATAGCAAGGATGGTTTGCAAATTGATCAAGTAACTAGAAGCATCTACCTACTCAAAAGTCTTTCCTACACATTTTTATTCCTTTTACATTGTTGTTTTACCATTGCATTTGGTAAACAACCCCATCTTTGGATGTTAAACGGGATGGGTGTGGGTCATCGTATGACCATGATAACAATATTGCCAAGTATCTTAGCAAGTTTTAGGGACCAAGATCATTTGTTTTTTAGGCAACCTTTTGATAGCGTCATCGAGGGACTATGATCTTTTTGTTTTGTTTTGTTTTGCCAAGATACCTAGCATGCATACCATGGCCATTTTAAGGCAACAAAGTGGATGAAACCCTAGGGGTGCTTGTGTGCAAGGTGTTGTCATTTTTCATGCATTTTTGTCTTGTATTTAGGTCATGCTATTTGTTTGATTTTTGGTCTTTTCATTCAAAACCCTAGTTTACTATCATGGTATATGAAAGCAATAAAATGCATAAAGTAAATCTAGACTATTACAACAATATTATGGGGAGGGGGATACAAGTTTTGAATGGGGGTATTGCTCAAAATAAAACCCAAAAACTATTACAACCAAATTGAATTTATTGTACAAATAAATAAATAAGCAAATATTTAAATATGCAATTAAATGTATGTATGCAAAAATGTTTTTGTATTAATTTTATGTGTGTGCAATAAATTTATTTATGTCTTAGAAAATAAGAAAAAATAAAATGATTATTTTTGAAAGGGGTGAAAACCCTAGTTTTTTTGATTTAATAGAAAATATGTTTTATATTATTCATTTATTCAATTTATGTACAAGAAAAATAATAATAATAATATATACAAAATGTTAAAAAATTGAAATATGTATGAAAATATTATTTTAAGTGTATAAATAATAAAAATAAAAATGTATAATATTTTTATATTATTTACAAGTTTATTCTAGAAAATAAATTCTAAAATCCTAACAAAATTATTTATTATGCAAAAAAATAAAATAAAAATATGATAAAATGCAAAAAAATAAAGAAAATATTTTTGTGATTTTAAATGTTCAGAAAAAATAAATAAAAGCCAAAAATATAAAAATAACAAAAAAAAATACGAAAAATATCAAAATATGAATCAGGGGGTGCAAAAGCAAAATGGAGGGTGTGAATAGAAACAGGCCCAAGGCGTCCAAGCCCAAGCCAACTTCACCCCTGTCCTTCAGCCAAACGACCAAACGCGCGCGTTCTGCCTTTCAATCCTGTTCTTGCTATTCTTTACATAAAATCAAAAAACTTATTACATGAAAAATGTAGCTCATGATCACACGATTCCAATGATATAAAGAACATGACCTAACTCTCAAAGATCAGAGAGAATTTTAATGGCCCTAATTTCTGACCTAGTTTTTTCAGTATGTTCAACATCCAAATACTCTTAGCTCAGTTAATATAAATGGAATCTACACATATGTACAGCTTAAGCATGTTGAGGACTACATTTTTGCTTCACAAACCTAAGCTTAATGATGCCTAAATAGAGAGATAGAAACTTGACAAATACCTTGTTCAGTTGAGTTTGGATATGGCAATGTGGGCACTTTGAGTGAGGCCTGAAGTTCTTGTGAGCTTGCTTGAAGTTCCCTCAAGCTTCTCCAATGCTCAGTTGGCCTTGAAGTTGCTTGAAACTCCCTGTAGAAGTCAACCTGCAAACTCAGAAAATGGAAATGGTGAAACTCGAAACAGGGGTTACAGTTTCTTGTCAAGGGCCTGGACAACTTGGATGGGATGTATGTAATGTGTTTGAAGTGATTCAAGGAAAAACGCACGAGGCAAAATGGAAATGGCTTAATATTTGTAGAAGATGCCCTGTTTGGGCAGAAGTTGGTGTTTTTTGTGTTTGAGGGAGTTTTGGAAGTTAGCAATTCGTGTTTAGTATTGCAACAATGTTCTGAGATCATTTGAAATTATACAAAGGCTTGCCTTTATCAGATGGATGAGTTGTGTGGACTTTTGCAAGTTTCTTGCTTTTGAAGAAAAGTTGGAAGTGACAATGCCAAAGCCTGTACAGGCTTGCTTGCTAGCTGCACATAGTTGGTACAAATTTCCTGATATTTGTGGACTTTGTTTTCAGCAAGAGATTAGGTCCATGGCTCAAGATAAATAAAGTTGCTAAAAGCATGCTTTATCAAAGTAGCATTGTTACCTTTATGCCATTTTTGGATTAATTCAATGTACAAAACTCCATAGGTCAGAATAAGACCATTATCCATTGTGTTTGAATTAAATTAAGGAGTGTATAAAGGAATAGGACCTTTAAAACCAAGTACAAGCATGCTTAGGACAAATTTGCAACTTGCACCATTGTGAAAAATGCCTTGAACAAAAGTGATAAATGGCCATTTTCAATTCTTCGATTCTCCCTAACCATAAATGATCTTGGAGAGGTCTTGGATATTTTGGAAAGCTTGTAACATGCTCCACAATCCATCTTTGAAATGAATTTTCAGATTACTCTTGGAACTAGGTGAAAAGTTACCATGAAGTTAGGTCAAAAATCTGCCTAAACTAGGGCAAAATTTCACTAAGTTAAAAAGTTTATGGACCCTTATTCACAAAATCATAACTTGAGATCCAAACATCTTTTGGGAAAACTTTGTGAATCAAAGTTGTAGATTTTGTAGAGGATTACAACTTTCATGTTGGAAGTTTTCTTTTAATCCAAATGCATCATGGTGAAAAAGTTGGGAAAAGTTGGGGAAAAATAAGAAATTTTCATAACTTAGAAAAATTCTAAGTTATGAAAAGTTTCAAATTAAAACCCTAATTTTCAAGATTAGGTTTCTTGGTGAACAAGTTTCACATTTTGACACATATTGATGAAATATGACCCTTGGCACTTGATTTTGACCAAAAAGTCAAAGTTTGACTTTTCAGTGTACAGTTGATTTTTGATCAGTTGACTGGAAAATTCATCTGTCAATCCAATGCATTTGAGATCTTTTGAACCTTGTGATTAGGTCAAGATGATGCTATTGAGTCCTTGAAATCATGCTTGAACCCAATTGGTCATTGGCTAGGTTAAAAAATCAGAAATTGCCCTTCTACAGTCAAAAACCCTAATTTTGACCATTTTGCCCTTTTCATGATCTGATCAAATTTCTTGAGGAGTTGTGGTCCAAACTTGATCAAATGGTTCATATGAGTCTATAATGTTGATGTGGATAAAAAATTATGAGATTTGACTGTAAATTGGCCATGGTTGACTTTTCCCCAATACAGCTGATTTTTAGGTCAACTGTCCAATTGACTGGGCAAAAGAGTGATCCAAGGCTTGAAACTTGGTATGAGCAATCTTAGAGGTCCAACATGAAGTATGAAAGTCACATGAGGCATTGGAAATCCAAAATTCCTTGTGCAAACTCAAACCCTAATTTTAGGTTGTCAGTGCAAGGAGATGCCTTGAGTTGAGCAAACCCTAATCTGGTCTTAAGTCCAAGAAGTCTTGTGAGGGAAATCTTGATAAAATGAGAGGGCAAATTTTGGGGTACAACAATCACCATCGATTTTTATTTTATCCAACTGGAAAGGAAAAAAGCACAGAAAAATTCCTTTTTCGAGATTTTGAGTACGGGGGTAGATTATAGAAAGGGAAGGTGTTAACACCCTTTCTATCCATGGTTTTCCATGGGCTCTTAGGTACTTGCTCATCTTTTAAAATTGCTTGTGTATGTTTGTTTTGAAAAGTTTTTGTTTTACTTCGTTTTAACCCTTGTTTCTGTCCTCAAGAGTGTTACGAAGTGTTTTTGAAAACTTTGTTTGAAAAGTGTTTGGTGTGAAAAAATTTGATTTTTGAGCAAGTACCTACTAGCATCTACCTACTAGAAAAAAGATTGTTTCTATTCTTGTTTCCTTTAGACAGCGTTATCCTACTATTGAGAAATAGGAAGCACTATTGTTGGAGTTATAAGGGTCAATTCGAAAGGGATGTACGATCACCAAAGCAATGTTAGGACATCTTAGTAATAACTCTAATGTCTTAAGATCATATTCGAGGCAACATTTCCGAGGCAACATTTCCGAGGAAACATTTCCGAACGGGACATTTTATCTTTGTTTAGACAGGAGGGCAACCACTAAGACATTGATTCATGATTTGATCCTTGTGCAAATATTTCCAAATCAAGCAAAATGCAATATTTTTGTGTCCAAATGCACCTTGCATAATTTGATCTCACTTCCAGCTGTATAATAGACCTAAACATGCACAAAATCTCAAGATTTGATTAGTTTTTGATATTTTCATGATTTTATTTTGATTTTATTTGATTTAATTGAAATAAAATCAAAATAAATGACAATAATAAAAGAATGACAAATGGAAAAGATCATGGGTCGTGGGTCACATTACAAACTCAGTGCAAGCATAAAAAGTTGGGCCCATTTGGCAAAAATTGCAATTTTGGGCACATTTAACTTTTGGCAATTTTGCAAAAAGGGTCAACCTTGCCAATGCATAACTCTCTCAATTTTGATCCTAGAGATGTGTTCTTGGATTTTTTAGAAAGCTTAAGATATCCTCTAAGCAACCCCTTTGGTATCATCTCAATTGAGTCTTCCATGTTCATGTATGAAGCTTTGACCCAAAAGGTGTTTTTGTTGACTTTCCAAAATGATCTATAATGTCCAAATTTATATCTTCTTGTGAGTGCATATTTTGAACTTGGGAGATGAATATGAATTGTATGTAATTGCATCCTCTTCAAAATGATATTTTGATGGGTCATTTTTGATAAAGTATGAGAAAGTTATGCTTGGTCAAAGTTGAGTTGACTTTTCCTACAAAACCCTAATTTAGCAACTTTTGGGTTTTGATGAGTTGTGAGAAATCCTTGAGGAATAATGATCAACCCTTGATAAAATGATGAATAATACTTCAAAATGAGAATGTTGACCAAAAATCTTGAAGTATGACTGTATGGGGGCCACAATTGACTTTTGCCCTAGCACAGTCGATTTTCAGGCCTTTGAGCAATTGACTGAGCAAACTTCCTCTACAAGGCTTGAAACTTGACATGGATGGTCTTGAGAACATATTAGTACAATGGTGAGCATTTGGGATCCTTTGGACTCAAGTACCTTGGTGAAAAATGAAACCCTAATTTGAGGTAGACTGCCTTATGAGAGAGTTTATCTGGTCAACCCTTGGGCTTCCTTGAGCAATTTTTATTTTGGGGTACAACAGATACCAACATCGTAGTTCATCGTCTGCTGACAAGAGAGGATTGCCCTCCTGTTAAATAAAATGTTTGTCGCATGAGGCTTGATATGTCTGAAAAGATCAAAGCTGAAGTGATGAAACAATTTGATACAGGGTTCCTAGCTGTGACATCCTATCCTCAATGGTTTGCTAATGTGGTACCGGTTCCGAAAAAGGACAGAAAAGTTCGCATGTGCATAGACTTTAGGGATCTGAATAGGGCAAGCCCCAAGGATGATTTCCCTCTACCACACATTGACGTCTTAGTTGATAATACTGCTCAGCATAAAGTCTTCTCTTTCATGGATGGCTTCTCAGGCTATAATTAAATAAGGATGGCTCCCGAAGACATGGAGAAGACTACTTCCGTTACACAATAGGGCACCTTCTACTACAAGGTCATGTCGTTCGGATTAAAGAATGCAGGGGCAACATATCAAAGGGCTATGGTAGCTTTATTTCACGACATGATTCATCATGAGATAGAGGTATATGTGGATGATATGATTTCCAGATCAAAAACCAAATAAGAACATCTCGATCATCTGTACAAATTATTCGAGAGGCTGAAGAAGTACAAACTGAGGTTAAACCCTAACAAGTGCATGTTTGGAGTACGATCTGGAAAGCTTATAGGTTTTGTTGTTAGCAATAAAGGCATTGAAGTTGATCCTGTCAAGGTAAAGGCCATCCAAGAAATTCCAATCCCTTATTCTGAAAAAGAAGTCAGAGGATTCCTGGGTCGTCTCAATTACATTGCTCGCTTCATATCACACTTCACTGCTACTTGTGAGCCACTCTTCAAACTCTTAAAAAAGGATCATGTAGTCAGATGGAATGATGAGTGCCAGATTGCCTTTGACAAAATCAAAGAATACCTACAAGAACCTCTTATTCTCATGCCTCCAGTTGAAGGAAGACCCTTGATCATGTACTTGACAGTATTAGAGAACTTTATGGGGTGTGTTTTGGGCCAACATGACGAGTCTGGCCGAAAAGAGCATATTATTTATTACCTGAGCAAAAAGTTTACCGATTGTGAAACTAGATATTCACTGCTCGAGAAAACTTGCTGCGCTCTGGCATGGGCTGCTCGCTGGCCAAGACATTATATGTTGACTCATACCACTCTGTTGATTTCTAAGATGGACCCAATCAAGTACATCTTCAAGAAACCTGCCCTTTCCGAACGGATAGCCAGATGGCAAATGATCTTGACTGAGTACGACATTCAATACACGACTCAAAAGGCCATCAAAGGAAGTGTACTAGCAGATCATTTGGCCCATCAAGTTGTGGATGATTATCAGTCAATGAACTTCGACTTCCCTGATGAGAACATCATGCTAGTAACCGACTGCACGAAACCTGGACCATATGACGGACCTGAACAAGGATCCCGATGGACTATGGTATTCGATGGGGCTTCCAACGCCTTAGGTAACGAAATTGATGTTGTGATCATCTCTCCTGAAGGTTGCCACACTCCTTTCACTGCCAGACTATGCTTCGATTGCACAAACAATATGGCCAAGTATGAAGTATGCATCTTAGGTCTGAAAGCTGCTATTGACTTAAGGATCAAGCATTTGGATGTGTTCGGGCATTCCGCCCTAGTGATAAGCCAAGTAAAAGGAGTTTGGGACACTAAACACCCTAATCTTATCCCTTACAAGGAACTTGTGCTATCCCTAATTCCTTACTTCGAAGAGATCACTTTTGAGCACTTCCCTGGGGAAGAAAACCAGTTGGCTGACGCTTTGGCAACCATGTCTTCAATGTTCAAGGTCAGATGGGACAATGAAGCCCCTATGATAACAATTGAAAGATTCGATGAACCTGCACATTTCTATGAGCTTGACACCGATGCGGAAAAGCCATGGTACCATGAGGTGATGAGATACCTTGAAGTACAAGAGTATCCAGAGGGGGCATCTATCAATGACAGAAAGTTCTGTGAAGATTTGCAGCCAAATTCTTCCTAAGTAACCGGATATTGTACAAGCGCAACCATGATTCAACTCTACTCCTATGTGTTGACAAGAAGGAGGCGGAGGAGATCATGGAAGACATGCACGATGGCCTCTTCGGCACTCACTCAAGTGGACATACGATGGCTAAGAAAATCTTAAGATCCGATTACTATTGGTCAATGATGGACACTAATTACCATCAACATTCAATAACTTGTCACAAATGCCAAATCTACATTGACAAGGTCCATGTGCCTCTTATCCCTCTGAATGTCATGACCGCTTCGTGGCCATTTGCAATGTGGGGCATTGACATGATTGGAGAGATCAAGCCCACTGCTTCCAATGGACATCGCTTCATTCTTGTTGCTATCGAATATTTTACCAAATGGGTCAAAGTCGCCTCATTTGCCTCAGTTACCAAGAATATGGTAGCCAGATTCATCAGACACAACCTCATCAACCGTTATGGTATCCCCGAAAGGATCATCACCGACAATGGGACTAACCTCAACAATGTTATGATCACTGAGCTTTGCACTCAGTTTAAGATCAAGCATCACAATTCTTCTCTGTATAGACCGAAAATGAATGGCGCAGTCGAAGCGGCCAACAAAAATATCAAGAAGATTGTGCAGAAAATAGTAGTAACCTATAAGGATTGGCATGAGATGTTGTCGTTTGCTCTACATGGCTACCGTACTTCAGCTAGAACATCAACTAGGGCAACTCCCTTTTCTCTAGTATATGGCATGGAAGCTGTTTTTCCAGTGGAAGTTTATATTCCCTCGCTGAGAATTATGAATGAGGCAGGCCTAGGCGAAGACCAATGGATTCAAACGAGATTGGATCAGCTGAACTTGATTGACGAAAAACTGTTAGCTATTGTTTGCCATGGTCAGACGTACCAAAAATAGATGATTAAGGCTTTCAACAAAAAGATCAAGCCTCGAGTATATCAAGTTGGTGACTTGGTGATAAAACGCATCATTCTACCACGAGGCGACCCTAGAGGAAAATGGAATCCCACCTATGAAGGGACATTTATTGTCAAGAGAGTTTTCTATGGCGGTGCCATGATGCTGACTACCATGGATGGTGAATATTTCCCACATCCTATAAACGCGGACATAGTTAAAAAATACTACGCATAAGAGACCCGCTAGGTTGACACACCTAGGAAAAATAAGGGCATCCCGACAAACCAAAAGGTTTGGGCAAAAATTAGGGATATATGCAAAAGATTGTACACCCGACAAGTTGAAAACCCGAAAAGGCGACTTGGACAAAAATGGGTATCCTGGTGGGATGAAAACCCAAAAGGGCGATCCAGGCAAAAGTTAAGGATTAAAAGCGCATGACTATGTCCTGTGGAATCAACACAAGTCAATTTTATCACCAAGGTCCAAGTTCAAATGGTCCAAGATCAATCCAATCAACTTATATCAACGGTAAGGGACATTCGAAGACATTGGGGCAATAGCAGAGTTGGAAGGCAATGAGATCATTTCGCGTGGCTATTTGTTTTCATTCTCAATTTTGTTTTCCTTTCGACTGAAGCTACCGGCAGAAAACACAGAGTCGCCACCGAGCTTTATTTATCCCGAAGGAAGGGGAAATATCGATAAAACCACAAGGGAATGGATAAGATGGTCTTGCGACCAAGAGAAATGGTAAGGGAGTCGATTATGCGAGGGGAAGGTATTAGCACCCCTCGCATACATTGTACTCAACGGGATCCATTTTGTTTGCTTGTCTTAAAGGGTGTATTTATCTACAACTATGCTTGCTTAAGCGGAAATGAAAGGTTTTTTATTATTGCGTTTGTGAGGGTTTCGTGACCATTTGCCTACGTATCCAATGAAGGAATCAGAACACCTTAGTTCCTCTAAAAAAGATTAGTTTGTTTGTGTTTTTTAGTGGGCGACGTTAACGCACGCATTCTAGCAATAGGCACGGTCGGTATCGCGGTAGAACGGAGATAACATGCCTTTTGGGGGAGTTTTGATTGGTTGAGTGTTTTTGCAAGTTTTAAATAAGTTCAAGTAATGATTAAGGAGTGTTTTGGATTTGATTTGTGAATGAGAAGTTTGTTTGGCTAAAAGTGGATGCGGGTGAGATTTCGAAGATACGACGACCTAAAGTCGAATCTTTGACTTAAAAGGTATGAGTTTGGAAATTGAATCTTCGGGGAAGTTATCTTAAGTTTTAGCAAAATAATAAAAAAAATAGAAGATAAATGAAGGTATTCGCACGATTGGATGAGATGTGTTTGATGACATGAAGTCAACAAAGTTAAAACATTTCCCTGGGATTTGAGACGGACGAAAGATATAAAGATTAAACGATCGATGATAAAATTAATTAAAATGACAATTGAACAATTAAGTAATTAAATTATACTAGCATGCATTTTGAATAAATTAAATAAATAGCAAATATTATGAAACACATATTTCGAATAATTAAATAAAATAATGAAAATTAAGTAAAAGATTAAATGGCATGTTAACAAAAAATAAAGATTAATTTGAATTAAGCGGTTTTTTTATATTTATTTTATAAAGAACTAATTTGATATTATATGAATCAAATAGAATTGAAAGAAAAGGGTTAGAAGAGCAAAAGAAACAACAACAAAAAAACGTGCCCAGCAAGAATCGAGCTTGAGACTTTAAGGGTAATGGGTAGTGCACTTTGCCAACTGGGCTATCTTACTAATCGTTATTGTTATTAAAACTAATAATACAAAAGGGAAAAGTGAGTGGATTGGGCCAGCGGCCCAATGGGGCTGACCCGTTTGAGAAAAGACAAAGAAACGTTTTTTGAAAACCCTAGGGAAAAGGTAGCGCCGCGGTCGCTTTCATTGGGAAGGAAAATTGATTAATTTACATCATTAACAGGGGTTACTTGTTAAATAAATAAAAAAGGGGTTGAAACAAAAACGTATAATCCTCTATCTCTCTCAACCGTATCAACACCATCATCTTTCTCAGTTTCACTCTTCTTAACCAAATATGCCATTGATGAATCCCACTGCTTCATCATTGCTCACCTTTCTTGCTATTTTCTTATACACTTCGTCTGCTACTTCGCTTTATTTCTGTGTTCGAACAGAGTGTGCGTTGATGCGCTTTTGTAAGGATTGTGTATGGTTAGTGATCAGGTTCGTTTTATTTAGTGGTTTTGCAAATTATGAGTTATGCGGTTTGGTGAGTCACGGATCTGAGTGAAGTCGAGCCGTGTTGTTGTGGTTTTAATCGTAAGTTTGTGAGGGTTTTGCATGTGAGTTTGTGGCTTTGAATGTAGGAGGAACAAATTTGCAGGGTTGTATGGGGTATCGATAGGTGTGGAAGCAGTCATGTGAGGATGAGAGTTTGAAGGTTGAGGGGAGTTTTTCAGAGTGAAGATGAGTGGTTACAGAAGCATTTGGGCATAATTTTTTTGTGTAATTTTCTTGGTGTTTTATTTGAAATTTTTTTATGTGAAATTTTCTACAAAAAGGATTGTTCTGTTAGTGGTTTTCTTGGAATTTCTTTGTGTTGCAGGTTGAGGTTGAAGAGAGGTTTGTTGCAGAAAGGTTGTCTGAAGATGATGGATCTGGATGCTTCGTGAAGATAGAGGCATATCGAGAAAATGGGGCAAAGAGAGATATTTGATGGGTGAGTTTTTCTTGAATTTCTTCTGAGTTTTATCGTGTATTTTTAAATTTTCAATCTATGAGTTTTTTTTTCTTCTGTGATATCTCCCTTTTTACAGATAAGAGCAATGATTTGTTCCTGTTTTATTCTTTTGGTTAGCTCTGATCTATGGTTTAACAACAACAGGTCGTTTTGTTTGGTTGACTCCTGGTCATGTTCAAGGTATGCTTATTCATTTTTCTTACAGTTTAGTTACAATATCTATACGCTGAGTTCTAATCTTCTGGTTCATTTGTAACAGCAAAAGAACAGTTTTTAGACTCACACTTTTCCACTTTTATTACAGTGAGTAACATATGTATCCAACTACGAGTTACAATCATAGACAAGCACATAAGTGAATAATAAAATAGTTATACCATGGCAATAATTTATGCAAAAGGGTAGAAGAGTCGTTTTACCTATCAGAGACTCTCCGATGGATCTTCAAGGGAAAGTATGCTCAAATACCTTCTTCTTCTTTTGTTGCTATGTTACTAGTATTGACTGGTGAGGACTATTGTGAGTAGTAATGACTTTCTGAACAAAGCTCTTTGTGTTTCTATCCTCTGCTCTCTATTCTTCTCTCAAATTTTCTTAATGTTCTCTCCTCTGATTTTTTTCTTTACTCGGTTCTCTCACCTGATTTGTTATGTTGGCTGTGCAAAGAAATTCCCCTTTGTTGTGTTTTAGGCTGTGGGTAAAAGGATCCTCCTTCTTGATGAAACAGTGGCCCCTTCTTTATAGTGAAATAGCAGTGAAAATTGGGGGGGGGGGGGGGGGGGGGGGGGGGGGGAATTAGTGAGATTTTGAACATATTTGTTGCTCTGCTTTGTTACTTTTTTGATGTAGTTTGCTTTGCCTATATTTGTGCAATGTTACAGCAGTTTTTGGACTGTTTTGGGCAGATTTAATGCAGGTTTTTCTTTTCCTCTTTTATCTTTCTGTGATGTAAAGCTAGTGCTTTTCTTTTCTTTTGAAAACTAATTCTGAAGGGTTGGTACTTTGGAACATGATGATGCGTGGGGATTGTAAGTTACTTGATAACTTGTTGTTTTTGTGAACTGATGTCTATTTTTATTTGCTGTAAACCTGCCCTTTGCTTGCCTTATGTTTGTTGTTGTGCTATTGTTGTCCTGCTTTGCTACTCTGGTTGCAGCCTTAGGCTGTTGTTGTTGTGCGCTTGCTGACCTGTGACTAGTTGTTGCTGTTCTGCTATGCTTGTTTGCTAGCCCATGGCTTTTGTGATGCAATGCTGGCCTTTGGGCTGCTGTTGCTATGCGGTGCTTATTGTTTTGTTGTTTTTATGCATTGTTGGGAGTTTGCTTAGGCTGTAATTTAGCAGTGTAGCTTTACTTTGGCAGCTTGACTATTTCGCTTTAGCAACAAGTAAATGCTTGCAATTTTCTTTCTCCTTTTTGTGAACCAAAAGGGAAACTTTTTGTGATTTGCAATTGGGAGAAATGGTCCATGATCAAAGATAGACCCCTTCTGATTTCTGATTCCAAATACCAACCCTGATGATGAGCATTTTCTATTTTAACAAATAATTGTTTGGAATTTCTTTTCATATGTTTGATTTGCTAATTTTTCTTTTTCCTTGTTTCATGAGCACGAGTATTGAACGGTCCAAAGCGAGATTGAATGATGAAAATACCATGGCGAGGAGTGAAGATGAAGACTTGAAGAAACACACATCATTTCTCTCCCTTTTTTTTGTAAACAAAACAAATGTAATTTGCATTTTACACTTTAACATGCCTTGTAACTTGTCTCAAAAAATGTAATGAGCACGAATTTGACCGAATTTATCAATGATGAACTTTGTTATAGAAATCAAATGACTCTTGAATCTTGTTTGAATTCTGAAATTCTCTCTTGAATAATTCGAATGCACATCTTAACTTTGTAACTTAAACCTCGAGAACTCATGAACAATGGTTGTAACTCGTTCTTCAAGCAATCAATGCGCCTTATCTTTCAGAATCCAATCAAACTCTCCAACAAAATAAATGCTTTAGAATTTAATTCCATTAGTTAATTCGAACTCAAAACATCGGTCGCTTGAACCTTGATCTTCATATCATGCCTGAACCACACTTGCACTTCTCGACCAGAACCCTAATTTTTTATATTCAACCCATAATAACATGTAACTTAAGCAACAAAAACATGTATTGACGGTCATGAATCCTCAGCCTCATTTCATGTGCCCAAACTCTACATTTCTCAATCCAAACTTCAAATTCTCGACTTCATGGCTTGGATACTTTAAGAAGAAACTTGAAATGATAGGAGGTGAGATTTTTGACCTAATGCACTGAGCTTTGTGCCATCTTCGAGGCAGGCGAGAGAAACATCTTCCTAGAAACCAAAGACCCGAAACCCTAGCATCTTGACCAGCACACATAGGTAAATAAACCCTAATCCAGGCTCTGATAAAATTGAGCAAGAACCAACCTTGTAACCTGACGACACAATTCGTTCCACGATCCATTAATCGAGAACCAGAAGAATTCCCTTTCACCTGATAAGAAAACTTCAAAACAGGATTAGACATAAAGAGGGTGCAGCCCTAAAACTTCAAACCAAAGCGCCTGATTCCCTGGGATGAGGGATATGAAAATGACTAAATGATAAAATGATGCAAATGGAATGCAAAGTTCAAAGCTAGACCAAAAATAAAGAGATAGGGAAAATTTAGGGTACAACAGCTGCCCTTATTTAATCGTCTTAAACCTGAAGGCGAGATTAGCGTCAGCCTTTCGAGAGTTTAAGGTGGAAGATGATTAAATAGCAGGACCTGAAAATTTCCCTGGAGGGATGGTGTGAGTGTCATCCATTGGTGTAAATGTCTGCTGGGGAAAGACAAACTGGTCTTCTGGTGGACTGGTAATGATGGATAAAACATGGTTGAAAAAGGGGAGCTCATACTGGGGTAACGGTGCCAATACAAGGTTCTTGAGGGAGTGAGTGGTAGAGTGACTGAAAGGATATGGTTGACAATGTCGGATGACTGGAGGTAGGATTCATGAGAAACTTAAAGATAACACGAGGGTAACGCCTGTGGAAGACTTACGACCCTAAAAGTATAGCGTGAGGGTGAGACCTACGAATGACCCACAACCCTAAAAGAGATAAAGCAAAGGTAGGACCTACGGACAATCTTCGATCTTAAAAACAAGATGAGGAGAGGGTAAAGCTAAGGTAAGATCTACGGACGATCTACGACCCCGAAAACATAACGCGATGGTAAGATCTATGGACGATCTACGACCCTAAAAAGATAGCACGATGGTAAGATCTATGGGCGACCTACGACCTTAGAAGGATGACGCGACAGTAAGATCTACGGACGATCTACGACCTTAAAAAAACATAACGCGATGGTAAGATCTACGGACGATCTACGACCTTGAGAGGATGAGAGGAGAAGGTAAAGTCTATGGACGACCTACGACCCCAAAAATATAACGCAATGGTAAGATCTACGGACGATCTACGACCCTAAAAAGATGACGCGACGGTAAGATCTACGGATAATCTACGACCTTAAAAAAAGATGATGAGAGGGTAAAGTCTACGGATGACCTACGACCCTAGGAAGATAACGTGATGGTAAGATCCTCGGACGATCTACGACCCTAAAAAGACACCACTATGGTAAGATCTACAGACGATCTACGACCTTAAAAGATAACTCGACGGTAAGATCTACGGATGATCTACGACCTTAAAAAAGACGATGAGAGGGTAAAGTCTACGGACGACCTACGACTCTAGGAAGATAAAGTGAAGGTAAGATCTATGGGCGACCTACGACCTTAAGAATACGAGGAGGAGAGGGTAAAGTCTACGGATGACCTACGACCCTAAGAGAGATAAAGTGAGTATTGAGAGTTGGGGAGCATGACGTACTAACACCCTGGTTTATTTTAGTTGGTAGTGTAATAATGGATGTTAACTGGAAATTGTGAGGATGAAATTCTTTGTGAGGATGTTTTGTTGATTTGGGATTGATTTGGGATTGATCTGGCTAATGCTTCATATGCATTTAAGGTGTGACACGATGATCCATGGATATGTTATGCGTTTGAGGATGCAATGCAACATGTCGTGATGATTATTGTATGTAAAATGCCAAAAACTCATTGGGATCTGTTGTCCGTCATCTTGAGGTACCAATATGGACTGGTGCTCGAAATTTGAGAGAAAAGAGTTAGCCCCGCCGAGTTCACTGGGGAATTAAATCTTGCTGACGAGAAATGACTTGATCTGACTTCCTTCATGTGTTGGGCTTTGTGAATAACTGAAAAAAGACGTGGATCCCAACCAAACCCCCAGGTCTCTCTGTGTGGGAGAATCGGGCGCTCGGTCGATTATAAGGAGGTGACGAGGATGACATCTTGGTCAAGGTGACCGTTATGACTTGCTACCTGCACAGAAGAACGAATACTTGAACGCTACAACATTCCCTTGGGATGCCTTCATATCCATGTAATGTAGTGTTTCACATCTTAGCTCGTGATTATTATTAACTTATTGTTTTCAATGCAATGCTTAACAAAGAATTTAAATCACGATTCGCATACGAAAAATAAAGTAAAAGAACATAACAAATATTTTTTTTAATGGAAGGGCAAATTTTTATTAAATGAGCTCGGCCCGTGAATGGGCATTAATACATAAAAACAACTCCTAAATGAGGAAGTTGCGGAAAAGAAAAGAAATACAACGGGTAAAATGGCAATAAGAAAATCTCGAATTTCCATTAAAACTGATATTGCTATAGTTCTCGCATCCTGGGTCGTCCTAGTGTCGTGCTTCCAAAGGATAATATTTAGATCGATCCATCCCGCATTAGGAGGGTGTACGTGAAGAGTCTTTAGACTGCAGTCTCTCGCTTTTCTGTCCCTAATTTTTGCCTGGATCGCCCTTTCGGGTTTTCAATCCACCGGGACACCCATTTTTGCCTAAGTCGCCCTTTCGGGTTTTCGACTTAGCGGGTTATTCTCTTTTTTTTTCTTTTTTAGCCCTAACTTTTGCCTAATCCGCCCTTTCGGGTTTTCGACTTAGCGGGTCCTTTCATGTGTAGTATTTTTTAACTGAGTCTGAATTGACTGGAAGCGGAACGTCTTCCCCATCCATGTTTGTCAGGATCAGAGCACCTCCTGAGAAAGCTTTCTTCACGATGTACGGTCCCTCATAGTTGGGAGTCCACTTGCCTCTTGGATCAGTGTGGATTGGGAGAATATTTCTTAAGACCAGGTCACCTGAGTGGAACTCTTGAGGCTGAATTTTCTTGTCAAATGCCCTCTTGAGACGCTGTTGGTATAACTGACCGTGACAAATGGCTGCCAGGCGCTTTTCCTCGATGAGATTGAGTTGGTCGAGTCTCGTTTGAATCCATTCTGCTTCATCAAGTTTAGTATCCATTAGAACCCTTAAGGAAGGAATCTCCACTTCGACCGGGATTACCGCATCCATACCATAGACTAGTGAAAATGGAGTTGCCCCAGTGGAAGTACGCACCGAAGTTCGATATCCATGCATGGCAAAAGGCAACATCTCATGACAATCTTTGTATGTTCTCACCATTTTCTGGATGATCTTCTTTATGTTCTTATTAGCGACTTCGACTGCCCCATTCATCTTTGGCCGATAGGGTGATGAATTATGGTGCTCGATCTTGAACTCTTCACACATTTCCTTCATCATCTTGTTGTTGAGATTTGACCCGTTATCAGTGATGATCTTGTTAGGAGTTCCATACCGGCATATGATCTCTCTTTTGGTGAAACGAGTGACAACTTGCTTGGTCACATTCTTGTACGAAGCCGCTTCCACCCACTTGGTGAAGTAGTCAATAGCAACAAGGATAAACCTGTGTCCATTTCAAGCGCTCGGCTCAATGCGCCCAATCATATCGATGCCCCACATTGAAAAGGGCCATGGTGAAGTCATCACATTCAAAGGAGTGGGAGGAGCATGTATCCTGTCTGCGTAAACCTGGCATTTATGGCGCATTTTGGCATATACACAACAGTCACTTTCCATCGTCATCCAGAAATAACCTGCTCGTAGGATTTTCTTGGCCATGGAATGCCCACTGGCATGAGTCCCAAAAGAGCCCTCATGTATTTCTCGTATAATGGATTCTGCCTCGTGTCTATCCACGCATCTGAGTAGAACCGAATCATAGTTTCTCTTGTACAGAACGTCTCTTGACAATAAAAACTTAGATGCCAACCTTCTGAGAGTCCGCTTATCACAAATCGTAGCACCTTCGGGGTATTCTTGCTTCTCAAGATATCTTTTAATGTCGAAATACCACGGCCTTTCGTCTGATACATCTTCAGTGGTGAGACAATGAGCAGGGAAAATATGTGTTGGCTCCTTGTAACGACAGATCCTTATACTGGGTGCATGACTCGGGTAATTGACTTTGAACATCGCTGCTAAAGTGGCCAGAGCGTCTGCTAGTTGATTCGCTTCTCTAGGAATGTGCTCAAAGGTGACCTCATCAAAAGCGGGCAACAACTCAACTATGTAATCCCTATATGGAACTAAATTAGGGTGCCGTGTATCCCAATCACCCTGTACTTGATGTATCACTAAGGCAGAGTCCCCATAAACTTCAAGAATCTTGATCTTCAAATCAACGGCTGCCTCAAGGCCCATCACACAAGCTTCGTATTCAGCGACATTATTCGTGCAGTCAAAACATAATCTGGCAGTGAAAGGTATGTGAGTATCGCGTGGAGAGGTCAGAACTGCCCCAATACCATGACCCATAGCATTTGACGCACCATCGAACGTGAGAGTCCATCGCTCCCCTGGTTCAGGTCCTTCATTGTCATCAAGTTTCATAATATCCTTGTCTGGAAAGTCGAACTTCATGGGCTGAGATTCTTCCAATGGTTGGTGAGCGAGATGATCAGCAAGAATGCTGCCTTTGATGGCCTTTTGTGTGACGTACTGGATGTCATACTCAGACAAAAGCATTTGCCACCGAGCCAATCTGCATGTAAGTGCTGGTTTCTCGAAGATGTACTTTATCGGATCCATCTTAGATATCAGAAGCGTAGAATGTGTCAACATATACTGCCTCAAGCGTCAGGCTGCCCACATAAGAGCACAACAAGTCTTCTCAAGTAAGGAATACCTCGATTCACAATCAGTAAACTTCTTGCTTAAATAGTAAATGGCATGTTCTTTTCGTCCAGTATCATCATGTTGTCTGAGCACACAACCCATAGATCCTTCAAGCACAGTCAAATACATAATGAGAGGTCTCCTGGGAACTGGTGGTATGAGTATTGGTGGTTCTTGAAGATACTGCTTAATCTTCTCGAAAGCTTCTTGAGAACTCTCATCCCAACAGGCATCCTGATTCTTGTGTAACAATTTAAAGATGGGTTCACAGGTAGCAGTAAGATGGGAAATGAACCGGGCTATGCAATTCAACCTTCCAAGGAAACCTCATACTTCCTTCTCATTTTTCGGTGTCGACATATCTTGTATTGCTTTTACTTTGTCTGGATCTACTTCAATTCCTCGTTGACTCACGATAAAACTAAGTAACTTGCCCGATCGAACCCCAAAGGTGCATTTGTTGGGATTAAGCCTTAACCTAAACTTTCGCAAACGATCAAACAACTTCTTCAAATGAACCAAATGTTCTTCCTCCGTCTGTGACTTCACAATCATGTCGTCCACATACACCTCGACTTCTCTATGAATCATGTCGTGAAAGAGAGTCATTATAGCTCGCTGATATGTCGCACCAGCGTTTTTAAGACCAAAAGGCATGACTATATAGCAAAAGGTACCCCAAGGAGTTGTGAAAGTTGTTTTATCCATGTCTTCCGGAGCCATCTTTATCTGATTGTAGCCAGAGAAACCATCCATAAAGGAAAACACCGAAGACTGAGCAGTGTTATCAACCAATACATCAATATGAGGCAACGAGAAATCATCCTTCGGGCTTTCTCTATTCAAGTCTCGGTAGTCAACATACATACGTACCTTAACATCCTTCTTAGGTATGGGCACAATGTTAGCAATCCAAGGCGGGTAATTTATCACAGATAGGAAACCTGCTTCGAGTTGTTTCTGAACCTCTTCTTTGATCTTCAAGGCCATGTCGGGTCTGGTCCTTCTTTGTTTTTTTCTTTACAGGAGGACATTCTGGCTTGAGTGGCAATCTATGCATTACTATATCAGTGTCTAAGCAGGACATGTCTTCATACAACCAGGCGAAGATGTCAGCATACTCTCGAAGTAACTCAATCAACCCCTTCTTTTCTTCACTTTGCAAGGCGGCCTCTATATTGACTTCTCTCTTTACCTCTTCAGTACCGAGATTGATGACTTCTATTTCTTCTTGATACGGCTGGATAACCTTCTCTTCCTGTCTCAAGAGTCTGGCTAGTTCTTCAGGGACTTCACAATCTTCCTCATTATCTTCGTTAGCATGATCAACTGAATTCTCAAGGATATAAGGAGCCATAGCATTATCATTTCCAACGGAGTCCGAGACGGATATGCACGATCAATGATTTTATGTTTTATTTTTAGAAAGTGAAAAAGAATATTTAGAATATGAAAAGAAAAGTATTACCATTTTTATTTTGAAAAAGTAAAAGTAAAAGAAAAGACAGAGAACAAAATTGTATGCGAAAGTGAGATTTTTCATTCAATGTTAAACGAAGATTGAAACATAAGGGGCCTCTTCTACAAGTTGTCAGTATGCCTTGGGTAGGACATATAACTTAAAATGGAAACAAAAAATTACACATCAAGGAAAACAACTTCAGGGATGTCCAGGGCATTCCAATTGTTGAGCTCCTAGTCTGGCGCAACTTGATAGATAAATCTTGAAATATCTTCATCGTCACCTTCAGCATCTGTAGAGAGTACTTGTCCTTCTTTGCTTACACCAGCACTGACGAACACTTCAGAAATTGGGGGAACCTGCTGTCCTTTGAGAGGAACCCAACCAGCTTGCACGGAGGATGATGGCTGATACCCAAGACCAAAACGACCTTTCTTCTCTGGAACTTCAATCAATTTTCCCCAACTGTCATGGGGAGGTCTAGCTTCTATGAGGGCTTTGGAATCCTTTAAAGAGGCCAGGGGTATCTCAGACTTCTTACATTCCATGACGGGGAACTTGTCAACAGTAACAATCTCCAGAGCTTGAAAGGGCAACTCTTGTACCTCGCCTTCCACTTCCACATAACGGTAGGTAGTCAAATTATTAATCACTATGTCTTCTTCCCCGTAAACGACGACAACTTGGTCATTCACAATGAACTTCAGGCGTTGATGAAGAGTAGATGTCACAGCTCCTGCTACATGAATCCATGGACGACCCAAAAGGCAAGTATAGGATGGACGAATGTCCATAACATAGAATGACAAATAGAAAGTGTGGGGACCAATCATGACAGGCAAATCAACTTCTCCATCCACTGATCTTCTCGAACCATCAAATGCTCGAACATTTAGAGTGGAGGGCCTCATCATTACTCCGTCCATATTCAGCTTAAACAAGGTAACCTTAGGCATCACATTGAGTGAAGAACCTGTATCCACCAAAACTCGAGATAAAATAGTGTCCAAACACTTCATAGAAACATGCAGCGCTTTATTGTGGGCTCTGCCTTCAATTGGGAGTTCATCATCACAGAAACCCAAACAATTTCCCACGGCAATATTAGTGACTATTCCTTCAAACTGGGCCACAGAGATGTCTTGGGTAACATGAGCAGAACATAAGGTCTTCAATAAGGCGTTGCGGTGGGCCTCTAAACACAAAAGGAGAGACAAGATGGAAATCTTGGATGGTGTCTGGTTGAGCTGGTCCACTACTTTGTAATCACTCCGCTTGAGAATTCTCAAAAGCTGCTCCGCCTCTTGTCCTACAGAAGGTTCGGGTTGATTATCCATCACTTGCTTTCCCCTGGCCTTAGCTAGAGCTTCACTATTAGTTTCCTTAGGAGGTGGTGGTGGAGGAGAAAAGATCCGACCACTGTGAGTCATGTTACTGGTTCCCGCAATGTTGGTAACATTCTTGTCACCTACCGGAGGGCACTCGTACCTCTTTCCATGAATATAGACTACATTATACTCCCATGGAACTGCCTTCGAGTCGTTGCTTGTATGAGGAATAGAAGCTTGAATCATTGTGGGGGTGATAGGAACCTGAATTGTTAACGGAATACTAGGGGTGGCTGAAAAGCTTCTCGGATAGTAGGGGATTTCCAGGACACCAATCTCTTCTTCTTGGAATACTTTCTCTATCTATAAGACACCTTCATCGATCAACTGTTGGATGGTCGTCTTCAACTCAACACACTCTTCTGGTTTGGAAGAACATGTTAAGCAGAATTCATGGAGTTCTTGTAGCACTTCATGCTTCAACAAATGTTCTCTGACAGTTTCCAAATATATCTTAATTTCATCAACCTTTGATACCAAAACCCATTCATTAACTTCTTCAATAGCATTGACTGTTCCCCCTTGATGAGGATGCATGGGATTATTTTGAATATTTGGACCAACAGGGTTGAAATTGATGGCTTTTGCATCAATGAGATCTTGAACTTTGCATTTGAATGCTATACAATTTTCAATTGTATGGCCTGGGGCCCCAGAATGGAATTTGCAATGAGCATTAATATCATATCCCCTGGGGAGAGGATTTGGCGGTGGATCGAGTTCGTGCAATTGAACCATTTGACTAGCAAGTAACTGTGGGAGAAGCTGAGCGTAGGACATGGGAATAAGATCAAATCTTCTTTCAGGGGCTCTCTGTCTTTGAGGGGCTCTCGGGCCTTGTGGTTGTTGATTCGGTTGTTGATAAGTTGTAGGAGGTGCAAATTGTTGTTGGGGAACATAATATGGTTGCGGAGCGAAAGGCCGTTGTTGGGACATCCAGGGTGCTGGAGTTGTAGCAGCATATACTTGAGGAAAAAATTAGTTGGGAATAGCAGCATGTGTAGGAAAATAAGGGAATCGGACTTGAGGAAATGTGGGAGCTCTTCCTTGGTTGACGGTGATGGCATTGGTCTCGCCCTCTTTCTTTTTAGCAAAACCATAAAATGGTTTTATACTCATGCTTGCATTATTGTTAACATTGTTAGGAACACCTTGAATTGTTCCAGCCTTAATGCACGTCTCAACATGTTCACCAATAATACCATATCCGAGAAAGAAGTGGAAGTGCTACTAAGCATATGCTGGAGATAAGGGCCTCGCAGAGTACCCATAAACAGATCAATCAATTCACGATCCAAGAGAGGAGGTTGGACCCTTGCAGCCAGTTCACGCCACCTCTGAGCGTATTCTTTGAAAGACTCTTCCGACTTTTGTACCATCCCCTGGAGATGAGTACGGCTAGGAGCCATGGAAGTATTGTAATGGTAATGTTTCAAAAAAGCATCAGCAAGCTCTCCCCAAGTACTGACATGAGATCTTTCCAATTGCATATACCAATCCAACGATGCCCCGGTCAAACTGTCTTGAAAGAAATGTATGAGTAAAGGTTCGTTTTCAGCATAGGCCGCCATTTTGCAACAATAGGAACGGAGATGAGTCTCTGGGCAAGAAGTGCCTTTGTATTTGTCAAACTCTGGGACTTTAAACTTGGGAGGAATAACTACCACAAGCACGAGGCACATTGCAGCAGTATTGAATCCGGAAGCCTTGATGCCCTCCATGGCTCTAAGTCGCTCTTCGAGAGCATGATACATTTTCACAATTTCGGCAACCCCGGCAGCAAGGTTCACTTGGGGTTCATCGAGATCAATAACATTATGATGATCGTCGACATCATTCCTAGGAGCACCGGTAGGAGTCTCAACATTTGCATTGTCATTTCTCCCATTAGTAGAAGTGGAAGGAGCAGCAGTAGTAAGCTTGGCAACACTCTGATGTAGTTCTTCTTGACCCTTGATCACGGCATGAAGGGTTTCCATAAGTTGATCCATGCGAGTACCCATGGTGTCCATATCCCGACGGAGTGCATTATGATTCTCTTCAAAAAGATCCATTAGCCTTTGCTGGTTGCCTCTGGTACGGTAAGGATGTGGATGAGTCATCTTTGCTGTTTATTGGATTCTGAGAAAGGGGACCCCAATGAGTTTTTGTTGTGAAAAATGAATGCATGGTAATATGGATGAATGCTTTATCTTTAATTCTGAGGAGACCCAAAGACACATCTATCTTTTAAAATTTCCTTTTTTTTTTGAAAAGCTATATCAATGAGACTTGTCTTTGGGTTTCCCTAGATATGAGATATATATACATGATGTGATGTCATGGTATGTTATGGCATGAAGTCTTAGCTCCACATATTATGAATAACCATTGCATGGTCCGTTGCACAGGCTGAAAGTAACAGGATCAAAAGTTTGACGTCACAGGCATGGAGTCAAAGTAACCACCCACGAGGTATGTACTGGGGGTTTATCACCTGCCGAACAAGGTTCTAAAGAGTTCTCGAAGTCTACGTCCTTCCTTTGGATATTACCGACGTCCCAATTACTTGGTAATCAGTAATATTCGCAGGAAAAACTCGTCCGAGTGCAATATCGCGTGACAACTACTTCCAAATTACTCCGTTATAGTCTCTGCACTGTGCCTAAAAGGCCAGGATGGGTTAATGGTTCTACGGCCCTCAGCTTCTCGAGCTCCCAGGTCGAAAGCAACAACGTATTCCCGATTACTCGGTAAACATCACTACTTTCAAGGGGACCTCCACTGAGTGGGGGATTTTCATGCCTCCTTCTTCGGGATTACTCCCTCAAAGTTAACATGACTATACCTCCCGTCATAATCCTATGTGTTGTACCCCAAAATTTTCCCTCCCATATTTCTCAAGACATGTCAAGAATAATCTCCAAGTGGCTCAAATTGCTCAAGAGTTGGACAGTCAAATCATCTCCTAAGGCAGTCAATCTCAAATTAGGGTTTTGTGTTGCATCAAGGTCCTTGCATCCAAATGACCTCAAGTTCTCCCCAATGTCCTAAAATGTTCATAAGACCATCCATGTAAAATTTCAAGCCTTGCAGAGGAAGTTTGGTCAGTCAATTGCTCAAAAGGTCCAAAAGTCGACTATGCTAGGGCAAAAGTCAACTGTGTCCCAAATACAGTCAAACTTCAAGATATTTTGTCAACATTCTCATTTTGAAGGATAATTCATCATTTGATCAAGGGTTTATCATGATTCATCAAGGATTGCTCAAGTTTCATCAAGATTCAAAAGTTGCTAAATTAGGGTTTTGTAAGAAAAGTCAACTCAACTTTGACCAAGCATAACTTTCTCATACTTTATTAGAAATGAACCATCCAAAGCTCATTTTGAAGAGAATGCAATTTCCTACAATCCATCTTCACACCCCAAGATCAATAAATGCACTCACAAAAAGTTACAAATTTGGACATTATAGGTCATTTTTGAAAGTCAACAAAAACACCTTTTTTGACAAAGCTTATAACTTGAGCATGGAATATCAAAATGAGATGATACCAAAAGGGTTGGTTATAGGACATCTCAAGGTTTATAAAAAGTCCAATAACACTTCCAAAAGTTCAAAATTGAAGAAGTTATGCATTGTTGAAGTTGGGCATTTTTCCAAAATTGCCAAAAGTCAACTATCCCCAAAACTTCAAATTTTGTCAAATGGGCCCACTTTTTTCCACTTGATTTGATCTTGTCACACCACACACGTATCCTATCTTCAGTTTCATGACCAATTATTAATTTTTCTATTTTATTTTATTTTTATTGATTTAATTCATTTTTAATCAATTTAAATCAAAATAAAATCTCAATATTAATAACTTGTGATCTTTTTTATTGATACAGCTTTCAATTAACATCATGAACACAATCAAATTCTTGCCAAGCCATATCATGCACAAAATCTTGGATTTGGAAAGAAATTGGAAGCCTTTAATGGAGGAATCATATCAAATCTTGAATCATCAATACACAAGGATTCCAAGCCCAAGATTTAACCTAATACAATCCTTGTTACATATACAACATAGAGCACACAAGAACACGACCTGAAAGCTTCCCAAATCACAAAACCAAACTTGAAAAAAAAGCTTGAAAAGCTTGAATCTGAAATGGATATTGGAGGCCAATTCAATCCAAAATCTCAACGTGGTTCAATTGCCAGGAGTCCACTGAAGCTATTGGAATCAAAACCAAGCCTTGAAACATCAACAAACTCACTGTAAGTCATCCTGAACATAGCCCTGTACACGAAATTACAACCTCTTATTCTTGCATCCTTTTGTCAAAATCTTTGCATAATCGTGTTAATCGGCCTATTTAGAACGTTTCTGCAATATTTGATTTCATTTTTGTAGCCTGTAACCCTGTACCCGAAGCTAGGGTTTTTGTTCTTGTTTTTTAGGCGTTTTGATTTCAGGAAAAATTAGAACAAACCATGGACATGGATGAGTTTAGGAGGAAGAAACGAGCATAATGATGGTTTTGGTTTGCATTTTTGTGGCCTAGAGCTCGTTCTAGGACGAAGCCACGGATCTTGCTGCGGATAAAAATCCGCAGGTAAGAAAACCAGAGTTTCAACGAAGAAGATGACCATGTGTCTTCTTCCCATTGGCCCGTTCAAATAGTGCGCCATATTTTTTTATTTTTCCAGCATGTTACTTGTTTTTCACATATAATGATCAGTGCTTATTTCATTAACAATAAAACATCATAGCTCAGTTGGTGGAGGCGTTGGCGGAAAGTCCTATGGGACCTGGGTTCGAATCACAGGTCCCCCAATATATTTGTTTCATTTTTATTCAGATAATTGCATGTGGTTCCCAAGGCGTAGCACACCATACTCCTCAAAGATCCAGGCGCCAGATGGCCTTCAAGCCAAATCCAAGGGCCAAGATTGGACATCCATCCTACACTATAGTCAACGTGCCATGGAGAATTGGAAAAGTCAGCCCAGGCTTACTGCAATTGGGCCAAAGAATTGCAAGTCAAACCTCCAGATTGGGGCCCAAACCCTCATTGGTTTATTTCTTTTCTTTTCTATATTTCTTTTATTTAATTGTTTTGTTAATTATTTTGATTATTTAACTATCCAATTAACATTTTTCATAATAAAAATAAAAAACACAAAAAATATTATTTTTTTTATTTATTAAAATTAAATTTGACTTTATTTTTGTAAATAAATATAATTTAATCAATTTAGCATTTAATTAGGTTTAACTTTTAACATCTTTTGCAATAATTAAAATCAATTTAGAATATTAGGTTTTTATTAACATTAATCCATTTTATTTTATTTCCTTAAATATTCAAAAACCTAAAAATATTTTTATTAATTAATTAATTAATTTTGACCTAATTTAGTTTCCATTTAATTCAAAAAATAACAAAAAAACATGCTTTCTTTTCAAAAAGGGTCAAAACCCTAAAAACTCGCCCGATTAAATTTCTCGCACGCGTATCGTTTTATCCAATATTGTAATTGCTTCCGGTATGTAATAGCTTTTAATTAGGACTTTAATTATTTATCGTTTTATTTAACTTTTCCGCAATTTAAATTAAATGGTTTGTTTTTGGCGATGTAAATACCCGACGCCTTGTAATAGTTTAGATTTAATTTCCGCAAATTTAATTTCCACAACTATAAACTGTTAGATGTTTGATAATAGGGAATGCATGACAAGATCCAATGTATGAACTTAAAATCAACATAGCTCACCCATGACATGTACAAAGATAATATAACCGAACTAACACACTCGCACATGCGCACTCTTAGGGTACACCTCACTTGGTTGCCTTCGAACGTGGTCATTGAGTATAGGAAGTTTTAGAGGTCGCCCTCTTGTCCAAAGATCATAGTCGCCTCGAAACGGTTGCCTCGGAAAAATGATCTAAGACATTAGGATTACCGCTAAGGCATCCTAACATTGCTTTAGTGACCACATGTCCCTTAATCGAATTGACCCTTAAAACTCCAACGACGATGCTACCTACTCATCAATAGTGGGCTAGCATTGCCTAAAGGACATTAGCACAAATTGATTCCTTTTTCGAGTAGGTAGATGGTTCTTAATTACTTGCTCCTTTCAAAATAAAATAAAACCTTTCGCACTTACACCTTTCAAACAAAAACTTCTTTCAAACCCACAAACACAAAGAAAAAGAAATTTTTTTAAAACACTTTGAGCAAGTACCTAAGAGCCCGTGGATAACCACTGATAGAAAGGGTGCTAACACCTTCCCTTTCTATAATCTACCCCCCAAACCCGAGAAACATCTCGAAAAAGGAATTTTTCTGTGTTTTTTTTCCTTTCCTTGTTGGATAAAATAAAAGACGGTGGCGACTCTTGCTTACCGCGACATTTTGCGAAAACAAATGCAAAACGCGAACCAGCATTCCAAAAACAGTCAGCTCTTTCCCACCGATCACAGAACTGGCGACTCTGCTGGGGACATATAAGTGGGGTGTACCTTAGGATTAGATCATTGTGTTTTCAATTGTATGCTTTGTATGATTTATATTTGTGGGCTTGTATCGGAGTTCTATAGATCCTAACCCGGATCTGGGGGTACCCTTTAGGTAAGTAGCAATAAACTGTGAGGGAACTTTCCGGCGTAGACCGACACGGTTGAAGTAGTAGCTACGTTGGTGTGGCACTTTAGTCTGTACCGATATCCCTTGTGTTGGAACGAGGAGAATATGGGTCTTCTAAGGGGTCATTAAGCACCAACTGACCTTAGAACCTTAAATTGACCAACTTGGCCATAGAACAGTAGCAGTATGCTACACTCATTGAGACTAAACTCTCGCGATGATTCCGGCCGCAAGAAAAGGTTGCTAAACTGGAATTATAACCGATTAAGGGTAGTCAGTGATATTGAGATCCTCTAGAACCCGGTTACTATTTTTAGGACAGGTTTAAACCAACTGAACTGAAAGAGGGTAGTGCATAAGCTCCTTGCCAGCCTGATATCTAAGGGCTCTTTTGTGTGACTTGTGTGCCTTTACCATGTTTGCTATTTGTGGGTACTTGTGGTGTGCCTACTATCATGACATCATGACATCATAACATTGCATACATCTTGCATTGGACTAACCTATTTCAAAGATAGGAGGGATTCATCTTTGTTCTGTTTTGTAGGTCATCATGATGCCCATGCGTAAGAATACCATCTAGATCAACTTTGTCCAAGTCCCTACCTTGCTTAAAGAGTTGGTTGCCAAGATGCCTGACACTACTTCCTTCATCAGGAGGCATGGTTCTCTTCTCAGTTTGGTCACCTCCAAATTGGACGAGCAGATGATGAGTGTTTTAGTCTAGTTCTATGATCCGATGTACCATTGTTTTACTTTTCAAGACTATCAGCTGGTTCCCACCCTGGAAGAGTTCTTTGAGCTGCTCGGTATCTCTATTCTGGAGCAGACCCCGTTTACTGGTTATGAGAAGACCCTTAGGCCCGAAGAGATTGTTGCAGCCCTTCATTTGACCAAAGAGGAGGTAATGGCTAATTGGGAGACTAGAAGTGGAGCAAAGGGCTTTCTGACTAAGTTTTTGGTTGGTAAGGCTAACTATTTCTGGGATGGTCTAGACTTCAAGGCCTTCGAGGATATTCTGGCTCTTCTGATTTATGGCTTGGTATTGTTTCTGAATCCTGACACTTTTGTTGATGTGAATGCGATAAAGATCTTCATCTCTCAGAATCCTGTACCCACTCTCTTGGGTGACATTCTTCATCAGCTTTATGCTCGTACTGCCCGAAAGCGGGGAACCTTAATATGCTGTGCTCCATTATTGTCGAGGTGGTTTATTTCGCACCTTCCCAAGTCAGTGCTGAAGAATAAAGAAGGCATGGGTTGGGCTTACAGGGTGATGTCTCTCTCGCATAATGACATCATTTGGAATCTCAAGGGTATGGACGAGGTGACTATCATTGATCGTTCTGGGGAGTATCCTAATGTCCCACTGATAGGAACCCGTGGAGGAATTTATTACAACCCATGCTTAGCTCTCCGTCAGTTTGGAAGAGCCAGAAGAGAAGGACCTCACGAGCTGCTAATGCCTAATATCATCTTTGATTTTCAAGGGGATAGCGACGAGCAACGTCGTAGATTCATAAGGGCTTGGGATAGAGTTCACCAATCTGATCCACATGAACTGGGCCCAAAGACTTCACTTCCGATAGAGCCATATCTCAGATGGGTCCGTATCCGTGCCCAGAAGTTAGGCATGCCATATGAAGTTGTTCGGCCTGTCACTCTTGAAGTTGCTAATGAAGAAGGGTTTCTTCCAACCATCCTCCATCCTTATATGCCCGCTGATATTGGGGCACTGAAAAGGTCTTGGATGCAACTGAGGGAAGAACGGGATTCTTATCGGGAGAAGTTTAATGAGCAGGAGCAGAAGATCCAGAAGCTGACTAGGCAGTTGGAGAATGAGCGAATTCTCAACGACTATGTCCGCACTGAGAAAAAGAGACCATGGGAGCATTGATGGGCTTTTGTTTATTACCATTTCAGTCTTATTTACTTTTCAGTATTTTCTTTCATGTAACGCCCTGAGGGCATCAGTTGAACAGTTTGAATTCCAAAATTTATCTAATAAAGTGTGTTTCCTTTTTTTGTTTACAAATTTGAATCTCCCAATTATCTTTGAAATCATAATCATACGCATTTCATCCCATGCACTTCATAAACAGGTACCCTTTACAGGTCTCTTATCTTCTTCACTGTTTATTTCAGCACTCACTCACTCATCATGTCTACTGAACCTTCAATTGAGCAAGCTAACAAGGCCCTCCAGGCCCAGAATGCCCAATTTCAAGAGTTGTTCATGAATCTAGCTAAGGGTCAGCAGGACCTGAAGACCCTGTTTCTGAAAGAGAAGAAGAAAAAGAAGAAGAAGAAGACCATCCTGTTTAACACGGGGCACAGGTTTGGAAACAGGCTACAGAATGAAGTTGGTCTAACCACCTCATCTGGAGGGAAAGATAGTCCACAAGAAAGGAGGGCTCCTAGCCCTGTGGTCTCCGACAACGAGACAGACTACAATGAAGAATAGTATCCTCCGGCTAAGGATAAATACAAGCAACTGGAGGACCGGTTGAGCGTTATGGAAATTCAGAAGGTGCCTGGTCTGGACTTCGGAGATCTAGGTATATCATCTGGGGTGGTGATTCCCCATAAGTTCAAGGCACCAGCCTTTGCTAAGTATGACAGAGTTTCTTGTCCGAAGTTGCTCCTCCGGTCATATGTGAGGAAGATTCAGCCTTACACTACTGATAAGAACCTATGGATCCACTTATTCCAAGATAGTCTCTCAGGGACTCAGCTTGAGTGGTTCTATCAGTTGGACGGAGCCAGTATCCACAGTTGGGAAGATTTGGCTACTGCATTCTACAGGCAGTATCAGTACAACTCCGACCTCGCTCCCACGCGTACCCAACTCCAGGGTATGTCAATGGGAATGGGTGAAGGATTCAAAGATTATGCTCAGAAGTGGAGGGACCTCGCCGGTAGAGTACAACCACCCTTGGCTGATCGGGAGCTCGTTGACATGTTTCTGGGGACCCTGTCTGGTCCATTTTTCAACCATTTAATTGGAAGCTCTTCGTCTGGGTTTACAGAGCTTATTTTGACCGGTGAAAGGATTGAAGCTGGTATTAAGGCTGGGAAGATACAGAAGGGTGCCTCATCAAGCACCGAGAAGAAGCCGTTTAAGAAAGAGTCCAGTGTTGTCTACAGTTCGAGAAGACAGAATAGACCTGAACACCGCCAAGATGTCAATGCAGTTGTTATTTCAAAACCTGTTGGTGCTCCTCAGCACAATAATCAACAAAAGGACGAGAGGCCTCGAAGGCAATTCACCCATCTCAGCATGACCCTATCTCAGATTCTGCCACAGTTGCTGAAGACTAATCTGGTGGTTCTAAAGGAAGCCCCAAAGAATCCAAATACCATATCACCGAGGTATAACCCTAATGCCTGCTGTGCTTTTCACTCTGATAGCCCGGGGCATAATACGGATGATTGTTGGGTTTTGAAGAACAAGGTACAAGACTTAATTGATGCAAAGGAGATTAAGTTTGAGGCGCCTGAGAGGCCTAATGTTGTGACTGCTCCTATGCCCAAGCATGGAGTAAATGCTATAAAAGAAGATTTGTTCGTGGTTTCTGTGAATGATATTGTTACCCCTCTGTTGACTGTAAAGAAGAACCTTTTGCTAGCCGGTTTATTTCTAGGCTGTGACAAAGGTTCTCGTATGTGTTCTGCTCTACCTAATGGTTGTCCAGTTTTGAAATCAGGTGTCCAACGCCTGATGGATAGTAAAGAAATTCTGTTCGAGAAGACTGTTATTCCCGTAATTCATTCTGAAGAAGTTGCCATCATTACCATTTTCGACAATTCTTCCAAGGCTCCCTCGAGGAAGCCTGTTAGAATTACATCTATTCCGAGAATCGCACCTGTGATCATCACTGTTCCGGGGCCCCATCCCCTATACCTCTGATAAAGCTGTCCCTTGGCACTATGGGGATGATGTTTATTTTCACGGAGTTAAGCAAGAGTTGGATGCTGATACTGACATCAGCAACATTATCGGACCTGCTAAAGTTACCTGCAGTGGAAGACTTTTCTCACCTGATATTGCTCCACCAACTGCCCGAAGACCTGCTGTTATTACACCTGCCAGTGTACCTGCTACTATTCCTGATCAAGTTCCTATTCTTACCCCTGTCGCTGAGTCATCTGACGCTCGGGGCAAAGGGATCACCACTGATGTGCCTGCCCAGACGGAGGCACCGAAGACAATTAATGTTGAAGCTTCTAAGCAAGAGATGGAAGAGATCCTGAAGATCATTAAAAAGAGTGACTACAATGTAGTTGAGGAACTAGGGCAAACCCCATCCAAGATTTCTATGTTATCACTGTTGTTATGCTCAGAGGCCCATGCCAAGGCTCTGATTACATTTCTGAAGACTGCCCATGTACCACAAGAGACGTCAGCTGATTAGTTTACAGATTGCATGGCCAATTTGACTGCTGATAATGGGTTGGGTTTCTCTGACGCTGACTTGACTGCTAAAGGGAAGAATCACAATGATGCCCTGCATGTCTCCATTGAATGAGGGGCACTACTCTTGCTCATGTGTTGGTGGATACTGGTTCCTCATTGAACATCTTGCCTAAAAAAGCTCTAGACCGGTTGGATTGTGAAGGGTTGGAGCTGAAACCAAGTAACATTGTTGTCAGGGCCTTTGATGGGTCTAAGAGGATGGTGCACGGTGAAGTTGAGATCTCTATTAAGGTCGGTTCTCAGGTCTTCAATTCTACATTCTATGTGATGGACATTCGGCCATCTTATTCTTGTTTGTTGGGCCGTCCATGGATCCATAAAGCTGGGGCCGTAACCTCAACGCTCCACCAGAAGCTGAAGTACCCAATCAAAGGGAAGATTGTGACAGTACAATGAGAGGAAGAGTACATGGTCAGCCACCTCAACTCTTTCCGATACGTAGAGATGGATGGGGAGTTCATTAAGACCCCATTTCAGCACTTTGAAGAGGTTCCCCATACACTGGCATCAGCTGAGACTGTGGTTGAAGATTCTCCTATGAAAATGGCTTCCTTAAAGGATGCTCGGGCTGTTGTTGAGAAAGGTGGGTGTGCAAATTAGGGCCGACTTCCTGATTTTACACAGAAGACTAACAAGTTTGGTTTGGGTTTCACTGCAGAAGCTCAAAGGGTTGTTCGGAATGCACGAATCGGAAGACCTCCCGTGTTCATCAGCAACTCGAGAGTGAATGCCATTGAAGATGATGTGGAAGAGTTTGAATTCGACAGCTGGATCTATCCTACGATCGACGGTGGACCGAGCAACTGAACAGCAAAGGACTTCATCCCTATTAATTTTGTTACCCAGTAATGAAACTTTTGTTTTGAATTTGTGATAGACAATGTTTTAAACTTTATGGCCCAGTGTCTTACCCGGGGCACTGTGGCTTCATTTGTGAGGGCTTTTGTGTGTCATTTTCATATATCATTAATAAAAGCATTGGACGTTCTTGCATTTCAAATCTTGCGCTCCTTGTTTTTCTTTATTATATATTACAAAATAGCTATTTTACACACACTCACATATACAGGTCCACATCCACTCTGGATCTCACTGGTAACGACTCTGCTACTGCCGGTTATGACTTTGAAAATCCGATCAACTTAGCTGAAGACGAAGGTAAAGATGATTGTGAAGTGCCTGGTGAACTTGCAAGACTGTTACTCCAGGAAGAGAGGGCCATTCAGCCACATGAAAAGCCGGTGGAATCAGTGAATCTGGGTACTGAGACAGACAAGAAGGAGGTCAAGGTTGGTGCAAATCTGGAGCTTGGTGTGAAGCAACATTTGATTCAGATGTTGCGTGACTATGTTGAAATCTTTGCCTGGTCTTATGAAGATATGCCTGGTTTGGATACTGACATTGTGGTTCATCGCCTGCCTACCAAGGAAGATTGTCCTCCAATAAAACAGAAGGTCCGCCGAATGCGCCCAGAGATGTCTGAGAAAATCAATGATGAAGTTATGAAACAGTTTGACGCCGGTTTTCTAGCAGTTACTTCTTACCCTCAGTGGGTGGCCAACGTGGTTCCTGTGCCAAAGAAGGATGGTAAGGTCTGAATGTGTGTTGATTACAGGGATTTGAACAGGGCAAGCCCCAAGGATGACTTCCCTCTACCTCATATCGACGTTCTGGTTGACAATACTGCTCAGCACAAGGTATTCTCCTTTATGGATGGTTTCTCCAGTTATAATCAGATCAAGATGGCTCCCGAAGACATGGAGAAGACCACTTTTGTTACTCAGTGGGGTACCTTTTGCTACAAGGTCATGCCTTTTGGGTTAAAGAATGTTGCGGCAACGTACCAGTGTGCCATGGTTGCTTTGTTTCATGACATGATCCATCTTGAGATTGAAGTGTACGTCGACGATATGATTGCAAGGTCCCAGACTGAGGAGGAACACCTTGACCATCTGCAGAAGCTGTTTGATAGGCTGAAGTTGTAAAAGCTAAGGTTAAACCTGAACAAGTGCACCTTCGGGGTGAGGTCTGGTAAGCTACTGGGGTTCGTTGTAAGCGACAAAGGTATTCAAGTGGATCCTGTAAAAGTGAAGGCCATACAAGATATGTCAGCTCCCTGAACTGAGAAAGAGGTCAGAGGCTTTCTGGGACGACTGAATTACATTGCCCGATTCATCTCGCACCTAACTGCTACTTGTGAGCCAATCTTTAAGCTGCTGAAGAAAGATCAAGTAGTACGTTAGAAAGATGAATGCCAGGCCGCTTTCAAAAGGATCAAAGAGTATCTCCAAGAGCCACCCATCCTGATGCCACCAGTTGAAGGGGGTCCTTTGATCTTATACTTGGCAGTGCTCGATAACTCAATGGGGTGTGTGCTGGGTCATCATGACAAGTCTGGCCGAAAAGAGCATGCTATTTATTACCTTAGCAAAAAGTTTACCGACTGTGAGACCCGATACTCACTGCTCGAGAAAACTTGTTGTGTTTTGGCATGGGCTGCTCGCCAGCTAAGACAGTATATGTTGACTCACACTACTTTGTTGATATCAAAGATGGATCCAATCAAGTATATCTTCGAAAAGCCTGCCTTGTCCGGAAGAATAGCAAGATGGCAGATGATCTTGACTGAGTATGACATCCAATACACGACTCAAAAGGCAATCAAGGGAAGTGTGATGGCATACCATTTGGCACATCAGGCAGTGGATGATTACCAGTCTATGAACTTTGAATTTCCGGACGAGAATATCATGTTGGTAACTGATGGTGAGACACCTGGACCGGATGAAGGACCTGAGGAAGGATCCCGATGGTCTATGTACTTCGATGGAGCTTCAAACGCTTTGGGTAATGGCATTGGCTTCGTGATCATATCTCCTAGAGGCTCTCATACTCCGTTTACCGCCCGACTATGTTTCAACTGCACCAATAATATGGTGGAGTATGAAGCGTGTATCATGGGTCTTCGAGCAGCAATTGACCTAAGGATTAAGTTTCTAAGTGTCTTCGGAGATTCCGCTCTCGTGATCAGTCAGATCAAAGGTGAGTGGGATACGAAACACCCGAATCTTATTCCTTACAAGGAATTTGTATTGACATTGCTTCCCCATTTTGAGGAGATAACCTTTGAACACTTCCCTAGAGAGGAGAATCAGTTGGCCGACGTGCTGGCTATGATGTCTTCTATGTTCAAAGTCAATTGGGACAACGAGGCTCCCCGGATTATCATTGAAAGATTGGACGACCCTGCACATTGCTGTGATCTTGAGACTGAAGAGGTAACAGAAAAACCCTGGTTTCATGAGGTGAAGAGATATCTTGAAGCACGGGAATACCCTGAGGGTGCATCTGTTAATGACAAGAAATTTTTGAGAAGGTTCGCATCGAAGTTCTTCATCAATAATGACATTCTTTACAAGCGTAACCATGATTCGACCTTACTGCGTTGTGTGGATAAGAATGAAGCAGAAAGGATCATGACAGAGTTACATGAAGGTACTTTCGGAACTCATTTCAGTGGACATACCATGGCAAAGAAAATCCTTCGGGCAGGATACTATTGGTCCACGATGGAAGCCGACTGTTATCAGCATTCTCGGACATGTCACAAGTGCCAGGTCTATGCTGATAAGGTGCACATACCTCCAGTACCTCTGAACGTCTTGACGGCACCTTGGCCTTTTGCAATGTGGGGCATTGATATGATCGGCGAGATCATACCTACGGCATCCAACGGGCATCGTTTCATCCTGGTAGAAATTGATTACTTTACGAAGTGGGTTGAAGCAGCTTCCTTCGCTACTGTAACCAAGAACGTCGTGGCATGGTTTATTCGGCATAATCTGATCTGTCGATACGGTGTACCTGAGAGGATCATTACGGACAATGGTACCAATCTCAACAACAAAATGATCACTGAGCTCTGCCAGCACTTCAAGATGCAGCATCACAACTCTTCTCCTTACTGACCGAAGATGAATGGGGTTGTAGAAGCGGCTAATAAGAACATTAAGAAGATTGTGCAGAAGATGATAGTGACATACAAATATTGGCACGAGATGTTACCATTTGGTCTTCATGGGTGTCGTACCTCAGCACGGACGTCAACAGGGGTAACACCCTATTCCTTGGTATATGGTATGGAGGAAGTCCTGCCCATTGAAGTTTAGATACCCTCTCTTCGGATCATGAAGGATGCAGGTTTGAGTGAAGATGACTGGATCCAGACCCGACTTGATTAACTAAACCTAATCGACGAAAAGAGACTTACTGCTATTTGTCATGGTCAGACGTACCAAAAACGGATGATTAAGGCATTTAACAAGAAAGTTAGATGACAAGAGTATCAAGTTGGGGACCTGGTAATCAAGCGCATTATCTTACCTCAAGGTGATCCCAGGGGCAAATGGACCCCTACTTACGAAGGGCCATTTGTGGTTAAGAACATTTTCTCAGGAGGAGCTATGATTCTAACCACCATGGATGGTGACGACCTTCCTCACCCCGTCAATGCAGATATAGTGAAAAGATACTACCCATAATCAAAGACCCATTAGGTTGACTGGCCTAGGCAAAAATAAGGGCTTCCCGGCGAACCAAAAGGGTTCGGGCGAAAATAAGGGATGAAAATGAAAAATCTGTACACCCGACAAGTCGAAAACCTGAAAAGGCGGCTTGGGCAAAAAAGGGTATCCCGGTGGACTGAAAACCCGAAAGGGCAGTCCAGGCAAAAATTAGGGATTAAAGTGTAACACTTTGTCTCATTGGATCACCTTGCATCTAGACTTCAGTATCGACTATCAAGCTCGGACAGCACTAATCAATCTGATCTACCTTCAACCAGTAGCAAAGTGATGAGATGCTCGAAGACATAAAGGCAATAGAAGAGTTGGAACCCAGTGGGATTATTCACATAGCTGTTTTGTTTTATTTTTACAAATTGCATAAATTCTATTTGTTCGGCGGCGTTCTCTTACTAGGACGTAGTCCTCTTGTACAATAACGCCTATTTACAGGCCAAACTTCAAAATCAATAGAAATTCATTTTCAGACAAATTTCAAACTGTTTTCCTTTATCTGTTTTGTTTTGCAAAGAACGTCTAAAGTTCATTTTTGATATACGCATTTGACATTAATTGCTGATCATAAATATTTACATGTGAAATGAAATATGAATTACTGGTAATAGTAGAAACAGGGGCAAATAAGAATTGTCCGAACTGTACAAGTTGCTCTATCCACCAGGTACCAAGGTATATTCAGCTGAAGAATATGGCTAAAATACTTTCACTCCCCGCAGAATAAGGCAGTAATGGTAGCTCTCCCAGCTGAGACTTGTAACTATGTACAAATCAGCAATACTCTCCCCAAGCAGAGTTAGTCTACCATCAGCCCTAAAAAGGCTTGGTATCCCCAGAAGGTCTTAATATTCCCCAGCGGAGTATAAGAATATTCCCCAACAAGTATCAGAATATCCCCGGCAGTCTTAAAATTCCTCCACAGAGTATAAGAATGTTCCCAAGCAGCATAGAAGATACCCCCAGTGGAGTCAATTTTCCCAGCACGGTCTGAAAAAGCTTCCCCAACGGAGTTGAATCATCATCCCCGGTAGACTCTGGAAGTTTACCCCCAGTGGAGTACAAAATAGATCATCCCCAGCCAAATTCAGAGGGTTATCCCCACAAGAGTCTAACAGGTTTATCCCCAGCAAGTTGCAGCTGAAAGATCATCCCCCATTGAAGTTCTTTCCTTTCACAAGCAAGAATTCAATCCTCAACAGATTTAATATCACCAGCAACGATAATCCATCCCCAGCGGAGTTTATCATTGAAATCCCCAGCGGAGTTTATCAGCGGAATCCCCAGCGGAGTTTATCGTTAAAATCCTCAACAGAACATCTCTCCCCCACAGAGTAATTCCCCTCGGAGTAATCTCTTCATCAGTTTATTCCCCAACAGAGTTCTTTTCTCCTGCAGGTTTATTCTCACAATCATCTTCGTTCATCATCCCCAGCACAAACGAAGAACTCAAATCTATTCTCCAGCAGCTCCGGGATTTATTTTCCCCAGCTAAAACATTATATTCCCATACATCATGATACATGCATATATGCATCATGCGAATATAATCTCATTTATTTTGAGAACATCATTGCCTGATCCATATCATGCATTGCATATGACTGACCTTTACCTTTCAGGAAAGATACAGTTAAAGTTCTCAGTTACGTCGAAGACCTGACCGGTTCTTAAATCTCAATTGAATTATCCTCGGTTGAATTTCAGATAAGGTTCTCAATCTCGACAGTTTCCCTACGTCAAAGTGTGGACGAGTGTTATAACCTCAACGGTATACTACGTTGAATACTAGTCAGTTCCTAGATCTTGATGTTTTCCTCCGTCATAGTGTGGACGAGTTTTGTAATTTCAACGGTATACTACGTTGAAAACCAGACATTTCCTAGATCTTGATGAAGATGTTTCCATACGTCATAGTGTGGACGAGTGCTATAACCTCAACGGTATACTACGTTGAATACTATTCAGTTCCTAGATCTTGATGTTTTCCTCCGTCATAGTGTGGACGAGTTCTGTAATTTCAACGGTATACTACGTTGAAGACCAGACAGTTCCTAGATCTTGATGAAGATGTTTCCCTATGTCATAGTGTGGACGAGTTCTCTAATTTCAACGGTATACTCCGTGGAAGACCAGACAGTTCCTAGATCTTGATGTTTTCCTCCGTCATAATGTGGACGAGTTCTCTAATTTCAACGGTATACTACGTTGAAGACCAGACAGTTCCTAGATCTTGATGAAGATGTTTCCCTACGTCATAGTGTGGACAAGTGATATAACCTCAACGATATACTACGTTGAATACTAGTCAGTTCCTAGATCTTGATGTTTTCCTCCGTCAAAGTGTGGACGAGTTCTACAATCTCAACGGTATACTACATTGAAGACTAGACAGTTCCTAGATCTTGATGAAGATGTTTCCCCCCAATTGAATTATGGACAGGTTCTTAAGACTCGGCCGAGGCATTCTCTCAGTTGAAGTACATGCAAGTTCCTAAATCTCAACAAAAGTTAGGCTTCCCCAGCGGAATCTTCTACAACAACAGGTATGCAAGTTCTCGCTAAGGAATCTCTTATGCAATCGACACTCCTGCAGATGGCATCTGTAAGCCCATCCTCCTACTAAAAATCTCCAAATGGCATCTGTAAGCCCATTCCCGACATCACAATGTTGATACTACACCGTGCGAGTGCAAATTTCTGGGCACTCTAGTGTTCAATTATCTTCCACCTTCGGATCACGAAAGGCTCGAAAGCCAATCTATATCCTCAAGTTTAATAAAATTTAACAGGGGCAACTGTTGTACCCCAAAATTTTCCCTCCCATATTTCTCAAGACATGTCAAGAATAATCTCCAAGTGGCTCAATTTGCTCAAGAGTTGGACAGTCAAATCATCTCCTAAGGCAGTCAATCTCAAATTAGGGTTTTGTGTTGCATCAAGGTCCTTGCATCCAAATGACCTCAAGTGCTCCCCAATGTCCTAAAATGTTCATAAGACCATCCATGTCAAATTTCAAGCCTTGCAGAGGAAGTTTGGTCAGTCAATTGCTCAAAAGCTCCAAAAGTCGGTTGTGCTAGGGCAAAAGTCAACTGTGTCCCAAATACAGTCAAACTTCAAGATTTTTTTTCAACAATCTCATTTTGAAGTATAATTCATCATTTGATCAAGGGTTGATCATGATTCCTCAAGGATTGCTCAAGTTTCATCAAGATTCAAAAGTTGCTAAATTAGGGTTTCGTAGGAAAAGTCAACTCAACTTTGACCAAGCATAACTTTCTCATACTTTATGATAAATGACCCATCCAAATCTCATTTTTAAGAGGATGCAATTTCCTACAATCCATCTTCACACCCCAAGATCAAGAAATGCACTCACAAAAAGTTATAAATTTGGACATTATAGGTCATTTTTGAAAGTCAACAAAAACACCTTTTTTGCCAAAGCTTATAACTTGAGAATGGAATATCAAAATGAGATGAAACCAAAAGGGTTGGTTAGAGGACATCTCAAGGTTTCTAAAAAGTCTAAGAACACTTCCAAAAGTTCAAAATTGAAGAAGTTGTGAATTGTTGAAGTTGGGCATTTTTCCAAAATTGCCATAAGTCAACTATCCCCAAAACTTCAAATTTTGTCAAATGGGCCCACTTTTTTCCACTTGATTTGATCTTGTCACACCACACACGTGTCCTATCTTCAATTTCATGACCAATTATTAATTTTTCTATTTTATTTGATTTTTATTGATTTAATTCATTTTTAATCAATTTAAATCAAAATAAAATCTCAATATTAATAACTTGTGATCTTTTTTATTGATACAGCTTTCAATTAACATCATTAACACAATCAAATTCGTGCCAAGCCATATCATGCACAAAATCTTGGATTTGGAAAGAAATTGGAAGCCTTTAATGGAGGAATCATATCAAATCTTGAATCATCAATACACAAGGATTCCAAGCCCAAGATAACCTAATACAATCCTTATTACATATACAACATAGAGCACACAAGAACATGGCCTGAAAGCTGCCCAAATCACAAAACCAAACTTGAAAAAAAGCTTGAAAAGCTTGAATCTGAAATCGATATTGGAGGTCAATTCAATCCAAAATCTCAACGTGTTTCAATTGCCAGGAGTTCACTGAAGCTATTGGAATCAAAACCAAGCCTTGAAACGTCACCAAACTCATTGTTAGTTGTCCTGAACATAGCCTTGTACACGAAATTACAACCTCTTATTCTTGCATCCTTTTGTCAAAATCTTTGCATAATCATGTTAATCGGCCTATTTAGAACGTTTCTGCAATATTTGATTTCATTTTTTGTAGCCTGTAACCCTGTACCCGAAGCTAGGGTTTTTGTTCTTGTTTTTTAGGCGTTTTGATTTCAGGAAAAATTTGAACAAACCATGGACATGGATGAGTTTAGGAGGAAGAAACGAGCATAATGATGGTTTTGGTTTGCATTTTTGTGGCCTAGAGCTCGTTCTAGGACGAAGCCACGGATCTTGCTGCTGATAAAAATCTGCAGGTAAGAAAACCAGAGTTTCAACGAAGAAGATGACCATGTGTCTTCTTCCCATTGGCCCGTTCAAATAGTGCGACATATTTTTTTATTTTTCCAGCATGTTACTTGTTTTTCACATATAATGATCAGTGCTTATTTCATTAACAATAAAACATCATAGCTCAGTTGGTGGAGGCGTTAGCGGAAAGTCCTATGGGACCTGGGTTCGAATCACAGGTCCCCCAATATATTTGTTTCATTTTTCTTCAGATAATTGCATGTGGTTCCCAAGGCGTAGCACACCATATTCCTCAAAGATCCAGGCGTCAGATGGCCTTCAGACCAAATCCAAGGGCCAAGATTGGACATCCATCCTACACTATAGTCAACGTGCCATGGAGAATTGGAAAAGTCAGCCCAGGCTTGCTGCAATTGGGCCAAAGAATTGCAAGTCAAACCTCCATATTGGGGCCCAAACCCCCATTGGTTTATTTCTTTTCTTTTCTATATTTCTTTTATTTAATTGTTTTATTAATTATTTTGATTATTTAACTATCCAATTAACATTTTTCCTAATAAAAATAAAAAACACAAAAAATATTTTTTTTTATTTATTAAAATTAAATTTGACTTTATTTTTGTAAATAAATATAATTTAATCAATTTAGCATTTAATTAGGTTTAACTTTTAACATCTTTTGCAATAATTAGAATCAATTTAGAATATTAGGTTTTTATTAACATTAATCCATTTTATTTTATTTCCTTAAATATTCAAAAACCCAAAAATATTTTTATTAATTAATTAATTAATTTTGACCTAATTTAATTTCCATTTAATTCAAAAAATAACAAAAAAACATGCTTTCTTTTCAAAAAGGGTCAAAACCCTAAAAACTCGCCCGATTAAATTTATCGCACGCGTATCGTTTTATCCAATATTGTAATTGCTTCCGGTATGTAATAGCTTTTAATTAGGACTTTAATTATTTATCGTTTTATTTTACTTTTCCGCAATTTAAATTAAAGGGTTTGTTTTTGGCGATGTAAATACCCGACGCCTTGTAATAGTTTAGATTTAATTTCCGCAAATTTAATTTCCGCAACTATAAACTGTTAGATGTTTGATAATAGGGAATGCATGACAAGATCCAATGTATGAACTTAAAATCAACATAGCTCACCCATGACATGTACAAAGATAATATAACCGAACTAACACACTCGCACATGCGCACTCTTAGGGTACACCTCACTTGGTTGCCTTCGAACGTGGTCATTGAGTATAGGAAGTTTTAGAGGTCGCCCTCTTGTCCAAAGATCATAGTCGCCTCGAAACGGTTGCCTCGGAAAAATGATCTAAGACATTAGGATTACCGCTAAGGCATCCTAACATTGCTTTAGTGACCACATGTCCCTTAATCCAATTGACCCTTAAAACTCCAACGACGATGCTACCTACTCATCAATAGTGGGCTAGCATTGCCTAAAGGACATTAGCACAGATTGATTCCTTTTTCGAGTAGGTAGATGGTTCTTAAGTACTTGCTCCTTTCAAAATAAAATAAAACCTTTCGCACTTACACCTTTCAAACAAAAACTTCTTTCAAACCCACAAACACAAAGAAAAAGCAAATTTTTGAAAACACTTTGAGCAAGTACCTAAGAGCCCGTGGATAACCACGGATAGAAAGGGTGCTAACACCTTCCCTTTCTATAATCTACCCCCCGAACCCGAGAAACATCTTGAAAAAGGAATTTTTCTGTGTTTTTTTTCCTTTCCTTGTTGGATAAAATAAAAGACGGTGGCGACTCTTGCTTACCGCGACATTTTGCAAAAACAAACGCAAAACGCGAACCAGCATTCCAAAAACAGTCAGCTCTTTCCCACCGATCACACTATGTGTAACCCAAGTCCGGGTATGGGACTTATCAAAAGTAATCACCAAACCCAACATCACAATGTATCCAGAATATGTGAGTAGCAACAATATATGCAATATATACAAAAGAATAAAATAAATAAAGAAATAAAACAGTAAAGCAAGATAAAGCAAATAAATAAACACCCAAAAAGACAAATAAACAAAACTAGGAGAGACTCGCTAAAGGTCCCCAGCTGAAGCTACCGGCAGAAAACACAGAGCCGCCGCCGAACTTTATTTATCCCGAAGGAAGGAGAAATATCGATAAAACCACAAGGGAATGGATAAGATGGTCTTGCGACCAAGAGAAAGGGTAAGGGAGTCGGTTATGCGAGGGGAAGGTATTAGCACCCCTCGCATCCGTTGTACTCAACGGGATCCATTTTGTTTGCTTGTCTTAAAGGGTGTATTTATCTACAACTATGCTTGCTTAAGGGGAAACGAAAGGTTTTTTATTATTGCGTTCGTGAGGGTTTCGTGACCCTTTGCCTATGTATCCAATGAAGGAATCAGAACACCGTAGTTCCTCTAAAAAAGATTGGTTTGTTTGTGTTTTTTAGTGGGCGACGTTAACGCACACATTCTAGCAATAGGCACGACCGGTATCACGGTAAAACAGAGATAACATGCCCTTTGGGGGAGTTTTGATTGGTTGAGTGTTTTTGCAAGTTTTAAAATAAGTTTAAGTGATGATTAAGGAGTGTTTTGGATTTGATTTGTGAATGAGAAGTTTGTTTGGCTAAAAGTGGATGCGGGTGAGATTTTGAAGATACGACGACCTAAAGTCGAATCTTTGACTTAAAAGGTATGAGTTTGGAAATTGAATCTTCGGGGAAGTTATCTTAAGTTTTAGAAAAATAATAAATAAAAAAAGAAGATAAATGAAGGTATTCACACGATTGGATGAGACGTGTTTGATGACATGAAGTCAACAAAGTTAAAACATTTCCCTGGGATTTGAGACAGACGAAAGATATAAAGATTAAACGATCGATGATAAAATTAATTAAAATGACAATTGAAAAATTAAATAATTAAATTATACTATCATGAATTTTGAATAAATTAAATAAATAGCAAATATTATGAAACACGTATTTCGAATAATTAAATAAAATAATGAAAATTAAGTAAAAGATTAAATGGCATGTTAACAAAAAATAAAGATTAATTTGAATTAAGCGGGTTTTTTTATATTTATTTTATAAAGAACTAATTTGATATTATATGAATCAAATAGAATTGAAAGAAAAGGGTTAGAAGAGCAAAAGAAACAACAACAAAAAAACGTGCCTAGCAGGAATCGAGCTTGAGACTTTAAGGGTAATGGGTAGTTCACTTTGCCAACTGGGCTATCTTACTAATAGTTATTGTTATTAAAACTAATAATACAAAAGGGAAAAGTGAGTGGATTGGGCCAACGGCCCAATGGGGCTGACCCGTTTGAGAAAAGACAAAGAAACGTTTTTTGAAAACCCTAGGGAAAAGGTAGCGCCGCGGTCGCTTTCATTGGGAAGGAAAATTGATTAATTTACATCATTAACAGGGGTTACTTGTTAAATAAATAAAAAAAGGGGTTGAAACAAAAACGTATAATCCCCTCTCTCTCTCAACCGTATCAACACCATCATCTTTCTCAGTTTCGCTCTGCTTAACCAAATCTGCCATTGATGAATCCCACTGCTTCATCGTTGCTCACCTTGCTTGCTCTTTTCTTATACACTTCGTCTGCTACTTCGCTTTATTTCTGCGTTTGAACGGAGTGTGTGTTGATGCGCTTTTGTAAGGGTTGTGTATGGTTAGTGATCAGGTTCGTTTTGTTTAGTGGTTTTGCAAATTATGAGTTGTGCGGTTTGGTGAGTCACGGATCTGAGTGAAGTCGAGTCGTGTTGTTGTGGTTTTAATCGTCAGTTTGTGAGGGTTTTACATGTGAGTCTGTGGCTTTGAATGTAGGAGGAACAAATTTGCAGGGTTGTGGGGGGTATCGATTGGTGTGGAAGCAGTCATGTGAGGATGAGAGTTTGAAGGTTGAGGGAAGTTTTACAGAGTGAAGATGAGTGGTTACTGAAGCATTTGGGAATAATTTTTGTGTGTAATTTTCTTGGTGTTTTATTTGAAAATTTTTTTTGTGAAATTTTCTACAAAAAGGATTGTTCTGTTAGTGGTTTTCTTGGAATTTCTTTGTGTTGCAGGTTGAGGTTGAAGAGAGGTTTGTTTCAGAAAGGTTGTCTAAAGATGATGGATCTGGATGCTTCGTGAAGATAGAGGCATATCGAGAAAATGGGGCAAAGAGAGATATTTGATGGGTGAGTTTTTCTTGAATTTCTTCCGAGTTTTATCGTGTATTTTTAAATTTTCAATCTATGAGTTTTTTTTTCCTGTGATATCTCCCTTTTTACAAATAAGAGCAATGATTTGTTCCTGTTTTATTCTTTTGGTTAGCTCTGATCTATGGTTTAACAACAACAGGTCATTTTGTTCGGTTGACTCCTGGTCACGTTCAAGGTATGCTTATTCATTTTTCTTACAGTTTAGTTACAATATTTATACGCTGAGTTCTAATCTTCTGGTTCATTTGTAACAGCAAAAAACAGTTTTTAGACTCACACTTTTCCACTTTTATTATAGTGAGTAACATATGCATCCAACTACGAGTTACAATCATAGATAAGCACATAAGTGAATAATAAAATAGTTATACCATGGCAATAATTTATGCAAAAGGGTGGAAGAGTCGTTTTACCTATCGGAGACTCTCTGATGGATCTTCAAGGGAAAGTATGCTCAAATACCTTCTTCTTCTTCTGTTTCTATGTTACTAGTATTGACTGGTGAGGACTATTGTGAGTAGTAATGACTTTCTGAATAAAGCTCTTTGTGTTTCTATCCTCTGCTCTCTATTCTTCTCTCAAATTTTCTTAATGTTCTCTCCTCTGATTTTTTTTCTTTACTCGGTTCTCTCACCTGATTTGTTATGCTGGTTGTGTAAAGAAATTCCCCTTTGCTGTGTTTTAGGCCATGGGTAAAAGGATCCTCCTTCTTGATGAAACAGTGGCCCCTTCTTTATAGTGAAATAGCAGTGAAAATTAGGGGGAAAATTAGTGATATTTTGAACATATTTGTTGCTCTGCTTTGTTACTTTTTTGATGCAGTTTGCTTTGCCTATTTTTGTGCAATGTTACAGCAGTTTTTGGACTGTTTTTGGGCAGATTTAATGCAGGTTTTTCTTTTCCTCTTTTATTTTTCTGTTATGTAAAGCTAGTTATTTTCCTTTCTTTTGAAAACTAATTCTGAAGGGTTTGTACTTTGGAACATGATGATGCGTGGGGATTGTAAGTTACTTGATAACTTGTTGTTTTTGTGAACTACTGCCTATTTTTATTTGCTGAAAACCTGCCCTTTGCTTGCCTTATGTTTGTTGTTGTGTTATTGCTATCCTGCTTTGCTACTCTGGTTGCAGCCTTAGGCTGTTGTTGTTGTTGTGCGCTTGCTGACCTGTGACTTGCTGTTGTTGTTCTGCTATGCTTGTTTGCTAGCTCGTGGCTTTTGTGATGCAATGCTGGCCTTTGGGATGCTGTTGTTATGTGGTGCTTATCGTTTTGTTGTTTTATACGTTGTTGGCAGTTTGCTTAGGCTGCAATTTAGCAGTGTAGCTTTACTTTGGCAGCTTGACTATTTCGCTTTAGTAACAAGAAAATGCTTGCAATTTTCTTTCTCCTTTTTGTGAACCAAAAGGGAAACTTTTTGTGATTTGCAATTGGGAGAAATGGTCCATGATCAAAGATAGACCCCTTCTGATTTCTGATTCCAAATACCAACCCTGATGATGAGCATTTTCTATTTTAACAAATAATTGTTTGTAATTTCTTTTCATATGTTTGATTTGCTAATTTTTCTTTTTCCTTGTTTCATGAGCACGAGTATTGGACGGTCCAAAGTGAGATTGAATGATGAAAATACCATGGTGAGGAGTGAAGATGAAGACTTGAAGAAACACACATCATTTCTCTCCTTTTTTTTTGTAAACAAAACAAATGTAATTTGCATTTCACACTGTAACATGCCTTGTAACTTGTCTAAAAAAATGTAATGAGCACGAATCTGACCGAATTTATCAATGATGAACTTTGTTATAGAAATCAAATGACTCTTGAATCTTGTTTGAATTCTGAATTCTCTCTTGAATAATTCGAATGCACGTCTTAACTTTGTAACTTAAACCTCGAGAACTCATGAACAATGGTTGTAACTCGTTCTTCAAGCAATCAATGCGTCTTATCTTTCAGAATCCAATCAAACTCTCCAACAAAATAAATGCTTGAGAAATTAATTCCATTGGTTAATTTGAACTCAAAACACCAGTCGCTTGAACCTTGATCTTCATATCATGCCTGAACCACACTTGCACTTCTCGACCAGAACCCTAATTTTTGATATTCAACCCACAATAACCTGTAACTTAAGCAACAAAAACATGTCTTGACGGTCATGAATCCTCAGCCTCATTTCTTGTGCCCAAACTCCACATTTTTCAATCCAAACTTCAAATTCTCGACTTCATGGCTTGGAGACTTTAAGAAGAAACTTGAAATGCGAGGAGGTGAGATTTTTGACCTAATGCACTGAGCTTTGTGCCATCTTCGAGGCAGGCGAGAGAAACATCTTCCCAGAAACCAAAGACCCGAAACCCTAGCATCCTGACCAGCACACATAGGGAAATAAACCCTAATCCAGGCTCTGATAAAATTGAGCGAGAACCAACCTTATAACCTGACGACACAATTCGTTCCCGATCCGTTAATCGAGAACTAGAAGAATTCCCTTTCACCTGATAAGAAAACTTCAAAACAGGATTAGACATAAAGAGGGCGCAGCCCTAAAACTTCAAACCAAAGCGCCTGATTCCCTGAGATGCGGGATATGCAAATGACTAAATGATAAAATGATGCAAATGGAATATAAAGTTCAAAGCTAGACCAAAAATAAAGAGATAGGGCAAATTTGGGGTACAACATCGACGATTTCCTCTTACTAGGATCTCCGTCTATCTGTATAAAAACGCCTATTCATGGGCAAAATATTAATACAAATATACTTTGAAGTGCAAAATTTATGTCTTTGTTTTGAATGCAAATGTGTCCAATGACTAAAATTGAATGAACATATGCATATGAATATAATTAAAACTATTTGGCGCATGTGTCCTGCTAAGCAGTAGCAAGCATCTCTTTAATGTATATGAAATATCCCCATAGAGTTATCTCATTATCATTATCCCCACAAGGATGGATACAATAAACCTTTCCCCAGTGGAGTTGCCCACAAAATCTCTTTGCATAGGATAATCCCCTACCAGAGTCTCAATCTCTTGGCAGCTCTCTCTCCAGCTAAGTCGATTTTTATAAGTTGAAGCCTCGTGGATCTCTTCCTAAAAGAAACTCATTTCCCCAACAGGGTTTATTTCTCTAACAGGTTTTATTTCCTCAACAACAATCGAGGAACCATAAAATTCCCCAACCGAGTACATCCTCCCCAACCGAGTCAGTATTCCCCCGGCATAGTCCATCCTCCCCAGCTGAGCCTGTTATTCCCCAACTGTGTATATCCTCCCCAGTTGAGTGTATCCTACCCAAGCTAAGTTTGTCCTACTCGACTGAGTCTACACTCTCCAGTTTGAATTTTCCTTTCAGATTATTGCAAATCATAGGGCCACAACCCCTGATCCCCAGCAAAGCCGTCAGCAAAGCCTTTACTATTTCCAAAAAAGATACTATGAAGCTTGGACCCGACCAGATATTAGCACAATTTTCAAGTTATTACTGAAGCCTGGACCCGACCAGATAATAGTTTGACTTCTTCAATTGATGAAGCCTGGGCCCGACCAGATAGCAGTTTAATTCCTACAAAATCATTAGCAAAACTCCTCTTTTAGAGTTTGCCACTATCCCTAACGAATTACTGAAACCTGGACCCGACCAGATAACAGTTGATCTCAATTTCAAGATACTATGAAACCTGGACCCGACCAGATAATAGTCTAACTCTTCAAAGATATAGAAGAACCTGGACTCAACCCGACCAAGGTTTAACTTCTTTTCCCCAGTAGACATTGCCTCTGCCCCAACAAATTACTATGAAACCTGGATCTGACCAAATATCAGTTTTTAATTTCATCTTTTCAAGCAAGTTGTTGTGAAACCTGGATCCGACCAGATAGCAATTACCCTCAGAGATCCGTTGTGAAACCTGGAAATTGACCAGATAACAACTAAATCCCCAAACAGTTTATGGTGAAACCTGGACCCGACCAGATAGCAATTGACCTCATCAACCTCAGAAATCTCCCAAGCCTGGACCCGACCAGATAACAGTTTTTCAAACAGTTTATTATGAAACCTGGAGCCCGACCAGATAATAACTAACTATGATCCCCAGAGAGACACTATGAAGTTTGGACTCGACCAGATAATAGTACAACTTTCCAAAAACCATGAAACCTGGACCCGACCAGATAGTAGTTATCACTTCAAGTTACTGTGAAGCCTGGATCCGACCAGATAAACGTCAACTTTCGTATCCCTAGCAAGTTGTTGTGAAGCCTGGATCCGACCAGATAACTATTCAATTTCAAGAAAATGTTCTGCAAAGCCTGGAATCCGACCAGATAACAATTAATTCGTCTCTTCCCCCAATAAGTTGCCGTGAAGCCTGGATCCGACCAGATAACAGTTGACTACTTCATCCTCAGTAAATTGTGAAGCCTGGATCACACCAAATAATAGCTGACGTTCAAGAGATATTCTCCAGTGAAAGCATCCTTTCAATAAAGTTTGAAGATATGCATATTCTTCATCCCCAACAGCAATCAGGGATTCAACCCCCCAGAATTTCCTCTACAGCAGTTAGGGATTTATTTTTCCTGGACAAAAACATACATCTCACATTCATACATCATAGCATATACATACCATATGCATTTAACATAATACCACATATGGTGAACATCATGCAGGCATCTGCATTTTACTAACTCTTTTTTCTCACAAGTAAAACATCAAGTTTTAGTATAAATCAACAAGAGATTTGTGCGTATACTTCTTCCAGTGTTCACTAACATTCCTCCAAATGACATCTATAAGCCTATTCACCATCCATCTTCGAGTGCAAATTTCTGGGCACTTTAGTGTTCAATCATCTTTCACCTTCAAGTCACGAATGGCGGATCCGCCAATCTAACTCTTCGGGTTTAAGAATATTGAACCGGGGCAGCTATTGTACCCAAAATTTTCCCTCTCATTTATCAAATATTTTCTCACAAAGATCTCTCTTGGTTCAAGACTGCACTAGGGTTGATCAGCTCAAGACACCTCCTTAAGCACTAATGACCAAAATTATGGTTTGAGATTGCACAAGGATAATTGAACTTTCAATGCTTCATATGACTTTCATGGGTCATTATGGACCCCCAAGATTACTCATGTCAATTTTCAAGCCTTGGATCACACTTTTGCTCAGTCAATTGAGTAGTTGACCTAAAAATCAACTGTATTGGGGAAAAAGTCAATTATGGCTAATTTACAATAAAACTTCATAATTTATTATCCATATCAATATTATAAACTCATATCTATCATTTGATCAAGTTTGGACCATAATTCCTCAAGAAATTTGATCAAATCATCAAAAGGGTAAAATGGTCAAAATTAGGGTTTTGATTGAGAAAGGGCAATTTCTGATTTTTGACCTAAAAAATGGTTATTTGGTTTGAAGAATGGTTTCAAGAGTTCAATTGAATCTTTTTGACCTAATGGAATGACCTAAAACATTGCTCAAGATCAATTGGATTGATAGTGGATTCTCACTCAACTAATCAAAAGTCAACTGTACACTGAAAAGTCAAACTTTGACTTTTTGGTCAAAATCCAATGTCAAAGATCACAATTCATCAAAACATGTCAAAATATGAAACTTATTCATCAAGAAATCAAAAATTCAAGATTTCATTTTGAAAAGTCAAAGTTTTCTAACTTGGAAAATTTTCTAAGTGTTTAAAACTTCATGTTTTTTCATAACTTTGAGCCAATTTTTCACCATGATGCAAGATGATTCAAAAGAAACTTTCAACATGAAAGTTGTAGATCTCCATGATATATACAACATTTATTTACACAACTTCTTCTAAAAATGCTTGGATCTCAAGTTATTAATTCATAAAGTCATGGTTATGAAATTAAACACTTAGTGAAATTTTGCCCTAGTTTTGGTCAGGATTTTGACCTAACTTCATGGCACTTTTTCATATAGTTACAAGGGGAATTTTCAAAAGTGATTCAAAGAGGAGTTGTAGAGAACATTTCAAGATTTCCAAAATGTCCAAGAACTCCTTGATATCATTTGTGAGCAAGGAGAATCGAAGAGATGAAGTTAGAGTTTTCAAACTTGAATTACAAGCCATTTCATGATGAACAAGAATTCAAATCCAAGCCTATGCTACATAATCTTCACTTTGCAGACCTCAAACTTGTTTGTAACTCCATAATTAAATGTTTACATAACATATGGAGCCATTGTCCAAGCATTTGAATCATTATCCAAGTTGCATTTCCATTTTTGGAAGAAAGTAACCATTCCATTCTTGTAAAGAAGCTTTAATCACAAAGTCAATGCATAGAGCTTTGCACTTGTTCCTTCTGATCACAAGCAATGTCAAAGGCAAAAGCAACATGTCTAGAGCCTCTCATAAACTCAATTCATGCTTGTACTATGCCTTGAAACCATGTTTTCACTTTTCTTCAAAATCAAGTAACATAGCCATAACTCTACATCTTGTGCTTCTGACATCCTCAAGTACTCTAACCTTTTCCTTACTTATGCACAAGTATATTTCAACATAACACACGATTTCAATCCCCCAAGAACTCTCCAAGAGACCCTTGCTGCACAGAACTGTCCCACTTGACAGTTTTGAGCCAAAACTCTCCATCTCCATTTCCACTCGTGCGTTTTGATTCTTAACCATCCAGACACCTTACTTACATCATATACAAGTGATCTAAGCCTCAGTTTGAAGACTGTAACTCCTCCATTACTATCCACCATTTCAAAAACTAAAGCTTGAAACTTGACTTGAGTTGAGAGTTTCAGTCATCCTCAAAGCAAAGTAGGAGTTCGAATATACTCAAGGAAGTCCAGGCAAGCTACAGGAATCATCAGGCCATCACAAAGGTTGCTCAAACTCCATACACGACTCCAGCTGCAAGAGGTAAGTTTCAAACTTCTATCTCTTCATACATGCATCATTTGATTTTGATTTGTGAAGATAAAATGTAGATTCCATTGTCATGAAGTTGTACATATCCATAGTTTGCATTTATATAGCCCGAACTTAGAGAATTTTAGAGTTGAAGTTTTCTGAAATTTTTAGGTTTTGAATTAGGGCCAAAAAAATTCTCATTCATCTTTGATTGTTAGCTTAAGTTATTTACATGGTTGAATTCGTGGGAAGAAATGCCACAACTTTCATGTTTGAACTTTTCATTTTTGTTGAGAGATGAAGAAGATACAGGTCCTTTGGCTGGAGGTTGAAGATGAAGTGTAATCAGGGCGCGCTTTGTGTTATGTATTTATCCTTTCACATAACTTAACGGATGTATCACCACCCCAGTGGTTAAAGCGCGCGCCTGTCACCCTTAGGTCCTGGGTTCAAGCCCCAGCGTGACCTTTTGCTATTTTTTCACTATTTTCTGACTTTTTGTGTTTTTTTGGCAGCACTTGGGCCTTTATATGGGCCTAATCATTTTTTTCTCATAATACCTCTGGCATTACTAATCCACCCCCTGACTTTTCTTTATATTTTTTATTTTTATTTTATTTTTCTTCATTATTATTATTATTATTATTATTATTATTATTATTATTATTATTATTATTATTACTATTATTATTTTCATAAATCATAAAAAAAATCCAAATTTATTTTTATTTATTATTTATACTTATATATTTTATTTTTATCCATAAAACAAAAAGATTAAAAAAACATTTTCTTAAACAAATTAGTTTCTTTTTTTCTTAAATAATTAATTTTTACACTTAGGTTAAATTAGTATACTATTTTATTTTCCAGTTAAAATTAATTTAGAACTTAGGTTGATTTTAATTAATTAATATTAATATTATTTTCATTAATTTAAAACCTTTTTATAAAAAAAACCCTAAAAATCCTTTTCAAATTACTTCTTTTCTTAATTAGTTTAAGTTAATTTTATTTAATTTTAATTAATCATTTTTTAACTAGGTCAAGACAAAACCCCTTTCATAAAAAAACAACAAAAATCATTTCTTTTTTCCATTTATATTCTTGCATTTTATTTTCAATTTTGTACAATATTTAATATGGTTGTAATAGATAATTAGGTTTAATTTTCTTGCAATCCCCATTTGTAAATTTGTACACCCCCTCCCCTAATGATGTAATAGCGTAGTAATTTTACTTTTCGTAATTTATCGCTTTATGTAAATATTAGTAATTAGGGTTTGTATGAGAAGATAAAATCAACAAGTAGCAAACCCTAATCAAAGACTAAACAAAGCATGAAAATCAATACACTTGCACACAAGCACCCCTAGGGTAAAATCCACTTGGTTGTCTTATAAAAATGGACATATTATGCATGTGAGGCATCTTAGCAAAAACAAGAAAAAATACAAGATCATAGTTGTTGTACCCCAAAATTTGCCCTCTCATATTATCATGATTTCCCCTCACAAGACTTCTTGGACTCAAGACCAGATTAAGGTTTGCTCAGCTCAAGACATCCCCTTGCACTGATGACCTGAAATTAGGGTTTGAGTTTGCACAAGGATTTTTGGACCATCAATGCTTCATGTGACTTTCATACACCATCTTGGACCCCTAAGATTGCTCATATTAAGTTTCAAGCCTTGAATCACATTTTTGCCCAGTCAATTGGACAGTTGACCTAAAAATCAGCTGTATTGGGGAAAAAGTCAACTATGGTCAATTTACAGTCAAATCTCATAATTTTTGACCCACATCAACATTATAGACTCATATGAACCATTTTATCAAGTTTGGACCACAACTCCTCAAGAAATTTGATCAGATCGTCAAAAGGGCAAAATGGTCAAAATTAGGGTTTTGACTAAAGAAGGGCAATTTCTTATTTTTAACCTAGACAATGGCTAATTAAGTTCAAGAATGGTTTCAAGGATCCAATGGCATCATCTTGACCTAATCACAAGGTTCAAAAGATCTCAAGTACATAGGATTGACATATGAATTTTCCAGTTAAATGATCAAAAATCAATTGTACACTAAAAAGTCAAACTTTGACTTTTTGGTCAAAATCAAGTGCCAAAGATCATAATTCATCAAAACATGTCAAAATGTGAAACTTGTTGACCAAGAAACCTAAAATTGCAAATTAGGGTTTTAATTTGAAATTTTTTATAACTTAGAAATTTTCTAAGTGTTGAAAATTTCTTATTTTCCCCCAACTTTTCCCAACTTTTTCACCATGATGCAATTGGATTCAAAGAAAACTTACAACATGAAAGTTGTAGTCCTCCATGAAATATACAACTTTGTTTCACAAAGTTTTCCAAAAAGATGCTTGGATCTCAAGTTATGATTTTGTGAATAGGGGTCCATAAACTAAATAACTTAGTGAAATTTTGCCCTATTTTAGACAGGTTTTTGACCTAACTTCATGGTAACTTTTCACCTAGTTCCAAGAGGTATCTCAAGTTTCATTTCAAATATGGATTGTAGAGCATGTTACAAGCTTTCCAAAATGTCCAAGAACTCTCCAAGATCATTTATGGTTAGGGATAATCGAAGAAGAGAAAATGGCATTTTGTCACTTTTGTGCAAGCCATTTTCACAATGTTACAAGTTGCAAATCAGATCCTAGCATGATTGTACCTTACATTACAAGTCCTAATACTTTCTACACTCATTAATTTAATGCTAACTCAGTGGTTAAAGCCTTTGTTTTCACCTTTAGAGCATTACACAAGAGATTAATCCATAAATGGCATAAAGGGCACTATGCCATTTTGATAAAGCAAGCCTTTTACAACTTTGCATTTCTTGAGCTATGGACCTGATCTTTTGTTGCAAATAATATCCACAAATATCAGGCAACTTGTACCAACTCTATGCAGCTAGCAAGCAAGCCTGTACAGGCCTTGGGCATTGTCACTTCAACTTTCTTCAAAAGCAAGCAAATTGGCAAAAGTCAAGATAACTTGGGCATCTGATAAAGAGAAGACTTGGCTTCATTCTAAACACATTGACAAACTTATCTCAATAAATACACGAATTCATAGCATTGGAAACTCTCCCAAACAGAAAAAATACAAGTTCTTGCCCAAATAGGGCATCTTCTACAGAACCCTTGCCAAATCAACATTGGCTCGTGCGTTTCTCACTTTAAGACTTCAAACACTTTACATATATCCTACCTAAACTATCCAAGCCATTGTACTGCAACTGTGTGACCTGTTTCAGCCATCACCATTTTCATTTTTGAAGGTTGCAGGTTGACTTCTACAAGGAGTTTCAAGCATTCTCAAGACAAGCTGAGCATTGGAAAAGCTTGAGGGAACTTCAAGGAAGCTCACACGATCTTCAGGCCTCACTCAAAGTCCCCACATTGCCATATCCAAACTCAGCTGAACCATGTATTTTTCAAAGTTATATCTCTCTATTTAGGCATCCTTAAGCTTTGATTTGTGAAGCAAAAATGTAGTCCTTAACTTGTTGAAGCTGTACATATGCGTAGTTATCATTTATATTAACTGAGTAGTGAGAATTTGAAGCTTGAAGTTCATGAAAAAACTAGGTCAGAAATTATGGGTGATTAAATTCTCCATGATCCTTGAGAGTTAGATTATGTTTTTTATATAACTGGAATCGTGAGATCATAAGCTACATTTTTTGTGTTATGAGTTTTTGATTTTATGCAAGCTCAAGATCCAAGTTTGAACACAGGAACACGCGCGTGAAGCCAAGGACAGGGATGAAGATGATGTTCTGGGCCTGGCGCCTTGGGCCTGTTGTTTTTCACACCCCTCATATTCCTATCTGCACCCCATTTGCTTATTGTGTTTATTTTTTATATTTTCTCATATTTTTTATGTTTATTGATTTTAATATTTTTTCTGAACATCAAAAAAATCATGAAAAATATTTTCTTTAGTTTTTGTATTTTATTTTATTTTTTATCTTATTTTTTGGGCATAAAAAATAATTTATAAATAAATAGAACTTTATTTTCTTAAATAAATAGTAAATAAATTAAAAAAACACCATACATTTTTATTTTATTATTTTTTACACATTAAATATTATTTTCACATACATTTTAATTTTTTAATATTTGTTAATAATATTATTTATTATTTCTAGTACAAAAAATGAACAAATAAATATTAGAAAACCTAATTTTCTTTTAAAACAAAAACTAGGGTTTTCACCCCTTTCAAAAATAATCATTTTATTTTTCTTATTTTTAGGACTTAATTTATTTATTTTTCACATACATAAAATTAATACAAAAAACATTTTGCATCCATACATTTTATTGCATATTTAAATAATTGCTTATTTATTTATTGTACAATAAATTCAATTGGGTTGTAATAGTTTTTAGGGTTTTATTTTGAGCAATATCCCCCATTCAAACTTGTATTCCCCCTCCCATAATATTGTTGTAATAGCTTAGATTTACTTTACGCAATTTATTGCATTATATACATGTTTAGTAAATTAAGGTTTGTATGATAAGACAAAAATCAAAACAAATAGCATGACCTAATACAAGACAAACAAAAGCATGTAAAATGGCACACATTGCACACAAGCACCTCTAGGGTTTCACCCACTTTGTTGCCTTAAAAATGGCCATGGTATGCATGCAAGGTATCTTGGCAATATAATACAAAACAAAACAAAAGATCATAGTCCCTCGATGACGCTAGACTTGGTTGCCTAAAAAAACAAATGATCTTGGTCCCTCAAACAAGCTAAGATACTTGGCAACATTGCTATCATGGTCATACGATGACCCACACCCGTCCCGTTTAACATCCAAAGATAGGGTTGTTTACCAATGCAATGGTAAAATAACAATGTCAAAGGAATAAAAAGGTATAGGAAAGACATTTGAGTAGGGTAGATAGTTCCTAGTTACCTGCTCTCTTCAAAAAAAATCCTTGCTATTTTCAAAAACACATAACACATTTCAAAACATTTCCAAACAACTTTCAAAATATTTCCAAACAACTTTCAAAACATTGAAACATTTTTCAAAAGACAAACATCTTTATATACATTCTTACGAACAAGGATCATTACAAAGATTGCCAAAGCGATGGCCTCTTTCAAAATACTTTCAAAACCACACAAAGCACCATTTCAAACAATTGGAAAAGCAAAGCAAGTGATCTAAACAAGTAACTAAGAGCCCATGGAAAACCATGGATGAAAAGGGTGCTAGCACCTTCCCTTTTCATAATCTACCCTCGAACTCAAGAAAACATCTCAAAGGTCTTTCCTATGCTTTTTTACCTTTCCTTTTGGATAAAATAAAAGTAGGTGGCGACTCTTGCTAAACCGAAACATTTGCGACGAAAATGGAAAACCTCAAGTCAATTCTCCCACCGTATCACAGAACTGGAGACTCTGCTGGGGAAGATTATAAAAGTGGGGTTACCTTAGGGTTTTAGATCACCTTTACATGCTTATCTTGTTTGACTTGTATGCTTTACATTTTGGTTCTATTGTTTGGGTTTGAATCCTCTACCCAGATTTGGGAAACATTCATAGGTAAATAGCAATACGTTATGGAAACTGTGCGGGGTACACCGACACGGTCTAAGCAATAGCTATGTTAGTGTGACATATTTGTGGGTACCGGTAGCCTTTGAGTCAATCAAAGAGAATACAGGCCGCTGAGTGATGTCATGAAGCACTAACGAACTTTTAGAACCTTTACTTGACCAACTTGGCCTTTTAGGATGTAGTGAGATGACCGGCTTTGGTGCAGTCCGAAGTTGGTAGATACTCGATACTACACTCATTGAGGGCTGGTTCCTTGGAATATTTCGGTCGCCAGTAAAGAGGCTGAATTGAAACAATGAACAAGGAAACAATCCAGTGATATTGAGCTCCTTAGAACCCGGTTACTATTTACTAGGACATGTTGAGCCAACTAAACTTCAAGAGGGTACTTACCTATGAAACCCCATGCAAGCCTAAACTAGGAACTTGTGTGATTTGCTTGTACATATATACTTGTGCATAACATCATGGACATCATGAAGCATCATATGCATCCACTAACCATTTCAAGGATTTTGGAAATTCATCTTTGTTCCTGTTTTGCAGTTATGGAATCACTTCGCAGAAAAACGATCCAAGTCAACCTTGTAAGAATTCCTCCACAACTCAAGGAGCTAGATTCAAGGATTCTTGAGAACCCTCTATTCACTGATAGGCATGGTCATCTTCTCAACTTAGTCACTTCCAACATAGAGGAAGACATGATGAAAGTTCTTTTCCAGTTCTTTGACCCTTTGCACCACTGCTTCACATTTCCTAACTTCCAGCTTGTGCCCACTTTGGAGGAATTTTCTCAACTCTTGAGGATTCCTATTCTCAATCAACTACCTTTAAACGGTACGGAAAGAGATCCAAAGCTAGAAGAGATTGCTCAAGCCCTGCACTTGCAATTATCTGATGTCACAACCCATTGGGAAACCAGAAGTGGTGTCAAGGGCTTCTTGGTAAAGTTCTTGTTCGAGAAGGCCCAAAGCTGCTGGAATTATTTGGACTTACAAGCTTTTGAGGAGATTGTAGGTCTTCTCATCTATGGGATGGTCTTGTTCCCTAATCCTGACCAACTCATAGACGTGAGTGTTGTCAAAATCTTCATGTCTCGCAACCCTGTGCCTACATTGCTTGGAGATATCTTACACTCTTTTCACACTCGAACAATGAGGAAAAGAGGTGTTCTCATGTGTTGCACTCCTCTACTGGAAAGATGGTTTATTTCTCATCTTCCCCAACCAGTCTTGAAGAATGATCAAGGTTTGAGGTGGTCACAACGATTGATGACTCTTACACATTCAGATATTCATTGGTGTTCTCAATCCAAAGAGAATGTTATCATCGTCGATCGTTGTGGGGAATTCCCTAATGTCCCTCTACTTGGCATTAGGGGAGGTATCACCTACAACCCCTGCTTGGCTGAGACAGTTTGGTTATGCCCGAAGGGATGGCCCACATGACATGCTGATTCTAGACTTGGTTTTTGACTTCGACAACGACGATCAAGGACTTCGACAAAGGTTTATCCAAGCTTGGAGAATGCCAAATAAGGTAGACAGTAAGACCTTGGGACACAAGAATTCCATCCCTCTTGAGCCTTACCTCAAGTGGGTACGAATCCACGCCCAAAGTCTTATGATGCCTTACCCCTCTATTCTCCCAGTGATTATAGAGCCTGTTAAGGAAGGAGAGGTTCCATACACCCTCATACATCCTGACATGCCAACATCACTCGAAGATATACAAAGGAGTTGGATACAGCTCAAAGGAGAACGCGATACTTTTGAAGCCCAATTCTACACAAGCGAGAAGAAGGTTTTAGAACTCACTCGGTTACTTCACGAAGAGCAGACTCTCAACACCTACATTGAACCAAAGAGGATGCGCAATGTCTTCTTATCTTCGAATTTTGTACTATTTTTCCCTAGGGGCATTGATGTAAACAAATTCTATTTTATTAATATAACGTTTGTTCCTTTTTGTTTAATACAAATTTGAATTTTTCTGAATCCTTGAAAGCATTACATGAATACATATCATTCATCATATGTATAAACAGGTCTTCACACCAAGTTTCCTCATCTCTCTGCTGTTTATTTCAACAAGATGGATATTGAACAAACGGTCAAAGACTTGCAAGCTCATAATTCACAATTTCAACAACTACTCCTGACCTTGGCTAAGGGGCAAGAGGAGCTCAAGACTCTGCTAGAGAAAGAGAAAGATAAAAAGAAGAAGAATCAAGCCGGTGTGGTTCTTATGGGCAGAAGGTTTGAAGGACAAGCCAGACGGACCTTGGAATTTCCATCAACCTCTGAGGAAGGAGAGAAAAGGTAAAGAGACTGCAGTACCATCTGAATCTGAAGATGAAGAAGAGGAAGATGAGGACTACTCTGAACAACAGTACCCTCTGGCCGATGACAAATACAAAAACTTGGAAGAGCGTCTAGCTGCCATGGAGATACAGAGAGTACCGGGGCTGGACTTTGAAGAGCTAGGGTTGGTGTCTGGAATTGTAATCCCTCTTAAGTTTAAAGTGCCTCTATTTGCCAAGTATGATGGGTTGTCGTGTCCCAAGATGCACCTACGATCTTATGTCAGGAAAATTCAGCCACATTCTGCTGACAAAGATTTGTGGGTCCACTTTTTCCAGGACAGTTTATCGGGGACGCAACTGGATTGATTCTACCAGTTGGAGAGGTTTGATATGCATAATTGGGAAGATTTGGCAGCCCCCTTCTATAAACAGTATCAATACAACGCCGACTTGGCACCAACCCGTACTCAACTCCAGAGTATGGCCATGGTGTCCAATGAGGGCTTCAAAGACTATGCCCAAAAGTGGAGGGATTTAGCCGGAAGGGTGTGTGATCGGTGGATCTGGAACTGACTGTTTAACGCTGGTTCGCGAAATGTCGCGGAAGCAAGAGTCGCCACCGTCTTTTATTTTCTCCAAATGGAAAGGACAAAAGCACAGAAAAATTCCTTATTGAGATTGCTCTCGGTTCGGGAGGTAGATTTATAGAAAGGGAAGATGTTAGCACCCTTTCTATCCATGGTTATCCATGGGCTCTTAGATACTTGCTCATTTGTGTTTTCAAAATTGTTTGTTTGCTTTTAAAGGTGAGTGGGTTTGAAAAAGTTTCGTTTAAAATTTCAGTTCAACTCTTGTATCAGTCCTCAAGAGTGTTTGAAAAGTTGTTTTTGAAATCTTTTTGCAAAGTGTCGGTGTGAAAAGAAGTTTTTGATTTGTTTTGAATTAGAGCAAGCATCTACGAGTCATCTACCTACCCTAAGGAATTAATCTGTGTAAATGTCCTTAAGATAGTGCCATCCCACCATTGAGAGGTAGGTAGCACCACCGTTGGAGGTGTTCGGGTCAATTCGAGGGTTCGGGACATCGTGATCACCAGAGCAATAGGAAGACACCTTAGAAGCTACCCTCATGCCATGTTCATAGACATGAGGACTTACTAAAACATCCTCTACTCGACGACCACTTTTCGAGGGGCAAGCCAACAGTGAGACGTACCCTAAGGGTGGTGTGTGATTTGTGTGTCATTTTCAGTTATATTTGTCTTGTTCATGCATTGGTGATCTACGCTTTGTTTTTATTTTTGGCATTCATTCTTTCATGTGGTTATTAACAGTTAAAAGATGCGGGAAGATAAAAGTCCTACGCTATTACAAAGGCGCGGGTCTACATCGCCAAATTAATCCAAGACCCGATTTGAATAAAATAAAATGCGGAAAGTAAATACCCTAATTAATCTATTACAAGGTTTTGGGTCAATTACATGAAATTTTAAAAAAGGAAATAAAAGTAAATGTGCGAAAAGAAATAAAATCGAGAATGCGAGGGCGTTGGACCCTTTTAAAGAAATTAAATCGAAATCGTAAATTAATTAAATTAAATAAAAGCAAGAGCTTATTTTTTGGAGTTTTTGGTATTTTATAATAATAAAGAAAAATGGATTAAAATTAAAAATTGAATAGAACCCTAATTCTAGTTTTTTTTAGTCTATTAAAAAAGCATTAAAATTAAACCTAAAATTAAAACTAAGTTAATTATTAAATTTATTTACAAAATAAAACATTGAATTAAATATTAACAAAACATATTTTTTATTGTTTTATGATTTTTTTTTATGTTATAAAGAATTATTTTTGTGAATTTAAAACAAATTAAAAGAATTAAAATTAAAGAGGAAAATTAGAAGGAAAATAAATATACAAACAGGGGGGTTTTCTGGCCCAGTAGGAGGTGTATGCAAGAAATCAGGCCCACTCAATTCCAGGCCATGTTTGACTTTTGATGGTCACGTGTGGAATAGCTGACTAATGCTTATGATGAACTGCACATCCTGGCCTTCAGACTCATCTTCTGGGACATTTGGCAAGCCAAGGCATGGAGTTGTATGGTGGACCTTAGGATGCAAGCTGCGTAGAAACACATTACAAGAAAAAATATGAAATATATATGGGGGACCTGGGAATCGAACCCAGGTCCCAAGGCTTGCCAATCAGATTCCCAACCACCACACCATTCAACGCGTTTGTATGTATCATCAAAAACAAATATTATAAACCATAAATCACGCTAATGATATTAACACAAAAAAAAACGCGCGGAAAATTTAAATGGTCCAACCATGATAGGACACGCAGGCTTCTTCCTCGTTGTGCCTGTAAACAGAAAAGAGATAGCGGGGGTTTTAAACCCCCACTAAATGTACCCTGCGAAAAATAGCGATTAGAGCATCGTTGCTCATAAATTGGGCGCGATATGATGATTGGATTCGCCTGAAGGTCACGAGTTTAATGGTATAGGCCTTGCTGTCCAATTTTTCCAGAAGAAGAAAGCCCCAAATTTAAACCTCTGAAAACCTAGAACACGTTAATGGCATCTTTCTATACAAGCGCTATTAATCCAATTCAATGGCACCATTAGCTTTATTGAGTTCATGTTAGTGCAAAACAATCATTAGAATGCATTAATATGGCATGAAAAGATAAATACGAATATGCAATTGTTCATGGACAGGGCGACTTCGTGCTACCGTTTCTTGAGGTTAGAGGCTGTGGTTTTGATTCAGAAAGCTTCCTTGATGCGTCAGGAAGGTAATGGAATCGTTTTTTGGCCTTTTAACACCCTCTAGCTGTGTTTTCAGTTTTGAACTTTTTGACAAAAAATGCAAAGTTTGTTTGTGATTCTGAGCGCAGCTTCTTGGTCCTTTGCATTAGGTTTAGGTTTGTGCTTATATGAGGAATGAATTAGGGTAAAAATCCAAGCCAAGAAACCTTTGCATTCATGAATCAAATATTTGGTTTTTAATGTAATCTTTTCCAATCTTTTTCATGTCCTTTTGATGCCAATCATTGCCAATTCTTGCCTTTTTAGTGATGCACGAAATCTTGAAGTTATGATGAGTAGAAATGCTGCATAAAAAGATTTGAAAAGTGGCATTGAGTATTTTTTCATATTTAATTTGAATTAAATGAATTAATAGATTTAAAAATTCAATTAATAAATTAAAAATAAGAAAATAACTCCCCTTTGGGCCAATGGGTAGTGCATAGCTTTTGGATGATGATTCTTGGAAGAAATTGAGGCCCATTAGCAATTTTGAGGCATTTGAAGTAAAGTTGACTTTTCAAAATTCCCAAAAATTTCCCAACTTCCATAAGGCATATCTTGCTCAATTTTTAAGCTTTGATCATGTTCTTGGACATTTTGGAAAGGTCTTGAAGTCCTCTAACCAATGCCTTTGGTCCCATGTAATTTTGATTTACCAATCTCAAGTTATGGTCTTTGACTTAAAGTCCCTTTTTGTTGACTTTTGAAAATGACCTATAATGTTGAGATTGATATCTTTTTGTGAGAGCATTTCTTGGACTTGAAGTGTGAAGAGGAGTTGTAGGAAATGTCATTCTCTTCAAAATGAGATTTGGATGGAATTTTTCTGATAAACCATGTGGAAGTTATGCCTTGGTCAAGTTACAGTTGACTTTTTCAACTGTCCAAAAATGGAAACTTTGCATCTTGAGACTTTTTGAGCCATACCTTGAAAATCATGATCAAGCATAATGATGTTTGTGGCTTCAAAATAAGATGTTGACCAAAAATTTGGACTTTTGACTGTCAAATGATCATTTTGCCCCTACAGTTGACTGCTGAGCAATTAGGGCATTTGATTGTGCAATTTTGTGCTGTGAGCCTTGAAACTTGACATGAGGATACTTGACAATGTTTGTAGGCATGTGGGACTTGTTTGGACCCTTGAAAACCTCAACTTCTTTGCAAGAACCAAAACCCTAATTTGACTGGCTTAGGAGGATGGTTTGACTGTGTAGCCCTTGAGTAGACTTTGAACCAATTGAGGTGATGCTTGGAAAAACTTTGAAGATTATGGGAGGGCAAATTTTGGGGTACAACAGGGTGCAACCACCTTTATCTAAAAGAGAGCTAGTGTACATGTTCTTGGGGACTCTGTCAGGTCTTTTCTTTAATCACCTGATTGGAAGCTCCTCTGCAGGTTTCACTGAGTTGATTCTAACTGGCGAGAGGGTTGAAGCCGGTATTAGAAGCAGGAAAATTCAGAAAGACGTATCTACCTCTGTTGCTGCAAAAAAGCCCTTCACTGGTAAAAAGGAAGTGTCTGCTGTCTATGCCCAGAGAAATCAGGGAAGAACCGAACGACGACCAACTGTGGGGGCCGTTATGATTCAGAAGTCTGCATCAGACCAGTCGAGAAACAACCAACCGAGAAATGATCATCCGAGAAATAACCAGCAAAGGGTAGAAAGGCCTGTAAGGCAATTCACCAAGATAAACATGACTCCTGCTCAAGTCCTACCACATCTCCTGAAGTTGAATTTGGCCATGCTAAAAGAGGCCCATAAAAATCCTAATACTACATCTCCACACTACCATCCGAATGCCAGGTGTGCTTACCATTCAGAAAGTCCAAGGCACAACACCAACAACTGTTAGGCTCTGAAGAACAAGATTCAAGATCTGATTGATGCAAAGGAAGTTGAATTTGAAGCTCCCGAAAAACCAAATGTTATCTCCGCTCCAATGCCTAGGCATGGACACAATGCCAGCACTGTGGAAGAAGATATGTTTGTTTCTACTATGGATGAACTGTTAACTCCTCTCCTAACCATCAAGTTAAATTTGTTGAAAGCTGGGGTGTTCCTGGGTTGTGACCAAGATTGCCATGCTTGCCTATCCTCCCCATCTGACTGTCCTCTGTTGAAGAAAGGAATCCAATAATTGATCGATAACCAGGAAATTTTGTTTGAGAAAGCTCCTATCTCACCCATTCCAGTTCCAGAAGTTTCAATAATAACCATATACGCCAATCCTTCCAGGGTTCCTAAAAAACCTGTTAGGATTACATCCGCTCATATGACTACTCTGTTGAAGATAACAATGCTCGGGCCTGCCCCATACAAATAAGATAAAATGGTACCATGGAACTATGGTGGAGAAATCTACTACCATGGTGTCAAACAAATTGAACAGATTGCCGATGAAGAGAGTTCTGAAGAAGACAATTCTAACATCAGTAACATTGCTGGAACAAGCAAAATTACTCGTAGTGGAAGAATTTTCTCTCCAGAGATTGTGCCACCAAAGGAAGTCTCTAGACCCGTGGTTGTTCTGAAGATTACAGCTGTACCAGTAATTACACCTGCAAGTGTACCCACCAACAATGACAATGCAATTCTTATCCCTACTTCCGCTGCCGAGAATAAAGGAAAGAATGTTCAAGAGGAGCCTGTCTTGACGAAGGCTCAATCACTTGTTATTCCTGAGACGTCCAAAAAGGAGATGGAAGAAATCCTGAGGATAATTAAGAAAAGTGACTATGATGTGGTAGAACAACTGGGGCATACCCCCTCCAAAATCTCTATGTTAGCCCTGCTGCTGTGCTCTGAGGCACATGCTAAAGCTTTGGTCAAGTTTTTGAAGACAGCGCACGTGCTGCAAGAGACTTCGGCTGATCAATTCCAAGAGCGTGTGGCCAGTCTGACAGCCGACAATGGCCTGGGTTTTTCCGATGCTGACTTGACCTCCAAGGGGAGAAAACATAATGACACACTACATGTCTCGGTGGAGTGTAGGGGAACCACCCTAGCTCATGTTTTGGTTGATACTGGATCATCTCTGAATGTCTTGCCAAAGAAAGCCTTGGATAGATTGGATTGTGAAGGCCTAACCCTGAAACCCAGCAACATCATTGTGAGAGCATTTGACGGCTCTAAAAGGATGGTCCATGGGGAGGTGGACATCCCGATCAAGGTGGGTACCCAGACGTTCAATTCAACATTTTACGTGATGGACATTCGTCCTTCATATTTTTGCCTGTTGGGACGTCCCTGGATTCACAATGCCGGTGCAGTCACCTCGACTTTGCATCAGATGCTGAAATACCCTGTCCAAGGGGAAATCATAATTGTCCATGGTGAAGAGGAATACATGATTAGTCATCTAAATTCTTTTTGATATGTAGAATTTGATGGCGAATTCATTCATACCCCCTTCCAACATTTTGAAGAAGTTTCTCAGGAAATAGCAGCGACCAAGGCGGTGTCCTCAACTCCGGTGATCACAGGACCTGTACCTCAGATGTCTTCTCTAAAAGATGCAATGGCAATAGTGGAATAAGGCGGATCCACTATCTAGGGACAGCTTCCGGACTTTCCTTTCAAATCAGACAAATTTGGCCTGGGATTTAGTTCGACAACTCAGAAGGCCGTGCGCCGCGCCCGTGCCGGAGGGCCACCTGTGAAGATCATCCACCAAGGGGTTAATGCACTATAAGACAATGATGAAGAGGGCAGCCTGGAAGACTGGATTTTTCCTACTGTTGGCGGAGGACTATGCAACTGGGAAGCAAAAGACTTTATTCTGATTACTTTCATACTGCAGTAATTTATCTTTTCCATTTCTGTTAGATCTGTAATAATTCACAAACAATTCATACTTTTTCAACCTTGTGTCTTACCCGAGGCACATAGGTCCATTTGTAAGGGTTCTTATTTCATTTTCATATGTCATTTTAATGAATCATGGACTCTTTTCATATATAAAACTTTTTATGCTCATTGTCTTTCTTTTACATTTTATTGTTTAAAGATGGCTATGCCCTCACACACACCCACACTCAGAAATGCAGGTACCCTTCCACTCCGGAACCCATGGGTAACGATACTGCTATAGCCTTCAGTGACTTTGAAGATCTAATTAACCAAGTCAAATACGAAGGTGAGGAAGATTATGAGGTGCCAGGGGAATTGGCCATACTTTTACAACAAGAAGAAAGAGCAATTTTGCCTCATGAGGAGTTGTTAGACACAATCAACTTGGGTACTGAGGAAGACAAGAAGGAAATCAGAGTGAGTGCCAACCTAGAGCCAAATGTCAAGGAGCGCCTAATTTAGCTGTTGCATGAATATGTCGAGATCTTTGCCTAGTCATACGAAGACATGCCGGGACTTGATACGGACATTGTGGTACACCGTCTACCCACAAGAGAAGACTGTCCACCAGTTAAACAGAAAGTCCACCGCATGAGGCCTGACATGTCAGAAAATATCAAAGCAAAAGTTATGAAGCAGTTCAATGCTGGATTTCTTGCTGTTACTTCCTATCCACAATGGGTTGCTAACATTGTGCATGTGCCTAAGAAGGACGGAAAAGTGAGAATGTGCGTGGATTATAGAGATTTAAACAGGGCCAGCCCTAAAGATGACTTTCCACTTCCGCACATCGACATCCTGGTTGACAACACAGCTCAGCACAAAGTATTTTCTTTCATGGACGGATTCTCAGGCTATAACCAGATCAAAATGGCACCTGAGGACATGGGGAAAACTACTTTTGTTACACATTGGGGTACGTTCTGCTACAAAGTGATGCCATTCGGACTGAAGAATGTCGGGGCAACCTATCAACGTGCCATGGTAGCTTTGTTTCATGATATGATACATCATGAGATAGAGGTCTACGTAGATGACATGATAGCCCGATCACAAACGGAAGAAGAACGCATTGATCACTTGCAAAAGTTATTTGTCAGGTTGAAAGAGTACAAGCTACAGTTAAACCCTAACAAGTGTACATTCGGAGTTCGGTCCGGTAAACTCTTGGGTTTCATTGTCAGCAACAAAGGCATCGAGGTTGATCCTGCCAAAGTCAAAGCTATACAAGAAATGCCTGCTCCTCGCACTGAGAAGGAGGTCAGAGGTTTCTTAGGACGCCTAAACTACATTGCTAGGTTCATTTCTCACCTAACATCTACCTGTGAACCAATCTTCAAGTTGTTGAAGAAAGATCAGGTAGTTAAATGGAATGATGACTGTCAAATTTCTTTCGATAAAATCAAGGAGTATTTGCTAGAGCCTCATATCTTGATGCCACCCGTCGAAGGAAGATCGCTAATCATGTATCTGTCCGTCTTGGATAACTCAATGGGGTGCGTACTGGGGCAGCATGACGAGTCTGGACGAAAAGAGTATGCCATTTATTACCTTAGCAAAAAGTTTACCGACTGTGAAACTAGATATTCACTGCTCGAGAAAACTTGTTGCGCTTTGGTATGGGCTGCTCGCCGGCTAAGGCAGTATATGTTGACTCATACCACTTTGCTGATATCTAAGATGGATATGATAAAGTACATCTTCGAAAAGCCTGCTTTGTCTAGAAGGATAACTAGATAGCAGATGATCCTCATGGAATACGACATACAGTACACGACCCCAAAAGCTATAAAGGGGAGTGTGCTAGCTGACCATCTGGCTCATCAAGCTGTCGAAGATTACCAATCCATGAAGTTCGACTTCCCTGACAAAGACATCATGACATTGGACAACATTGAAGATCTCAGATCATATGACGGACCTGAACAAGGATCCTGATGGACCCTGTACTTTGATGGAGCCTCTAATGCGCTTGGTAACAGTATCGGTGATGTGCTTATATCTCCAGAGGGTTGCCGCACTCCTTTCACAGCCAGACTTTGCTTCAACTGTACGAACAACATGGCAGAGTATGAAGCTTGCATCTTTGGACTCGAGGCTGCCATAGACTTGGGAATCAAATCTCTAATTGTGTTTGGGGACTTAGCTTTGGTCATCAGTCAGATCAAAGGAGAGTGGGATACTAAACATCCAAACCCCATCCCTTACAAAGAACATGTCTTGACATTGTTAACACATTTCGAGCAAATTACCTTCGAGCACTTCCCGCGAGAAGAAAATCAGCTAGCAGATGCTCTAGCTACAATGTCATCCATGTTTAAACTTAACTGGGATAATGAGGCTCCCCAGATCACCATTCAACGAATGGATGAACCTGCACATTGTCATGAGATTAACACCAAAGAAGTAGTGGACCAGTCGTGGTTTCATGAAGTCAAAAGGTATCTCGAGGCTCAAGAATACCCTAAAGGAGCTACAGTCAATGACAAAAAGTTCTTAAGGAGATTCTCATCTAAGTTCTTCCTAAGTAATGGTATCCTGTACAAACGCAATCATGATTCTATTCTGCTCCGTTGTGTGGACAAGCTTGAAGCTGAAAGGATTATGGCTGAATTGCATGAGGGTACATTTGGCACTCATTCTAGCAGGCATATGATGGCTAAAAAGATTCTAAGGGCAGGCTATTACTGGTCTACCATGGAAGCTGATTGCTATCAACACTCTCGTACCTGTCATAAATGTCAAATCTATGCAGACAAGGTACACTTGCCCCCAGTTCCTCTAAATGTCTTAACAGCTCCTTGGCCATTCGCTATGTGGGGAATCGACATGATTGGAGAGATCAAGCCTACAACCTCTAATGGACACCGCTTCATTCTAGTGGCCATTGATTATTTCACCAAGTGGGTCGAAGCAGCTTCCTTCGCATCCGTTACTAAGAATGTTGTTGCCCGCTTCATCAAGCAGAATCTCATTTGCCGGTACGGTATCCCCGAAAGGATCATTACTGACAATGGTACAAACCTTAACAATACTATGATCACCGCCCTGTGCGAACAGTTCAAAATTCAACATCACAATTCATCTCCCTATCGGTCAAAGATGAATGGTGCAGTCGAAGCTGCGAACAAAAATATCAAAAAGATCATACAAAAGATGACAGTCACCTACAGGGACTGGCATGAGATGCTACCGTTTTCTCTCCACGGGTACCAAACCACGGCGCGTACATCAACTGGGGCAACACCTTATTCTTTGGTTTATGGCATGGAGGTTGTTTTACCTATCGATGTCCAGATTCCCTTCTCGAGAATCATGAAAGATGCTGGTTTAAGTGAAGACAATTGGATTCAGAACTGACTTGATCAGTTGAACTTAATTGATGAGAAGAGACTTACTGTTGTTTGCCATGGTCATACATATCAAAAACGGATGATCAAGGCTTTCAACAAGAAAGTCAGACGCCAAACATATCAAGTCGGAGATCTTGTAATCAAGTGCATCATCTTGCCGCAAAGTGATCCCAGGGGAAAATGGACTCCTACCTATGAAGGACCATTTGTAATCAAGAACATCTTTTCTGGTGGGGCAATGATTTTAACCACCATGGACGGTGACGACCTGCTGCACCCTGCGAATGCAGACATAGTCAAAAGATACTACGCATGAGTGACCCGCTAGGTTGACACACCTAGGAAAAACAAGGGCATCCTGGTGAATCGAAAACCCAAAAGGGCGATTTAGGCAAAAATTAGGGATAAAAAAAAAAAATTGTACACCCGGCAAGTTGAAAACCCGAAAGGGCGACTTGGGCAAAAAAGGGTTTCCCGGTGAATTGAAAACCCGAAAGGGCGGTTCAGGCAAAAGTTAGGGAATTAAAGCGTATGACTATGTCTCATCGGATCACTTTAAGGACAATCTCTTCACTGAAAATCTGGAGTTTCTGATCAATCCAATCATCTTCGGACGAAGCAACAAATGGACAAGATATTCGGAGTTACGAAGGCTATAGCAGAATGGGAACCCCATGGGATTTTTTACACATAGCTATCTTTCTTTGTATAAATTTTTCTCAATTTTTATGACACCATCCTCTTACTAGGATAACTGTCTCCTTTGTACAAAATACCTATTCAAAGTAAATACAAAGATATCTCTTTAAAGTGCAGAAAATTATTTGCCTTTTCTTTTACATTTGTGTTCTATTTGCAAAAAACGTCCAATGATTCATTAGTGAACATATGCATTTGAACATAATTACTGTTTACAAATAAACAAGAATGAAAAAGAATAATTACTGACGGGTCGAGAGGATAGGAAAAAGTCTTTCGGCTATTCCATGAGCAATCCCTACAGTACATCATTTAGACCCCCAGCGGAGCTAAAATTTCAAACCCTTTAATCCCCATCAGAGTTAAAACTTCAGACTCCCAACCCCCAGCAGAGCCAAAACCTTGAACTGCAGATCCTCGGTGGAGATGAAACCTTCTTCCCCAGTCGAGTCAAGATTTCCAACTATCAATCCCCAGTGGAGACCATTCAGTTTCTCCATATTCCCCAGCAAGTTGTCTTGAAATCAACCAGATAACAGTTAACTTTCGTCTTTCCCCAACCTAGTTTGATTCCCCAGTTAAGTGGCATACAACCCAAACTCCTGAACTTACTCCCCAGCAGTAAGCCTTCTTCCCCACATAATTTTTATTGCTCCCCAATGAAGTCGCCAGAATGAAGATTCTCGTTCTTAACTCCCCGCAGAAATCATCAGAGTTTTCTCTATTCCCTAGCAGAACAAGGACTCCCTTTATGTAATCCCCAGTAGATGTCATTAAAGTTCTCTGGATTCTCCAAGCAGATTCCTCAATCAGTACATGGCATTACTTCCCCAAGCAGATTTATGTCAATACTTCAAGACATGAAGAATCCTTATATCCCCAGGAAGGTCATCAAGGATTTATTATCCCCAACAGTCGCCAAGGATTTCTCATCCTCAGCAATCAAAGATTTTGAATCTCCAACAGCGGTCAAGGATTTATTTTCCCCGACAGTAGTCAAGGATTTATTTTCCTCAGCAAAATAGTGAATCAGCTTACATGCGCATACATTACATATATCATAAACATTGACAAAACACATTTATTGCATCATACATTTCATGCAACATAACTTTGAGTTTCAGCTAACATTTTACCCTTTACAGGATAAGATTAACAGCTACCATTAACAATGTTCAAAGATTTCAAATACAGTAAAGATACACTCCAGACACGGAAGTCATTCTATTACTCATTCAGACTTCAACATTCAGATACGCCCCAGACACGGTTGCCATTCTGTCACTTATTCTGATTTTCCCCAGCTTAGATACACTCCAGACGCGGATGCCATTTTGTCGCTTATTAAGATTTCAGATTCAGATACAATACATATACACTCCAGACACGGAAGTCATTCTGTTATTCATTCAGATTCAAGTATAGTTACAACTTGGATACGCTCCAGACACGGCTGCTATTCCCTTGCTCATACAGATTCAGTCTCCAGATACAGTTCAGATACGTTCTAAACACGGACACCATTTTGATACTCATCCTCTTGACTTACTACAAACATTCTTGGATGGAATCTACAAGCCCATATCCAACAAGATTCTATCACATCTCCAAATGGCATCTCTAAGCCCATTCCCTCAACTGCAATTTGACGAGTGCAAATTTATGGGCACTCTAGTGTCCAATCATCTTTTACCTTCGAGTCACGAACGGCAAAACTTGTCAATCCAACTCTTCAGGTTCAAGAAGATTGAACAGGGGAAACTGTTGTACCCCAAAATTTTCCCTCTCATATTATCAAGATTTCCCCTCACAAGACTTCTTGGACTCAAGACCAGATTAGGGTTTGCTCAGCTCAAGACATCCCCTTGCACTGATGACCTGAAATTAGGGTTTGAGTTTGCACAAGGATTTTTGGAACATCAATGCTTAATTTGAATTTCATACACCATCTTGGATCCCTAATATTTCTCATATCAAGTTTCAAGCCTTAAATCACATTTTTGCCCAGTCAATTGGACAGTTGACCTAAAAATCAACTGTATTGGGGAAAAAGTCAACTATGGTCAATTTACAGTCAAACCTCATAATTTTTGACCCACATCAACATTATAGACTCATATGAACCATTTGATCAAGTTTGGACCACAACTCCTCAAGAAATTTGATCAAATCATCAAAAGGGCAAAATGGTCAAAATTAGGGTTTTGACTAAAGAAGGGCAATTTCTGATTTTTAACATAGCCAATTGAGTTCAAGCATGGTTTAAAGGATCCAATGGCATCATCTTGACCTAATCACAAGGTTCAAAAGATTTCAAGTACATAGGATTGACAGATGAATTTTCCAGTCAACTGATCAAAAATCAATTGTACACTGAAAAGTCAAACTTTGACTTTTTGGTCAAAATCAAGTGCCAAAGGTCATAATTCATCAAAACATGTCAAAATGTGAAACTTGTTGACCAAGAAACCTAAAATTGCAAATTAGGCTTTTAATTTGAAATTTTTCATAACTTAGAAATTTTCTAAGTGTTGAAAATTTCTTATTTTTTCCCAACTTTCCCAACTTTTTCACCATGATGCAATTGGATTCAAAGAAAACTTCCAACATGAAAGTTGTAGTCCTACATGAAATCTACAACTATGATTCATAAAGTTTTCCCAAAATATGCTTGGATATCAAGTTATGATTTTGTGAATAGGGGTCCACAAACTAAATAACTTAGTGAAATTTTGCCCTATTTTAGGCAGGTTTTTGACCTAACTTCATGGCAACTTTTCACCTAGTTCCAAGAGGTATCTCAAGTTGAATTTCAAATATGGATTGTATAGCATGCTACAAGATTTCCAAAATGTCCAAGAACTCTCCAAGATAATTTATGGTTAGGGAGAATCGAAGAAGAGAAAATGGCATTTTGTCACTTTTGTGCAAGCCATTTTCACAATGTTACAAGTTGCAAATCAGATCCTAGCATGCTTATACCTTACATTACAGGTCCTAATCCTTTCTACACTCATTAATTTAATTCTAACTCAGTGGTTAAAGCCTTTGTTTTCACCTTTGGAGCATTACACAAGAGATTAATCCATAAATGGCATAAAGGGCACTATGCCATTTTGATAAAGCAAGCCTTTTACAACTTTGCATTTCTTGAGCCATGGACCTGATCTTTTGTTGCAAACAATATCCACAAATATCAGGCAACTTGTACCAACTCTATGCAGCTAGCAAGCAAGCCTGTACAGGCCTTGGGCATTGTCACTTCAACTTTCTTCAAAAGCAAGCAAATTGGCAAAAGTCAAGATAACTTGGGCATCTGATAAAGAGAAGACTTGGCTTCATTCTAAACACATTGACAAACTTATCTCAAGCAAATACACGAATTCATAGCATTAGAAACTCTCTCAAACACAAAAAACACAAGTTCTCGCCCAAACAGGGCATCTTTTGCAGAACCCTTGCCAAATCAACACTGGCTCGTGCGTTTCTCACTTTAAGACTTCAAACACTTTACATACATCCTACCTAAATTATCCAAGCCATTGTACTGCAACTGTGTGCCCTATTTCAGCCATCACCATTTTCATTTTTGAAGGTTGCAGGTTGACTTCTACAAGGAGTTTCAAGCATTCTCAAGACAAGCTGAGCATTGGAAAAGCTTGAGGGAACTTCAAGGAAGCTCACACGATCTTCAGGCCTCACTCAAAGTTCCCACATTGCCATATCCAAACTCAGCTGAACCAGGTATTTTTCAAAGTTCTATCTCTCTATTTAGGCATCCTTAAGCTTTGATTTGTGAAGCAAAAATGTAGTCCTTAACTTGCTGAAGTTGTACATATGCGTAGTTATCATTTATATTAACTGAGTAGTGAGAATTTGAAGCTTGAAGTTCATGAAAAAATTAGGTCAGAAATTATGGGTGATTAAATTCTCCATGATCCTTGAGAGTTAGATTATGTTTTTTATATCACTGGAATCGTGAGATCATAAGCTACATTTTTTGTGTTATGAGTTTTTGATTTTATGCAAGCTAGAGCAAGATCCAAGTTTGAACACACGAACACGCGCGCGAAGCCAAGGACAGGGATGAAGATGATGTTTTGGGCCTAGCGCCTTGGGCCTGTTGTTTTTCACACACCCCATATTCCTATTTGCACCCCCTTTGCTTATTTTGTTTATTTTTTCTCATATTTTGTATGTTTATTGATTTTAATATTTTTTCTGAACATCAAAAAAATCATGAAAAATATTTTCTTTATTTTTTGTATTTTATTTTATTTTTTATCTTATTTTTTGGGCATAAAAAATAATTTATAAATAAATAGAACTTTATTTTCTTAAATAAATAGTAAATAAATTTAAAAAATACCATACATTTTTATTTTATTATTTTTTACACATAAAATATTATTTTCACATACATTTTAATTTTTTAATATTTGTTAATAATATTATTTATTATTTCTAGTACAAAAAATGAACAAATAAATATTAGAAAACCTAATTTTCTTTTAAAACAAAAACTAGGGTTTTCACCCCTTTCAAAAATAATCATTTTATTTTTCTTATTTTTAGGACTTAATTTTTTATTTTTCACATACATAAAATTAATACAAAAAACATTTTGCATCCATATATTTTATTGCATATTTAAATAATTGCTTATTTATTTATTATACAATAAATTCAATTGGGTTGTAATAGTTTTTAGGGTTTTATTTTGAGCAATATCCCCCATTCAAACTTGTATCCCCCTCCCATAATATTGTTGTAATAGCTTATATTTACTTTACGCAATTTATCGCATTATATACATGTTTAGTAAATTAGGGTTTGTATGATAAGATAAAAATCAAAACAAATAGCATGACCTAATACAAGACAAACAAAAGCATGTAAAATGGCACACATTGCACACAAGCACCTCTAGGGTTTCACCCACTTTGTTGCCTTAAAAGTGGCCATGGTATGCATGCAAGGTATCTTGGCAATACAATACAAAACAAAACAATAGATCATAGTCCCTCGATGACGCTAGACTTGGTTGCCTAAAAAACAAATGATCTTGGTCCCTCAAACAAGCTAAGATACTTGGCAACATTGCTATCATGGTCATACGATGACCCATACCCGTCCCGTTTAATATCCAAAGATAGGGTTATTTACCAATGCAATGGTAAAATAACAATGTCAAAGGAATAAAAAGGTATAGGAAAGATATTTCAGTAGGGTAGATAGTTCCTAGTTACCTGCTCTCTTCAAAAAAAATCCTTGCTATTTTCAAAAACACACAGCACATTTCAAAACATTTCCAAACAACTTTCAAAATATTTCCAAACAACTTTCAAAACATTGAAACATTTTTCAAAAGACAAACATCTTTGTATACATTCTTACGAACGAGAATCATTACAAAGATTTCCAAAGCGATGGCATCTTTTCAAAATACTTTCAAAACCACACAAAGCACCATTTCAAACAATTGGAAAAGCAAAGCAAGTGATCTAAACAAGTAACTAAGAGCCCATGGAAAACCATGGATAAAAAGGGTGCTAGCACCTTCCCTTTTCATAATATACCCCCCGAACTCAAGAAAACATCTCAAAGGTCTTTCATGTGCTTTTTTACCTTTCCTTTTGGATAAAATAAAAGTCGGTGGCGACTCTTGCTAAACTGAAACATTTGTGACGAAAACGCAAAACCTCAAGTCAGTTCTCCCACCGTATCACAATAGTCCCTTGATGACGCTATCTATGTTGCCTTTTCAAAATGATCTTAGTCCCTAAAGAAAGATGCTAAGATACCTTACAACATTTCTAATCATGGTTATACGATGACCCACGCCTGTCCCGTTTACATCCAAAGACAGGGTTACTTACCAAATCAATGGTATGATAACAATGTCAAAGAAAAGAGGAAATAAACATGAAAGAATTTTGAGTAGGTAGAATGTTCCTAGTTACTTGCTCACTTTCAAAACAAAACATCCTTGCTATTTTCAAAACAAACACCAACACTTTCAAAAAAAATCTTTCAAACTTGAAAACATTTTTAAAAGATCAACACTTTGTATATATTCTTACGAACGAGAGTCATTACAAAGTTTGCCTAAACGACGACACCTTTTCAAAATACTTTCCAAAACCACACAAAGCATATTTTCAAACAAAATCAAGTGATTTAGCAAGTAACTAAGAAACCATGGAAAACCATGGATGAAAAGGGTGCTAATACCTTCCCTTTTCATAATCTACCCCCGAACTCAAGAAAACATCTCTAAAGGTCTTTCTTGTTCTTTTCATCCTTTCCTTATTGGATAAAAGAAAAGTCGGTGGCGACTCTTGCTAACCGCAACATTTGCGATCAAACGCAAAATAACCAAGTCAGTTCTCCCACCGTATCATACTTGTGTTCAGATAAAATCAGACTGGGAGCTCAAGAAGCTGACTTTGTGATTAAATTAATCTTTATGAAAATAGATATGTAGCTTTTTGCCATTTCGTTCAAAAATGGTATAATCCAGTGGATAAAGCTTCAAATCCTTGTGTAATGCATCACAAATTTATGTAAACCTCTGATTATGTAAAGATTTAGAAGAAACATAGCCTGACAAGTGGGATTTAGAGGATAAGGTTATGATATTTGATCAATGTTCTTCAAAACAGATTGCTCGAAGGGTTTATAGTTGGATTCAAAATATGTTGCTTCGAAGGAAACCAATGCCCCAATAAAAGCTTGTGGATTAAAATTTCTCGAAGGAGGCCAAATGCCCAATCGATGCTTGTGAACCAAGCTTGAATCAAAAGAGGCCAAATGCCCAATTGAAGCTTGTGAACCAAGCTTGCTCGAAGGAGGCCAAATTCCCAATCGAAGCTTGTGGATTAAACTTGCTCGAAGGAGGCCAAATTCCCAATCGAAGCTTGTGAACCAAGCTTGCATCGAAGGAGGCCAAATGCCTGTGATACGGTATGAGAACTGACTTGAGGGGTTTTGCATTTGTGTTCTCAAATGTTGCGGTTTAGCAAGAGTCGCCATCGACTTTTCTTTTATCCAAAAGGAAAGGTGAAAAAGCACAAGAAAGACCTTTAGAGATGTTTTCTTGAGTTCGGGGGGGTAGATTATGAAAAGGGAAGGTATTAACACCCTTTTCATCCATGGTTTTCCATGGGCTCTTAGTTACTCGCTAGATCACTTGCTTTTGTTTGAATGTGCTTGTGGTGTGGGTTTTGAAAGTATTTTGAAAATGTGACTTTGTAATGATTCTCGTTTCTATAAGAATGCGTACAAAGTTTTGTTTTGAAAATAGTTCCAAGAGGTGTTTGTGGGATGTGGTTTTGAAAGTGATTTTGAAAAGGGTTTTCTTTGTATTGGCTCTCGTTTCTATAAGAACGCGTACAAAGTGTTATCTTTTGAAAATGTTTCAAATGGAAGTGTTGGTGCATAAAATGTTTTAGTTGTGAGCAAGCGAGTAACTAAGAGCGAACCTACCTACTCAAAAGGTCTTAGATGTGCTTTTCCTCCTCCTTTAGATGTTGTTATCTTACCATTGATTTGATAAGAAGCCCCATCGTTGGATGTGAAGGGACAGGCGTTGGGTCATCGTATGACCATGATAGAAATGTTGTGAGATGACTTAGGACTTTTCTTTAGGGACTAAGATCATTTCGAAAGGCAACCTTGATAGCGTCATTGAGGGACTATGATCTTATATTTTTGTTTGTGCTAAGACATCCCACATGCATAACATGGCCAATTTTAGGCAACAAGTGGAGTTAACCTTAAGGGTTCATGTGTGAATAGTGTTTGACTGCATGCATTTAGTCTTGCTTAGGGTGATCTACTTGTTGATTTTATCTCTTGCCATACACGCCTAATTACTATACAGTATAAGGAAAATAGTAAATTGCGAAAAATGAAATTCTACGCTATTACAATATTTAAGGGATTGGGGTGCATATGTACGAATGGGGATTGCAAGTAAAAATAAGTCCTAAGTTACTATTACAACCATATTGAAATGTACAATATAAGAAAGAAATAGACTTGTTTAGAAAATGTTTTTTGTCTTAAGGAAATAAATTAAAAGGAAAATATTTTTATGTTTTTTTTATGTTAATAAAAAAAGAGTTAATATTAAAAATGATAAAAAAGATAAATAAATGAAGGATAGGAACAGCGTGCAGCTGCAAGCAAAACAACAAGGATCAGAAATTCTGAAGTCAGCCGCGTGGTGACTCAGAAGGAAGCGTCAAAATCAGAAGTTCTGGATTGGTACACTCTGAGGTCCTGCAAGGCAGGTTAGAGGAAAAAAACACAGGAGTTCTGAATTACTATGTGTTGAACTTCTGAATGTTAGAACAATGAGAAAACCTTAGAAGCTCTGTGCGTGTCAAAACAGTAGGAAGAACTCAGAAGTTCTGTATGGTGCTAAGACATTGAACAAACAATCAGCAGTTCAGCATGTTATCAGTGCACGAAAATCAGAAGTTCAATGTATTTGACATGTAAGGAGAACTCAGAAGTTGTGTTGTGTTAGAACAGTGAGTGAATCATCAGAAGTTCTGAATTATGTTGAGTCAGCGAGTAAATATTAGCAGTTCAATGCATTATCAGCATGTAAGAATCAGAGGTTTAGTGTGTGTTAACAGTGATAAAAATCATATAAGTTCCATGTGTTAAAACAGTGAAGAGAACTCATAAGTTCTGTGTGTGTTTAACAGTGAGAAAAATCATAGAAGATATGTGTGTTAAAACTATGAATGAATATCAAAAGTTTTAATGCTATATTTCAACACTAAATCAGCACATTAGCAATTTATTCAGTTCCTAACAATCAGCAAGTCAGAAGGATAATAGCACAACAGTTTACAGAAGTTATAATCCTAAATTTGAGCCTAGCCTTAATCAAGAAGTTATGATCCACAGTTTTTCTACTTAAGCAATGATATGTATCAACATTAATACTATGATATTTACATGTTAATGATGTTCATAATGAAAAACAAGCAAAGTCAGAAAGACTTACCTTGAACCTGGAACGTGGGCTTGGAGCTTTGAGTTGTTGCCTCTGGATGTTCTGAGTCAGCAAGAGAGACGGAATAATGGTTATGTTCTTTGATTCAAGGAGGAGGAACAAAAGGTGTTTGCTTTGGATTTGCGAAGGTTTTCCCTGTTTTCTCTTCTCTCTTTTGGCCAATCTCTCTTTCCCAAAGCCAGCCCCTTAAACGTGTGATGGAGCCAAGTATTTATAGATGAATTTACTGTGATTTTAGGGGGAAAAACAAATGAGTTTTTAAACATTTTTGGCATACTGTCCCTTTGTTTTTAAATCACAGTTTTCGTAGGCTAATTTGGTGCAAGAAAAACGTAGGCGTGGACTGGATCAGCAGCACCTTGGAATATTGTGGCAGCTGGTTACAAGACTGGGCCATAGCAGGGCAGCAGGTTACTTAAACAAGGTTTGGGATTGGGTGATGTTCTGATTGCAGAAGATCAGTAAAGTAACCTCCAAACGCTGAAGGGGAATCTTCTGACCAGAGTGTTGAACATAGCCTCTATATGCTAAAGAATCATGTTCTGACTGAAGCATTATGTTCTGACCACAGAGAAATGCCTCTGCATGTTCTGATTGAAGCGTCATGTTCTGGACCGTGTTTACAACTTCTGACGGTACTTGCATAAAGGCTGGCTCAGAAGTTCTGAAGTATCATATTCTCTAGACACTTAGAAAATTTTCTAAATGTTTAGAAATTTTGATTTTTTCAAAGTAACTTCTGACTTCTGTTTTTTGACGAACCAATTTCATGCCTTAATGGAATATGATTCTTGGAACTTGATTTTGATTTAAAAGTCAAAGTTTTACTTTTTTAATGTACTTTTGACCATTTTGCCCTTATGGATGATTTCCTTGAAAAGTGATGATTCAAGACTTGGAACTTGATATAAGCAAAACTGAGAGTCCATGATGAATCTCTGAGAAATGGGAGGGAAAATTTTGGAGTACAACAAATGCCCCTATTCAATCTTCTTAAGCCTGAGGATGTAGATTGGCTGATCTGCCTTTCGTGATCTGAAGGCAGAAGATGATTGAACACTAAAGTGCCCATAAATGTGCACTCGCATGAAGTAATACTGGTTGGTAATGTCGGGAATGGGCTTACAGATGCCATTTGGAAGGCGACGAGAAATCATAGGAGATGGGCTTAAAGATGTCATCCAGAAAAGATTGGTTGCATAAGAGATTCCTGGGTGAAAATTTTTGTACTTGCTGTCAAGGGGGACTTTGTCGAGGAATGTTGATTTATGCACTGGGAAGTAAAGTCTAGGAGCTTTTGGTTGTCCATTACTCTACTGGGGAATTAACTCTTGATTGAAGAGGTGAAAGTAGACTGTATACCTAGTCAGGGTACCGGCTGTACAGCAACTCGCTGGGGAAATGTGAAATTGATTGTATTTGATCGTGTCTAGGCTTTATAGTGTTGTAACCTGTTGTCTAGAGATAAGGAAGAAGGAACCTGGATAGTAGGGTTACTTCGAAATGAAAGCCTGTATAGTAGGGCTTGGGGAAGGAACCTGGGTAGTAGGGTTACTTCGGAATGAGAGCCTGGATAGTAGGGTTGTGAGAAGGAACCTGGATAGTAGGGTTACTTTAAAATGAAAGCCTGGATAGTAAGGCTGTGAGAAGGAACCTGGATAGTAGGGTTACTTCGAAATGAAAGCCCAGACAGTAGGGCTTGGTGAAGGAACCTGGGTAGTAGGGTTACTTCGAAATGAAAGTCTGGATAATAGGGCTTGCGGGAAGGAACCTGGGTAGTAGGGTTACTTCAGAATGAGAGCCTGGATAATAGGGCTATGAGAAGGAACCTGGATAGTAGGGTTACTTCGAAATGAAATCCTGGATAGTAAGGCTGTGAGAAGGAACCTGGATAGTAGGGTTACTTCGAAATGAAAGTCTGGATAGTAGGGTTCTAAGAAGGAACCTGGATAATAGGGTTAGTTCGAAATGAAAGCTTGGATAGTAGGGTTGTGAGAAGGAACCTGGATAGTAGGGTTACTTCGAAATGAAAGCCTGGATAGTAGGGCTGTGAGAAGGAACCTGGATAGTAGGGTTACTTCGAAATGAAATCCTGGATAGTAGGGCTTGTGGGAAGGAACCTGGATAGTATGGTTACTTCGAAATGAAAGCCTGGATAGTAGGGCTTGGTGAAGGAACCTGGGTAGTAGGGTTACTTCGCTTGATCATGTAGATTAGATGACCCGTTTAGTTTCGGGAATTGATTTTTCGTTAGACGTCATCCAAAAACGATTGTTGAACCGTATCTGTAAGCTGAAACTGGAGCGTATCTGAATAGAATGATGAAGGAATCTTGGACGATTGCTACTCCAAAAAGATGATGAAGGAATCTTGGACGATTACTACCTTAAAAGATGATGACTTTATCTGGCGATAGATCTTTCCTGAAAATGTAAAGAGTTAGTTGTATGCAATGTCATGATGTATGCATTATGTAATGATGTTCTCAAAATAAATGATATTTGTGTTATATGTATTTTGTATGCATATGCTATGAATGTTATTGATATGTAAGTATATCTTCAAACTTTGCTCAGAATGTTTCCACTGAGGATTCATGTTTTATTGTTTGAGGAGAACTCCGCTGGGGAAAGGTTTTCAGAGGTCGAAAATCTGGTTGGGGAATCATCTTATGAGAAGGATTATGGGGAAACTTGTCATTGCCACTAGCATCAAATGTTTGTGGTATTTCCAAAAATGTTCTATTGTACGTAACCCTTTGCTGAGATTGACGTTCAATGCCCCAAGTGACGGAGATGGAGACCTGTCCCTGGTTACTCTGCATTTCTTGAGAGGTTTCCTAGAATCTTGACTGGACTGCCCCAGGTGTGCTGGATAGTGACATGTCATGCCCCTCTGTTGATAGGATTTTTGACATTGTAAGTGTCATCCTACTTGAATTGATTTTGTTCACTGAGAGAGCTTTCATTCACTGGATATTCATTGTGTGAATTTCTCCGTTGTCAAACAAATAGCCATATGCAAACAGTGATATTCAAGTAATGCAAAGTTTATGTTTGTCTTGAAATTTTGAAAATGCGTTTTTAGCAAGTAAAGAAGTTTGTAATTCAACTCTGGATTTCGAGTAAAGCCTTACAGGAGTCAGGATACCTTTTGTAACAGTATGCTTTCGAACTAACCCATGCTTCAATTAGGACTTTTGAAGGGTTGTAACGTGGCTTGGTTCACGATTTAAGAAACAAAGGATAAAGGCTCAAAGTGTATTTGTACCCACCCGTTCTTCGTGATGTTCTTCAGTCCTAAACTCAGTTAATTTTGCGTTTGAACTCCAATTGAGTCTGGAATGATGTTTTGGTGATGGTTCAGACAAGTTAAGTTTATTGGAAGGCAATAATTTTTTTTTGCAACCTTTTTCATGTTGTTGAGGATCTGTAGTGACCTCTTTTTGATTTGTTATCCCTGATTTTTGCCTGACTGTTCTTGTTTTGAGATTACAGTCAGTGGGATGCCCCAGTTTTCTTAAGTCTCCTTTGTAGGTTTTGACTTAGTGGGCCTTTTTTTAGAGATAATAACTGCCTATGTGATAGGGAACCATCACCGTATTTTGATTCCAGAGGAATGTTTCTTGACGTCATTCGTTGTATTACGAGATGAGAGTTTGCGGCTTAACGCGTGTTTGAATTAACTGAGAGACTACCCTGCCCCAGGTTTTGATTAAAGGTTTCAATTTTGTGAAAAAGAAAAACTTATACTTCTTTGGCTCGAAGGGGTTGACTAGGGATTATCTTCCTTATAACTCCAGTGTTTAGGATTTGAAAGAATGCATGTACATCGTCATCAAGGTCTATCCAAAAGCATACTGTATGAGATTATGGCATTGTTTTCGTCATCCTTCCTCTAAAGGCTTATAACTTTTAGCAAGAGTTGAATGTTATAAAGAGAGTAAAAGGCATAGTTTAAATATAGTGAAAATGAATGGATGAATTCAAGACAAACATATACAATGCATTAATGAAACAAAGTTTGACATTAATAGATAATTGTTTGAATAACAAAAGAGAAATTACAACTTGAAAATTCAAAATGAACAGAAACATCTTTGTTTGAACTTGTCCCTTTTAGATGGTGAGCCTTTGGAAGAAGAATTCAGTCTGGCCATCTTGTGTGAACTCCAGCATTCCTTTGTCGATCAGGTTTTGAATCTTGTACTTCAACGCCCAACAATCGTTTGTATAATGTCCAGGACTATCATAATGATAAGTACACCTGGCGTCGGGATTGTAGCTGGGAGAAATTTTTTTGGGATTTGGATGAGGTCTTATTAGTGTAATCAGATTCATCCTCAGCATGTGTTGCAAAGCTTGGGACAATGGTATGTTGATGTTGGTAAACTGTCTTTTAGGCTCGCTTTGCCTTTGCTGATTTCCCGGTTGATGTTGACGAAGTCGTTGTTGGGCTCGTGACGTGGAAGCAAATTGGGAAGGTCTTCTCTCCCTTAAGTCGGCTTCTTGTCTCGTGGGAGGCTGAATGATGACCCGATCCCCAATTCTAAATGTTTTCCCCATTTGGTTACATCCGTCTTGACGAAGCTTGTTGATGAGGACTCTCAGCTCTTCTTGTCCCTGAGCCAAGTTTTGGATGAGAGCCATCTGGCCCGCCAGTTGTCCCATCATTTGGACCTTCATTATGGATATCTCGGTTTGTAGCCGCTCCAATTGGTCATCTCTGTCATCCCCAGGATTTCCCACGATCATGCCCCTAGTGAGGAGCGCCTTGACATCTTCTTGTCCCTTGGATAGGTTCAAAAACATCTCTTGAAGTTGAGCGTTTTGAGCCTGGATGTCCTTGATAGTCTACTCTAGGGTCATCTCTACTAAAATAAACAGTAGGAAGATAAGGAAACCTGTATGGGAGAAACCTGTCATGATATGATGCATGATATGTGGATGCATGTTTTCAAGGATCCCGCGGGGTAAATACAAGAAAATGTTAGAAGTTGAACTTTGATCAACGACTTTGTTTGGAGAACTTTGTATCGGTGGATGTCCTTCCACGAGAATTAAGCTCACCATGTCAAGTGGGTCACAACCCTTGACTCAAGTTTGTTGAATTTTTGATGGTGTTTAGTTAGAGGGAAATAAATCCTGTTGCCTCTTGATAGACGTCTGGTTCAATGTGACCCTGCATCATAGGCCCTCGAGATCCTTGAAATGCTATGGTCCAATGTTATTGAAAATGCTATGGTATGATGTTATGATGTTATGTACATACAAATAATCATATTCACACAAAGAAGACAAGTCCTTAGGTTTAGGCTTGCATGGAGTTTGTAGGTAAGTACCCTCTTGAAGTTTAGTTGGCTCAACCTGTCTTAGTTAATAGTAACCGGGTTCTAAGGGATCTCAATATCACTGACCTTTCCCTTGGGTGTTGTCTCATCACAATCAATCTTTTCTTGTGGCCGAGATATCCCAAAAGACCAGCCTCAATGAGTGTAGTATCGAGTATCAACCAATTTTCAGCTTTACACCAAAATCGATTATCTCACTACGTCCTAATGGCCAAGTTGGTCAAGTAAGGTTCTAAGGTCAGTTAGTGCTTCATGACGCTGCTCAGCGGCCCCATATTCTCCTTGTTTCAACACAAGGGATACCGATACCAACAAATGCCTCACACTAACGTAGCCATTGTTTCAACCATATCGGTCTACGCCGTACAATTTCCACAACCTATTGCTACTTACCTAAAAAGGTGTCCCAGATCCGAGTGGAGGATAAAAGCAAGCCCAAACAAAGAACTATAATGTAAAGCATAAAAATCAAACAAAGAAAGCAAGTAAGTGATCTAACCCTAAGGTAACCCCACTTTTCAACATTCCCCAACAGATTCGCCAGTTCTATGATACGGTGGGAGAACTGACTTGAGGTGTTTTGCGTTTGTGTTTGCAAATGTTGCGGTTTAGCAAGAGTTGCCACCGACTTTTCTTTTATCCAAAAGGAAAGGTGAAAAAGCACATGAAAGACCTTTAGAGATGTTTTCTTGAGTTCGGGGGGTAGATTATGAAAAGGGAAGGTATTAGCACCCTTTTTATCCATGGTTTTACATGGGCTCTTAGTTACTCGCTAGATCACTTGCTTTTGTTTGAATGTGCTTGTGGTGTGGGTTTTGGAAGTATTTTGAAAATGTGACTTTGTAATGATTCTCGTTTCTATAAGAATGCGTACAAAGTTTTGTTTTGAAAATAGTTCCAAGAGGTGTTTGTGGGATGCATTTTTGAAAGTGATTTTGAAAAGGGTTTTCTTTGTAATGGCTCTCGTTTCTATAAGAACGCGTACAAAGTGTTATCTTTTGAAAATGTTTCAAATGGAAGTGTTGGTGCATAAAATGTTTTAGTTGTGAGCAAGCGAGTAATTAAGAGCGAACCTACCTACTCAAAAGGTCTTAGATGTACTTTTCCTCCTCCTTTAGATGTTGTTATCTTACCATTGATTTGATAAGAAGCCCCATCGTTGGATGTGAAGGGACGGACGTTGGGTCATCGTATGACTATGATAGCAATGTTGTGAGATGACTTAGCACTTTTCTTTAGGGACTAAGATCATTTCGAAAGGCAACCTTGATAGCATCATTAAGGGACTATGATCTAATATTTTTGTTTGTGCTAAGACATCCCACATACATAACATGGCCATTTTTAGGCAACAAGTGGAGTTAACCTTAAGGGTGCATGTGTGAATAGTGTTTGATTGCATGCATTTAGTTTTGTTAGGGTGATCTACTTGTTGATTTTATCTCTTGCCATACACGCCTAATTACTATACAGTATAAGGAAAACAGTAAATTACGGAAAATGAAATTCTACGCTATTACAATATTTAGGGGATGAGGGTACATATGTACGAATGAGGATTGCAAGTAAAAATAAGTCTTAAGTTACTATTACAACCATATTGAAATGTACAATATAAGAAAGAAATATACTTGTTTAGAAAATGTTTTTTGTCTTAAGGAAATAAATTAAAATGAAAATATTTTTATGTTTTTTTATGTTAATAAAAAAAGAGTTAATATTAAAAATGATAAAAAAGAAAAATAAATGAAAGATAGGAACAACGTGCAGCTGCAAGCAAAACAACAAGGATCAGAAATTCGGAAGTCAGCCGCGTGGTGACTCAGAAAGAAGCGTCAGAATCATAAGTTCTGGATTGGTACACTCTGAGGTCCTGCAAGACACGTTAGAGGAAAAAACACAGGAGTTCTGGATTGCTATGTGTTGAACTTCTGAATGTTAGAACAATGAGAAAACCTCAGAAGCTATGTGCATGTCAAAACAGTAGGAAGAACTCAGAAGTTCCGTATGGTGCTAAGACAGTGAACAAACAATCAGTAGTTTATCATGTTATCATTGCACGAAAATCAGAAGTTTAATGTATTTGACATGTAAGGAGAACTCAGAAGTCTTGTGCTGTGTTAGAACAGTGAGTGAATCATCAGAAGTTTTGAATTATGCTGAGTCAGTGAGTGAATATTAGCAGTTCAGTGCATTATCAACATGTAAGAATCAGAGGTTCAGTGTGTGTTAACAGTGAGAAAAATCATAGAAGTTATGTGTGTTAAAACAGTAAAGAGAAATTAGAAGTTTTGTGTGTGTTTAACAGTGAGAAAAATCATAGAAGTTATGTGTATTAAAACTATGAATGAACATCAGAAGTTTTAATGCTATATTTCAACACTCAATCAGCACATTAGCAATTTATTCAGTTCCTAACAATTAGCAAGTCAGAAGGATAATAGCACAACAGTTTACAAAAGTTATAATCCTAAATCTGAGCCCAACCTTAATCAAGAAGTTCTGATCCACAGTTTTTCTACTTAAGCAATGATATGTACACCATTAATACTATGATATTTACATGTTAATGATGTTCAAAATGAAAAACAAGCAAAGTCAGAAAGACTTACCTTGAACCTGGAACATGGGCTTGGAGCTTTGAGTTGCTGCCTCTGGATGTTCTGAGTCAGCAAGAGAGACGGAACAATGGTTATGTTCTTTGATTCAGAGAGGAGGAACAAAAGGTTTTTGCTTTGGATTTGCGAAGGTTTTCCCTGTTTTCTCTTCTCTCTTTTGGCCAATCTCTCTTTCCCAAAGTCAGCCCCTTGAACGTGTGATGGAGCCAAGTATTTATAGATGAATTTACTATGATTTTGGGGGGAAAAACAAATGAGTTTTTAAACATTTTTGGCATACTGTCCCTTTGTTTTTAAATCACAGTTTTCGTAGGCTAATTTGGTGCAAGAAAAACGCAGGCGTGGACTGGATCAACAACACCTTGGAGTGTTGTGGCAGCTGGTTACAGGACTGAGCCATAGCAGGGCAGCATGTTACTTAAACGGGGTTTGGGATTTGGTGATGTTCTGATTGTAGAAGATCAGCAATGTAACCTCCAAACGCTGAAGGGGCATCTTCTAACCAGAGCGTTGAACATAACCTCCATATGCTAAAGAATCATGTTCTAACTGAAGCATTAAGAGCAACGCCTCTGCATGTTCTGATTGAAGTGTCATGTTTTGGACCGTATTTGCAACTTCTGACGATACTTGCATAGAGGCTGGCTCAGAAGTTCTGAAGTATCATATTCTCTAGACACTTAGAAAATTTTCTAAATGTTTAGAAAATTTGATTTTTTCAAAGTAACTTCTGACTTCTGTTTTTTGACGAACCAATTTCATGCCTTAATGGAATATGATTCCTGGAACTTTAATTTAAAAGTCAAAGTTTGACTTTTTCAATGTACTTTTGACCATTTTGCCCTTATGGATGATCTCCTTGAAAAGTGATGATTCAAGGCTTGGAACTTGATAGAAGCAAAACTGAGAGTCCAAGATGAATCTCTGAGAAATGGGAGGGAAAATTTTGGGGTACAATAATGCCCAATCGAAGCTTGTGAACAAAGCTTACTAGAAGGAGGCCAAATGCCCAATCAAATCTTGTGGACCAAAGCTTGCTCGAAGGAGGACAAATGCCCAATCGAAGCTTGTGAACCAAGCTTGCTTGAAGGAATATCCTGAACCAGATTTTAAATTTGAACTGTTATCTACAGCCACTCCTTTCGATCTTCTTTGAGAGCCCAATATGATTCATGGAAACTATATGGGACATTAAAAGTCCAATTGTACTTGTCCAAACCCAAACCTTAATTTGAGCCATCAATGTTGAGGAAGTATATGGAGCCGATCAAACCTTCTGCAATCTTGACCCAGTAGAAATCTTGTGAGAAAATTCTTGAGAAATGAGAGGGAAAATTTTGGGGTACAACACGTGTGAAGCATGTTTTGCTGAAGGAAAGATGTGGAATTATAGGCTCTAGTGGACTGAATGCCTACATCCAGTGTCACGTGAATACGTGTTCCCTTTGGTTGAAGATGTTACATCTGATGTTGGAACATTTATGCAATCAAGAGTTGGGAAGAGAGAATGGTGTACCTTTAACAAGGAGGACTTTATCTTCTTGAAAAAATGCACGCATTGACTGGTTGTGACATTACAAACAAGGCTAGGTAACTCCCCTTAGATTTTATTACCCCTTATTTGTCCTATGCTCTATTGTTTTTTGCGCATGTGCTCTTTTTGAGTTCCTCTCAATGTTGTTTTTCGTGTTCTTCCTTAGGGTTTATTCATAAGCTCTTAAGCATTGAATGGGTTTATGACACTGGTTGTGTCTTCTTTTGGCTAAAAAGGGGGAGAAAAGATAATTGTTAAAAATGAGTCTTGGGTATTGAGTGTTGTTGCTCATCTCTTTGGGTGCAACAATTAGGGGGGGTCAAGGTTATGTTTTGATTCTTCTTGGAGGTCTAAATCCTTGTTGCTGAAAGGATGTTGTATAGGGAATTTGAGTCTAATCCTTGTTTCTAGGTTTTTTTTGTGTCTTGTGATATGAGTTTTGACACAGTTGTGTCTTGTGCTTTGAGTTACTCGAAATTGAAGTTTGCTCCCCTGAGTCATCATCTGGATTGTTCAGGTCGGAGTTCAGTTGCTTCAGTCACATGTGTTGTACCCCAAAATTTTCTCTTCCATTTTTCTTCAAGATATTCTCAAAAGGTCCTCAAATGTTCAAGGTGGCCAAGAATTGATCAGACAAATTCCCCCATAAGCAATGGACTCACAACTAGGGTTTTGTATTTCTCAAGGAAGATTGGGTTTCCAAGGCCTCAAGTGATTTTCATGGTTCCTCACATGCTTCAAAGAATGCTCATGCAAGTTTCAAGCCTTGCACCACAAGTTTGCTCAGTCAATGGCTCAGTTGACTGAAAATCAATTGTATTGGGTAAAAAGTCAATTATGGTCAACATAAAGTCAAACCTCAATATTTTGGGTCAACATCAACATTTTAAAGTCGTATTCATCATTTGATCAAGGGTTGATCATGATTCCTCAAGAAAAGCCCTCAAATTATCAAAATTCAAAAGTTACCAAATTAGGGTTTCCTTAGGAGAAGTCAATTAAACTTTGACCAAGCATAACTTTCACATGCTTCATCAGCCTTTCCCCAACCAAATACCATGTTGAAGTAAATTCAATTTTCTACAACTTTGTCTCTCTAAGCTCAAGTCCAAAAAATGCATCATTTGAGAGATATAAGCCAATACATTACAAGTCATTTCAAAAGTCAACAAAAAGACACTTTTTGTCAAGGCAACTTACATCAATATAAGGTATTCAAAAGCAAAAATGATTAACATATAGGTTGTATAGGACATATTGAAATTTTCAAAAAGTCCAAGATCACCTTTAAAAGATAAAAATTGAGTAAGTTATGACCATTGCAAGTTGGGAAATTTGGAGCAAATGCATGAAGTTCAAAGTGAGCAAATTTGTAATTTTGGACTATTAGGCCTAAGTTTCCAGCTCCAAACATGTGCATGACATGTTTAAAGACCCATTAGTCCATTCATGCATTATCTCTTATTTTTATTTTATTTATTTTGATTTTTATTCAATTAAATCCAAAATAAATTAAATAAATATAAGACCAATGGACCAAGGCATGTGGGCTTTGCTATGAATCATATTGGAGGCCCAAGATTGCATATACAAGTTGGCAAATTCGTGTAAGGAAGATTGGTGCAAGATTGATAAAAAATAGCAAGTTTTCACATAATTGCAAATCATATCTTTTCATCATAAACCTTAAAGATTTGTACCACAAACGTTGACCTAATATTCCCTGTATATATACTTAACAAGACCAGACCAACAACACACGTGAAAGCTGCCTCATCAACACCTAAAAAATCCTCAAAATTACAAAGATTAGGACAAAAGCAAACCCTTATCTCCAGCCATTCTTAGTCGATTTCAAGTATCAAATCACCTTCCTGAGACTTCCAAAAGTTGATCTAAGTCCATAGCCAAGCCCCTCAAGCACCAGATCGTGATATCCCATCAAGTCTGATTGGTAAGCATTCTCGCAATTGAATTTTTTATTCCATGTGTTATTAATGTTTTTTGCTTGCTCAGATATGTTCAATAAGAAGTTTAGAACATGTTGAAAACATCGTATGAGGCTCATAGCGTGAGGATCATGGTTTTCCATTTATGAACCGTGTTAGGGTTTTTTCTTCAAAACTCAATCTATAGGGACTTGTAGCCAAAACTAAGCCCATATTTGGATTCATGAGGGTAGAATTAGGGAGGTAGGGTATTTGTGTTGTTTCAATTCTTTTGATTTTGAAGGTTTTAAAAATCAACCCGTTGGAGAAGACAGTTTATTCAGCCACCCACGACAATGCTGACTGGCCAGAGACAGGCGTGGCATTTTAGGAGCTTCTGATTGGATCATTCAAAATACATGGATCCCATCTCAGGCAGGCATTTTGAGTTGTTGACTTATGGGAATTTGTTATTATATATTAATTATTTCAATAAGGTTAATGGATGTATAGCCACCCTAGTGGTGGAAACGTGTGCGCTAAGTCACTCATCTCTCAAGTCACGGGTTTGATCCACGGTTTTTCCAAATTCTTTTATGTTTTCATTATTTTTGTAGGTTTGTCACAAAACACATTGGAGGCGTATCCTAACACCAAGGTGTGCTTGCTGTATGAAAATGCTGAGGGCGTGGGTTCAACACCCACCCCTACTCATTTGGTTATTTCTTTTTCCAATTCTATGTTTCTCACTCTTTTCTTCCTTCTTTTTCCTATTCTTTCACCAAATATTTTTCAAAACCTTTTTCAACACAAATCCAATTTTTTTTTTAGGTTTTTAAAAAAAATATATTTTAGGTTTCTAATTTAATTTTAGATTTCTAATTTAATTTTAGTTTTTACGCTTAATTTTAGGTTTTTAATCAATAAACCCTAATTTAAATTTTTTAGGTTTTCTTAATTGAATAAAAACCAACATAGATTTTAGGGTTTGCTTAATTAATCAATTCTTTTTAATCAATTAATTATTTTTCTAAATTAAAATCAATTAGATTTTTTTAGATTAATCATCAAACGATAACAAAACGATTTTCAAATTTCTTTTTCCCTTTGTTTCATAATCTTCGCGCACTTTATTACTTTCGCATTAGTTTTCCAATTATGTATCTGCTACAGTATGTAATAGTTAACTAGGGTTTACTTTCTTTTTCCCCAGTTTTATGGTTTTGTACCCCCTTCCCCGAAGCTTTGTAATAGTGTAGGACCTTTATTTTCTGCAATTTACTGTTTTCCTTATAACTTCTAGTAATTAGGGCATGTATGGCAAGATCTAAAACAAAATGCTAGATAACCCTAATCAAGATGAAATAACTGAAATGAATCACTTTTCACACACTCACCTCTAGGGTAACCCCATTTGTCACCCTCGAATAAAAGCATTCATGTCCCTTGAACGTGGGGACGCTTTAGTAAAGACCCTCAGTTAAAAAGATCGTAGTCCCTCGATGACCCTTACGATGCTGCCGTCGATAAACGATCTTAGTACCTTAGGATAAATTGCTAAAGTGCCCCTACAAGTTACCTTTATGACTGTACGACGACCCTCGCATGTCCCTTCACATACAACGTTAGATCTTCCTACTAACTGATGGTATGATAGCACTATTTAAAGGAGGAGGAAAATAACACGAAAGACTTTTGAGTAGGTAGATAGCTCGTAATCGCTTGCTCACAAAAAACATCTTTTCAAAAAACACTTTTCTCTGAAATATTAAAAAAAAACACTTTGTACACGTTCTTAACTTATACAAGAACCATTACAAAGATTGTCGTACTTAGGCATTTTTCAAAATATTTTCAAACATACACACAAAAACATTTTCAAACAAAGTGAGCTAGCGATTAAGAGCCCGTAGATAACTCCGAATGAAAATGGTGCTAACACCTTCCCTTTTCATAACCTACCCCAAAACTCAATAAAATCTCGAAGGTCTTTCTTGTTCTTTTCACCCTTTCCTTAATGGATAAAATAAAAGTTGGCGGCGACTCTTGCTATCCGCAACATTTGCGATAAAATGCAAAACCAAGTCAGTTCTCTCACCGTATTACAAAACTGGCGACTCTACCGAGGAGAACTAAAAGTGGGGTTACCTTAGAGTTAGATCACTTTTAAATGCTTTCCTTGTTTGATTTATCTGCTTTATTTTTAAAGGGTTGTTTGGATATTATTTCTTACAAAGATCCTATACCCGGATCTGGAGAACATTTTAGGTAAGTAGCAATAGATCATGGAAACTATACAGAGTATACCGATATGGTTTAATTGATGACTACATTAGTGCGACACATTAGTTTGTACCAGGCTGTCACATGGTGTCATAAGCACTAGCTGACCTTAGAACCTTAATTGACCCAACTTAGCCATTAGAAGGTAGTGAGATAGCCGACTTTGGTGTAGTCTGAGGTTGGTTGATACTCGATACTACACTCATTGAGATTCGACTCTCGAGTTTTGTTTGGTGGAAAATCAGTTACCGTGCTAGACGAAACTTAGGGGAAAAATCAGTGATATTGAGATCCCTAGAACCCAATTACTTCTTTAGGACAAGTTGAGCCAACTAAACTTTAAGAGGGTACTTACCTACAAATCCCATGCAAGCCTTAAACCTAAGGCCTTTGCGTGCTTTGCTTGTGTTTGATTATCTATTTAAACATGATATCATGACATCATAACATCATAACATTATATCATGACTAACCATTTAAAGGATCCAGGGGATTTATCTTTGTTCTGTGTTGCAGGGTCATAGCTTCTAGTCGTAGCAACATGTAATACGGTGAAAAAACTGACTTGAGTGTTTTATGTTTTATCGCAATTGTTGCGGATTGCAAGAGTCGCCACCAACTTTTCTTTATCCAATAAAGGAAAGGGTGAAAAGAACAAGAAATACCTTTTGAGAATTTTCTTGAGTTCAGGGGGTAGGTTATGAAAAGGGAAGGTGTTAACACCCTTTTCATATGTAGTTATCTACAAGCTTTTAGTTACTAGCTCACTTTGAAATGCTTTGTAAAATTTGTTTGTGATTTGTTTTGAAAGTATTTTTGAAAAGTGCCTTTGTATAGGCGAACTTTGTAATGATTCTCGTCCATAAAAGAATGTATACAAAGTGTTAACTTTTGAAAATATTTCATGAAAGTGTTGGTGTGTTGAAAGATGTTTTGTTTTAAAATGTTTGTAAGAAAGCAACTACGAGCGTTCTACCTACTCAAAAGAAAATATTTGTTCTTTTCCTCCTCTATTAGATAATGTTATCTTACCATTTAGTTAGTAAGAAACCTTATTATTGGACGTGAAGGGACAAGCGTGAGTCATCGTACAGTTATAGAAGGTAACATTTATAAGATACCTTAGCAATTTGTGATAAGGGTCTAAGATCGTTTTATCGAAGGCAACATCGAAGGGTCATCGAGGGACTATGATTTTGTAATCGATGATCTTTGCTAAAGTATCCCACGTTCGAGGGACATGACTGTTTTGTTCTAAGGCAACAAGTGCGGGTTAACCCTAGAGGTGCAAGTGTTCAAAGTGTTTGTTTTCATGTATTTTGTCTTGAATTAGGATTGTCTACTTGTTGATTTTATGTCTTGGCATACAAACCCTAGTTACTAGCAATAATATGGAAAACGATAAATTGCGAAAATTTAAAGTCTTACGCTATTACAATACTTTAGGGGACGAGGATACAAATTACAAATGGGAGATGATAAGAAAAGTAAACCCTAACTATTACATTATAATATGAAGTAATAAAATGCAAAAAAATATAAAATGAAAAGAAATTGAAAAGAGAATTGTTTTTATGATTTTTTGTATGAAAATGTTTAACCTAATTAATTAAATAAAAAAAGTTGATTAATTAAATTCCTAAATTCTAAATTAATTTAATTAGACAAAAAAATAAAAATAAAAACTAATAATCTCCCTTTCTTTTTTGTTGTTGTTAATATCCTACCATTCTCTAATATTGATATTATCTTTTAATTTAAAGGACCAAAGTTAAATATTTCCCCACTCTTTAAATTAATTCTCACCTCAAAATCAAATATAATCGTTATTTTATTTTCAAAAGCAAAAAGCTTATCCGAGGAAATAATAGGGCGCGGCTAGTTGGAAAGTTAAAAAAATAAAAATGTAAGAAAATAATTTCCCGCGGTTGCGGTGCTGAGTGTAAATGACACGCTGGCAATCCGTGTCTCACCTTCTCAACCAATCAACACAGAATAAAGTCTCCTATATAATAACAACATCCATGTCGAAGGCCATCTCATTCTTCTTCAGTGCTTTCGCTCCCTCCTTTTCAATCTCGAATTTAAGTTTTAGGGTTTCGATTTTTCATCAACAACAAAATGAGTTCTACAACTAAAGCAACTAAAGGTGGAAGAGGCAAGCCAAAGGCCTCCAAATCTGTTTCAAGATCTTCCAAGGCCGGTCTCCAATTTCCCGTCGGTAGAATCGCCAGATTCTTGAAGGCTGGAAAGTACGCCGAACGTGTCGGTGCCGGCGCTCCCGTCTACCTCTCCGCCGTTCTTGAATATCTCGCCGCCGAGGTATGTTTTGATTTTCTTGTCTTACTTTCACGTTATTAGTTGAAAATTGGAATCTCAATTTGTGATTTTGTGTGATTTAGGTTTTGGAATTGGCTGGTAATGCCGCTAGGGACAACAAGAAGAACCGAATTGTACCAAGGCATATTCAGCTTGCTGTTAGGAACGATGAAGAACTGAGCAAGCTTTTGGGAGCTGTGACCATTGCTAATGGTGGAGTTTTGCCTAATATTCACCAGACTTTGTTACCTAAGAAGGTTGGAAAGGGAAAAGGAGAAATTGGATCCGCTTCTCAAGAATTCTAGGGTTTCTGTTCGTTGTTGAGTAGTTGTAGTTTTAACTTTGTTCTAGTTGTAAAATACAAATTTTGGTTTTATGTTTCTTGATTGCAATGAATTTCATATTCTCTATGGAGTGGATAGTTTAATGGAAAGCCTTGTTTCAGATATTTTATTTTTAACATACTAGATATTATTCTAAAAAAATGAATCTTATTCACGGTAAAAATAAAAAGAAGAATACTAGAGTAACTGTTGGACCCAACATAACGGACATGCAAATTGTTTTTCTATAATTTGAGAAATTGTTATTTATCTTATATTATGTGGTGGAGAACTAACTCTATGTAAAGACAACATGTGGCATGGAAACCAAAATAATAAAATCGAAATCTTGGATCGTTTCATGAAAAGAATCTGATTAAATGATTGGTCTGGGTTCGATGCATGGTGTTTGTGTAGGCGTGCCTCTCCCGCCATGCTTTGGGCAACCAAAACTTGTAGCAACACGTAGGCGTGGCTCTCCCACCATGCTCCGGGCAATCAAATGCTCTGCAAAAGTTGGAGTTTGTAGCTCTAGGCAACAATTACTGGAAAATATAGACAAGGAGCTAACAAAAGGGGATGATAGAGCTGCTCTAGCACTTGTCAAGGATTTACAAGGCAATCCCAATGGGCTTCGCTGTTTTGGCGCAGCCAGGCAGGTTGGTTATTCATGTTCTTTCCCGGGGAGGGTGCTGGAGGGATCTAATTCCCAATTTTAGTTAAGTCTTGATTTGTGGTTTTTTTCATTGGTTGTATGAATGAATGTGCAGGTTCCTCAGAGGCTTTACACGTTGGATGAATTAAAGTTAAATGGAATAGAAACTGCCTCTCTTCTATCACCAGTAGATACAACTCTTGGTTCCATTGAGAGAAACTTGCTTATTGCTTCTATTCTTGGAGCCTTTGCTGCTTGGAATATTCTTGGAATTTCCCAACAACAAATCTTCTATATATCATTGGGATTGTTGTTTCTCTGGACTTTTGACTTGGTAAGCATTTGATTCCTTTTGAGTTATCGAAGATGATACTCTATGCTTATCGAATTGATTGTTTGCAGGTTTCTTTTGGTGGAGGTATTGGTAGCTTGGTTGTTGATACAATTGGTCATAACTTCAGTCAGAAATATCACAACAGAGTTATTCAAGTCAGATTCATGTTATTGCTTGAAATTAAACTAATTTTATTTCTTATCACTCTCATCATAAAGTAACTAACCATAACAAAGTTTGATCATGCAGCATGAAGCTGGCCATTTTTTAATTGCTTATCTAGTTGGAATACTTCCTAAAGGATATTCAGTTTCTAGTTTGGATGCTCTGAAGAAGGAGGGTTCTCTCAATATTCAAGCAGGCACGGCGTTTGTGGATTTCGAGTTTCTTGAAGAAGTTGGTTGCTTTATTTGTTCCATATATTTAATGCACTAATTTTACTTTCAAGGTAATAGAAAAATAGAGAAAGTATCTAGTAGGGACTTGTCTTCTGCATCAATGCTCATCCTAGTCCACAGGCTTTGACCCTTTCACAGTTTAGCAGCAAAACCATGTGTTTGCGAGGTGTGGCTATTTTGATCGCGTGACTCCGAAATATTTGTTGAATTGAAAGCAGGCCCCTCTTAAATTTTTGGAGGCTCTATGTAGGTTTATCATGTTTTAACTTTGGAAAAACAAATAGAGGCTCTATTTTTGTTATGGTTTAATCATAACAAATATTTTGTGAGGCCCTTTTTAGCCACAATTTAATCGTAGGAAATTTTGGGTCTTGTGCGGTAACCCGTCTTACACGCCCACAAAAACGGCCCTGATTGAAAGAATATTTGTTTTAACTCGATTTGAACTGTTTGCTTTGAGTAGATTGTCAATTGTGATTAGTTGAAACTATAGATATTGATGACTTGTACCTTTCTTGTCGTGCAGGTTAACGCAGGGAAAGTATCAGCTACCGTATGTTTCTGTCTCACAGACATTTAATTTTCAATGGTTTGTTTGCTTTAATCAATGATGTGAAGATTAACAATGTGACAAAACCTTTGTTTTATGTTATTAGACATTGAACAAGTTTTCATGTATAGCCCTGGCCGGGGTGTGCACCGAGTATCTTATATACGGATTTTCTGAAGGAGGTCTAGATGACATAAGAAAGGTTTGAAATTCGCGTTTTTTTGTCATGAGACAGATGAAATGTTTAGAGGGAATTGACATCAATATTTATAATTTTCTTAATTGTGAATAGTTAGATTCTTTGCTCAATGGGCTAGGCTTCACGCAGAAGAAGGCGGATTCTCAAGTTAGATGGTCTGTGCTAAACACGGTCTTACTCTTGCGTCGACATGAAGTAGCTCGAGCTAAGCTTGCGGAGGCGATGTCTGCGGGAAGTTCGGTAGGATCTTGCATTGATATTATAGAGAGTTCTGTAGATGTTTCAGATCTATAACTGAAGCTATTGGTTCCATTCCGTTGACAGTTTCCTTCGCCCTCTCTAAAGTCTTCTGCAAGAGGAATGTGAATATGTGCAGTTCTTTTATGATGTAACCCTGCAAAGGCTTAGTTTTCATGAATATAAGTAAACTTGTATATATATTAACCACATTGCTTAAGACTCAGCTGGTTGTACTTTGTGCAAGATAGTTATAATAGATTTGGAGTGGGTGGTTTGCTTCGTATTGGGAATGTAGATTGGATTATTGGATTTAGTAGTTATTTAGGCATTGCAAACAATACTTATGCTGAATTTATGACAGTTTTTATTGATTTGAAAATTGAAAAATCCAAAGGGTTCAATTCTATTTGATGCTACTCGGATTTCAAGACTGCCATTGACACGCTCTCTAAACCAGTGAACACATTTCATTGCTGACTCCCTCATTACTAGTGTTCAAGATCTCCTTCACATGGAGTGTATGGTGACATTAAAGCATTCTCTTAGAAAAGTGCAAGTGCAATTTTTGTGCGGTTAAAATAGGGGTCAAACAACGAAGAAAAGCTTAAGAGCAGCTGCACATGGCCAGTCCTCTGTATATTTAGGTGCAACTTTTCATCCGGTAATGTGAGGAAAGTGAGAAATGACCCATCCTTAAAAATATTTCAGACATAATATTAATAACAAGTTTAACTAATGAATTATGACAATTTAGTAACAAAATTACCGTAAACAGCGTACAACACCCTGTCGATAACTTTGTCTTAACTTTGTCTTCCAAAGGCAACCTTCATCCAACTTTGAGTACAAGTAGACCAACCAGACGTCCCCCAGTTATACTCGTGAATCGCACTCAGGTTTGGGAAGTACTTGTTGGAAATCTTGATATGATGTTAACTTGGAGTGGGAGTTAGAATGATTTATTGACATTAAATGAGTAATGAATGAACACAAGTAAGAACTAATATGGAAGTGAATTTGAAAGGATTCATTTTAGTCTCACATAAGAGGAAATACACATATTATAAAGGAGTGAGGACACACCCATAAGCCACTTAGACGCGCGTTGCCGTCTGTCCGATTCGGTCTAGATGAATTAATTTTTTGGAACCCAAATTAGTGGAAATTAAATACTATTATTTAATTATAAAATACTAGAAAATTAATTAATATTTAATTTTAATTAATTATGAAATGGTGACGCGTCTTGCACCGAAACCAAGTCTTAACCTAATTTTTTTACTGGTTTGCTTGCCCTCTAAGAGTCATACGCGTGACTTGCTGACCAAGTGAAAAATGGCTAGTTTTGATTGGGTCGGTTCCACTCTCGCACGTTTTTCTCCAACGATTTTTGCTCCATTCAATTGGACCATTTGCCTATAAATACAGTTCTTTGGTTCATTTGCAACTTACTCCAGAATTCACACACGAATTCTCTCTCTCTCTCTCTCTCTCTCTCTCTCTCTCTCTCTCTCTCTCTCTCTCTCTCTCTCTCTCTCAACTATGCTTCATCTAAAATATTTTCTTCTTTGTTTTTCCGAGTGGCTTATTGCGCCATCAACGACTGGATTAATTCCATATACTACGACTGATTCTAATATCATCTGAAGGTGTATCTCTAAGAACGATTTATCACAGTGCAAGTGATAATCATATTTACTGAATGAGCTGTTTTATCCTGGAGGCGTCACAGTTATTTAGAGTTGCTTTGCATAATTTTGACAGTACCACAAAACGTCTTAAAGAAAGCGACCTAGTATGCGACTTGTCCCGATATTTTTTTGTGTGGAAATTCTTCAAAACCGGAAACAACAATTTTAAGACGTTTCTTTAACTGCCATGGCTACTGAGGAAATTATCGGTTCTACTATGGCCGTTACTGTCTCTGACAAACCATTTAAGTTTGAGGGTTCCAATTTCAAACGTTGGTGTAGTTGTTTAGGTATTGGCTTGCATTTTTGGTAAAACCCAAGTGTATGTGTGAATGTCATGACTGATGTCATAACATTCTAGTTTAGTTTGTACTGATTCATTAGGTACCTTTGCAGAAAAATATTGTCATTCAGGTACTGATGTTTATAAGTGTGTATCTGAGCATTTTTCAAAATGATCACATTTTTCTAAATCAGTAGTCAGGTTCCTCAGATGTCATAACAGATGTTAAGACATCCTGTTCTGAACTAACAGGTTTTGCAGGTTGGTTAATTCTGAGTTTTTTCAGGAAAATAACTCAGTCTTTCCAGAACAGAATCCTGCGTTTTCTGAGGGGTAACCTAGCTCAACCCTAACCTGGTTAATAAAGTCCTGTGACCTAGTCTTAAGGTCAAACGGAATTAACCCTAGGTTTTTGTGGAAACCCTAACTGAAGTTGCAGTTTCTATATATTCAACAGAGCTGATGTTTTTCATGCAATCCCTTTTTGATCAGAAGATCATTTGTAATCTGTATAGGTTTAATTATTGTACTCCAAGCAATTATCATTGTGATAAGTGACTTGGAATAGGTTTTTAATTGTAAGGGTTGTGTAGCACTCAAAGCTTTGAAGCAAGAGTGTTTGAATGTTCCTTGACTAAAGCTGTGAAGCAGAGTCAAGTTAGTTGTGTGCATCACTCAAAGCTGTGAAGCAAGAGTGATTGTGTTGCTTGATTAAAAAGCTGTGAAGCTTAATCAAGTGTTTGTTTTTGAAGAGTGTCTTCATCAATTCATTAGTCAAATTGTTTTATGTATCACTGCTGTGATTGAGGGGGAGTGAGTAGGAACTCAGGTTTAAGTTGTACTTAGATTGAAATTGCATTGGGTAGGTCTTAAGTGAAGGAGATAAACTGGTTGGTTTATTCCTGAATTAACATCTCTTATAGTGGATTTCCTCCCTGGCTTGGTAGCCCCCAGAGTAGGTGTTGTTGCACACTGAACTGGGTAAACAATTGACTGTGTTCTTTATTGCTTTTGTATTTATTGTCATATAGTAAGTCAGATACGGTGTCATAATATTGAACGTGACATTGAGTATCTGTTGCCAGAATTTCAATTGGCATCAGAGCAGGCACCCTGCATGTATTACTGGGTGAGATCTAGGGATATCACTTTCTGGCACTATGGACAAAGAAGGAATCTTTGGAAATAGACCACCCATTCTGGATGGAACTAATTATGACTACTGGAAACCTCGTATGACTGCCTTCCTAAAATCTCTGGACAAAAAGGCTTGGAGAGCTGCTGACAAATGATGGATCCATCCCACCATAACTGAGAAAGATGGGACAATCAGTCTGAAGCCTGAGGAAGATTGGAGTAAAGAAGAAGATGAGTTAGCCCTGGGAAATTCCAAAGCTTTAAATGCCTTGTTCAATGGAATTGATAGAAACATTTTCAGACTAGTACATCAATATGAACTGGCCAAGGAAGTTTGGGACACTCTCAAAACTACTCATGAGGGAACTTCCAAAGTAAAAATGTCAAGGCTTCAGATGTTGACTACCAAGTTTGAGAATCTAAAAATGATGGAAGATGAAACCATTCATGAGTTTCACATGAACATCTTGGAGATTGCCAACACCCCAGGAGCACTGGGAGAAAAGATGTCAGAAGAAAAACTGGTGAGGAAGATTCTCAGATCCTTGCCTAAAAGATTTGCAGTGAAAGTAACTGCCATAGAGGAAGCCCAGGACATCAGCAAGTTGAAAGTGGATGAACTTATTGGGTCTCTTCAGACTTTTGAGATGGGGATCACTGATAATGGTGACAAGAAGAACAAAAGCATAGCATTTGTTTCCAACACTGATGTTGAAAACAAGGAGGATGAAGAAGAGAATATTTCAGAAGCTATTGCCATGCTTGGAAGACAGTTCAACAAGCTCATCAAAAGAATGGATCCAAAGTCAAGGTCTAATGTTCATAACATTCCCCCTGACATTGACAGTTCCAGCAGAAGACCAAGGTCAGAAGAAAAGGGAAACCAAGGCAGAGGTATTCAATGCCATGGATGTGAAGGATATGGACATATTCGAGCTGAATGTCCTACCTTTCTTAAGAAACAAAAGAAAGGAATGACTGTTACTTGGTCTGACTATGATTCAGAAAGTAATTCTGAAGAAGAATCTGCCAAACTAGTTACTGCTCTAACTAGTGTTTATACTTCTGAAAGTGACACTAGTGATGAAGAAGTGACATTTGAAGAACTGGCTGATACCTACAAGAAATTGTGTATCAGAAGTGCTGAAGTCTGTGTACAGAATGAGAAACAATCAAAACTTATTATAAAGCTGGAGGCTAAAAAAAGGGCAGATCTTGAAACTATAAGTCACCTAGAAGGGGAAGTTCAATTACTGAACTCACAACTGAACCAAATGACAAAATCTGTCAAGATGTTGACCAATGGATCAGATAAATTGGAAGAGATCCTTCAAGTTGGACAAAATGTGGGAAACAAATCTGGTCTAGGATTTGTGGAAGCTAAGAAATCTGGTGCAGACAAGAAGATTAGGCATGATAAACAATTGTCAAAGCAGATGTCTCAACACAACTCTCAACATCAGAAATACATGAAGAAAAAATACCAAAGATGGAGATGTCATCATTGTGGGAGGTATGGACACATAAAGCCATTCTGCTTCAAATTGCATGGATATCCTAATCAAAACTCAGGTGCTAAACCTAAGCCAAAAAGGGTAGCACATACTCCTCATTGGAAGAAAAAGGCTACTGCCCTGATAGCCCATACTTCCCTGAGAATGTCTGCAAAGGAAGGCTGGTACTTTGACAGTGGATGTTCCAGACACATGACTGGAATAAAAAATCTCCTCAATAATGTTAAGCCTCACACCACCAGTTTTGTGACCTTTGGAGATGGTGCTAGAGGTGAAGTCAAAGGAGTTGGTAATTTGGACTGCCCTGGAGTTCCAAGTCTGAATAAAGTACTGCTGGTAAAAGGGTTGACTGCTAATCTCATTAGTATCAGTCAATTATGTGATCGAGGATTCAAGGTCAACTTCTCAAAATCTGAATGTCTAATAATTAATGAAAAACTAGAAGTTGTAATGAGAGGAATCAGATCCAAAGATAACTGCTACTTGTGGCAGCCTGAGAACACTGACAACTCCACTATGTGCCCAATTACCAAAGAAGAAAAAGAGATGAAACTGTGGCAACATAAGCTTGGTCATCTTCATCTAAGAAGAATGAGAAGAGCTACCTCTATGGAAGCAGTCAGAAGGACTCCAAAACCACAGGTTGATAATGGCTGTGATGTGGCAAATAAACTTGAAGAAGGATGTGTTGTCAGAACCATAAGTTATCTTGACAAGGATGTTGGAAATAACAAGTCTAATAAATTCTGTTTCCCTGAAGAAATGAGGCTTGAAGTCTCCTCTCCTATAACTCTCCATCAAAATGGACTGGACAAAAAGAAAATCATTCAAGAATCAACCAGAACTATGATTCATATCAAAAGAATGCCTTCCCAACTCTGTGCGGAAATAGTTGCTGCAAGGAATAACTGTTCTCAAAATATCTGGTCAAAACAGATGCTCACTGAGTATAATGTCTCACAAGATGTTGTGACATTGTGTTGTGACAATCTGAATACAATCAATATTTCCTTAAACCCTATTCAGCATAACAGGAACAAGCACATTGACTTTGTAGAGAAGAAGTCATTTAAACTGGAACATGGTATCTTTAAGCTTCAACTGACTGATTCTTCTACCAAGGCTCTTGTTGGAAACAAACTTGAAAACTTAAGGGGCAGGTTGGGTATTTACCAACATGAGAAATTATAGCAATTAATTTTGCTTAAAACAAGGGTTGAAGGAGTTAATTTTATTAAGTCTATTTTTAGTGGGTTAATCATATGCTTTCCCAATTCTTTCAAAATCCTTAAGAAGTTAAAAAGACTCTCTTTTGCCTCCTACCGCTCCCGTCTTTACAACCTGTTCCCTCCTCTCAATCAAAGAGTTTTCTCAAATTGCCACTGGTACTCAAAGTCAATCAAAATGTCTCAGACATCATCTTCAACCAAGGCGACTTCATCATCCTCATCATCCTCATCATCCTCATCATCTGACCAAGACTCTAGAGCAATCACCACATGCATAGAATCTGAAGTTCTTGAGGTCACTCCTCTCAGGGAGATGGCAACTGACCCAGCCAGAGTCAAAAAGCTAAGAACCAGACATGCAGGAAGAGCTCAAGCTACAGCCTCTGGTAATTCTTCTCATCCTTCTTCTTCTGTACCAAATAGAGAAGGATCAGTTCAAGTTCATCAAGCTATTGCTAGGCTTGTTACTAGTATACTGAGCGGAAACCAACCTGTACCGGGGATTTCCGTCCCTTTAAATCAATCAGAAAGCCCAAATGTGGACGTCTATGAGAATGTCACTGAGAATGTTGTGACACAAAAAGATAACATTCAGAACCCTTCAGAAAAGGCTGCTGATCCACCTATCATTGATGTGGATGAGGATTACTCAGATAATGACCTGATTGCTAATGTGAACCCTAGCATAGCTAGGAGATTGATGAAAAGAAAGAGTAATCAGAATGATGCAAAATGTGTGTCCAAAGATAAACCTGCTGCTAAGAAATCCAAGGCTGAAGGCATGGCTGAGAAAAGTATTCAGAAGAAGACCCAGGTGCATACTGCTAGACAACCAATCTCTAAGAAGAGAAAAGAACCTGAATCTTCTGATTCTGATGAGGAATCAGAATTTGAGATTGATGCTGAAGAAACTCCTATCAGAAGGAAGCTCCCCTCCAGCAAAATTGCTAGAGTACCTGAAGTCCCAACAGACAACATCTCTTTTCATCATCCTGACAATGCAAACAGATGGAAGTATGTTTGCTTAAAGAGAATAGCTTTAGAGAGAGAACTCAACAATGATGCCTTGGAGTGCAAAGACATCATGGACCTGATCAAGAATGCTGGACTGATGAAGACAATGATAAAATTTAACAAGTGTTATGAAAATCTGGTCAAGGAGTTTGTAGTGAACTTGTCTAATGATTATGCTGATGGAAGGTCAGCTGACTTTGAAAGTGTTTTTGTTAGAGGAAGAAGGGTCAAGTTCTCTCCATCAGAAATTAACAAGTTTCTTGGAAGAACAAATGAAGATTGTCCTGATCTGGAGGCCACTGACAATGAAGTTTGTCAAACCATCACAGCCAGGCAAGTAAAGTGCTGGCCCTTGAAAGGCAAGCTGAATGCCAGCAAACTCAGCATGAAATTTGCCATCCTGCATAAAATAGGTGCAGCCAACTGGGTGCCTACAAATCATAAATCAACTATCTCCACAGGATTGGGGAGATTTATTTATGCTGTGGGAACCAAGACTGCGTTTGACTATGGCAGGTACATCTTTGAACAAACTTTAAAGCATGCTGGCAGTTATGCTGTCAAAGGACCAATCGCCTTTCCCTCCCTCCTTTGTGGAATTATCCTTGCACAATACCCTGATATCCTTGTGGCAAGAGATACAGCCTGCAAAAGAGCTCCTGCCCTTGGCTTGCACTACAAACTGTTTCAGGGATCTCATGCTCCAGATATTGTCATAACATCAGCTGAGACATCGTCTGTGAAGACCCAGTCCAAGACATCTGATGTCATAGCTGTTTTAAAAGAAACTTGCAAAGAGCTGGATGCTAGGAAAAAGACCCTAGAAATCCTAATTGCCAGGTTAGAAAAGGAGGAAGATGAAGGAAATAGAAGGGAAGAAGGTGTAGAAGCTGAAGGTCATCTCAACATTGAAGAAACTAGCTCCTCTGAGTCTGATGACAGTGCTTAAAGGTTGGTTGCTGCTTGGTGGTGTTGCTGGTTGGTGCTGATATCTGGTGGAGTTTGGAAGTGTGTTCAGTTTTATTTTCTGATGCTGCTCTTATTATTTGTTTTGGATAACTGTATAATCTTTATGAACATGTATCTTTGGCCCATTTGTGGCTAAAGAGGGGGAGAATATTTTGGTACTTACTTAATTAGTACTTGCTCAATTAGACATTCTATTTTTCTGCAGTCATTTCTTTCTGCTACTATCTATCTCTGATTGCTTAGGGTCTTTAGCCAAAAATCTGCCAAAGGGGGAGTTTGTAGTTGTTTAGGTATTGGCTTGCATTTTTGGTAAAACCCAAGTGTATGTGTGAATGTCATGACTGATGTCATAACATTCTAGTTTAGTTTGTACTGATTCATTAGGTACCTTTGCAGAAAAATATTGTCATTCAGGTACTGATGTTTATAAGTGTGTATCTGAGCATTTTGCAAAATGATCACATTTTCCTAAATCAGTAGTCAGGTTCCTCAGATGTCATAACAGATGTTAAGACATCCTGTTCTGAACTAACAGGTTTTGCAGGTTGGTTAATTCTGAGTTTTTTCAGGAAAATAACTCAGTCTTTCCAGAACAGAATCCTGCGTTTTCTGAGGGGTAACCTAGCTCAACCCTAACCTGGTTAATAAAGTCCTGTGACCTAGTCTTAAGGTCAAACGGAATTAACCCTAGGTTTTTGTGGAAACCCTAACTGAAGTTGCAGCTGCTATATATTCAACAGAGCTGCTGTTTTTCATGCAATCCCTTTTTGATCAGAAGATCATTTGTAATCTGTATAGGTTTAATTATTGTACTCCAAGCAATTATCATTGTGATAAGTGACTTGGAATAGGTTTTTAATTGTAAGGGTTGTGTAGCACTCAAAGCTTTGAAGCAAGAGTGTTTGAATGTTCCTTGACTAAAGCTGTGAAGCAGAGTCAAGTTAGTTGTGTGCATCACTCAAAGCTGTGAAGCAAGAGTGATTGTGTTGCTTGATTAAAAAGCTGTGAAGCTTAATCAAGTGTTTGTTTTTGAAGAGTGTCTTCATCAATTCATTAGTCAAATTGTTTTATGTATCACTGCTGTGATTGAGGGGGAGTGAGTAGGAACTCAGGTTTAAGTTGTACTTAGATTGAAATTGCATTGGGTAGGTCTTAAGTGAAGGAGATAAACTGGTTGGTTTATTCCTGAATTAACATCTCTTATAGTGGATTTCCTCCCTGGCTTGGTAGCCCCCAGAGTAGGTGTTGTTGCACACTGAACTGGGTGAACAATTGACTGTGTTCTTTATTGCTTTTGTATTTACTGTCATATAGTAAGTCAGATACGGTGTCATAACATTGAACGTGACATTGAGTATCTGCTGCCAGAATTTCAGTTGGCAAGCTAAGATGGAATTTTTCTTAATTTTGAAAAAGGTTACCCACGTTCTGATTGAGGATATCTCTGTTGCTCCTTCTGGAACAATTGAAATAACAAATGGTAAGTCAACTGTGGATTCAGATGGACTCCCAAAACGTCTGAATTAGACTCTGTTGCAAAAGCTAAGGCCGCAGCAGATAACTTACAACTCAGGAAAGAAATTATTCTATGGCAAGAGAATGACTACCTATACAAAAATCACATTCTGAACAGTCTTGCTGATGATATGTACGATTATTATAGTAATTACAAGACTTCTAAATTGGTATGGGAAGCTCTGCAAAAGAAATACGATACTGAAGAAGCAAGTGCAAAAAAATATTCTGTCAGCCGCTACTTGAACTACAAGATGGTGGATGAAAAGTTCGTGGAAGCTCAAAGCCACAAAATTCAGAAAATTGCTCATTAAATCATTACAGAAGGTATGCCCCTCAATGAACAATTTCAAATTGTTGCTATCATTCACAAACTGCCCCTTGGTTGGAAAGATTTCAAAAACGTGCTTCGCCACAAAACAAAAGAATTTTCAATTGAGAGTCTGCTTACTCGCCTCCGAATTGAAGAAGAAGCTCAGAGACAAGATCATAAAGATGAAGTCTTAGTTGTTTCTAAAAACAAAAAGAGATTCGGTGCAGTTCTGAAGCATACGGGAAAACCATTAAAGAATCAGAACCACAATTAAGAACGAGAATCCTTCTAGGGCCTCATCTGCTCTATTTGTTAAGCAACAACCACCACCTCAAAGAAATGATGCTCCAGTTTTCTCTTGCTAGAATTATAGGAAACCAGGTCATATGAAAAAAAATGTAAGAGCAGGCCTAAACCTGGTGCTGGCTCAAATGCTCAGGTTAACCTGATTGATGAGAAATTCATTGCTATGATCATTGGAGTCAACATGGTTGGTGGAAGTGATGGTTAGTGGATAGACACTGGCGTCTCTCGTCATATCTGCTACGATCATGCTATGTTCAAGACATACATGAATGCTGAAGATAAGAAAGTGTTGTTGGGAGATACTCTCACCATTAATGTTGCTGGAATTGAAGATGTTGAGTTGAAATTCACCTCAGGAAATAGTTTGATCTTGAAAGATGTCATGCACATACCTGAAATTACGAAGAATCTTGTTTATGAGTTTCTTTTAAATAAGGTAGGGTTTAGTCAAACTATAGGGGAAAATTTATACACCATCACTAAGATTGATATTTTTGTTGGGAAAGGGTACGCCATTGATGGCATGTTTAAGTTGAATGTTGATTTGAATAAAATTTCTCCTTCTGTTTACTCTTTGTGTGATTTTAATATTAGGCATGCTAGACTTTGTCACATTAATAAGCGAGTTATTTCCAATGCAAGCAACTTAGGCTTAATCCCTAAATTAAATGTAAAAGATTCAAATAAATGTGAATATTGTAGTCAAGCTAAAATAACTAAGACTTCACATAAATTAATTATTAAAGAATTTGATCCCCTAGATCTTATACACTTTGATATATGTGAATTAGATGAAACTTTAACTAGAAATAGCAAATGCTATTTTATCACTTTTATTGACGATTGATCCGATTATACTTATGTATTCTTAATGAAGAATAAAAGTGAACCTTGACATGTTTAAGATGTATGTAACTGAAATTGAGAATCAATTTAGTAAGAAGATTAAGAGACTTCGTAGTGATAGAGGAACTGAATACGATTCGGGGTTATTTAATTATTTTTATATTAAACATGGAATTGTACATGAAACGATCGCTCCATATTCTCTTGAAATGAATGGTAAAGCAGAAATAAAGAATAGAACTCTTACTGAACTTGTTGTTGCAATTATGATGAATTCTGGAGCTGCACCTCACTGGTGGGGGGAAATTTTATTGACTGTTTACTATATTCTAAATAGAGTTCCCAAGTCAAAAAGTAACATCTCACCTTATGAGATATTAAAGAAAAGACAACAAAACTTGTCTTATTTGAGAGCTTGGGGTTGTCTGACTTATGTCATGATTTCGGATCCGAAACGAGTTAAACTTGCTAGTAGAGCCCATGAATGTGTATTCATTGGGTATGCAACAAATAATAAGGCATATAGATTTTATGACCTAAATGCAAAAGTGATCATAGAATCAAATGATGTTGAATTCTATGAAGACAAATTTCCTTTCAAATCGGGAAATAGTGGGGGCACTCAATCGAGTCACATTCATGTGATAAGAAGTACAGAAAGCAACGATAATGTAGAAACAAAACTTCAAAGAAGTAAAAGAGTAAGAGTTTCTAAAGACTATGGGCCTGATTATGCAGCTTATAATGTAGAAGGAGATCCAATAATTCTTCAAGAAGCATTGTCATTAATAGATGCTGATTTATGACAAGAATCTATTAATGATGAGATATATTCTCTAGAGTATAACAAGACCTGGCGCTTAGTAGATTTGCCTCCTAGTTGTAAATCAATCGGTTGTAAATGGGTTTTAAAAAAGAAACTAAAACCTGATGAAACTATTGATAAATACAAGGCTCGCCTTGTAGCCAAGGGTTGTAGACAAAGAGAAAATATATATTTCTTCGACACCTTCTCTCCAGACACTAGAATTACATCCATTAGGATAATTATTTCAATAGTTGATATTTATAACTTAATAGTACACCAAATGGATGTTAAAACAACCTTTTTTTAAACGGTGACTTAGAAGAAGAAATCTATATGGAACAACCGGAAGGGTTTGTGATCCATGGACAAGAAAACAAGGTCTGTAAGTTAGATAAGTCTTTGTATGGACTAAAACAAGCTTCTAAGCTGTGACATGAAAAGTTTGATAACTTAATGATATCAAATGGGTATAAAGTTAATGAAAGTGACAAATGTGTTTATTCTAAATCTGATTTGGATCAAACATTAAGACCATTAATGATGTGAAATCATTGTTGTGCAACAACTTTGATATGAAAGACCTTAGAGAAGCAAGTGTGATCCTTGGTATCAAGATCACGAGATCCGAACAAGGAATTTCTTTGAATCAATCACACTATATGGAGAAGATATTAAAGAAATATAAATAATTTTACTGTAAACCTGGGTGCACACCATATGATCCAAGTGTGAAACTGTTTAAGAACACTGGAGAAAGTGTCAGAAAAATAGAATATGCAAGCATCATTGGCAATCTTAGGTATGCCACTGATTATACCAGACCCGACATTGCATATGTTGTAGGATTGTTATGCAGTTTTACGAGTAGGCCGAGTAACAAGCATTGGAAAGCTTTTGAGTGATTCATGAGGTACCTTAAAAGGACCATGGATCTCATTCTATATTATCAGAAATTTCCTGCTGTACTAGAAGGGTACAATGATGCAGATTGGAACACCTTATCAGATGATTCCAAAGCTACTAGTGGATATATATTTAGTATAGCTGGAGGAGTTGTATATTGGAAATCAAAGAAACATACTGTGATACAGTAGCAGAACCGATTGTTATACTGGTTTTGCGTTTGTGTTTGCAAATGTTGCAGTAAGCAAGAGTCACCACCGACTTTTCTTTTATCCAACAAAGGAAAGGGTGGAAAGAACAGAAAAAGACCTTTCGAGAGTTTTCTGAGTAAGGGGGGTAGATTATGGAAAGGGAAGGTGTTAGTACCCTTTCCATCCATAGTTATCTTCGGGATCTTAGATGCTTAGCTCATTTTTTAAATACCTTGTGCTTTTTGTATGTTTTGAAAAGTATTTTTGAAAAATTCCTTAGTGCGGAAATTTTCTTTATGATAACTCTTGTATCAGTCCACAAGAGTGTTGATAAAACATTTGAAAATGTTTTTTTGAAATTTGTTTTGTGTAAGTATGAAAATTTGTTTTGAGCAAGCATCTATGAACTATCTACTTATACTCGAAAGGGTCGTTCTTTTCCTCCTTTCTTTTAGATAACACTATCCTACTATTAGTGAGTAGTAGCCCTATCGTTGGATGTTTGAGGGACATTCAAAGGGATGTTTTATAGTCACAAAGGCAAATGGGCAAGAATTTTTAGTAACTACCATAGGATTCTAAGATCATATATTTACCGAGGCAACGTCGAGAGGGTCATCGAGGGACTTATGATCTTTTGAACCAGAGGGTAGCCACTAAAATCTCTCACGTTTCGAGAGTTGTGACTATTTTTGAAGGAAACCGAAGTGGGAATACCCTAGAGGTGTATATGTGAAAGTGTGCTTGTTTCAGTTATTTGTCTTTTATGTTAAGTTTGCTAGCGTTTGATTTATTATGCTCTTGTCATGCAATCCTATTAGGCATACATCTAAGCAGTTAATATGTACATGAACTTAAAGTGCGGGAATTTAAATCTACACTATTACAATGCTTCGGGGAGGGGGTATTTATATGTCCAAACTTTGGGGAAAAAGCAATAAAGAAAAAAAAAATCCTAAACTAATCTATTACAGACTGTGAGCAGTTACAATAATTTGGAAATAAAAATGCGAAAAGTAATAACGCGCGCGAATAGTAAGTACGTCTAAAAATCCTAAGGTATGAAAAAGTACGTCTAAAGGGAATTAATTCTAATATTTTTTTTTGTATTTTTATTATGAAAAGAAAATGAATTGAAATCCTAAGTTCTAATTAATTTTAATTAAGAAAAGGAGGTTAAAATAATTAATAATTAATTTATAAAATTAACCAAATAAAAACCTAAAACTATATTTTTTGTAATTTTAATTATTTTTTACTGATTAAAACAAATTAAAAAAAAGAAAATAGAAGGTAAAACAAAAAACAAATGGACTTGGGTAGTAAAATGAAATGAGGGGGTGGAATGGAAAAACTAGATCCAGGCCCATTTCACCAGCGTCAGATCCAGTGAGGAGAAGTTTTGGGGAGCGCATGGTAGTCCGCGCATGAGGGCGTTGGATCTGGCCACGCTAACACCTGGCAGCACAAACTTGAAGGTGCATGGTGAGTGTATTTGGCTTGTACGCATCAGATCTGTAAACAAAATTTTAGAAAAAAAAGCAAAACACATCAAACTGGGATCGAACCCAGGATCTGCAAGGTGAAAGCTCTATGAGTGTATCCGTTACCACTGGTCATGCTTGTCAATCGAAAGAAATAACACTAATATGGAGTCCTGCGAATTCTGTTAATTTAAAAAAAAACAAACAAAAACCTATCCCAATCGGAATCACCCCCTGAACCCGAATCTGGGGCTGTTTCGATTTGCAATGGTCTGCATCATGAGTTTCGAAAATGACTATTTCGAAAGACCCCTGGCAATAGTATCCTAGCATCTGGGTGATGCAACTTACATATATTGCATTAAATCATTCATAAACAACATGAATACCATGAATATGCAACCCACATGAGTTTACATTATAGATTGAATGAGATTGAATTTTTTTTACCAACTGGAGGTGCTTCTATCTGGGATTCTGAGCGTGGGATGGCTTGGAATTTGCTGTTTGAATTTTACAACTTTGATGTATTTTTGCGATTTTCTTGTGGCTTCTTTCAGGCAGTGATATCCCTTTTTGTCCTGCTTGCAAATGTGTTGCTTTATATAGAGGAATGTGAAGCTTGGTAAACATGGCAAGAATCAAGTCTTTAACATGGCCTTTAAAACAAAATCAAGAATTTGAAAATTATCCATTTATGTTATATTCTTGCCATTTTAGTAGGTTGCATGAACCCGACCATGTTATGTTTGGCGCCTTGTAAGAATTTGAATTGATCAAAGTTTTCCTCATCAGAGCTTCTTCGATTACTTCATTATTTGCTTCGATTGCCTGATCTGGAAGGATAAACTTAGTTGAATCAGCTCTTGTCCCTTTTCGATGACTCTAAGTTATGATTCGAATTGCGCCAGGCCACATCATCATGGCTCGTTCGATCAGTCCCCAAGCTTGCTTTCTTCGATTATTCTAAGTCTTGATTCAAATTGCACAAGGCCTCAATATCCCGACTTCTTCGACCAACCCCCAAGTTTTCTCTCTTCAATTTCTACCCAACTAGCTCAATCGGAAGACTTCATTCTGCCCAGTCGAAGCTTCCATTGGCATGAATGTGGTTGTGCAGGAGGCTTGAGCCTGGCATTATGTTAGATTTTGGGCCAACAAGCATCTTTGAATATTTTCTCTTTTGTTTTGACTAACTAAATCCATCTTTCGATCAAACCCCTCTTCAGACAACAATATGTGTCCTTCGAATGAGCCCTTTGTGTATTGGAAGTTTTTAAGGGTTGAATCGAAGCAATCATGAAGGGAGTTCCTGCCTTGTGAATTTGAAAGTAAACCAAGCAGGAGGCCCATGACTTTTGAACCAAAGGAGAGCTGCACGGGGCCATTGCCTTGTGCCTGCTGACATGAAGCAACCAACATTCAATCGAAGCCTACGTGCAGAGGGGCCACTACTTAGTGAATCAAGGTAAACCAGCAGGAGGCCATTGCCCAAACGAAGGTTTGTATGAAAAGCCAATGTCCAATCTAAACTTTCCTGCAAGAGATCACATGGCCAAACGAAGGGTGTAACCCAAAGCTTGCATAAAAATGGGGCCACATGCCCAAACGAAGGATGTAAACCAAACTTGCATTCGAAGAAGGCCACATGCCCAAAAGAAAGATGCATGCAGGAGTTCCCTGCTTTGTGGATTGAAAGAAATCTTTCAGAAGGTCATTGCCTGATGAATTGAAGGACGCTTTCAGAAGGTCATTGCCTTATAAATCGAAGGAAGCCAGCATGAAGCCACTACCTTCTAAATCGAAGGAAACCAAAAGGAGGCCCCTGCCTTCTGAATCGAAGAAAGCTGTTTCAAAGGGAAACAAGGCCTAGTCGAAGTTGGCATGCAGGAGAGAATTCAATCGAAGCTAAGCATGAATCGAAACAAGCTTGTTTTTCTTCAATTTTGTCAAAAAAATCAAATTTATCTATTTTGCTCTTTCAATACTTTCCTCATTGACTCGGGGCTTGAAAAATCCAATATGATCCAATTGTACTTGTGCAAATTTGAACTTTTGAGAAAATGTCTTGAGAAATGAGAGGGATTTTTTTTGGGTACAACACATACCATCCTGGCTCAATCCACAACGGAGTCTGAGATGATAGCACTAGCCATAACTAGTGAAGAAATAAGTTGGTTAATATGTTTGCTAGCTGAGGTCCCTTTATGGGAAAAACCTATGCCAACTGCATTGATTCACTGAGATAGTACCACGACTATTGCGAAAATTGAGAACCGTTATTATAATGGTAAAAGACGTCAAATAAGAAGAAAGCACAACACCGTTAGAGATTATATCTCTAAAGGAGCTGTAAGAGTGGATCATGTACACACTGATGAAAACTTAGCAGATCCTTTGACGAAAGGATTAGCTAGAGAGAAAGTCCATAATACATCCAAGAAGATGGGACTAATTCCTATAAATAAATGAGTTGCCCATGATTGTAACCCGACCTAGATGATTGGAGATCCCAAGAAATAGGTTCAATGGGTAATAACAAGTTGTGAGTAATATGATATGATCAAGCAAGTAAAGCATGAATCCTGAAGTAATAAGAGGATGAGATAATAGAAGCTACTAATGAGATTTATACTCGGTATGAGGGAGTACCTAGGCTACATGAGTACTCTTGATAGACTCACCGCTGTGATTGTGGAACTTGGGTTGGTTCCTAAGGAATTGTGAGACATAATTCCTAGAGCCTTCACTAAACCATGATACAAGTGCAGGGCTATTAAAGCACGGGATATTAGAATACAACTTAAGAAAAGGTTGTGTGCGTGTATGATGTCTGAGATAGAGTTCAAGACATTAGTGTCACTCTTGTTGAATTGGAATCCTACTTGCTACGCAAAGGTTCAAGTCGTAGACACCTTTTCTTATGCACAATCTTAGAAACGTTTGACGTACTTCTAAAATCACCTTTTAAATTCAAGTGTGGGATTGTTGGAAATCTTGGTATGCTGTTAACTTGGAGTGAGAGTTAGAATGATTTATTGACATTAAATGGGAAATAAATGAACATAAGTAAGAACTAGTATGGAAGTGAATTTGAAAGGATTCATTTTAGTCCAACATAGGAGGGAATATAAATATTAGTAGTATATATATTCCAACTTGGTCAATTGGGTTGGGCCCCAAGGGGTATCCCAATTTTGTAAAGGAGTGAGGACACACCAATAAGCCATCTAGACACACATGCGTGGGTTCCGCCACCGTCGGTTCGACCAACCACCTTGGCTCGACTCGGCTCGGTTAGGTCCAGTCCAGTCCGGTCTAGATGAATTAATTTTTTGGAACCCGAATTAGTAGAAATTAATTATCATTAATTAATTAACTCGGTGGAAATTAAATACTATTATTTAACTATAAAGTAGTAAAAAATTAATTAATATTTAATATTAATTAATTATGAAATGGTGACATGTCATGCACCGAAACCAAGTCTTAACCTAATTTTTGACTGGTTTGCTTTCCCTCCAAGAGTCATACGTGTGACTTGATCACCAAGTGAAAAACAACTAGTTTTGACTGAGCCGGTTCTACTCTCCCACGTTTTTCTCCCACAATTTTTGCTCAATTCAATTGGATCCTTTGCCTACAAATACAGTTCTTTGGTTCATTTGCAACTTACTCCAGAATTCACACATGAATTCTCTCTTATCTCTCTCAACTCTACTTCATATAAACTATTTTATTTTCTATTTTTCCGAGTGGCTTAAAGCGCCATCAACGACTGGATTAATTCTAGATACTACGACTGGTTCTAATACCATCTGAAGGTGTATCTCTTAGAACGATATATCACAATGCAAGTGATAATCGTATTTACAGAACAAGTTGTTTTATCCTGGAGGCGTCGTGGTTATTTAGAGTTGCTTTGCATAATTTTGGCAGTACCGCGAAATGTCTTAAAGAAAGTGACCTTGTACGTGACTAGTCCCGATAATTTTTGTGTGGCAATTTTTCAAAACCAGAAACAATAGTACTTGAGGTATATCACATTGATATATGTTGCACGTCCACAAAAAAGGACGCTGTTGTACCCCAAAATTTACCCTCTCACTTATCAAGAATTTGCTCACAAGATCTCCTTAGCTCAAGACTGCACTAGGGTTTGATCAGCTCAAGACATCTCCTTAAGCACTGATGACCAAAATTAGGGTTTAAGTTTGCACAAGGATTTTTGAACTTCCAATGCCCCATATGACTTTCATGGATCATTATGGACCCCCAAGATCACTCATGTCAAGTTTCAAGCCTTGGATCATATTTTTGCTCAGTCAATTGAGCAGTTGACTTAAAAATCAGTTGCATTGGGGAAAAAGTCAGCTATGGCCAATTTACAGTCAAACTTCATAATTTTTGATCCAAATCAACATTTTAAACTCTTATGTAAAATTTGATCAAGTTTGGACCACAATTCCTCAAGAAATTTGATCAAATCATCAAAAGGGCAAAATGGTCAAAATTAGGGTTTTGACTAGGAAAAGGCAATTTCTGATTTTTGACCTAGAAAATGGTCAATTGGTTTAAGTCATGATCTCAAGAGTCCAATTGCATCATTTTTACCTAATGTCATGGTTCAAAACATTGCAAGTCCATTGGATTGACAGATGAATTTTCCAATCAACTGATCAAAAGTCAACTGTATACTGAAAAGTCAAACTTTGACTTTTTGGTCAAATTCAAGTGCCAAAGATCAAAATTCATCAAAACATGTCAAAATATGAAACTTATTCATCAAGAAATCAAAAAGTCAAGATTTCATTTTGAAAAGTCAAAATTTCTAAACTTAGAAATTTTTCTAAGTGTTGGAAATTTTATGTTTTTTCATAACTTTGAACAAACTTTTCACCATGATGCATGATGATTCAAGAGAAACTTCCAACATGAAAGTTGTACATATCCATGAAATCTACAACTTTTATTCACACAACTTCTTCCAAAAATGCTTGGATCTCAAGTTATAACTTTATGAACATGTGGTCATGAAACTAAACACTTAGTGAAATTTTGCCCTAATTTGGTCAGGATTTTGACCCAATTTCATGGCAATTTTTCATATAGTTCCAATGGGAATATTCAAAAGAAATTCAAAGATGGATTTTAGAGCATATTTCAAGCTTTCCAAAATGTCCAAGAACTCCTTGAGATCATTCTTGAGTAGGGAGAATCGAAGAGATGAAGTTAGGGTTTTATCACTTTAATTACAAGTCATTTTAGTGATGAACAAAATTCAAATTCAAACTATGCTGCATAAACAATAATTTTCATGCCTAAAACTTGTTAGGAACTCCATAATTAATGGTTTACACAGCTGTTAGAGGCCTCACTTCAAGCATTCAATGCATGGACATGCTTTTTATCCATTTTTGGAAGAAAGGTTACATTGCCATTTTGATAAAGTGATTTTTTGTACAAAACTTGTTCTTGAGCCTTGCACTTGTTCTCTTCTGATCAAACCAGTCCTATAACTCATGAGAAATGTTTCAAACACTTACAATCACCCATGCCATGCTTGTACCTCTCCTTGAAACTTGTTTCCCTCTTTCCTTCAAAATCAAGTAACCTAGCCAAAAGCTAGAAACTTGTACTTTTGACTTGCCAATGCACTCAAACACTTTTGTTTATACATACAAAAACCATTTAACACAAATACACGAATGCTCAAGCCTTAAAAGAACCTAGAAATCAGAATCACACTTCACACTTCCATTTTCACACAAACTGACCAAAAACTTGAAACTCACAATCTACTCGTGCGTTTCTTGGCCTTTTGGTTTCTAAAGTTTCTAAACATCACATAAAATAAATCCCACACCCTTTTACAGAACTGTAACATCATTAACACCATCCTCCATTTTCAAAAACTCAGCTCTGCACATTGATTTCTCCAGACCATTTCAGCCATCCATTGTTCAAGCTAATCATTGTATTAGCCTCCTAAGACCTCAAGGAAGATAATCTGATCATCACCATCACTTGAAACAAGCTCAAACTCAAAACACGATTTCCAGTTTTGAGGTAAGTTTTCTCAACTTGGAATTATTCATACAGGCATCATCAATAGTTTATTTGTGAACAAAACATGTAGATATCATTTCTCTAAAGCTGACCATGTCCTTAGTTTCCATTAATTTTGCTTGAGCTTAGAGAATTTTGAAATTGGAATTTCTGATATTTTTAGGGTTCAGATTAGGGCCACTAAAATTCATGCTTATCTTTGATCTATAGTTCTAATGCTTTACATTTCTGAAACCGTGAGAAAATTTGCTACAAGTTTCATGTTTACAGTTTTCATTTTTGATGAGAAATGAGCAAGTTACAGTTGATCTGGCTGGAGGTTAAAGATGAAGTCATCAGGGCGCGTTTTGCCTTACATATTTATTGTTTTTCTTATGTTAACGGATGTATAGCCACCCGTGGAAGATGATTGGACACTAGAGTGCCCAGAAATTTACACTCGGTGATGTGATGGCTAAGGGAATGGGCTTAAAGATGCCATATAGAGATGATGGAAAGTTGTTGGAGATGGGATTGTAGATTCCATCCAGAAATGATTGCTGAGCCGTATCTGTAAGCTGAAACGGAATGAGTATCAGAATGGCGTCCGTGTCTAGAGCGTATCTGAACTGTATCTGAAACTGAATGAGTATCAGAATGGCATATGTGTCTGGAGCGTTTCTGAACTGTATCTGAAATTTGAATCTGAATGAGTATCTGGATGGCATCCGTGTCTAGAGCGTATCTGAACTGTATATGAAAGCAGAATCTGAATGAGTATCAGAATGGCATCCGTGTCTGGAGCATATCTGAACTGTATCTGAAAGCTGAACCTGAATGAGTATCAGAATGGCGTCCGTGTCTGGAGCTATCTAAACTGTATCCGAGAGTTGAATGAGTGTCAGAATGGCGTCCGTGTCTAGAGCGTATCTGAATTGTATCTGAAAGAGACTCTGAATGAGTATCAGAATGGCATCTGTGTCTGGAGCGTATCTGAACTGTATCTGAAAGAGACTCTGAATGAGTATCAGGATGGCATCCGTGTCTGGAGCGTATCTGAACTGTATCTGAAAACTTTGACCATTTTTAATGGTAGCTGTTGTTTAATCTTATTCTGAAAAGGGTAAAATGTTAGCTAATATGCAATGTCATGTTGTATGAAATGCATGGTATAATGCATTCGTGTTATCAATGTTTATGATATATGGATGTGATGTATGCGTATGTGAGTTAATATGCTGCACTGCTTGTTGGTTTGGGGAAATAAATCCCTGACTGCTGCTGAGGATAGGGAGTGTAAGTCTTCATGTTATGAAGTTGAAGTGTTGACGAATTTCCGCTTAGAGAAATAAACTCTGTTGTAAGGAAAAATCTGTGTACTGCCTGTAAAATCTGGTTGGGAAATCTTGAGAAAATGAACGACTTCTACTGGGGATTGATAACTGGAAGCTCTGTTCTGCTGGGGATTAAACTACACACTGCGGGGATTTTATGGAAATAGCTTAGAGAGATTTCCCTACCTTAAAGCCATCAATGATTGTATTTTTATTTTGTTTATTTGTAAACACTAATTATGTTCAGATGCATATGTTCAAAAATAAATCGTTGGACGTTTTTGTAAACAAAACATAAGCGTAAAGAAAAACAGATAGTTTTGCACTTTCAAAGGGATTTCTTTGGGTTGACTTTGAGTAAGTATTTTTGTACAATGAGACAAACATTCTAGTAAGAGAATGCCGTCGTAAAAAATGAAAAATTTGATACAAAGAAAAGATAACTATGTGAAATAATCCCATGGGGTTCCCATTCTGCTATAGCCTTTGTATCTCCGAGCATCTTAGCTATTTGTTGCCTTGTCCGAAGTTGATTGAATTAATCAGAACCTCTGAGTTTGTCAGTTGAAGCCAAAGGTTGTCCGTAAGGTGATCCAACAGGACATAGTCATACGTTTTAATTCCCTAACTTTTTCCTGGACCGCCCTTTCGGGTTTTCAGTCCACCGGGATACCCTTTTTTGCCCAAGCCGCCCTTTTGGGTTTTCAGCTTGCCGGGTGTACATATTTTTTGTTTTATCCCTAATTTTTGCCCAACCCTTTTTGGTTCACCGGGATGCCCTTGTTTTGCCTAGGTGTGTCAACCTAGCGGGTCTCTTATGCGTAGTATCTTTTGACTATGTCTGTGTTCGCAGGGTGCGGCAGATCATCGCCATCCATAGTGGTCAGAATCATTGCTCCACCAGAGAATATGCTTTTGATCACAAACGGTCCTTCTTATGTAGGAGTCCATTTACCCCTGGGATCACCTTGCGGCAGTATGATACGTTTGATCACCAGATCCCCGACTTGATACACTTGGCGTCTGAACTTTTTGTTGAAAGCCTTGATCATCCGCTTTTGATACATTTGACCATGATAGACAACAGTAAGTCTTTTCTCATCAATCAAGTTTAGCTGATCAAGTCGAGTCTGGATCTAATCTTCTTCGTTCAGCCCTGCATCCTTCATAATTCTCAGAGAGGGGATCTGGACCTCGATAGGCAAGACAGCCTCCGTGTCGTATACCAGAGAGTAGGGTGTTGCCCCGGTTGATGTGCACGCTATGGTACGATATCTGTGGAGAGCGAATGGTAGCATCTCATGCCAATCTTTGTATGTGACTGGCATTTTTTGTATGATCTTTTTGATATTCTTATTTGCGGCTTCAACAACACCATTCATCTTTGGCCGATAAGGGGAAGAATTGTGATGTTGGATCTTGAATTGCTCACACAGGGCGGTGATCATAGAATTTTTCAGGTTCGTACCATTGTCTGTGATAATCCTCTCCGGGATACTGTACCAGCAGATGAGATTCTGCTCGATAAATCGGGCGACAACATTCTTGGTGACGAAAGCGAAAGAGGATGCCTCAACCCACTTTGTAAAATACTCAATGGCCACTAAGATGAAGCGATGTCCATTGGAGGCTGTTGGTTTGATTTCCCCAATCATATCGACCCCCCACATAACAAAGGGCCAAGGAGCCGTCAAGACATTCAGAGGAACCGAAGGTACGTGCACCTTGTCAGTGTAAATCTGACACTTGTGGCAGGTTCGAGAGTGTTGATAGCAATCTGCTTCCATGGTAGACCAGTAATAGCCTTCCCGTAGGATCTTCTTTGCCACCGTATGCCCACTGGAATGAGTGCCAAAAGTGCCTTCATGTAACTCAGCTATGATCTTTTCCGCTTCAACCTTGTCTACACACCGAAGTAACATAGAGTCATGGTTGCGTTTATAGAGAATACCATTACTAAGGAAGAACATAGCAGAGAATCTCCTTAAGAACTTCTTATCATTAACTGAAGCTCCTTCAGGATATTCTTGAGCCTCGAGATACCTCTTGACTTTGTGAAACCAAGGCAGGTCCACTACTTCTTCAGTATTAATCTCGTGACAGTGAGTTGGTTCATCCATTCATTCAATGGTGATTTGGGGAGCCTCGTTATCCCATTTAAGTTTAAACATGGATGACATTGTGGATAGTGCGTCTGCTAGCTGATTTTCTCCTCACGGGAAATGCTCGAAGGTAATCTTCTCAAAACATGGGAGTAATGTCAACACATGTTCTTTGTAAGGGATAAGGTTAGGGTGATTAGTGTCCCATTCCACTTTGATCTGGATGATGACCAAAGATGAGTCTCTGAATACATTTAAGGATTTGATCCCCAAGTCTATGGCAGCTTTGAGACCTAAAATGCACAATTCATATTCTGCCATGTTATTTGTACAATTGAAGCAGAGTCTTGTAGTAAAGGGAGTATGACACCCTTCAGGAGATATGAGTACAACACCAATACCATTGTCGAGTGTGTTGGACGCCCCATCAAAAACCAGGGTCCATCGGGATCCTTGTTCAGGTCCGTCATATGGTCTGAATTCTTCATAGTTGTTTACCATCATGATGTCTTCATCTGGGAATTCAAACTTCATGGACTGGTAGTCATCCACGGCTTGATGAGCAAGGTGATCATCTAGTACACCGCCTTTTATTGCTTTCTGGGTAGTATATTATATGTCAAATTCTGTCAGGATCATCTGCCATCTTGCTATTCTCCCAGAGAGAGCAGGTTTCTCGAAGATGTATTTTATCGGATCCATTTTAGATATCAACAAAGTAGTATGGGTCAGCATATACTGTCTTAGCCGGCGAGTAGCCCATGCTAGAGCACATCAAGTTTTCTCGAGCAGTGAATATCTTGTTTCACAGTCGGTAAACTTTTTTCTCAGGTAGTAAATAGCATGCTCTTTTTGGCCAGACTCGTCATGCTGCCCCAGCACACACCCCATTTAATTTTCCAAAACAGTCAGATACATGATCAATGGTCTTCCCTCAACTGGTGGCATGAAAACATGAGGCTCTTGCAGGTACTCTTTGATCTTGTCGAAAGTAGTTTGGCATTCGTCGTTCCATTTGACTACTTGATCTTTCTTCAGTAATTTGAAGATTGGTTCACAAGTAGCTGTCAAGTGAGAAATGAATCTGGAAATGTAGTTTAAACGTCCCAAGAATCCTCTGACTTCCTTCTCAGTACGAGGAGCAGGCATCTCTTGTATCGCTTTCACCTTGGCGGGATCTACTTCAATACCTTTATTGCTGATGACAAAGCCTAGGAGTTTACTATACCTCACCCCAAATGTGCATTTATTTGGGTTCAACCTCAACTTGTACTTCTTTAGTCTCTCAAAGAGTTTCTGTAGATGGCCAAGATGCTCTTCTTCTGTTTGAGATCTGGCTATCATGTCGTCCACATGGACCTCTATTTCGTGATGTATCATGTCTTGAAATAGAGCTACCATGGCACGATGATAGGTTGCCCCAACGTTCTTCAGTCCGAATGGCATAACCTTATAGCAGAATGTGCCCCACTGTGTGACAAAGGTTGTCTTCTCCATGTCCTCAGGCGCCATTTTGATTTGGTTATAACCTAAGAAACCGTCCATGAAGGAAAACACGTTGTGTTGTGCCATATTGTCAACTAGAATATCAATGTGGGGAAGTGGGAAATCATCCTTAGGGATTGCCCTATTCAAATATCTGTATTCCACGCACATTCGTTCCTTGCCGTCCTTTTTGGGCACGGGAACAACATTGGCAACCCATTGTGGATAGGAGGTGACGGCCAAGAATCCGATGTTGAATTGCTTCATGAATTTTGCTTTAATCTTCTCTGACATGTCTGGTCGCATTTGACGGACCTTTTATTTTACCGGTGGGCAGTCCTCCTTCGTAGGTAGATGATGTACCACAATATCTGCATCAAGTCCTGACATGTCTTCATACGACCTGGCAAATACCTCAACATAATCGTGTAACAACTGAATCATACGCTCCTTGACACTGGGTTCCATATTGGCACCCACCTTGACTTCTCTTTTGTCTTCTTCAGTACCTAGGTTGATTGTGTCTACTGGTTCTTCGTGGGGCTGAATGGTCCTCTCTTCTTGTTATAGTAACCTGGCGAGTTCCCCTGGTACTTCACAATCTTCCTCACCTTCATCTTCGGCTTGGTAGATTAGATTTTCAGAGTCATAAAAAGCCATAGCAGAACCGTTACCCATGGGATCCCGAATGGATGTAGACCTGCATTATGAGTGTGAGTGTGTGTAAGAGTATGCTATCTTTGAAAGAAATATAAAAAGAAAAACAATGAGCACAAAGTTTGTATGCAAAAATGTCCATGATTCATTGATGTCATACGGAAATGAGATAATAACCCTTACAAATGGACCATTGTGCCTCGGGTAAGACACAAGGTTTTAAGAGTCTGAATTGTTTTAATATTACAAATCCAGCAAAATGTAAAGACAAATTACTGTGGGATAAATGTGATCAGGACAAAATCTCTAGCCTCCCAATTGCTGAGCCCTCCACTGGCAGTTGGGAAAATTCAATCCTCTAGGTTGTATACATCTTCATCATCCTCTACCGCTTTGACTTCGCGGTTGCTGATCTTCAAGGGTGGTCCTCCAGCACGAGCGCGGCGTACAGCCTTCTGGGCACCTGAAGTGAAACCCGGACCAAATTTGTTAGATTTGTATGGGATATCTGGGAGTTGACCCCAAATAGTGCACCCACCTTCTTCTATCACTGCCTTGGCATCCTTCAAAGATGACATCTTGAGTGGAGGCCTTGTGATCTTGGGAACTTGAGACACAACCTTGGTCACTGCCACATCTTGCGGGACTTCTTTAAAGTGCTGGAATGGAGTCTCAATAAATTCACCATCTGATTCCATATATCTGAAGGAATTGAGATGGCTGATCATATACTCTTCTTCTTCATGAACGGTGATCATCTTCCCTTGAATTGGATATTTCAGCATTTGGTGCAGCGTAGAGGTAACAACGCCAGCATTGTGAATCCACGGATGGCCTAATAAGCAGGAATATGAAGGGAGAATATCCATTACATAAAAAGTTGAATTAAATGTTTGGGTTCCAACTTTTATGGGGATGTCCACTTCCCCATGCACCATCATTTTTGAGCCGTCAAAGGCTCTCACTACTATGTTGCTCGGTTTAAATGTCAATCCTTCACAATCCAGCTTATTAAGAGCCTTTTTAGGCAACACATTCAGAGACGAACCAATATCAACCAAGACACGAGCCAAGGTCGCGCCCCTGCATTCAACTGAGACGTGCAATGCCTCATTATGCTTCCTCCCTCTTGGCGTCAAATCAGCTTCCAAAAAACCTAAACCATTATCTGCAGTCAAGCTGGCTATGCAGTCTTGGAACTGATCGACAGATGTTTCTTGGGGTACGTGGGCAGTTTTGAGGAACTTTACCAAGGCCTTTGCATGAGCCTCAAAACATAGTAATAAAGCCAACATGGAAATTTTTGATGGAGTTTTCCCCAGTTGCTCGACTACATTGTAGTCGCTTCTTTTTATGATCTTTAGAATTTCCTCCATCTCTTTCCGGGAGGTCTCATGGATAGCTATTGATTGTTCCTTCGTCTGGAAAGGCTCAATCAGAATACCTTTACCTCGAGTCTTGGTTGACTCGGCAGCAGGAATATTAGTAGGGGTGGTAACAGGAATTGTAATAACTTTGTTAACAGGAGTATTAGAAGAGATGATTGTAGGACTGGGAATAACCTTTGGAGGAGTAACAACAACAGGAATGATTACGGGTCCAAAAATAGCTTTTGGAGGAGCAATTTGTGGAGAGAAAACCCTTTCGCTTCAGGTTATCTTACTAGTCCCTGTAATATTACTGATATCAGAGTCAACCTTCTCAGAACTTGAATCTTCAGCGGCTGTCCAATCTTGCTTGATACCGTAGTAATAGACATCACCTCCATAGTTCCACGGGACGGTTTTGTCTGACGAATACGAGATTGGTCCGGGCATTGTAATTATCAAAGGGGCTACTTTAGGAACTGATGTAATTCTAACAGGTATTTTGGTGGAGACCCTGGATGAATTGGCGGAAATGGTCACGATGGAAACATCATTATAAGAAACAGCTGGAACTGAAGTCTTCTCGAATAAAATCTCCTTGTTATCTATTAGGCATTGAACGCCTGCTTTTAACAAAGGACAACTGGTTGGTGAGGGCAAACAGGAATGATAGCTTTCATCACAGCCCGGGAATATGCCGACATTTAACAAGTTCTTTTTAATAGTCAGGAGTGGGGTCACAAGTTCATCAACTGAAGTAACAAACATATCTTCCTCAATGGCGTTGGTATTATGGCCATTTTTGGGCATAGTGGCAGTAATAACATTGGGAATTTCTGGCGCTTCAAATTCAATCTCTTTGGCTTCAAGAAGGTCTTGTACTTTGTTCTTTAGAGCCCAAAAGTTGTTAGTTTCATGGCCGGGACTCTCAGAATGGTATGCACAGCGGGCATTAGGATGATAGTGAGGAGAGGTTGTGTTAGGGTTCTTTGGAGCTTCTTTCAAAGTCAATAGATTGGATCTTAACAAATGTGGCAATACTTGAGATAATGTCATATTAATTCAAGTGAACTATCTGACTGGTCTTTCCAATCTTGGCTGATTGCTTCTTTGCTGAGCAGGTACAGGTTTAGGAATCATAACAGCCCCCACCATTGGACGACGTTCGGCCCTATCTTGATTTCTCTGAGGATATACATCAACCACTTCTTTATTTCCGATGAATGGTTTCCTTACAGCAGCAGAGGATGCATCTTTTTGAATCTTTCCATTCTTTATCCCGACTTCCACCCTTTCTCTGGTCAATATCAATTCGGTAAAACCTGCCGATGAACTCCCAATTAAGTGATTGAAGAAAGGACCGGACAAGGTGCCTAAAAACATGTTTACCAATTCTCTTTTAGATAAGGGATGCTAGACTCTTCCTGCCAAGTCCCTCCATTTTTGCGCATAGTCCTTGAAGCCTTCACTTGAAACCATGGACATACTCTGGAGTTGAGTACGGGTAGGCGCAAGATCACGTTGTATTGGTATTATTTGTAAAAGTCGGCGGCCAGATCTTCCCAGTTATGAACATTGGATCTTTCTAACTGATAAAACCAATCAAGTTGAGTTCCAGACAGGCTGTCTTAGAAGAAGTGTACCCATAAATCTTTGTCAGTGGTATGAGGCTAGATTTTCCTCACATAGGACCGAAGATGCATTTTGGGGCATGAAACTCCGTCATATTTTGCGAACACAGGTGCTTTGAATTTTGGAGGAATGACAATTCCTGATACTAACCCCAACTCCTCAAAGTCCAATCCAGGCACTTTTTGGATTTCCATTGCACTTAACTGTTCTTCTAGATGCTTATACTTGTCGTCGGCTGGAGGGTATTATTCTTCAGAATAAACTTCTTCTTCCTCTTCCTATTCTGACTCTGACTGGACAACTGTTTCTTTGCCCTTCCCATCTTGATTGTATTTCTCACCAGATGTCGTTGCAAAGTCTAAGGCCTTTCTTGTTTGCCCTTGGAATCTTCTTCCCATGTTTAGAACTCCAGTTATTTTCTTCGTCTTCTTCTTTTTCTCTTCAACCAGCAAGGTCTTCAGCTCTTCTTGTCCTTTGTCTAGAGTTAAGAACATATGTTGAAACTGTGCATTTTGAGCTTGGAGGTCCTTCATCGTTTGCTCGAGATCCATCTTACTGAAATAAACAGTAGAAAGATGAGGAGACTTGTTGCAAGAAACCTGCTTATGTTATGATGAATGGTAAATGCATATGCAATGATTTCAAGGATTTTAAAGATTCAAATTTGTTTTAGACAAAAAGGAAACACACGTTATATTAATAAATTAAAGCTTGGGTACATCAATGCCTTTTTGGGGAAAATAATACAAAAACTCTAAGAGAAAAAGGTTGTACGCATCCTCTTTGGTGCGATGTAGGCATTCAGATTCTGCTCTTCATGGAGTTGCTTAGTGAGTTCCGAAACCTTCTTCTCGCTTGCGTAGAATTGGGCTTCGAAAGTATCTCGCTCCCCCTTGAGTTGTATCCAATCCCTTTGTAGGTCTTCAAGAGAGGTGGGCATGTCAGGGTGTAGGATAGTGTATGGAACATCTCCTTCCATAACAAGCTCAATGACTACTGGGAGAATGGAGGGATAAGGCATCATAAGAATTTGAGCATGAGTTCGTACCCATTTGAGGTAAGGCTCAACAGGGATGGAATTATTATGCCCCAATGTATTGCTATCTACCTTGTTCAACATCCTCCAAGCTCGGATAAATCTCTGGCGAAGACCTTGATCGTCGTTCTCGTAGTCAAATACCAAACCTTGGATGATCATCTCATGAGGGCCATCCCTTTGGGCATAACCAAATTGTCTCAAGTGCCAAGTGAAGGGACATTAGGGAATTCTCCACAACGGTCGACAATGGTAACATCCTCTATAGATCGGTAACACCAATGGATGTCTGAATGTTTGAGCATCATCAACCTTTGTGACCACCTTGAACCTTGATCGTTCTTTAATACAGATTGGGGAAGATGAGAAATAAACCATCTTGCCAAAATAGGAGTACAACACATAAGGACACCTCTTTTCCTCATAGTGTGAGTGTGAAAAGAATGTAGGATGTCTCCTAGCAAAGTAGGCACCGGGTTGCGGGATATGAAGATTTTGACGGTGTTCACATCTATGAGTTGGTCAGGATTTGGAAACAAAACTATCCCATAGATGAGGAGATCCGCAATTTCCTCAAAGGCTTTCAAATCCAAAGAGTTCCAACAGTTTTGGGCTTTCTCAAACAAGAACTTTGCTAGGAAACCTTTGACACCACTCCTTGTTTCCCAATGAGTTGTGACATCAGATGATTGCAAGTGTAGAGCTTGATCAATCTCTTGTAGATTTGGGTCTCTTTCCGTACCGTTGAAAGGTAGTTGATTGAGAATGGGAATCCTCAAGAGTCGGGAGAATTCTTCCAAAGTTGGCACAAGTTGATAATCGGGAAATGTGAAGCAATGATGTAAAGGATCAAAGAACTGAAAGAGCACCTTCATCATGTCTTCATCAGTGTTTTAAGTGACCAAGTTGAGTAGGCGACCATGTCTCTTAGTGAATGGAGAATTTTCTGGAATCCTTGAAGCTAGCTCCTTAAGTTGTGGAGGGATCCTTACAAGATTGACTTGAATAGTTTTCCTGCGAAGAGAATCCATATCCTACAAAACAGGACAAAGATAAATCCCAAGATCCTTGAAAAGGTTAGTGAATGTGTATGATGTTATGATGTTCATGATGTTATGTACAAGTATGTATATACAAGAAGAGCAAACAAGTCCTTAGGTTTAAGCTTTCATGGAGTCTTATAGGTAAGTACTCTCTTGAAGTTTAGTTGGCTCAACCTGTCCTAGTAATAGTAACCGGGTTCTAAGGAGCACAATATCACTAGTTTGTTTTCTTGGTCATTGTTTCAGCACAAGCCTCTTTAATGGCGACCTAAATATCCCAAGAAACCAAACCTCAATGAGTGTAGTATTGAGTATCTACCAACTTCGGACTGCACCAAATCCGGTCATCTCACTACGTCCTAAAGGCCAAGTTGGTCAAGTAAAGGTTCCAAAAGTTCATTAGTGCTTCATGACATCACTCAGCGGCCCCGTATTCTCCTTGATTAACTCAAGGGCTACCGGTACCACAAATATGTCACACTAACATAGTTATTGCTTAGACCATGTCGGTATACCCCACACAGTTTCCACAACGTATTGCTACTTACCTATAAGATATACCAAATCCGGGTAGTGGACTCAAACCCAAAAAAAGAACCATAATGTAAAGCATACAATTCAAACAATGTAAGCAAGTAAATATGATCTAACCCTAAGGTAACCCCACTTTTAGAATTCTCTGCAGCAGAGTCGCCAGTTCTGTGATATGGTGGGAGAACTGACTTGAAGGTTTTACATTTGATCGTAAATGTTGCGGTTAGTAAGAATCACCACCGACTTTTGTTTTATCCAAAAGGAAAGGTGAAAAAGCACATGAAAGACCTTTGAGATTATTTCTTGAGTTCGGGGGTAGCAATGTTTGGATGTAAACGGGACGGGCGTGGATCATCGTATAACCATGATTAGCAATGTTGCAAGGTATCTTAGCATTCTCTTTTAAAGGCTAAGATCATTTGAAAGGCAACTTAGATAGCGTCATCGAGGGACTATGATCTTATATTTTGCTTGTTTTTGCTAAGATACCTCACATGCGTAATATGGCCATTTTGTAAAGGCAACCAAGTGGATTTACCCTAGGGGTGCTTGTGTGCAAGTGTATTGTTCTCATGCTTGATTTTGTCTTGAATTAGGGTTTTCTAAGTATTGGTTTTAGTCTTTCCATACAAACCCTAATTACTAGCATGTTATATATAAAGTGATAAATTGCGGAATTTAAAGTTACTACGCTATTATAATACTAGTGGGAGGGGGGTGTACAAATTGTAAATGGGAATTGCAAGAAAATAAACCTAATTAATCTATTACAACCATATTGAATTGGTATAAATGTACAAGAAATTAAATGGATATAATGTACAAAATGAATAAATATGCAAGAATGTAAATGTGAAGAAAATAGATATTTTGTTTGGATTTTTTAGGAAAAGGGAATTTGTTTTAACCTAATTAATTAAAAGAAAAATAATTAATAAAATTTAAATTTATTAAGAAAAGATTTTAAATAAAACCCTAATTCTATTAATTGATTAAAAAGAAATTAAGTTCCAAGAAAAGTATTTTTTTTTGTATTTTTTGTCTTGAAAATAATTTATAGTATTATAAAATATTTTTGGCCTTTTTTATATTAAAATAATATATTTTAATTGGTGTAAAAGAAAATAAATAATATCCTAGTTTTAATTAAATTTACAAGAATAATTAGTAAAATAGATGAATTGTGGTTAAATAAAATATTTTTTGTGAAAAAAAAAAACTAAGTTAAAATATAAATCTACTATTTTTTTTTGTATTTTTTTAATGATTTTTTAGTATTAGAAAAATATTTAAGAAAAACAAATAAAAAGAAAATAAGAAAATAAAATAAAATTGGGCCAGGGGTGCTGATAGCCTGCAAGGGGTTAGAAAGCAAAAACAAAAAAAAAACAACTAAGCCCGATGAGGTCAGCGCCTGCAAAAAGGTCAGAAAATGCAAAAAAAGTGGAAAAAACCAAAAGGGTACCACTGGGGCTCAAACCCAGGTCCCTTTGGTTAGAGGCACGCGCTTTTACCACTAGGGTGGCTATACATCCGTTTATATAAATCAAACAATAAATACATAAGGCAAACGCGTTTCTAAGGCCAACTTCATCTTCAACCTCACGCCAGCCAGAAGCTCTATAAGTTGTTCAAATCTTAACAAAAATGAAAACTGTAAACATGAAACTTGTAGCAAATTTCCTCACGGTTTCATAAATGTAAAGAACTAAAACTATAGATCAAAAACAAGCATGAATTTCATTGGCCCTAATCTAAACCCTAAAAGTCTTAGAAAATTCAATCTTAAAATTCTCTAAGCTTAGGCAAAATTAATGGAAACTATGGACATGGTTAGCTTTAGGGAAATGATATCTACATGTTTCATTCACAAATAAATCATTGATGATGCCTGTATGAAAAGTTCCAAAGTTAGAAAACTTACCTTGCAAGAGGTTATCGGGTTTGAATTTTGAACAAATTTCAAGGAGTTCCAATGGTTGGGTTAGTTTCCTCAAGTTCCCAGGAAACTAATGGGATGCTTAGCTTGAGCTGAAAGTACCTGAGGAGTTCTGGAGAAGTCCAAGTGCAAAGCTATGTTTTTGAAAATGGTGGATGTTGTTAATGGTGTTACAGTTCTGTAACAAGGTGTGAGATCAGTTCTAAATGATGTTTAGAAGCTTTAGGAACCAAAAGGCTTGAAAACGCACGAGGGAGTTTTGAGTTTCAAGTTTTTGGTCAGTTTATATGAAAAAGGAGGTATGAGATGTGATTATGAGTTCTAGCTGTTTTCAGGGCTTGAGCATTCGTGTATTTGTGGAAAATGGTTTGTGTATGCATACACAAAAGAGTTTGAGAGCTTTGGACAATCAGAAGTACTAGTTTTTAGCCTTTGGCTAGGTTACTTGATTTTGAAGAAAAGTGGGAAACAAGTTTCAAGAGGAGGTACAAGAATGGGCTGGGTGATTTTAAGTGTCTAAACTATTTCTTATAAGTTATGGGACTTGTAAGATCAGAAGATAACAAGTGCAAGGCTCAAGAACAAGTTTTGTGCAAAAAAGCACTTTATCAAAATGGCAATGTACACTTTCTTTCAAAAATAGATATAAAGCATGTCCATGCATTGAATGCTTGAAATGAGACCTCTAACAGCTGTGCAAGCCACTAATTATGGAGTGCCTAACAAGTTTGAGGCCTGCAAAGTAGAGTTTATGCAACATACTTTGAATTTTGAATTTGGTTCATCACAAAATGCCTTGTAATTCAAGTGATATAACCCTAACTTCATCTCTTCGATTCTCCCTACTCAAGAATGATCTCAAGGAGTTCTTGGACACTTTGGAAATCTTGTAGTGTGCTCTAAAAACCATATTTGAATTGCTTTAAATATTCCCCTTGGAACTATATGAAAAAGTGCCATGAAGTTGGGTCAAAATCCTAACCAAATTAGGGCAAAATTTCACTAAGTGTTTTATTTCATGACCACATGTTCTTAAAATTATAACTTTAGATACAATCACTTTTGGAATAAGTTATGTGAAGAAAATTTGTAGATTTCATGGATATCTACAACTTTCATGTTGGGAGTTTCTTTTGAATCAGCTTGCATCATGGTGAAAAGTTTGCTCAAACTTATGAAAAAATAAGAAATTTCCAACACTTAGAAAAATTTCTAAGTTTAGAAATTTTGACTTTTCAAAATGAAATCTTGACTTTTTGATTTCTTGATGAGTAAGTTTCATATTTTTACATGTTTGAATGAATTGTGATCTTTGGCATTTGAATTTGACCAAAAAGTCAAAGTTTGACTTTTCAGTATATAGTTGACTTTTGATCAGTTGACTGAAAATTCATCTGTCAATCTTTTAAACTTGAGAAATGTTTTGAGCCATCTTATTAGGTCAAAATGATGCAATTGGACTCTTGAGATCATGCCTTAAACCAATTGATCATTTGCTAGGTCAAAAATCAGAAATTGCCCTTTCCTAGTCAAAACCTTAATTTTGACCATTTTTCCCTTTTGAAGATTTGATCAAATTTCTTGAAGAATTGTGGTCCAAACTTGATAAAATGATACTTATAAGTTTAAAATGTTGATGTGGATAAAAAATTATGAATTTTGACTGTAAATTGGCCATAGTTGACTTTTTCCCCAATACAACTGATTTTTAGGTCAATTGCTCAATTGATTGAGCAAAAATGTGATCCAAGGCTTGAAACTTGACATGAGTAATCTTGGGGGTCCATAATGATCCATGAAAGTCATGTGGGGCATTTAAATTTCAATTATCCTTGTGCAATCTCAAACCTTAATTTTGGTCATCAGTGCTTAAGGAGGTGTCTTGAGCTGATCAACCCTAGTGCAGTCTTGAGCCAGAGGAGATCTTGTGAGTAAATTCTTGTTAAGTGAGAGGGAAAATTTTGGGGTACAACATCATGTTTGTTCTGGAAATGAAGTTCCATTTTAATCGAGCATGGCGTGCAAGTTCATTTTGAATGCAAATTTGATTTGGACAAGATGTGAAGATTAAGACCTTCGTTCAAACGACCATAGTTTTGGGTTCGAGTTAACCAAGTGGAATTGGATTCTTAAACATTTATTTTGTTTAGGAATTTGATTGGAGTACAAGGCGTATATTTTATTTGATCATTTGTGATTGCTTGAATTTCAAGTTACCAAGTCAATGTATATTATTCAAATCATTCAAATTGAGAATTTCAAAATTCAAACAAAGTTTAAGATTCGTACAATGAATTTCATCATTTACAATTTTTCTCAAGATTTTGTATTCATTACACTACAAATGAAATAAATTACAAATTTTGTTTTGTTTAAAAGAAAGAAGTTTTGGTTTTGTTTCTTCAAGTCTTCACTGTTTCATCTTCAAGAAATCCATCCAATCCTGGCTAGCCATGATTTTCTCTTCACCTTGCCTTGCTTGTCATACATGAAACAAAATCAAGAAAGAATTAGTGATCAAATAAATTCAAAGTAGATAAAATTACAATTGATTGGAAATTCATCATTAGGGTGGTTCTTGGAATCAGAAAAAGAAAGAGTTTGTTTATGTGCTAAGGCCTCAAATTTTCAGTTTTATCATGGGCCAAGTTTCTATTGCAAATCTCAAAGGAATTGGTTCACAATAGACAAAAAGGTGCAAACAGAATTTCAAGTCCAACACAATTCAAATCCAACATAGTTCAGCCCAACATAATTTCAGGACCAAAAGTCAAGCCTCATACATGTTATTTCAATAAAAGTCAGATTTAATCATTGGCTAGGAAGGAGTCTTTTGCAAATCTCAATATTTGGTTCACAAAATATAAAGAGGAAATCAAGAAAATTCAGAACTAGCATCACAGAAAATACCAATCCAGCAAGCAAATAAAAAGCCTCATAATCAAGTTGTTTCAATGAAAACTCAGAGATGTAATGTCAAAATCACATGCCTAGAGAACTTTACTGCAAAATCTCAAAGAAACAATGTGTTGTCTGGTTTACAGTAAAAGAAGATATACCGCAGAAATAACCAGTACAAAATCAGCAAGCCAACATCCATCATGAAAAAGAGAAAGTACCAAAACCTGTACAAAGTCTAAAAGCAACAAGAAACCATCCAACAACAAGCAACAATTACCAGAGTTCAGAAAATCAGAAAAAAAGATGATAAGTCTAACAGCACAGCAAGCAAAACCAGCAAGCTCAAAGTCACAATATAAAAGCATAACGCAATTCACAGTAAGAGGGAGAAGTTTTGGTCCAAAAAATATACAAATTCACAAAACAGAACCGCAACAACCACAAACAAAAACCTAACATTTTTGTCATCATTTCCCTAAATCCAGACCCTTCAGAATCTTAGAAAAGGAAGATAATCAGAAATAACTCACCCAATATCAATTGGTAAATATTTTAAAGCCCTTCTTCTTCCTTTCTCTCTTTCCATTTAAACTGTAAAAAGGGTCATAGCAATCGGTTAGCAAAGCAAAGAAACAGAGATAAGAGAAAAAATGTAAAGAGCGTTACAACCATGGTGTCACCATGAAGAAGATGAAGACCGCGTCCATGAAGTCAGTGAGGATATGAAGAGGACGTGAAAATAAAGTCACGAAGAGAAGATGATGAAGGCGCCGCTGCCTCTTCTAAAGCTAGGGTTCACAAACCCTTGACAATCGTTTGTCCTGTTTATGTGTTAAGAGGTGGGTCTTGGGTCGACCCGGTTCGGCCCAAGTCCACCATATATTTTTTTATTTCAAAAAACTAACTTTTTCTTTTATATATTATTGGATCCATATTATTTACAGATGAAACAGCTTGGCCCGTTGGTGAAGGTATTGTTTGGTAAACACAAAGGCCCGGGTTCGAGACCCCCTGGGACCTTTTTCTGTTTTCAATTTCTTTATTTTTTTTGTTTGTTGTTTTGATTTCAATACTATTGGGCTTAGTTCCCAGGCCCAACGCCCCATTCACCCCCCCCCCCCCCCCCTGTTTACTAACCTCCACGTAGGTCCAACTTCCTTTTTTCCTTTATCAATTTCTGTTTTACAAAAAAAACATTATTGGGCCTCATATTCAAATCAAACATGTTTTGCTAAAAAACCTCCTAAATTAAACTTTTACCCCCTGGCTTATTTCTTTTTTTTTATATACATTATTTTTATTATTAGTAATATTATTATTATTATTATTATTATTATTATTATTATTATTAATTATTCTATTAATAGAATCCCAAAAAAATAATATTTTATTTAGTATTTATATTTTAATATACTTATCTTATTTTATTTCAATACAAAAAAGACCAAAAAGATTTTCTTGTACAAACTTAATTTCTTTTCTTAAATAATTTAAATAAACTTAGGTTTAATTTATTTAAAACTTAGGGTTTTCTTTAAATTAATTTTCATAACTCTTTTCACAAAAAAACTAAAAAAAGGTTGTTTGCTTCAAATTAAACTATTTTCTTTGTTTTAGTCAATTTATTCCCCTTTAGATGATTAGGTTTAAAACATTTCTTAACATAAATCCAAACAGATTCATACTCTTTCCCATTTATTCATGCTTGTACATTACCATTTCAATTCTTGTACATTGTTCAATATGGTTGTAATAGTTAATTAGATTTAAAATTCTTGCAATCCCCATTTGTAAAAATGTACACCCCATCCTCTAAATAATGTAATAGCGTAGAATATTTACTTTCCGCAGTTTATCGCTTTATATAAATGCTAGTAAATTAGGGTTTGTATGGAAAGATAAAATCAATGATTAGAAAACCCTAACTCAAAGACAAAACAAGCATGTAAATCAATACACATGCACACTTACACCTTTAGGGTAAATCCACTTGTTGCCTTGAGAAATAAATGGTCATAATACGTATGTAAGATGTCTTAGCAAAAACGAACGAAAATACAAGATTATAGTCCCTCGATGATGCTACAAATGTTGCCTTACGAATGATCTCAGTCCCTCAAAGAAAATGCTAAGATATCTTACAACATTGATATTCGTGACTATACGATGACCCTTGTCCGTCCCTTTTACATCCAAAGATAAGGTTACTTACCAATCTATGGTAAAATAACTATGTCAAAGGAAAGAGGAAATAAACAAGAAAGACTTTTGAGTAGGTAGAATGTTCCTAGTTGCTTGCTCATTTTTAAACAAAAACATCCTTGCTATTTTCAAAAATAAACACCAACACACTCATTTGAAACATTTTCAAAAGACAAACACTTTTTACGCGTTCTTATAGAAACGAGAGCCATTACAAAGACATCTTTTCAAAAACACATTCCACAAACACTTATTTGAACTATTTTCAAAACAACACTTTGTACGCGTTCTTATAGAAATGAGAACCATTACAAAGATATTTTCTAAATACTTTCAAAACCCACACCACAAACACATTCAAACAAAAGCAAGTGATCTAGCAAGAAACTAAGAGCCCATAGATAACTATGGATGAAAAGGGTGCTAACACTTTCCCTTTTCATAATCTACCCCCCAAACTCAAGAAAACATCTCAAAGGTCTTTCCTGTTCTTTTCAGCCTTTCCTTTTGGATAAAAGAAAAGTTGGTGGCGACTCTTGCTATCTGCAACATTTGTGATAAAATGCAAAACACCCAAGTCAGTTCTCCCACAGCGTTACAGAACTGGTGACTCTGCTGGGGAATCTTAAAAGTGGGGTTACCTTAGGGCTAGATCACCTTTACTTGCTTTCTTTGTTTGACTTGTATGCTTTAAATTTTGGTTCTTTGTTTGGGCTTGAATCCTCTACCCGAATTTGGGATATCTTATAGGTAATTAACAATGCGTTGTGGAAACTGTGCGGGGTATACCGACATGGTTTGAGCAATAGCTACGTTAGTGTGACATTTTTGTGGGTACCGGTAGCCCTTGAGTAGTCAAGGAGAATACAGGGCCGCTGAGTGATGTCATGAAGCACTAACTGAATTTTAGAACCTTTACTTGACCAACTTGGCCATTAGGACGTAGTGAGATGATTGGCTTTGGTGCAGTCCGAAGTTGGTTGATACTCGATGCTACACTCATTGAGACTTGACTCCTGAGTTTTGTTTGGGTTGCGAGTCAATCTACTATCGAACGAAGCTTGTGGGAAAGGTTATTGATATTGAGATCCCTTAGAACCTGGTTACTATTAACTAGGACAGGTTGAGCCAACTAAACTTCAAGAGGGTACTTACCTACAAACTCCATGCGAGCCTAAACCTAAGGACTTGTCTGCTTTATGTGTATATGATTATTTGTATATAAACTTGCTTACTTTTCATAATGTTATACCATAGCATTTTCAATAATCGTTTCAAGGATCTCAAGGACCTATGATGCAAGGTCACGTTGAACCAGATGTCTATCAAGGGACAAGTGGATTTATTTTCCTCTGACGAAACACCGTCAAAGATCAAAGCACAACAACTTGAGTCAATGGCTATGACCCACTCGACATGTTGAGCTTAATTCTCGTGGAAGGACATCCACAAATACAAAGTTCTTCAATTAAAACTGTAAGTGACTAATCAAACCGCGAGATCCTTGAAAATACGCATCCACATATCATGCATCATATCATGACAGGTGTGATCAGTGGGAATGAGAACTGACTGTTTTGGAATGCTGGTTCGCGTTTTGCGTTTGTTTTCGCAAAATGTCGCAGTAAGCAAGAGTCGCCACCGTCTTTTATTTTATCCAACAAGGAAAGGACAAAAGCACAGAAAAATTCCTTTTCGAGATGTTTCTCGGGTTCGGGAGGTAGATTATAGAAAGGGAAAGTGTTAGCACCCTTTCTATCCTTGGTTATCCACGGGCTCTTAGGTACTTGCTCACTATGTTTTCAAAAATTTGCTTTTTCTTTGTGATTGTGGGTTTGAAAAGAGTTTTTGTTTGAAAGAGAGTGTAAGTGTTAAAAGTTTTGTTTTTGTTTTCAAAAGAACAAGTACTTAAGAACATCTACCTACTCAAAAGGAATTAAACTGTGCAAATGTCCTTTAGACAATGCTATCCCACTATTGAGGAGTAGGTAGCACCGTCGTTGGAGTTTTCGGGTCAATTTGATTTAAAGGGACGTGTGGCCACTAAAGCAATGTTAGGACGCCTTAGCGGTAACCCTAATATCTTAGATCATTTTTTCCGAGGCAACCGTTTCGAAGAAACTTATGATCTTTGGACAAAAGGACGACCTCTAAAACTTCCTATACTTAATGACCACTTTTGAGGCAACCAAGTGAGGCATACCCGAAGAGTGGCATGTGCGAGTGTGTCAATTTTCAGTTTACATTATCTTTACATGTCATGGTGAGCTACTGTTGATTTTAAGTTAAGATAGATCTTGTCATGCATAGCCTATTATTCAAACATCTAACAGTTAATGATTGCGGAAAATAAATTGCGGAAAATAAAGCTAAGCTATTACAAGGCGTCGACTATTTACATCGCCAAAAACAAACCCATTGAAAATAAAACGATAAAAGTAAAGACCTAATTAACTATTACAACTAAACTGAAAGACAAGTAAAAAGTAAAAATAAAGAAGAGAGAAGACTTCTTCGATCCATGCCATGGACTCGTTCGGTTCACCCTTCTTTGGCCTTCTTTCGATTGAGCTAGGGAATGGGTGTGAGTAGCCTTCGATTGGGCTTGAGAATTGACGGGGAAAGCTTCGATTTGCACCCTTTCCTGACTCCTTCGATTGGGTTTGGGAAGGATATGGGTAAACTTCGATTGCAGGGAGAAGGTGGGCTTCGATTCAGAGGAAGAAGGCTGCCTTTCGATTCTATGGAGGGGGTTGCTGGAAAGGCCTGAAGGATCACCTGTGGCGGCACTGCATCTGCAAAAATATGTTAGCAAAATAAAACGCATGACCTGGGTATCAAAACCCAGGTCCTTCGATCCTGCGCGCGTTGGGTCTTTTCAGGCTATATCTGTAGCAAGTGTTAGCAACAAAAAACATGACATGGTGCCAAACCCAAGCCCTTTGATTCTGTCTAGAATGACAATCGAATGAAACAACAAATATGGATGTGTTATTTAAATACAAGGTTTGACATTTTACCCTCTCTTACTAGTAGTTGGAACCTTCGATTTAGAACTTTCTAGATGTGGGTATCTTCGATATGGGATTTCTGGGCGTGGATACTTTTGTTGAATGGCTGCTTTGGCTTGGATTACTTATGAAAATGTTGATAACCTTTGGTGGGTTTGTGGGCAGCGTATCTCCAAATCCTCGTCCCCTTCTTTTTCTCTTTTTTTTTGTTCCCCCCGGCACTGTATGCTTGCCCTTGTATTTATAGGAGTATGATGGTCTAGTAACGGCAAGAGACAACCAATTAAACAAGCCTTTAAAGCCATGAGACAAGAATCAGACATATTAAAAGATTTCCTTTTTGAAATATTCATGTCTCTTTGGAATCTTGAATGAACCTGAACACCTTTGATTTTCGAATGCCTTCAGGCCATGCTCTTCAATTGGTCTTGAGTTGCCTCCTTCAAATGGACTTCTTATGTACCCTTCGAATGGGCCTTCTGAATGCTTCTTCAAATGGACCTTTTGAATGTTCTTCGAATTGACCCTTTGAATGCTTCTTCAAATGGACCTTTACATGTTCTTCGAATGAGTCATTTACATGTTCTTCGAATGAGCCTCTTGCCTGGTGTGCTGGCAAGTTGAGGAGCCTTTTCCTTTGTGAATCGAAACAAACTTGTAGGAGATTCTTGCCTCGTGAGTTGAAGGTAAGCCTGAAGTAGTTAATGCATAGTCGAAGCATTGTGAAATTGACTTGATCGAACGGGGTCCAACACTCGATCAAAGACTTACAAACCAAAGCTTGATCGGAGGGTTCCAAACACCTAATCAAAGTTTACTAATTAAAACCCGATCGAAGAGTGCCAAATTCCCAATTGAAGACTGGTGAGTCAAGCCTGTATCGAAGGATTTTGGATACCCAATCGAAGACTTTTCCCAGATGCCAACCGAAAGACACTTTGTTCATCTTCAAAAAAAACTTTATTTTCGTTAGGCAAGTGTTTGTGACCAACCATGTAAGGGAAAACCTTTGATAACATGAGAGGGCAAATTTTGGGGTATAACAGCTGCCCCTGTTCAATCTTCTTGAACCTGAAGAGTTAGATTTGCAAGTTTGCCTTTCGCGACTCGAAGGTAAAAGAGGATTGGACACTAGAGTGCCCGTAAATTTGCACTCGTTAAGACATAGATGTGGGAATGGGCTTAAAGATGCCATTTGGAGACTGTAGAGTCTTGCTGGAGATGGGCTTAAAGATGCCATCCAAGAATGTTTGTTGACCCGCAATGCTGTAGGCCAGAAGAATGAGTATCGAAATGGTATTCGTGTCTGGAATGCCATTGAATTGTATCAGGGGACTGAGTTTGTATGAGCAAAAGAATGGCGTCCGTCTCTGGCGCGTATCTGAGTTATAACTGAAAGCTGAATCTGAATGAGTGTCAGAATTGCGTCTGCATCTAGAGCATATCTGAAATGTATTTGAATGAGTGACAGAATGACATCCGAATCTGGATCATATCTGGATTGTATTTTGAATGAATCTGGAATAAGCATCAGAGTGTCAGCCATATCTGGATCGCATCCGAACTGTCTCTAGAAGGAATACAGAATAAGTATCAGAATGTCAGCCATATCTAGACCGCATCTGAACTGTCTCTAGAAGGAATCTGGAATAAGTATCAGAATGTCAGCCATATCTGGATCGCATCTGAACTGTCTCTAGAAGGAATCTGGAATAAGTATCAGAATGTCAGCCATATCTGGATCACATCTGAACTGTCTCTAGAAGGAATCTGGAATAAGTATCAGAATGTCAACCATATCTGGATCACATCTAAACTGTCTCTAGAAGGAATCTGGATTAAGTATCAGAATGTCAACCATATCTGGATCGCATCTGAACTGTCTCTAGAAGGAATCTGGAATAAGTATCAGAATGTCAACCATATCTGGATCGCATCTGAACTGTCTCTAGAAGGAATCTGGAATAAGTATCAGAATGTCAGCCATATCTGGATCGCATTTGAACTGTCTCTAGAAGGAATCTGGAATAAGTATCATAATGTCAGCCATATTTGGATCGCATCTGAACTGTCTCTAGAAGGAATCTGGAATAAGTATCAGAATGTCAGCCACATCTGGATCGCATCTGAACTGTCTCTAGAAGGAATCTGGAATAAGTATCAGAATGTCAGCCATATCTGGATCGCATCTGAACTGTCTCTAGAAGGAATCTGGAATAAGTATCAGAATGTCAGCCATATCTGGATCACATCTGAACTATCTCTAGAAGGAATCTGGAATAAGTATCAGAATGTCAGCCATATCTGGATCACATCTGAACTGTCTCTAGAAGGAATCCAGAATAAGTATCAGAATGTCAGCCATATCTGGATCGCATCTGAACTGTCTCTAGAAGGAATCTGGAATAAGTATCAGAATGTCAGCCATATCTGGATCACATCTGAACTGTTTCTAGAAGGGATCTCAGAAGATGATGATCTTTGCCTGTTGATTGATCTTTCCTGAAAAGGTAAAGAGTTAGTTGTATGCAATGTCATGCTGTATGCATTGTGTAATGATGTTCTCAAAATAAAATGAGATTTGTGTCATATGTATTTTGTATGCATATGTTATGAATGTTGTTGAAGTGTAATTTTGTCTTGGACTTTGCTCAAAATGTTTCCACCGGGGATCCCTGCTTTGTTGTTTGAGGAGAACTCCGCTGGGGGATATTGAAAACTCTGTGGGGAGTATGTTTATTTCTGCTTGGGAAAAGAGTTTAGGAGTCTTAGTCGTCCGTTGCTCTACTGGGGAGTCGAAGTTGAATTGATATCTGGTCGGGTCCAGGTTTCGCAGTAACTTGCTGGGGATTGTAGAGTAGTCTACTGGGGAAGAGGAGTTGTGGTCCTTTGATTTGTAGTAGTCGGAGAGGCAAACTCAAGTTGGGGAATCCTGATGTTGTTGGGGAAATAAACCCTGTCGTCAGTTTGCTAGAGAGGTGATATCTTCGTTGGGGGAAGTACTCGAGGATTCTTGAGGTTGATTCAGCTGGGGAAAGGTTTTCAGAGATTAAAACCTTGCTGGGAGTCATCCTATGAGAAGGATTTTGGGGAGATTTATCATTGCCCCTAGTAGCAAGTGTTTGTGACATTACCAGAAAATGTTTAATTGTACATAACCCTTCACTGAGATTGATGTTCAATGCCCCAAGTGACTGAGATGGAGACTTGCCCCTGGTTACTCTGCACTTCTTCAAAGATTTCTTGAAATCTTGACTGGACTGCCCCAGGTGTGCTGGATAGTGACATGTCAAGTCCCCCTGTTGATAGGAGATTCGTCAATGGAAGTGTCATCCTTCTTGAATTGATTTTGTTCACTGAGAGAGCTTTTGTTCACTGGATATTCATTGTGTGAATTTCTCCGCTGGTAAACAAATAGCCATATGCAAACAATGATATTCAAGTAATGCAAAGTTTATGTTTGTCTTGAAGTTTTTTTTGAAAATGCGTTTTAGCGAGTAAAGAAATTTTGCAAAGAAAATTCAAACTCAGGATTTAGAGCAAAGCCTTACAGGAGTCAGGATACCTTTTGTAACAGTATGATTTCGAACTAACCCATGCTTCAATTAGAACTTTTGAAGGGTTGTAACGTGGCTTGGTTCACGGTTTAAGAAGCAAAGGATAAAGGCTCAAAGTATATTTGTACCCACCCGCTCTTCGTGATGTTCTTCAATCCTAAACTCAGTTAATTGTGCATTTGAACTCCTAATGAGTCTGGAATGACGTTTTTGGTGATGGTTCACACAAGTTGAATTTGTTGGAAGGCAGTCATTTTTGCAACATTTTTCATGTTGTTGAGGATTTGTAGCGACCTCGTTCTTTTGATTTGTTATCCCTAACTTTTGCCTGACTACTCCTGTTTTCGAGATTACAGTCAGCGGGATGCCCCAGCTTTCTTAAGCTTCCTTTATAGGTTTTGGCTCAGTGGGCTTTTCTCTTTTGAGAGATTGACTGCCTATGAGATAAGGAACCACCACTGTCTTTTGATTCCAGAGGAATGCTTTTGATGTCGTTCGTTGTATTATGAACTGAGAGTTTTGCGACTTCAATGCACATATTTTGAATTAACTGAGAGACTACCCTGCCCCAGGTTTAAATTTAAGGTTTCAATTTGTGTTTAAAACCGAAAACTCCGACTTCTTTGGCTCGAAGGGGTTGACTAGGGATTATCTTCCTTATAACTCCAGTGTTTAGGATTTGAAAGAAACGCCTGTACATCGTCAGCAAGGTCTGTCAAAAAGCATACTGTATGAGATTATGGCATTGTTTCGTCATCCTCCCTCTAAAGGCTTGTAACTTTTAGCAAGAGTTGAATGTCATAAAGTGAGTAAAAAAACATAGTTTAAATGTAATGAAAATGAGTCGATCAAATCAAGACAAACATATGCAATGCATTAATGAAACAGAGTTTGACATTAATAGATAATTGTTCGAATAACAAAGAGATTACAACTTGAAAATTCAAATGAAAAAAGCTTTTAATGATTCTTCATAGGAGCAATGATTATGTTTGGAGTCTCCGGAGGGTCAAACTCGATCTCCTTGGCATCAATCATGTCTTGTACCTTCTTCTTCAGAGCCCAACAGTTGTTTGTGTCATGTCCCGGACTATCAGAGTGGTATGCACACCTTTCATTGGGATGATAGGTAGGAGCGGAAGTATTTGGGTTCCGGAGAGGAGCCTTTAATGTAATCAGCTCTGCCTTCAACATGTGTTGTAGCACTTGAGTCAGTGACATGTTGATCTTAGTGAATTGTCTTTTAGGCGCGACCTCCTTACGCTGATGCCCCTGTCTTTGTTGAGCAGGCGTAGGATTAGAGATCAAGATTTCTCCTACGTGTTGGTCATGACGACTCTTTTGACCATACACAGCATTGGACTTTTTCTTCCCATTGTAGGGCTTTTTCTGAGAATCAGAAGGTGTAGCTTCTTGAAACTTCCCACTTTTGATGCCAGCTTCGACCCTTTCGCCGGTCAGTATTAGCTCGGTGAACTCGGATGAAGAGCTTCCGATCAAGTGTTTGAAGAAAGGCCCTGTCAATGTTCCCATGAAGATGTCAATCAACTCCCTGTCAATTAAAGGGGGTTGCACCCTACCAGCTAGATCTCTCCACTTTTGGGCGTATCCTTTGAAGCTCTCGTTGGAACCCATGGTCATGTTCTGCAATTGCACACGAGTTGGTGCAAGATCAGCATTGTACTGATACTGCTTATAGAAAGCAGCAGCTAAATCCTCCCAGGTGTGGATGCGAGAACTCTCCAATTGATAGAACCATTCGAGTTGAGTCCCTACTAGGCTTTCTTGGAAGAAATGGATCAAAAGCTTCAGATCAGTTGTGTATGGTTGAATCTTGCGGATATAAGACTTTAAGTGCATCTTAGGGCAAGAGACTCCATCGTACAGGGCAAAAGTAGGGATTTTGAATTTTGGAGGGATGACCACTCCAGAAACCAAACCCATGTCTCCTAAATCCAAGCCAGGTATCTGTTGAATCTCCATAGCACTGAGGCGATCCTCCAACTATTTGTACTTGTCATCAGTGGGAGGATATTGTTCCTCGGAGTAGTCAACTTCAACTTCATCAATATCCAAATTATGGTCTTCTTCAAGACTATCCCCTATGCTGGATGGAGTTGAAAGATCTAGGGTTTTAGGTCTTCTTCTCAAGTTCAGGACGCCTATTGTCTTCTTGGATTTCTTCTTCTTGTCTTTGAGAAGGAGAGCTTTCAGGTCCTCTTGCCCTTTACCCATAGCCAGAAGCATTTGTTGGAACTGAGCGTTTTGAGCTTGGAGATCTTTCACCGTTTGTTCCATATCCATCTTACTGAAATAAACAGTAGGAGATAAGGAGACCTGTATGGGAGAAACCTGTCATGATATGATATGTGGATGCATGTTTTCAAGGATCTCGCAGGGTAAACACAAGAAAATGTTAGAGGTTGAACTTTGATCAACATCTTTGATTGTAGAACTTCGTATCGGTGGATGTCTTTCCACGAGAATCAAGCTCACCATGTCAAGTGGGTCATAGCCCCCGATTCAAGTTGTCGTGTTTTGATTTCTAGACAACCTTGGCTAGAGGAAAATAAATCCCCTTTTCTCCTTGCTAGACATTTGATTTACCATAACCTGCATCACAGACCCTTGAGATCCTTGAAATGGTTAAGGAAATATTAAGGCATGATGTTATGATGTGTATGCTATGCGTTTAAGCAAAAGTGTAAGGTGATGTAAGTAAACCCTGCAATAAATCCAAATTATCAGATAAGGACTGTAAACAAAACCTGCAAGGAACTCATGTTGTCAGATAACAAGAATGTGCAAGTAGTTCAAGTTTGAAGGCACACAAGTCACACATATAGCCTTAAGTTTAGGCTGGCATGGAGTTTAGGAATTACCCTCTTTCAGTTTAGTTGGTTTAAACCTGTCCTAAAAATAGTAACCGGGTTCTAGAGGATATCAATATCACTGACTACCCTCAATCGGTCATAATTCCAGTTTAGCAACCTTTTCTTGCAGCCGGAATCATCGCGAGAGTTTAGTCTCAATGAGTGTAGCATACTGCTACTGTTCTATGGCCAAGTTGGTCAATTTAAGGTTCTAAGGTCAGTTGGTGCTTAAAGACTCCTTAGAAGACCCATAATCTCCTCGTTCCAACACAAGGGATATCGGTACAGACTAAGGTGCCACACCAATGTAGCCACTGCTTCATCCGTGTCGGTCTATGCCGGACAGATCCCTCACAGTTTACTACTACTTACCTAAAGGGTATCCCCAGATCCGGGTTAGGATCTATAGAACTCCGATACAAGCCCACAAAATTAAAGCATACAAAGCATACAATTGAAAACATAGTGATCTAATCCTAAGGTACACCTCACTTATATAATATCCCCAGCAGAGTCGCCAGTTCTGTGATCAGTGGGAATGAGAACTGACTGTTTTGGAATGCTGGTTCGCGTTTTGCGTTTGTTTTCACAAAATGTCGCGGTAAGCAAGAGTCGCCACCATCTTTTATTTTATCCAACAAGGAAAGGATAAAAGCACAGAAAAATTCCTTTTCGAGATGTTTCTCGGGTTCGGGAGGTAGATTATAGAAAGGGAAGGTGTTAGCACCCTTTCTATCCGTGGTTATCCACGGGCTCTTAGGTACTTGCTCACTATGTTTTCAAAAATTTGCTTTTTCTTTGTGATTGTGGGTTTGAAAAGAGTTTTTGTTTGAAAGAGAGTGTAAGTGCGAAAAGTTTTTTTTTTTGTTTTCAAAAGAGCAAGTACTTAAGAACATCTACCTACTCAAAAGGAATTAAACTGTGCAAATGTCCTTTAGACAATGCTATCCCACTATTGAGGAGTAGGTAGCACCGTCGTTGGAGTTTTCGGTCAATTCGATTTAAAGGGACGTGTGGCCACTAAAGCAATGTTAGGACGCCTTAGCGGTAACCCTAATGTCTTAGATCATTTTTTCCAAGGCAACCGTTTCGAGGAAACTTATGATCTTTGGACAAAAGGACGACCTCTAAAACTTCCTATACTTAATGACCACTTTTGAGGCAACCAAGTGAGGCGTACCCGAAGAGTGGCATGTGCGAGTGTGTCAATTTTCAGTTTACATTATCTTTACATGTCATGGTGAGCTACTGTTGATTTTAAGTTAAGATAGATCTTGTCATGCATAGCCTATTATTCAAACATCTAACAATTAATGATTGCGGAAAATAAATTGCGGAAAATAAAACTAAGCTATTACAAGGCGTCGGGTATTTACATCGCCAAAAACAAATTCATTGAAAATAAAGCGATAAAAGTAAAGACCTAATTAACTATTACAACTAAATTGAAAGACAAGTAAAAAGTAAAAATAAAGAAGAGAAAAGACTTCTTCGATCCATGCCATGGACTCGTTCGGTTCACCCTTCTTTGGCCTTCTTTCGATTGAGCTAGGGAATGGGTGTGAGTAGCCTTCGATTGGGCTTGAGAATTGACGAGGAAAGCTTCAATTTACACCCTTTCCTGACTCCTTCGATTGGGTTTAGGAAGGATATGGGTAAACTTCGATTGCAGGGAGAAGGTGGGATTCGATTCAGAGGAAGAAGGCCGCCTTTCGATTCTATGAAGGGGTTGCTGGAAAGGCCTGAAGGATCACCTGTGGCGGCACTGCATCTGCAAAAATATGTTAGCAAAATAAAACGCATGACCTGGGTATCGAAACCCAGGTCCATCAATCCTGCGCGCGCTGGGTATTTTCAGGCTATATCTGTAGCAAGTGTTAGCAACAAAAAACATGACCTGGTGCCAAACCCAAGCCCTTTGATTCTGTCTAGAATGACAATCGAATGAAACAACAAATATGGATGTGTTATGTAAATACAAGGTTTAACATTTTACCCTCTCTTACTAGTAGTTGGAACCTTCGATTTGGAACTTTCTAGATGTGGGTATCTTCGATATGGGATTTCTGGGCGTGGATACTTTTGTTGAATGGCTGCTTTGGCTTGGATTACTTATGAAAATATTGATAACCTTTGGTGGGTTTGTGGGCAGCGTATCTCCAAATCCTCGTCCCCTTCTTTTTCTCTTTTTTTTTGTTCCCCCCGACACTGTATGGTTGCCCTTGTATTTATAGGAGTATGATGGTCTAGTAACGACAAGAGACAACCAATTAAACAGGCCTTTAAAGCCATGAGACAAGAATCAGACATATTAAAAGATTTCCTTTTTGAAATATTCATGTCTCTTTGGAATCTTGAATGAACCTGGACACCTTTGATTTTCGAATGCCTTCAGGCCATGCTCTTCGATTGGTCTTGAGTTGCCTCCTTCGAATGGACTTCTTATGTACCCTTCGAATGGGCCTTCTGAATGCTTCTTCAAATGGACCTTTTGAATGTTCTTCGAATTGACCCTTTGAATGCTTCTTCAAATGGACCTTTACATGTTCTTCGAATGAGTCATTTACAGGTTCTTCGAATGAGCCTCTTGCCTAGTGTGCTGGCAAGTTGAGGGGCCTTTTACTTTGTGAATAAAAACAAACTTGTAGGAGATTCTTGCCTCGTGAGTCGAAGGTAAGCCTGAAGTAGTTAATGCATAGTCGAAGCATTGTGAAATTGACTTGATCGAAGGGGGTCCAACGCTCGATCAAAGACTTGCGAACCAAAGCTTGATCGAAGGGTTCCAAACACCTAATCTAAGTTTACTAATTAAAACCCGATCGAAGAATGCCAAATTCCCAATTGAAGACTGGTGAGTCAAGCCTGTATCGAAGGATTTTGGATACCCAATCAAAGACTTTTCCCAGATGCCAACCAAAAGACACTTTGTTCATCTTCAAAAAAAACTTTATTTTCGTTGGGCAAGTGTTTGTGACTAACCATGTATGGGAAGACCTTTGAAAACATGAGAGGGCAAATTTTTGGGTACAACAGCTGCCCCTGTTCAATCTTCTTGAACCTGAAGAGTATAGCTATTGCTTCAACCATGTCGGTATACTCCGCAAAGTTTCCACAACGTATTGCTATTTACCTATGAATGTTTCCCTAATCAGGGTAGAGTATTTCAAGCCCAAACAAGAGAACCAAATGTAAAGCAATCAAGGAAAACAATATAATCATGCAAAGGGTGATCTAAGCCCTAAGGTTACTCCACTTTTAAAATTTCCCCCAGCAGAGTCTCCAGTTCTGTGATACGGTGGGAGAATTGACTTGGGGTTTTGCGTTTGTGTTTGCAAATGTTTCGGTTTAGCAAGAGTCGCCACCGACTTTTTATTTTATCCTAAGGAAAGGTCAAAAAGCACAGGAAAGACCTTTGAGATGTTTTCTTGGGTTCGGGGAGTAGATTATAGAAAGGGAAGGTATTAGCACCCTTTCTATCCATGGTTATCCATGGGCTCTTAGTTACTTGCTTAGATCACTTGCTTTGCTTTTCAATTGTTTGAAATGGTGCTCTTCAATTGTTTGAAATGGTACTTTGTGTGTGATTTTGAAAGATGTTTTGAAAAGGGGCCATTGTTGTGGCAACCTTTGTAATGATTCTTGTTTGAATGTATACAAAGGTGTTTTTGTCTTTTGAAAAGTTTTCAATGTTTGAAAGTAGGGTTTTGAAATTGTGTTGTGAAGTGTGTTTTGAAGATAGCAAAGATGTTTTTACAAGCTTTGATCAAGTAACTAAGAGTTGTCTACCCTATTTTACTCAAAGATCTTTCTTATGTTTTTAACCCTTTTAACAATGTTGCTTCACCATTGTATTTGGTGAACAACCTTGTGTTAGGATGTTAAACGGGACATGCGCGGGTCATCGTATAGACCATGATAGCAATTGTGTCAAGTATTTTTGGCAATTTTCTTAAGGGACTTGATCATTTTGTTTAGACAACTCAGATAGCGTCATCGAAGGACTATGATCTTTTGTTTTGTTTTTGTTTTTCCAAAGTACTTGACATGCATATCATGACCCATTTTTGAAGGCAACAAGTGGATTGTAACCCTAGGGATGCAAGTGTACATTGTGTTTGCTTTTCATGCATTGTTGTCTTGGATTAGGTCAAATTATTTTTTAATTTGATTTTTTGCATACAAAAACCTAAGTCTAATCATGGCATAATTGAAAACTTAAAGGTGCGAGAATTTAAATTCTACACTATTACAACATGATATAGGGAGGGGGGTACAAATTTGAATTGGGGATTATTTTGCAAGAAATTAAATCCTAAATTATTACAACCAAATTGAATGTATAAGGCATAACAATTAAATGTACAATATTTAAATAAATACAATAAATAAATATTAAATAAAGTGTGTTATGCAAAAAAGATTTTTATGTATGTAAAAAGTATTTTTAATGTGAAGTGTAAATAAATAAAAAAAAGTTAATTTCAATTATTTTTGTTCTTTAGGGCAAAAACCCTAATTTCTTAAATAAATAGTATTATTTATTATTTACATACAATAATGCATCAATTTGTACAAAACTAAAAGTATATATTAAAAAAAGGTATTTTTAGTATAAATATTAATAAAAAATAAAAATGTATTATTTTTGTGTTTTTTGTTCTAATTATTTAATAAAATATATTATATATGTATATATATATATATATATATATATATATATATATATATATATATATATATATATATATATATATATATATATATATATATATATATATATATATATATATATATATATATATATATTAAATATATTAAGTGTATAAAAATAAAATAAATTGTTTACAAAAATGTATATATTTCATGTAAATATTTTCAAATGTATATAAAAATAATAAATAAAAATAAAAGTGTTTTTTACATTGTTTTTAAATTTAAACAAAATGAATATAAAGTATTTAATGTATTAATACTAGAAATAATTAAAATAAATACCAAATAAATACAAAAATTTATGAAAATATTTTTTAAGTATTTTTCATGTTAGAAAATAAAATATCAAAATCAGAAATGAAATAAAAATGCAAAAATGACAAATATACAAGAAATGGGCCAGGGGGGTGTAAAAAGAAAAGAAGGGGGTGCCAAAAGTAAGCCTGTACAGGCCCAGCCCAAGACCAACTTCATCTTCTTCCTTTGAATAGAAACGCGCGCGTTCTATGTACAAAATGCTATCTCCTGATTCTGTGCTTTTTTGACAAAACTCATAACACGAAACTTGTAGAGCATCAAACAACGAATCTAAACATATAAAAAACTTAAGCTAACTCTCAAAGACCAGAGAGAATTTCTCTGGCCCTAATTCTTAACCTAGTTTTTTCAGAAAGTTCATGGATGAAATTCTCCTAGCACGATTAACATAAATGAAAACTAAGCACATGTATGGTTTCAGGGCTATGAATACAACATCTTTCATTCACAAACCTAAGTCTAACTATTCCTAAATAGATAGAAGTTCATGAAATACCTGTTTCAGTTGACTTCGAGCTGGACAATGCAGTAACTTCCAAGGGTGCTTGAGGTTCTTTTGAGCTTGCCTGATGTCCAATGATGCTTTCCCAATGCTTAGTTTGTTTTGAAGTAGCCTGAATCGTGCTACAGAACTCAACCTGCAAAGCTTTCAAACAAAAATGGCAATGCGTGTTAATGGTGTTACAGCTGGCAATGGAGGTCTGGAATAGTTCAGGTGAGTTGAATGGAAGGTATTGGAACAAGTTTGAGGCAAAACGCACGAGGGGAAGTAGAGATGGAGGTGGTTCTGCAGGGCTTGCCCCGTTTTGCAGAAAAATGGTGATTTTGTGTACAAGGAGGTTTGAGTGATGAATAGCTCGTGTTTATGACTCAAAGGGTTGTGTGAAATGTGTTTGCAATGTTTGTGTAAGCTGACTATGGCTGGTTTTTGAGTTGGGAGGATTTGGACAAATTTCTTCTTTGTGAAGCAAGAAAGTGTAACTACTCAATACAGGCCTGTACACTCTATCTTGTAAGCTGCATACTTTGCCCTTGATACTTGCAATTTGTGGATTTGATCTTGCCTCAGAGATATGGCCCCATGCTTCAAAGATCTTGGTTTGACATAAAGTATAACTTTTCAAAAATGGAACTATGCCTTTTACCATTTAGAGATTAAACTTGTGTACAATACCCTAATGACCAAGACAATGCATTAGCTCAATGGGTTTGCATTAAATTATGGAGTAAAAACTGGTTTTGAGGCCTGCCATTGTGTACAAATCTATCTTGGTCAGATTTGCAACTTGGTATGAACATGTATTGGCCATGGATCAAAGTGAGTTTTTGCCAACTTCAAGCATTCGATTATCCATAACCACAAAGGTGTTTGAGGAGTTCTTGGACAATTTGGAAAGCTTGCAACATGTACTATAATCCATATTTGAAATGCAACTTGAAACTCCAAGTGGAACTATGTGAAAAATGGCCAAGAAGATGGGTCAAAATTCTGCCTAAACTAGGGCAAAATTTCTCTAAGTTAAAAGTTTTAGGTACCCTTGTTCCAAAAATCATAACTTGATATCCAAGCTTCTTTTGAGAAAACTTTGTGAATCAAAGTTGTATAATTTGTGATGGACTACAACTTTCATGTTGTAAGTTTTGTTTGAATCCATTTGCATCTTGGTGAAGAAATGGGACAAAGTTAGGAAAAAATAAGAAAATTTTATAACTTAGAAAATTTCTAAGTTATGAAAATTTTCCATTTTAAACCCTAAGTTACATTTTTGGGTTTCTTGATGAACAAGTTTCATAATTTTACATGTCTTGATGAAAAATGACCCTTGGCACTTGATTTTGACCAAAAAGTCAAAGTATGACTTTTCAATATACAGTCAAATTTTGATCAGTTGACTGAAAAATTCATCTGTCAATCCTATGCATTTGAGATATTTTGAACTTGTTGAATGGGTAAAGACAATGTAATTGAGTCCTTGAGTTTATGGTTGAGTTTGATTTGCCATTGGCTAGGTCAAATAGTCAAAAATTGCCATTGTACAGTCAAAATCCTAAAAATGACCCTTTTGCCCTTTTGGTGATCTGATCAAATTTCTTGTGGAATTACGATCCAAACTTGATCAAATGGTTCATATGAGTTCATAATGTTGATGTGGGTCAAATTTCATGAGGTTTGACTGTCAATTGGCCACAGTTGACTTTTTCCCATTACAGCTGATTTCTAGGTTAACTGTCCAATTGACTGGGCAAAAATTTGAATCAAGGCTTGAAACTTGGTATGGACAAACTTATGAGTCCAACATGAAGTATGAAAGTCAATTTGGGCATTGTAGGTCAAAACATCACTGTGCAAACTCAAACCCTAATTTAGGTCAACAATGCAAGAAAGTGTCCTGAGCAGAGCAAACCCTAGCTTGACCTTGACTTCTAAGATTCTTGTGATGATAAATGTTGATGAAATGAGAGGGAAAATTTTGGGGTACAAAAGTTGCCCCTGTTAAATCTTCTTGAACCTGAAGAGTTAGATTGATAAGTTTGCCCTTCGCGACTTGAAGGTAAAAGAGGATTGGACACTAGAGTGCCCGTAAATTTGCACTCGTCAAAATAAAGCTGAGGAAATGGGCTTAAAGATGCCATTTAGAGATGGTAGAATCTTGCTGGAGATGGGATTAAAGATGCCATCCAAGAATGTTTGTTGAATTGTAATGTTGTAGGTCAGAAGAATGAGCATCAAAATGGTATCCGTGTCTGGAATGCATTTGAGCTGTATCTGGAGACTGAGTCTGTATGAGCAAAAGAATGGCGTCCGTGTCTGGAGCGTATCTGAGCTATAACTATATTTGAACTTTGAATAAATATTAGAATGACTGCCGTGTCTGGAGTGTATCTGTATTGTATCTGAATTCTGAATGGGCGACAGAGAAACATCTGTGTATGGAGCATCTCTGGGCTGGGGATAAATTCCGAATGAGTGACAAAATGGAAACCGTGTCTGGAGCGTATCTGGACTGTAACTGGAGTTGAGATCTGTATGAGTAGCAAAATGACTTCCGTGTCTGGAGTATATCTGAGACTGTAACTAGAGTTGAGATCTGTATGAGTAGCAAAATGACTTTCCTGTCTGGAGTATATCTGAGACTGTAACTGGGATCTGAATAAGTGACAGAATGACTTCCGTGACGACTGCACTGGGGATAATCAAACTGCTGGTGTAAAGGTCAGAATGGCATCTGTTTTTGGAGCATATATGAACTTGAAGTTGATAGTTGAATCTGAATGAGAGATAGAATGGTCGCCGTGTCTGGAGTATATCTAGTCTGTATCGGATTGCTGAAGCCTGAATGAGTAATAGAAAGACCGCCGTGTCTGGGGTATATCTGTACTGTATTTTGACTTGAAATTGTGAATGAGTAATAGAATGACCGCCGGGTCTGGGGTGTATCCATACTGTATCAGAAAAATTGTTAACGATAGCCTTTTAATTTTATCCTGAAAAGGGTAAAATGTTAGCTAAAACACAAAGTTATGTTGCATGATATGTATGATGCAATGAACTGTATTTCATCAATGTTTATGATATATGAATGTAATGGATGTGCGTGTAAGCTGAGTAGCTGTCTTGCCGAGGAAAATAAATCCTTGATAACTGGAGATAATGAAATCTTTGATTGCTGTCGGGGAAAGTAAATCCTTGACCGATGCTGGGGATTCCAAAAATCTTTGAATACTGAAGATGAGAAATCCTTGTTAACTGCTGACTATTTGGGGATTAAAGATCTCTGATTGTTGAGAAGGATAAATCCTGGGACCACTGTTGGAGATTGAAAATCCTCGGCGATTTGTGGGGATTAACAAGGCCTTTGACGACTTCTGCAGGGAATGAGAATCCTTCATGACTTTCCTGGGAAATAGGGAAAACTCTAAAAAATCTCTACTGGGGAGTTAAAACCTAGGAGGCTTCTTCTTGGAGAAATGAGACCGAGAATCTTCGATCTTGCTGGGAGATAACTCTGTGGGAGAAATGTTCACTATTCTGGCTCCGTTGGGGATAGGATTTTCAGGGTTTTCGGGCTCCACTGGGGATCTTGAAGCTTAACTCTGATGGGAATTTTGAAACTTAACTGAGCTGGGGAATCAAGTTTTAGAATGCACTGGCTCCGCTGAGGATCTTGAAGCTTAACTCCGCTGGGGAAATATACTCCAAATTTTTAGCTTTGTTGAGGATCTGAACAATGTATCGTAGGGGATTTCTTCTGAAATGGCACAAAGATATATTCCTACACCTTCAACCTATCAGTAATTATCATTTTTCAATTTCGTTTTATTTGTAAGCAGTGATTGTATTCAAATGCATATGCCTATTTAACAAAACATTGGATGTTTTCAAATAAAACATAAGTGTAAAAAGAAAAGAAAGGCAAGCAAATTTCTGCGCTTTGAAGTATCCTTGTATTAACTTTGTAAGTATCTTTGTGCAAAGGAGACAGACATCCTAGTAAGAGAATGTTGTCATAAAAATTGAAAAATTTTATACAAAAAAAAAAGATGGCTATGTGTAACAATTCCATGGGATTCCCATTCTGCTATAGCCTTCACAACTTTGAATATCTTGTCCATTCGCTGCTTCATCCGTCGATGACTGGATTGATCAGAAGCTTGGAGCTTGTTGGTGAAGAGATTGTTCTTAAAGTGATCCGACGAGACATAGTCATGCGCTCTAATTCCCTAACTTTTGCCTGGATCGCCCTTTCGGGTTTTCGATCCACCGGGAAACCCTTTTTTGCCCAAGTCGCCCTTTCGGGTTTTCAACTTGCCGGGTGTACAGATTTTTTTGTTTTATCCCTAATTTTTGCCTGAACCTCCCTTTCGGGTTTTCGATTCACCGGGATGCCCATTTTTCGCCCAAGTCGCCCTTTCGGGTTTTCAACTTGCCGGGTCGTTTTATGCGTAGTATCTTTTGACTATGTCCGCGTTCGCAGGGTGCGGAAAATCGTCACCGTCCATGGTGGTCAGAATCATTGCCCCACCAGAAAAGATGCTCTTGATCACAAATGGTCCTTCGTAAGCAGGAGTCCACTTGCCCCTGGGATCACTTTGCGGTAAGATGATCCGCTTGATTACAAGATCCCCGACTTGATATACTTGACGTCTGACTTTCTTGTTGAAAGCCTTGATCATCCGTTTTTGATACGTCTGACCATGACAAACAACGGTAAGTCACTTCTCGTCGATCAAATTGGTGTTGGTCAAGCCGGGTCTGAATCCAATCGTCTTCACTCAAACCGGTATCCTTCATAATCCTCAAAGAAGGAATCTGAACTTCCATAGGCAAAACATCTTCCATGCTATACACCAAAGAAAATGGGGTTGCCCCTGTTGAAGTACGTGCCGTGGTACGATATCCATGCAGAGCAAATGATAGCATCTCATGCCATTCCTTGTAGGTGACTGTCATCTTTTGAATGATCTTCTTGATATTTTTGTTCGCGGCTTCAACAGCACCGTTCATCTTCGGCCGATAGGGAGATGAATTGTGATGGTAAATCTTGAACTGTTCGCATAGAGCGGTGATCATAGTGTTGTTAAAATTTGTACCGTTGTCTGTGATGATCCTGTCGGGGACACCATATCGGCATATGAGGTTCTGCTTGATGAAGCGGGCAACCACATTCTTTGTAACTGAGGCATATGAAGCTGCCTCGACCCACTTGGTAAAATAGTCAATAGCCACCAGGATGAAGCAATGTCCATTGGATGCCGTAGGCTTGATCTCTCCAATCATGTCAATGCCCCACATTGCGAATGGCCAAGGAGCTGTCAGAACGTTGAGAGGAACATGAGGAATATGTACCTTGTCGGCATAGACTTGGCATTTGTGGCAAGTACGGGAATGTTGATGACAATCAGCTTCCATGGTAGACCAGTAGTAGCTTGCCCTTAGAATCTTCTTAGCCATCGTATGTCCGCTCAAGTGGGTGCCAAATGTGCCACTGTGTATCTCAGTCATGATCAACTCTGCTTCAGCTTTGTCCACACAACAAAGTAAAACACAATCATGGTTGCGCTTATAAAGGATGCCATTGCTTAGGAAGAACTTGGCAGCAAATCTCCTTAAGAACTTTTTGTCATTGACGGTAGCTCCTTCAGGGTATTCTCTAGTCTGGAGATACCTTTTGATTTCATGAAACCAGGGTTGTTCCACTACTTCTTTGGTATTAATCTCATAACAGTGCGCAGGTTCGTCCATTCGCTCGATGGTAATTTGGGGAGCCTCGTTATCCCAGTTGAGTTTAAACATGGAAGACATTGTAGCCAAAGCATCTGCTAGCTGATTTTCTTCTCGCAGGAAATGTTCGAAGGTAATCTGCTTGAAATGAGGCAACAACGTCAAGACATGTTCGTCGTACGGGATAAGATTAGGATGCTTGGTGTCCCACTCTCCTTTGACTTGACTGATAACCAAACCCGAGTCCCCAAATACGACCAAAGATTTGATTCCCAAGTCTATAGCAGCCTTGAGACCAAAGATGCAAGCTTCATATTCAGCCATGTTGTTGGTACAGCTGAAGCAAAGTCGGGCAGTGAAGGGTGTATGGCAACCTTCCGGAGAAATGAGTACCGCACCGATACCGTTGCCAAGTGCATTTGAAGCACCATCAAAGTACAGGGTCCATAGGGATCCTTGTTCAGGTCCGTCATACGGACCGTTACCTTCAATGTTGTCCAATGTCATGATGTCCTCGTCAGGGAAGTCGAATCTCATAGATTGGTAATCTTTGACGGCTTGATGAGCTAGATGGTCAGCTAGTACACTCCCTTTTATAGATTTTTGGGTAGTATACTGGATATCATACTCATTCAGGATCATTTGCCATCTAGCGATTCTTCCAGATAAAGCAGGCTTCTCGAAGATATACTTGATCGGATCCATTTTAGAAATCAGCAAAGTGGTATGAGTCAACATATACTGCCTTAACCGGCGAGCAGCCCATACCAAAGCGCAACAAGTTTTCTCGAGCACTGAGTAGCGAGTCTCACAATCGGTAAAATTTTTTCTAAGGTAATAAATGACATGCTCTTTTCGGCCAGACTCGTCATGTTGGCCCAGCACGCATCCCATTGAGTTGTCCAAAACAGTCAGATACATGATTAACGGCCTTCCTTCGACGGGTGGCATCAAAATATGAGGTTCTAGTAAATACTCCTTAATCTTATCAAAAGCAACTTGACAATCATTGTTCCATTCAACGACCTGATCTTTTTTCAACAGTTTGAAAATTGGCTCACAGGTAGATGTCAGGTGAGAGATGAACCTTGCGATATAGTTTAAGCGTCCCAAGAATCCCCTAACCTCCTTTTCAGTACGGGGGGCAGGCATTTCTTGTATAGCCTTTACTTTAGATGGATCAACCTCAATGCCTTTGTTGCTGACAATAAATCCCAAAAGTTTTCCAGACCTAACCCCAAAAGTGCACTTGCTTGGGTTCAGTCTGAGCTTATATTCCTTCAACCTGGCGAACAACTTTTGCAAATGATCAAGGTGTTCTTCTTCTGTCTGTGATCGAGCTATCATGTCGTCTACATAAACTTCGATTTCATGATGTATCATATCATAAAACAAAGCTACCATGGCGCGTTGATAGGTTGCCCCTGCATTCTTCAGTCCAAATGGCATCACTTTGTAGCAGAAGGTACCCCATTGCGTGACAAAAGTAGTTTTCTCCATGTCCTCGGGGGCCATTTTGATTTGGTTGTATCCCGAGAATCCATCCATGAAGGAAAAAACCTTGTGTTGAGCTGTGTTGTCAACCAAGATGTCAATATGTGGCAGTGGAAAATCATCTTTAGGGCTAGCCCTGTTCAAATCCCGATAGTCCATACATATTCTGACTTTGCCGTCCTTCTTAGGCACGGGCACGATGTTAGCAACCCATTGCGGATAGGAAGTAACATCCAGAAAGCCAGCATTGAATTGCTTCATTACTTCAGGCTTGATTTTCTCAGACATGTCGGGCCTCATTCGGCGGACCTTTTGCTTGATCGGTGGACAATCTTCTCTCGTAGGGAGACGGTGAACCACAATATCTGTGTCTAGTCCCGGCATGTCTTCATAAGACCAGGCAAAGATTTCAACATATTCGTTCAACAACTGCACTAAGCGCTCCTTGACACTTGGTTCCAGGTTGGCACCCACTTTTACTTCCTTCCTGTCTTCCTCTGTCCCTAAGTTGATGGTTTCTAGCAACTCTTCATGAGGCAGAATAGCCGTCTCTTCTTGTTGTAAAAGTATGGCTAACTCTCCCGGCACTTCACAATCTTCGTCAACTTCGTACTCAGCATGATTGACCAAATCTTCAGAGTTATCGAAGGCTAAAGCAGAATAGTCACCCATGGAATCCAGAGTGGATGGGTACCTGCATTTGTGAGTGTGTGTGTGTGTAAGGGATAACCATCCTTAAACAAAACAAAAATGAAAAAGGAAAGAAAAATGAACACAACAGTTTAGATGAAGACGTCCAATGATTCATTAAAACATGGCATATGATAATGAAGAAAATCAAGCCCTTACAAATGGACCTACATGCCCCGGGCAAGGCATGAGGTGAAAATAGTGTACGAATTGTTTAGTTATTACAGACCAAAAAACGGGAAATTGTTCAAAGATAAAATTACTGGTTGATAAAGGTGATGGGAATAAAATCTTTTGCTTTCCAGTTGCTTAAACCCCCTTCGACGGTCGGAAAGATCTAATCTTCAAAGTGGCTCTCTTCATCTTCATCTTCTACAACATTGACTCCATGGTGAGAGATCTTGACGGGTGGTCCTCCAGCCTTGGAGCGACGCATAGCCTTTTGTCCTGCAACAGTGAACCCTAACCCAAACTTGTCCATCTTATGGGGAAAATCAGGCAATTGTCCCCATACTATACTCTTCCCTTCTTTAATTACAGCCTCTGCGTCCTTGAGAGATGCCATCCTAGATACATGCTTGGGAATGATAGGCACCTCAACCATTGTCTTCGCAACTGCTACCTCAGGAGAAACTTCCTCAAAATGTTGGAAAGGCGTTTCGATGAAATCGCCATCCAACTCCACATAGGGGAAGGAATTGAGATGACTTATCATGTACTCTTCCTTGCCGTGCACTGTTATAATCTTACCCTTAACAGGATATTTCAGCATTTGGTGCAAAGAGGAGGTAACTGCCCCGGCATAATGGATCCACGGTCTTCCTAACAAACACGAGTATGACGGACGGATATCCATCACGTAAAAGGTGGAGTTGAAAACTTATGTGCCTACTTTGATAGGAATGTCAACCTCTCCATGAACCATTCTTTTGGACCCATCAAAGGCCCTAACAATGATGTTACTAGGTTTGAGGGTCAATCCTTCACAGTCCAAACGGTCTAAAGCTTTCTTCGGCAACACATTCAGGGAAGAACCAGTATCAACTAAGACATGGGCGAGGGTGGTTCCCCTGCATTTAACTGAGACATGTAGCGCGTCGTTGTGTTTCCTTCCTTTGGGAGTTAAGTCAGCATCGGAAAAGCCAAGGCCATTATCAACAGTAAGACTAGCCACACATTCCTAAAACTGGTCAGTCGAAGTCTCTTGGGGTACATGTGCCGCCTTCAAAAACTTGATCAGGGCCTTAGCATGGGCCTCAGAGCAGAGTAGAAGAGCCACCATTGAAATTTTAGAAGGGGTCTGCCCTAGCTGTTCCACAACGTCGTAGTCACTTTTTCTGATTATTTTCAAGATTTCATCCATTTATTTCTGGGTGGTTTCGGGGATAACCACAACATGAGCCTTCGTCCTAACAGGCACTTCTAGTATCCCCTTACCCTTATTGGTAGTATCCGCAAATGGTCTTACTTCAGGAGTATCCAATTCTTCAATCATTGGGCCTTGCACATATGGCCTAACAGGTACGGAAGCTTTCGAGGGTCCGAAAACTGCTCGAGGGGGAGCAATCTCCGGAGAAAAAATCCAACCGCTGCGGGTTATCTTGCTTGTACCCATAATGTTCCCTATATCAGGGTTTACTTCTTCAGAATTCTCTTGTACTGCCTCGATTTGTTTGATACCATGATAGAAGATTTCTCCTCCATAGTTCCATGGTATCATTTTGCTGGATTGGTACGGGAGAGGTCCCGGCATGGTGATCTTCAATGGTACACATTTAGAGTTGGGCGTAATCCTGACAGGCCTTTTGCAAGCCTTGGGAGGATTGTCGGAAATGGTTATGATTGCAATATCGTTGGTTGAAGTAGCAAAAGTAGCAGGAGTAATGAAGGTATCAACAAGGGTTTTCTGGAAGAGTATCTCTTGGGTATCCATCAGGCGTTGGACATCTGATTTCAACATTGGGCAGTCAGCTCGTATGTTCAAACAAAAATAACAGTCCTTCCCGCATACTGGGAATATCCCGGCTCTCATCAACTTCTCTTTAATTACCAATAATGGAGTCAAAAGATCGGCAACATCAATAACATGGAGGTCTTCTATAACGACATGAGCATTATGGCCGTGCTTGGGCATCGAAGCAGATATCACATTGGGCTTCTCAGGAGCATCAAATTCTATTTCCTTGGCGTCAATCAGGTCTTGGATTTTGTACTTAAGCGCCCAACAACTATTGGTATCGTGCCCAACACTGTCAGAGTGGTAAGCACACTTGGCATTGGGGTGGTAGGATGGAGAGGAGGTGTTAGGGTTCTTTGGCGCTTCCTTCAGACTGACAAGATTAAGCTTCAACAAATGAGGGAGTACCTGAGCGGGCGTCATGTTGATTCGGGTGAACTGCCGTTGTGGCCTTTCTACCCGTTGATTAGCTGGGAAGGGTTTCTTAACAGCTGTGGATGCGGAAGCATCCTTTTGAATCTTTCCACTCTTAATACCGGCCTCGACCCTTTCGCCGGTCAAAATTAGTTCAGTAAATCCCATGGAAGAACTCTCGATTAGATGGTTGAAGAAAGGGCCAGACAGGGTCCCCAGAAACATGTCAATTAACTCCCTATCTGACAACGGTGGCTGCACCCTTCCAGCCAGATCACGCCACTTCTGGGCATACTCTTTAAATCCTTCATTGGAAGCCATCCCCATACTTTGTAACTGAGTACGAGTGGGTGCCAAATCAGCATTGTATTGATATTGACGGTAAAAAGCAGCTGCTAAGTCTTCCCAATTGTGAACCTATGATCTCTCGAGCTGATAAAACCAGTCCAACTGCGTGCCAGACAAACTGTCTTGGAAAAAGTGTACCCAGAGGTCTTTATCAGATGAGTGGGGTTGGATCTTTCTGACATACGATCTCAGGTGCATCTTCGGACACGACAGACCGTCATACTTGGCAAATGTTGGCACCTTGAACTTGGGAGGGATAACAATCCCAGCTACCAGCCCTAGTTCTTCAAAATCCAAACCAGGGACCCTCTGCAACTCCATGGCTGCCAATCTATCCTCAAGATTCTTCTATTTATCATCCGCGGGAGGATATTGTTGTTCGGAGTAGTCTTCGTCTTCTTCCTCTTCTTCCTCTTCAACCTCAGATTCAGAAGGTACAACAACCCCTTTCCCTTTACCAGCCCCTTCGTCAAACATTGAGGGGAACTCAAGAACCTTCCTAGCATTGCTCTCAAACCTTCTTCCAAAAGTGGCTACTCCGGGCCTCTTCTTCTTTTTCTCTTTATTCTTCTCCAACAGAGCTTTGAGGTCCTCTTGACCATTTGCCAAGATCATGAGGAGTTGCTGGAATTGTGAATTTTTTGTCTGCAGATCCTTTACCGTCTGCTCCAAATCCATCTTACTGAAATAAACAGCAGAAAGATAAGGAAACCTGGTGTGAAGACCTGTTTATACATATGATGAATGGTATGTTATTCATGTAATGCATCCAAGGATTCAGAAATTCAAATTTGTTGCAAACAAAAAGGAACACACGTAATATTAAGAAGAAATTGTTAGTACATAAGTTCCCCATGGGCAAAATATTACAAAATTCTTAATGTAAAAAGACATTGCGCATCCTCTTTGGTGCGATGTAAGTGTTGAGAGTTTCCTCCTCATGAAGTCGGCGGGTAAGCTCCAAAACCTTCTTCTCACTGGAATAGAAGTTGGCTTCAAAAGTATTCCGTTCTTCTTTGAGTTGGATCCAACTCTTTTGCATTTCTTCCCATGATGTTGGCATGTCAGGATGTAGGATGGTGTATGGAACCTTTCCTTCCGCAACATGCTCTTTGATCAAGGGGAGAATGTGAGGGTATGGCATCATAAGATTTTGGGAGTGGGTTCGTACCCACTTGAGATAAGGCTCAAGGGGGATGGAATTCTTGTGCCCCAGTGTCTTACTATCCACCTTGTTGGGCATCCTCCAAGCTCTAATGAACCTTTGTCGAAGTCCTTGCGCATCGTTGTCGAAGTCAAAAACTAGGTCAGGAATCAGCATGTCACGAGGGCCATCCCTCCGATTCCAAATTGTCTCAATGCTAGAAAGGGGTTGTAGGTAATGCCTCCCCTAATGCCAAGTAGTGGGACATTAGGGAATTCTCCACAACGATCAATGATGATGACATTTTCTCTGGACTGAGAACACCAATGTACATCAGAATGTGTGAGGGTCATCAACCGTTGTGACCACCTTAAACCCTGCTCATTCTTCAAAACTAATTGTGGAAGGTGAGAAATAAACCACATTGCTAGGAGAGGAGTACAACACACGAGAACACCTCTTTTCCTCATTGTTCGTGTGTAAAATGAGTGTAGGATGTCCCCAAGCAATGTGGGTATAAGATTCCTGGATATGAAAATCTTGACAGCATTCACATCTATAAGCTGATCCGGGTTTGGGAACAGGACCAACCCATAGATAAGGAGTGCCACAATCTCTTCAAAGGCTTGTAGATCAAGAGAATTCCAGCAGTCTTGTGCCTTCTCAAACATAAACTTTTCCAAAAAACCCTTGACACCACTTCTGGTTTCCCAATGTCCCTTGATGTCAGATGGGTGCAAGTGTAATGCTTGAGCAACATCTTCATGCTTTGGTTTTTTCTCGTATCGTTGTAGGGTAGTTGATGAAGAATAGGAATCCTCAGGAGTTGAGAAAGTTCCTCCAAAGTGGGTACTAACTGGTAATCAGGGAATGTGAAACAGTGGTGTAGGGGGTCAAAGAACTGGAAGAGAAATTTCACCATGTCTTCTTCAATGTTGGTGTTGACCAAGTTGAGGAGTCTACCATGTCTTTCACTGAAGAGAGAATTCTATGGAATTCTGGAAGTAAGCTCCTTGAGCTGAGGAGGGATTCTCACAAGGTTGACTTGAATTGTTTTCCTGCGAAGAGATTCCATGGCCTATAAATCAAGAACAAAGATGAAGATCCAAACCCTTGAAATGGTTAGTGGATGCATATGATGCTTTATGATGTTCATGATGCATGCACAAGCACATGTACAAGCAAGTCACACAAAACCCTAGTTTCAGGCTTGCATGAGGTTTCATAGGTAAGTACCCTCTTGAGTTTAGTTGGCTCAAACCTGTTCTATAAATAGTAACTGGGTTCTAAGAAGCTCAATATCACTGGATTGTTTTCTATGTTCATTGTTTTGGTTTAGCCACTTAACTAGCGACCAAAATATTCCAAGAAAAATAACCCCAATGAGTGTAGTATCGAGTATCTACCAACTTCGGACTGCACCAAAGTCGGTCATCTCACTACCCCTAAAAAAGGCCAAGATGGTCAAGTAAGGTTCTAAGAGTTCATTAGTGCTTCATGACATCACTCATCGGCCCCGTATTCTCTTTGATTGACTCAAAGGCTACCGGTACTCACAAATATGTCGCACTAATATAGCTATTGCTTCAACCATGTCGGTATACCCCGCACAGTTTCCATAACGTATTGCTATTTACCTATGAATGTTTCCCAAATCCGGGTAGAGGATTTCAAGCCCAAACAAGAGAACCAAATGTAAAGCAATAAAGGAAAACAATATAATCATACAAAGGGTGATCTAAGCCCTAAGGTTACTCCACTTTTAAAATTTTCCCCAGCAGAGTCTCCAGTTCTGTGATTCGGTTTAGCAAGAGTCGCCACCGACTTTTTATTTTATCCTAAGGAAAGGTCAAAAAGCACAGGAAAGACCTTTGAGATATTTTCTTGGGTTCGGGGAGTAGATTATAGAAAGGGAAGGTATTAGCACCCTTTCTATCCATGGTTATCCATGGGCTCTTATTTACTTGCTTAGATCACTTGCTTTGCTTTTCAATTGTTTGAAATGGTGCTCTTCAATTGTTTGAAATGGTGCTTCGTGTGTGATTTTGAAAGATGTTTTGAAAAGAGGCCATCATTGTGGCAACCTTTGTAATGATTCTTGTTTGAATGTATACGAAGGTGTTTTTGTCTTTTTAAAAGTTTTTCAATGTTTGAAAGTAGGGTTTTCAAATTGTGTTGTGAAGTGTGTTTTGAAGATAGAAATGATGTTTTTGCAAGTTTTGATCAAGTAACTAAGAGTTGTCTACCCTATTTTACTCAAAGATCTTTCTCATGTTTTTAACCCTTTTAACAGTGTTGTTTCACCATTGTATTTGGTGAACAACCTTGTGTTAGGATGTTAAACGGGACAGGCGCGGGTCATCGTATAGACCATGATAGCAATTGTGTCAAGTATTTTTGGCAATTTTCTTAAGGGACTTGATCATTTTTTTAGGCAACTCAGATAGCGTCATCGGGGGACTATGATCTTTTGTTTTTGTTTTTGTTTTTCCAAAGTACTTGACATGTATATCATGGCCCATTTTTGAAGGCAACAAGTGGATTGTAACTCTAGGGGTGCAAGTGTGCATTGTGTTTGTTTTTCATGCATTGTTGTCTTGGATTAGGTCAAACTATTTGTTAATTTGATTTTTTGCATACAAAACCCTAAGTCTAATCATGGCATAAGTGAAAGCTTAAAGGTGCGAGAATTTAAATTCTACACTATTACAACATGATATAGGGAGGGGGTACAAATTTGAATTGGGGATTATTTTGCAAGAAATTAAATCCTAAATTATTACAACCAAATTGAATGTATAAGGCATAACAATTAAATGTACAATATTTAAATAAATACAAAAAATAAATATTAAATAAAGTGTGTTATGCAAAAAAGATTTTTATGTATGTAAAAAGTATTTTTAATATGAAGTGTAAATAAATAAAAAAAAGTCAATTTCAATTATTTTTGTTCTTTAGGGCAAAAACCCTAATTTCTTAAATAAATAGTATTATTTATTATTTACATACAATAATGCATCAATTTGTACAAAAATAAAAGTATATATTAAAAAAAGGTATTTTTAGTATAAAATATTAATAAAAAATAAAAATGTATTATTTTTGTGTTTTTTGTTCTAATTATTTAATAAAATATATATATATATATATATATATATATATATATATATATATATATATATATATATATATATATATATATATATATATATTAAATATATTAAGTGTATAAAAATAAAATAAATTATTTACAAAAATGTATATATTTCAAGAAAATATTTTCAAATGTATATAAAAATAATAAATAAAAATAAAAGTGTTTTTTACATTGTTTTTAAATTTAAACAAAATGAATATAAAGTATTTAATGTATTAATACTAGAAATAATTAAAATAAATACCAAATAAATACAAAAATTTATGAAAATATTTTTTAAGTATTTTTCATGTTAGAAAATAAAATATCAAAATCAGAAATGAAATAAAAATGCAAAAATGACAAATATACAAGAAATGGGCCAGGGGGGTGTAAAAAGAAAAGAAGGGGGTGCCAAAAGTAAGCCTGTACAGGCCCAGCCCAAGACCAACTTCATCTTCTTCCTTTGAACAGAAACGCGCGCGCTCTATGTACAAAATGCTATCTCCTGATTCTGTGCTTTTTTAACAAAACTCATAACATGAAACTTGTAGAGCATCAAACAACGAATCTAAACATATAAAAAACTTAAGCTAACTCTCAAAGACCAGAGAGCATTTCTCTGGCCCTAATTCTTAACCTAGTTTTTTCAGAAAGTTCATGGATGAAATTCTCCTAGCACGATTAACATAAATGAAAACTAAGCACATGTATGGTTTCAGGGCTATGAATACAACATCTTTCATTCACAAACCTAAGTCTAACTATTCCTAAATAGAGAGATAGAAGTTCATGAAATACCTGTTTCAGTTGACTTCGAGCTGGACAATGCAACAACTTCCAAGGGTGCTTGAGGTTCTTTCCAGCTTGCCTGATGTCCAATGAAGCTTTCCCAATGCTTAGTTTGTTTTTAAGTAGCCTGAATCGTGCTACATAACTCAACCTGCAAAGCTTTCAAACAAAAATGGAAATGTGTGTTAATGGTGTTACAACTGGCAATGGAGGTATGGAATAGTTCAGGTGAGTTGAATGGAAGGTATTGGAACAAGTTTGAGGCAAAACGCACGAGGGGAAGTAGAGATGGAGGTGGTTCTGCAGGGCTTGCCCTATTTTGCAGAAAAATGGTGATTTTGTGTACAAGGAGGTTTGAGTGATGAAGAGCTCGTGTTTATGACTCAAATGGTTGTGTGAAATGTGTTTGCAATGTTTGTGTAAGCTGACTATGGCTGGTTTTTGAGTTGGGAGGATTTGGACAAATTTCTTCTTTGTGAAGCAAGAAAGTGTAACTACTCAATGCAGGCCTGTACACTCTATCTTGTAAGCTGCATACTTTTCCCTTGATACTTGCAATTTATGGATTTGATCTTTCCTCAGAGATATGGCCCATGCTTCAAAGATCTTGGTTTGACATAAAGTATAACTTTTCAAAAATGGAACTATGCCTTTTACCATTTAGGGATTAAACTTGTGTACAATACCCTAATGACCAAGACAATGCATTAGCTCAATGGGTTTGCATTAAATTATTGAGTACAAACTGGTTTTGAGGCCTTCCATTGTGTACAAAGCTATCTTGTTCAGATTTGCAACTTGGTATGAACATGTATTGGCCATGGATCAAAGTGAGTTTTTGCCAACTTCAAGCATTCGATTCTCCCTAACCATAAAGGTGTTTGAGGATTTCTTGGACAATTTGGAAAGCTTGCAACATGTACTATAATCCATATTTGAAATTCAACTTGAAACTCCAAGTGGAACTATGTAAAAAATGGCCAAGAAGATGGGTCAAAATCCTGCCTAAACTAGGGCAAAATTTCTCTAAGTTAAAAGTTTTAGGTACCCTTGTTCCAAAAATAATAACTTGAGATACAAGCTTCTTTTGAGAAAACTTTGTGAATAAAAGTTGTAGAATCTGTGATGTACTACAGCTTTCATGTTGTAAGTTTTGTTTTAATCCATTTGCATCTTGGTGAAAAAATGGGACAAAGTTAGGAAAAAATAAGAAAATTTTATAACTTAGAAAATTTCTAAGTTATGAAAATTTTCCATTTTAAACCCTAATTTGCATTTTTGGGTTTCTTGATGAACAAGTTTCATAATTTGACATGTCTTGATGAAAAATGACCCTTGGCACTTTATTTTGACCAAAAAGTCAAAGTTTGACTTTTCAGTATACAGTCAAATTTTGATCAGTTGACTGAAAAATTCATCTGTCAATCCTATGCATTTGAGATCTTTTGAACTTGTTGAATGGGTTAAAACAATGTCATTGAGTCCTTGAGTCCATGGTTGAGCTTTATTTGCCATTGTCTAGGTCAAATAGTCAAAAATTTCCCTTGTACAGTCAAAACCCTAAAAATGACCCTTTTGCCCTTTTGGTGATCTGATCAAATTTCTTGTGGAATTGTGATCCAAACTTGATAAAATGGTTCATATGAGTTCATAATGTTGATGTGGGTCAAATTTCACGAGGTTTGACTGTCAATTGGCCACAGTTGACTTTTTCCCAATACAGTTGATTTCTAGGTCAACTGTCCAATTGACTGGGCAAAAATTTGAATCAAGGCTTGAAACTTGGTATGGACAAACTTATGAGTCCAACATGAAGTATTAAAGTCAATTTGGGCATTTTAGGTCAAAACATCACTGTGCAAACTCAAACCCTAATTTAGGTCAACAGTGCAAGGAAGTGTCCTAATTAGAGCAAACCCTAGCTTGACCTTGACTTCCAAGATTCTTGTGATGAGAAATGTTGATGAAATGAGAGGGCAAATTTTGGGGTACAACACTTGTTAAAATGCATTTTCAAAATTTCAAGACAAGCATAAACTTTACTTTATTTGATTATCGCTGTTTGCATATGGCTATTTGTTTGACAACAGAGAAATTCACACAACGAATATCCAGTGAAAAAAAGCTCTCTCAGTGAAGAAAATCACTTAAATTTGAAAGACACTTCCAATGACAAATCTCTCATGATCAAAGGGGCACGACATGACCTTTGTCCAACACATCTGGGGCAGTCAAGTCAAGATTCAAAGAATCTCTCAAAGAATTGTTGAATAACCAGGGGAAATATCCATATGTATCTGTTGTACCCCAAAATCTGCTCTCTCATTCATCTAACATTTTCTCATAAGATCTCCTTGGGTTCAAGACTGCACAAGGATTGATCAGCTCAAGACACCTCCTTAAGCACTGATGACTGAAATTAGGGTTTGAGATTGCACAAGGATATTTGAACTTTTAATGCCCCATATGAACTTCATGGATCATTATGGACCCCCAAGATTACTCATGTCATGTTTCAAGCCTTGGATCACATTTTTGCTCAGTCAATTGACCAGTTGACCTAAAAATCAGTTGTATTGGGGAAAAAGTCAATTGTGGCCAATTTACAGTCAAACTTCATAATTTTTTATCCATATCAACATTATAAACTCATAAGTATCATTTTATCAAGTTTGGACCATAATTCCTCAAGAAATTTGATCAAATCATCAAAAGGGCAAAATGGTCAAAATTAGGGTTTTGACTGAGAAAGGGCAATTTCTGATTTTTGACCTAGCAAATGGTTAATTAGTTTGAGGCATGATCTTAAGAGTTAAATTACATCATTTTTACCTAATAGAATGACTCAAAACATTGCTCAAGATCAATTGGATTGATAGTTGATTTTTAGTCAACTGATCAAAAGTCCATTGTATACTGAAACGTCAAACTTTGACTTTTTGGTCAAAATTGAGTGTCAAAGATCACAATTCATCAAAACATGTCAAAATATGAAACTTGTTCATCAAGAAATAAAAAAGTCAAGATTTAATTTTGAAAAGTCAAAGTTTTCAAACTTAGAAATTTTTCTAAGTGTTGAAAACTTCATATTATTTCACAACTTTGAGCCAATTTTTTACCATGATGCAAGATGATTCAAAAGAAACTTTCAACATGAAATTTGTAGATCTCCATGAGATTTACAAAATTTCTTTACACAACTTCTCCTAGAAATGCTTGGATCTCAAGTTATTAATCCATGAAGTCATGGTCATGAAACTAAAACACTTAGTGAAATTTTAAACATTTTAGGTCAGGATTTTGACCTAACTTCTGACCCAAGTTTCACATAGTTCCATTTGAATTTTGAAAAAGTGATTCAAAGAGGGGTTGTAGAGCATATTACAATATTTCCAAAATGTCCAAGAAATCCTTGAGATTATTTGTGAGCAAGGAGAATCGAAGGTCAGAAGTTGGGGTTCCATGTTGTTTTACAAGGCAAATTTTGTGATGAACAAAATTTAAATCTCAAACCTATGCTGCACAATCTTGCTTTGCAGGCCTCTAAACCTTAAGATATCTCCATAATCAGAAGATTACACTTGCTTTTGAGCTATTATCCACTTGATTCAAGCTTTATCCAAGATAATTTTCCATTAATGGCACAAAGGCACCATTGCCATTTACATAAAGCAAGCTTTATGCAAAGTCAACTTGCATTGAGCTTTGCACTTGTTCCTTTTGCACAAGCTTCCTCTATAGAGTCAGATAAGTATGTTTAAAGTTGGTAACCATTCTACACGCTTGTACTTGCTACCTTGGAACTACATTTCTCATTTTTCGTTAAAATCAAGCAACCTAGCCATAACTCTATAACTCAAAAATCCTTTGCGCAAAACATCTCAAACCTTTTGCTTATAGATACACAAGTCATTTGCTAGAAAAGACATGCATACTCAAGCCCTGAAACCTCCTAAAACACAGAACCACCAAAAACATCTTAAAACTTGCCATTTCTGAGTTTTGAATCCAATCTCTAAATTTGCTCGTGTGTTTCTTGGCCTTTTACTTTCAAAAGCTTCTAAATAACATACACAAACAATTCCAACACCTGCAACACGACTGTAACACCTCCATCACCATCCACCATTTTCAAAAATAGCACCTTGCACCTTGACTTCTCCAGAACTCCTCAGCCACTTTCAGCTCAAGCCAAGCATCACATTGGCTTCCTGGGAACTTGAGGAAGCTAATCCAATCACTAGAACTCATCAAAAGCTGCTCAAACTCAAAACACGATACCCTCTTGCAAGGTGATTTTTCTGAATTTTGAGCTCTTCATACAAGCATCATTAATGGTTTATTTTTGAATAATAAATGTAGATATCATTGTCCTGAAGCTAACCATATCCTTAGATTTCATTATTGTTGCTTGAGTAGTTAGAATTTTGAATCTGAACCTCTAAAAATAATCAGGTCAGGATTTGGTACTTTCAAAAATTCTCATTCATCTTTGATTTATAGTTTATGATACTTATATGGTTGGATTCATAGAGAAAAATGGAACAACTTTCATGTTTGCATTTTCCATTTTTGTTGAGAAATTGTGAAGTTACATGTGGTCTGGCTGGAGGTTGAAGATGAAGTGTATTCAGGACTTGTTTTGTATTATATATTTATTATTTCAGTTATATTAACGGATGTATAGCCACCCCAGTGGTAAGGCAGCATGCTGGTAACCAAGAGGTCATGGGTTCGAACCGCGCTTAGGCCTTCCCCCATGCGCTTTGTTTTTTTACTCACTAATACCCCCTGTTTGCTCATACCACGCAATCCATATACTTTTTTTATTTTTCTGATTTCCAAATAAAAATATCAATTGGGCCAGATTCAAAAACTGTTTTTTCTAACATTACCTCCCAAATTCAATTTTAACCTCCCTGACTATATTATTTTTATTTTATTTTTATTTCATCTTTTGTTATTATTATTATTATTATTATTATTATTATTATTATTATTATTATTATTATTATTATTATTATTATTATTATTTTCATCAATAAAAATCCAAAAACATTTATATTTATATTTTTTATATTTATTTAGTTTATTTTTCTTCATAATACTAAAAGAACAAAAATACATTTTTCTTTAATAAATTAATTTACTTTTTTTAATACTTAGATAATTAATCTTAATTATTATATTATATTATTTTTTTTGTAAATTAAATCAATTTAGAATTTAGGACTTTTATTTAATTATTTTTATTTACTAATTTAATTAATTTTACAAAAACCCTAAAAAACTTGTTTTCTTTAAATTAATTTATTTTACTAAATTAATCTTAATTTTCTTATTTTGAGTTAATTATTTTATTAATTAGATCAAAATACCCTTTTTATAAAATCAAACAAAAAATCACATTTTCTTCTTACATTTTATATTCTTGCACTTTTATCTTTATTTTTGTACATTTATTCAAATTCAATATGGTTGTAATAATTTATTTAGATTTAATTTCTTGCAATTCCCCATTTGTAATTTGTACACCCCCTCCCCTAAATGATGTAATAGCTTAGTATTTTTATTTTCCGCAATTTAAATGTTTTATATACAAATGCTAGTAATTAGGGTTTTGTATGGCAAGATTAAAACCAACAAATAGCAAACCCTAATCAAAGACAAATCAAGCATGTAAATCAATACACTTGCACACTTACACCCTTAGGGTAAACCCACTTTGTTGCCTTACAAAAATGGTCATATTATGCATATGAGGTGTCTTAGCAAAAACAAACAAAATACAAGATCATAGTCCCTCGATGACGCTATCCATGTTGCCTTTCAAAATGATCTTAGTCCCTAAAGAAAATGCTAAGATATCTTACAACATTGCTAATCATGGTTATACGATGACCCACGCCCGTCCCTTTCACATCCAAAGATAGGGTTACTTACCAAATCAATGCTAAGATAATAATGTCAAAGGAAAGAAGAAATGAACATGAAAGACTTTTGAGTAGGTAGAATGTTCCTAGTTGCTTGCTCAATTTCGAAACCAAAACATCCTTGCTATTTTTAAAACACCAACACTTTCAAAAACATCTTTCAAACTTGAAAACATTTTCAAAAGATCAAACACTTTGTATACATTCTTACGAACGAGAATCATTACGAAGTTTGCCTAAATAATGGTATCTTTACAAAATACTTTCAAAAACCACACAAAGCACATTTTCAAACAAAAAGCAAGTGATCTAGCAAGTAACTAAGAGCCCATGGAAAACCATGGATGAAAAGGGTGCTAATACCTTCCCTTTTCATAATCTACCCCCCGAACTCAAGAAAAATCTCAAAGGTCTTTCCTGTTCTTTTCAGCCTTTCCTTTTGGATAAAAGAAAAGTCAGTTGTGACTCTTGCTAAGCCGCAACATTTGCGATCAAACACAAAACAACCAAGTCAGTTCTCCCACCGTATCACAGAACTGGTGACTCTGCTGGGGAAATTTAAAAGTGGGGTTACCTTAGGGTTAGATCATATTTACCTGCTTCCATTGTTTGACTTGTATGCTTTACATTATGGTTCTTTGTTTAGGTTTGAATCCTCTACCCGGATTTGGGATACCTTATAGGTAAGTAGCAATACGTTGTGGAAACTGTGTGGGGTATACCTACATGGTCTAAGCAATAGCTACGTTAGTGTGACATATTTGTGGGTACTGGTAGCCCTTGAGTAGTCAAGGAGAATACGGGGCCGTTGAGTGATGTCGTGAAGCACTAACTAACTTCTAGAAATTTTACTTGACCAACCTGGCCATTAGGACGTAGTGAGATGACCGACTTTGGTGCAGTCTGAAGTTGGTAGATACTCGATACTACACTCATTGAGGTTTGGTTTTTTGGGATATTTCGGTCGGTGTTAAAGAGGCTTGCGCTGAAACAATGCCCAAGGAAACAAACCAGTGATATTGAGCTCCTTAGAACCCGGTTACTATTGCTAGGACAAGTTTGAGCCAACTAAACTTCAAGAGGGTACTTACCTATGAGACTCCATGCAAGCCTAAACCTAAGGACTTGTTTGTTTTGTTTGTATATATTTACTTGTACATGACATCATAAACATCATAACATCATACTCATACTCACTAACCATTTCAAGGATTTTGGGATTTATCTTTATTCTGTTTTGTAGGACATGGATTCTATTTACAGAAAAACCATTCAAGTCAATCTCGTAAGGATCCCTCCTCAACTTAAAGAGTTGGCGTCAAGGGTTCCCGAAAATTCTCCATTTACTGAAAGACATGGTCACCTTCTAAACTAGGTTACCTCCAACACTGATGAGGACATGATGAAGGTGCTCTTCTAGTTCTTTGATCCTCTACACCATTACTTCACATTTCCCGATTATCAACTTGTGCCAACTTTGGAAGAATTCTCCCAACTCTTGAGGATTCCCATCCTCAATCAACTACCCTTCAACAATACGAAAAGAGATCCAAAACCAGAAGAGATTGCTCAAGCCTTACACTTGCAACCATCTGATGTCACAACTAATTGTGAAACAAGGAGTGGTGTCAAAGGTTTCTTAGCCAAGTTCTTGTTTGAGAAAGCCCAAAATTGTTGGAATTCTTTGGACTTGCAAGCTTTTGAGGAAATTGTGGCTCTCCTCATCTATGGGATAGTTTTGTTTCCAAACCCTGACCAACTCATAGATGTAAACACCGTCAAAATCTTCATGTCTCGTAACCCGGTGCCTACCTTGCTAGGAGACATCCTACATTCTTTTCACACTCGCACTATGAGGAAAAGGGGTATCCTTATGTGTTGTACTCCTATCTTGGAAAGATGGTTTATTTCGCATCTTCCCCAATTTGTATTGAAGAACAAGCAAGGTTCAAGGTGGTCACATAGGTTGATGACGCTCAAATATTCATACATTCATTGGTCTTCCCGATCTATAGAGAATGTTACTATCGTCGACCGTTATGGAGAATTCCCTAATGTCCCTTTACTTGGAATTAGAGGAGGTATCATCTACAACCCCTGCTTAGCCTTAAGAGAATTTGGTTATGCTCGAAGGGATGGTCCACATGATATGCTTATTCAAGGTTTGGTATTTAACTACGAGAATGACTGATCGGAAAAATAGCAAGTGTACTATTTTCACTGATGTAGTTATAAAGGGTTTTACCCCAAGTATCGATCACGAGGATTGCGTAGGAAAATACAAGTTATTACACGAAGTCAATTAAACAAAAGAGCATAAGGGTGATGTTTCAAATGATTAACGAAATAGATTAAAATACTAGGAATTAACTGAAATTAAAACTGAGCTTTTGATAATATGAAGATAATGCTAAGGTGAGGTGTGTGATTCATTCTCTAATTCCTCTGGATCAAGATCTCTTTAAAAAGTTTATAGAATTCAATTATTTATTCTCAAGGATGCTTTTCCTAAGTCCTTAGTGAAAACCTTTTGGTTTAAAATCCGATTACCTAAGTCCTTAGAGAAATAGAAGAAAACCAAATCATTCAATTATCAAGAATTTCTAAATAACCTTACTATATCCCTAGTCCTAGGTGATAATTATAAGGTTCAATTGTATACAAACCTTAACAATCGTAGTCCTACGAACTGTTAACCATATAACAATCCTTATTGATCAGATAAAGAAAGCATTAAAAACATTATACAATCGAATTGAATACTACAAACATTAAATCAATGAAATACCTAATCCAGAGTTATTACAGATCGAATCAGGGACACCCCCCTAGCATTGGGGGGTTTAGCCTCTCATAATATTCAAGAAACACAAGTGTAAAAGTTTAGACATTACAAATAATTGGGAGAACTCGGATCTTCAATGGTGTCCACCGTTGAATCTCTTCGTCTTCCAAAACCTCGTTTCCGTCCTCTTTTCTTCTCTGCAATTCTATCTTATGATCTCCAAAAGTCCCTCTCTCTTGTTCTAAAGTTGTTTTTATATCCTCCTTCCATTCAGGTTGAAATCCTATGCCAAAAATACCCTTAATGATTCCCTTTGAGTGAGAAAACCTGGAAACAAATATTCAGCACGCACTCATCAACATGGGCCGTGTTGCTGCACACGGGTGCCCGTGTTGATCTTCTGTTCTGGCAAAAATAACACATTTCTAGGCACTTTCTCACACGGGCCGTGTCTGTGAACACGGGTGCCCGTGTGAATTCTCTGTTTCAGGTTCAAACTTGCTTTTCCAGCCACATTTCAACACGGGCCGTGTTGCTCCACACGAGTGCCCGTGTTGACCTCTGAACTCAGCTTTTCCCGGCTTCTTTTATCCACTCGTGCGCGCCACAAGTTCCTATCTTTCCATTGCATCACCTGGACAGCAACACTACCAACCAGCGTATAAAAAGACACTTTTTGTAACACTCATAAAGTAAAAATATGCGACAACTTCACACAAACGAAAATAAGAAAACTTACTTTAAAACACATGCAAATGCCACTTAGTGTTACCAAGACTATGAGTTCTTGTCGGAAAAAGGTGCGAAACTTACTAGAAATGGTGACCGATTACAACCCCACACTTATCTCATTGCTTGTCCTCAAGTGATGTATCGAGACGAAACAAAGGTCACCGACGAGATTCTTTTTCTTCACAACACAATCAGGTTATTCGCAAAACACCTTCACTTATCAATCGAGTCTATGGCATCCTTCGTCAATCTATCGACCACATTATCACTTCCGAGCACTTGTTCACCTGCAAGCTTTTTCACAGTCTCACAAAATCTCTCCTGGTTAAAGTGTTTACACTCACAGTACCAAGGCATGCACATTACTTTTAACTTTGGAAACATTCTCGAATCACTACACACAAAGATTACACACACATTCAAGAGGTCTTTGGGTTAAAACATGGCTTGGGTTCGGTGGGGTAAACAAGGAATTGGATAACAAAGGGTTTTGGTGCTCGGCATTCATGTTGGTTTCACATATCTACTCTTAGTGGTTTGAATCGTAAGAATGGGGTTAAGACATTCGACATCTTGTTTTTAGCTTTTTAGAGTCATTCATATGGTCTTTCGGACAAGTGGGCAAGTGTTGCAGAATTTTTCTTCGTTTTGTTTTTCAAACTTCCTCTTTGGATTTTCACAAAATTTTTTTTCTTGCCCCTTTCTCAATGGTTCACAACCCCACACTTAGATTCTTTCGTGTATTTCAAGAGAATAACATTAATGCCGAGCGATGATATGAATAGTGAATATGTGGGTGGTAACAAAAATAACAACAATGAACAAAACAAAAATTACGGCTCAAAGGGGGTTGACTATGGACATAATGCATACAGGATGGCTAGAAAGGCTCGGGGCTACAGAAAGAAAATTGCCTCAGTGTGTGCTTTCGTAGTGTGCTTGTGTTATGAGAACATACGCAAAATCAAAGTGGATAGTGCCATACCTGACTGAACTCTCACGTGGACTTATGAATTTGGCTCTGAAATCTCACCGGTTAGGTTAAGCTTACATGCTTCGAGGTGCTCTTGGTGTCATGCGGTTTCCTTTCATCTGAAATATACCATAATACTCTCTTGGTTCCGTGTTGATACTTTGCGTCCTACCTTCTCCTCTTGATTGGGCCAACTTCCGTGGTGCCTGCGAAGATCAAGTATGGGGTGTGTTGTTCAACCACTAGCTATTTGTTTGCTCCCCTCCGATTTCTATCAATCACCTGGTAACACCATGACAGCACTGCACCATACAAACTTGAACAAAACCACTTTAAAAAAAAACAAAAGTAGTACAAACAAACCAAACAAACTAAACTATGAATTCAAAAACACAAAGCAAAGCAATAAAATAAAATAGAACCTCCCCCACACCTGAACCAAACATTGGCCTCAATGTTTTAATTCACATGTGACGGAGATTACCTGGCTTACTGATACTGCGGTGGAGGAGGAGGATCCTGTGGAAAGTGCAACATAAGACGTCGCATCATATCCTGGACATCGTCCACCACAGTTCCTTGTCGAAACAGCTCAACACTTTGTCTGGACTGCTCGGTACGGAGAGCAGTAATCTCTGTTTGTACCCACCCCCATTGATCTGGAGTCATGGAGGACAACCCAGCATATTGTTGGCCGCACTACTGAGGAGGTGGGACAGGGTGGTCCGGATCTGGAGTGTCATCCTCCATTTCGTCACCTGAAAAATTATGAGCATGTGGGGGGCTTTGCCCCCTAGATGTACCTGTAGCTACATATAACCAGTTAGCAGGATTTGCAACAGAAATACAATTGGGTGCGGGTAGTGCCATAATATGTTGCTCATGACAAATCAGGGAGTAGTACCCCGGCTGAACCACAATCATCCTTTGATTGACAAGAGTTGTCATGTCAATCTTTTTACCCGGTATCGAGGGTTCCTCTATCAAAAGCTGACTATAGTTCAAGTGATCAGCCAGTTGAGTGATCATCCCACCCACCGATATCTCCCCAGTGGAAGCATGCCCAACTTGTTTTAGGTGGTTAGCAGCAAAAGCCTCTATATTCACTCGTCCTACATCAATCATATTATGTAACAGAAAGAGCTCTCTCTTCGCACATACCCCCGTGCTATCTCCCCGCCCAAATAAAGTATAGGCTAGGCCTTTCTGTGCATAACGGAAACAAGGATTATGAATGCCCGTGGCTTTGGCCCTACTAGGGTTGTAACCAGCGGTACCTGTGATTCCCTCCCAAAATTCAGCAGCAGGAAAAGTCTCGGGTGGGGCTCCCGGTCCAGAGGATGGTAGTTTAAGGGCCGCCCCAACCTCTTCCACAGACAATGTATGCTTGTGACTAAACATAAAAAATTCGAGATCACCATAATACTCCAATTCGGAGCCATTCCACATGTGTCTCAATTTAAATTCCACGGTGCTCAAAAATTCAAGAGTTAGGCCTTCAAAAGTTGGTGCCTCAAATAACATAAATGGCAGCATCCCAATGTTGTGAAACATACGGTATACCTCATCTTTAAGGCCTAACTTATTAAGTGTTTCAGCACAGATATAGCGGGTAGGGAGTAATCTCCGCTGAATTAAAACATCATACCTCTCTTTGTGCTCAGGTTTAGTGAAGATAATGCCATGGGCATTCTCATCCGGAGTCCTACTTCTACCGGCGGCGCGACTAGGAGCGCGACGGGGCTTCTGCCTTGGTTGAGAGGATTCCGCGAAATCATCTCGCTTGGTGTGGCACTGGATTGTTCTTTTAGGGGGCATGATAAGGTCTCTGCAAAAAAATGAAAACAAGACACAAACACCACCACAATAGAAAAAAACTCGAAAATTAAAATCGCACGAAATTAAAAACTAAACCGGAGAAGGTGTAGAGGATGGAGAGTAGAGCAACTTTAATGAACGCACAATGGTGTTTAAGTGAGTGGGTGATGGTGGAAAAGTGAGTTTTTGAAGATGGAAGTTAGGTTTTCATGGGGAAAAAATGAGAAATGCGAGAGTGGGTTGAATAAGGGAGAAGAAGAGTTATAAAGTAGGTGGGGTCCACAGAATTAATAAAATTAAATTTTTAAAATTCTGACCCGCACGCAGCACACGGGCCGTGTTCCTGCACACGGGCGCCCGTGTTGAACTTCTGATAAGAACAACATGGGCCGTGTTTCCCCACACGGGTGCCCGTGTTGATGCCTCTGTAGGTTCCACAAAAAAATTATTCTCTTGGCTCTCACAAAACACGGGCCGTGTTTCCCCACACGGGTGCCCGTGTTGATGCTCCTGTATGCACCAATCGTGAATTATCCTAGTGCTTTTTGACTCACGTCGCACCTACCGATCCAAACCTCTGACCACCTAAAATGAAATAAAATTGAACAAAATAAAAGAAAATGCGTTAGAATAACATGAGTGTGGGTTGCCTCCCACGAAGCGCTTCTTTTAACGTCGCATGGCTCGACGGTCTACACCTCATCCGGTGAGACACAAATGATCGATCACTCCTGCTCCTACTCCAGTGTAGTAGGGCTTCAACCTTTGTCCATTCACTTTGAATACATCCCCATTGTTTGGATTTTTAATTTCTACCGCTCCGTGAGGAAATACTGTCTGTACCACAAACGGACCAGACCACCGGGATTTCAACTTCCCAGGAAAAAGTTTAAGCCTGGAGTTAAATAGAAGCACTAACTGGCCTTCCCAAAAGTCCTTCTTGATGATTCTTTGATCATGCCACTTCCGTGTTTGTTCTTTGTACATCTTTGCATTTTCATAAGCTTGATCTCGAAATTCCTCTAACTCATGTAGTTGAAGAATACGAGACTCGCCGGCTTTTACAATATCGTAATTAAGGAATTTAGAAGCCCAAAATGCCTTGTGTTCAAGCTCGAGTGGTAAATGGCAAGCTTTACCATAAACCAACTGATAGGGTGACATGCCTATGGGCGTTTTGAATGCAGTCCTGTATGCCCATAATGCATCTTCAAGCTTCATAGCCCAATCTTTTCTTGAAGCACTCACAGTCTTTTCGAGGATCTGCTTTATTTTCCTGTTTGATACTTCGACCTGACCACTAGTATGAGGGTGGTAAGGTGTTGCAATCTTGTGCTTCACATTATACTTCTTCGGCAGATTCTCCATCAACTTATTCAAGAAATGAGTACCTTCATCGCTTATGAGTGTTCTGGGCACACCGAATCTGGAGAAAATGTTGTTTTTGAGGAAATTCACTACCACCTTAGCATCATTCGTAGGAAGAGCTACTGCTTCAACCCACTTAGAGACGTAGTCCACCACTACAAGGATGTAGTTTTTCCCAAAGGATGGTGGAAACGGTCCCATGAAATCAATACCCCACACATCAAATAATTCCACTTCAAGTATACCCTTCTGAGGCATCTGATTTCTTTTTGAAATATTCCCCGTTCTCTAACACCTGTCGCATTATTTCAAAATGCTTTGAGCGTCTTTGAACAATGTAGGCCAATATAACCCAAATTGTAAAACCTTTGCAGCCGTTCTGTCACCACTGAAATGCCCTCCATATTCGGAGTCATGGCATGCTTTTAGCACATCCCTTTGTTCCTCCTCGGGTACGCATCTTCTAATCAAGCCATCTATTCCCTTCTTGTATAAGAATGGATCATCCCACAAGTAGAACCTACAATCATGTAAAAACTTTTTCTTTCGGTTATAGTCAAAATCATCAGGGATAATACCACCTACCAGATAGTTCGCATAGTCGGCGAACCAAGGCACACCAATAACAGCGAGGATATGTTCATCTGCGAACTCGTCCTTTATTGGGCGCGTATCTTCTGTTTCTTCAATAGGTGACATTCGAGACAAGTGATCGGCCACAGTGTTTTCAGACCCTTTCTTGTCACGAATTTCCACATCAAACTCCTGAAGGAGTAAGATCCATCTTAGCAATCTTGGTTTAGAGTCCTGTTTAGAAAAAAGATACTTCAAGGCAGCGTGGTAAGTATAAACAATGACTCGGGAACCCAACAGATATTGCCTGGATTTATCAAAGGCATAAACAACCGCTAACAACTCCTTTTCGGTGGTTGCATAATTCATTTGTGCAGGGTTCAACACATGACTAGCGTAGTAAATGACATGTAATAATTTTTCTCTACGCTGTCCTAGAACCGTCCCTATTGCAATATCACTTGCATCACACATGATCTCGAAAGGTAGAGACCAATTAGGGGCTACAACAATTGGTGCCGACACTAATTTTTGCTTTATTTTGTCAAATGCTACGGCACACTCGTTATCAAAATTAAAGGTTTTGTCCTTAACTAAAAGCGTAGTTAAAGGTTTTGCTATTTTAGAGAAGTCTCTTATGAATCTGCGGTAAAAACCCGCATGCCCTAAGAAGCTTCGGATACCTTTTTCATTCATGGGAGGAGGCAATTTTTCTATGACTTCTATCTTGGCCTGGTCAACTTCTATTCCCTTATGAGAAATTTTGTGTCCCAAAACTATACCTTCACGCACCATGAAGTGACACTTCTCCCAGTTGAGGATTAGGTTGGTCTGTTGGCACCTTTCTAACACAAGAGCAAGGTTAGTTAAACAATTATCAAAAGACTTACCAAAAACCGAGAAGTCATCCATGAATACTTCCATATGCTTCTCAAGCATATCGGCAAAAATAGATTGCATGCATCTTTGAAATGTGGCTGGGGCGTTACATAACCCGAATGGCATTCTTCTGTAAGCAAAAACACCAAAAGGGCATGTAAATGCGGTCTTCTCTTGGTCTTCAGGTGCGACAGCTATCTGATTGTACCCCGAGTAGCCATCGAGAAAACAATAGTACTCATGACCCGCGAACTTTTCTAACATCTGGTCGATAAAAGGCAACGAGAAGTGATCTTTTCTTGTCGCCAGATTCAGTCTGCGGTAATCAATACAGACTCTCCACCCTGTAACTGTCCTCGTGGGAATCAACTCATTCTTTTCATTCTTAATCACTATAGTGCCACCTTTCTTTGGAACCACATGAACTGGACTCACCCATGAACTGTCGGATATTGGATAAATCATCCCTGCGTCCAAAAGTTTCACCACCTCCTTTCTAACTACTTCCTTCATCGCTGGATTGAGTCGTCGTTGAGGTTGGACAACTGGTTTGTGATCATCTTCCATTAGGATTTTGTGCATGCAAATTGTTGGACTTATTCCTTTCAAGTCTTCTATGGACCATCCGAGAGCACTCTTATGCTTTTTAAGAACTTTGACAAGCTTATCTTCTTGAAGGAATTCAAGGTGAGAACTTATGATGGTCGGGCACTTACTCTCAGTGTCTAAAAAAACATATTTAAGGTTTTCCGGTAATTGTTTTAGTTCAGCCCCCTTCTTTGGTTCATCTTTACTTCCTTCCACTAACGGTTTCCTTAGCTCTTCCCATCGGTTGTGGCGAGAATTTTTGACAAATGATGTTGTTTCCATCATGGCTAAAACTTCACTATCTTTTTCATCAACTATCTCCTCTTCTCTAAAGATTGATAAACTCAAAACTCTCTCCAACGGTAACTTTTGTGTTGTCAAAGAATTTCCTTCATCACAAATTTGATCAATTACCTCAATGTGTTGACTTGTGGCAATGTCATCTTTGTACTTCATGGTGTTTCGCACATCAATCTTTAATTCCTCATCATAAACTTTCAAGGTCATAGTACCTTCCTCTATGTCGATCAAGCATCTCCCGGTCTCTAAAAATGGTCTCCCCAATATGATTGGTATCTCTTCATCTTCGGGCATCTCTAGAATAACAAAATCTACAGGGAACACGAACTTGTCGATTTTCACCAGCACGTCTTCTACCACTCCGTAAGGTCTTTTCACCGATTGGTCAGCAAACTGAAGTGTCATTCGTGTATCTTGTACTTTACCTATTCCCAATCTTTTGTAGATGGATAATGGCATAAGACTTACACTTGCTCCTAAATCAATTAGAGCTTTCTTGAAATACCTATCACCGATGGTGCATGAAATAGTTACTGAACCTCGATCTGTCTTTTTAACCGGAATCTTCATGCCCTGCAAAATAGCACTACACGTTTCAGTTAGAATAATCGGATCACTCTCGATGATCCTCTTCTTTGAAATAATATCCTTCATGAATTTTGCATAGGTTGGCATTTGCTCAAGTGCCTCTAAGAAGGGAATGTTCAGCTCAAGTTTCTTGAACATTTCCAGGAACTTCTCGAAATTCTTCTCATGTTGTTCTTTCTTCTTATTTCTTGTGGGGAAAGGAAGCTTAACCGCCGGTTTAGGTGTAACTATTTTTTCTTTTACCACCCTTTCATCCCCCGTGGCCTCTTGACTTATAACCTCATTTTCTTTAATCTCTACATCCACCTCAATCAACATATCTTCTTCATCAGAATTCTTCTTAGGTTTGTCATTGGATTTACTGCTTCTGGTAGTCACAGCGTTCACATGATTATTGTCTCTGGGATTCGTAACCGTAGCACTAGGTAGAGCACCCTGTTGTTGAGAGTTAGTCATTTGTTGTGCAATCTGACTCATTTGGATTTCCAGATTTTTGATAGAGGTCCCTGTATTCCTCAGGTTGCTCCTGGTTTCTTCCTGGAATTGAGAATTTTGAGCGGCCATTTTTTCAATCGCTATCTCCCAGTCTGCCTTCTTCGGTGTCTGTTGTTGACTTTGAGATTGGAACTGTTGTGGGTGGTGTTGAAATTGTTGCTGGTATGGAGGTTGTGGTTGTGGAGGTCTATATTGTTGTGGTTGCGCTGGAGCTTGAAACTGGTTTGGTCCTTGCTTTTGGAAGTTTCCTTGCTGATCCTTCCATGCGAAATTTGGATGATTTTTCCAACCTGGATTGTATGTATTGGCGTATGGATTGTTTTGCCTCAACATATGAATTTGTTCAACCTGTTCTTGTGTTGCCACACAATGCATAGCAAAATGCGGCCCACCACATATTTCACACAACACTGAAGTGATTGGCTCAACCTGTGCTACTTTCTTTTCACCAATATTTATCTTCTTTAACCTTCTTTCCACTTCAATCGCAATCTGTTCCTCCATTTTAACCACTTGGTCTGCCAGCTTCAAATCAATTTTTCCTTCCGGTTGGCTTATTGCCCGATCATATAACTCGATGTGCTCGTTCGCGGCAATAGCTTCTATGATTCTCTTGATACCAGTGGCTGTTGAGAAATTAGTTGAGCCACCGGCTGCAGTGTCGATCAGTTGTTTTGTTTTAACTCGGAGACCATTAACAAACGTCTGCATTTTTTCGGTTGAATCCATGTTATGAGTAGGACAAGCAACCAAACACCTCTTGAATCTTTTATATGCATCTCCTAGCAGTTCCCCTTCTTTCTGCTTGAAATTAACGATATCGTATCTTTTACGAATGAAGACCGAAGCTGGGAAGTACTCATTAAGAAAAGCAATTTCCATTTGTTCCCATGTGGTGATACTTCCAGCTGGAAGTGAGTAAAACCACTCTTCCGCATCTTCGGATAACGTGAAAGGGAACATCACAAGTCTCTTTGCTTCTTCGAAGTGGCCTTCTATCTTCAATGATGTTGTTGTGGTCAGGAATCTCTGTAGATGCTTATTCGCATCTTCATTGATTCTTCCCGCAAAGGGCTTGCTTTCTAACTGTCGGATAGTGGAGGGATGTAGTTGGAAGTGTGCCACGTTAACCGGTTGATTCACTATGGTAATTCTTCCAAGCGGTGCATTCGCCCTTCCATAATCCCCCAAAAGTCTCTCTGGAGGGGGTGGATCAGCTGCCATAGTTTCGGGCTCGGATTCTGACTGTTCGGATGAAATAGATAGTATTTCTTCGTCTTCTGATTCTGAAACTACCGGTGATTCTTCTTTTGAAGCCAGTCTTTTCCGCTTAACTTCTCGAAGTAGTGCTCTCAATAATCTTTCTGGTTCTGCGTCAAAAAGAAGTTCAGCTGAGGCCTTACCTCGCATACAAGATTAGACGATGATTAGTTGGGAGTAAAAATAAATAAACAAAAATACGCAAAATATAATTTTAATTGCAGAGCAATAAAATTCTAGTTGACTAAATAATGACTTATATTTTGGCAATCCCCGACAACGGCGCCAAAAACTTGATCGGAAAAATAGCAAGTGTACTATTTTCACCGATGTAGTTATAAAGGGTTTTACCCCAAGTATCGATCACGAGGATTGCGTAGGAAAATACAAGTTATTACACGAAGTCAATTAAACAAAAGAGCATAAGGGTGATGTTTCAAATGATTAACGAAAAAGATTAAAATACTAGGAATTAACTGAAATTAAAACTGAGCTTTTGATAATATGAAGATAATGCTAAGGTGGGGTGTGTGATTCATTCTCTAATTCCTCTGGATCAAGATCTCTTTAACAAGTTTATAGAATTCAATTATTTATTCTCAAAGATGCTTTTCCTAAGTCCTTAGTGAAAACCTTTTGGTTTAAAATCCGATTACCTAAGTCCTTAGAGAAATAGAAGAAAACCAAATCATTCAATTATCAAGAATTTCTAAATAACCTTACTATATCCCTAGTCCTAGGTGATAATTATAAGGTTCAATTGTATACAAACCTTAACAATCGTAGTCCTACGAACTGTTAACCACATAACAATCCTTATTGATCAGATAAAGAAAGCATTAAAAACATTATACAATCGAATTGAATACTACAAACATTAAATCAATGAAATACCTAATCCAGAGTTATTACAGATCGAATCAGGGACACCCCCTAGCATTGGGGGGTTTAGCCTCTCATAATATTCAAGAAACACAAGTGTAAAAGTTTAGACATTACAAATAATTGGTAGAACTCGGATCTTCAATGGTGTCCACCGTTGAATCTCTTCGTCTTCCAAAACCTCGTTTCCGTCCTCTTTTCTTCTCTGCAATTCTATCTTATGATCTCCAAAAGTCCCTCTCTCTTGTTCTAAAGTTGTTTTTATATCCTCCTTCCATTCAGGTTGAAATCCTATGCAAAAAATACCCTTAATGATTCCCTTTGAGTGAGAAAACCTGGAAACAAATATTCAGCACGCGCTCATCAACACGGGCCGTGTTGCTGCACACGGGTGCCCGTGTTGATCTTCTGTTCTGGAAAAAATAACACATTTCTAGACACTTTCTCAACGGGCCGTGTCTGTGAACACGGGTGCCCGTGTGAATTCTCTGTTTCAGGTTCAAACTTGCTTTTCCAGCCACATTTCAACACGGGCCGTGTTGTTCCACACGGGTGCCCGTGTTGACCTCTGAACTCAGCTTTTCCAGGCTTCTTTTATCCACTCGTGCGCGCCACAAGTTCCTATCTTTCCATTGCATCACCTGGACAACAACACTACCAACCAGCGCATAAAAAGACACTTTTTGTAACACTCATAAAGTAAAAATATGCGACAACTTCACACAAACGAAAATAAGAAAACTTACTTTAAAACACATGCAAATGCCACTTAGTGTTACCAAGACTATGAGTTCTTGTCGGAAAAAGGTGCGAAACTTACTAGAAATGGTGACCGATCAATGACGATCAAGGTCACCGCCAGAGGTTTATCCGAGCTTGGAGGATGTTGAACAAAGTAGATAGAAAGACATTGAGGCATAAGAATTCCATCCCTCTTGAGCCTTGCCTCAAATGGGTACGAGCTTGTGCTCAAAGTCTTATGAAGCCTTACCTTTCCATTCTCCCAGTTATCATAGAGCCTGTTATGGAAGGAGATGTTCCATAAACTATCTTGCATCCTGACATGCCCACCTCTCTCGAAGACTTGCAAAGGGATTGGATACATCTTAAGGGGGAGCGAGACACTTTCGAGGCCTAATTCTACGCCAGCGAGAAGAAAGTTCTGGAACTCACCAAGCAGCTTCATGAGGAGTGGAGTCTGAACGCCTACATCGCACCAAAGAGGATGCGTTCAACTTTTTTATCTTAGAGTTTTTGCATTTCTTTGTAAGCCCAAAGAGGCATGATGTACTCAAACTTTGATTTATTAATATAACGTGTGTTCCTTTTTGTCTAAAGCAAATTTAAATCTCTAATTTCCTTAAAATTATTGCATATGCATCTTCATTCATCATCACATAAACAGACTTCTTACAACAGGTCTCCTCATCTTTCTACTATTTATTTCAGTAAGATGGATATGGAACAAACGGTGAAAGACATCCAGGCTCAAAATGCCCAACTTCATGAGATGTTCTTGAATCTGTCCAAGGGACAAGAATAGGTGAAAGCTCTCCTCACCAGGGGCATGATCATGGGAAATCCTGGAGACGACAGAGATGACCAGTTGGAGCGGCTACAAACCGAGATAGCCATAATGAAAGTCCAAATGATGGGACAACTGGTGTGCCAGATGGCTCTTATCCAAAATCTGGCTCAAGGACAAGAAGAGCTGAAAGTTCTTGTCAACCAACTTTGTCAAGACGGTTGCAACCGTATGGGGAAAACATCCAGAATTGGAAATCAAGTCACTGGTCAGCCTCCCATGAGACAAGAAGCCGGAAGACCTTCCAAATTTGCTGCCACATCACGAGCCCAACAACGACTTCGTCAACATCAACCGAAAAATCAACAAAGGCAAAGCGAGCCTAAAAGACAGTTTACCAACATCAACATACCACTATCTCAGGCTTTACAACACATGTTGAGGATGAATCTGATTACACCAATAAGACCTCATCCAAATCCCAAAACTTTTTCTCCTAGCTACAATCTCGATTCCAGGTGTGCCTATCATTCCGATAGTCCTGAGCATGATACAAACTATTGTTGGGCGCTGAAGTACAAGATTCAAAACCTGGTCGACGAAGGAATGCTGGAGTTCACACAAGATAGCCAGACTGAATTCTTCTACCGTCCCTGAAAGGCTCACCACCTAAAGTGACAAGTTCAGATAAAGGCTTATGTTCATTTTGAATTTTCAATTGTAGTTTCTTTTTTTATTCAAACAATTATCTATTAATGTTAAACTTTGTTTCATTAAGGCATTGCATATGTTTGTCTTGAATTCATCCATTCGTTTTCACTATATTTAAACTATGCTTTCTACTTTCTTTATGACATTTAACTCTTGCTAAAATTTACAAGCCTTTAGATGGAGGATGACGAAAACAATGCCATAATCTCATACAATATGCTTTTGAACAGACCTTGCTGACGATGTACCGACGTTCTTTCAAACCCTAAACACTAGAGTTATAAGGAAGATAATCCCTAGTCAACCCCTTCGAGCCAAAGAAGTAGAAGTTTTCTTTTTACACAAATTGAAACCTTTAATCAAAACCTGGGGCAGGGTAGTCTCTCAGTTAATTCAAATGCGCGTTCAGTCGCAAACTTCCACTTTGTAATACAACGAATGGCATCAAAAACATTCCTATGGAATCAAAATACGGTGATGGTTCCCTATCACATAGGCAATCATTATCTCTCAAAAAGAAAAGCCCGCTAAGTCAAAACCTACAAAGGAGACTTAAGAAAAACTAGGGGCATCCCGTTGATCGTAATATCAAAACAAGAACAACCAGGCAAAAATCAGGGATAACAAATAAAAAGAAAGAGGTCATTACAAATCCTTAACAACATGAAAAATGTTGCTATAAAAAGCGACTGCCTTCTGATATACTAAACCTGTCTGAACCATCACCAAAATGTCATTCCAGACTCAATTGGAGTTCAAACGCGCAATTAACTGAGTTTAAAACATCATGAAGAACGGGCGGGTACAAGTACACTTTGAGCCTTATCATTTGTTTCTTAAACTGTCAACTAAGCCACGTTACAACCCTTCAAAAGTCCTAATTGAAGCATGGATTAGTTCGAAAGCATATTGTTACAAAAGGTATCCTGACTCCTGTAAGACCTTATTCTAAATTCTGAAGTTGATTTCATATTCTTATAAAAAACTCTTTACTTGCTAAAACTCATTTTCAAAACTTCAAGACAAGCATAAACTTTGCATTATTTGAATATCGTTGTTTGCATATGGCTATTTGTTGGACAACGGAGAAATTCACATAACGAATATCCGATGAACGAAAGCTCTCTTAGTGAACAAAATCACCTCAAGTGGGATGACATTTCCAATGACAAATATCCTATCAACAAGGAAGCATGACATGTCACTATCCAGCACACCTGGGGCAGTCCAGTCAAGATTCCAAGAAATCTCTCAAGAGGTAATCAGGGGTAGGTCTCCATCTAAATCACTTGGGGCATTGAATGCAAATCCCAACAAAGGGCTACGTACAATCAAACATTTTTTGGCAATGCCACAAGCACTTGCTACTAGGGGTAGTGACAAATCTACCCAGAATCCTTCTCATAGGATGATTCCCCAATAAAATTTTCAAACTCTAAAAACCTCTTCCTAGTTGAGTCGAATTCAAGAATCCTCGAGGATCTTCCCCAGTGAAGTCGTCATCTCTCCAACAGACCGACAACAAGGTTTATTTCCCTAAAAAACAGCAAGATTCCCCAGCTTGAGTTTGCCTCTCCGACTACTACAAATCAGAGGACCATGTTGTACCCCAATTTTTGCCCCTAAGATTCCCCTATCATATCATATCAACTTGATCATAACAAGATCACATTAGGGTTAGTTCTTCATCTTTATTTATCTCTTATCTTTAAGTTTGCGCTTGAGGAGTTTCCAAGCACCTTGGTTGTGTATCTTGTATATGTGTTGTTGACTAACCTCTAACCAAAATACAAAAATAATTGTCTTTGTCCTTGCACAATTTGTGTTTTGTAGGTACCAAGTTGAACCATCCAATAAATAAGGTCATGCAAAGTTGATTGATCCTCTTGTGGCAAAAAAATCCAGCATGTATCGACCCATAAAGGTATGCATCGACTCATTTTATTGAGCATAGCTAGCATGTGTCGACACATGCATGTATGTATCGACCCATCCAGTTTTGAAAAAACTTGCATGTGTTGACACATGTATGTATGCATTGACTCATCTTGTTTGAATAACAAGCATGTGTCGACACATACGTGTTATGTATCGACTCATGCAGTTTGATGCATTCTGTAATGTATTGGAATAACAGTATGTATCGACACATAGAGGCATGTATCGACACATGCTGTGTTATGCAGCTAGGATGTATCGACACATACCACCTATGTATCGACTCATAACATCCAAATACACGTGTTCTTTGAAAAAGCCAGCAAATTTCAAATTGTTATCATTTTTGGCTCCAATTTTTTCTGCATAATTTGAAATTATATCATTAATTCAAATTTGGCTCCAAGAATCAATTACCAAATTACCACTAATCCCAATCTTAAAACTCTATAAATAGAGACCTCATTTCATTCAAATCACAAGCTTTTGATAGCCAAAATCATCTTGCTAAACAATCTCTCAATCCTCTTCATTTTACCAAATTCACTCAAAGCTCCATTTTCAAAAAGTTAGTAAGCTTTGCATTGAAGCTTACTAATCTTTGAGCTAAATCTTCATCCAAATACTTTTTCTCCATTTAATTCTCTACATCCAAGCTTTGGTGATTGATTCTTGTTGTTGAATTGAAGAAAATTCTGAAGTTGTTTGATAATTCTCAAATTCTACCTTTGGTAAGTTGGATCATCATCTTTTACAATGTGATCTCTTGTGGATTTATGGTTTTGATTCATTGAGCACTATTTTATAACTCCATTAGTGCTATTTTCTCAAAATTTGCTGGAATTTTCATGCTCAATTGGATCCATGATCATAAGGTGTTTGATGAAAAGTTGGAACAAGAATTTGATCTTTAAAATGCTGTTTTCTACTGATTTTTTTTACAGGTTGCAATCAATTGTTGTAACATTGCAATTGATTGTCACAGAAAATTGATTTGATAAAAAACAACACTGATGCAATAGGTTACTGTCTAGGCACAATTGATTGTAACAGTGACAAAAATGCTTTTACTGCCTTATTTTAGGGCTGTTTTAACTCAAATATTTTTCTGCACTCTCTTTGATGGATAATTTGGATTGCAATTTTAAATGTCCAATTTGTTTTTAAACTCAATGAACTTTGTGATGTAGATGAAGTTGGATAAGTGTTCATCAATTCAAATCTACCTAAGAATGAATTATTTAATTCATTCTTGGTGCTTTGGATTAATGATATGTTTAGTACTTTAATCCATCTAGAGGAGTGGTTGAATTTAAAGATGAAAGGATTTTGAAATGGTAATCCAAATTAGCTTATCATTCCCCTCCCTCTTCATCTTGTCCCTTTATTTTTAATTGTGCTACATGTTAAGGGATGGTGATCTCTATATCATTTATCCAAACATAAAGTACATAGATTGCTATTGACCAGCCTCAAAATAGGTGCAACTTCTACATAAGTCCACTTACGATTGCTTAACATAGCGCTAAATTTTGTCCCGTTTCGAATAAATGATCATTCGTGGCCCAAACTTATGATTGCAAGCCCAAGTATGTTAATTTGATCCCTTTGATCCAATAACCTTGAGATTCATTGTGTGGAGGCTTTGGTTCTACCAATCCTCTAATGGATCTACAATATCTTTGATCAACGCGGATCACTTAAACATCGTTGATCATTAAATGTTACTTGTGAGATTCCAAAAGGGATGATATACTTGACAAAAAGCAAATGCAACTTGTTGTGTGGAGGCTTTGGTTCTACCAATCCTCTAATGAGTTCCAAATGCAAGTTTCAAGATGGTCATCCAATTAATCACCAATTTCTAACAATTGACTTTACTTTATGCTTTTTATTTTTTATGCTTTATGCACCATTTAATTTAAGCATTTACTTTCATGCCATTTTTTTTTTATTTTGCTCACTTGAGTAATTACTTTTGTGTCATTTTTATTTTGCTCACTTGAGCTTTTCTTTTCCTTTTAAAGACACCTAATAATCAACATGAACCATAAAAACCTTTAAAAAATACTTGGACTATGGTTACTATCCTTGGCATTATGGAGTATTGGACTTCTTGGACTTAGGATTAGAGACCTTGGCCTATCTTGGAGACTTTGTGACTTTAATTCATTATTTTGTCTGGAGTTCTTGAGTTTTACCTCGAGACATTGGGTTGTTTGTTTGCTTTATGTGTAGGTTATTGTGATTACATACTTTGTTTGTAATCTAGAATTCACCCGTATACAACCGTTACTCTGCCCAATTTTTGCGAAGACTTAATGCACTTGAAGTTTGGTTCTCTCAAGAGGTCTAGTATCTTTGCTTGCTTGGTTCCAATCCAAAGAATGGGAATTCTATATTGACTCATAATGTCAAGTATTGGCTTCTTGTTGGTTAGATGGTTCTTATCCCTAGCTTTTATCTTATGCTTTAGGGTAGTCTCTTCATCTCCTCCCACCTTCTTCAATTTCAAAAATATCCTCCCTCCTTTTGAAAACTCTTCTTGAAATATTTTCATAATAAACTTGGACTTAGGTCCATGCATTTTCAAAATATTTTCATAAATAAATTTCAATCAATTTAATAATACCTTGACATTTTTGTGAGAAGACTAAAAGACAATTAATCTCATTTCAAACCATTTTGCCACTTTGGATTTTTTATCTTTAAAATCTTTTCTTAAAAGATTAGACTCTTGCCAATCCTTGTAGTGATGCAAACAACTATACTTCTATAATATGTAGTGGAGTGAGATATTTTCCACTTGGGTGTTGAGTGAGGCATTGTTGATTTTAAAATCCAAGCCATATCCTCCACTTTGAGATGATGCAAATTCTCCTTTATCATGATTGTGGGTAGTAAGTATGTTTTCCACACGGACAATAACGATGATGTCTTATCTCATAAAATTAACCAACACACTTGTGTTTCAAATTTTTAAAAGAGGAACTACGTGTACCCTAATCCCCTATTAGACGAAAGGTGGTACGTAGGCACTAAAGGTTCGCAACCGCAGCGGGTGCAATAATCATAAAAAATATTTCTTTTCTCACCTCTACCATCCAGTTTTTATATAACACATTTTCATAACCAAAATATACAGATTTTTCAAAGAGGTTCCTGCAAAGTACCGTAGATGTTTAGGGTGCTAATACCTTCCCTTTGCATAACCAACCCCCTTACCTTGAATATTTCCCCCTTTTTTGGGTTATTCGCTCTTTTCCCATTCCTTTGGAAACAATAAAGCGCAGTGGCGATTTTGATTTTGATTTGTATAAAGTCTAGTCAATCCAATGGCTTAGTATTGAACATTTCTACCGCTACAGAAAAATGGCGACTTCACTGGGGAAAGATTGACCTCTTGCTGGTCCATCCCTAAGTGGGTTGAGCCTATCTTTGTTTATATCTGTATATGTGTTATATTTTGTATATATATTTGTCTGGATTTTCCTAGTTTACAGGGTGCTTGGTGATTACTCATGAGTCCTATACCCGGACTTGGGCAAACCTTAAGATAGGACGGGCGGTATAGTCATGTTAACTTTGAGGGAGTAATCCCAAAAAAGGAGGCATGAGATCTCCCACTCAGTGGAGGCCCCTTTGACTGTAGTGTCGTTTACCGAGTAATCGGGAAGACGTACTGCTTTCGACCTGGGAGCCTGCCGAAGCTGAGGACCATAGATTACCTAACCCATCTTGGCCTTTTAGGTGTAGTGCGGAAGCTATGACGGAGTAATCCGGAAGTAGTTGTCACGTGATACTACGCTCGGACGAGTCTTTCTTGAGAATATTACTAATTACCGAGTTAATCGGGAAGTTGGTAATATCCGAAGGAAGGATGTAGACTCTGGGAACCTCTTAGAACCTTATTCGAAAGGTGATAAATTTTTAGACCAATACCTTATGGGTAGTACCTTCGACCTCATGTTCGTGACGTTGAACCTATGAACCCTATATGTGTGATCTTGTGTGTGATTGTTGCATCATGCATCCATGCACTCATAAGCATCTTTTGAATAAAACAATATTTCAAGGGATTTAAAGGTTGACTATTTGTGAATATCTCAGGTACTTGTAAACCATGGATTCTGGAAAGAGAAAGACCGGGAAATACAGTTTCAAGGATCCCAAGATAGATGAGTTGATCAGTCTAATTCCAGAGATTGAGTGTCCTGCAGACTTTCAGAAGAAGTATGGATCCATTATTCCTCTCATGAAGCTGAAGATGAAGGAGGGTATTCTCTTAACTTTGGTCCAGTTCTATGATCCGGTGTATCACTATTTTACTTTTCCCGATTATCAGTTGATGCCAACACTGGAAGAGTATTCCTATCTATTAGATTTACCTGTTACCGATCGTGTTCCTTTTACTGGTTTAGAGGGTGAGCCAAAACCACATGAGATTGCTGCTTTGATTCATCTGGGGAAGTCTAAGGTGGAAGCTCATATGACTACCAAAGGAGGGATTCGAGGATTACCAGCTCAGTTCTTATTGAGAAAGCTTGTTACTTTGCCAGAATGAAGAGTACGGTTGCTTTGAGGCCATCTTTGCTTTACTCGCCTATAGATTATTCTTATTTCATAATGTGGACAAGTTTGTCGACATTAACGCTATCAGGATTTTCATGATTGGAAACCCGATTCCTACACTGTTGGGTGATGCTTATTACTCTGTTCATCTTTGGAGTTCCTATCATGGGGGAATGATTATCTGTTGCACGCCTTTGTTATACCAATGGTTTATCTCTCATATGCCTCAGTCTGATGCTTTTTGGGATGTCAAGAAGGAACCCCGTTGGGCTCCTAAGATCATGGCACTTAATCACTCGGATATTGATTGGTATCATCGAGCTTATCAGGATGTGGAGATTATTGACAGTTGTGGTAGTTTCCCCAATGTGCCTCTTCTTGGTACAAAGGGAGGAATTAGCTATAACCATGTTCTTGCACGACGACAACTTGGTTACCCGATGAGGGATAAACCAAACAGTATTCATTTGAGTAGTTTCTTTCTGAAGGAAGGAGAAGACCACAAGGAAGCTAGGGAGAAGATTGCGAAAGCTTGGCGTCACATTCATAAGAAGAGTAGGAAGGATTTGTTACCTAGAGGTGTTGTTTCTTTGGAACCATATCTTCAGTGGGTCCGATCGAGAGCCATTCAGTTAAAGATGCCATATGCTCGGGAGACACCCATGCCTGATTTGTTGGTGAAGACCACTCCTCCTGTATTAGATGATCTGGAAGAGCTGCAGCTTTCTTTGGTTAGGATGCAACAGGAAAGGGATGCTTGGAAGAACAAGTTCCAGACTTTAGAGAGTTCCTACAGAGCAGACCTGAAGGAGAGAGATGATTTGATCGAGATCCTTGAGAGTCGAGTAGTGGAGTCTATGGAGAGGCAAGGGGATTTATTTTCTCCTAAGCCTCAAACAGGTGTTGATTGCTCACTTCCTGCTTCAGATGATTGGAAGGAGGTTGCCATCAGATATGTGGAAGAAAACCAGAGGTTGAGAGCTCAAATTGCCAGACTCACAGGGAAGCGCCAGCGTACAGATTGATCTCTATTAGATCCTCTTCTCAGGATTTTAGATTGTATTTTCATATTGTACTTGGGATTATTGAAACTTTTAATCCATTTTGAGGTTATTATAATGAAAATTTTCAGTATGCGTTATTATTCTGATGTTTGCAGTATGTCTATAAATCTTAAATCCCTTGAAATATTAAATATAAAGAAGTAAAAATAATCATGTGCATTGCATATCATGCATCATATTGCACATATTTCTTGCATTTGTTTTGCATATCCAGGTGTCTTACCCAACTTCTTTGCTTCGTTCAGCAAGCTGACTCATCACTACAACACACGGGCTAACTTCAAAAAGAAGATGGACAACTTAGAAAAGGAGAATCGCGAGCTGCGCGAAGAAGTTTCCGCTTTGAAGGCTGGTTTGGCCAACTTGACTACTCTGATGGAAGCTCTGGTGGCTGCTCAAAATCAGCCACCGAGTGTTCAACCTCAACCAACAAGGGCAAATGCTGAAGTTCCTGCTGTTCCTGTATCCGCTACTCCGGCTGTTATTCAAAACCGTATGCCTCAGGGTTATCCATGGGGAATGCTAGAGAATTTTGCACCTGAAGGTTTCAATTTGGGCCCTCAAGATGCTCCAGTGGTTCAAAATGTTGTTACTCCTGCACCTCCTTTGGTGTATATTGTTCCTGCTGCACCTCCTTCGGTGAATTTGGTTCCGTTTGTTAATGAAGATGTGTGTCGTCCGTTCCCTCCGCCGAGTGAAGACTTGGGTCTTTATGACAGAATGGATGATTTCCAAGAGCAGTTTGATAGAATGCAAAGAGAGATGAAGGCTCTTAGGGGAAAAGAGATATTCGGGCAGAATGTGAATGAGCTGTGTTTGGTCCCGAATGTTAAAGTGCCTGCTAAGTTCAAGGTCCCGGAGTTTGAGAAGTACAAGGGCAACACTTGCCCTCGTGCTCACTTGGTGATGTACGTGAGAAGGATGTCTACCCACACTGATGATCAGCGTCTGCTGATTCGTTTTTTCCAGGATAGTCTGACCGGTGCTGTGTTGAAATGGTACATGAGTTTAGACAGCGTCAACATCCATACTTTTAATGATTTGGGAGAAGCATTCATTAAACAATACAAGTACAATATGGACATGGCGCCTGACCGTGACCAGCTTAGGGCCATGGTTCAGAAAGACAGAGAATCGTTCAAAGAGTATGCACAAAGATGGAGCGAAGTGGCTGCACAAGTGATTCCTCCCATGGAAGAGAAAGAAATGACTAAGATTTTTCTGAAGACGCTTGGCGCTTTCTACTATGAAAGAATGGTAGCAAGTGCCCCAAGTGATTTTACAGAGATGGTAGGAATGGGTGTCCGTCTAGAAGAGGCAGTAAGAGAAGGCCGTTTGACAAAGGGTGAAGGATCTGGAGGTGTGAAGAAGCCATCTTATGGGTTTACAAAGAAGAAAGAGGGGAATACAAATGCTATTATGCAAGAGAGAAGGGTAAAAGCTCCTAGAAAGAATTATCAGCGTCATCAGCAAGTCGCCTCAGTTACTCCTATCATGAATGACGCTCCGAATACCGCTGCTTATCAGAGACCATCCCAGCAGGGGAATCAAGGGTATAATCATAAAAGGGAGAACTATGATCATAATCTAATGAGCTATGCAGAGCTACTACCAGCGTTGATTCAGAAGAAGTTGGTCCAGACACGACCACCTCCCGTTGTACCATCACCATTGCCGTGGTATTATAAAGCAGACCAGACGTGTGCCTTTCATCATGGAGCACCAGGGCATAGTGTTGAGAATTGTTATCCTTTGAGGACTGAAGTGAAAAGGTTGGTAAAGTCTAGAATTTTATCTTTCAAAGACGTGGGACCTAATGTGAAAGACAATCCTCTACCCAAGCACGGGGGAGTGAATGCTGTGAATATGGTGGCCGGTTGTCCAGGCAACTTTCGAATTTTTAACATTAATCTGGTTAGAGGAGATTTGGTGAAGATGCACGCAGACCTCTGTGAATTCAGTTATTATACGCATGACCACGCCGGTTGTGCTATTTGCAGTACAGATATACATGGTTGCGAGAAGATAAAGGCTGATTTGCAGGAGACGATGGATGAAGGTTTAATCCATATAATTAGGCCTAGGGCAGAGTATGAAGAGGAAGTGAATATGGTTTCTGGATGTCCGGGCGAATACAATTTTTTTGATGTGGATCATTTGAATGAGGATCTAGTGCAGTTACATGCTACCTTCTGCCATATTGCTGGTCAGGTCGAACACCACTATGGATCTTGCATAGTTTGTTGCCGAAACCCCCGAGGATGTTCAATTGTGAGGGAAGGTGTTCAGTTGTTGTTAGACAATGGAACTATCAAGATCATAGGTCAGAGAGATGATTATCATGAGGTTGATATGGTTGAAGTCTGTTTGATGGAAGAGTCAGAGGAAGAGTATGCCTCCGCAGATGAGTATTTCTCTTCAGATGAAGATTTGTTTGCTAAAATTGACTTTTTGATGGCAGATTGTGTTGAGGAAGGGGTGAATGTCATTGTACCTTGTTTTGGTGCACCCAATCATCATGAGGTGGAACACCATAGCGAACCAGTTGTTACCCCTTTGGTAATTAGTTTTCCAGGTCCTATTCCCTATGAATCAGATAAGGCTGTGCCTTACAAATACAACGCTACGATCTTAGAATATGGGATGGAGATTCCCATCCAGCCGATGCCATATGTTGGAAATATAGCTGATGATAGCAGGGTGACCCGTAGCAGTAGTGTGTTTGCGCCAGTTATTCGAAAAGATGTTGTTGTTGGAAAGAAAATTGCTGAGAATGATGAGCCTAAGAAGTCTGCAGGAGAGACTAGTGGAGATACATTAGAGAAAGAAGTGGATGATATCTTGAAGATAATTAAGATGAGAAACTACAAGATTGTGGATCAGCTATTGCAGACTCCTTCTAAGATATCCATCCTAGCTTTGTTGATGAATTCCTCTGCTCATAGAGAATCACTGATGAGAGTACTTGACAAAGCTTTTGTGGAGAATGACATGCCTTTAGATCAATTCAGCAGTGTAATTGGAAATATTACGTCATGTAACAATTTGAGTTTCTGTGATGATGAGTTACCAAATGAAGGGAGGAATCACAACCTGGCCCTCCACATATCTATGAACTGCAAGAATGATTTGCTGTCCAATGTGCTAATTGATAACGGATCAACACTAAATGTTATACCGAGAAGTACCCTCTTGAAGTTAAAGTATCAAGGAGCATCTATGCGCCCGAGTGGCATCATTATGAAGGCTTTTGATGGGTTGAGGAAATCTGTCATCGGTGAAGTGGACTTGCCCATCCATATAGGACCACATTTGTTCTTGATAACTTTCCAGGTTATGGATATTATTCCCGCATATAGTTATTTGCTTGGAAGACCATGGATACACGAAGCAGTGGCGTCACTTCAACTCTGCATCAGAAGTTAAAGTTTGTGCGCGAAGGGAAGGTAGTGATCATAAATGGGGAGCAGGTGTTGTTGATATCCCATCTATCCTTTTTCTGTATTGTAGAAGCGGATGAGGCTGCTGTTGGAACTCAGTTCCAATCCCTATCTATTGACAACATAAGGGGGAATGAGAATTCTGTGGTTTCGTTGAAGGACGCGCAACAGGTTGTGCGTAATGGTCATAATGCAGTTTGGGGACAACTTGTGGATCCACCCATGAACAAAAACAAAGCTGGTTGGGTTTCTCTTCGAAGATTGGAAAAGGCAAAAGTTTAAAGTCAAAGTATTATGTGAACAGTTATCATGATGTTTTTTGCAGTGGAGGCTACCTCCATCCAATTGGTTCTGGAATTAATGTTGTTGAAGAGGATGAAGCAGAGCAGGAAGTACCGAATTTTGTGACGCATGGAGTCCGAGTTCAGAACTGGGTCACCATTGATGTTCCTTCTTACATACATATTTCAAAGTAATTTGTTTTGCTAATCTGTTTCTTTCTTTTGAAAAGCTTTCACTCTGCCCAAGGTGAAAGTATTGTATGGGCTTATCTGTTTGCTTTAATTTTTAAGATCATTAATAAAAGTTGTCTTTGCTTCCAAAATTATGTCTTTTATTTTCTGCTTTTTCTTGGGAAATGGTAATCAAATAAAAAAACCCCTTTCAAAATAAATAATAACTGAAAATTAATCTGCATGATCACTTGTTATATGTGTCAGTTTCTAAAAGCAGTCATAAATCACATGTGCAGATTAATTAAAAAACATGTTGAATACAATGACCCTGCATCCTCTCCCAACTTTGATTCTCCTGTGTTTGGGGCCGAAGAATAAGATTATGATGAGATTCCAGAAGAGGTCTCACGGTTGCTTGAGCACGAGGATAATACCATTCAGCTATATAAGGAGCCTTTGGAAGTGGTTAATTTGGGTTCAAAAGAAGATCCGAAAGAGATTAAGATTGGAGCATCATTGCATCCTGATGTGAAGAGCGGGTTGATTGAGCTTTTGAAAGAGTATGTAGATATTTTTGCTTGGTCTTATCAAGACATGCCTATTCTAGATATAGACATTGTTGAGCATCATTTACCGTTGAAGCCAGAGTGTCCGCCAGTTAAACAAAAGTTGAGAAGAACCCACCCTGACATGGCAGTAAAGATCAAAGAGGAGGTCCTAAAGCAGATTAATGCTGGTTTTCTTGTGACGTCAGAGTATCCTCAGTGGATTTCCAATATTGTCCCAGTACCGAAAAAAGACGGAAAAGTCCGCATGTGCGTAGATTACAGAGATCTAAATAAAGCTAGTCCAAAAGATGATTTTCCATTGCCTCACATTGACATGTTAGTGGACAGTATAACAAAATTTAAGGTATTCTCATTCATGGACGGATTTTCCGAGTATAATCAAATAAGAATGGCTCCAGAGGACATAGAAAAAACAACGTTTATCACACCTTGGGGAACATTCTGTTACAGAGTGATGCCCTTCGGGTTGAAGAACGCTGGTGCAACGTACCAGAGGGTTATGACAACCCTATTCCATGATCTGATGCATAAGGAAATTGAAGTATATGTTGATGATATGATTTCCAAATCCCAAATTGAAGAAGGGCATATAAAAGATTTGTTGAAGTTGTTTCAGCGTTTGAGGAAGTATCGTCTCCGCTTGAATCCAAATAAATGCGCCTTCGGAGTTAGATCGGGGAAATTGTTGGGTTTTATTGTTATCCAGAAAGGAATTGAAGTTGATCCTGATAAAGTCAGAGAAATTCAAGAAATGCCAGCACCAAGAACTGAAAAGCAAGTCAGGGGTTTCCTCGGGCGTTTGAATTATATCTCCAGATTTATTTCCCACATGACTGCAAAGTGTGAGCCGATATTTAAGTTGTTAAAGAAAGATCAGGGTTGTGTATGGACGGATGACTGCCAAAGGGTATTTGAGAGTATTAAAGAGTATCTGCTTGAACCTCCTATCTTGCTCCCTCCCGTAGAAGGAAGACCGTTGATTATGTATCTAACAGTGTTAGATAAATCCATGGGTTGTATTCTGGGACAACAGGATGAAACAGGGAAGAAAGAGTTCGCCATCTATTATCTCTGCAAAAAGTTCACTGATTGTGAGTCGCGGTATTCCATGCTAGAAAAAATGTATTGTGCTTTGGCCTGGGCGACAAAGTGTTTGCGGCAGTATATGTTGAATCATACTACTTGGTTGATCTCCAAAATGGATCCAATCAAGTATATTTTTGAGAAGCATGCTCTTACTGGGAGAATTGTCCGCTGGTAGATGTTGTTGTCTGAATATGATATTGAATACCGCACTCAAAAAGCTATCAAAAGTAGTATGTTGGCAGATTACCTTGCTCACCAGCCGGTGGAAGATCATTAGTTTGCAGAATATGAATTCCCTGATGAGGATGTGATGTTCCTGAAAGTAAAATATTGTGATGAACCATTGCCCGAGGAAGGCCCCGACCCTGAATCTCGTTGGAGTATGATATTTGATGGAGTGGTGAATGCTTATGGTAAAGGAATTGGTGCTGTGATCATCACTCCTCATGGATTGCACATTCCTTTTACTGCAAGGTTAACATTTGATTGCACTAATAGTATGGCGGAATATAAGGCTTGCATCATGGGTCTTGAGGAAGCTATCGATCTCATAATCAAAATTCTATATGTGTATGGTGATTCAGCTTTGGTAATAAATCAGATTAAAGGAGAATGGGATACTCGTCACCCTGGCTTGATCCCTTACAAAGATTATGCTAGAAGATTACTACCCTTATTCAATAAAGTTGAATTCCATCATATTCCTAGAGATGAAAATCAAATGGCGGATGCTCTGGCAACTCTGGCTTCCATGTATCAAGTGAATTCTTGGAATGATATACCCCGTATTACAGTTCGACGGCTGGATAGGCCCGCTCATGTGTTTGCAACAGAGGAGGTAGCAGATGAAAAACCTTGGTATTATGATATCCAGCATTTTCTTCAGACTCAGGAATACCCGATTGGTACGTCGAGGAAAGATAGAAGGACACTGAGAATATTGGCAGGTAGTTTCTTCCTCGGTGAAAATGTTATATACAAAGAGAAATTATGACATGATCTTACTCAGATGCGTGGATAGACACGAAGCAGACATGTTGATGCATGAGATTCATGAAGGTTCATTTGGCACTCATGCTAATGGGCATTCAATGGCTAAAAAGATGCTAAGGGCAGGTTACTATTGGTTGACAATGGAGTCTGATTGTTACAAATTTGCAAAGAAGTGCCATAAATGCCATATTTATGCAAACAAGGTCCATGTGCCTCTGAAACTTCTCAATGTGATTTCCTCCCCATGGCCTTTCTCTATGTGGGGTATTGACATGATCGGGATGATAGAACCCAAAGCTTCGAATGGACACTGCTTCATCTTGGTAGCAATTGACTACTTTACCAAATGGGTAGAGGCTGCTTCTTATGCCAATGTTACCAAACGAGTGGTTGTGTGTTTCATCAAAAACAATCTTATACGCCGGTATGGTATGCCGAGTAGAATCATCATTAACAATGGCTCGAATTTGAACAACAAGATGATGACTGAATTATGCGAAGAGTTCAAGATTGTCCATCACAATTCATCTCCATACAGGCCAAAGATGAATGGAGCTGTTGAAGCTGCTAATAAGAATATCAAGTGAATTATCTAGAAAATGGTTGTTACTTATAAGGATTGGCATGAAATTCTCTCTTTTGCTCTGCATGGATATCGAACATCTGTTCGCACTTCAACAGGAGCAACCCCGTTTTCCCTGGTATATGGAATGGAAGCTGTACTCCCTGTTGAGGTTGAGATTCCCTCTTTGCGTGTGATAATGGAAGCCAAGTTGACAGAGGCTGAATGGGTCCAGAACAGGTTTGACCAATTGAATTTGATTGAAGAGAAGAGAATGACAGGTTTGTGTCATGGACAGTTATATCAGAAAAGAATGAAGAAATCATTTGATAAAAAGGTCAAACTTTGTGAATTCAGGGAAGGCGACCTCGTGCTCAGGAAGATTATGTCTTTCAACGCTGATTCTAGGGGAAAATGGACTCCTAATTTTGAAGGCTCGTATGTTGTCAAGAAAGCCTTCTCTGGTGGTGCATTAATTCTTGAAACTATGGATGGCAAGGAGTTCCCATGTCCCATGAATGCTGACGCAGTCAAGAAATACTTCGCCTAAAGAAATAAAAGAACGGCTCGCTAAGTTGAAAACCCGAAAGGGAGGCTTAGGCAAAAAAGAGCGTCTCGGTAGGCTGAAAACCCGAAAGGGCGGTCTAGGAAAAAATTAGAGACATAAACAGAATAAATTTCCCACTAAGTTGAAAACCCGCAAAGGCAGCTTAGGCAAAAGTTAGGGACTTTTCTTGGCAAGTAACTACGTCAGACAAGACTTGATCGTTGAAGCAATAATCTTCTCGGATCCTCATCATACATCAACAAAAGCTGCTGCTCAGGATTTCAAAAGTTGTTAGGGGGAATAGTGGTCATTGTATCTCAATGTATCTCTTCCATTATATATTACCATTTCCCAAACTTTGTAATTATCCATGGAGTCTCGCCATTTGCAGACTACCATTCTATCAATGAAATTCGAGCTTTTGCCCCATTCTTTGTGTTCTTATTTTTATTTAGCTTGCAAAGACTTCATTTATTACTGATAATAATTTTTAAAGCAAAAAGATTAGAAAGAAAAATTTACTTTTCAAAAAGAAAAACATCTCTACAATTCAATTTACTCTGGGATTTGTGATGAAACAATGACAACAGAAATGGCGATCCCATGAATGAACAAACTCCGGTTGTTTTAAGAAGCTTTACTCAGATCATTTTTTTGGTATATGCGCAATCTTTGTATGTTTCTCAGATAGTTAAAGACGATACCAGCGGATACAAAGTACAATATCAGGTTTGTGATCCCATTATCCCCAACCAAGTCTTGGTTCGCTTTTGATTTTGGGTTTGCATGGTCAGAAGCCTCCGTCCTAGACCCCCCAACGAAGTTTTCCCTCATATGATGAAAGGTTTTATTCCCTTAGTGTGCTAAGATATCGCTCTTTTTGCAGTATTGGCTTTAGTGTTGACTTCTTGATTTCCCAGGAAGACTATACCAGGGCATCTTTTATTGGAATAGGTTTGTATGATATGAAGACTCAATCCAATATTCTCCAGTGAAGGCCTCGTTTATTTGATAGAAGTCCTTTCTCCCCAAAGAGGTTGGTGCAATAATTACTCTCAAGAACGTATCTCTGGTTTCCCCAGTGAAGAACATATCTCTGGTTTCCCCAGTGAAGAACGTATCTCCGGTTTCCCCAGTGAAGAACATATCTCCGGTTTCCCCAATGAAGAACGTATCTCCAGTTTCCCCAGTGAAGAACGTATCTCCAGTTTCCCCAGTGAAGAACGTATCTTGGTTTCCCCTCGATGATGTGGTTTTGACCTCCCCAATGAAGTCATCATGAAGTCCCCAGTAGATGTCTCGATGATGAAGTATTGTCTCCCTTAGTGAAGTCCGTATGTTTTTCTTCCTTCAAAGTGGACATGATTTCCCCAGTGAATGTTTTGATAATTTGGTTCATCTGCCTTATTCAAGATCAGTATTGAAATCCCCAGTAGGAGTACGGACCGTGAAACATTTTTCCCCCCATTGAAGTCTGTGTGTTATTCCCCAGGAAGGTTATCCCAGGACATCTCTTGTTGGAATGAGTATTCATGATGAAAAGTTTTCAATCCGCAGTTTTTTCTCCAAGGAAGTGGGTTTGAGTTCCCTAGTGAGGTTTGGTTGTCTCGGTGTCAGTCTGCTTTATTTGAGGCTAGTCTTGCAATCTCCAGTAAGTATGTTGCTTTTGAAAACTGATTTCTCCGATGAAACTGAAAGAAAAATGTTCTATCCCGGTATCTGTTTGATTTAGCTACATCCAGATTATGTTTCTCCTCAGTGATGTTAGGGCAGGCAATAGGTTTGGTTTCCGCAGTTGCTTTTACCTCTCTTGGATGGATCTTTCTGGTTGAAGTTTAGCCCAATCTTGTTGGTACCTGAAGTGGTTTTGTTTGTTTGTGCTGATTATGTATCCTTTTACCAGCATATGCACGATATCACTCATACATTCATACATGCATCATGCATTGCTACAAATCATCTTATTGACATTGTATTCTAACCTTCCTGCAGCGCTCCTTGCTTAGATGGATTTGGTTTTCCCTCTTGAGTTTATTTCTCAAAGGATGTATCTTCGTTGGCCGTCTTGCCACAGTTTGTTTCTAATTGGATTCGTGGTTGCATGATAATATTATTTACTCTAGATTTCTGAGAACTTTGAGTTTTGGTTTGTGCATTTATTTTGCACGAGAAGACTTTATCTCCTCAGCAGGAATACCGTGGAATTTTCCCAGGAAGCCATATCTCTCTCCCCAGGAAGCCACATCTCTCTCCCCAGGAAGCCATATCTCTTTCCCCAGGAAGCCATATTTTTATCCCCAGAAAGTCATCTTTCTTTGCATTTCCCCTTGACAATGAGTGGATGTCTCTTTATTTGAGATAAGTTTGCATATTACCCTTTCCAGGCAGAGTACTTTGGTTAAAGAAGAAGTTGAGACCCGTTCCAGGTGAAATACCAGAATTTTGGGAAAACTTATGATATTTTCAAAATCTACCTTCAGTGAACGTTGGTAGTGCATCGGCAGTGAACGTCGGTGTTTCTTATCTTTTTGCTATCATCAGTGAACGGTGGTAGTTCCTCGTCAGTGAACGGCGATGGTATGATATTTTCAAAATCTACCTTCAGTGAATGTTGGTAGTGCATCGGCAGTGAACGTCGGTGTTTGTTATCTTCTTGCTATCATCAGTGAATGGTGGTGGTTCCTCGTCAGTGAACGGCGATGGTATGATATTTTCAAAATCTACCTTTAGTGAATGTTGGTAGTGCATCCGCAGTGAACGTCAGTGTTTCTTATCTTTTTGCTATCATCAGTGAACGGTGGTAGTTCCTCGCCAGTGAACGGCGATGGTATGATATTTTCAAAATATACCTTCAATGAATGTTGGTAGTGCATCGGCAGTGAACGTCGGTGTTTCTTATCTTTTTGCTATCATCAGTGAAGGGTGGTAGTTCCTCGTCAGTGAACGACGATGGTATGATATTTTCAAATCTACCTTCAGTGAATGTTGGTAGTGCATCGGCAGTGAACGTTGGTGTTTCTTATCTTTTTCTATCTACCTTCAGTGAACGTTGGTAGTGCATCGACAGTGAACATTGGTGTTTCTTATCTTTTTGCTATCATTAGTGAACGGTGGTAGTTCATCGTCAGTGAACGGAGGTGACATGATATCTTTTTATCTCTATCTTTAACTATTGAGTTGGTAGTTTACCGTCATCTGTGAGTCAGTATATCTTTTTCTATCTACTTTTAGTGAACATTGGTAGACATCGGCAGTGAACGTCGATGCTTGTTATCCTCCTCTCTGATTCAATTCTTTTGGTTCACCAATGATTTATTTTCCTGGTGAGGTTGCTCCTGGTTTCTTCACTTTTGTGGCATCCACAGTGATACTTTGCATATCTTTTGTTCTATTCATATGCATTCATGATCATAAGCATTGCATGGCATCTTAGAGACAAAAATAGGGCTTGTTTTATATTTAAGTATCTTCAATCGCATCGACACGAAGATTTCTAACCTTCGTATCTCCGGATAGAAGACACTTAAATAAGGGCAGCTGTTGTACCCCAATTTTTGCCCCTAAGATTCCCCTATCATATCATATCAACTTGATCATAACAAGATCACATTGGGGTTAGTTCTTCATCTTTCTTTATCTCTTATCTTTAAGTTTGCCCTTGAGGAGTTTCCAAGCACCTTGGTTGTGTATCTTGTATATGTGTTATTGACTAACCTCTAACCAAAATACAAAAATATTTGTCTTTGTCCTTGCACAATTTGTGTTTTGTAGGTACCAAGTTGAAGCATCCAATAAATAAGGTCATGCAAAGTTGATTGATCTTATTGTGGCAAAAAAATCCAGCATGCATCGACCCATAAAGGTATGCATTGACTCATTTTGTTGAGCATAGCTAGCATGTGTCGACACATGCATGCATGTATCGACCCATCCAGTTTTGAAAAAACTTGCATGTGTCGACACATGCATGTATGCATTGACTCATCCTGTTTGAATAACAAGCATGTGTCGACACATACGTGTTATGTATCGACTCATGCAGTTTGATGCATTTTGTAATGTATTGGAATAACAGTATGTATCGACACATAGAGGCATGTATCGACACATGCTGTGTTATGCAGCTAGGATGTATCGACACATACCACCTATGTATCGACTCATAACATCCAAATGCACGTGTTTTTTGAAAAAGCCAGCAAATTTCAAATTGTTATCATTTTTGGCTCCAATTTTTTCTGCATAATTTGAAATTATATCATTAATTCAAATTTGGCTCCAAGAATCAATTACCAAATTACCACTAATCCTAATCTTAAAACTCTATAAATAGAGACCTCATTTCATTCAAATCACAAGCTTTTGATAGCCAAAATCATCTTGCTAAAAAATCTCTCAATCCTCTCCATTTTTCCAAATTCACTCAAAGCTCCATTTTCAAAAAGTTAGTAAGCTTTGCATTGAAGCTTACTAATCTTTGAGCTAAACCTTCATCCAAATACTTTTTCTCCATTTAATTCTCTACATCCAAGCTTTGGTGATTGATTCTTGTTGTTGAATTGAAGAAAATTCTGAAGTTGTTTGATAATTCTCAAATTCTACCTTTGGTAAGTTGGATCATCATCTTTTACAAGGTGATCTCTTGTGGATTTATGGTTTTGATTCATTGAGCACTGTTTTATAACTCCATTAGTGCTAATTTCTCAAAATTGGTTGGAATTTTCATGCTCAATTGGATCCATGATCATAAGGTGTTTGATGAAAAGTTGGAACACGAATTTGATCTTTAAAATGCTATTTTCTACTGATTTTTTTTATAGGTTGCAATCAATTGCTGTAACATTGCAATTGATCGTCACAGAAAATTAATTTGATAAAAACTGCACTGATGCAATATGTTGCTGTCTAGGCACAATTGATTGTAACAGTGCCAAAAATGCTTTTACTGCCTTATTTTGGGACTGTTTTAACTCAAATATTTTTCTGTACTCTCTTTGATGGATAATTTGGATTGCAATTTTAAATGTCCAATTTGTTTTTAAACTCAATGAACTTTGTGATGTAGATGAAGTTGGATAAATGTTCATCAATTCAAATCTACCTAAGAATGAATTATTTAATTCATTCTTGGTGCTTTGGATTAATGATATGTTTAGTACTTTAATCCATCTAGAGGAGTGGTTGAATTTAAAGATGAAAGGATTTTGAAATGGTAATCCAAATTAGCTTATCATTCCCCTCCCTCTTCATCTTGTCCCTTTCTTTTTAATTGTGCTACATGTTAAGGGATGGTGATCTCTATATCATTTATCCAAACATGAAGTACATAGATTGCTATTGACCGGCCTCAAAATAGGTGCGACTTCTACATAAGTCCACTTACGATTGCTTAACGTAGCGCTAAATTTTGTCCCGTTTCGAATAAATGATCATTCGTGGCCCAAACTTATGATTGCAAGCCCAAGTATGTTAATTTGATCCCTTTGATCCAATAACCTTGAGATTCATTGTGTGGAGGCTTTGGTTCTACCAATCTTATAATGGATCTACAATACCTTTGGTCAACGCGGATCACTTAAACATCGTTGATCATTAAATGTTACTTGTGAGATTCCAAAAGGGATGATATACTTGACAAAAAGCAAATGCAACTTGTTGTGTGGAGGCTTTGGTTCTACCAATCCTCTAATGAGTTCCAAATGCAAGTTTCAAGATGGTCATCCAATTAACCACTAATTTCTAACAATTGAATTTAATTTATGCTTTTTATTTTTTATGATTTATGCACCATTTAATTTAAGCATTTACTTTCATGCCATTTTTTTTATTTTGCTCACTTGAGTATTTACTTTTGTGTCATTTTAATTTTGCTCACTTGAGCTTTTCTTTTCCTTTTAAAGACACCTAATAATCAACATGAACCATAAAAACATTTAAAAAATACTTGGACTATTTGGTTACATTCCTTGGCATTATGGAGTATTGGACTTCTTGGACTTAGGATTAGAGACCTTGGCCTACCTTGGAGACTTTGTGACTATAATTCATTATTTTGTCTGGAGTTCTTGAGTTTTACCTCGAGACATTGGGTTGTTTGTTTGCTTTGTGTGCAGGTTATTGTAATTACATACTTTGTTTGTAATCTAGAATTCACCCGTATACAGCCGTTACTCTGCCCAATTTTTGCGAAGACTTAATGCACTTGAAGTTTGGTTCTCTCAAGAGGTCTAGTATCTTTGCTTGCTTGGTTCCAATCCAAAGAATGGGAATTCTATATTGACTCATAATGTCAAGTATTGGCTTCTTGTTGGTTAGATGGTTCTTATCCCTAGCTTTTACCTTATGCTTTAGGGTAGTCTCTTCATCTCCTCCCACCTTCTTCAATTTCAAAAATATCCTCCCTCCTTTTGAAAACTCTTCTTGAAATATTTTCATAATAAACTTGGACTTAGGTCCATGCATTTTCAAAACATTTTCATAAATAAATTTCAATCTGTTGTACCCTAAAATTTGCCCTCTCTTTCTTCAGGAAATCATCCTGGATTCTCAGAGTCCCTCTGAAACAAATCCAAGTCCTGAATTATCATTTCTTCCCAAGCAAACCATTTACAAGAGCAAAATGATCACACAAGCTCTAAAGGCAATGCTTTTATCTTGAAAAAAAATTAAATTCTAAACATTTGGAATTTTTCTCTAAAAATGGGTGTTTAAGAAGAAAATAGCGCTTTAGAACTTCTGGACCAAACTCCAGACGGAAACGGTCAGAAGTTGCAAGCTTGGCTCAACGCAGTCAGAAGTTGGCTTTTCAGCAGCTACATCAACTCAGTCAGAAGTTGCAAGCTTGGCTCAACGCAGTAAGAAGTTGGCTTTTCAGCAGCTACATCAACTCAGTCAGAAGTTGCAAACGTGGTTCAACACGTAAGCCTCAAACAGAACATGGCTCTTTCAGCAGTTACGCAAGTTCAGCCAGAGTTTGCTAGAGGAATGCAAAGGAAGCAAGGAAGTCTGAAGGCTCCTTCAGAGAATGCTGAAATCAGAAGATGAAAGGGTCAGAAGAGTGGGTGTTACAACTGATACAAAATCTCTAAGTCCAGGATTTCCAGAAGCAAATCCAAGGAACGTGTCAGAAAGTCAGGAGAATCCCCAGAATTTGCTGAGACAGCAAGAGGCCAAGACCAGAGCATGGTTTACGCTGTTTTTGATAAAGCAGAACTGCTGGTTCAAGTTTTTCTCCTATTACCAGAATTTTGGTGTTGATAAGTCTCATCACAATTTAATGCTCATTAATGCTCCCAACCACTCCTGAACATTCATCCAAGGGGTCTCTTCACGTGTGGCTTGGTAAACACCTTTATGCAGGCTTAGGCATGGGTCTACGCGCCACCGTCCACCTAGAGGTCACTTCTCCCCAATCCTCGCCTGCTGTTCCAGCCTAGGCTAAAAGGCTATCCATCATCACAACTTCCCAGGAACTTCTTTCAAAAAACAATTCAACCTCTATTGGCGCATTTAATGTTCAAGAATCCACAAGAGCTTTGCCTATAAATAGAGCACCATTGTCCACTAAAAATCCCGATCCAAAAAACCAAAAAAATTGCTAGAAGAGAAACAGAAATTCTTAGCAAGAAAGTACTGTGAAACTCTGTAAAAAAAATCTTAGTGCTTCAAAAGCTTCAAACATAACTTTGAATTTCCTACCTCCAAACTTCATCAATACCCAGCTTTCTTTGTGACTAAAGAACACCCTTTCAGCCTCTGACCATACATACACATACACCTTCATCTGCCCCTTTCAAAAAAGAACCCGTCCAGAACACCATCAGAGCTAAAAGCTAGCTCTCATTCACAAACTTTTCCAACAGCCAGGTAAGTACCTGCTGACCTTCATCACGCTGCTAAGCATCATCAGCTTTGCATGCTCAAAATAAACATAATGTAAATATCATGTTGCCGTTGTTTGCGTTATGAGGATTTTCATACCTCAGAACGTTTAAATAGGAAGTGAGTCAGCGTAGAACCTGCTGGTGCCCTTGTTGGTTCTGTCTCCTGAAACACTTTGAAATTTGCTGAAGTTGCCCCAAACATGTTTTCTATTTTGTGGAAAAATAACAAAATTGCAGATGTTTTGACTAGCACAGGGAGAAGCCAAGTGCTGACTTTGACGTTAGCACATCTGAAGCCTGTTTTGCTGTCAATAATATCAGAACTTCTGAGAATTATTGTATTTCCAGCAGGATCAGAACTTCTGATATCCCCACTAACAAAATTTTGTCTTGCAGCGCATGGGGGTCAGAACTTCTGATCTTCCCACTAACAGGTTTCTGTTTTGCAGGTGCCAGGGTCAGAAGTTCTGACTCATACAGTTTAACCAAAAGGTTGACAATCTGGCAGCGGGCCCGAGTCAGAACTTCTGATGACCTCTCAGCAGCGCGCTGGCTCCCTCTCTCTTTCTCTCTATCTTGCTTTTGTTATTTTCTTTTCTTATCTATTTTTCTCGTTGAACCACCCCATGTACAAATATGTATCCCCACCCCCTAATTTCTATAATAGCGTAGGATTTTATATTTATGCTTTTTATCGCTTTCAAATATAAATGCTAGTAATTAGGATGTGTATGGAAAGATAAAATCAATGAAATAGAAAATCCTAATTCAAAGATAAACTCTTATATGCAACAAAACACACTTGCACACTTACACCCCTAGGGTTACATCCACTTGTTGCCTTCAAAAATGGGCCATGTTTGCATATCAAGTATTTTGGCAAAACAAAACAAAAAACAAACAAAATGATCATAGTCCCACGATGACGCTATCTAGTTGCCTAAACAAAATGATCACAGTCCCTTAAAGGAAAAATTGCCAAAGACACTTGACACTATTGCATTCATGGTCTAAACGATGACCCGCGCCTGTCCCGTTAATATCCTAACACAAGATTGTCCACCAAATACAATGGTGGAACAATACTGTTAAAAGGGTTAAAACATAGGAAAGGTCTTTGAGAAATTTAGGGTAGATAGCTCTTGGTTACTTGACCAACTTGCAAAACCAATCCTTGCCATTTTTTCAAAACACACTCCACAACACAACTTTCAAAACAACATTCAAACATTGAAACATTTTTGTATACATTCTTACAAACAAGAATCATTACAAAGATTGCCTAGACAAGGCATCTCTTTTCAAAACCTCTTTCAAAATCACACACAAAGGACCATTTCAAACAATTGAAAAGCAAAGGCAAGTGATCTAAGCAAGTAACTAAGAGCCCATGGATAACCATGGATAGAAAGGGTGCTAATACCTTCCCTTTCTATAATCTACTCGCCGAACCCACGAAAACATCTCAAAGGTTTTTCCTGTGCTTTTTAACCTTTCCTTAGGATAAAATAAAAAGTCGGTGGCGACTCTTGCTCAACCGAAACATTTGCGAAAACAAACGCAAAACCTCAAGTCAGTTCTCCCACCGTATCACAGAACTGGCGACTCTGCTGGGGATGATTTTAAAAAGTAGAGTAACCTTAGGGCTTAGATCACCCTTTTGCATGACTAATTGTTTACTTTGATTGCTTTACATCTTGGTTCTCTTGTTTGGGCTTGAAATCCTACACCCGAATTTGGGGAAACATTCATAGATAGCAATACGTTGTGGAAACTGTGCGGGGTATACCGACACGATTGAAGCAATAACTATATTAGTGTGACATATTTGTGAGTACCGGTAACCCTTGAGTTCAATCAAGGAGAGTACGGGGCCGCTGAGTGATGTCACTAAGCACTAATAACCTAGAACCTTACTTGACCATCTTGGCCTTTTATTAGGGGTAGTGAGATGACCGGCTTCGGTGCAGTCCGAAGTTGGTAGATACTCGATACTACACTCATTGAGGGTTGTTTTCTTGGAATATTTTGGTCGCTAGTTAAGTGGCTAAACCAAAACAATGAACATGGAAAACAATCCAATGATATTGAGCTCCTTAGAACCCGGTTACTATTTATAGGACAGGTTTTTAAGCCAACTACACTCAAGAGGGTACTTACCTATGAAACCTCATGCAAGCCTGAAACTAGGGTTTTGTGTGAATTGCTCGTACATGTGTTTGTGCATACATCATGAACATCATAAAGCATCATATGCATCCACTAACCATTTCAAGGGTTTGGATCTTCATCTTTGTTCTTGTTTTGTAGGTCATGGAAATTCTTCGCAGGAAAACCATCCAAGTCAACCTTGTGAGAATCCCTCCTCAACTCAAGGAGCTTACATCCAGAATACCAGAAAACTCTCTCTTCAGTGAAAGACATGGTAGACTGCTCAGCCTAGTCAACACCAGCATTGAAGAAGACATGGTGAAAGTGTTGTTTCAATTCTTTGAGCCCCTTCACCACAGTTTCACGTTCCCCGACTACCAATTGGTGCCTACTTTGGAGGAATTTTCTCAACTCCTAAGAATTCCTATTCTTAATCAACTACCTTTCAACGGTACGGAAAAAGAACCAAAGCCTGAAGATGTTGCTCAAGCACTACACTTGCAACCATCTGACATCAAGGGGCATTGGGAAACTAGAAGTGGTGTCAAAGGCTTCTTGGCAAAATTCTTGTTTGAGAAGGCACAAGAGTGTTGGAATTCTTTGGATCTGCAAGCCTTTGAAGAGATTGTGGCACTCCTCATTTATGGGTTGGTCATGTTCCCAAATCCTGACCAACTTATAGATGTCAATGCCGTCAAGATTTTCCTATCCAGGAATCCCATACCTACATTGCTTGGGGACATCCTCCACTCATTTTACACACGAACAATGAGAAAGAGAGGTGTTCTCATGTGCTGTACTCCTCTCCTTGCAAGGTGGTTTATTTCTCACCTTCCACAATCTGTTTTGAAGAATGACCAAGGCTTAAGGTGGTCATAACGGTTGATGACCCTCACACATTCTGATGTACATTGATGTTCCCGGTCCAGAGAAAATGTCATCATCGTCGATCATTGTGGTGAGTTCCCTAATGTTCCATTACTTGGCATTAGAGGAGGCATTACCTACAACCCTTGTCTAGCTTTGAGACAATTTGGATATGCACGGAGGGATGGCCCCCATGACATGCTGATTCCTGACCTAGTTTTTGACTTCGACAACGATGCGCAAGGACTTCACCAAAGATTCATCAGAGCTTGGAGGATGCCTAACAAGGTAGATAGCAAGACACTGGGGCACAAGAACTCCATCCCTCTTGAACCTTATCTCAAGTGGGTACGAACCCGCGCCCAGAGTCTTATGATGCCTTACCCTTATATTCTCCCTTTGATCAAAGAGCCTGTTAAGGAAGGAGAGGTTCCCTACACCATCCTATATCCTGAAATGCCAACACCATGGGAGGAGATGCAGAAGAGTTGGATCCAACTCAAGGAGGAACATAATACTTTTGAAGCCAGCTTCTACGCCAGTGAGAAGAAGGTTTTGAAGCTTACCCGCCGACTTCACGAGGAGGAGACCCTCAACACTTACATCGCACCAAAGAGGATGCACAACGTCTTTTTACCTTGAGAAGTTTTTGTAACATTTGGCCCATGGGGGATTTATGTACTGACAAAATTTCTTCTTATTAATATGACGTGTGTTCTTTTTGTTTACAACAAATTTTGAATTTCTAAATCCTTGAATGCATTACATGAATAAACATGTCATTCATCATATGCATAAACAGGTCTTCACACCAGGTTTCCTTATCTCTCTGCTGTTTATTTCAGTAAGATGGATCTCGAACAGACGGTCAAAGATCTGCAGGCACAAAACTCGCAGTTTCAACAACTCCTAATGAACTTAGCAAAGGGTCAGGAGGATCTTAAAGCACTGCTAGGGAATAAAGAGCAAGAAAAAGGAAAAAAGAAGAAGAAAAGAGTTGGGGTAGCCACACTGGGAAGAAGATTTGAGAATGACGCTAGGAGAGTTCTTGAATTCCCCTCCGCGTCTGATGAGGGAACCGATAAGGGAAAAGGAGCTGCACTACCTTCTGAGTCCGAAGCTGAAGAAGAAGAGGTTGAGGAAAATGAAGACTACTCAGAGCAGCAATACCCGCCAGCGGACGACAAATACAAAAACCTGGAGGATAGACTGGCAGCTATGGAGCTGCAAAGGGTTCCCGGGTTAGATTTTGAAGAATTGGGATTGATTGCTGGGATTGTGATCCCTCTAAAGTTTAAGGTGCCAATTTTTGCAAAATATGACGGGCTGTCTTGCCCAAAGATGCACCTGAGGTCATATGTTAGAAGAATTCAACCTCATACATCCGACAAAAATCTTTGGGTACACTTCTTCCAAGATAGCCTGTCTGGTACACAACTAGATTGGTTTTACCAACTTGAGAGGTCAGAGGTACATAGCTGGGAAGACTTGGCAGCTGCCTTTTATCGCCAGTATCAATATAACGCTGACTTGGCGCCAACCCGTACTAAGCTACAGAGTATGGGAATGGCTTCAAATGAGGGATTCAAAGAATACACACAGAAATGGCGCGACTTGGCCGGAAGGGTGCAACCACCTCTTTCAGATAGGGAACTAGTTGATATGTTCTTGGGGACCCTATCTGGCCCGTTCTTCAACCATTTGATCGAGAGCTCTTCCACAGGGTTTACTGAATTGATTCTGACTGGCGAACGGGTGGAAGCTGGTATTAAGAATGGGAAGATTCAAAGGGATGCCTCTGCATCTACAACTGTTAAGAAATCATTTCCGGCCAAGAAGGAAGCGACTGTTGTGTACTCTCAGAAAGGATCGGGAAGAACTGAGCACCGGCCGACTGTGGGGGCCGTGATGATTCAAAATTCATCAAATGATCAACCTCGTACCAATCAGTCTAGACCTAACCAGCAACGGGTAGAACGGCCACAACGGCAGTTCACCCGCATCAATATGACGCCAGCACAAGTTCTTCCCCATTTGTTGAAATTGAATCTGACCGGTTTAAAGGAGGCACCGAAAAACCCTAACACCACATCTCCATACTATCATGCCAATGCCAAATGTGCCTACCATTCTGATAGCGCCAGACATGACACCAACAATTGTTGGGCGCTAAAGAATAAAATTCAAGATTTGATAGACGCAAAAGAGGTTGAGTTCGACGCCCCCGAGAAGCCGAACGTAATATCCGCTCCGATGCAAAAACATGGCCATCATGTTCATGCTGTGGAAGAAGATCTGTATGTTTCTGCTGTTGATGATCTGGTAACTCCATTACTGACAATCAAGTTGAATCTGTTGAAAGCTGGGATTTTCGCAGGATGTAAAGAAGACTGCTACTGTTGTTCCTCCCTACCAATTGACTGTCCATTGCTGAAGATAGGCATCCAAGGCCTAATGGACAGCCAACAAATTCTTTTCGAAAAGATTCCTGCTACTCCAACCCCTATCAAAGATGTTTCAATAATCACCATTTCCACCAATCTTACCAAGGTCCCTAAAAAGCCTGTTAAGATTACATCCGCTACGAAGATTGTTCCTCTGAAAATAACCATGCCTGGGCCTGTCCCCTACAAGTCTGAAAAATCAATACCATGGAATTATGGTGGAGAAATCTACTACCATGGTGTTAAACAAGTTGATATAACTGAAGAGAGCTCTGACGAAGAAAATGCCGATATTGGAAACATTGCCGGTACGAGCAAGATCACCTGAAGTGGGAGCTGAAACCAAGTAATATCATTGTCAGGGCATTTGACGGGTGTTGTACCCCAAAATTTTCCCTCCCATTTCCTCAACATTTTCTCATCACAAGACCCTTGAAGACCAAGATCCAGTTAGGGTTTCCTCTGCTCAAGACTTCTCCTTGCACTGTGGACTCAAATTAGGGTTTGTGTTTGCCCAAGGATGTTTGGACCTAAAATGCCTACGATGACTTTCATGCTTCATGTTGGACTCCCAAGTTTACCCATGCCAAGTTTCAAGTCTTGATTCCAAGTTTTACCCAGTCAGTTGGACAGTTGACCTAGAAATCAGCTGTATTGGGGAAAAAGTCAACTGTGGCCAATTGACAGTCAAACCTCATGAAAATTGACCCACATCAACATTATGAACTCACATGGACCATTTGATCAAGTTTGGATCACAATTCCACAAGAAATTTGATCAGATCACCAAAAGGGCAAAATGGTCATTTTTAGGGTTTTGACTGCACAAAGGCAATTTTTGACTGTTTGACCTAGCCAATGGCAAACCAAGCTCACATATGGACTCAAGGACCCCATGGAATTATCTTGACATGTTCATCAAGCTCAAAAGATCCCAAGTACACAAGATTGACAGTTGAATTTCCCAGTCAATTGATCAATTTTGACTGTATACTGAAAAGTCAAACTTTGACTTTTTGGTCAAAATCAAGAGTCAAGATTCATTTTTCATCAAAACATTCCAAATCATGAAACTTGTTCACCAAGAAATCTCAAAATGCAAATTAGGGTTAGAAAATGGAATTTTTCATAACTTAGAATTTTTCTAAGTTATGGAAAACCCTAATTTTTTCCCAACTTTACCCCATATTTTCACCATGATCCATTTGGATTCAAACAAAAGTCAAAACATGAAAGTTGTAGCTTGTTGCATAGTCTACAACTTTGATTCACAAAGTTTTCTCATTTGAAGCTTGTATATCAAGTTATAATTTTTTGAATAAGGGCACTAAACCATCTTTTAACTTAGTGAAATTTGACCTATTTTGACAAGGTTTTCTACCCTACTTCAAGGCCACTTTTCATACCCTTCCACTTGGAATTTTGATTTGCATTTCAAAGATGGATTGTATTACACATTCCAAGCTTTCCAAAATGTCCAAGAACTCATCAAACAACCTCATAACTTGAGAGATTCGAATTTCACAAGTTGGCAAAAATTCACTTTTGTTCTTCATCAAAGCATGTTCATAAACTTGGCAAATTTGAACTCAGCATAGTTTGTGCTACTTTGCAGGTCCTTAAACCACATTACACTCCTTAATTTAATGCTTGTTCATTGTGTCTAAGTGTTGTTCCATGAATTCAAGCATTATACACAAGATTGATCCATTTTTGGATAAAGTGAACTTTCCATTTTTACAAAAGTTTGCTTTATGTCAATTGGTAAATCAAACAAGTACATAGAAGATCTGCTTAGCACAAGATTATGTGCATAACACACTGATCAAGAGATGTTTATGCAGCACATTAGGGGGTCCTATACTGACCTAGAACACCAACTTGCTTTTGTTGCTTAGAAAAGAAGAAAAGTCCATAACTTGTGACAACTTGAATCTCAGCTTACAAACACAACACAAAAGATATCAAACACATTCAAAATCACCCAACCAATCTTTTGCACGAGCCTTTTGCCTTTCAAACACTCTCCATCTCAGAAACACCACAAAACTGCTCAAACAGAGCAAGCCCTGCAGATTGAGTGCTATCTCTCAATCCCTTCGAGCATTTTGATCAAAACCTGTTCCTCTACCTTCCTTATAACATATGCAAACTATCCAGAAGCTAAGGCACGATCTGTAGTTGCTCTAACCACTTCCACCATTTTCATATCTTTGACTTGCAGGTGAAGTTCTACAGCTTGATACAAGAAGGTTCAAGACAAAGTAAGCATTGAAAAAGCATCCCTGGACCTCAAGGAAGCTTTTCCAATCATTACATTGCACTGAAAGTCTCTCATTCTCCACATAGAAGTTCAACTGCACAGGTAAAAGTTTGAATTCATATCTCTCTTATTATGCATCTTTAGTCTTAAGTTTGTGAAGAAACAAGGTCCTACTCATAGCCCTGAACATGTACATAGCTTTACTTTTCATTTCTTTTGTCTGAGTAGAGAGAATTTGAGCTCTGAAAATGGTAGAAAAACTAGGTCAGAAATGGGGGGGAGAGAAATTCTCCCTCATCTTAGAGAGATAGTTCATGTTCTTTATATGTATGAAATCGTGAGATTATGCTTTACATGTTTTGTGTTGGAAGTTTGTTCAAAGGATCAAAGAATCAGGACCTTGATGTTGAAGCAAGAGGCACGCGTTTTTGAACTCAGTCTTGGCCAAAGGTTGAAGACAGTGTTTCATTGGGCTGGGCTTTTGTGTTCTTTCTTTTCACACCATCTTTTTTGGTTTACACCCCCCTGAGCCCATTTGCTCATTTTTTAACATTTTTGACTTTTTCTTTTTTTGCTGACTTTGTTTATTTTTTCTCATGCCATTTAAAAATTAAAAATATTTTTTTCATCACTTTTTGCATTTATTGCATATTTATTTGTTTATTTTCTTTGTTTGTACATAAATATATATATATATGATTATTAGAATAAAATGTAAGAATAATGTAAATACAATTTTTATTTTTATTTGCTTTCTGAAAATATTTCACACAAAAAATACTTTTTTATTTATTTTATTAAAATATTAAATAAATATTTATTTTTTGTATAATACATATTTAGGGTTTAATATAAATATATATATATGATTATTAATATATTTAAGACAAAAATATAAAAATACTTGATTTTTCATTTTATTTAATATTTGATACAAAAATACTTTTTTCACAATACACTTCATTTTATTTTTATAAATAATAAATAAATAGTTGTATTAAATTAAATAATACCCCCTAATTTTTCTTTAAAAATTAGGGTTTTCACCCTAAGTTCAAAATACTCAAAAAATAATACATTTTTATTTTCTTTTCTATTTTTAAAATAATATTTTCTCATATACATAAAAACCTTCTTTTTGCATTTCACATATTTATTTAATTTACATTTAATTATGCATTATTTAAATTGCAAATATTCAATTGATGTAATAATTTAGATTTAAATTCTTGTCAATATCCCCATTTGAACATTTGTACCCCCCTTCCCATATTTGGTTTTGTAATAGCTTAGTAACTTTAATTTCGCACTTTATTGCTTTCTAATGATAACGTGTTAGAGTTAGGGTTTGTATGCGAAAAACGATAAAAAATAGTTTGACCTAATACAAGATAAAACAAGCATGAAAATGGACACACAAATCACACTTGCACCTCCTAGGGTATTCCACTTGTTGCCTTCAAATAAAAGGGCCATGTTGCATGTTAAACTTCTTTGGGCAAAACCAACAATTTGAATGATCATAGTCCCTCGACAAAACTTTTCAAAACAAACAAAAACAAATGATCAAGTCCCTTAGAGAAATGGCCCAAAGACATTTAACGCCGTTGCAATTATGGTCTAAAACGATGACCCGCGCCTGTCCCTCTCACATCCTAACACAAGGTTGCCCACCAAATACAATGGTGGAGCAAACTTGTTAAAAGGGTTAAAGTATAGCAATAATCTTTTGAGTACAATAGGGTAGACAAAACTCTTAGTTACTTGAATCAACTTGCAAAACAAAACACTTGCCTAATTTCAAAATCACACCTCACAACACTTTCAAAACAATTTTCAAAAACAAATGAAAACTTTTTTTTTCAAAAGACATACATCTTTGTATACATCCCCACATGGATCATTACAAAGGTTGCCACCACATTGGCCTCTTTTCAAAAAACATTTTCAAAACCCACACACTCAAGCACCATTTAAAACAATTGAAAACAAAAGGCAAGTGATCTAAGCAAGTAACTAAGAGCCCATGGATAACCATGGATAGAAAGGGTGCTAATACCTTCCCTTTCTATAATCTACTCCCCGAACCCAAGAAAACATCTCAAAAGGTTTTTGCTGTGCTTTTTAACCTTTCTTTAGGATAAAATAAAAAGTCGGTGGCGACTCTTGCTAACCGCAACATTTGCGAATACAAACGCAAACCTCAAGTCAGTTCTCCCACCGTATCACAGAACTGGCGACTCTGCTGGGGATGACTTCTAAAAGTGGAGTAACCTTAGGGTTTAGATCACCTTTGTTTTCAATTGTTTGCTTTGTTTGCTTTTACATTTGTGGGCTTTGTATCGGAGTTTCATAGATCCTAACCCGGATCTGGGAAAAACCCTTTTTAGGTAGCATAATCTGTGAGGGACCTGTCTGGCGTAGACCGACATGGGTGAAGCAGTGGCTACGTTGGTGTGGTATCTTAGTCTGTACCTATATCCCTTGTGTTGTAACGGGGAGAATATAGGTCTTCTAAGGGGTCATTAAACACCAACTGACCTTAGAACCCTAAATTGACCAACTTGGCTATTAGGACAGTAGCAGTATGCTACACTCATTGAGGCTAAACTCTCGAGATGGTTCTGGCCGCGAGAAAAGATTGCGATGCTGGAGTTATGACCGATTGAGGGTAGCCAATGATTTGAGATCTTCTAGAACCCGATTACTTTTGATAAGACAGGTTTTAACCAACAAAAACAAAAGAGGGTAATACCTGAAACTCATGCTGGCCTGAAACCTAAGGGTGTCTTGTGTGACTTGTGTGCCTTATCTGTCTATGTGAATATTGGTGGTGTGTTTCATCATAGCATCATTCCATCATACCATTGCATGCATCCTGTGTAAAAGGCTAACCCATTTCAAAGACAAAAGAGGTTTCATCTTTGCTCTGTTTTGTAGGACATTATGATGCCTGTGCGAAGGAATACTATCCGGTTCAACTTTGTTCGTTCACCTGAGTTGCTTGATGAGTTGGTTAGCAGAATTCCAAATACCACTTCCTTCATTCAGAGGCATGGTTCTCTTCTCAGTTTAGTCACTGCAAAATGGGACCAACAACTGATAAGTGTTCTGACCCAGTTTTATGACCCTCTGCATCACTGTTTCACCTTCCAAGACTTCCAGCTGGTTCCTACCCTGGAAGAATTTTCTTATTTGCTTGGGATTCCTGTCTTGGAACAAACTCCCTTCACTGGTTTGGAAAAGACTCCTAGGCCTGAAGAGATTGCTGCAATTCTCCCCTTGACCAAAGAAGAGATATTGTCCAACTGGGAAACTAGAAATGGGATCAAGGGCTTTTTGGTCAAATTTCTGGTTGGCAAGGCTAATGATTTCTGGAATGACTTGGACTTCAAGGCATATGAGGATATTCTGGCTCTTTTGATCTATGGTCTGGTATTGTTTCCCAACCCTGACACCTTTATCAGTATCCATGTCATAAGAATCTTCATGTCTCGGAATCCGGTACCCACTCTCTTGGGTGACATTCTACAACAACTCTATGCTCGTACTGCTCGAAAACGGGGGACTCCGTGGTGTTGTGCTCCTTTGCTAGTAAGGTGGTTTATTTCGCACCTTCCTAAGTTCGTGCTGAAGAATGAAGAAGGAAAAGGTTGGGCTCGGAGGTTAATGTCTCTCACAGATAAGGATATCACTTGGACTCTCAGAGGTTTGGATGAGGTAGCTGTTATCGACCGTTGCGGAGAATACCCTAATGTCCCGTTGATTGGTATCCAAGGAGGAATCTCTTACAATCCGTGTTTAGCTCTCCGTCAGTTTGGAAGAGCCAGAGGAGATGGGCCTCATGAGATGCTGGTTCCTCACTTCCATTTTGAGTTTCAGGCAGACAGTGACAAACTACGCCAGGGATTCATTAGAGCTTGGGACAGAATTCACAAAGCTGACCCACATGAGTTAGGACCAAAGACTTCTCTGCCATTGAAGCCCTATTGCAAATGGGTCCGCATCCGTGCTCAGAAGTTAGGTATGCCCTACGAAGCTGTTAGACCTCTCATTCTTGAGTCTCCTGTTGAAGATGGGATGCCTCCAACTGTCTTCCCTCCTCAGATACCCACTGATTTTGATACAATGAAGAGATCTTGGGCACAACTAAAGGAAGAACGGGATTTCTATCGGGAGAAGTTCAACGAGCAGGAAAGGAAGATCCAAAGGCTGACTAAGCAATTGGAGGAAGAACGGGTCCTGAACAACTACATCAGCACTGAAAAGAGGAGGCCATGGGAGCATTGAGGAGCTTTGGATGTTTCCTTTTATAGTTTATTTCCTTTCCAGTATTTTTCATTCCTGTAATGCCTAAGGGCAAATTGTTGAACAATTGAAAATTTTAATCTAATGAAGTGTGTTCCCCTTTTTGTCTACAAAGTTGAATCTTGTTTGTCTTTGAAAACATAAAACATACGCATTCCATTACACCATATGCATAGCAGGTACCCTATTTCACAGGTTGCTTAATCTCCTTCGCTGTTTATTTTGCACAGTCATCATGAATCCAGAGTCCTCCAGTGAGCAAGCAATCAAGGCCCTTCAGGCCCAAAGTGCACAATTTCAAGAGATGGTCCTAAGCCTAGCCCAAGGTCAGCAAGAGTTGAAGATTCTACTCATGAAGAAGAAGAAGAAAAAGAGGACGGCGATGTTCAACACCGGATGCAGATTTGGGAACACACTCCACAATGAAGCTGATCCAACCACTTCTTCTGCTGAGAAAAACAGTCCCCAAGGGGGAGGAGCTCCTAGTCCCGCAGTCTCCGACAACGAGACGGACTATAACGACGAACAATACCCACCTGCTGCTGACAGATACAAACAATTGGAGGACCGCTTGAGCGCCATGGAGATTCAGAATGTGCCGGGACTGGATTTCGGAGATTTGGGGTTATCTTCTGGGGTAGTCATCCCACACAAGTTTAAGGCGCCTGCCTTCGCCAAGTATGATGGGGTCTCCTGCCCAAAGCTACATCTAAGGTCGTACGTAAGGAAAATTCAACCCTACACGGCGGATAAGAACCTCTGGATTCACTTTTTCCAGGACAGCCTCTCGGGGTCACAGCTTGAATGGTTCTACCAATTGGATGGAGCTAGCATCCGACACTGGGAAGATTTGGCAACCGCATTCTACAGACAATACCAATACAATTCTGATCTCGCTCCTACGCGTACCCAACTTCAGGGTATGACTCTAGGAACGGGTGAAGGGTTCAAAGAGTACGCTCAAAAATGGAGAGATTTGGCTGGCAGGGTGCAGCCTCCATTAACTGATCGAGAGCTGGTTGATATGTTCCTTGGGACTTTGTCTGGTCCGTTTTTCAATCATTTGGTTGGTAACTCCTCCGCTGGGTTCACAGATTTGATATTAACGGGAGAAAGAATTGAAGCTGGCATCAGGTCAGGCAAGATACAGAAGGCTGCCTCTACAAGTGCTGAGAAGAGGCCATTTAAGAAAGAAGCAAGCGCCGTCTATGGTCCTAGAAGACAAGTCAAGCCCGAAAGTCGCCAAGCCGTCAATGCTTTGGTCATCTCCAAACCTGTTGCTGCTCCTCAGCAGTACAATCAACAAAGAAGCGAAAGGCCCAAGAGGCAGTATACCCGATTGAGTATGACATTATCTCAAATTTTACCCCAATTGTTATCCACCAACCTGGTGACCCTCAAAGAAGCTCCTAAGGTCGTCAACACTGCGTCTCCTAAATACAACCCAAATGCCCGGTGTGCTTATCATTCTGATAGTCCCGGGCACACTACTGATGATTGCTGGGCCTTAAGAAACAAAGTGCAAGATCTGATCGACGCGAAAGAAATTCAGTTTGAAGCGCCAGAAAGACCAAATGTTGTAACGGCTCCTATGCCCCAGCATAGGGTGAATGCCATTGAGGAAGAAGTGTATGCTGTTTCGATAGATGAAGTTGTTACCCCTCTGAAGACCGTTAAGAAGAACCTACTGCGGGCCGGTTTATTTCCGGGTTGCGGTGAAGGTTGCCCATTCTGTGCTATTTCCCCATCTGATTGTCCCTTGCTGAGGTTAGGCATCCAAGGCCTAATGGATAGCAAGGAAATTCTATTCAAAAAGACTGCTGTTCAATTGGTTCCGATGAAAGAAGTTTCTGTGATTACCATCTTCAAAAATCCAATCAAGGCTCCCCCGAAGAAGCCTATTCAAATCATGACAATTGCGCCTGTGATCATTACTGTTCCAGGGCCCCTCTCCTACGTGTCTGATAAAGCTGTCCCCTGGCATTATGGGGCAGACGTGTATGTAAATGGAATCAAGCAAGAATTCGACGCTAGTGCCAGTATCTGCGATATCACTGGTCCAGCTAAAGTCACCCGCAGTGGCAGGCTCTTCTCGCCTGACATTGCGCCACCCGCTATTCGAAAACCCCTCCTCATAAAACCTGCAAGTTTACCTAGTCCTGTTGCTGATCAAATTGTGTCCCCTGCTGCCGAGTCATCAAATGCTCGGGGTAAAGGGATTGAAGAAGAGCCTGCCCGGATGGAGGCACCAATACCCGTAAATGCTGAGGCCTCCCGACAAGAAATGGAGGAGATTCTGAAAATAATAAAGAAGAGTGATTTTAATGTTGTCGAGCAGTTGGGGCATACACCCTCCAAGATCTCCCTGCTCTCCCTATTGCTATGCTCCGAGGCCCATGCTAAGGCCTTGATCTCATTTCTCAAGACGGCCCATGTGCCGCAGGAGACGTCTGCAGTTCAGTTCACTGACTGCATAGCGAATCTGACGGCGGACAACGGCTTGGGTTTTTCAGATGCTGACCTGACCGCAAAAGGGAGAGACCACAATGATGCCCTGCATGTCTCTATTGAATGCAGGGGCACTACTCTGGCCCATGTATTGGTGGACACTGGTTCTTCCTTGAATGTTCTACCGAAAAAGGCTTTGGATCGCCTGGATTATGAAGGCCTGGAGTTGAAACCCAGCAATATCATCGTCAGGGCCTTTGACGGTTCCAAAAGGATGGTTCATGGGGAGGTTAACATCCCTATTCGTGTGGGCTCTCAAGTGTTTGACTCTACCTTTTACGTGATGGATATACGTCCATCATACTCTTGTCTGTTGGGTCGACCTTGGATCCATAAAGCTGGGGCCGTGACCTCCACCTTGCACCAGAAGCTAAAGTATCCCGTCAGGGGGAAGATCGTCACTGTGCAAGGAGAAGAGGAGTATATGGTGAGCCATTTGAATTCCTTCAGGTACATCGAGATGGACGGAGAGTTTATTGAAACCCCATTCCAGCATTTCGAGGAGGTACATCCAATTTCAGCAGCTGCAGAGACAATGACCGAAGAGAATGATTCCTTGAAGATGGCTTCCCTAAGGGATGCCCGGGCTGTGGTTCAGAAAGGCAATTGTGCACACTGGGGTCAGCTTCCTGACTTCACTCAGAAGAACGACAAGTTTGGGCTAGGCTTCACTGCAGAGGCTCAGAAGGCAATGCGCAAAGAGAAGATCGGAAAGGCTCCGGTGTTTATTTCCAGCTCAAGGGTGAACGCTATTGAGGAAGATGTGGAGGAAGCAGAGTTTGACAGTTGGATCTACCCGACTACCAGCGACGGACCGAGCAACTGGACAGCAAAGGATTTTACCCCTATCACATTTGTCACGCATTAATTGATTTCTTTTGATTTCCAAATTTGTAACAAACAATATGTTAAAACTTTGTTGGCTCGGTGTCCTACCCGGGGCATCGTAGCTCCATTTGTGAGGGCTTTCTGTATGACATTTTCATATATCATCAATCAAAACATTGGACGTTTGTTGCATTTCAAATCTTGTGCTCTTTTTTCTTTCTGTGTTATACATATTGCAAAACAGCTATATTTACACACACTCACTTATACAGGTTTCAATCCACTCTGGATCTCACTGGTAACAGCTCTGCTACCGCCAGTTATGACTTCGAAAATCCGATCAACTTGGCCGAAGACGAAGGTGAAGATGATTGCGAAGTGCCTGGTGAACTTGCGAGACTGCTGCTTCAGGAAGAGAGAGCTATTCAACCACATGAAGAGCCTGTGGAGACAATTAACTTGGGTACTGAGACAGATAGGAAAGAGGTCAAGATTGGTGCCAATCTAGAGCTCAGCGTGAAGCAACGATTGATCCAGATGCTACAAGACTACATGGAGATTTTTGCTTGGTCCTACGAAGACATGCCTGGTTTGGATGCCGACATTGTAGTTCACCATTTGCCAACCAAGGAAGATTGCCCTCCGGTAAAGCAAAAAGTTCGACGGATGCGTCCAGAGATGTCTGAAAAGATCAAGGCCGAGGTTATGAAGCAGTTTGATGCCGGGTTCCTTGCAGTGACTTCTTACCCTCAGTGGGTTGCCAATGTTGTGCCAGTACCGAAGAAGGACGGTAAAGTCAGAATGTGTGTCGACTACAGGGATTTAAACAGGGCCAGCCCCAAAGATGACTTCCCCCTACCTCACATCGACGTCCTTGTTGACAATACAGCTCAACACAAGGTGTTCTCCTTCATGGATGGTTTTTCAGGGTATAATCAGATTAAGATGGCTCCGGAAGATATGGAGAAGACTACCTTCGTGACTCAGTGGGGCACCTTCTGTTATAAAGTCATGCCATTCGGATTGAAAAATGCTGGGGCAACCTATCAACGTGCCATGGTTGCTTTATTTCATGCTATGATCCATCATGAGATTGAAGTATACGTTGATGACATGATAGCGAGGTCTCAAACTGAGGAGGAGCACCTTGACCATCTGAGGAAGTTGTTTGATCGACTCAAGTTGTACAAGCTGAGGTTGAATCCCAACAAATGCACCTTTGGGGTAAGATCCGGAAAGTTGCTAGGTTTCATTGTAAGTGATAAAGGTATTCAGGTGGATCCTGCCAAGGTAAAAGCCATACAAGAGATGCCGACTCCAAAAACAGAGAAAGAAGTCAGAGGTTTCCTAGGACGACTGAATTACATTGCCCGATTCATCTCACATCTAACTGCTACTTGTGAGCCAATCTTCAAATTACTGAAGAAAGATCAAGTGGTACGCTGGAATGATGAATGTCAGGCCGCCTTTGAAAGGATAAAGGAATATCTCCAAGAGCCACCCATTCTTATGCCACCGGTGGAAGGAAGACCTCTGATACTATACTTGACGGTACTTGATAATTCAATGGGGTGTGTGCTGGGGCAGCATGACGAGTCTGGCCGAAAAGAGCACGCTATTTATTACTTGAGCAAAAAGTTTACCGACTGTGAGTCTCGTTACTCACTGCTTGAGAAAACTTGTTGCGCTCTTGTATGGGCTGCTCGCCGGCTGAGACAGTATATGCTGACTCACACTACTTTATTGATTTCAAAAATGGATCCTATCAAGTACATATTTGAAAAGCCTGCTCTGTCTGGAAGAATAGCGAGATGGCAAATGATCTTAACAGAATATGATATCCAGTATACAACTCAGAAAGCAATTAAGGGAAGTGTACTGGCTGATCATTTGGCACACCAACCTGTAGACGATTACCAATCATTGAACTTTGATTTTCCGGACGAAGACATCATGGTGGTAACTGACTGTGAAGTACCTGGACCGGATGAAGGACCTGAGGAAGGATCCCGATGGTCTATGCATTTTGATGGAGCCTCCAATGCTTTGGGAAACGGCGTCGGCGCTGTAATCATATCTCCCAAGGGGACTCATACTCCACTCACCGCCCGATTATGTTTCAGCTGCACCAACAACATGGCAGAATATGAGGCATGTATCATGGGTTTACAAGCTGCAATCGATTTGAGGATCAAGTTTCTAAGTGTCTTCGGAGATTCCGCTCTCGTGATCAATCAGATCAAAGGCGAGTGGGATACGAAACACCCAAATCTCATTCCTTACAAGGAGTATGTGTCGACCTTGCTCCCTCACTTTGAAGAGATAACTTTTGAGCATTTCCCCAGAGAGGAGAATCAGCTAGCAGACGCACTAGCCACGATGTCTTCAATGTTCAAAGTTAAATGGGACAATGAGGCTCCCCGAATCATTATCTGGAAGTTTGATGAACCGGCATACTGCTGTGAGCTCGAGGCTGAGAAAGTGACTGAAAAACCCTGGTATCACGAGGTGAAAAGGTACTTGGAAGCTCAGGAATACCCGGAAGGTGCATCTGTCAATGATAAGAAGTTCATGAGGAGGTTTGCTGCAAAATTCTTCCTCAGCAACGACATTCTCTACAAACGGAATCATGATTCAACTCTGCTACGTTGTGTGGATAAGGCTGAAGCGGAGAAAATCATGAAGGAACTGCATGAAGGTACATTCAGAACGCACTCTAGTGGACACACCATGGCTAAGAAAATCCTTCGGGCAGGATATTTCTGGTCCACAATGGAAGCCGATTGTTACCAACACTCCCGAACTTGTCATAAGTGCCAGATCTATGCTGACAAGGTGCATATCCCTCCAGTTCCTTTGAATGTCCTAACGACACCTTGGCCCTTTGCAATGTGGGGCATCGATATGATCGGTGAGATCCGACCAACGGCATCCAACGGGCATCGCTTCATCTTGGTGGCGATCGATTACTTCACGAAATGGGTTGAGGCCGCTTCCTATGCCACAGTAACCAAGAGCGTCGTGGCGCGTTTCATCCGGCATAATCTGATCTATCGGTACGGCGTCCCAGAAAGAATCATTACGAATAATAGTACCAATCTTAATAACAAAATGATCACTGAACTCTGTGAACAATTCAAGATACAGCACCACAATTCTTCTCCCTACCGGCCGAAGATGAATGGCGCTGTAGAGGCAGCCAATAAAAATATCAAGAAAATTGTGCAGAAGATGACAGTGACTTATAAAGATTGGCATGAGATGTTACCGTTCGCTCTTCATGGGTACCGCACCTCAGCAAGGACATCAACCGGGGCAACTCCCTTCTCCTTGGTCTATGGCATGGAGGAAGTCTTGCCAATCGAGATCCAGATACCCTCTCTCCGGATAATGAAGGATGCAGACTTGAATGAAGATGATTGGATCCAGACTCGACTTGATCAATTAAATCTGATTGACGAAAGGAGGCTCACTGCTATCTGTCATGGTCAGACGTATCAAAAACGGATGATCAGGGCATTTAACAAGAAAGTCAGACCGCAAGAGTATCAAGTCGGGGACCTGGTAATCAAACGCATCATCCTTCCTCAAAGTGATCCCCGGGGCAAATGGACCCCTACTTACGAAGGGCCATTTGTGGTTAAGCGTGTGTTCTCAGGAGGAGCCATGATCCTAACCACCATGGACGGTGACGACCTTCCTCACCCCGCCAATGCAGACATAGTGAAAAAATACTACGCATAAATAAAAGACCCGCTAGGTTGACATACCTAGGCAAAAACAAGGGCTTCCCGGCGAACCAAAAGGGTTCGGGCAAAAATAAGGGATGAAATGAAAAAAATCTGTACACCCGGCAAGTCGAAAACCTGAAAAGGCGGCTTGGGCAAAAAAGGGTATCCCGGTGGACTGAAAACCCGAAAAGGCGGTCCAGGCAAAAGTTAGGGATAAAAGTAACACTATGTCTCATTGGGTCACTTCGCATCCGGAATTTGGCATCAACTATCTGGCTCCAGATTTCGGCATTGACCAATCGGCTTCATCTTCAAATTAGGCAGCAAAGCGATGAGACGTTCGAAGACATAAAGGCGATAACAGAGTTGGAACCCAGTGGGATTGTTCACATAGCTGTTTTGTTTCCTTTTTCAAATTGTAAACTCTATACTATTTGGCGATATCCTCTTACTAGGATGTCAGTCTCTTGTACAAAAAACACCTATTCACAGGCAAAGTTTAAATCAATACAAATTCACTTGTCCATACAAATTACCATTGTTTCCCATTTTTCTGTTTTGTCTTGCGAAGAACGTCCAATGTTCATTTTTGATATATGCATTTGACATTAAATTGCTGATTCATAAATATTTGCATATAAAACAAGAGATTAATTACAGGTGACATCAAAGACAGGGGCAATGTGGAGTTGTCTAGCGCAGTCTAGTTGTTTTGTCCGCCAAGGCACCAAGGTAGGTTCAACTGAAAAATGTGGCCAAATCATCTTAACTCCCCGCAGAGTAAAACAAGGTTCAGCAATACTTTCCCCAAGAGAAGTTGATCCCCCATCGATCCTGAAGAAGCCCAACATTCCCGGGCAGGTCTTAAAGCTCATCCCCAGTAGATTCTGGAAGCTTATCCCCTGCAAAGTACGGACGTCTCGCCCGAGTTTTTATTTAGAGTTATTTCCTCACAAGGACTTATAACTGGGTTATCCTCAGCTAAAAGCCACGGAAGATCGCTCTCGGCAAAGTTCCTTCAATCCCCAGCGGAGTCTATCTTTGGTATTCCCAAGCAGAGTTTATCTTCGGAGTTCCCCAGCGGAGTTTATCACCATCATCCTCAGCGGAATCCATCATTAAAGTCCTCAGCAGGCCTCTCATCAAAACTTCGGCCAAGTATCTCTTCCGCAGAGCAGCTTCCCGGCCATTCGTCAAGGATTTATTTTCCTAAGATGAAATTACACTCATAAACATTTTACATTTTCATACATCTTGCTTACATACATGATGAAACGCATACAACATCAAATGTTGAACATCATGACATCATGCATATCATACATCATGACATTGCATACAACTTACGTCTTTGCCTTTTCAGGAAAAAGACAATCTCAAAAACGACTACCTTCAACTGTCACAATTCCAGATTCGATACCTGTATCTAGCCAGGGCACATCTGAGAGTGATCAGTTTCTAGACTTGACTCCTGTATCTAGCCAGGGCACGTCCGCAGAGTTTAAAGATTCGATTCCTGTATCCAGCCAGGGCACATCTATCAGCTACTACATTTCCAGACTCGATTCCTGTCTCTAGCCAGGGCACGTCTGAAGAGTTCAAAGATTCGATTCCTGTATCCAGCCAGGGCACATCTGTCAGCTACAACATTTCCGGATTCGACTCCTGTATCCAGCCAGGGCATATCTGTTGACTACATTTCCAGACTCGATTCCTGTATCTAGCCAGGGCACATCTGAAGAGTTCAAAGATTCGATTCCTGTATCCAGCCAGGGCACATCTATTGACGACTATTTCCAGATTTGACTCCTGTATCCAGCCAGGGCACATCTGTGAGCAACCAATTGTAGATTCGATACCTGTATCCAGCCATGGCATATCTGCATCAGGAGACTGAGGATCAAACACATGCAACAAGCCAGGAAGACATCCTCCTTCCTCAAATACACAAGTTTCTCGCAAAGGAATCTCTTCTGCGACCGACACTTCCAAATGGCATCTATAAGCCCATTCCCGACAAGGTTCCGTCACTTCCCCAAATGGCATCTATAAGCCCATCCCCCTATCAACCACCTTTCCAAATGGCATCTATAAGCCCATTCCCGACACCACATGGTTGAGACTCCAGCATGCGAGTGCAAATTTCCGGGCACTCTAGTGTCCAATCTCCTTTTACCCTCGAGTCACGAAAGGCAAACTTGCCAATCTAACTCTTCAGGTCCAAGAAGATTGAACAGGGACAACTGTTGTACCCCAAAATTTGCCCTCCCATTTCCTCAACATTTTCTCATCACAAGACCCTTGAAGACCAAGATCCAGTTAGGGTTTCCTCTGCTCAAGACTTCTCCTTGCACTGTGGACTCAAATTAGGGTTTGTGTTTGCCCAAGGATGTTTGGACCTAAAATGCCTAAGATGACTTTCATGCTTCATGTTGGACTCCCAAGTTTACCCATGCCAAGTTTCAAGTCTTGATTCCAAGTTTTACCCAGTCAGTTGGACAGTTGACCTAGAAATCAACTGTATTGGGGAAAAAGTCAACTGTGGCCAATTGACAGTCAAACCTCATGAAAATTGACCCACATCAACATTATGAACTCACATGGACCATTTGATCAAGTTTGGATCACAATTCCACAAGAAATTTGATCAGATCACCAAAAGGGCAAAATGGTCATTTTTAGGGTTTTGACTGCACAAAGGCAATTTTTGACTGTTTGACCTAGCCAATGGCAAACCAAGCTCACATATGGACTCAAGGACCCCATGGAATTATCTTGACATGTTCATCAAGCTCAAAAGATCCCAAGTACACAAGATTGACAGTTGAATTTCCCAGTCAATTGATCAATTTTGACTGTATACTGAAAAGTCAAACTTTGACTTTTTGGTCAAAATCAAGAGTCAAGATTCATTTTTCATCAAAACATTCCAAATCATGAAACTTGTTCACCAAGAAATCTCAAAATGCAAATTAGGGTTAGAAAATGGAATTTTTCATAACTTAGAATTTTTCTAAGTTATGGAAAACCCTAATTTTTTCCCAACTTTACCCCATATTTTCACCATGATCCATTTGGATTCAAACAAAAGTCAAAACATGAAAGTTGTAGCTTGTTGCATAGTATACAACTTTGATTCACAAAGTTTTCTCATTTGAAGCTTGTATCTCAAGTTATAATTTTTTGAATAAGGGCACTAAACCATCTTTTAACTTAGTGAAATTTGACCTATTTTGACAAGGTTTTCTACCCTACTTCAAGGCCACTTTTCATACCCTTCCACTTGGAATTTTGATTTGCATTTCAAATATGGATTGTAGTACACATTCCAAGCTTTCCAAAATGTCCAAGAACTCATCAAACAACCTCATAACTTGAGAGATTCGAATTTCACAAGTTGGCAAAAATTCACTTTTGTTCTTCATCAAAGCATGTTCATAAACTTGGCAAATTTGAACTCAGCATAGTTTGTGCTACTTTGCAGGTCCTTAAACCACATTACACTCCTTAATTTAATGCTTGTTCATTGTGTCTAAGTGTTGTTCCATGAATTCAAGCATTATACACAAGATTGATCCATTTTTGGATAAAGTGAACTTTCCATTTTTACAAAAGTTTGCTTTATGTCAATTGGTAAATCAAACAAGTACATAGAAGATCTGCTTAGCACAAGATTATGTGCATAACACACTGATCAAGATATGTTTATGCAGCACATTAGGGGGTCCTATACTGACCTAGAACACCAACTTGCTTTTGTTGCTTAGAAAAGAAGAAAAGTCCATAACTTGTGACAACTTGAATCTCAGCTTACAAACACAACACAAAAGATATCAAACACATTCAAAATCACCCAACCAAGCTTTTGCACGAGCCTTTTGCCTTTCAAACACTCTCCATCTCAGAAACACCACAAAACTGCTCAAACAGAGCAAGCCCTGCAGATTGAGTGCTATCTCTCAATCCCTTCGAGCATTTTGATCAAAACCTGTTCCTCTACCTTCCTTATAACATATGCAAACTATCCAGAAGCTAAGGCACGATCTGTAGTTGCTCTAACCACTTCCACCATTTTCATATCTTTGACTTGCAGGTGAAGTTCTACAGCTTGATACAAGAAGGTTCAAGACAAAGTAAGCATTGAAAAAGCATCCCTGGACCTCAAGGAAGCTTTTCCAATCATTACATTGCACTGAAAGTCTCTCATTCTCCACATAGAAGTTCAACTGCACAGGTAAAAGTTTGAATTCGTATCTCTCTTATTATGCATCTTTAGTCTTAAGTTTGTGAAGAAACAAGGTCCTACTCATAGCCCTGAACATGTACATAGCTTTACTTTTCATTTCTTTTGTCTGAGTAGAGAGAATTTGAGCTCTGAAAATGGTAGAAAAACTAGGTCAGAAATGGGGGGGAGAGAAATTCTCCCTCATCTTAGAGAGATAGTTCATGTTCTTTATATGTATGAAATCGTGAGATTATGCTTTACATGTTTTGTGTTGGAAGTTTGTTCAAAGGATCAAAGAATCAGGACCTTGATGTTGAAGCAAGAGGCGCGCGTTTTTGAACTCAGTCTTGGCCAAAGGTTGAAGACAGTGTTTCATTGGGCTGGGCTTTTGTGTTCTTTCTTTTCACACCATCTTTTTTGGTTTACACCCCCCTGAGCCCATTTGCTCATTTTTTAACATTTTTGACTTTTTCTTTTTTTGCTGACTTTGTTTATTTTTTCTCATGCCATTTAAAAATTAAAAATATTTTTTTCATCACTTTTTGCATTTATTGCATATTTATTTGTTTATTTTCTTTGTTTGTACATAAATATATATATATATGATTATTAGAATAAAATGTAAGAATAATGTAAATACAATTTTTATTTTTATTTGCTTTCTGAAAATATTTCACACAAAAAATACTTTTTTATTTATTTTATTAAAATATTAAATAAATATTTATTTTTTGTATAATACATATTTAGGGTTTAATATAAATATATATATATGATTATTAATATATTTAAGACAAAAATATAAAAATACTTGATTTTTCATTTTATTTAATATTTGATACAAAAATACTTTTTTCACAATACACTTCATTTTATTTTTATAAATAATAAATAAATAGTTGTATTAAATTAAATAATACCCCCTAATTTTTCTTTAAAAATTAGGGTTTTCACCCTAAGTTCAAAATACTCAAAAAATAATACATTTTTATTTTCTTTTCTATTTTTAAAATAATATTTTCTCATATACATAAAAACCTTCTTTTTGCATTTCACATATTTATTTAATTTACATTTAATTATGCATTATTTAAATTGCAAATATTCAATTGATGTAATAATTTAGATTTAAATTCTTGTCAATATCCCCATTTGAACATTTGTACCCCCCTTCCCATATTTGGTTTTGTAATAGCTTAGTAACTTTAATTTCGCACTTTATTGCTTTCTAATGATAACGTGTTAGAGTTAGGGTTTGTATGCGAAAAACGATAAAAAATAGTTTGACCTAATACAAGATAAAACAAGCATGAAAATGGACACACAAATCACACTTGCACCTCCTAGGGTATTCCACTTGTTGCCTTCAAATAAAAGGGCCATGTTGCATGTTAAACTTCTTTGGGCAAAACCAACAATTTGAATGATCATAGTCCCTCGACAAAACTTTTCAAAACAAACAAAAACAAATGATCAAGTCCCTTAGAGAAATGGCCCAAAGACATTTAACGCCGTTGCAATTATGGTCTAAAACGATGACCCGCGCCTGTCCCTCTCACATCCTAACACAAGGTTGCCCACCAAATACAATGGTGGAGCAAACTTGTTAAAAGGGTTAAAGTATAGCAATAATCTTTTGAGTACAATAGGGTAGACAAAACTCTTAGTTACTTGAATCAACTTGCAAAACAAAACACTTGCCTAATTTCAAAATCACACCTCACAACACTTTCAAAACAATTTTCAAAAACAAATGAAAACTTTTTTTTTCAAAAGACATACATCTTTGTATACATCCCCACATGGATCATTACAAAGGTTGCCACCACATTGGCCTCTTTTCAAAAAACATTTTCAAAACCCACACACTCAAGCACCATTTAAAACAATTGAAAACAAAAGGCAAGTGATCTAAGCAAGTAACTAAGAGCCCATGGATAACCATGGATAGAAAGGGTGCTAATACCTTCCCTTTCTATAATCTACTCCCCGAACCCAAGAAAACATCTCAAAAGGTTTTTGCTGTGCTTTTTAACCTTTCTTTAGGATAAAATAAAAAGTCGGTGGCGACTCTTGCTAACCGCAACATTTGCGAATACAAACGCAAACCTCAAGTCAGTTCTCCCACCGTATCACAACGGGTCTAAAAGAATGGTGCATGGGGAGGTCGACATTCCCATCAAGGTGGGCACTGAAGTATTCCACTCAACTTTCTAGGTGATGGACATCTGTCCGTCATACTCTTGCTTGCTAGGGAGACCATGGATACATAATGCTGGCGCAGTCACTTCCTCCCTGCATCAGATGCTGAAATATCCTGTCAAAGGAAAAATCATAACTGTACACGGTGAAGAGGAATATATGATCAGTCACCTGAACTCCTTTCGGTATGTGGAAGTGGAGGGCGAATTCATTGAGACACCGTTCCAACACTTCGAGGAAATTGCTCTCGAAGTTGCAGTAGCAAAGGCAGTAGCTGAGGCACCCAAGCAGGTGGCCAGGATGGCATCTCTGAAAGACGCAAATGCTGCAATGAAGGAGGGAAAGAGCTCAACATGGGGTCAGTTGCCTGACATTCCTCACAAAACAGTTAAGTTTGGGTTGGGATTTATCGCTGCGGGGCAAAAAGCTATGCGTCGCTCAAAAATCGAAAGGACACCCATCAAGATTTCTCCTCATGGAATAAATGCTTTGGAAGACGAAGACGAAGAGGCCAACATTGAAGAGTGGATCTTCCCAACCATTGAAGGGGGACTGCACAACTAGGAGGTGAAGGACTTCGTCCCCATTACTTTCATTAATCAGTGACTTATCTTTCGAACATTTCCTGTTGGTCTGTAATAATTACTTTTAAACAATCTGCACACTACTTTTTCACCTCATGCCTTGCCCGGGGCATGTAGGTCCCTTTGTAAGGGTTTTGATTCTCTTCATATTCATATGCCATGTTTAATGAATCATTGGACGTTTTTCATATATAAACTGCTGTGTTCATTTTCTTTCCTTTTGCATTTTTGTTTGTTTAAGGATGGTTATCCCTTACACACACCCACACTCACAAATGCAGGTACCCATCCACTCTGGATTCTATGGGTGACTATTCTGCTATATCCTTCAACAACTCTGAAGATTTGGTCAATCAGGCTGAGTACGAAGATGACGAAGATTGTGAAGTACCAGGAGAGCTAGCCAGACTTCTACAACAAGAAGAGAGGGCCATCTTACCTCATGAAGAGTTGTTGGAAATAGTCAACTTAGGAACAGAGGAAGACAAGAAAGAAGTACAAGTGGGTGCCAATCTGGAACCAAGTGTCAAGGAGCGCTTAGTACAGCTGTTAAATGAATACGTTGAAATCTTCGCCTGGTCTTATGAAGACATGCCGGGGTTAGACACAGACATCGTGGTTCACCGTCTCCCTACAAGAGAGGATTGTCCACCGATCAAGCAAAAAGTCCGCCGAATGAGGCCCGACATGTCTGAGAAGATTAAAGCTGAAGTAATGAAACAATTCAACGCTGGGTTTCTGGCTGTTACATCCTATCCATAATGGGTTGCTAACATTGTGCCAGTACCTAAAAAAGACGGCAAGGTCAGAATGTGTGTGGACTACCGGGATTTGAACAGGACTAGCCCTAAAGATGATTTTCCGCTACCGCATATCGACATTTTGATTGACAACACAGCTCAGCACAAGGTGTTTTCCTTCATGGACGGATTCTCGGGTTACAACCAGATCAAAATGGCCCCCGAGGACATGGAGAAAACAACCTTTGTTACACAATGGGGTACTTTCTGCTACAAGGTGATGCCGTTCGGACTGAAGAACGCAGGGGCAACTTATCAACGCGCCATGGTAGCTTTATTTCATGATATGATACATCATGAGATCTAAGTTTACGTAGACGACATGATAGCTCGATCACAAACAGAGGAGGAACACCTTGGACATCTGCAAAAGCTGTTTGCCCGATTGAAAGAATACAAACTCAGGCTGAATCCAAGTAAGTGCACTTTTGGAGTTAGGTCTGGTAAACTTCTGGGATTTATTGTCAGCAACAAGGGCATTGAGGTCGATCCAGCAAAAGTGAAAGCAATACAAGAAATTCCTGCTCCCCGTACTGAAAAGGAGGTTAGAGGGTTCTTGGGGCACTTGAACTATATTGCCAGATTCATCTCTCATCTGACGTCCACCTGTGAGCCAATTTTCAAACTATTGAAGAAAGATCAGGTAGTCGAATGGAATGACGATTGCCAAGCTGCTTTTGATAAAATCAAGGAGTATTTGCTAGAACCTCCTATTCTGATGCCGCCCGTCGAAGGAAGACCGTTGATCATTGTGATCGGTGGATCTGGAACTGACTGTTTAACGCTGGTTCGCGAAATGTCGCGGAAGCAAGAGTCGCCACCATCTTTTATTTTCTCCAAATGGAAAGGACAAAAGCACAGAAAAATTCCTTAAAGAGATTGCTCTCGGTTCGGGAGGTAGGTCATCTGACAACTCTTCTGGCAGACAAGTGACGAGATGCCGGGACATAGTTGTACGCTTAAATCCCTAATTTTTGCCTGGACCGCCCTTTCGGGTTTTCAGTCCACCGGGATACCCATTTTTGCCCAAGCCGCCTTTTCAGGTTTTCGACTTTCCGGGTGTACAGATTTTTCGTTTCATCCCTTATTTTTGCCCGAACCCTTTTGGTTCGCCGGGAAGCCCTTATTTTTGCCTAGGTGTGTCAACCTAGCGGGTCTTTTGTTCATGCGTAGTATCTTTTCGACTATGTCCATGCTTTCATAATGTAGGGAGTTGCCCCTGTTGTTGGACATCTTGAGTGATTCTCCAGGTTGTGACTGGACTGCCTCAGATGATAGTCTTTGATCATGCCATGCCCCTTGATTGAAAGTGCTCCTTCCACTAGAGGGACTCTTTTGTTGAGAAGATCTTCGTTCATCGGATATTCGTTGCGCAAAGTTCTTTGCTGTTCAGACAAATAATCATATGCAAGCAATGTTATCTTAAGAATGCAAAGTTTATGTCTGTCTTGAAATTTTTGAAAATGCATTTTTTCAATAAAGGCAAGTGGATTTTGTAAAACGTGATGTGAACTCAAAATTTTTACAGCGAGCCTTAAGGAGTCAGGATACCTTTTGTAACAGTATGCTTTCGAACTAACCCATGCTTCAGCTAGGACTTTTAAGGGTTATAACGTGGCCTGGTTCACGGTTCAAGAAACAAAGGATAAAGGCTCAAATTTATTTGTACCCACCCGCTCTTCGTGATGTTCTTCAAACCTAGACTCAGCTGATCGTGCGTTAGACCTTGTTCGAGCCTTTGCTTTGATATACCAATGATGGTTCAGATAATGATGATTTATTCTGAATGGGCAGTCATTTCTTTTTGTCGAGGGTTTGTGTGACCTCTTTTTTTGATTTTATTATCCCTATTTTTTGCCTGAGCTGTTTCCCTTTTTTGGAATTACAGTCAGCGGGATGCCCCAGTTTCGTAAGTCCCCTTTATAGGTTTTGACTTTTTGGGCTTTTCATGTATGCATTTGATAATGGCTGCCTGTCTTTATCGATTATTCGGAACCATCACTGTCTTTCTTCGTTTTGTAAAGATCTCTTCGGTGCCATTCGTCATGCACTTGGATCAACTGAGAGAACTACCCTGCCCTAGGTTATGATTAAAGGGTTTAAATTTCAAAAAGAAAAACTCCTACTTCTTTGGCTCAAATGGGGTTGACGAGGGATTATCTTCCTTATTACTCCAGTGTTTAGGAATTGAAACAATGCCTGTACCTCATCAGCGGGGTCTGTTCAAAAGCATACTGTAAAGATCGTGGTATCGTTTTCGTCATCCTCCCTTAAGAGGCTTAGAATTTTCAATTAAGAGTTGACCATCACAAAAATATGAAAGCAGTTTTAAGCATAGTAAACATAATTAAATCAAGACAGACATGTGTAATGCATTCATGAAATAAAAGAGTTTAACATGATAATTGTTTATCTGAACAAGAAAAGAAAAATACAACTTGAATTCAAATGAACAAAAATCTCTAGACCCTAGCCATGTTTTGGCAATGGAGCAGTGATCATGTTGGGAGTCTCGGCAGGCTCGAACTCGATCTCTTTGGCATCGATCATGTTCTGAATCTTGTACTTCAGTGCCCAACAGTCCTCAGTATCGTGCCTCGGGCTATCAGAATGATAAGCACACCTCGCTTCTGGATTGTAGCTTGGAGAGGAGGTCTTGGGATTTGCAGGAGGGTTGATCACCGCAATCAGGTTCATTTTCAACATGTGTTGCAATGCTTGTGACCATGGTATGTTAATGTTAGTGAATTGTCTTTTAGGCTCGTCCGGCCTTCGCTGGTTTCCCTTTTGTGGTTGGCGGCGTGGTGCAGAACCAGAAATCATGACTGCCCCTGCATGTTGGTCACGACGACTCTTTTGGCTGTATGCAGCATTAGATTCTTTCTTTCCCGCGTAAGGCTTTTTGTGAGTATCAGAAGGTGTGGCCTCTTGAATTTTCCCACTCTTGATACCAGCTTCAATTCTTTCGCCAGTTAGGATGAGGTCGGTAAATCCTGCAGATGAATTACCGATGAGATGATTGAAGAACGGCCCGAATAGGGTCCCCAAGAACATATCAACGAGTTCCCGGTCAGTTAATGGAGGCTGTACCCTTCCAGCAAGGTCTCTCCATCTCTGCGCGTATTCCTTGAAACCTTCACTTGACCCCAACGACATACCCTGGAGTTGGGTACGTGTGGGAGCAAGGTCGGTATTGTACTGGTAATGCTTGTAGAAAGCATTGGCTAGGTCTTCCCAGGTATGGATGTTGGCTCCATTCAATTGATAGAACCACTCGAGCTGAGTCCCTGAAAGACTCTCTTGGAAGAAATGGATCCATAAGTTTTTGTCAGCTGTATAGGGCTGGATCCTCCTTGTGTAAGCCCTGAGATGCAATTTAGGACAGGATGCCCCGTCGTATTTAGCAAAGGCAGGTGCCTTAAACTTTTGCGGGATCACTACCCCAGAAGACAGACCTAGATCCTCGAAGTCCAGGCCAGGCACTTTTTGTATCTCCATAGCACTTAGCCGGTCTTCCAACTGTTTGTATCTATCCTCAGCCGGAGGGTACTGTTCGTCATTGAAATCTGTCTCATTGTCAGAGACCACTGGGCTGGGAATCCTTTCCTCTTGATGACTGCCTTTCCCCACAGATGGAGTTGTCCTCTCAGCTTCATCCTGCAGGGTGTTCCCAGATCTGCGTCTAGGGCTGAACAAAACAGTCCTCTTCTTCTTCTTGTCCTTCTTCAAGAGCAAAGCCTTCAGATCTTGTTGCCCCTGGGTCAAATTCATGATCAGCCCTTGGAACTGGGCGTTCTGAGCCTGGAGGGCCTTGATAGTGTGCTCGGTTGAGGATTCAGGATTCATGACGAGACTGCTGAAATAAACAGCGAAGAAGGTAAGCAACCTGCAGAGAAAGGGTACCTATTACGCAATGATATGTATGATCTGCATGCAATGATTTTAAGGACCTCGAGGGGTAAACAAATTGTTAGAGTTGGAAACTGGTAACTTGATTGAAGGTACTTCATGTTGTTGAGAGTCCTTCTTCAAGAGTCAAAGGCTCACCATATCCAGTGGGTCATAGCCCCTGACAACTTTGTCTAGAGGAAAATAAATCCCCTTTGCCCCTTACTGGACAGTTGGTTCATCATGACCTGCATCACAAGCCCTTGAGATCCTTGAAATGGGTTAGAATGTATGTAATGGTATGATGTTATGCTATGCATGGGGTAATGCAAGTAACCCTGTGATGAGTCCCAATTGAGGACACAGAACCTGCAAGAAACTCAGTACACTCTGTTATGAGTCCCAATTAAGGACTATAAACAAAACCTGCAAGAAACTTAGGAAACCATGTTATGAGTCCCAATTAAGGACTATAAACAAAACCTGCAAGTAGCTTAGTATACCCTGTTATGAGTCCCTATTAAGGACTATAAACAAAACCTGCAGGGGAAACTCAAGCGTCAGATAACAAGCGTGCAAGTAGTCAAGTATGAAAGCACACAAGTCACACCACATCCCTTAGAGTTTAGGCCAGCATGGGGTCTGGGTATTACCCTCTTGAAGTTGGTGGGCTCAAACCTGTCCTATCAAAGTAACCGGGTTCTAAGGGTCCCAATATCATTGGATTGCTTTCATTGTTCATCGTTTCGATTTAGCCACTGAACTGGCGACCGAAATATTCCAGGAAAGCAACCCTCAATTGAGTGTAGTATCGAGTATCAACCAACCTCGGACTGCACCAAAGTCAGTTATCTCACTACCCTAAAGAGGCCAAGATAGTTCAATTAAGGTTCCTAAGGTCTGTTGATGCTTCATGACACCACGCGGAGGCCCCGTACTCTCCTTGACTGAACTCAAGGGTTACCGGTACACACCAAAGTGCCACATCAACGTAGCAGACTGCTTCAACCATGTCGGTATACCCCGCACAGTTCCCTCACAGCCTTGTTGCTACTTTCTAAGAAGGTATCCCCAGATCCAGGTTTAGGATCTATAGAACTCCCAAGACAGTACCCACAATAATAAAGCAAACAATTCAGACAATTGAAAACACAAGTGATCTTAGTCCTAAGGTACACCTCACTTTAAAGTAATCCCCAGCAGAGTCGCCAGTTCTGTGATCGGTGGATCTGGAACTGACTGTTTAACGCTGGTTCGCGAATTGTCGCGGAAGCAAGAGTCGCCACCGTCTTTTATTTTCTCCAAATGGAAAGGACAAAAGCACAAAAAAATTCCTTAAAGAGATTGCTCTTGGTTCGGGAGGTAGGTTATAGAAAGGGAAGGTGTTAGCACCCTTTCTATCCATGGTTATCCATGGGCTCTTAGATACTTGCTCATTGTGTTTTCAAAAATGGTTTGTTTGCTTTTCAACTGTGGGTTTTAAAAAAGTTTCTTTGAAAATTCCAGTTCGACTCTTGTATCGGTCCTCAAGAGTGTTTGAAAAATTGCTTTCGAAAGCTTTTTGAAAAGGTGTTGGTGTGAAAAGTATTTTTGATTTGTTTTGAAATTTAGAGCAAGTATCTAGAGTCGTCTACCTACCCTAAGGAATTCGTCTGTGTAAATGTCCTTTAAAGTAGTGCCATCCCACCATTGAGAGGTAGGTAGCACCACCGTTGGAGGTGTTCGGGTCAATTCGAAGGTTCGGGACATGGTGATCACTAGAGCAATGGGAAGACACCTTAGAAGCTACCCTCATGCCAGGTTCCCGGATCATGAGGACTTACTAAGACATCCTCTACTCGACGATCACCTTTCGAGGCAAGGCAACAGTGAGGCGTACCCTAGGGGTGGTGTGTGATTTGTGTGTCATTTTCATTTGTACTTGTCTTGTCATGTTATTGGTGTTCTACGCTTGTTTTTATTTTTTCATACATTCTTTCATGCTTTGATTTAACAGTTAAAATATTGCGAGAAAAAGTAAATTCTAAGCTATTACAAAAGGCGCGGGTTCACATCGCCAAAAGTTTCTCGAACCCGATTTGACAGAAAATAAATAAATAAAGGTAAAGAATTAAAGAGTGCGAGCAATTATTTACAAGGCTTCGGGAGAGATACATAAATATTTAAACGAAATAAAATAAATATGCGAATAAACAATTAAGTCGAAATGAGGGCGTTGGACCCTTTTTGCAAAGTTAAAGTAATGAGGAATTAATTAAAATTAAAAGAAAGAAAGAACTTGTTTTTTTGGTATTTTTTAATGTTCTAGGATTTAATATATAAAAAGAAAGGATTAACTAAAATTAAAATAAGATGTAAACCCTAATTCTAGTGGCTTTTAATTTATTAAAAAATATTGAAGTTTTTAACCTAAAATTAATCCTAATTTTTACATGCAATTTAATTATAAAAATAAATAAAATAAATAATATTAGATATTTGATTATCATGAAAGAAAAATAAAAAGATGAAAATTAATTAAACCTAATTCTACATTTTTTAGATTTTTATTAAAAGTATTAAAATTAAAACCTAATTTACACTAAGTTTAATTACATGCAAATTTATTTAAGAAAATACTAAAATAAAAATTATTTATTGTTTTAACTCTTTTCTGATTTTTTATGATATTTTATATTTTGTGAAAATAATTAATTAACTAAACAAATAATAGTTAAAAGAAAAATAGAATTAATAAATAAATAAAAAAAATAGCAAACCTAGGGGGTTCAGACCCCAAATAGGAGGTGATTCTTTAGAAATTTAGGCCCATTAAGACATTGGTCCATTTGACTTTGGCATTAGCATGTGATGCATTGACTGGGACTTATCGTATACTTCAATCCATGGCCTTTGATCTGATGAAGCTGGACGCGTGGACGTTGGATTTGGAAGGAGTATGATGGTCCTTGGTATTGAATCTGCATGTGATTGTAAATTGAAAAATAATATTGAAACAATGAAGACCTGGGGCTCGAACCCAGGTCTTGGACGTTAACACACACATGCCTTTCCAGTTGTTCTAGACGCGCTTTCTGTAATTTAAACAACAAACAAATAATATAAAATAACAATGGTCAGTGGGCTCTAGCACGCGCGAAGATTTGAATCTTCCAATCACCGCTCCCCACGTTATCGTCTTCCTCGCGTGGTTTTTATTTTCCTGAAACAAAAGAAACATAGGAAACGGTTTTCACGCGTTGCCTAAGATAACATATAAAAAAATAGCGATTAGCCCCAGGGGCTCTATAAATTAGGCGCGAGGGTAGGTTTGAGATCGTCCAGATGCGCTGAAGTGAACGGTCTAATTCATATGCTCCAATTTTTCCTTGTTTCAAAATCCCCAATTTAAGGTCCTGTAAACCCTAAAATTCAATAATGGTGAAATCACCTATAGCATGTAATAATCCAATTAAACGCATGGGTTAGCTTTAGAATCATACCAGGAACATGAATCAATAATTAAAATGCCATGAAAATGCATAGATTTTAAAACACGATTATGAATTTTTCATGAGATATTTCAAGTTCTGTATACCAATTCCTGAGGTTTTGATGAATGTTCTTGATTGGGAAACGTTCAGTGATGCTTGAGGAAGCTAATGAGATAAAAATCGTGCCTTGAATCAACCTGCAAAGATGTTTTCAATTATGAGTTTTTTTGCAAAAAAATCCAATTTGTGAATGGAGTTTTCTGAGCAGCTGTGTGTGTAGGATGATTAGGTTTGTGTTTTGGCTTTTGTATTGAGTCAATTAGGTCAACAATTCTGAGCAAAATCTCTTTCATTGATGGTTTTGAAGATTTGATTTTCATCATTATTTTTTCAATCTTTCCATGTGCTTTTTGATACAAATCAACTCCAATCTCTCCAAATCTTTCCCTATTTGAATATGCACGAAATCTTGAGAATAAAACATGTACAAAAAGATTGGAAAACTTAGGTTAGCATTTTTTCATGTATTTAATTTGATTTAAATGAATTATTATTAATAAAAATTCAAATAAATAAATAAAAAATGAATAAAACTTCCCTTTGGGCCAAGTGGTCGTGCACATGTCATGGATGATGAATTATGGAAGAAAAATGGGCCCATTAGCAATTTTAGGTCATTTGAATCAATGTTGACTTTTCAAAATATCCAAAAATTTCCCAACTTCCACAAGGCATAACTTGCTCCATTTTTAAGCTTTTCTCATGTTCTTGGACATTTTGGAAAGGTCTTTGAGTCCTCTAACCAATGTCTTTGGTCCCATGTCATTTTGATTTACCAATCTCAAGTTATGGCCTTTGACTTAAAGTCCCTTTTTGTTGACTTTTGAAAATGACCTATAATGTTGAAATTGATAACTTTTTGTGAGAGCATTTCTTGGACTTGAAGTATGAAGATGAGTTGTAGGAAATGTCTTTCTCTTCAAAATGAGCTTTGGATGGAATTTTTCTGATAATCCATGTGAAAGTTATGCCCTGGTCAATTTACAGTTGACTTTTTCAGTTGTCCAAATAAGGAAACTTTTGCATCTTGATGATTTTTGAGCCAAATTTTGAGAATCATGATCAAGCATTGATCAAATGATGTTTGTGGCTTCAAAATGATATGTTGACCAAAAATTTGAACTTTTGACTGTCAAATGACCATTTTGCCCCTATAGTTGACTATAGTGCAATTAGGGTTTTGACTGTGCAATTTTGTGCTGAAAGTCTTGAAACTTGGTATGAGGATGCTTGACCCTATTTGTAGGCATGTGAGACTTGATTGGCCCTTTGGAAACTTCATTTTCATGATCAGAACACAAACCCTAATCTTGACTGCTTAGGAGGCCCTTGAACTGTGCAACCCTTGGGGAATTTTGAAGCTTGACTTGACAATTTCTTGAAGAATATGGGAGGGCAAATTTTGGGGTACAACAATCATGTATCTGACCGTGTTGGATAACTCAATGGGGTGCGTACTGGGCCAGCATGACGAGTCTGGTCGAAAAGAGCATGCCATTTATTACCTTAGCAAAAAGTTTACCGACTGTGAGACTCGCTACTCATTGCTCGAGAAAACTTGCTGCGCTTTGGTATGGGCTGTTCGCCGACTAAGGAAGTATATGTTGACTCATACCACTCTGTTGATTTCCAAAATGGATCCTATCAAGTATATCATCGAGAAGCCTGCCTTATCTGGAAGTTTCGCTAGATGGCAAATGATCCTGACTGAGTATGACATCCAGTACACCACCCAAAAAGCTATAAAAGGGAGTGTACTAGCTGACCATCTAGCTCATCAAGCTATCGAAGATTATCAATCCATGAGATTCGACTTCCCGGACGAGGTCATCATGAATTTGGACAACATTGAAGGTAACAGACCGTATGACGGACCTGAAAAAGGATCCCGATGGACCTTGTACTTTAATGGTGCTTCAAATGCACTTGGAAACGGTATCGGTGCGGTACTCATTTCCCGGAAGGTTGCCACACACCTTTCACGGCCCGACTTTGCTTCAGCTGTACCAATAACATGGCTGAATATGAAGCCTACATCTTTGGTATCAAGGCTGCTATAGACTTGGGGATCAAATCTTTGATCGTATTTGGGGACTCGGATTTGGTTATCAGTCAAATCAAAGGAGAGTGGGATACCAAACATCCTAATCTTATCCCATACAAAGAACATGTCCTGACATTGTTGCCTCATTTCGAGCAAATCACCTTCGAGCATTTCCCGCGAGAAAAGAATCAGCTAGCAGATGCTCTGGCTACAATGTCTTCCATGTTTAAACTTAACTGGGATAATGAGGCTCCCCAAATCACCATCGAGCGAATGGATGAACCTGCACATCGTCATGAGATTAATACCGAAGAAGTAGTGGAACAACCTTGGTTTCACGAAATCAAAAGGTATCTCCAGACTAGAGAATATCCCGAAGGAGCTTCCGTAAATGACAAGAAGTTCCTAAGGAGATTTGCTGCCAAGTTCTTCCTGAGCAACGACATCCTCTATAAATGCAGCCATGATTGTGTTTTACTCCGATGTGTAGACAAAGCTGAAGCAGAGTTAATCATGACTGAGATACACAACGGTACATTTGGCACCCACTTGAGCGGGCATACTATGGCTAAGAAGATTCTAAGGGCAGGCTATTACTGGTCTACCATGGAAGCTGATCGCCATCAACATTCCCGTACTTGCCACAAATGTCAAGTCTACGCTGACAAGATTCATATTCCTCCTGTTCCTCTCAATGTTCTGACAGCTCCTTGGCCATTCGCAATGTGGGGCATTGACATGATTGGAGAGATCAAGCCCACGGCATCCAATGGACATCGCTTCATCCTGGTCGCCATTGACTATTTTACCAAATGGGTCGAAGCAGCTTCCTTCGCCTCTGTTACAAAGAATGTGGTTGCCCGCTTCATCAAGCAGAACCTCATATGCCGGTATGGTGTCCCCAACAGGATCATCACAGACAACGGTACAAATCTGAATAATACTATGATCACCGCTCTATGCGAACAGTTCAAGATTTATCATCACAATTCATCTCCCTATCGGCCGAAGATGAACGGTGCTGTTGAAGCTGCGAAAAAAAACATTAAGAAGATCATTCAGAAAATGACAGTTACCTACAAGGACTGGCATGAGATGCTACCGTTTGTTCTGCATGAATACCGTACCACGACACGTACTTCAACAGGGGCAACCCCATTTTCTTTGGTATATGGCATGGAAGCTGTCCTACCCATGGAAGTTCAGATTCCTTCTCTAAGGATTATGAAGGACGCTGGTTTGAATGAAGACGATTGGATTCAGACCCGACTTGATCAACTCAATTTGATCAACGAGAAGCGACTCACTACTGTTTGCCATGGTCAGACGTACCAAAAACGGATGATCAAGGCTTTCGACAAGAAAGTCAGACGTCAAGTATATCAAGTCGGAGATCTCATAATCAAGCGGATTATCTTGCCGCAAAGTGATCCCAGGGGCAAATGGACTCCTACTTACGAAGGACCATTTGTAATCAAGAGCATATTTTCTGGTGGTGCAATCATTCTGACCACCATGGACGGTGACGATTTGCCACACCCTGCAAACGATGGCATAGTCAAAAGATACTACGCATAAAATAACCCGACAAGTCGAAAACCCGAAAGGGCGGCTTGGGAAAAAATGGGCATCCCGGTGAACCGAAAACCCGAAAGGGCGGTTCAGGCAAAAATTAGGGATAAAACAAAAAAATCTGTACACCCGGCAAGTTGAAAACCCGAAAGGGCGGCTTGGGAAAAAAAGGGTTTCCCGGTGGATCGAAAACCCGAAAGGGCGATTCAGGCAAAAATTAGGGAATTAAAGCGTATGACTATGTCTCGTCGGATCACTTTAAGGACAATCTCTTCATCAACCAGCTCCAAGCTTCTGATCAATCCAGTCATCGGCGGGCGAAGCATTGAATGGACAGATATTCAGAGTTGTGAAGGCTATAGCAGAATGGGAACCCCATGAAATTATTTCACATAGCCATCTTTCTTTTGTATAAAATTTTCAATTTTTACGACAACATCCTCTTACTAGGATGTCTGTCTCCTTTGTACAAAGATACTCATAAAAAGTTAATACAAATACTTTTCCAAGTACAGAAACTTTGTCTTCCTTTTCTTTTTACACCTATGTTTTATTTGAGAAACGTCCAATATTTTGTTAAATAGGCATATGCATTTGAACATAATCATTTGCTTATAAATCAAGAAAAGATGATTGCTGATAGGTTGAAGGTACAGACAGATATCTTGAGGCCCTTTCAAAAGAAATCCCCAGCGGAATTAAACTCCAAGTTCCTCAACTGAGTTAAAATCCAGAACTTAATTCCCCAAACAGAGTTAAACTTCGGGATCCTCAGCAGAGCAAAAGCTTTCTCAAAACTGATTTCCCCAGCCAGAGAGCCTTCCAGAACCCAATTCCCCTCAGAGTTAAGTTTCGATATCCCCAATGGAGCCTTAAAAATCTGAAAATCCTATCCCCAGTTGAAGTCAAAGCTACCAATCCCCAGCGGAGCTAAAACTTCCAACTATCAATCCCCAGCGGAACCAGACTAGTGAACCTTCTCCCCACAGAGATACTTCCCGCTGGATTGAAGATTCTCAATTTTACTTCTCCAGCTTAAGCCTACCAGGTTCTGGATTCCCCAGTAGAGATCATCAGAATTCTCATTCCCTACAGGGCACCAAGGAGTTCCAATCCCCAACAGTGGTCCTAAGATCCCTCAAACAGTTGAAGATCTTGTTCCCCGGGCATTCAGCAGTCAACAAGGATATCTCAGCCTTAGCACTCAGAGATTCCTGCAATCCCCTGCAGCAGTCAGGGATTCACTTTCCCTGGTAGCAGTCAAGATTCTATTATCTCCGGCTATCCAGGATTCATCTATCCTCAGCAAGACAACTCATCAGCTTACATGCACATTCATTATATTCATATATCATAAACATTGACATAACATATATATTGCATCATACATATCATACAACATAGCTTTGTGTTTTAGCTAACATTTCATCCTTTTCAGGATAAGATTAAAAGGCTATCATTAAAAATTATTCAGATACAGTACAGATACACCCCAGACACGACGGTCATTCTATTACTCATTCAGAATTTCAAGTCAGATACAGTACAGATACACCCCAGACACGGCGATCATTCTATTACTCATTCAGAATTTCAAGTCAGATACAGTACAGATACACCCCAGACACGGCGGTCATTCTACTACTCATTCAGACTACAACAATCAGATACAGTACAGATACACCCCAAACACGGCGGTCATTCTATTACTCATTTAGAATTTCAAGTCAGATACAGTACAGATACACCCCAAACACGGCAGTCATTCTACTACTCATTCAGACTACAGCAATCAGATACAGTACAAATACACCCCAGACACGGCGGTCATTCTATTACTCATTCAAAATTTCAAGTCAGATACAGTACAGATACACCCCAGACACGACGGTCATTCTACTACTCATTCAGACTACAGCAATCAGATACAGTACAGATACACCCCAGACACGGCAGTCATTCTATTACTCATTCAGAATTTCAAGTCAGATACAATACAGATACACCCCAGACACGGCGGTCATTCTACTACTCATTCAGACTACAAAAATCAGATACAGACTAGATACGCTCCAGACACGGCAGCCATTCTATCTCTCATTCAGATTCACTTATCCGTCTCAAGGTTCAATGCATTCCAAACACGGATACCATTCTGACCCTTACTACAGCAGTTTGATTCTCCCCAGTGCATTCGCCATGGAAATCATTTTGTCATTTATTTAGATCCCCGTTACAGTTTCAGATACACTCCAGACACAGAAGTTATTCTTCTACTCATACAAATCTCAACTTCAGATACAATCCAGATACGCTCCAGACACGGTTGCCATGCTGTCACTCATTCAGAATTTATCCTCGGCACGCAGTTGCTCCATACACAGATATTTCTCTGTCACCCAGATACAATACAGATACACTCCATACACGACAATCATTCTGATATTCATTCTATATTCAAACACCGTTACAGCTCAGATACGCCCAGATGCGGAGGCCATTCTTTTGCTCATACAAACTCAGTCTCTAGATATAGCTCAAATGCATCCCAGACACGGATACCATTTTGATCCTCATTCTTCTGACCAATCACATTGCAGTTCAACAAACATTCTAGATGGCATCTTTAAGCCCATCCCCGACAAGATTCTGTCTCCCCTCCAGATGGCATCTTTAAGCCCATCTCTAAATGGCATCTCTAAGCCCATTCCCGCATCCATGTTGTGACGAGTGCAAATTTACGGGCAATCTAGTGTCCAATCTCCTTTTACCTTTGAGTCGCGAAAGGCAAACTTGCCAATCTAACTCTTCAGGTTCAAGAAGATTGAACAGGGGCAGCTGTTGTACCCCAAAATTTGCCCTCTCTTTCTTCAGGAAATCATCCTGGATTCTCAGAGTCCCTCTAAAACAAATCCAAGTCCTGAATTATCATTTCTTCCCAAGCAAACCATTTACAAGAGCAAAATGATCACACAAGCTCTAAAGGCAATGCTTTTATCTTGAAAAAAAAAATTAAATTCTAAACATTTGGAATTTTTCTCTAAAAATGGATGTTTAAGAAGAAAATAGCGCTTCAGAACTTCTGGACCAAACTCCAGACAGAAACGGGCAGAAGTTGCAAGCTTGGCTCAACACAGTCAGAAGTTGGCTTTTCAGCAACTACATCAACTCAGTCAGAAGTTGCAAGCTTGGCTCAACGCAGTCAGAAGTTGGCTTTTCAGCAGCTACATCAACTCAGTCAGAAGTTGCAAACGTGGTTCAACACGTAAGCCTCAAACAGAACATGGCTCTTTCAGCAGTTACGCAAGTTCAGCCAGAGTTTGCTAGAGGAATGCAAAGGAAGCAAGGAAGTCTGAAGGCTCCTTCAGAGCATGCTGAAATCAGAAGATGAAAGGGTCAGAAGAGTGGGTGTTACAACTGATACAAAATCTCTAAGTCCAGGATTTCCAGAAGCAAATCCAAGGAACGTGTCAGAAAGTCAGGAGAATCCCCAGAATTTGCTGAGACAGCAAGAGGCCAAGACCAGAGCATGGTTTATGCTGTTTTTGATAAAGCAGAACTGCTGGTTCAAGTTTTTCTCCTATTACCAGAATTTTGGTGTTGATAAGTCTCATCACCATTTAATGCTCATTAATGCTCCCAACCACTCCTGAACATTCATCCAAGGGGTCTCTTCACGTGTGGCTTGGTAAACGCCTTTATGCGGGCTTAGGCATGGGTCTACGCGCCACCGTCCACCTAGAGGTAACTTCTCCCCAATCCTCACCTGCTGTTCCAGCCTAGGCTGAAAGGCTATCCATTATCACAACTTCCCAGGAACTTCTTTCAAAAAACAATTCAACCTCTATTGGCGCCTTTAATGTTCAAGAATCCACAAGAGCTTTGCCTATAAATAGAGCACCATTGTCCACTGAAAAGCCCGGTCCAAAAAACCAAAAAAATTTCTAGAAGAGCAACAAAAATTCTTAGCAAGAAAGTACTGTGAAACTCTGTCAAAAAAAAATCTTAGTGCTTCAAAAGCTTCAAACATAACTTTGAATTTCCAACCTCCAAACTTCATCAATACCCAGCTTTCTTTGTGACTAAAGAACACCCTTTCAGCCTCTGACCATACATACACATACACCTTCATCTGCCCCTTTCAAAAAAGAACCCGTCCAGAACACCATCAGAGCTAAAAGCTAGCTCTCATTCACAAACTTTTCCAACAGCCAGGTAAGTACCTGCTGACCTTTATCACGCTGCTAAGCATCATCAACTTTGCATGCTCAAAATAAACATAATGTAAATATCATGTTGCTGCTGTTTGCGTTCTGAGGATTTTCATACCTCAGAATGTTTAAATAGGAAGTGAGTCAGCGTAGAACCTGCTGGTGCCCTTGTTGGTTCTGTCTCCTGAAACACTTTGACATTTGCTGAAGTTGCCCCAAACATGTTTTCTGTTTTGTGGAAAAATAACAAAATTGCAGATGTTCTGACTAGCACAGGGAGAAGCCAAGTGCTGATTTTGACGTTAGCACATTTGAAGCCTGTTTTGCTGTCAATAATATCAGAACTTCTGAGAATTATTGTATTTTCAGCAGGATCAGAACTTCTGATATCCCCACTAACAAACTTTTGTCTTGCAGCACATGGGGGTCAGAACTTCTGATCTTCCCACTAACATGTTTCTGTTTTGCAGGTGCCAGGGTCAGAAGTTCTGACTCATACAATTTAACCAAAAGGTTGACAATCTGGCAGCGGGCCCGAGTCAGAACTTTTGATGACCTCTCAGCAGCGCGCTGGCTCCCTCTCTCTTTCTCTCTATCTTGCTTTTGTTATTTTCTTTTCTTATCTATTTTTCACGTTGAACCACCCCATGTACAAATATGTATCCCCACCCCCTAATTGCTGTAATAGCGTAGGATTTTATATTTCTGCTTTTTATCGCTCTCAAATATAAATGCTAGTAATTAGGATGTGTATGGCAAGATAAAATCAATGAAATAGAAAATCCTAATTCAAAGATAAACTCTTATATGCAACAAAACACACTTGCACACTTACACCCCTAGGGTTACATCCACTTGTTGCCTTAAAAAATGGGCCATGTTTGCATGTCAAGTATTTCGGCAAAACAAAACAAAAAACAAACAAGATGATCATAGTCCCTCGATGACGCTATATAGTTGCCTAAACAAAATGATCATAGTCCCTTAAAGGAAAAATTGCCAAAGACACTTGACACTATTGCATTCATGGTCTAAACGATGACCCGCGCCCGTCCCGTTAACATCCTAACACAAGATTATCCACCAAATACAATGGTGGAACAATACTGTTAAAAGGGTTAAAACATAGGAAAGGTCTTTGAGAAATTTAGGGTAGATAGCTCTTGGTTACTTGACCAACTTGCAAAACCAATCCTTGCCATTTTTTCAAAACACACTCCACAACACAACTTTCAAAACAACTTTCAAACATTGAAACATTTTTGTATACATTCTTACAAACAAGAATCATTACAAAGATTGCCTAGACAAGGCATCTCTTTTCAAAACCTCTTTCAAAATCACACACAAAGCACCATTTCAAACAATTGAAAAGCAAAGGCAAGTGATCTAAGCAAGTAACTAAGAGCCCATGGATAACCATGGATAACCATGGATAGAAAGGGTGCTAATACCTTCCCTTTCTATAATCTACTCCCCGAACCCACGAAAACATCTCAAAGGTTTTTCCTGTGCTTTTTAACCTTTCCTTAGGATAAAATAAAAAGTCGGTGGGGACTCTTGCTCAACCGAAACATTTGCGAAAACAAACGCAAAACCTCAAGTCAGTTCTCCCATCGTATCACACAATCAATTTAATAATACCTTGACATTTTTGTGAGAAGACTAAAAGTCAATTAATCTAATTTCAAACCATTTTGCCACTTTGGCTTTTTTATCTTTAAAATCTTTTCTTAAAAGATTAGACTCTTGTCAATCCTTGTAGTGATGCAAACAACTATACTTCTACAATATGTTGTGGAGTGAGCACTTGGGTGTTGAGTGAGGAATTGTTGATTTTAAAATCCAAGCCATATCCTCCACTTTGAGATGATGCAAATTCTCCTTTATCATGATTGTGGGTAGTAAGTATGTTTTCCACACAGACAATGATGATGATGTCTTATCTCATAAAATTAACCAACACACTTGTGTTTCAAATTTTTAAAAGAGGAACTACGTGTACCCCGATCCTCTATTGCACGAAAGGTGGTACATAGGCACTAAAGGTTCGCAACCGCGGCGGGTGCAATAATCATAAAAAATATTTCTTTTCTCACCTCCACCATCTAGTTTTTATATAACACATTTTCATAACCAAAATATACAGATTTTTCAAAGAGGTTCATGCGGAGTACCGTAGATGTTTAGGATGCTAATACCTTCCCTTTGCATAACCAACCCCCTTACCTTGAATCTTTCCCCCTTTTTTGGGTTATTCGCTCTTTTCCCATTCCTTTGGAAACAATAAAGCGCGGTGGCGATTTTTATTTTGATTTGTATAAAGTCTAGTCAATCCAATGGCTTAGTCTTGAACATTTCTACCGCTACAGACCACAACTCCTCTTCCCTAATAGACTACTCTACAATCCCCAGCAAATTACTGTGAAGCCTAGACCCGACCAGATAACAGATAAATTCAGTAAGTTGTTGTGAAGCCTGGACCCGACCAGGTATCAGCTCAACTTCATCCTTTCAAGAATTTTTTGAGAAGCCTGGACCCAACCAAATATCAGTTTAACTTCATCTTTTCTAGCAAGTTACTACAAAGCTTGGAATACGACCAGATAACAGTTAACTTAAATCTTCCCCAAGATAACTCCCAGTAGAGCAACGGACAACCGAGACTCCTGATCTCTTTTCCAAGCAGGAATCAACACTCTCCAACAAAGTATTCTCAAACAAAGTCAATATTCCCCAGCGGAGTTCTCCTTAACAAAACTGGAATACTCAGTGGAAACATTCTAGGCAAAGTTTGAAGACACACCTACTCTTCAACAGCAGTTCGGGATTTAATGACTCCCTAGCACTTGTCAAGGATTTATTTTCCAAGATAAAATTACATTTCAACAATATTCATAGCATATGCATACAAAATACATATAACACAAATCTAATTTATTTTGAGAACATCATTACGCAATGCATACATCATGACATAACATACAACTAACTCTTTACCTTTTCAGGAAAGATCAATCAACAGACAAAGTTTCCTTCATCATCATTTTGGAGTAGCAATCGTCCAAGATTCCTTCATCATCTTTTTGGAGTAGCAATCATCCAAGATTCCTTCATCAGCTTTTTAGAGTAGCAATCGTCTCAGATTCCTTCATCACACATCATCGTCAAACAAGACCTCCACTGGTTCAGTTTAAATCTCTCAATGGTTTATCCCGATTCTTTCCCGTAAACTTTTTCTATGGTTCAGATAAATCGCTCCAAGATTTATTCTGATTCTTTCCAGTTAAAGAAAATTCAATACCTTCTCTGGTTCAGTCAGATCGACACTAAGATCTCCCTGATTCTTATTCCAGTTGAAGATATCCCAAGAATTTTTCCTGGTTTAGTTAAATCGATCCTAAGATTTTTATGATTCTTATCCAGTCAAAGTTAACTAAAGACCTTCTCTGGTTCAGTCATATCGACACCAAGATCTCCCTGATTCTTATTCCAGTTGAAGATATCCCAAGACTTTTTCCTAGTTCAGTTAAATCGATCCTAAGATTTTTCTGATTCTTATCCGGTCAAAGTTAACTAAAGACCTTCTCTGGTTCAGTCAGATCGACACTAAGATCTCCCGAATTCTTATTCCATTTGAAGATGTCCCAAGACTTTTGTCTGGTTCAGTTAAATTGATCCTAAGATTTTTATGATTCTTATCCGGTCAAAGTTAATCCAAGACCTTCTCTGGTTCATTCGGATCGACACTAAGATCTCCCTGATTCTTATTCCAGTTGAAGATGTCCCAAGACTTTTGTCTGGTTCAGTTAAATCGATCCTAAGATTTTTCTGATTCTTGTCCGGTCAAAGTTAATCCAAGACCTTCTGTATTTCAATAAGATCGACACTAAGATCTCCTTGATTCTTATTCCAGTTAAAGATGTCCCAAGACTTTTGTCAGGTTCAGTTAAATCGATCCTAAGATTTTTCTGATTCTTGTCCGACAAAAGTTAATCCAAGACCTTCTCTGGTTTAGTCAGATCGACACTAGGATCTCCCTGATTCTTATTCCAGTTGAAGATGTCCCAAGAATTTTGTCTAGTTCAGTTAAATCGATCCTAAGATTTTTCTGATTCTTATTCGGTCAAAGTTAATCCAAGACCTTCTCTAGTTCAGTCGAATCGACACTAAGATCTCCTTGATTCTTATTCCAGTTGAAGATATTCCAAGACTTTTTTCTAGTTCAGTTAAATCGATCCTAAGATTTTTCTGATTCTTATCCGGTCAAAGTTAATCCCAGACCTTCTCTGGTTCAGTCAGATCGACACTAAGATCTCCCAGATTCTTATTCCATTTGGAGATATTCCAAGACTTTTATCTGGTTCAGTTAAATCAATCCTAAGATTTTTCTGATTCTTATCTGGTCAAAGTTAACTAAAGACCTTTTTTGGTTCAGTCAGATCGACACTAAGATCAACTCTGATTCTATCCAGTTAAAGAATGTTCAAGACCTCTTTTGGTTCAGTTTAAACCTCTCAACGGTTTATCCTTATACTTTCCAAATGAACATTTCTGGTTCAGATAAATCGCTCTAATATTTATTCTGATTCTTCCCAATCAAACAACATACATGACTTCTGCTAGTTTCAGATAAATCGCTCCAAAGATTTATTCTGGTTCTTTTCCAGTTGAAATCAAGTTTAGACTTAGTCCATTTTCTGTCAACAGTCACCTTTTGATGACATCTACAAGCCCATCTCTAGAAAATCTCCATCATTCCTCCAAATGGCATCTATAAGCCCATTCCCATTTCATCTTCGAGTGCAAATTTCTGGGCACTCTAGTGTCCAATCATCTTCCACCATCAAGTCACGAATGGCGGAACCGCCAATCTAACTCTTCAGGTTTAATAAGATTGAACAGGGGCAACTTTTGTACCCCAAAATTTTCCCTCTCATTTATCTAATATTTTCTCATAAGATCTCATTGGGTTCAAGACTACACAAGGATTGATCAGCTCAAGACACCTCCTTAAGCACTGATGACTGAAATTAGGGTTTGAGATTTCACAAGGATATTTGAACTTTTAATTCCCCACGTGACTTTCATGGATCATTATGGACCCCCAAGATTACTCATGTCAAGTTTCAAGCCTTGGATCACATTTTTGCTCAGTCAATTGACCAGATGACCTAAAAATCAGCTGTATTGGGGAAAAAGTCAATTGTGGACAATTTACAGTCAACCTTCATAATTCTTTTATCCATATCAACATTATAAACTCATATGTATCATTTGATCAAGTTTGGACCATAATTCCTCAAGAAATTTGATCAAATCATCAAAAGGGCAAAATGGTCAAAATTAGGGTTTTGACTGAGAAAGGGCAACTTTTTATTTTTGACCTAGAAAATGGTTAATTAGTTTGAGGCATGATCTCAAGAATTCAATTGCATCATTTTCACCTAATGGCATGACTCAAAACATTGCTCAATATCAATTGGATTGATAGTTGATTTTCAGTCAACTGATCAAAAGTCAATTGTATACTGAAAAGTCAAACTTAGACTTTTTGGTCAAAATCAAGTGTCAAAGATCACAATTCATCAAATCATGTCAAAATATTAAACTTGTTCATCAAGAAATAAAAATTCAAGATTTCATTTTGAAAAGTCAAAGTTTTCAAACTTAGAAATTTTTCTAAGTGTTGAAAACTTCATATTTTTTCATAACTTTGAGCCAATTTTTCACCATGATGCAAGATGATTCAAAAGAAACTTTCAACATGAAAGTTGTAGATCTCCATGAGATCTAAAACACTTCTTTACATAACTTCTCCTAGAAATTCTTGGATCTCAAGTTATTAATCCATGAAGTCATGGTCATGAAACTAAAACACTTAGTGAAACTTTGAACATTTTAGGTCAGGATTTTGACCTAACTTCTGACCCAAGTTTCACATAGTTCCATTTGGATTTTTCAAAAGTGATTCAAAGAGGGGTTGTAGATCATATTACAAGCTTTCCAAAATGTCCAAGAACTCCTTGAGATCATTTGTGAGCAAGGATAATCGAAGGTCAGAAGTTGGGGTTCCAAGTTGTTTTACCAGGCAAATTTTGTGATGAACAAAATTCAAATCTCAAACCTATGCTGCACAATCTTGCTTTGCAGACCTCTAAACCTCAAGATCTCTCCATAATCAGAAGATTACACTTGTTTTTGAGCTAATATCCACTTGATTCAAGCTTTATCCAAGACAATTTTCCATTAATGGCACAAAGTCACCATTGCCATTTACATAAAGCAAGCTTTATGCAAAGTCAACTTGCATTGTGCTTTGCACTTGTTCCTTTTGCATAAGCTTCCTCTACAAAGTTAGATAAGTATGTTTAAAGCTGGTAACCAATCTACACGCTTGTACTTGTTACCTTGGAACTACATTTCTCATTTTTCTTCAAAATCAAGCAACCTAGCCATAACTCTATAACTCAGAAATCCTTTGCGCAAAACCTCTCCAACCTTTTGCTTATAGATACACAAGTCATTTCCAAGAAAAGACATGCATACTCAAGCCCTGAAACCTCCTAAAACACAGAACCACCAAAAACATCTCAAAACTTGCCATTTCTGAGTTTTGAATCCAATCTCTAGATTTGCTTGTGCGTTTCTTGGCCTTTTACTTTCAAAAGCTTCTAAATAACATACACAAACAATTCCAACACCTGCAACACGACTGTAACACCTCCATCACCATCCACCATTTTCAAAAACAGCACCTTGCACCTTGACTTCTCCAGAACTCCTCAGCCACTTTCAGCTCAAGCCAAGCATCACATCTGCTTCCTGGGAACTTGAGGAAGCTAATCCAATCACTGGAACTCATCAAAAGTTGCTCAAACTCAAAACAAGATACCCTCTTGCAAAGTGAGTTTTCTGACTTTTAACTCTTCATACAAGAATCATTAATGGTTTATTTGTGAATAAGAAATGTAGATATCATTGTCCTGAAGCTAATCATATCCTTAGATTTCATTATTGTTGCTTGAGTAGTTAGAATTTTGAATCCGAACCTCTGAAAATAATTAGGTCAGGATTTGGTAATTTTAAAAATTCTCATTCATCTTTGATTTATAGTTTATGATATTTATATGGTTGGATTCGTATGGAAAAATGGAACAGCTTTCATGTTTTCATTTTCCATTTTTGTTGAGAAATGGTGAAGTTACAGGTGGTCTGGCTGGAGGTTGAAGATGAAGTGTATTCAGGACTTGTTTTGTATTATATATTTATCATTTCAGTTATATTAACAGATGTATAGCCACCCCAGTGGTAAGGCAGCGCGCTGGTAACTAAGAGGTCATGGGTTCGAACCTCAGCGCGTCGCCTTTTGCATTTTTTCACTTTCTTTTGACATTTTATTGTTACAGGAAGCGTTTGGGACTTCCCTTATGGGCTTTGTTTTTTTACTCACTAATACCCCCCTGTTTGCTCATACCACGTAGCCCATATACTTTTTATTTTATTTTTCTGATTTCCAAATAAAAACATCAATTGGGCCAGATTCAAAAACTGTTTTTTCTAACATTACCTCCCAAATTCAATTTTAACCTCCCTGACTTTATTATTTTTATTTTATTTTTATTTCATCTTTTATTATTATTATTAATATTATTATTATTATTATTTTCATCAATAAAAATCCAAAAACATTTATATTTATATTTTTTATATTTATTTAGTTTATTTTTCTTCATAATACTAAAAGAACAAAAAAACATTTCCTTTATTAAATTAATTTACTTTTTTTAATACTTAGATAATTAATTTTAATTATTATATTATATTATTTTTCTTGTAAATTAAAATCAATTTAGAATTTAGGATTTTTATTTAATTATTTTTATTTAATTATTTTTATTTACTAATTTAATTAAATTCACAAAAACCCTAAAAAACTTGTTTTCTTTAAATTAATTTATTTTACTAACTTAATCTTAATTTTCTTATTTGTAGTTAATTATTTTATTAATTAGATCAAAAAACCCTTTTCATAAATTCAAACAAAAAATCATATTTTCTTCTTACATTTTATATTCTTGCATTTTTATCTTTATTTTTGTACATTTATTCATATTCAATATGGTTGTAATAATTTATTTAGATTTAATTTCTTGCAATTCCCCATTTGTAATTTGTACACCCCCTCCCCTAAATGATGTAATAACTTAGTATTTTTGTTTTCCGCAATTTAAATGCTTTATATACAAATGCTAGTAATTAGGGTTTTGTATGGCAAGATTAAAACCAACAAATAGCAAACCATAATCAAAGACAAATCAAGCATGTAAATCAATACACTTGCACACTTACACCCTTAGGATAAATCTACTTTGTTGCCTTACAAAAATGGCCATATTATGCATGTGAGGTATCTTAGAAAAAATAAACAAAATACAAGATCATAGTCCCTCGATGACGCTATCCATATTGCCTTTCAAATGATCTTAGTCCCTAAAGAAAATGCTAAGATATCTTACAACATTGCTAATCATGGTTATACGATGATCCACGCCCGTCCCTTTCACATCCAAATATAGGGTTACTTACCAAATCAATGGTAAGATAACAATGTCAAAGGAAAGAAGAAATGAATATGAAATACTTTTGAGTAGGTAGAATGTTCCTAGTTGCTTGCTCAATTTCAAAACCAAAACATCCTTGCTATTTTCAAAACAACAACACTTTCAAAAACATCTTTCAAACTTGAAAGTATTTTCAAAAGATCAAACACTTTGTATACATTCTTACGAACGAGAATCATTACGAAGTTTTCCTAAACGATGGCATCTTTACAAAATACTTTCAAAAGTCACACAAAGCACATTTTCAAACAAAAAGCAAGTGATCTAGCAAGTAACTAAGAGCCCATGGAAAACCATGGATGAAAAGGGTGCTAATACCTTCCCTTTTCATAATTTACCCCCCGAACTCAAGAAAACATCTCAAAGGTCTTTCCTGTTCTTTTCAGCCTTTCCTTTTGGAGAAAAGAAAAATCGGTGGCGACTCTTACTAAACCGCAACATTTGCGATCAAACGCAAAACAACAAAGTCAGTTCTCCCACCGTATTACAGTATCACTCAAGGGGTAATGTCATGTTGATCATGGGTTTGAACAATATCCACTATGAAGACTTCTGGTGCCATCAATTTACTTGTCTGTACCAATAGTATCAGATGGTGTCAGTATCAGATGGTGTCAGTATCATGTCTTCGGATCCTCCCATGACAGTTCTTAGAAAATTCTGAGACTTGACCAAAGATCTCGGGTACCACCAATTTGTTCGTCTATACCAATAGTATCAGATGGTGTCAGTATCATATGGTGTCAGTATCAGATGGTGTCAGTATCATGTCTTCAGATCCTCCCATGAAAGTTCTTAGAAAATTCTGAGACTTGACCAAAGATCTCAGGGTACCACCAATTGCTTGTCTGTACCAACATTATCAGATGGTGTCAGTATCAGATGGTGTCTGTATCATGTCTTTGTATCCTCTCATGATAGTTCTTAGAAAATTTTGAGACTTGACCAAAGATCTTGGATACCACCAATTTGTTCGTCTGTGCCAGTAGTATCAGATGGTGCCAGTATCAGGTCTTTGGTTTCTTCCACAACAGGCTTAGAAAATATCTCTAGGAAGTTCAGGGCTACCGGAAATGTGATCAAAATCTCAAGCGTCAAGGTGCACCAGATTAACTCCGAGGGCAAACAGGCTCCCACATAAAGGGTCATGTGCGACCAAGCAAACATTTTCTGGCATTACTGCAACACTTACTACTAGGGGCAGTGACAAATCTCCCCAAGATCCTTCTTATAGGATGACTCCCAACCAGAGTTTCAATCTCTGAAAACTTCTCACCAACTGAGTCGACCTTAAGAACCCTCGAGGATTTTCCCCAGTGAAGAAGACACCTCTCCAACAGACCGACAACAAAGTTTATTTCCCCGACAAACTACAGATTCCCCAGTTTGAGTTTGCCTCTCTGACTACTACAAATCAAAGGACCACAACTCCTCTTCCCCAATAGACTATTCTACATTCCCCAACAAGTTACTGTGAAGCTTGGACCTGACCATATATCAATTCAACTTCGAATCCCCAGTAGAGCAACGAACAATTGAGACTCTTGAACTCTTTTTCCCCAAGCAAGAATCAACATTATCCATAGAGTTTTCAACATTCCCCAGTGGAGCTCTCCTCAAACAACAAAACAGGAATCCGTGGTGGAAATATTCTAAGCAAAATTTGAAGACTCACCTACTCTTTAACAGCAGTCCGGGGTTTAATGACTCCCCAACATTTATCAAGGATTTATTTTCCCAGACAAAGATACATTCAAATAAACATCTCACATTTCATATATCATATTACATACATGATAAGTGCACACGACACAATCTCATTTATTTTGAGAACATCATTGCACCATGCATTTCATACATCATGACATTGCATACAACTAACATTTTACCTTTTTCAGGAAAAGGTTAATCAATAGATGGTTATTGTCAATAATCTTCAAAAGGTTAGAAATTAATACCTGTAAAAAGCCAGGGCAATTATCTACACGACCAGTTGAAGCAATCATACACGGGCTCCTTCCCGTACACTCTTCTAGAAACAGTTCAGATGCAATCCAGATACGAATGACATTCTGACACTTATTCCAGGTTCCTTCTAGAAATAGTTCAGATGCGATCCAGATATGGCTGACATTATGATACTTACTCTAGATTCTCTTCTAGAAACAGTTCAGATGCGATCTAGTTATGGCTGACATTCAGATACTTACTCCAGATTCTCTTATAGAAATAGTTCAGATGCGATCCAGATATGGCTGACATTCTGATACTTACTCCAGATTCTCTTCTAAATACAATCCAAATATGATCCTGATTCGGATGTCATTCTGTCACTCATTCAAAATACGGTCCAGATACGATCCAGATATGAATATCATTATGATACTTATTTCAGTATACCTTTCCAATACAGTCCAGATACAGATGTAATTCTGACTCTCATTCAGTACATCTCTCAGATACGAGTCAGATACAATTCATTTATGAATATTATTCTGTTGCTCATCCAAGACCTTAGCTGGTTCAGTTTAAATCTCTCAACGGTTTGTCTTGATTCTTTCTGGTGGGCATTTTTCTCTTTTGTTTGGTTCAGTTGAATCAATCCTAAGATTCTTCTGGTTTCCATTCCAGTCAAAGTTAATTCAAGATTTTTCTCTAGTTCAGTCAGATCGACACTAAGATCTATTTGATTTCTATCTCAGTTGAAGATAAGTCAACATCTTATTTGGTTCAGATAAGTTGCTCCAAGATTTATTCTGATTCTTTTCCAGATCCCTACTGGTTCAGTTTTAAACCTCTCAACGGTTTATTCTGATTATTTCCCGCAGACATCTTCTCTGGTTCAGATAAGTCGCTTCAAGATCTATTCTGATTCTTCTCCAAACCCCTGTTGGTTCAGTTTAAATCTCTCAACGGTTTATCCTGATTCTTTCCCAAAGACATCTTTTCTGGTTCAGATAAATCTCCCCAAGATTTATTCTGATTCTTTTCCAGATCCCTACTGGTTCAGTTTTAAACCTCAACAGATTATTCTGATTCTTCCCCGCAGACACTTTCTCTGGTTTAGATAAATCACTCAAAGATCTACTCTGATTCTCTCCGGTTAAAGAATATTTAAGACCTCTTTTGGTTCAGTTTAAATCACTCAGTGGTTTATCCTGATACTTTCCAAATGAACATTTCTGGTTCAGATAAATCTCTCAGTGATTTATTCTGATTCTTCTCCAAACCCCTGTTGGTTCAGTCTAAATCTCTCAACGGTTTATTCTGATTCTTTCCCACAGACGTCTTCTCTGGTTCAGATGAATCTCTCAATGATTTATTCTGATTCTTCTCTAGATCCCGGTCGGTTCAGTTTAGATCTCTCAACGGTTTATTCTGATGCTTTCCCACAGACGTCTTCTCTGGTTCAGATAAATCCCTCAATGATTTATTCTGATTCTTCTCCAAATCCCTACTGGTTCAGATAAATCTCTCAATGATTTATTCTGATTCTTTCCTAGTAGGCACTTTCTCTGGATTAGATAAATCGCTCAAAGATCTACTCTTATTCTCTCCAGTTAAAGAATATTCAAGACCTCTTTTGGTTCAGTTTAAACCTCTCAACGGTTTATCCTGATACTTTCCAAATGAACATTTCTGGTTCAGATAATTCGCTCCAAGATTTATTCTGATTCTTCCCAGTCAAATAACTTACAAGACTTCTGCTAGTTTCAGATAAATCGCTCCAAAGACTTATTCTGATTCTTTTCCAGTTGAAATCAAGTTCAAACTTAGTCCATTTTCTGTCCACAGTCACCTGTGGATGGCATCTACAAGCCCATCTCCAGAAAATCTCCATAATTTCTCCAAATGGCATCTTTAAGCCCATTCCCTACACAATCAGCCAACACGTCATCAAGTGCAAATTTCCGGGCACTCTAGTATTCAATCATCTTCCACCTTCAAGCTACGAACGACGACATGCCATTCTCGCTTTTCAGGTTTAAGAAAATTGAACAGGGGCAGTTGTTGTACCCCAAAATTTTTCCTCCCATTTTTCATGCAAGATACTATCCTAGGGTTTCTCGAATGTCCAATTTTGCTCAAAAGTTGATCAGACAGTGTCTCTTCCTAGGCGACAAATCAATAATTAGGGTTTGGTATTTCTCAGAGAAAATTGAGTTTTCAAGGTTTCAAATGGTCTTCAAAGGTCTTCCTGTCTCCTCAAGGATGTTTATGCCAGTTTTCAAACTTTGCATTGCAAGTTTGCTTTGTCGATGGCTGAGATAACTGAAAACGACCACATTGACCCAAAAAATTGACCTTTTGCGAGAGCGAGTTCAAATGATTGTAACTTCTTCATTATTCGATATTTTTTGACCGGTTCTTTTTGCGTATGATTCTCCTTTATGTCATCTCCAATTTCTCTTCACAAATCAAGAGTTGATTACGTGTAGAAGATCACCAAAAATCGAATACATTAAAAGTCGCATCATGGACTTTGACCTAATCTTAAGTAATTGTCGCCTGATTTCTAAGAATTGTGGTTCCCTCAAATTACAATATCTTGGGATGATTATTTCTACATATGGTCATAAGTGATGTCTCTCACGAGTTTATCCTCAAAAATCGAAAGGAAATTGTGTTTGGAGGACTTTGAAATTTATTGAATCATCGCAAGTCATTTTTTTGATTTCGAATGTTCTTAACCATAATTTTTTTTCTCAGGACTATGTTTCTCAGGTTGAAGTTTGTTAATTCTACAAGATTTAGGAATGTTCTTAAGGCATGTTTGTTCTGGCAATGAAGTTCCATTTTAATCGAGCATGGCATGCGAGTTCATTTTGAATGCAAATTTGATTTGGACAAGATGTGAAGATTAAGACCTTCGTTCAAACGACCATAGTTTTGGGTTCGAGTTAACCAAGTGGAATTGGATTCTTAAACATTTATTTTGCTTAGGAATTTGATTGGAGTACAAGGCGCATGTTTTATTTGATCATTTGTGATTGCTTGAAGTTCAAGTTACCAAGTCAATGTATATTATTCAAATCATTCAAATTGAGAATTTCAAAATTCAAACAAAGTTCAAGATTCATACAATGAATTTCATCATTTACAATTTTTCTCAAGGTTTTGTGTTCATTACACTACAAATGAAATAAATTGCAAATTTTGTTTTGTTTACAAAGAAAGAAGTTTTGGTTTTGTTTCTTCAAGTATTCATTGCTTCATCTTCAAGAAATCCATCCAATCCTTGTTATCCATGATTTTCTCTTCACCTTGCCTCGCTTGTCATACATGAAACAAAATCAAGAAAGAATTAGTGATCAAATAAATTCAAAGTAGATAAAATTACAATTGATTGGAAATTCATCATTAGGGTGGTTCTTGGAATCAGAAAAAGAAAGAGTTTGTTTATGTGCTAAGGCCTCAAATTTTCAGTTTTATCATGGGCCAAGTTTCTATTGCAAATCTCAAAGGAATTGGTTCACAATATACAAAAAGGTGCAAACAGAATTTCAAGTCCAACACAATTCAAATCCAACAGAATTCAACCCAACATAATTTAAGGACCAAAAGTCAAGCATTATACATGTTGTTTCAATAAAAGTCAGATTTACATCATTGGCTAGGAAGGAGTCTTTTGCAAATCTCAATATTTGGTTAACAAAAGATAAAGAGGAAATCAAGAAAATTCAGAACTAGCATCACAGAAAATACCAATCCAGCAAGAAAATAAAAAGCCTCATAATCAGGTTGTTTCAATGAAAACTCAGAGATGTAATGTAAAAATCACAGGCCTAGAGAACTTTACTGCAAAATCTCAAAGAAACAATATGTTGTCTGGTTTACAGTAAAAGAAGATATACTGCAGAAATAAACAGTACAAAATCAGCAAGCCAACATCCATCATGAAAAAGAGAAAGTATAGAAAGTACCAAAACCTGTACAAAGTCTAAAAGCAACAAGCAACCCGCCAGCAACAAGCAACAAGTACCAGAGTTCAGAAAATCAGAAGAAAAAAAAGATGATAAGTCTAACAACACAACAAGCAAAATCAGCAAGCTCAAAGTCACAATATAAAAGCATAACACAGTTCACAGTAAGAGGGTGAATTTTTGGTCCAAAAAATATACAGATTCACAAAACAGAACCGCAACAAGCACAAACAAAAACCTAACATTTTTGTCATCATTTCCCTAAATCCAGACCCTTCAGAATCATAGAAAAGGAAGATAATCAGAAAGAACTCACCCAATATCAATTGATAAATATTTCAAATCCATTCTTCTTCCTTTCTCTCTTTTCCATTTATACTGTAAAAATGGTCATAGCAATCAGTTAGCAAAGCAACGAAATAGAGATAAGAGAAAAAATGTAAAGAACGTTACAACCATGGCGTCACCATGAAGAAGATGAAGACTGCGTCCATGAAGTCAGTGAGGAGATGAAGAGGACGTGAAAACAAAGTCACGAAGAGAAGAAGATGAAGGAGCTGCTACCTCTTATAAACCTAGGGTTCACAAACCCTTGACAATCATTTGTCCTGTTTGTGTTAAGAGGTAGGTCTTGGGTCGACCTGGTTCGGCCCAAGCCCATCATATATTTTTTTATTTCAAAAAACTAACTTTTTCTTTTATATATTATTGGATCCATATTGTTTACAGATGAAACAGCTTGGCGCGTTGGTGAAGGTATTTTTTGGTAAACACAAAGGCCCGGGTTCGAGACCCCTGGGACCTTTTTCTGTTTTCAATTTCTTTATTTTTTTTTGTTTGTTGTTTTGATTTCAATACTCTTGGGCTTAGTTCCAATGCCCAGCGCCCCATTAACACATACCCCCCCCCCCCCCCCCCCCCCCCGTTTTTAGTAACCTCCACGCAGGCCCAACTTCCTTTTTTGCTTTATCAATTTCTGTTTTACAAAAAAAAAAACATTATTGGGCCTAATATTCAAATCAAACCTGTTTTGTTAAAAAACCTCCCAAATTAAACTTTTACCCCCTGACTTATTTCTTTTTTTTATATACATTATTTTTATTATTAGTATTATTATTATTATTAATTATTCTATTAATAGAATCTCAAAAAAAAATATTTTATTTAGTATTTATATTTTAATATACTTATCATATTTTCTTTCAATACAAAAAAAAAAAAACACCAAAAAGATTTTCTTGTACAAACTTAATTTCTTTTCTTAAATAATTTAAATAAACGTAGGTTTAATTTATTTAAAACTTAGGGTTTTCTTTAAATTAATTTTCATAACTCTTTTCACAAAAAAAAAACAAAAAAAGGTTGTTTGCTTCAAATTAAACTATTTTCTTTGTTTTAGTCAATTTATTCCCCTTTAGATTATTAGGTTTAAAACCTTTCTTAACATAAATCCAAACAAATTCATACTCTTTCCCATTTATTCATGCTTGTACATTACCATTTCAATTATTGTACATTTTTAAATATGGTTGTAATAGTTAATTAGATTTAAAATTCTTGCAATCGCCATTTGTAAAAATGTACACCCCATCCCCCAAATAATGTAATAGCGTAGAATATTTACTTTCCGCAATTTATTGCTTTATATAAATGCTAGTAAATTAGGGTTTGTATGGAAAGATAAAATCAATGATTAGCAAACCCTAATTCAAAGACAAAACAAGCATGTAAATCAATACACTTGCACACTTATACCCTTAGGGTAAATTCACTTGTTGCCTTGAGAAATAAATGGTCATAATACGCATGTAAGATGTCTTAGCAAAAACAAACGAAAATACAAGATCATAGTCCCTCGATGACACTACAAATGTTACCTTACGAATGATCTCAGTCCCTCAAAGAAAATGCTAAGATATCTTACAACATTGCTATTCGTGACTATACGACGACCCTTGTTCGTCCCGTTTACATCCAAAGATACGGTTACTTACCAATCTATGGTAAAATAACAATGTCAAAGGAAAGAGGAAATAAACAAGAAAGACTTTTGAGTAGGTACAATGTTCCTAGTTGCTTGCTCATTTTTAAACAAAAACATCCTTGTTATTTTCAAAAACAAATACCAACACACTCATTTGAAACATTTTCAAAAGACAAACACTTTGTACGCGTTCTTATAGAAACGAGAGCCATTACAAAGACATATTTCCAAAATCACTTTCAAAAACACATTCCACAAACACTTCTTTGAACTATTTCCGGAACAACACTTTGTACGCGTTCTTATAGAAACGAGAACCATTACAAAGAAATTTTCAAAATACTTTCAAAACCCACACCACAAGCACATTCAAACAAAAGCAAGTGATCTAGCAAGCAACTAAGAGCCCATAGATAACTATGGATGAAAAGGGTGCTAACACCTCCCCTTTTCATAATCTACCCCCTGAACTCAATAAAACATCTCAAAGGTATTTCCTGTTCTTTTCAGCCTTTCCTTTTGGATAAAAGAAAATTCGGTGGCGACTCTTGCTATCTGCAACATTTGCGATAAAACGCAAAACACCCAAGTCAGTTCTCCCACCGTGTTACAGTAGGCGTTTAAACTTCGCTCTTCATGAAGTTGCCTCGTAAGCTCCAAAACCTTCTTTTCACTTGCGTAGAACTGGGTTTCGAAGGTGTCTCGCTCTTCCTTTAGCTGAATCTAAGCTCTTTGCAGATCTTCAAGAGAAGTAGGCATGTTAGGATAAAGGACAATATATGGAACATCTCCTTTGGCAACAGGCTCCATGATGATAGGTAGGATGGCTTAATAAGGAATCATGAGGTTTTGGGCGCGAATTCGCACCCACTTGAGATTAGGATCCAATGGAATGGATTTATTATGCCCTAACGTCTTGCTATCAACCTTGTTAATCATGCCCTAAGCTCATATGAATCTCTGACGATAACCTTGGACATCGCTCTCATAGTCAAATGTAAATCCTTGGACAAGTGCATCATGAGGGCCATCCCTCCTAGCATACCCAAACTGTCGCAAAGCTAAATAGGGATTGTAGGTGATACCTACCCTAATACCAAGTAGAGAGGCATTAGAGAATTCCCCATAACAGTCAATAATAGTAAGGTCCTCCATAGATCGAGCACACCAATAAATATCAGAATGTGTGAGTGACATTAATCTTTGAGACCATGTCAAGCCTTGCTCATTCTTCAACGTTGATCGAGGTAGGTTTTAAATAAACCATCTAGAGAGTAATGGAATGCAACACAAAAGAGTACCCCTTTTCTTCATGGTGCGAGTGTGGAAACAATGTAGAATGTCTCCAAGAAAAGTAGGTATGGGATTACGAGAGAGAAAAACATTGATGTCATTCACATCTATGAGTTGGTCTGGATTTGGAAATAGAACCAAACCATAGATTAGAAGGGCCAAAGCATCCTCAAAAGCTTGAAAATCCAAATCTTCCCAGAACAAACGAGCCTTCTCCAACATAAACTTTTAACTCCACTTCTTGTCTCCCAAATTTCCACAATGTCAGATCTTTTCAAATGCAAAGCTTTGGAAATAACTTCAGGTTTTGGAAGTCGACAATATTTCTTGGTGAAAGGAGAATCTCCAGGCACTCTTGATGCTAACTCTTGAAGTTGAGGATGCATTTTTACGAAGTTGACCCGGATAGTATTCCTGCGAGTAGAAGTCATGACCTATAAAACAGAACAAAGATAAATTCCTAAATCCTTGAAATGGTAAGTAAGAATGCTTTATGATGTTATGATGTTTATGATGACATGAATAATAATCACAAAGAAATCACACAAAAATCTTAGGTTTAGGCTTGCATGGGTTTCATTGGTAAGTACCCTCTTGAAGTTTAGTTGGTTCAACCTGTCCTAGAAAGTAATCAGGTTCTAGAGAATCTCATTATCACTGATCTTTTTTCATTGGGCATTATTTTAGCATAATCAATCTTTTCTTGCGGCCAAAATATCCCAAAAGTATGATCTCAATGAGCGTAGTATTGAGTATCAACCAATTTTCAGCTTTCCACCAAAACCGGCTATCTCACTACTTCCTAATGGCCAAGTTGTTCAATTAAAGGTTCTATGGTTAGTTAGTGATTTATGACATCACTTAGTGGCCCTGTATTCTCCTTAATTCTCCATAAGGGATATCGGTACCCATAAATATGTCACACTAACATAGCTATTATCTTAACCATATCGGTCTACAACGTACAGTCTCCACAATCATTGTTATTTACCTAATGGTGTTCCTAGATCCGGGTAGGGGATCAATACAAACCCAAACAAGGACCCATAAAATGTAAAGCAAACAAATCAAACAATGAAAGTAAGTAAATATGATCTAACTCTAAGGTAAACCCACTTTTAAATAGTCCCTAGTAGAGTCGCCAGTTCTATAATACGGTGGGAGAATTGACTTGGTTGTTTTGCGTTTGATCGCAATTATTGCGGATAGCAAGAGTCACCACCGAATTTTCTTTTATCCAATAAGGAAAGGGTGAAAAGAATAGGAAAGACCTTTGAGATATTTTCTTGAGTTCGGGGGGTAGATTATGAAAAGGGAAGGTGTTAGCACCTTTTTCATCCATAGTTATATATGGGCTCTTAGTTGCTTGCTAGATCACTTTTGAAATTGCTTTGCTTGAAATGTGTTTGTGATGGTTTTTGAAAGTATTTTTGAAAAGCACATTCGTTTAGGAAAACTTTGTAATGATTCTCGTCTCTATAAGAATGCATACAAAGTGTTGGACTTTTTGAAAATAATTCATCTTTTGAAAGTGTTTAGTGTGTTTGAAAAGATGTTTGTTTTTGAAGATGGATCGTGAGCAAGCAACTAAGAACGTTATACCTACTCAAAAGTCTTTTGTTCATTTCTTCCTTCCTTTGATATTGCTATCTTACCATTGATTGGTAAGTAGCCTTATCTTTTGATGTAAAGGGACGGGCGTGGGTCATCGTATAGTCATGAATAGAAATGTTGTGAGATATATTAGCATTTATCTTGAGGGTCTAAGATCATTTATAAGACAACATTCGTAGCGTCATCGAGGGACTTTGATCTTGTATTTTGTTTGTTTTTGCTAAGATGTCTCACATGCGTAACATGACCATTTTTTAAGGAAACAAAGTGGAGTAAACCCTAGAGGTGCAAAGTGTACAAGTGTATTGTATTTGATGCTTGAGTTTGTCTTGGATTAGGGTTTTCTAATCATTGATTTTATCTTTCCATACAAACCATAATTTACTATTTATATGAAAGCGGTAAATTATGGAAAGTAAATATCCTACGCTATTACATCATTTTTAGGGATAGGATACAAACTTACAAATGTGGATTGCAAGAATTTAAAACCTAATTATCTATTACAACCATATTGAATTAATATACAAGAATTGGAATATATAATGTACAAGAAAATAAATGGTCAAGAAAATAAATATGATGTATAAAGAAAGAGGCAAATATTTTTGTTTTGAATTTTATTTAAGGGAATGGTTTTAACCTAATTAACTAAAAATAATAATTAATTAAGACAAGAAAATTAAACTTAAATTAAGTAAAAGAAATTAATATATTAAATAAAACAAGTTTTTTGGGGGTTTTGTGTAAAAAAATATTTTATATTAATTATACTAGTATGAGAAAATTAATTAGAAGAAAACCTAAGTTCTAAGTTAATTTAATTAAAAGAAATTAAAACCTAAGTCTAATATTAATTTGTTTAAGAAAAGAAATTAAATTTGCAATAAGAAAATATTTTTGTGTTTTTTATTAATAAAAATAATATTTATTATAATAATAATAATAATAATATTTAAAGAAAATAAGAAAAATAAAATAAAATAAAGAAATAAAGTCAGGGGGTAAAAATTAAATTTGGGTGTTTGTTTGTGTAGAAAACAGTTTTTGTGTTTGGCCTGGCCCATTAGCATTTTTGTCATCAGAAATGAAATAAAATAAAAAAGGAACCAATGGGTTGTGCTATAAACCTTCAAAGAGGGGGTTATGAGAAGTAAAAATACAAAGGCCCAGTTGTGGAGGCCCAAGGCGCACTGGCTTGTTCTAACAAAGAAAAGATGGAAAATGTTAGAAAAAAGGCAAAATGACAACACTGGGGCTCGAACCCAGGCCCTAGGCATAAACGTGCATGCTCTCTACCACTGGGGTGGCTATACATCTGTTAACTTGTATCAAACCATAAATATATATTACAAATCCATTCCTAGGCATGTACTTCATCTTCAACCTCACGCCCAGCCAGACCAACTGTATCTCAATTATTTCTCAACCAAAATGAAAAATGTAAACATGAAACTTGTGGCAAATTTCATCATGAATTCAGAAATGTAACTCATTAAAGCTATAAATCAAATACAAGCATGAATTTTGAATAGTACCAAATCTAACCTAATTATTTCAGAAAGTTCAGGTCCAAAATTCTCCCTAATCAAGCAATATAAATGAATTCTATGGATATGTACAGTTTCAGGGCAATGATATCTACATTTTGTCTTTGAAAATGAAAGCCTAACAATGCCTAAATAATGAGATGAAAAGTCAGAAAGCTCACCTTGCAGCTGGTGATCGTGTTTTGAGTTAGAGGACCTTTCAAGGTGTTATGATGATCTGGTTAGCTTTCTCAAGTCTCTAGGAAGCTAATGCAACCCTTAGCTTGAACTATGGATGGCTGGAATGTCCTGGAGAAGTCAAGGTGCAAGCTTCAGTTTTTGAAATGGGAGGATGATGAAGATGGATTTACAGAAGTGTAGCAGGGTGTGGGATTGTTTATGGATATGTTTAGAAACTTTTGGAAGCAAAAGGCCAAGAAACGCACGAGTGGATTGGGAGATTGGATTCAGAAATCAGAAATGGGAAGTTTTTATGCTTGTATTACAATTTCTAGTTTTGGGGAGTTTGAGGGCTTGTAAAATCTTGTCTTGTGTTGCAAATGATGTCCTAATTTATAGGTAAGAGGTTTGAGGACTTGAGATGGTCAGAAAACAAAGATCACATGTTATGGCTTTTTGCCTTGTTTTTGAAGCAATCTTGACAAACTTGGTTTCAATGCATATAGCCTGCCTTCTAGAGTGGTTGAAAACTTTAAACATGTTTCTTTTGAGCTTTTGGATTGAGTTTGTGTAGAGGAAATAAGTTAGAGGCTCAAGAAGTTGACTTTGTGATTAAAGCAACTTTTCCAAAATTGAAGTCTTGCCTTTCTTCCAAAAATGACAAGTTAACTTAGATAAAGCTTAGATTTAATGGATAATAGCCACGAAGTTTGGGTAATATTCTGATTATGGATAGATTTAGAGACTTGGAGGCCTATAAATCAAGATTACAAGGCATGGCTAAGAGATTTGAATTCTTGTTCATCATGGAAATGACCTATAGTTCAAGAATGAATGTCCAACTTCTTATCTTCGATTCTCTTAGATCAAACATGATCTTAATGAGTTAGTGGACATTTTGGAAAGCTTGTAACATCCCCTACAACCTACATGTTGTACATTTTTGAAGTTTTAATTTGGAACTAGGTGAAAAGTTATCATGAAGTTAGGTAAAAAATCTGCCTAACTAGGGCAAAATTTCACTACGTGTTTTAGTTTCATGGACATGTCTTTATGAATTAATAACTTGAGATCCAATCATTTATAGAAAAAGTTTTGTCCTACAATGTTTTATATACTTTCATGTTGAAAGTTTTCCTTGAATCATCTTGCATCATGGTGAAATTTTGGCACAAAGTCATGAAAAAAGGTTAACTTTCCAACACTTAGAAAAATTTCGAAGTCTTAGAATTTTGACTTTTCAAAGATAATTTGACTTTTGATTTCTTGATTAACAATCTTCATATTTTGACATTTATTGATGAAATATGATTTTTGAAACTTGATTTTGATCAAAAAGTCAAAGTTTGACTTTTCAGTGTATCAATTGACTTTTCATCAGTTGACTGAATGTCAACTATCAATCAATTGATCTTTGGGAAATGTTTTAAGCCATGCCATTAGGTCAAAATGATGTGTTTGAATCCTTGATATCATGTCTCAAACCAACAAGTCATGTGTTAGGTCAAAAATCGAAATTTGAACCTTCTCAGTCAAAACCCTAATTTTGACCATTTTGCCCTTTTGATGATCTGATCAAATTTCTTGAGAAATTATGATTCAAACTTGATAAATTTGCATATATGAGTTCAAAATGTTGATATGGATCAAACATTATGAAGTTTGACTGTAAATTGACCACAATTGACTTTTTTTTCCAATATAGTTTATTTTAGGTCAACTGATCAATTGACTGAGCAAAAATGTGATCTAAAGCTTGAAACTTGACATGAGCAATATTGGGAGTCCAAAATGATCCATTAAAGTCATATGAAGCACTAAAAGTCCAATTGTCCTTATGTAAACTCAAACCCTAATTTTGAGTCATCAGTGCTTGAGGAGGTGTCTTGAGCTGATCAAACCTTGTGCAGTCTTGAATCAATGGAGATCTTGTGAGAGAGATCTTGATAAATTGAGAGGGAAAATTTTGGGGTACAACAACCGTCCTTTCGGGTTTTCATCCCACTAGGATACCCTTTTTTGCCCAAGCCGCCCTTTCGGTTTTTTGACTTGTTGGGTGTACAATCTTTTGTATATATCCCAAATTTTTGCCCGAACCTCTTTGGTTCGCCGGAATGCCCTTATTTTTTCCTAGGTATGTCAACCTAGTGGGTCATTTTTATGCGTAGTATTTTTTGAAAATTTTCTCATTCACAGGATGCGGGAAATCTTTGTCGTCCATAGTAGTTAGCATCATGGCGCTGCTAGAGAATACTTTCTTAACAACGAATGGCCCTTTGTAAGTAGCAGTCCATTTGCCCCTGGGATCTTCTTGAGGAAGAATGATGCGCTTTATTACCAAGTTGCCAGTCTGACACACTCGAGGTTTGATCTTTTTGTTGAAAGCCTTGATCATACGCTTTTGATACATTTGACCATGACAAACAACAACCAGTCTCTTCTCGTCAATTAAGTTTAACTGATCCAACCTACACTGAACCCATTCATCTTCTCCTAAGTATGCTTCTTTCATAATTATTAAAGAAGGAATCTGAACTTCCACAGGAAGGACAACTTCCAGGCCATAAACTAAAGAGAAAGAGGTGCCCCGATTGATGTTTGAGCCGAAGTACGGTAGCCATGAAGAGTGAACGGTAGCATCTCGTGACAATCTTTGTAGGTTACCACCATGTTTTACATGATCTTCTTAATGTTTTTATTGGCAGCTTCCACCATTCCATTCATCTTAGGTCTGTACGAAGAAGAATTGTGATGCTTGATTTTGAACTGAATACAAAGTTTCGTAATCATAGCATTGTTGAGATTGGTTCCGTTGTCAGTGATGATCCTTTCAGGGATACCATAACGGTAGATGAGGTATGCTTGATAAATCAGGCTACAACGTTCTTGGTTACTGAGGAAAATGAGACAGCTTCGACCCATTTGGTGAATAGTCAATGGCAACAAGGATGAAGTGGTGTCCATTGAAAGCGGTTGGTTTGATTTCTACAATCATGTCAATTCCCTACATTGCAAATGTCCACGGAGAAGTCATGACGTTTAAAGGAATTGGAGGTACATGGACCTTGTCGGCATAGATTTGACACTTATGGTAAGTCCTCGAGTGATAGTGACAATCAGTTTCCATAGTCGACTAATAATAACCAGCCCTCAGAATCTTCTTGGCCATAGTGTTCCCGCTAGAGTGGGTTCCAAATACACCTTTATTCAGGTCTTCCATGATTTCCTCTGCCTCCTTCTTGTCAACACAATGGAGCAGAGTAGAATCATGGTCGTGTTTGTACAAGATTCCATTGCTTAGGAAGAATTTGGTCGAGAACCTCCCCAGGAATTTCTTATCATTGATGGAAGCTCCTTTAGGATACTCTTGTACTTCTAGATACCTCCTCACTTCATGGTACCATGGTTTCTCCTTGTCAGTGTCAACTTCACAACAGTGTGCAGGTTCGTCAAATCTTTCAATTGTAATTCTAGGAGCTTCATTGTCCCACTTGACCTTGAACATGGATGGCATTGTTGCTAAAGCATCCGCCAATTGATTCTCTTCTCTTGGAAAGTGTTCGAATGTAACCTCCTTGTTGTAAACCCAAATTTTCCCTCTCACTTATCAAGAATTTGCTCATAAGATCTCCTTTGACTCAAGACTGCACCAGGGTTGATCAGCTCAAGACACCTACTTAAGCACTGATCACCAAAATTATGGTTTGAGATTGCACAAGGATATTTGAACTTCCAATGCCCCATATGATTTTCATGGATAATTATGGACCCTCAAGATTACTCATGTCAAGTTTCAAGCTTTGAATCACACTTTTGCTCAGTCAATTGAGTAGTTGACCTAAAAATCATCTATATTGGGGAAAAAGTCAACTATGGCCAATTTACAGTCAAACTTCATAAATTTTGATCCACATCAACATTTTAAACTCATATGCATCATTTTATCATGTTTGGACCATAATTCCTCAAGAAATTTGATCAAATCTCCAAAAGGACAAAATGGTCAAAATTAGGGTTTTGACAAAGAAAGGGCAATTTCTGATTTTTCACCTAGCAAATGATCAATTGGTTTAAGGCATGATCTCAAGAGTCCAATTTCATCATTTTAACCTAATGACATGGCTCAAAACATTGCTCAAGTTCTAAGGATTGACAGATGAATTTTCAGTCAACTGATCAAAAGTCAACTGTATACTGAAAAGTCAAACTTTGACTTTTTAGTCAAATTCAAATTTCAAAAATCAAAATTCATCAAAACATGTCAAAATATGAAACTTATTCATCAAGAAATCAAAAAGTCAAGATTTCATTTTGAAAAGTCAAAGTTTTCAAACTTAGAAATTTTTCTAAGTGTTGAAAATTTCATGGTTTTTCACAACTTTGAACAAATTTTTCACCATGATGCAAGATGATTCAAGAGAAACTTCCAACATGAAAGTTGTATATCTCTATGAAATATACAACTTTTCTTTACACAACTTCTTCCAAAAGTGCTTGGATCTCAAGTTATAGTTTTAAGAACATGTGGTCATGAAACAAAACACTTAGTGAAATTTTTGCCCTAATTTGGTCAGGATTTTAACCCAACTTCATGCCACTTTTTCATATAGTTCCAAGTGGAATATTCATAATAAATTGAAATATGGGTTGTATATCACTCCACAAGCTTTCCAAAATGTCCAAGAACTCCTTGAGATCATTTTTGAGTAGGGAGAATCGAAGAGATGAAGTTAGGGTTTTATCACTTGAATTACAAGTCATTTTGTGATGAACCAAATTCAAAATTCAAATTATGTTGCATAACCTATACTTTGAAGGCCTCAAACTTATTAGGCACTCCATAATTAATGGCTTGCACAGCTGTTAGAGGTCTCATTTCAAGCATTCAATGCAAGGCCATGCTTTATGTCCATTTTTGGAAGAAAGTGTACATTGCCATTTTGATAAAGTGTTTTTTGCACAAAACTTGTTCTTGAGCCTTGCACTTGTTCTCTTATGATCATACAAGTCCTATACCTCATAAGAAATGGTTTAGACACTTACAATCACTCAGTCCATGCTTGTACCTCACATTGAAACTTGGTTTCCCACTTTTCTTCAAAATCAAGTAACCTAGCAATTAGTTGAAAACTTGTACTTCTGATTGTCCAAACCACTCCAATCCTTTTGCTTATAGATATACAAACCATTTGCCACAAAATACACGAAGGCTTAAGCCCTGAAAACACCTAGAGCCCAGAATCACATCTCATACCTCCATTTTCATATAAACTGACCAAAAACTTGAAACTCATAACTCCCTCGTGTGTTTTCAAGCCTTTTAGTTCCTAAAGCTTCTAAACATCATTTAGAACTGATCCCACACCCTGTTACAGAACTGTAACACAATTAACACCATCCTCCATTTTCAAAAATAGAGCTTTGCACTTGGACTTCTCCAGAACTCCTCAGGTACTTTCAGCTCAAGCTAAGCATCCCATTAGCTTCCTGGGAACTTGAGGAAGCTAACCCAATCATTGGAACTCAATGAAAGCTGCTCAAACTTCAAACCCGATACCCTCTTGCAAGGTAAGTTTTCTAACTTTGGAACTTTTCATACAGGCATCATCAATGATTTATTTGTGAATAAAACATGTAGATATCATTGCCCTAAAGCTAACCATGTCCATAGTTTCCATTAATTTTGCTTAAGCTTAGAGAATTTTAAGTTTGAATTTTCTGAGATTTTTAGGGTTCAGAATAGGGCCATTAAAATTCATTTTTATCTTTGAGTTATAGTTTTAATGCTTTACATTTCTGAAACCGCGAGGAAATTTGCTACAAGTTTCATGTTTACAGTTTTCATTTTTGTTGAGATTTGAACAAGTTACAGAGGTTCTGGCTGGGCGTGAGGTTGAAGATGAAGTTGGCCTCAGGAACATGTTTGCCTTATGTATTTATTGTTTGATTTATATAAATGTATGTATAGCCACCCCAGTGGTAGAAGCGCACGCTTGTAACCTGAGGGACCTGGGTTCGAGCCCCAGTGGTACCCTTTTGATTTTTTCATATTTTTTTGATTTCTGACTCTTTTTTGGCAGCGTTGGGCTTCCTTTGGGCCTTTTTGTTTTTTTTCTTTTCTCTAACCCCCTTGCAGGCTATCAACACTCCTGGCCCAGTTTTTTTTCTTTTCTTATTTTCTTATTTATTTGTTTTCTTAATTATTTTTCTAATACTAAAAAATCATTAAAAAAATACAAAAAAATAGTAGATTTATATTTTAATTTAGTTTATTTATTTTTTCTCATAAAAAATTATTTTATTTAATCAATACTTTATTCATTTCACTAAATTTCTTGTAAATTTAATTAAAATACTAGGTTTTATTTATTTTATTTTACACCAATTAAAATTTATTATTTTAATACAAAAAACCAAAAATATTTTTTAATACTTTAATTTATTTTCAAGACAAAAATACCAAAAATACTTCTCTTAAACTTAATTTCTCTTTAATCAATTAATAGAATTAGGGTTTTATTTAAAATCTTTTCTTAGTAAATTTAGGTTTAATTAATTATTTTCTTCTAGTTAATTAAGTTAAAATCAAAATCCATTTTCTCTAAAAATCCAAACAAATATCCATTTTCTTCACACTTACATTTTTGCATATTTATTTATTATGTACATTATTTTTTTCAATTCTTGTATAAATTCAATATGGTTGTAATAAATTAAGTAGGTTTATTTTCTTGCAAACCCCCATTTACAATTTGTACACCCCCTCCCACAAGTATTGTAATAGCGTAGTAACTTTAAATTCTGTAACTTATCGCTTTATATATAACATGCTAGTAATTAGGGTTTGTATGAAAAGACTAAAACCAATACTTAGAAAACCCTAATTCAAGACAAAATCAAGCATGAAAACAATACACTCGCACACAAACACCCCTAGGGTAAATCCACTTGGTTGCCTTTATAAAACGGTCATATTACGCATGTGAGGTATCTTAGCAAAAACAAGCAAATACAAGATCATAGTCCCTCGATGACGCTATCTAAGTTGTCTTTCAAATGATCTTAGTCCCTAAAAGAGAATGTGAATATACCTTACAACAATGCTAATCATGGTTATACGATGACCCACGCCCGCCCCGTTTACATCCAAAGATAGGGTTACTTACCAAATCAATGGTAAGATAACAATGTCAAAGGAAAAGAAAATGAACAAGAAAGACTTTTGAGTAGCTAGAATGCTCTTAATTACTTGCTCAATTTCAAACAAAACAACCTTGTTATTTTCAAAAACAAATACCTACACTTTCAAACATCTTACAAACTTGAAAACATTTTCAAAAAGATCAAACACTTTGTATACATTCTTACGAACGAGAATCATTACAAAGTTTTCCCAAACAATGGCCTCTTTACAAAATACTTTCAAAAACCACACCAAGCACAATTTTAAACAAAAGCAAGTGATCTAGCAAGTAACTAAGAGCCCATGGAAAACCATGGATGAAAAGGGTGCTAATACCTTCCCTTTTCATACTCTACCCCCGAACTCAAGAAATAATCTCAAAGGTCTTTCCTGTGCTTTTTCACCTTTCCTTTTGGATAACAGAAAAGTCGGTGGCGACTCTTGCTAATTGCAACATTTGCGATAAAACGCAAAACCTTCAAGTCAGTTCTCCCACCGTATCACAGAACTAACGACTCTGCTGGGGACAATTCTAAAAGTGGGGTTACCTTAGGGTTAGATCACATTTAATTTCTTTATTTGTTTGACTTGTATGCTTTACATTATGGTTCTTTGTTTGGGTTTGAATCCTCTACCCAGATTTGGAATACCTTATAGGTAAGTAGCAATACGTTGTGGAAACTGTGCGGGGTATACCGACATGGTCTAAGCAATAGCTATGTCAGTGCGACATTTTTTTGGGTACCGGAAGCCCTTGAGTTAATCAAGGAGAATACGGGGACGCTGAATGATGTCACAAAGCACTAATGAACTTTTAGAACCTTTACTTGACCAACTTGTCCTTTAGGACGTAGTGAGATGACCGGCTTTGGTGCAGTCCGAAGTTAGTAGATACTCGATACTACACTCATTAAGGCTTGGTTTCTTGGGATATTTCGGTCGCCATTAAAGAGGCTTGTGCTGAAACAATGACCAAGGAAACAAACCAGTGATATTAAGCTCCTTAGAACTCGATTACTATTACTAGGACATGTTTGAGCTAACTAAACTTCAAGAGGGTACTTACCTATAAGACTCCATGCAAGCCTAAACCTATGGACTTGTTTGCTTTGTTTGTGTATACATACTTGTACATAACATCATGAACATCATAAACATCATATACATCCACTAACCATTTCAAGGATTTTTGGGATTCATCTTTGTTCTTGTTTTGTAGGATATGGATTTTATTCGCAGGAAAACTATTCAAGTCAATCTTGTAAGGATCCCTCTACAACTTATGGAGCTAGCTTCAAAGATTCCAGAAAATTATCCATTCACCAAGAGACATGGTCGCCTACTCAACTTGGTCACCTCAAACACAGATGAGGACATGATGAAGGTGCTCTTTCAGTTATTTGATCCTTTACACCATTGCTTCACATTTCCCAACTATCAACTTGTGCCTACTTTGGAAGAATTCTCCCGAATCTTGAGGATTACCATTCTCAATCAACTACCTTTCAGCGGTATGGAAAGAGACCCAAAGCTAGAAGAGATTGCTTAAGCTCTACACTTGCACTCATCTGATGTCACAACTCATTGGGAAACAAGGAGTGGTGTCAAAGGTTTCCTAGAAAAGTTCCTGTTTGAGAAAGCCTAAAGCTGTTGGAATTCTTTGGATATGCAAGCCTTTGAGGAAATTGTGGCTCTCCTCATCTATGGTATGGTTTTGTTTCAAAATCCTGACTAACTCATAGATGTGAACGCCGTCAAAATATTCATATCCCGTAACCCGGTGCCTACATTGCTAGGAGACATCCTACACTCTTTTCACACTCGCACAATGAGGAAAAGAGGTGTTCTTATGTGTTGCACTCCTCTCTTGGCAAGATGGTTTATTTCTCATCTTCCCCAATCTGTATTAAAGATGAGCAAGGTTCAAGGTGGTCACAAAGGTTGATGACGCTCAAACATTCAGACATTCATTGGTGTTCCTGATCCATAGAGAATGTTACTATTATCGACCGTTGTGGAGAATTTCCTAATGTCCCTTTGCTTGACATTAGGGGAGGAATCACCTATAACCCCTGCTTAGCCTTAAGACAGTTTGGTTATGCTCGAAGGGATGGCTCGCACGAGATGCTGATTCAAGGTTTGGTATTTGACTATGACAACGACGATCAAGGTCTTCGCCAGAGATTTATCTGAGCTTGGAGGATGTTAAAAAAGGTAGATAACAAGACATTGGGGCATAAGAATTCCATACCTCTTGATCCTTACCTCAAATGGGTACGAACTCGTGCTCAAAGTCTGATAATGCCTTATCTCTCCATTCTCCCGGTAATCATTGATCCTATCATGGAAGGAGATGTTCCATATACTATCCTACATCCTGACATGCCCACCTCTCTCGATGACCTACAAAGGGATTGGTACAACTCAAGGGGGAGCGCGATACTTTCGAAGCCCAATTCTACGCAAGCGAGAAGAAGGTTTTGGAACTCACTAGGCTACTTCATGAGGAGTAGACTCTGAATGCCTACATTGCACCAAAGAGGATGCGCACTACCTTTTTATCTTAGAGCTTCTTGTATTTGTTTTGCCCAAGAAGGCATTATTGTACTCGAGCTTTAATCTATTAATATAACGTGTGTTTCCTTTTTGTCTAAAACAAATTTGAATCTTAAAAATCCTTGAAATCATTGCATACGCATTTACCATTCATCATAACATAAGCAAGTTTCTTACAACAAGTCTCCTCATCTCTCTACTGTTTATTTCAGTAATATGGATCTCGAGCAAACAGTGAAAGACCTACAAGCTCAGAATGCACAGTTTCAACAGTTGTTCTTTACCCTAGCTAAAGGACAAGAAGAGTTGAAGACTTTGTTGGCTGAGAAGAAGAAAAATAAGACGAAGAAAGTAATCGGAGTCCTAAACATGGGAAGAAGATTTCATGGGCAGACAAGAAGAACCCTAGAATTTGCAACGACATCCGGTGAGAGAGACAATCAAGATGGGAAAGGCAAGGAAACAGCTGTCCCGTTGGAATCAGAAGAGGAGGAGGAAGAAGAAGACTATTCTGAAGAACAATACCCTCCAGTCGATGACAAGTATAAACATCTCGAAGAGCGGTTGAGTGCAATGGAAATCCAAAAAGTGTCTGGCTTGGACTTTGAGGAATTGGGTTTAGTGTCGGGGATTGTCATTCCTCCGAAATTCAAATCACCTGTGTTCGCCAAATATGACGGAGTTTCATGCCCTAAAATGCATCTCCGGTCATATGTGAGGAAAATCCAGCCCCATACCACTGACAAAGACTTATGGGTACACTTCTTCCAAGACAGTCTGTCTGGAACTCAACTTGATTGGTTTTATCAGTTAGAAAGAGCCAACGTTCATAACCGGGAGGATCTTGCTGCAGCCTTTTACAAACAATACCAATACAATGCTGATCTTGCGCCTACCCGTACTCAACTCCAGAGTATGGCCATGGTTTCCAATGAAGGTTTCAAGGACTATGCACAACAATTGAGAGACTTGGCTGGAAGAGTTCAACCTCCCCTGTCTGAAAGAGAATTAGTGGACATGTTTTTGGGCACCTTGTTTGGTCCCTTCTTCAATCACCTAATTGGGAGTTCATCGGCGTGTTTTATAGAACTGATATTGACCGGAGAAAGGGTAAAAGTCGGGATAAAGAGTGGAAAGATTCAAAAAGATACATCCTCTGCTACTATAAGGAAGTCATTTATCGGAAAGAAAGAAGTGGTTGTTGTTTATACTCAAAGAAATCAAGATAAGGCCGAACGTCGTCCAATGGTGAGGGGATGTTATGATTCCTAAGCATGGGCCTGATCAGCAAAGAAACAACCAACCAAGGATGGAAAGACCAGTCAGACAATTCACCAGAATTAACATGACCTTATCTCAAGTATTGCTGCATCTGTTAAGATCCAACCTGGTGAGTTTGAAAGAAGCTCCAAAAAACCCTAACACAACATCTCCTTACTATCATCCTAATGCCCGCTGTGCATAGCACTCTGGGAGTCCTGGCCATGACACTAATAACTGTTGGGCTCTAAAGAACAAAATACAAGACCTCATTGAAGCCAAAGAGATTGAATTCGATGCGCCCAAAAAGCCAAATGTCATTTATGCCCCTATGCCCAAACATGGCCATAATACCAATGCCATTGAAGAAGAAATGTTTGTTACTTCGGTTGATGAACTTATGACCCCACTCCTGACTATTAAAGTGAACTTGTTGAATGTCGGGGTGTTCCCGGGCTGTGATGAAAGCTGTCATTTCTGTTTTTCCTCACCAACCAGATGTCCTTTTATTGAAAACAGGCGTTCAGTGCCTAATAGATAACAAAGAAATTTTGTTTGAAAAGACTTTCGTTCCACCTGTTCCTTTTAAATATGTTTCTATCATTACCATTTCCGCCAATTCTTCCAGGGTCTCCACCAAAAGACCCGTTAGAATTACATCAGTTCTGAAAGCAGCTCCTTTGATAATTACAATGCCTGGACCAGTCCCGTATTCGTCAGACAAAACCATACCATGGAATTATGGATGGGATGTCTACTACCACGGTATCAAGCAAGATTGGTCAGCCGCCGAAGATTCAAGTTCTGAGAAGGTTGACTCTGATATCAGTAATATCGTCGGAACAAGCAAGATCACTCGAAGCGGAAGGGTTTTCTCTCTAGAGATAGCTCCTCCAAAAGTTATTTCTGGACCCGTGATCATTCCTGTTGTTGTTGCTCCTCCGAAGGCTATTCTCAGTCCTACAATCATCTCCACTAATACTCCAACTGACAAAGTTGATACAATCCCTGCTATCACTCCTACTGACACTCCTGCTACTGAGTTAACCGAGACTCAAGGAAAAGGTGTTCTGGTTGAGTCTGTCAAGACGAAGACACAATCATTGGCTATCCCTGAGACCTCCCAGAAAGAGATGGAGGAAATTCTAAAAATCATAAAAAGAAGCGACTACGATGTAGTTGAGCAACTGGGGCAAACTTCATCTAAAATTTCCATGTTGGCTTTACTACTATGTTCCAAGGCGCATGCAAAAGCCTTGGTAGAATTCTTGAAAACTGCCCATGTACCCCAAGAGACATCTGCCGATCAGTTCCAAGACTGCATAGCCAACCTGACTGCAGATAATGGTCTAGGTTTTTCGGATGCTAATTTAACGCCAAGAGGAAGGAAGCATAATGAGGCATTGCATGTCTCAGTGGAATGTAGGGGCACAACCTTGGCTCAAGTTTTGGTGGACACTGGCTCATCTCTGAATGTATTGCCTAAAAAAGCTCTAAATAGGCTTGATTGTGAGGGATTGACATTGAAGCCAAGCAACATAGTAGTAAGGGCTTTTGATGGCTCGAAAAGGATGGTGCAAGGGGAAGTGGATATTCCCATAAAGGTTAGAACCCAAACGCTCGATTCAACTTTTTATGTAATGGTCATCCAACCTTCATACTCTTGCTTGCTAGGCCGACCATGGATTCACAATACTGGCGTTGTCACTTCTACGTTGCACCAAATGCTGAAGTATCCAATTCAAGGGAAGATTATCACTATTCATGGAGAAGAAGAGTATATGATCATCCATCTCAATTCCTTCAGATATGTGGAATTAGATGGTGAATTTATTGAAACTCCATTCCAATACTTTGAAGAAGTCCCGCAAGATGTGGCAGTGACCAAGGTTATTCCCAAGATCACAAGGCCTCCACTCAGGATGTCATCTTTGAAGGATGCAAAGGCGGTGATAGAAGAAGGTGGGTGCACTATCTGGAGGAAACTCCCAGATATCCCATACAAGTCCAACAAGTTTGGATTGGGTTTCACTTCAAGTGCTCAGAAGGCCGAACGCCGCGCTCGTGCTGGAGGACCACCCCTGAAGATCAGCAACCGCGAAGTCAACGCAGTAGAGAATGATGAAGATGGCTGCAACCTGGAGGATTGGATCTTCCCAACTATCAGTGGAGGGCTCAGCAATTGGGAGGCTAGAGATTTTTTCCCGATCACTTTTATCCCACAGTAATTTGTCTTTACATTTTATTGGATCTGTAATGTTAAAACAATTTAAACTCTTAAAACCTTGTGTCTTACCCGAGGCACAATGGTCCATTTGTAAGGGTTATTATCTCATTTCCATATGACATCAATGAATCATGGACATTTTGCATACAAACTTTATGCTCATTTGTTTTTGATTTTTACATTTTCATTTCTTTCAAAGATAGATATACCCTTACACACACTTACACTCACAATGCAGGTCTACATCCATTCAAGATCTCATGGGTAACGGTTATGCTATGGCTTTCTGTGAATCTGAAAATCTAATCTACCAAGCCGAAGACGAAGGTGAGGAAGATTGTGAAGTACCAGGGGAACTTGCCAGATTACTACTACAAGAATAGAGAGCCATTCGGTCTCACGAGGAACCCATGGAACAATCAACCTGGGTACCGAAGAAGACAAAATAGAGGTCAAAGTGGGTGCTAATCTAGAACCGAGTGTCAAGGAGCGTCTGATTCAGTTGCTACACGAGTATGTTGAGGTCTTTTCCTGGTCGTATGAAGACATGCCAGGACTTGATGCGGATATTGTGGTACATCGTCTGCCTACAAAAGAGGATTGTCCACCAGTAAAACAAAAGGTCAGTCGAATGCGCCTAGATATGTCAGAGAAGATCAAAGCAGAAGTCATGAAACAATTTAACATTGGATTCTTGGCCCTCACCTCCTATCCGCGATGGGTTTCCAATGTTGTTCCCGTACCCAAGAAAGACGGCAAGGTACGAATGTGCATAGACTACATAGATTTGAATAGGGCAAGCCCTAAGGATGATTTTCCACTTCCCCACATTGACATCCTAGTTGACAATACGGCACAACACAAAGTGTTTTCCTTCATGGACGGTTTCTCAGACTACAACCAAATCAAAATGGCGCCTGAGGACATGGAGAAAACAACATTTTTTGCACAATGGGGCACATTCTTCTACAAGGTGATGTCGTTCGGACTAAAGAATGCTGGGGAAACCTATCAGCGTGCCATGGTAGCTTTATTTCACGACATGATACATCACCAAATAGAGGTCTATGTGGACGACATGATAGCTAGATCTCAAACAGAAGAAGAGCATCTTGATCATTTACATAAACTGTTTGAGAGGCTAAAGAAGTATAAGCTGAGGTTGAACCCAAATAAATACACGTTTGGAGTGAGGTCTGGTAAACTCCTAGGCTTTGTCATCAGCAACAAGGGTATTGAAGTAGATCCTGCCAAGGTGAAAGCGATACAAGAGATGCATGTTCCTCGTACTGAGAAGGAAGTCAGAGGATTCTTGGGACGTTTAAACTACATTGCCAGATTCATTTCTCACCTGACAGCTACTTGTGAGCCAATCTTCAAACTATTGAAGAAAGATCAAGTAGTCAAATGGAATGATGAATGCCAAACTACTTTCGACAAGATCAAAGAATACATACAAGAGCCTCCTATTTTAATGCCACCGGTCAAGGGAAGACTATTAATCATGTATCTAACTGTTTTAGAAAATTCAATAGGGTGTGTGTTGGGGCAGCATGACGAGTCTGGCCGAAAAGAGCACGCTATTTATTACCTGAGCAAAAAGTTTACCGACTGTGAAACAAGATATTCACTGCTCGAGAAAACTTGTTGTGCTCTGGCATGGGCTGCTCGCCGGCTAAGATAGTATATGCTGACCCATACTACCTTGTTGATATCTAAAATGGATCCGATAAAATATATCTTCGATAAGCCTGCTCTCTCTGGGAGAATAGCAAGATGGCAGATGATCCTGACGGAATATGACATACAATATACTACCCAGAAAGCAATAAAGGGCAGTGTATTAGTTGATCACCTAGCTCACCAAGTTGTAGAATACTACCAGTCCATGAAGTTCGAATTTCCGGATGAAGACATCATGACGTTAGACAACTGTAAAGAAGTCAGGCCATATGACGGACCTGAACAAGGATCCCGATGGACCTTGTTCTTTGATGGGGCATCCAATGCACTTGGCAATGGTATCAGTGATGTACTCATATCTCCGGAAGGATTTCATACTCCTTTTACTGCAAGACTCTGCTTTAATTGTACAAACAACATGGAGGAATACGAAGCATGCATCTTTGGTCTCAAAGCTGCCATAGACTTGGGGATCAAATCCTTGAATGTATTCGGAGACTCAGCTTTAGTTATCAGCCAGATCAAAGGGGAACGGGACACCAAACACCCTAACCTTATCCCTTATAAAGAACATGTTTTGACATTGCTACCATATTTTGAGAATATTTCCTTCGAGCATTTCCCGCGAGAAGAAAATCAACTAGCAGACGCACTAGCCACAATGTCATCTATGTTTAAACTTAATCGGGATAACGAGGCTCCCCAAATCACCATTGAACAAATGGATGAACCAACACACTGTTACGAGATTAATACTGAAGAAGTAGTGGACCAACCTTGGTTTTACGAAGTCAAGAGGTATCTCGAGGCTCAAGAATATCCATAAGGAGCTTCAATCAATGATAAGAAGTTCTTAAGAATATTCTCTGCTAAGTTCTTCCTTAGTAATGGCATTCTTTACAAACGCAACCATGACTCTGTGTTACTTCGATGCGTAGACAAGGTTGAAGCTGAAAGGATCATGGCTGAATTGCATGAAGGCACTTTTGGCACCCATTCCAGTGGGCATACGATGGCAAAGAAAATCCTATGGGCAGGCTATTATTGGTATACCATGGAAGTAGATTGTTATCAACACTCTCGAACCTGCCATACGTGTCAGATTTATGCTAACAAGGTGCACATACCTATGGTTCCTCTGAATGTCTTGACGACTCCTTGGCCCTTTGCTATATGGGGAATTGATATGATTGGGGAAATCAAGCCAACGACCTCCAATGGACACCACTTCATCTTAGTGGCCATTGACTATTTTACCAAGTGGGTGGAGGTAGCTTCTTTCGCTTCTGTTACCAAAAATGTTGTCGCCCGGTTCATCAAGCAGAATCTCACCTGTCGTTATGGTATTCCAGAGAGGATCATTACAGACAATGGTACGAACCTGAACAATACTATGATCACCGCCTTGTGCAAGCAATTCAAGATCCAACATCACAATTCTTCCCCTTACCGGCCAAAGATGAATGGTGTTGTCGAAGCTGCAAATAAAAACATTAAAAAGATCATACAGAAAATGACAGTCACATACAAAGACTGGCATGAGATGTTACCATTCGCTCTCCACGGGTATCGCACTATAGCTCGCACATCGACCAGGGCAACATCCTATTCTTTGGTATACGGCATGGAAGTTGTCTTGCCTATTGAGGTTCAGATCCCCTCTCTCTGAATTATGAAGGATGCAGGTCTGAATGAAGACGATTGGATCCAGACTCGACTTGATCAATTGAACTTGATTGATGAGAAAAGACTTATTGTTGTCTGCCATGGTCAAATGTATCAAAAACGGATGATCAGGCTTTCAACAAAAAGGTCAGACGCCAAGTGTATCAAGTTAGGGATCTGGTAGTCAAACGTATCATACTACCGCAAGGTGATCCCAGGGGAAAATGGAATCCTACATTCGAAGGACCATTTGTAATCAAAAACATATTCTCTAGTGGCGCAATGATCTTGACCACCATGGATGGTGACGAACTGCCACACCCTGCGAATGCAGACATGGTCAAAAGATACTACGCATAAGAGACCCGCTAGGTAGACACACCTAGGCAAAACAAGGGTATCCCGACGAACCAAAAGAGGTTCGGGCAAAAATTAGGGACAAAAAAAATGTGTACACCCAGCAAGTTGAAAACCCGAAAGGGCGGCTTGGGCAAAAAAGGGTTTCCTGGTGGACTGAAAACCCGAAAGGGAAGTCCAGGCAAAAGTTAGGGAATTAAAGTGTATGACTATGTCCCGTTGGATCACCTTACGGACAACTTACAAACTCGACATTTCTCACCAATTCAATCATCTTCGGACAAGGCAACAAATATACAAGATGCTAAGTGATACAAAGGCTATAGCAGAATGGGAACCCCATGGGATTATTACACATAGTTATCTTTTTCTTTGTATTAAAATTTTCATTTTTTACGACGACATGTTAGAACAAAGTTTGAATCTACTACCCTATATTTAAGTTTTGATGATAACAAAGTGAAAAGATATAGTATTTATAAGTTCCATGTATGAACTATCTGCTGCCTAAAATTATTATGTTCTGACTTGCAGATACTCTGATTGATATAAGCAAGATCACATCTATTCAACATCAGAACTTGATTTCAGACACCAGCATCAGAAGTTGCCATATCAGAATGTCAAAATCAGATGATCAACTCACGTGCATGCTGAAGCCTGATGAACAAGACTGTGCTCAACACTCTGATAAAGAAACACAACAGTTCATCAGCAGCGAAGCAGAGTCAGAATGAGCCAAGCCAGAACTTGCATTAAGTAAGCAACGGTACTGTGCATTGAAAGCAAATTAATTCCAACGGCCTCATTCCAGACAAGATCTGCTCAATAAGGAAAGTTTGTTATTAGCATTGAATCAAGAATATTGCATCCAACGTTCATCATCTCAGTGCTATATAAACAAGGCTTTGAAGATTGAAATGGCTAATGCTCTACAAATCTCTACACGCACAAAAGCTAATTATAATCGTCTCTCAGTTTTGCTAAACCACTCATTCTGATATTCTATCATTGTTTAGCAATCTAGTTTCTAAGCTTCAACTTGTGTATACATCACAGTTGTGATAAAGTTTTGTAGAAAACATTCACACTTAGTTTTATCTCTTTGTAAGAAAGTGTTACCTTGACAAACCGGGTTGTGGTTTGGATCAAGAAGGCTTTAGCAGTTGTTAAAGCAGTCTGTAATATTCAGTTGAATATAGTGGATTAAGACCTCGTTGGAGAGAGGCGAAATCACCTTGACGGGTGGACTGGAGTAGTTTGAGATCAAACGAACCAGGATAAAAATATCTTGTTCATTGCATTAGATTTCAGTTTTACAATTCAACCCCCCCTTCTTGTGTTTTTCACCACTTCAATTGGCATCAGAGCGCCTGGTTCTGAGCTAAAACACTTAACCGTGTCAGTACAAGATCCAGCGTCAGAAAAACACAATGGCAGGAAACAATTCTCACATCAGCAATGACAACAATGAGGACAGAGACAGATTCAGTGGCAAACCTCCAGTATTTGATGGAGAAAACTTTGATTACTGGAAAGACAGAATTGAAAGCTTCTTTCTGGCACATGATGCTGATCTGTGGGATATGATGACAGATGGATACACGCACCCTGTGAATGCAAGTGGTCAGAAGATTGATAGAAAAACAATGTCTGATCAACAAAAGCGTGACTTCAAGAATCACCACAAGGCCAGAACCATCCTCCTCAGCGCCATCTCCTATACTGAGTATGAAAAGATCTCCAACAGAGACACAGCAAAGAATATTTTTGACTCACTCAGAATGACGCATGAGGGCAACGTTCAGGTCAAAGAAACAAAAGCTCTGGCGCTCATTCAGAAGTATGAGGCGTTCAAAATGGAAGAATCTGAATCCATTGAAACCATGTTCTCTAGATTCCAGATTCTGGTAGCTGGCCTCAAAGTTCTGGACAAAGGATACTCTACTGCTGACCATGTCAAGAAAATCATCAGAAGTTTACCCAAGTAGTGGAGGCCTATGGTTACAGCTCTGAAGCTAGCTAAAGATCTCAACAAAATCACTCTGGAGGAACTTATCAGCTCCCTCAGAAGTCATGAGATAGAGCTAGAAGTTGATGAGCCTCAGAAGCAAGGTAAGCCTTTAGCATTAAAATCTAACAGAAAATTTGAGTCTAAAGTTTTGCAGGCAGTTGAAGAAACATCTGATGGATCCTCATCAGAAGAAGACGAACTCTCCCTTCTCTCCAGAAGAGTAAATCAACTGTGGAAGCAAAGACAAAGGAAGTTCAGGAATCCCAAAAGATCTGATCAGAACGAGTCTTCTTCCAGATACAGAAGGACAGATTCTTCCTCTGGATACAGAAGATCTGAAGGCTCCTCCAGTAGCAAAAAGCCAAACACCAAAGACATCATCTGCTATGAGTGCAATGAGCAAGGACACTATAAAAGTGACTGCCCAAAGCTTCAGAGGGAAAAGTCCAAAAAGAAGTTTGGAAGAGAGAAGAAGAAAAGTCTCATGGCTACATGGGATGACTCTGACTCGTCTGAAGCTGACTCATAATCAGATGATGAAAGGGCAAACATAGCTCTCATGGCTAACATTTCAGAAGATAGTGAAGCTTCTGAATCAGACTCAAAATCAGACACTGAAGAGGTATTTCCTAACTTTGCTGTTAACTTTACAAAGGCTGAACTTGCTGAAAGCCTTAATGAGATTCTGGAACGTTATCAGCAAATTAGAGCTAAATTCAGAGACCTGAAAAGGAATCTTGAATCTGACTCTAATAAGACTGAGAGTCTCAAATTGGAAAATTCTGAGCTGAGAAATAAGATTTCAAAATTAGAAAACACTTTACAAAACTCTCAGAAGGAACCAATTTCTGAAACTCCTAGCAACGCTGATGAGATCATCAAGGAGTATGATCACAGTTTCCAGAAGTTCCTAGCTAAAAGCATAGATAGAAGCAGAATGGCTTCAATGATCTATGGAGTTAGCAGAAACAGCAGGAAAGGAATAGGATACCAAGGTAAGGTTCCTACACCAAAGAATGTCATGGACTTAACCATTAAACACACTCCTCTGAATTCACATTTTGTATATGGTCACACACATGATATCAAATACACTAGCAGTAAGCACTCTGTGAAACCAAAATTTAACCAGAGTTTTGGTAAAACTAACAAATCAGGACCCAAGAAAATCTGGGTACCTAAGGATAAAATAATACATGTTGAAGATATCTTTAGCAGCAAGTCAGAAACACCAGTCATGGTACCTGGACTCTGGCTGCTCACGACACATGACGGGAAGAAGGCATATGTTCCAAAGCCTGGAACTTAAGCCTGGAGGCCACGTTGGCTTTGGAGGCAATCAGAGGGGAAAGATAATTGGCTCTGGAACTGTAGGTAATGGAAATCTTCCCTCTATTAATAAGGTTCTGCTAGTAGATGGATTGATGCATAATCTGTTATCCATAAGTCAATTAAGTGATAACGGTTATCATATAATCTTTAATCAAAAATCATGTAAAGCTGTTAGTCAGAAAGATGGGACTATCCTGTTTAATGGTAAGAGGAAAAACAACATTTACAAAATCAAACTTTCTGAACTAAAGAGTCAGAATGTAAAATGTCTTCTGTCTGTTAACAACGAGCAGTGGATCTGGCACAGAAGATTGGGGCATGTTAGTATGAGAAGAATATCTCAGATTAACAAACTCAATCTGGTCAGAGGACTTCCTAATTTGAAGTTCAATTCAGATGCTCTGTGTGAAGCATGTCAGAAAGGCAAATTTGCAAAACCTTCTTTTAAATCCAAAAATGTTGTTTCTACCTCTAAGCCATTAGAACTTCTGCACATTGACTTATTTGGACCAGTTAAAACTGCTTCAGTCAGTGGTAAGAAGTATGGGTTAGTAATCGTAGATGACTATAGCAGATGGACATGGGTAAAGTTCTTAAGACACAAGGACGAGTCACACTCTGTGTTTGTTACCTTCTGTAACCAAGTTCAGAATGAAAAGGATCTTAGAATCGTTAAAGTCAGAAGTGATCATGGTGGAGAATTTGAAAACAAAGATTTTGAGTCATTCTTTAATGACAGAGGCATTCTGCATGATTTCTCTTGTCCTAGAACTCCCCAACAAAATGGAGTTGTAGAACGAAAGAACAGAACATTGCAAGAAATGGCCAGAACCATGATCAATGAGACAAACGTTGCTAAGACCTTCTGGGCAGAGGCAATAAACACAGCGTGCTACATTCAGAATAGAATCTCAATAAGACCTATTCTGGAAAAGACTCCATATGAACTGTGGAAGAACAGAAAGCCCAACATTTCATATTTTCATCCATTTGGATGTACTTGCTTTATATTAAATACAAAGAATTATTTGAACAAGTTTGACTCTAAAGCACAGAAGTGTATTATGTTAGGATACTCTGAACGCTCAAGAGGGTACAGAGTATACAATACAGAAACACAGATTGTGGAAGAATCAATCAGTGTTCGTTTTGATGATAAGCTTGACTCTGAAAAGTCAAAGCAGAATGAAGTTTTTGCAGGTATAGAAATTGAATTTGCAGGTTCTGAAGACAAGTCATCAGAAGCTCTCAACATAGACATTCCTTCAACGTCTGAAAGGAGCACTGCTAGCAATCCTACAACAGCTGCTGATCAACCTCAGAAGAGATTACCCAGAAGCAGCTTGGATCACCCAGAAGAGACTATTCTAGGAAGAAAGGAAGATCCAATCAGAACAAGAGCAAGCTTCAGAAACTCTGAAGAAACACTTATGGGACTTGTGTCTCTGATTGAACCTTCTTCTATTGATGAAGCACTTCTGGATAATGACTGGATTCTGGCAATGCAAGAAGAGCTGAATCAATTCACCAGAAACGACGTATGGGATCTCGTTCCCAGACCAAAAGGATTCAACGTCATTGGAACAAGATGGGTGTTCAGAAACAAGCTAAATGAACAAGGTGAAGTCATCAGAAACAAGGCACGACTGGTTGCACAAGGTTATAGTCAGCAAGAGGGGATAGACTATACAGAAACCTTTGCCCCAGTCGCCAGGTTAGAATCTATCAGACTTTTAATCTCATTTGCTGTTAATAGAGGCATCACTCTGTATCAGATGGATGTCAAAAGTGCATTCTTAAATGGTTATATAGAAGAAGAAGTTTATGTACACCAACCCCCAGGTTTTGAAAATACAAAACATCCAGAACATGTTTTCAAACTAAAGAAGTCACTGTATGGTCTGAAACAAGCTCCCAGAGCTTGGTATGAAAGGCTAAGTAACTTTCTGCTGGAAAATGAATTCACCAGAGGGAAGGTGGACACTACTCTATTCTGTAAATCAGTTAAGAGTGACATCTTAGTCTGTCAAATTTATGTTGATGATATTATTTTTGGTTATAATAATCCTTCTCTTGGAAGAAAATTTGCTAAGTGTATGCAGGCAGAATTTGAGATGAGCCTCATGGGGGAACTGAAATTCTTTCTAGGAATTCAGATCAATCAAACTCCAGAAGGAACTTACATTCATCAGAGCAAATACATCAGAGATCTTCTGAATAAATTTGACCTCTCAGAATGTAAGCCATCAAAGATTCCAATGCATCCCACGTGCATTCTGGAAAGAGAAGAGGTAAGCAAAAATGTAGAACAGAAAGTCTACAGAGGTATGATTGGTTCTCTCCTCTATCTGACTGCTTCAAGACCTGACATATTATTTAGTGTTTGTATCTGTGCTAGATTCCAATCAGATCCTAGAGAATCTCACTTAACAGCTGTTAAGCGAATTTTCAAGTATCTGAAAGGTACTACTAATCTGGGTTTTTTTTATAGAAAATCTAGTGATTACAGCTTAGTAGGCTACTGTGATGCTGATTTTGCTGGAGACAGAGTGGAACGTAAAAGTACTTCTGGAAGCTGCCAGTTTCTGGGAGAAAATCTGATCTCTTGGTCCAGCAAAAGGCAATTAACAATTGCTCTGTCAACAGCAGAAGCTGAGTACATAGCAGCAGCAGGATGTAGCACACAAATGCTCTGGATGAAAAGTCAGCTTGAAGACTTCCAGATTTTTGAGAGTAACATTCCTATACTTTGTGATAATACTTCTTCTATTTGCTTAAGTAAGAATCCCATTTTACATTCTAGAGCTAAGCATATAGAAATAAAACATCACTTCATTAGGGACTATATTCAGAAAGGTATTTTGAACTTAAAATTTATTGATACAGACCATCACTGGGCTGATATCTTTACTAAACCCCTTTCAGAAGATAGGTTTAATTTCATTCTGAAACATCTCAGCATGAAAGTGTGTCCAGAGTGAAAATGTTTTAATTCCATATATTTACTTTCAGAATGTAATTGTTTTACTGTGAACTTCTGATCAATCTCCTTTCAGAAAGATAGAACATGCAGATTGTATTAGATGCAAGTCTAAAGATCTGAGAGTCTAAGCTCATAGACAGACGTGCTAATCACTACATCAAACAAGTGTCATCCAATCATCAGCATATCTCTGAAGCAGAACGCATGCACGCTTCTGAGAAGGCAAAGCGCTGATTGGGTGCATTGAGACACATGTCTGGTAACCGTTTTTAAGTATCTTTCTCAAATCCCCCAAAATCAGCAAGCATTTAATGAAAAGTAATCATGCTTTTAAAATGCAATCATGATTTTTCTCTCTCAATATGATTAGTTTTTCTGATCTTAATTGTTTTAGCACATCACCTACACTTTTTGATTGCTGACAAAAAAGGGGGAGAACAAGAATGATATTTTAATCAATAACGGCTAACTAGACAGAAATTCTCAAACATTCTAACTCTATTACTTGAAAATGTTTTTCTGTTTTGCGTAAAGTCTACAGGTACAAGGAAGCTCCTGGACACTCTGAAGACTAGAAACTCTGAAGCTCTGATCACTATGAAGTTCTGATCCGCTCTGATATTCTGATCCAAAGCAAAGCTCTGAAGCTCTGCTCTGACATAAAGCTTCTGATAAGTCAAAGACTCTGATACTCTGATGTTCAAAGAAAGGCAAAAAGATCTGATCCTGAAGAACACGTGTAATCAAAGGGAAGTAATAAACTCAGGGGGAGTATCTCTCAACTCTGATATCTCTTTACTCCTTATCCTTTTACTTCTTACTCTGATACATATCTCAGATACCTTTTCACGTTATTTTCATTTAAAATATCTAGTTTTTGTCATCATCAAAAAGGGGGAGATTGTTAGAACAAAGTTTGAATCTACTACCCTATATTTAAGTTTTGATGATAACAAAGTGAAAAGATATAGTATTTATAAGTTCCATGTATGAACTATCTGCTGCCTAAAATTATTATGTTCTGACTTGCAGATACTCTGATTGATATAAGCAAGATCACATCTATTCAGCATCAGAACTTGATTTCAGACACCAGCATCAGAAGTTGCCATATTAGAATGTCAAAATCAGATGATCAACTCACGTACATGCTGAAGCCTGATGAACAAGACTGCGCTCAACACTCTGATAAAGAAACACAACAGTTCATCAGCAGCGAAGCAGAGTCAGAATGAGCCAAGCCAGAACTTGCATTAAGTAAGCAACGGTACTGTGCATTGAAAGCAAATTAATTCCAACGGCCTCATTCCAGACAAGATCTGCTCAATAAGGAAAGTTTGTTATTAGCATTGAATCAAGAATATTGCATCCAACGTTCATCATCTCAGTGCTATATAAACAAGGCTTTGAAGATTGAAATGGCTAATGCTCTCCAAATCTCTACACGCACAAAAGCTAATTATAATCGTCTCTCAGTTTTGCTAAACCACTCATTCTGATATTCTATCATTGTTTAGCAATCTAGTTTCTAAGCTTCAACTTGTGTATACATCACCGTTGTGATAAAGTTTTGTAGAAAACATTCACACTTAGTTTTATCTCTTTGTAAGAAAGTGTTACCTTGACAAACCGGGTTGTGGTTTGGATCAAGAAGGCTTTAGCAGTTGTTAAAGCAGTCTGTAATATTCAGTTGAATATAGTGGATTAAGACCTCGTTGGAGAGAGGCGAAATCACCTTGACGGGTGGACTGGAGTAGTTTGAGATCAAACGAACCAGGATAAAAATATCTTGTTCATTGCATTAGATTTCAGTTTTACAATTCAACCCCCCCTTCTTGTGTTTTTCACCACTTCACGACATTCTCTTACTAGAATGTTTGTCTCACTATACAAAAATACTTACTCAAAGTCAATGCAAAGATATTCCTTTGAAAGTGCAAAACCATCTGTTTTTCTTTACTCTTGTGTTTTATTTACAAAAACGTCCAATGATTCACTGTTGAACATAATTACCATTTACAAATAAACAAAATAAAAGACAATTACTGATGGATTTAAGAAATAGGGAAATCTCTCCAAGTTATTTTCCATAAAAAATCCCCTACAGTGTACAATTTAATCCCCAGCAGAACAAAGCTTCCAATTATCAATCCCTGGTAGAAATCATCCAATTTCTCCAGATTCCCCAAACAGATTTTTCAAGCAGTACATGGCATTTCCCTTACAACAAAGTTTATTTCTCTAAATGAAAATTCATCAACACTTCGACTTCAAGACATGAAGACTTACATATCCTCAGCAACATTCAGGGATTTATTTTCCTCAATCCAACAAACAGCGCAATAGACTAGCTCACATACGCATACATTGCATCCGCATATCATAAACATTGATAAAACGAATGCATTATATCATACATTTGATACAACATAACTTTGCATTTTAGCTAACATTTTACCCTTTTCAGGATAAGGTTAACAACTATCATTAACAATGTTCATAGTTTTCAAATACAGTTCAGATACGCTCCAGACACAAACACCATTCTAATATTCATTCAGATTCAACTCTCAGATACAGTTCAAATACGCTCCAGACACGGACGCTGTTCTGATACTCATTCAAACAAAGTTTTCAGATACATTTCAGATGCGCTCCAGACACGGACGTCATTCTGATACTCATTCAGATTTAACTCTCAGATACAATTCAGATACGCTCCAGACACGGATGCCGTTCTGATACTCATTCAAACAAAATTTTCAAACACATTTCAAATACGCTCCAGACACGGACGCCATTCTGATACTCATTCAGATTTAACTCTCAGATACAGTTCAGATATGCTCCAGACACGGACGCCATTCTGATACTCATTCAGATTCAACTTTCAGATATAGTCCAAATACGCTCCAGACACGGATGCCATCCTGACACTCATTCAGATTCAACTCTCAGATAGAGTTCAAATACGCTCTAGACATGGATGTCATTCTGATACTCATTCAAACAAAGTTTTCAGATACAGTTCAGATACGCTCCAGACACGGACGCCATTCGGATACTCATTCTTTCATCTTACAAGTTACAATTCAACAATCACTCTTGGATGGAATCTATAAGCCCATCTCAAACAAATTTATATCACCTCTCCAAGTGGCATCTTTAAGCCCATTCCCTCAACCATCACATCGCCGAGTGCAAATTTCTAGGCACTCTAGTGTCCAATCATCTTCCACCTTCGAGTCACGAATGGAAAAACTCGTCAATCTAACTCTTCAGGCTTAAGAAGATTGAACAGGGGCAGCTGTTGTACCCCAAAATTTTCCCTCTCACTTATCAAGAATTTTCTCACAAGATCTCCTTGGGCTTAAGACTATACTAAGGTTTGATCAGCTCAAGACACCTCTTTAGGCACTGATGACCAAAATTAGGGTTTAAGTTTGCACAAGGGTTTTTGAACTATAAATACTTCATATTACTTTCATGGAACATTATGGACCCCTAAGATTACTCTTGTCAAGTTTCAAGCCTTGGATCACACTTTTGATCAGTCAATTAAATAGTTGACCTAAAAATCAGCTGTATTGGGGAAAAAGTCAACCATGGCCAATTTACAGTCAAATCTCATAATTTTTTATCCACATCAACATTTTAAACCCATATGTATCATTTGACCAAGTTTGGACCATAATTCCTCAAGAAGTTTGATCAAATCTCCAAAAGGGCAAAATGGTCAAAATTAGGGTTTTGACTAGGAAAGGGCAATTTCTGGTTTTTTACCTAACAAATGGTAAATTGGTTTAAGGCATGATCTCAAGAGTCCATTTTCATCATTTTGACCTAATGACATGGTTCATAACATTGCAAGTCCATTGGATTGACAGATGAATTTTGCAGTCAACTAATCAAAAGTCAAACTTTGACTTTTTGGTCAAATTTAAGTGCCAAAGATCATAATTCATAAAAACATGTCAAAATATGAAACTTATTCATCAATAAATAAAAAATTCAAGATTTCATTTTGAAAAGTCAAAATTTCTAAACTTAGAAATTTTTCTTAGTGTTGAAAATTCATGTTTTTTCATAACATTGAGCCAATTTTTCACTGTGATACAAGATGATTCAAGAGAAACTCCCAACATGAAAGTTGTAGATCTCCATGAAATATACAACTTTGTTTCACACAACTTCTTCCAAAAGTTCTTGGATATCAAGTTATAATTTCAAGAACATAGGATCATGAAACTAAACACTTAGTGAAATTTTGCCCTAATTTGGTCAGGAGTTTGACTCAACTTCATGGAACTTTTTCATATATTTCCAAGGGGAATCTTCAAAATCAATTCAATAATGGGTTATAGAGTATATTGCAAGCTTTCCAAAATGTCCAAGAACTCCTTGAGATCATTCTTGAGTAGGGAGAATCGAAGATATGAAGTTGGTGTTTTGTCACTTGAATTACAAGGTATTTTGTGATGAACAAGAATCCAATTTCAAACCTATGCTACACAATCTTGTTTTGCAGGATTCTAAACCTCAAGATCTCTCCATAATCAGAAGATTACACTCACTTTTGAGCTATTATCCAAGTGTTCCAAGCATTGTCCAAGCCAATTTGCCATTTTTGGAAGAAAGTTACCATTCCATTCTTGAAAAGTTGCTTTAATCACAAAGTCAACTTGTCTTGAGCTTCTAACTTGTTCTTTCTGCACACACAACCCCTATAATCCAAAATCAAGGTGTCTAAGGCCTAAAGAAGCTCAGGACATGCTTGTACAATATTTTAGATTTGTCATTTCACTTTTCTTCAAAAGCAAGTTATAGAGCCATAACCCTATAACTCAGAGGCTTGGAGTAATTTTGTGCTGAAATCTTTTCCATACATATTAACAAGTCAATTGCAACACAATACATGATTTCAAGCATCCTAAAACTCTCCCAAACATCCTTGTCTCACAAGACTGCTCAACTTGACAGTTTTGAGCCAAAACTCTCCATCTCCATTTCCACTCGTGCGTTTTGATTCTTAATCATTCAAACACCTTACATACATCATACACAAGTGATCCAAGCCCTTGTTTCAAGACTGTAACCCCTCCATTACTATTCACCATTTTCAAACATCAAGCTTGCAGGTCGACTTGAGTAGGGAGATTCAAGGACTTTCAAAGAAAAGTAGGAGTTGGAATACACTCAAGGAAGTCCAGGCAAGCTAAACAGATTCTTAGGGCACCTAAAATCTTGCTCGAACTCCATACACGAATCCATCTGCAAGAGGTAAGTTTTCTAACTTCAATATCTTGATACAAGCATCCTCTATGCATACATTCTGAAGTAAAAATGTAGATATTATTTCTCTAAAGCTAACCATGTCTATAGTTTTCATTTATATTGACAGTGTGTAGAGAATTTTAGATTTGAACTTTCTGAAAAAAATTAGGTTTCAATTTAGGGCCAGCAAAATTAATCTTCATCTTTGACTTTTAGCTTACATAAGTTATATGGTTGGATTCGTGAGGAAAGATAGCACAACTTTCATGTTTGCATTTTCCATTTTTATTGAGAAATGAATGAGATACAGGTGGTCCGGTTGGATGAAGGTTGAAGATGAAGTACATGTCATGGAGACGTTTTACCTTATGTATTTATTCTTTTATTTAAGTTAATGGATGTACAGCCACCCCAGTGGTAAGGCAGCGCGCGTTATTGATAGAGGTCATGGGTTCGAACCTCAGCACTGCCTTTTGCTTTTTTTTAATTTCATTTTAACATTTTTTTTGTTCCTTCCAGCGCATGGACCTTCCACCTCCTGGGCCTGACTTTTTTTCTAACCTTCCTCCCCCTTGTTTCATATTTGCACCCTGGCCCAATTTTATTTTATTTCTTCATTTTTTATTTTTTATTTTCTCAAATATATTTTCTAAATACTAAAAATGATCATAAAATGCAAAAAAATAATATTTTATATTTTGACTTATTTTATTTTATTTTTCCATAAATAAAAATATTTTTTATTCTTCATACTTTATTTGTTTATTTAAGTAAATCTTAAAAAATTAACTAATATTGTATTATTTATTTATTTTTCTTCACACCATATAAAATATATTATTTTAATACCAAAAAGGCTAAAAAATATTTTTTAATGCTATAAATAATTTCAAGGTAAAAAATGCCAAGATAAATAATACTTTTCTTAAACTTATTTTCTTTTTTATTAACTTATAAGAATTAGGGTTTCACTTAAAACCTTTTCTTAATAAATCTAAACTTGATTAATTATTTTCTTTAAAATAACTAGGTTAAAACAATTTCCCTCTGTGATACGGTGGGAGAACTGACTTGAGGTTTTGCGTTTGTGTTCGCAAATGTTTCGGTTTAGCAAGAGTCGCCACCGACTTTTTATTTTATCCAAAGGAAAGGTCAAAAAGCACAGGAAAGACCTTTGAGATGTTTTCTTGAGTTAGGGGGGTAGATTATGAAAAAGGAAGGTTCTAGCACCCTTTTCATCCATGGTTTTCCATGGGCTCTTAGTTACTTGTTTAGATCACTTGCTTTGCTTTTCCAATTGTTTGAAATGGTGCTTTGTGTGGTTTTGAAAGTATTTTGAAAAGGGGCCATCGTTTTGGCAATCTTTGTAATGATTCTTGTTTGAAGAATGTATACAAAGATGTTTGTCTTTTGGAAAATGTTTCAATGTTTGAAAGTTGTTTGGAAGTTGTTTGGAAATGTTTTGAAATTGTGTGTGTGTTTGTTTGAAAATATCAAGGATGGTTTGAAAATTGATCAAGTAACTAGGAGCATCTACCTAATCAAAAGTCTTTCTTGTACATTTTAACCCTTTGACATTGTTGTTTTACCATTGTATTTGGTAAACAACCCTATCTTTGGATGTTAAACGGGACGGGCATGGGTCATCGTATGACCATGATAGCAATGGTGCCAAGTATCTTAGAAAATTTTTGGGACTAAGATCATTTGTTTTAGGCAACATTTTGATAGCGTCATCGAGGGACTATGATCTTTTTATTTTTTTATTTTTTTTTGCCAAGATATCTAGCATGCATACCATGGCCATTTTAAGGCAACAAAGTGGATGAAACCCTAGGGGTGCTTGTGTGCATTGTGTTGTCATTTTACATGCATTTTTGTCTTGCATTAGGTCATGCTATTTGTTTTGACTTTTTGGTCTTTTGCATACAAAACCCTAATTTAACTATCATGGTGTATGAAAGAGATAAAATGCGTAAAGTAAATCTAGACTATTACAACATTATTATGGGAAGGGGGTACAAGTTTGAATAGGGGGCATTTGCACAAAATAAAACCCTAGTTTACTATTACAATCCAATTGAATTTATACAACAACAAATAAATAAACAAGTATTTAAATATGCAATTAAATATAAATATGCAAGAAATGTTTTTGTATTAATTGTTTTATGTATGTAAAAATAAGTTTATTCATGGCCTAAAAATAAGAAAATAAAAATGATTATTTTTGAAGGGGTGAAAACCCTAATTTTTGGTTTAATAGAAAAAATATGCTTTTTATATTATTTATTTATTCATTTTTTGTTTAAGAAAAATAATAATAATATATACAAAATGTTAAAAAATTAAATATTGTAAGAAAATATTAATTTAAGTGTATAAATAATAAAAATAAAAAATATATAATATTTTTGTATTATTTACAAGTTTTATTTAGAAAAATAAGTTATATTATTATTAATAAACTATTTTTATGCCCAAAAAATTATGAAAATAATAAAATAAAATGCAAAAAATAGTGAAAATATTTTTGAGATTTTTATTTGTTTAGAAAAAATAAATAAAGTCAGAAAATATAAAAGAAATGAAAAAAATATGCAAAATAAAGAAAATGGGCTAAGGGGGTGCAGAAAGCAAAAGAGTGGTGTGAATAGCCAGAAAAGTCAGGCCCAGGCCCAAGCTCCACTTCGTACCTATCCTCTGAACACGCGCGCGCGCCCTGGTTCAGTTCAAATCTGTTCTCTCTATTGCTTGCATGAAATAAAAAATTTACAACATGAAAGTTATAGCATTTTCAATCACGATTCCAACCATATCCATTTTGTGACCTAACTCTAAGAAACCAGGGAGAATTTCAGTGGCCCTAAATTCTAACCTAGATTTTTCAGCATTTTCATAATCCAAATTCTCCTAGCTCAGTTAATATAAATAAGAAATACGCATATGTACAGCTCAAACACATTAAAGACTACATTTTTGCTTCACAAACCTAAGCCTAAGGATGTCTAAATAAGGAGATAGAACTTTGAAAATTACATTGTTCAGTTCAGTTTGGTTATGGCAATGTAGCAACTTTGAGTGAGGCCTGAAGTACTTGTGAGCTTGCTTGAACTTCCCTCAACCTTTCCCAATGCTCAGCTTGCTTTGAAATGGCTTGAATCTCCTTGTAGAAGTCAACCTGCAAAGCTTCAAAATGAAAATGGTGAAGTGTGAAAATAAGGTTATAGTTGCTGAACAAAGGCTTTAATAGTTTGGGTGTGAGGTATGAAGTGTGTTTGAAGTGGTTCAAGGCAAAACGCACGAGGCAATATGGAAATGGCTAGTGATTTGCAGAGATGGCCCTGTTTTGGGCAGAAATAGTGATTTCTGTGTTAGAGGGTGTTTGAGAGCTTGGAAAATCGTGTTTCTTTCTTGCAAAAATATTCTGAACTTGTTTGAAATGATGCCAAGTCCTGGTTTTAACAGATACTCAAGTTGTGGACTTTTTGCAAGCTTACTTGCTTTTGAAGCAAAAGTGAGTTGACAAAGCTCAAAGCCTGTACAGGCTAGCTTGAGGTCTAAACATAGTTGGTGTACCTTTCTTCAAGTTTGTGGATCTTGTTTGTGGCCAAAGATCAGGTTCAATGCTCAAGGAATACAAAGTTTCAAAAAAGCAAGCTTTATGGAAATGGTATTGTTACCTTTATGCCATTAATGGATTAATTCATTGTGCAAAGTTCCATAGCTCAGAACAAAGCCAATATCCATTGTATTTGCATTAAATTAAGGAGTTTGTAAAGGTTTAAGACCTGTAAAATAAGTAGAAGCATGCTTAGGACAGATTTGCAACTTGTAGCAATGTGAAAAATGCCATGGACAAAAGTGAGAAATGACCATTTTCTTTTCTTCGATTCTCCCTAACCATAAATGATCTTGGAGAGTTCTTGGACATTTTGGAAAGCTTGTAACATGCTCTACAATCCATATTTGAGATGAATTTTGAGATTCCACTTGGAACTATGTGAAATGTTGACATGAAGTTAGGTCAAAAATCTGCCTAAACTAAGGCAAAATTTCACTAAGTTAAAAAGTTCATGGACCCCTATTCACAAAATCATAACTTGAGATCCAAGAATCTTTTGGGAAAACTTTGTGAATCAAAGTTGTATATTTTGTGGAGGATTACAACTTTCATGTTGGAAGTTTCTTTTGAATCCAATTGCATCATGGTGAAAAAGTTGGGAAAAGTTGGGAAAAAATAAGAAATTTTCATAACTTAGAAAAATTCTAAGTTATGAAAATTTTCAAACTTAAACCCTAATTTTCAAAATTAGGTTTCTTGGTAAACAAGTTTCATGTTTTGACACATCTTGATGAAAAATGACCCTTGGTACTTGATTTTGACAAAAAAGTCAAAGTTTGACTTTTCAGTGTACAATTGATTTTTGATCAGTTGACTGGAAAATTCATCTGTCAATCCAATGCTTTTGAGATCTTTTGAACCTTGTGATTAGGTCAAGATGATGCCATTGAGTCCTTGAAACCTTGCTTAAACCCAATTTTCCATTGGCTAGGTAAAAAATCAGAAATTGCCCTTCTATAGTCAAAACCTTAATTTTGACCATTTTGCCCTTTTGATGATCTGATCAAATTTCTTGAGGAGTTGTGGTCCAAACTTGTTCAAATGATTAGTATGAGTCCATCATGTTGATGTGGATAAAAAATTATGAGGTTTGACTGCAAATTGGCCATGGTTGACTTTTTCCCCAATACAGCTGATTTTTAGGTCAACTGTCCAATTGCCTGGGCAAAAATTTGAATCAAGGCTTGAAACTTGGTATGAGCAAACTTAGAGATCCAACATGAAGTATGAAAGTCACATTGAGCATTGATGATCCAAAAATCCTTGTGCAAACTCAAACCCTAATTTCAGGTCATCAGTGCAAGGAGATGTCTTGAGCTGAGCAAACCCTAATCCTGTCTGGAGTCCAAAGAGTCTTGTGAGGGGAAATATTGATAAAATGAGAGGGAAAATTTTGGGGTACAACAGTTGCCCCTGTTCAATCTTCTTGAACCTGAAGAGTTAGATTGGCGAGTTTTGCCGTTCGTGACTCGAAGGTAAAAGATGATTGGACACTAGAGTGCCCGTAAGTTTGCACTCGTCAAAATGTAGTTGAGGGAATGGGCTTAAAGATGCCATTTGGAGATGTGATAAAATATTGTCGGAGATGGGCTTGTAGATTCCCTCCAAGAATGTTTGTTGAATTGTAAGTTGTAGGTCAAAAGAATGAGTATCAGAATGGTATCCGTGTCTGGAACGTATCTGAACTGTATCTGGAGACTGATTTTGTATGAGCAAGGGAATGGCGTCCGTGTCTGGAGCGTATCCGAGATGTAACTATACTTGAATCTGAATGAATAGAAGAATGACTTCTGTGTCTGGAGTGTATCTGTATTGTATCTGAATCTGAAATTTGAATAAGCGGCAGAATGGCATCCGTGTCTGGAGCGTCTCTGAGCTGGGGAAAAAGTTTGAATGAGTGACAGAATGGCTTCCGTGTCTAGAGCGTATCTGGACTGTATCTAAAGTCGAGTATGAATGAGCAATAGAATAGCATCCATGTCTGGAGCGTCTCTTAGCTGGGGAGATTCGGACTACTGGTGTAAGGGTCAGAATGGCATCCGTGTTTGGAGCGTATCTGAAATAGAATCTGAATGAGTAACAGAATGACTTCCGTGTCTGGAGTGTATCCGTACTGTATCTGAAGTAGAGATCTGTATGAATAGCAGAATGACTTCCGTGTCTGGAGTGTATCTGAACTATAATATGAGATCTGAATAAGTGACAGAATGACTTCCGTGTCTGGAGTGTATCTGAACTTGAAATTTGATAATTGAATCTGAATGAGAAATAGAATGGCTTCCGTGTCTGGAACGTATCTAATTTGTATCTGATTGTTGAAGTCTGAATGAGTGATAGAATGGCATCCGTGTCTGGAGCGTCTCTGGGATGTATCTTGACTTTGAATTCTGAATGAGTAATAGAATGACTTCCGTATCTGGAGTGTATCTATACTGTATCTGAAATCTTTGAATATTTGTTAAAGATAGCTGTTAATCTTATCTTGAAAAGGGTAAAATGTTAGCTGAAACACAAAGTTATGTTGCATGAAATGTATGATGCAATAAAATGTGTTTTATCAATGTTTATGATATATGAATGTAATGTATACGCATGTAAGCTGATTCGCCGTATTGCTGAGGAAAATAAATCCTTGATAGCTGGGGATAAGAAAATCCTTGACTGCTGTCGGGAAAATAAATCCTTAACCGCTGCTGGAGATTCAAAACCTTTGATTGTTGAGGATGAGAAGTCCTTTGACTGCTGGGGATTAAGAGAAAATCCTGACTTCTCGGGGGATGTAAGGATCCTTCCTGTCTTTGAAGTTGGAGGATGATAAACATTCTGTTGTGAGAATAATGCCAAGTGTTGCTTGAGAAACTTGCTTGGGGAATCCCGAGAACTTTGATGACTATGGATGGGAATTATACAATGGGAATCCTTATTCGGCTGGGGAATAGGGAAAACTCTGATGGTTTCTGCGGGGAACTAAGAATGAGAATCTTCATTCTGCTGAGGAGTAATGAAACTTTGGCAACTTCATGCTGGGGAATAAAGAAGGCTCTGGCAACTTTACTGGGGAATCAAGAATGAGAATATTCAATCTGCTGGGGAGTGAACAACTCTGTGGGGAGTAGCTATACTGCTGAGGAGTTTAGGAGACCCTGCGGGGGAATAGTTCATTCCTGTTATGGAGAGAGTTCAAGAGTTTGGGTTGTATGCCAATCTACTGGGAAATTATCCTAGGTTGGAGAGACCAAAGTTAACTGTTATCTGGTTGACTTCCAGGCTTCAAGACAACTTGCTAGGGAATGGTAGTTGGAATTTTTGACTCCGTTGGGGAAGAAGGTTTCATCTTCGCTGAGGATCTGTGGTTCAAAATTTTTACTCCGCTGGGGATTGGGAGTTTAAAGTTCTAACTCTGATGGGAATTAAGGGTTTGAAATTATAACTCCGTTGGGGATATATACTTCAAGGTTTTAGCTCCACTGGGGATCTGGATGATGTTGTAGCGGTGAAAATCGGAGATCAAGCTATTAATTAACTTGACTCACCAAAGCAAGAGTCGCCACCGTGCTTTATTATTTCCAAGGGAAAAGGGAAAAGAGCGAAATAAAACCCTAAAATATGCAATGTAAAATAATACTTAAAAGTAATAAAAATACAATGTGTTTTTGAAAGAGATCGAGAGTTCGGGAGTTGGTTATACAACGGGAAGGTATTAGCACCCAATGCATCTACGGTACTCCGCAGGAACCTTTTGAAATATCTGTTTTTGGTTAAAATTGTTTGTTTGATTAAAATGGTTTGTTTGGCTAAAAATAGGTGTTGGCGAGATTTTGAAGATGTGATAACCTAATGTCGAAGTTTTGACTTAAAAGGTATGAGTTTGAAAATGGGGTCTTTTAGGAAAATTATCTTAAGTTTGGAAAAATAGTAAACAAGCAAAAAATGAATGAGGCTATTCGCACGATTGTAGAAGACGTATTCGATGACATGAAGTCAGCTGAGTTGAAACATTTCCCTTGGAATTAATCATAAGTGGGTAGATCTAATATTCGAGTAAGAAATCATAAATAATTAAAATCCACGAGAAACGAACAAGGTAGATAACAAGATAGATTATAAGAAACTAAATGAATGGACAAAGAAGAATCATGAATAAAAGAAAAGTGTAAAAAAAATTATCTAAACTAATTTGAAATTCTAAGGTTACTAAGTAAACTAAAAATTATCTAAACTAATTTTGAAGTTATTAACTAAATTAAAACTCTAAAGTTACTAACAAAAATTCGAAAGTTATTAAATTATATCTAAAAATAAATTAACACTCTAATATTACTGAATTAAGTCTAAACTAAATTAATTCTAAAGTTGCTAAATTACATCTAAACTAGTTTAAGTATAAACTAAATTCATTATAAAATTACTAAGTTAATCTAAACTATATTAATAATAAAATTACTAACTTAAATCAAAACTAAATTAATTCTAAATTAAAGATTAAAATTCTAAGATTAAATTAAAATTCTAAAGTTATCAAAATGTATTTAACCTAATTGGAAGTTCTAAAGTTATAAAATAGATCTAAACAAATTAAAATTTTTAAGTTATCAAAATATACCTAAACTAATTAAAGGTTCTAACATTACTAATTTATATCTAATTAAATTAAAATTCTAAAGTTATTAATTATGATTCTAAATATTTTAAAGTTATAAAATACATCTAAGCTAATTAAAAAAATCTAAATTAATACTAAACTAAATCTAAATATAAGATTTACTAATATTTTTTATATTATTATTTTTTTTAAAAGCCCAAAACCCAAACCTACTCCAATTACATCCCTAATTTAAAAAAAAACAAATAATAATAACAATAACCTGTAACAACAGGGCATACAGGCACCTCCACCTGCTGTAAACAAAACAAAGTTTTTTTGTTGTTTTTTAATCATATGGACAATAACCAATGGGGTGCTGACACGTGGCGAAACATTATAACAAAAAATAAAAATAAAACAAAATATAACACAAATATGATTGAAACAAAGTCAGGAAAATATAAGTTTATCTCACTACCTATTTTTCTTCTCCCAAACTTCTCATTCAAACGTAGCAACATAGATTCACCAACAAAACTCTTTCTCTAAGGTAGCTTTTTCGAGTTTCCTTCTCAGCGAATTCCGGTGAGGGAGGTTGCTTCGGCCGTGACATTGGCAGCTGGGAGTGGATCTGGGTGTTGCGCGGTGGTTGTATGAGAACATAAGGAGTAGTCCGAAGGAGGCACGGAGAAGGTGACCGTGTGGCTTGCGGATAAGGTTGTTACGCTGTGGGGTATGGATGTTTGGAAGAGAGGAAATGAAGGTGGAATTGGGTAATAGATGAAGAGGAGTTACTGTTTGTTGTTGCTGAGCTAAGACAGGTGGATGCACCAGCGGAAAAATTGACGGAGGGTTGGATGGAGGTGGTTGGCGGACTGAAGGAGGGTGAGGGACGAAATTGCAGGTTCGTTGGTGTTGTTGTTAAGGAGAAAGAAGCGAGGTGGGAGGGTAGCAAGTGTGGAGAGAGGGAGTATTACTGGGTGAGTTGTTTTTGTTGTGTATAGAAGAAGAGAGGAGAGGTTACTGTTTATTGAAAGTGAGTTGTGTTTTGGTGTTAATGTTTCAACCCAATCACCCCATTTGGTTTGGGGGTTTTTCCAACCTTTGAAGTGAATCTTAGGAAGAGGATGATGACTCTTGTGTTGGGTTTTGTGAAATGGTGTTTCAGAATGGTGAATGGTTTTTAGAACATGGTTTAAGGAAGTTGGCTAGTGTTTGTGTGGAAACTAGTTCATGTGAGTTTGGAGAAACTAAGGTTGCAATACGAGAATCGTATATGCAGAAGATGTTTTTTGTTTTTCTCCCCCTTACAAAGTGATAAAGATGCTACTTAAATAAGAAAATAAAGAGGAATATTGTTTTCAGGTTTAATCCAATCCGTCCAAAATTATTAAATCTGCATCTATCCGTTATTTTTGCTAACAGCCAATAAGAATCAAGCACAGTGTAAATAATATATTTTTGTGACCAAATAGCCCTTAAATGATAAGAATAACCAAAAAAACTAAAAGTATTAAAATTGACTCAATTTAAAATAATTTTTCTGAATAAAAAATAAAGACCTAGAATGACTGAAAATGATAAAAAAAATGAACGAAAATTTATCCGAAAAATAAAATGAACACATTAAAATAAACTACATGTCACACAGATTAAAGAAAAAATATTCAAAAGTCGAAATCGAAATAAAATGATAATAATAAAAAAAATCAGGCTAAACGGACATTTACGGTTAAAAACGAGACTTCAAACTATACCGAAAAAATAAAGCGAGCATACCGTCATAATCTACGCGTCATGCAGATTCATAAAATGATCGGTAAGAGGTGAAAACTTGAAATATTTTTCTCGCTATTTCTTCGCACAATATCGAATCGCTTTTAACGGTCTGTCTATAAAACCAAAATATTTTTATTATCGACATATAAACAACTTGGAGCAATGCAACAAATGAGTAAAGAGATAAAAATGCATGAAGTGAAATGTCAGGTGTTTTTTTAACTAAAAGACGATGCAAACTTTGATTTAAACTGACTTTTCTGGTCAACTTAAATACGACTAATGATGCAAAATATGATGAATGAAGATATTTACTAATGATTGTGACCAAAATGACAAAATATGGTATGAATGTGCGACTGAAAAAATTAGGGGCGAAATTTAGGGTGCAACAGTTGTGCCTTGATGAATCAGTCTTCGAGAATCCACAATAAACCGTACTTCTGGCTTGAGAGACTCAAAACCTTAATTGAGGCGCGACACCTGATGCTCTTGATTCAGACCTGTCTCTGCACATGAAGCAAAAGAAAACATGAACATACACCTTTGTATGGATTAGAAGTTAGTGATACATAGGCTAAAAATGTTCAAAACACTTGACAATCTTCGCATAGTCAATGCTTGAAAGTGAGAGGTTAAAACCGACTGTATTTCGTGACCTTGACTTATCTTTAAAAATGCAAAAATAAAAATGGGATCTTAGGTCAAAAATTGGGGTACAACAGCTGCCCCTATTTAAGTTTCTTCTATTTGGAGATATGAAGATTGGGATCTTCATTTCGACGAGATTGAAGGGACTTAAATATAGAATACACAATTTTTGGCCTTAAGATACCGCGATTATGTTCATGATATGATATGAATGTAATGCTCTGAATTTTATGGGGAATGACGCCATACGAGACAGACTATGCTGGAGAAACCAAGCACATTATACAGTAATCCCACAGAGGAAGAGGTTGTAACTCCACCGGGGAAACAGAGTCATAGACTTCAAATGAGAGACTCTTGAATGATTTACATCAGTATTGGGACTGGAAAAGCATATGATTGACATCAGTACTGTGACTGGAAAAGGAAATGATGGACATCAGTACTGAGACTGGAAAAGGTAATGATTTACATCAGTACTGTGACTGGAAAACAAAATGATTGGCATCAGCACTGTGACTGGAAAAGGAAATGATGGACATTAGTACTGAGACTGGAAAAGGTAATGATTTACATCAGTACTGTGACTGGAAAACAAAATGATTGACATCAGCACTGTGGCTGGAGATAAACATCTCTGATTTCTGAATTTTACCAAGAACGGTAACACATTTCTTCTTTAACCAAGATATCGCTTGAAAAGGATAAAATAACAAACTTCCCCACGGGACTTTCCCGACGGGATGCCATTTGCTGAGTAGACATTATTGTTGGGGATACACAAGCTGCTCAAATAAAGAGGCCGCCACTTGCTTCCTTTCAAAGGTGTCAATAACATACAAGCTACTCATGAAGAGACCGCCACTTGTTGTCTTCAAAGAATATTAAAGCACACAAGCTGCTCATGAAGAGTCCGCCACTTGTTGCCAAAAATCCACAAGCTGCTCATAAAGAAGCTGCCACTTGCTGTCTTCAAAGAATATCAAAGCACACAAGCTGCTCATGAAGAAGCTGCCACTTGTTGTCTTCAAAGAATATCAAAGCACACAAGCTGCTCATGAAGAGTCTGCCACTTGTTGCCAATAACCCACAAGCTGCTCATAAAGGAGCTGCCACTTGCCGTTTTCAGAGGAACAAAACACAAGTTGCTCAAATAGATAAGCTGCCACTTGCTATCTTCCAAAAATACTAACGTACAAGCTGCTCATGAAGAAGCTGCACTTGCCATTTTCCGTACAAGCTGCTCATGAAGAGACCGCCACTTGCCGTTTTCAAAAAGTGTTGATAACATACAAGTTGTCCATGAAGAGAATGTCGCTTGCTGTTTTTTTTTAAAAAAGATACCCATAAAATATTATGAAGATATTGCTGGAGGTGAGAATCAATAATTTCATCGAGGATGGACAAACTGCTCATGAAGAGACCGCCATTTGTCGTAGAGAAATTAGAAATAATCAAACTGCTCAAATAAAGAGTCAGTCGCTTGTTGTCATGTCGATATTCCAAAAGAAGGTTGTGATAACACGACTGAGGAATAAAGTTCATTTTCAATGGGGAACCATGAATAAATCCTTCTTGAGGAGACCAAGTATTTACGTTGCAAAATAAATGCACTCTCCATCTAGGTTTCACAGCCTAGAGAGATCCACAGGGTATCGTTCACAAGAGACAAAGCTCAATCCAGGAATAAACTGGAGAGAAAATAGTCAAACAAGACTCCACCCAATGAGGAAACAACTCAAATGGGGATTTATCCTATCCAGAGATGGAAAAGGAAAGCTAAAGCAAGATTCTTCCACGAGAGTTAACTCAGTGGGGAATTAGAAAAGAGGCGCACTTTCTGCTTAAGTTGACACTCTATTTGGAAAGACAAATACGCTATTTGAATAGACATAACCAAGGTATGTGAACTCAAAGATATCAACAAATACAAATGTGTGTGCATGATGCAAGTATGAACGAATGAATGAATGTCATGTATATGTTGACAAAACAGACAAGGGAGATGGACAGAAAATGATAAGACATCACAGTACAACTCGACACTCAGCTAATCTCAACAGGATGGTAACATTACTGGAGATAGAAAACAAAAGCCATCATTGGAGCAAAGTCCTTTTACAAGGCTTAAATCTCTTTGGAGAGGAAGATATTTTCAGGTAGAAAACCCAAAGTCCAGTCTTCTAATGCCAACAGTCCATTGAAAGGATAACAACACAAACAATGTTTTAGCTGAAAAAAGCCATGCTTAACTGGAGATACTGGGAACACCACCCTCTGATAATGTGTGCAAAACGTATCACATATCTTGATAAATCTGGATTGCCCCTGGGACTAATTTTGGATGCCCCAAGTTACTGTTGATAAGCTGCGTGATACACGACAATTATTGCGAATAGCTTCACCTCTAAAATGCCCCGAGCTATATGGTTGATGAGGAGAAATCGTCTCAAGAGGATTTTACAAAAGACCTGGCATTCACCGTGCTCTGGTGTCTTCAAAATCTTAGAGAAATTCATCAAATCTCGACGTGATTGCCCCAGATTGACTGTAGTTGGCACAACAAAGTCTTCAAATTTTGCCCCAAAAGAGTAAACACGTTGGAGAAGCATTAACTGGGAGAAGCAACATGTCTGTGCTTAAGGTCTTCATGTGGCATGCCTCTGGATATGATTTTTTTTGAAATGATTCGCCAATTGCTCAACATAGTTTCAGGCCTTAAAAGAATAAACTCACCGCTAGTGCTTATATGTGAGCTTCCTTGATATCAAACAAATGTTTTGCAGTTAGAAAAAGTTTACAATGAGAATGAAAATTCTAATGCAACAGTTATGTAAGTCTTAAAGATTTTGAAAGATATCGCACAAATTTTGCGAGTTAAAGCACCATTTATTTTTGTATAGGAAAAACATATGATACCAACATAACTATTTAGAACATTCATGGGAGTCAGGAACACTATCTCATTGAAGTATGCTTTCAAAATAACCTTGCTTCAATTAGGACTTTTGAAGGTTGTAACGTGGTCTGGTTCATGGTTTTAGAAAAAAAGATTTAAGGCTCAAAATATTTGGTGCCCACCCATTCTTCATGATGTTCTCCAACCCTATGTTCAGTTAATTCAACATGAGTGTTTATCTCTCAAAAGGATTTTGTGACGGTCAAGGAAACGACGAGGCTTTCGGAGTAGAAACCACCCTCATGTCTTCGTGTTTGTAGTCACCAATTTGCTCTTTGCTGAGGACTTTTCTTTGTAGTCCTTTCTTTGCAATTTTTATTTTCCCTAATTTTTGCCTGAACTAATTTTTTGAATTGATAGTCCAACGGGATGCCTTAATTTTGCCTAAGTCACACGTTTTCATGTTTTTTGACTTAGCAGGCTTTTTCTTTTTCTCGATTTTTGACTTTTTGAACAAAATGTGTGACATTAGCTTGTATTTGCTTGTTGAGAAGATTGTGATTGCCTCGTTTCTTGATGAATGAGGGATAACATTGTGATTCCACATCCTCTAGATTCATTATACACGAAGGATAGCCCTCGTAGTTTCTCTTCAAAAAACAACTTCCTTATGAATTTTGAACACTCAGTCAGATTAACTAAAAACTACCATGCCCCAGGTTAAAATTCAAGGTTTTTCGTATAGAAAAGAAACTTCTGCTTCAAAGGCTCAAAAGGGGTTAGCAAGGGATTATCTTCCTTATATCTCCGGTGTTTAGGGATTTGAAACAATGCATGTACATCATCAGCAAGATTTTATCCAAAAGCAAACAACCAGAGATTTTGTGTTCTTTAGATCATCATCCTCCCTTCAATCTCTGCCTAGGCAAGAGAATGGGCAACAAGTTGGTATCATAATGCCAAAAGAAAATTAAAATTTGAAAACAAATATGAGTGAAACGAATGAATTTCTTCAAGACAAACATACTCATTGTATTAAGATAATCATACAGATGCAAACAAGTTCTTACATGCAAACAATGTTTTGATAAACAAGAAAAATTACAAAAAGAAGAAATAAGTTAATGATCTGGGAAGGCTTTCCATCTGGACTTGAATCACCGAAAACATCCTTCAAAACTCAAAGTGACCATCAATCGTGTTTACTCTTCGGCACGTGCTTGATTTGAACTTCAAAACCAACATCCTTGAATGACAATCAGTGAATACTTTTATCATCGCTTCCTCCTTCTTAGAAGGATTGACTTGGGCAACAACCAAAATTTTAACTAAAACAGTTGAGTGATCCATACCATCTTTCAAATTAGTCACCTCTCTGCGGAGTTCAAAAATCTCTTGCTTGATATTCTCCATTGTTCTCTTAGCGTCAGTGTTGTACTGGTGAGACCAAAGAAAAAATAAGACTTGGAAAAAGACCTTTGAAAGTGAAACAAAAAATGTAGAATGATGCATGATATGCAAAAGAGAGTTTTTATCTGACTTTCAAGGAACTCAAGATATTAAGTTGTAAACATCAAAGTATGAAGATAGAAGATGAATTTTGAATTGGATCAAAGCGTTGATCAAGTTATCATTAAGATCAATCATCCATTTTGGTGGATTAGGGTTTTCGCCCTATCAACACCCAAGATCCATTGAGCTTGACGAAACTTGTGATGTTTACAAAGAAAGACCTCCAAATTCCTTCAAAGTCAAGTGAAAAGGGTTTTATGGATGCATGAATGCATGGCTATGCAACAACCACAAGCAAGGTCACAAATAAAGTCGAAAGGTTCAACGTCACGAGCATGGAGTCAAGGTAAGGAACACCCCCAAGGTGTGTACTAACGGTTTAATCACACCTGTAGAACAAGGTTCTAAGAGTTCCCGGAGTCTACATTCCTCCTTCGGATATTACCAACGTCTTGATTACTCAATAATCAGCAATATTCTCAAGAGAAACTCATCCGAGCGTAGCATCACGTAACAATTACTTCTGGATTACTCCGTTATAATCTCCGCACTACACCTAAAAGGCCAAGATGGGTTAGGGTTCTACGGTTCCCAGCTTCTCTGGCTCCCAGGTCGAAAATAATAATGTCTTCCCGATTACTCGGTAAACAAATATTACGTTCAAAAGGGCCTTCCACTGAGTGGGGGATCTCATGCCTCCTTCTTCGGGATTACTCCCTCAAAGTTAACATGACTATACCGCCCGTCCTATTCCTAAGTGTAACTTAGTCCGGGTATAGGACTTGTCCTTTGTAAATATTATCAACACCCAAATAATCATAATATATACATATAATTAAACAATCAAATAATGATAAAACAGATAAAACAAATTAGGCTTAACCCACTTAGGGATGGACCAGCAAGAGGTCAATCTTTCCCCAGCAGAGTCGCCAATTCTGTAGCGGTGAAAATCGGATATCAAGCTATTAATTAACTTGACTCACCAAAGCAAGAGTCGCCACCGCGCTTTATTATTTCCAAGGGAAAAGGGAAAAGAGCGAAATAAAACCCTAAAATATGCAATAAAAATAATACTTAAAAGTAATAAAAATACAATGCGTTTTTGAAAGAGATCGAGAGTTCGGGAGTTGGTTATACAACGGGAAGGTATTAGCACCCAATGCATCTGCGGTACTCCGCAGGAACCTTTTGAAATATCTGTTTTTGGTTAAAATTGTTTGTTTGATTAAAATGGTTTGTTTGGCTAAAAATAGGTGTTGGCGAGATTTTGAAGATGTGATAACCCAATGTCGAAGTTTTGACTTAAAAGGTATGAGTTTGAAAATGGGGTTTTTTGGGAAAATTATCTTAAGTTTGGAAAAATAGTAAACAAGCAAAAAATGAATGAGGCTATTCGCACGATTGTAGAAGACGTATTCGATGACATGAAGTCGGTTGAGTTGAAACATTTCCCTTGGAATTAATCATAAGTGGGTAGATCTAATATTAGAGTAAGAAATCATAAATAATTAAAATCCACGAGAAACGAACAAGGTAGATAACAAGATAGATTATAAGAAACTAAATGAATGGACAAAGAAGAATCATGAATAAAAGAAAAGTGTAAAAAAAATTATCTAAACTAATTTGAAATTCTAAGGTTACTAAGTAAACCAAACTTAAATTCTAAAGTGTCTAACTAAATTAAATAAAATTTTGAAGTTATTAACTAAATTAAAACTCTAAAGTTACTAACAAAAATTCGAAAGTTATTAAATTAAATCTAAAATAAATTAACACTCTAATATTACTGAATTAAGTCTAAACTAAATTAATTCTAAAGTTGCTAAATTACATCTAAACTAGTTTAAGTATAAACTAAATTCATTATAAAATTACTAAGTTAATCTAAACTATATTAATAATAAAGTTACTAACTTAAATCAAAACTAAATTAATTCTGAATTAAAGATTAAAATTCTAAGATTAAATTAAAATTCTAAAGTTATCAAAATGTATTTAAACTAATTGGAAGTTCTAAAGTTATAAAATAGATCTAAACAAATTAAAATTTTTAAGTTATCAAAATATACCTAAACTAATTAAAGGTTCTAACATTACTAATTTATATCTAATTAAATTAAAATTCTAAAGTTATTAATTATGATTCTAAATATTTTAAAGTTATAAAATACATCTAAGCTAATTAAAAAAACTAAATTAATACTAAACTAAATCTAAATATAAGATTTACTAATATTTTTTATATTTATTTTTTTTGAAAGCCCAAAACCCAAACCTACTCCAATTACATCCCTAATTTAAAAAAAACAAATAATAATAACAATAACCTGTAACAACAGGGCATACATGCACCTCCACCTGCTATAAACAAAACAAAGTTTTTTTGTTGTTTTTTAATCATATGGACAATAACCAATGGGGTGCTGACACGTGGCGAAACATTATAACAAAAAATAAAAATAAAACAAAATATAACACAAATATGATTGAAACAAAGTCAGGAAAATATAAGTTTATCTCACTACCTATTTTTCTTCTCCCAAACTTCTCATTCAAACGTAGCAACATAGATTCACCAACAAAACTCTTTCTCTAAGGTAGCTTTTTCGAGTTTCCTTCTCAGCGAATTCCGGTGAGGGAGGTTGCTTCGGCCGTGACATTGGCAGCTGGGAGTGGATCTGGGTGTTGCGCGGTGGTTGTATGAGAACATAAGGAGTAGTCCGAAGGAGGCACAGAGAAGGTGAACGTGTGGCTTGCAGATAAGGTTGTTACGATGTGGGGTATGGATGTTTGGAAGAGAGGAAATGAAGGTGGAATTGGGTAGTAGATAAAGAGGAGTTACTGTTTGTTGTTGCTGAGCTAAGACAGGTGGATGCACCAGCGGAAAAATTGACGGAGGGTTGGATGGAGGTGGTTGGCAGACTGAAGGAGGGTGAGGGACGAAATTGCAGGTTCGTTGGTGTTGTTGTTAAGGAGAAAGAAGCGAGGTGGGAGGGTAGCAAGTGTGGAGAGAGGGAGTATTACTGGGTGAGTTGTTTTTGTTGTGTATAGAAGAAGAGAGGGGAGGTTATTGTGTATTGAAAGTGAGTTGTGTTTTGGTGTTAATGTTTCAACCCAATCACCCCATTTGGTTTGGGGGTTTTTCCAACCTTTGAAGTGAATCTTAGGAAGAGGATGATGACTCTTGTGTTGGGTTTTGTGAAACGGTGTTTCAGAATGGTGAATGGTTTTTAGAACATGGTTTAAGGAAGTTGGCTAGTGTTTGTGTGGAAACTAGTTCATGTGAGTTTGGAGAAACTAAGGTTGCAATACGAGAATCGTATATGCAGAAGATGTTTTTTGTTTTTCTCCCCCTTACAAAGTGATAAAGATGCTACTTAAATAAGAAAATAAAGAGGAATATTGTTTTCAGGTTTAATCCAATCCGTCCAAAATTATTAAATCTGCATCTATCCGTTATTTTTGCTAACAGCCAATAAGAATCAAGCACAGTGTAAATAATATATTTTTGTGACCAAATAGCCCTTAAATGATAAGAATAACCAAAAAAACTAAAAGTATTAAAATTGACTCAATTTAAAATAATTTTTCTGAATAAAAAATAAAGACCTAGAATGACTGAAAATGATAAAAAAAATGAACGGAAATTTATCCGAAAAATAAAATGAACACATTAAAATAAACTACATGTCACACAGATTAAAGAAAAAATATTCAAAAGTCGAAATCGAAATAAAATGATAATAATAAAAAAATCAGGCTAAACGGACATTTACGGTTAAAAACGAGACTTCAAACTATACCGAAAAAATAAAGCGAGCATACCGTCATAATCTACGCGTCATGCAGATTCATAAAATGATCGGTAAGAGGTGAAAACTTGAAATATTTTTCTCGCTATTTTTTCGCACAATATCGAATCGCTTTTAACGGTCTGTCTATAAAACCAAAATATTTTTATTATCGACATATAAACAACTTGGAGCAATGCAACAAATGAGTAAAGAGATAAAAATGCATGAAGTGAAATGTCAGGTGTTTTTTTAACTAAAAGACGATGCAAACTTTGATTTAAACTGACTTTTCTGGTCAATTTAAATACGACTAATGATGCAAAATATGATGAATGAAGATATTTACTAATGATTGTGACCAAATGACAAAATATGGTATGAATGTGCGACTGAAAAAATTAGGGGCGAAATTTAGGGTGCAACAGTTGTGCCTTGATGAATCAATCTTCCAGAATCCATAATCAACCGTACTTCTGGCTTGAGAGACTCAAAACCTTAATTGAGGCACGACACCTGATGCTCTTGATTCAGACCTGTCTCTGCACATGAAGCAAAAGAAAACATGAACATACACCTTTGTATGGATTAGAAGTTAGTGATACATAGGCTAAAAATGTTCAAAACACTTGACAATCTTCGCATAGTCAATGCTTGAAAGTGAGAGGTTAAAACCGACTATATTTCGTGACCTTGACTTATCTTTAAAAATGCAAAAATAAAAATGGGATCTTAGGTCAAAAATTGGGGTACAACAGATGTACTGCAGGGGATTTCTCTTGGAATAGCCTAAAGACGTTTTCCTATACTTTCAACCTGTCAGTAATTATTCTTTCCCATTTCGTTTATTTGTAAACAGTGATTATATTCAAATGCATATGCTCATTCATAAATCATTGGACGTTTTCAAATAAAACACAAGTGTAAAAAGGAAAAGACAAATAGTTTTCTGCACTTTGAAGTATCTTTGTATTAACTTTGTGTAAGTATTTTGTACAAAGGAGACAAACATCCTAGTAAGAGAATGTTGTCATAAAAATGAGAAAAATTTATACAAAGAAAGATGGCTATGTGTAAAAATTCCATGGGGTTCCCATTCTGCTATAGCCTTCGTAACTCTGAATATCTTGTCCATTTGTTGCTTCGTCCGAAGATGATTGAGTTGATCAGAAGCCCGGAGCTTGTCTGTGAAGAGATTGTCCTTAAAGTGATCTGACAAGACATAGTCATACGCTTTTAATTCCCTAACTTTTATCTGGACCGCCCTTTCGGGTTTTCGATCCACCGGGAAACCCTTTTTTGCCCAAGTCGCCCTTTCGGGTTTTCAACTTGCCGGCTGTACAGATTTTTTTTATTTATCCCTAACTTTTGCCTGAACCGCCCTTTCGGGTTTTCGATTCACCGGGATGCCCTTTTTTGCCTAGGTGTGTCAACCTAGCGGGTCTTTTATGCGTAGTATCTTTTGACTATGTCTGTGTTCACAGGGTGCGGCAGGTCGTCGCCGTCTATGGTGGTTAATATCATTGCCCCACCAGAAAAGATGTTTTTGATTACAAATGGTCCTTCATAAGTAGGACTCCATTTACCCCTGGGATCACTTTGCGGCAAGATGATCCGCTTGACTACAAGATCTCCGACTTGATATACCTGGCGCCTGACTTTCTTGTTGAAAGCCTTGATCATCCGTTTTTGATACGTCTGACCGTGGCAAACAGCAGTAAGTCACTTTTCGTCAATCAAGTTAAGTTGATCAAGTCGGGTCTGAATCCAATCGTCTTCACTCAAACCAGCATCCTTCATGATTCTCAAGGAGGGAATCTGAACCTCGATAGGTAAAACAGCTTCCATGCCGTATACCAAAGAATAAGGTGTTGCCCCAGTTGATGTACGCGTCGTGGTACAGTACCCGTGAAGAGCAAACAGTAACATCTCATGCCAGTCCTTGTAGGTGACTGTCATCTTTTGTATGATCTTCTTGATATTTTTGTTCGCAGCTTTGACAACACCGTTCATCTTTGGCTGATAGGAAGATGAATTGTGATGTTGAATCTGGAACTGCTCGCACAGGGTGGTGATCATAGTGTTGTTAAGGTTTGTACCGTTGTCAGTGATGATCCTTTCGAGGATGCCGTACCAACAGATGAGGTTCTGCTTGATGAACCGGGCAACAACATTCTTTGTGACGGATGCGAAGGAAGCTGCTTCGACCCACTTGGTAAAGTAATCAATGGCCACCAGTATGAAGTGGTGTCCATTAGATGTTGTAGGCTTAATCTCTCCAATCATATCGATTCCCCACATGGAGAATGGCCAAGGAGCTGTTAAGACATTGAGAGGAACTGGAGGTATATGTACCTTGTCCGCATAGATTTGACATTTGTGACAAGTTCTGGAATGTTGATGGCAGTCAGCTTCCATGGTAGACCAGTAATAGCCTGCCCTTAGAATCTTCTTAGCCATCATATGCCCGCTAGAGTGGGTGCCAAAGGTACCATTGTACAGTTCAGCCATGATCTGTTCAGCTTCAACCTTATCCACACAATGAAGCAGAATGCAATCATGATTGCGCTTGTATAGGATACCATTACTCAGGAAGAACTTGGCAGAGAATCTCCTCAAGAACTTTTTGTCATTGACTGAAGCTCCTTCAGGATATTCTTGATTCTCGAGATACCTTTTAACTTCGTGAAACCAAGGTCGGTCCACTACTTCTTTGGTATTAATCTCGTGACAATGTGCAGATTTGTCCATCCGCTCGATGGTGAGTTTGGGAGCCTCATTATCCTAGTTAAGTTTAAACATGGATGACATTGTAGCTAGAGCATCTGCTAGCTGGTTCTCTTCTCGCGGGAAGTTCTCGAAGGTAATCTGCTTGAAATAAGGTAGCAATGTCAAGACATGTTCTTTGTAGGGGGTGAGATTGGGATGTTTTTGTCCCACTCTCCTTTGATCTGACTGATGACCAAAGCTGAGTCTCCAAACATAACCAAAGATTTGATTCCCAGGTCTATTACAGCTTTGAGCCCAAAGATACAAGCTTCATACTCGGCCATGTTGTTGGTGCAGTTAAAGCAAAGTCTGGCGGTGAAAGGAGTATGGTAACCTTCTGGAGAGATAAGCACATCACCGATACCGTTTCCAAGTGAATTGGAGGCACCATCAAAGTACAGGGTCCATCGGGATCCTTGTTCAGGTCCGTCATATGGTCTGAGATTTTCAATGTTGTCCAATGTCATAATGTCTTTGTTGGGGAAGTCAAACCTCGTGGATTGGTAATCTTCGACAGTTTGATGAGCCAGATGGTCAGCTAGCACACTCCCCTTTATAGCTTTTTGAGTCGTGTACTGTATATCATACTCTGTAAGGATCATCTGCCATCTGGCTATCCTTCCAGACAAAGAAGGCTTTTCGAAGATGTATTTGATCAGATCCATCTTAGATATCAGTAGAGTGGTATGAGTCAACATATACTACCCTAGTCGGCGAGCAGCCCATACCAAAGCGCAATAAGTTTTCTCGAGCAGTGAGTATCGGGTCTCACAGTCGGTAAACTTTTTGCTAAGGTAATAAATGGCATGCTCTTTTCGGACAAACTCGTCATGTTGGCCCAGTACGCACCCTATTGAGTTATCCAAAATAGTCAGATACATGATTAGCGGTCTTCCTTCGACGGGAGGCATCAAGATAGGAGGTTCTAGCAAATACTCCTTGATTTTATCGAAAGAAACTTGACAGTCATCATTCCATTTGACTACCTGATCTTTCTTCAACAGCTTGAAGATTGGTTCACAGGTAGATGTTAGGTGGGAAATGAACCTAGCAATGTAGTTTAGGTGTCCCAAGAAACCTCTGACCTCCTTCTCAGTGCAAGGGGCAGGCATTTCTTGTATAGCTTTGACTTTGTCAGGATCAACCTCGATGCCTTTGTTATTGACGATGAAACCCAAGAGTTTACCGGATCGGACTCCGAAAGTACACTTGTTAGGGTTCAGTCTGAGCTTGTACTCCTTTAACCTGACAAACAGTTTTTGCAAATGGTCGAGGTGTTCTTCTTCTGTTTGTGAACGGGCTATCATGTCGTCTACGTAGACTTCAATCTCATGATGTATCATGTGATGAAACAAAGCTACCATGGCGCGTTGATAGCTTTCCCCGGAATTCTTCAGTCCGAATGGCATCACTTTATAGCAGAATGTACCCCACTGTGTAACAAAAGTAGTTTTTTCCATGTCCTCAGGGGCCATTTTTATCTGATTATAGCCTGAGAATCCATCCATGAAAGAAAACACTTTGTGCTAAGCTGTATTGTCAACCAAGATGTCAATGTGCGGAAGTGGAAAGTCATCTTTAGGGCTAGCCCTGTTTAAGTCTCTGTAATCCATGCACATTCTCACTTTGTCGTCCTTCTTAGGCACGGGCACAATGTTAGCAACCCATTATGGATAGGAAGTAACAACAAGAAATCCAGCACTGAACTACTTCATAACTTTGGCTTTGATCTTTTCTGACATGTCGAGCCTCATGCGGCAGACTTTCTGTTTAACTGGTGGACAGTCTTCTCTCGTGGGCAGACGGTGAACCATAATATCTGTATCGAGTCCTGGCATGTCTTCGTAAGACCAGGCGAAGATCTCGACATATTCATGTAACAGCTGAATTAAGCTCTCTTTGACACTTGGCTCTAAGTTGGCACCCACTCTGACTTCTTTTATGTCTTCAACAGTACCCAAGTTGATTGTCTCTAACAGCTCCTCATGAGGTAGAATAGCCCTTTCTTCCTGTTGCAGTAGTCTAGCCAATTCTCCCGGCACCTCACAATCTTCCTCACCTTCGTAGAATTGTTACCCATGGAATCCGGAATGGAAGGGTACCTGCATTTGTGAGTGTTGGTGTGTGTAAGGGATAGTCACCTTTAAACAAATAAAATGTAAAAAAAAAAGGCAATGAACACAAAAGTTTATATGTGAAAACGTCTATGATTCATTAAAATGGCATATGAAGATGAAAAAACAAACCCTTACAAATGGACCTATGTGCCTCGGGTAAGGCACAAGGTTAAAAGTGTACGGATTGTTTTGAGAATTATTACAAACCAACAGAAATGTTTGAAAGATAAATTATTGCGGTATGAAAGTAATCGGAACAAAGTCTTTTGCTTCCCAGTTGCACAGTCCTCCGTCAACAGTTGGAAAGATCCAGTCTTCTAGGTTGCTCTCCTCTTCACTATCCTCCAAAGCATTGACTCCATGATGGGTGATCTTCACTGGTATCCCTCCAGCACGAGAGCGGCGTACAGCCTTTTGAGCAGAAGAAGTGAACCCCAAGCCGAATTTATCAGATTTAAAAGGAAAGTCTGGAAGCTGCCCCCAGGTTGTACTTCCTCCTTCTTCAATAACAGCCTTTGCATCTTTGAGAGATGACATCCTAGGAGGAGGTTGATCGCACTAAATCGCACTATGTTTCTGACTCAAATATCACATGTTTTCCTTAGTTTTTATTATCATTTTCTCGTATTATGTTCCTTTTTCCTTTGTTTTCAGGATTCTTGTCATTTCAGAGCCTTCTGTGAAGAAACGAGCCAAAACGCCAAGAAATTAGGGTTTTTCAAGATATTCTGCACTTATGGCGTTCAGCGCCGCGCCGGCTACAGGGAACGCGATGACGTGGCCCACTTTCACCCAGAGACCAACGGCCACGTTCCCATGATGTGGCAGTTCCAGCCACCGCGCCCGCGGCCACTGCCACCGCGCCCGCGGCCTTCACAAAAAGCTTCCCGCTCAAAAGAAGTTGAGGGGCATGCTGGTCTTTACGCATCTCAAGGATCCTCTATAAATAGTTTTCGATTTTCTTTTTTTAGTTTGATCCAAGCTTAGTACAATCTTAAGCCATATACTATCAATTTCTGTAAAGTAATAATCTCTTCACATCGGGGAGTTATTGCGGTGTAGATTGAGTTGTAATCGAGTCTTGGAGCACTTTGGTTGAAGTTTATCATATCAGCCTTACCATTCCGCAGATTTGTATCAGATTCAAGTCTCCGACTGGAGCAAGGTTCTATTTTATTGCATTTCTTTACTTATCATTGCTCTTACCATAGTCTACACATTTTATAGACTCTAAATGCTCTTACCATAGTCTACACGTTTTATAGACTCTAAATGCTCTTACCATAGTCTACACGTTTTATAGACTCTAAATGCTCTTACCATAGTCTACACGTTTTATAGACTCTAAATGCTCTTACCATAGTCTACACGTTTTATAGACTCTAAATGCTCTTACCATAGTCTACACGTTTTATAGACTCGCACTTATTATGTCTGGCTAAACTATAAAGGTTTGGATGTAATGATTGTCATCATGGTCGTGTTCCAATTATCATGCTAGTGAAAATACTCTGGGGATGTTTTGCTTTTAACTTAAGTCAATTACGTTTAAATGTTTACTGGGTAAGATCGAAAGCCGTCCAAACTAATGATACGACTTGATTATTATTTAACCAAACAAAGAGAGCGAAAGCCGTTGATTGGTTAAATAGGAATCATTGACCTTTTTAGAAAACGATTTTGAAACTATTTTCGGACGCGTTTGTAGGTTTGAAATCTGACTCTTGGTCAAAAGCCAAAAGTCTCTTTAAGTTAATCTTTCCAAGTAAAATTACTTTTCTGTTAAGTCAAAACTATCAATTTCGTAAAAATAGGTTTACCTCTTTAACGCGGAAGGCACCCTTTATATGTGACAATAAAGGAATTTAATTTAAAGACTAAATTCGGTTCTTAGTAGTCAAAAGCTACAAGTTCCCGTTAAATTGATTCTTTGCTATCAATAGAAAATACTGCCCCATAAGTAGTTTCATCTACGCATGACCGGACCAATATCTGATTACATGATTTACATTCCAACCTGTCTTTTAAACTGTTATTTACCTCGCTCATTTACTTTGTTGCACTGCACTCACATCAATATTCTTGTTCACCTTAGATAAGCACCTTAGCAATAGAGTTGATAGATTGACAATTGGTCTGTGGTTTGATAATCTTATATATTACTTCGATAGGCTGTGCACTTGCAGTACTATATTTAGGCTATACGTTACAGACCCCATCAAGTTTTTGGCGCCGTTGCCGGGGACCAACTTCGTCAAATTTCGTACCCTATTGTTATCCCGTTTAGACTAAGGCTATTCTAGCCGGTAGATGCGTAGAAATCGTAGCACCGGTAACCTAATAGATCCTTTAGTAGAACCTGAATGTTACGCTCGTGCCCGTCTTTTTATACGCAAGATAAGAAGAGCTATGGCAGAAGATCGTAACCAAAGACCACTCAAGGAATTCGCCCAACCATCTAACGAGGAACCTAGTTCTAGTATAGTAAACCCTACTATAACTACCAACAACTTTGAACTAAAGCCCTCATTATTATAATTAGTACAACAAAACCAATTCGCTGGTCTCGCTACCGAGAACCCGAATCAACATTTAAAGGTATTTATCCAGTTAGCTGACACCCTTAAGGCAAATGGAGCCACACCCGAAGCCATCCGTTTAAGACTGTTTCCTTTTTCCCTTAGAGGTAAAGCTCACGACTGGTTAGACGCCCTTCCAGCTAACTCAATAACAACTTGGGAAGACCTTAGGAGAGCTTTTCTTGCGAGATATTTTCCACCAAGAAAGACCGCTATTCTTAGGAACCTGATCACTTGTTTCACCCAAAACCAAGGCGAATCACTTTTTGATGCCTGGGAGAGATATAAAGAACTTTTAAGAGCTTGTCCGCACCATGGCCTGGAGCAATGGTTAATCATACATACCTTCTATGATCGGTGGATCTAGAACTGACTGTTTAACGCTGGTTCGCGAAATGTCGCGGAAGCAAGAGTCGCCACCGTCTTTTATTTTCTCCAAATGGAAAGGACAAAAGCACAGAAAAATTCCTTAAAGAGATTGCTCTCGGTTCGGGAGGTAGATTATAGAAAGGGAAGGTGTTAGCACCCTTTCTATCCATGGTTATCCATGGGCTCTTAGATACTTGATCATTTGTGTTTTCAAAAGTGTTTGTTTGCTTTTCAATTGTGGGTTTTAAAAAGTTTCTTTGAAAATTCCAGTTCGACTCTTGTATCAGTCCTCAAGAGTGTTTGAAAAATTGCTTTCGAAAGCTTTTTGAAAAGGTGTCGGTGTGAAAAGTATTTTTGATTTGTTTTTTTTTTAAATTAGAGCAAGTATCTACGAGAACCTACCTACCCTAAGGAATTCGTCTGTGTAAATGTCCTTTAAAGTAGTGCCATCCCACCATTGAGAGGTAGGTAGCACCACCGTTGGAGGTGTTCGGGTCAATTCGAGGTTCGGGACATGGTGATCACCAGAGCAATGGGAAGACACCCTAGAAGCTACCCTCATGCCAGGTTCCCGGATCATGAGGACTTACTAAGACATCCTCTACTCGACGATCACCTTTCGAGGCAAGGCAACAGTGAGGCGTACCCTAGGGGTGGTGTGTGATTTGTGTGTCAGATTCATTTATTTTTGTCTTGTCATGTTTATTGGCGTTCTACGCTTGTTTTTATTATTGCCATTCATTCTTGCATGCTTTGTTTAACAGTTAAAAGTTGCGAGGAAAAGTAAATCTAAGCTATTACAAATGGCGCGGGTCCACATCGCCAAAATTTCCAGGACCCGATTTGACAGAAAAATAAAGAATTAAAAGTGCGAGAAGTAATTTACATGGCTTTGGGAGAGGTACATAATTATTTAAGCAAAATAGAATAAATGTGCGAATAAATAAGAAATTAAGAACGAAACGAGGGCGTTGGACCCTTTTGCAAAATATTAAAATTACACGAATTAATTAATTAAGAAAAGAAATTGTTTTTGTGTTTTTTAGTGTTTTTATGTATTTTAAGATTTAATAGAAAAAAGAAAGAATTAATTAAAATTAAAATAACATGCTAAACCTAATTCTAATTATTTTTAAGTTATTAAGAAAAATATTGAAGTTTTTAACCTAGATGAAACCCTAATTAATTTACAAGCTTATTCATGAAAATAAATATTTAGTTATTTAATTATTTATGACAGAAAAATAAAATAAAAAGGGTGGAAAATTATTAATTAACCTATTTCTACATTTTTTAGATTTTTATTATTAAAAGAATTAAAATTAAAAAAAACCTAATTTAAACTAATTAATTACATACCAATTTATTTATGAAAATATTAAAACAAAAATATTTATTGTATTTTTTTATCTTTTCTGATTTTTATGCATTTTTTTAATATTTTGTGAGAATAATTAATTAAATCAAAACAATAAAGAAAATAATGCAATAATTGAAAATAAAATACAAGAAAAATATGGAAAATTGCAAACCAGGGGGGTGGTAGTCCCCAAATAGGAGGTTTTGGCCTTAGTAATCTGGCCCAATATGCAAGGCCTGGTAGACTTTTTTGAATCACGTGTGGTGCGTTGACTAGGGCGCAACGTGTTCTTTGGATCCCTGCCTTTGATCTGATTCCAATGTGCACGTGGATGACTGGATGATGAAGGAACATGATGGTCCTCAATATGACGCCTGCATGTGATGATGAATTGGAAAAGAATATGGAAATAACGTAGACCTGGGGCTCGAACCCAGGTCATATACATTGCCAACGTTCTCGCTCGCCACTGGACCACTACAACGCATTTGTTATATAATAAACAAACAAATAATATAAAAGAAAGTGGGTTAATGCTTGGAAACGCGCGCGAATTTTTGAACAAGCCAATCAGCGTGTGCCACGGACTTATCTTCTTCATCATCCCTGAAACATAAAATATTACGCAACGGTTTTATGAATGTTCCTTTAGGCATGCTATTAGAAAATAGCGATTAGCTCTCAAGCGTTCATAAATTGGGCGCGAGGGTTCCCTTATGACCGTCAGAGCGTCCTGAGTTGAATGGTCATGGTTTTGTGGGCTAATTTTTCCCCATTACAAAAGCCCTATTTTGAAGCTCTGTAAATCCTAAATATCAACAATGGTGAAATTGCCTACAGCTTGCAAAAACTCAATTAAGTTACATGATTAGCATTAGAACAAGTCAGTGAATATAAATGCATAACAAAAACGCAATGAAAATGCCTAAAACATGCAATACGATTATGCAATTTTTTTTGAAACAGTTTGAGTCCTGTATACCGATTCTTGGAGTTTGAGTGAATGTTTTTGATTGGATTGTGTTCAGTAATCTCCAAGGAAGCCAATGGAACAAGAATTGTGCTTTGAATCGACCTAAAAAGTGTTTTTCAGATTTGAGTTTTTAGAGAATTTTTTCAAGTTTGTCAATGGCTCTCTTGCGCAGCTTTGTGTCTTTCTGATCAGGGTTGTGTTCTAGCATATGTATGGAGTGCATTAGGTCAAGAAAAACCAATCAAATCCATGGCATTCATGGCTTTTGAAAATTTGATTCTTAAGGATCTTTTTAAATCTTTTTCCATGTGTTCTTGTGTCAATTATGATCAATTTGCTCCAAATCTTTCCATGTTGGGATGTGCACGAATTATTGATGATATAATGTGCACAAAAAGATTGAAAAAATTAGGTTAAACATTTTTCATATATTTAATTTGATTTAAATGAATTATTATAAATAAAAATTCAAATAAATAAATAAATAATGAATAAAGACTTCCCTTTGGGCCAAGTGGTCGTGCACATGTCATGGATGATGAATTATGGAGGAAAAATGGGCCCATTAGCAATTTTAGGTCATTTGAAGTAATGTTGACTTTTCAAAATATCCAAAAATTTCCCAACTTCCACAAGGCATAACTTGCTCAATTTTTAAGCTTTTCTCATGTTCTTGGACATTTTGGAAAGGTCTTTGAGTTCTCTAACCAATTTCTTTGGTCCCATGTCATTTTGATTTACCAATCTCAAGTTATGGCCTTTGACTTAAAGTCCCTTTTTGTTGACTTTTGAAAATGACCTATAATGTTGAAATTGATAACTTTTTGTGAGAGCATTTCTTGGACTTGAAGTATGAAGATGAGTTGTAGGAAATGTCTTTCTCTTCAAAATGAGCTTTGGATGGAATTTTTCTGATAATCCATGTGGAAGTTATGCCCTGGTCAATTTCAGTTGACTTTTCAGCTGTCCAAATAAGGAAACTTTTGCATTTTGATGATTTCTGAGCCAAATTTTGAGAATCATGATCAAGCATTGATCAAATGATATTTGTGGCTTCAAAATGATATGTTGACCAAAAATTTGAACTTTTGACTGTCAAATGACCATTTTGCCCCTACAGTTGACTGTAGTGCAATCTAGGGTTTTTGACTGTGCAATTTTGAACTGAATGTCTTGAAACTTGATATAAGGATGCTTGACCATGTTTGTAGGCATGTGAGACTTGATTGGGCCTTTGAAAACTTCATTTTCTTGATCAATACACAAACCCTAATCTTGACTGTATGGGAGATCTTTGCACTGTGCAACCCTTGGGGAATTTTGAGGCATGACTTGGCAATTTCCTGAAAAATATGGGAGGGCAAATTTTGGGGTACAACAGTTGCCCCTGTTCAATCTTCTTAGATCTGAGGATGCAGATTGGCTGACATGCCTTTCGTAATCCGAAGGTGGAAGATGATTGAACACTAGAGTGCCCAGAAATTTGCGCTCACATAGTAGCAGTGATGATGGGAATGGGCTTACAGATGCCATTTGTAGATTGTTGGATAGGATGATGGGCTTATAGATGCCATCTGGTTGTTGATCACGTAAGAGATTCCTTAGCGAGAACCTGCATACCTGCAAAAGAAAAATGAGTACCTGACACGTTGCAGGAGTTGACTTCAGATGCTTGGCATAGATATGTCCTGACTGGTTACGGGAGCTGAGTCTGGAGCTTCAAAAGATGATGAATGAACCAGGGATGGTTGCTACCTTAGCATGAATGGTAAGAGAACCTTGGTTGATTTTAACTTCAACAACGCTCGTTGAGAAAAATCTTAGCGGGAATGACCATCTTTGCAGTATCGGGAAGAGAGCCATGGGCAATTATAATCTGAAAGGGAATTGTCACCTCACTCACCGTCGGAGAGGGAACCATCTGAAAAAGAATTATCACCTCACTCACCGTCGGAGAGGGGACCATAGGAGACTATCACCTCACTCACCGTCGGAGAGGGAAACATCTGAAAATGACTTACCACCTCACTCACCGTCGGAGAGGGAATCATAGGAGACTATCACCTCACACTCACCGTCGGAGAGGGAAACATCTGAAAAGGACTTACCACCTCACTCACCGTCGGAGAGGGAACCGTAGGAGACTATCACCTCACTCACCGTCGGAGAGGGAAACATCTGAAAAGGACTTACCACCTTACTCACCGTCGGAGAGGGAACCGTAGGAGACTATCACCTCACTCACCGTCGGAGAGGGAAACATCTGAAAAGGAATTACCACCTCACTCACCGTCGGAGAGGGGACCATAGGAGACTATCACCTCACACTCACCGTCAGAGAGGGAAACATCTGAAAAGGAATTACCACCTCACTCACCGTCGGAGAGGGAATCATAGGAGACTATCACCTCACACTCACCGTCGGAGAGGGAAACATCTGAAAAGGAATTACCACCTCACTCACCGTCGGAGAGGGGACCATAGGAGATTATAATCTCAATAACTTCTACTGAGTCTTTATCAGAAAAATCTGTTGGGAGTCGATTTAGCTGGACTAGAGAAGGCCTTGGACTGGATAAGAAATCTTTGGAGTTGATTAACTGAACCGGTCTAGGTCTTGAAGTGTGATGGAGAATTTAGCTAAATCTTTCCTGAAAGGTAAAGGTCAGTCATATGCAATGCATGATATGGATCAAGCGATGATGTTCTCAACATAAATGAGATTTGTATGATATAATGCGTCTATGCATGCTTTAATGATGTATGGAAGTGCAATGTTTATGAATGTTTGTTTTCGCCTAGGAAAGTAAATCCTTGACGGGTGCCGGGAAGTCGTATCCTGAGCTGATATTGAAGAATAGATTTTGCCTCCGCTGGGGATGATAACTGCAAGAATACCGGTAGGAGAAGATGACTCCGTTGCGGAATAAACTTGGCAAATGTAAGATTCTGCGGGGAGAAAAGATACTCTAGCGACCATGCTGGGAAGCAATATTCTGTGGGAAGAGGGATGCTTTGCTGAGTGTTGATAATAATTTGCTGGGGATACCCTTGTTGTATAGGAAGTGTTGATGGACTTCACTGGGGTAAGAAGACTTCGTCGAGGACGCTCTTTCCGTGGCTTTTGGCTGAGGATAACCCAGTTATATCCTGTTAAGGAAATAACTCTTTGAATAAAGCCGGGCGACGCATTCGTGCTTTGCGAGGATGAGCTTCCAGAATCTACTGGGGATAAGCTTGCTGCTTGGGGGTATGAATTCCTCAAATTTCCTGGGGAAACCGGATTGGACTTTTCTGGGGAAGTTTTTGAATTGCGGGGGAAGTGATTCCTTTGAATATTGAGATACCGCCGGGGAACAATCTTTAGACCAAGACTGCCGGGGATGCTTGTTAAGAATATATGTATTGCTGCTGGGGAATGTTGATATCTGCTGGAGGATACCCCACTTCCTTGAGATTTATCAACTCTGCTTGGAGAAGAATGCACTTACTCTCTGGGGAATTAAGATGTACTTGGTCATATTCTTCAGCCGAACCTACCTTGGTACCTTGGAGGATAGAACAATTAGATTGCTTAGACAACTCTTTTATTGCCTCTGTTTCTAGTGTCACCTGTAATAAGTCTCTTTGTTTCGTATGCAAATATTTCATGAGTTAGCAAATTATTGTCAATGCATATATCACAAATTGAACCTTGGACGTTCTTCGCAAAACAAAACAGAAAAAGAAAAACACTTGGCACGTTTAACTGAAAATATATTTGTATTGATTTTTTGAATGGCCTGAAAATAGGCGTTTTGTGTACAAGAGGCTGACGTCCTAGTAAGAGAAACATCGCCGAACAAGAGAGTTTTATACAAATTTTGTACAAAAGAAAATAAAACAGCTGTGTGAAATGGATGATCCCACTGGGTTTCAACTCTGCTATTGCCTTTATAACTCCGATCGTCTCATCACTTGATGACCTTGGTTGAAGGTGAAGCTGACTGATCGATGCCGTTTGAACTTGATGTAGATACCGGATTCTGGATGCAAAGTGTTCCAATGAGACATAGTATTACGCTTTTATCCCTAATTTTTGCCTGGACCGCCCTTTCGGGTTTTCAGTCCACCGGGATACCCATTTTTGCCCAAGCCGCCTTTTTAGGTTTTCGACTTGCCGGGTGTACAGATTTTTCATTTTCATCCCTTCATTTTGCCCGAACCCTTTTGGTTCGACGGGAAGCCCTAATTTTTGCCTAGGCATGTCAGCCTAGCGGGTCTTTTTTCATGCGTAGTATCTTTTACTATGTCTGCATTGGCGGGGTGAGGAAGGTCGTCACCATCCATATTGGTTAATATCATGGCTCCTCCTGAGAACACATGCTTAACCATAAATGGCCCTTCGTACGTAGGGGTCCATTTGCCCCTTGGATCACTCTGAGGAAGGATGATTCGCTTGATTACCAGATCCCCCAACTTGATATTCCTGTGGTCTGACCTTTTTGTTAAATGCCCTGATCATTCGTTTTTGGTACGTCTGACCATGACAGATAGCAGCAAGTCTCTTTTCATCAATGAGGTTAAGCTGATCAAGTCGTGTCTGGATCCAATCATCTTCGTTCAGATTTGCATCCTTCATTATCCGGAGAGAGGGTATTTGCACTTCGATTGGCAAGACTGCCTCCATACCATAAACCAGAGAGAAAGGAGTTGCCCCGGTTGACGTCCTAGCTGAGGTACGGTACCCATGTAGAGCGAACGGTAACATCTCGTGCCAATCTTTATAAGTCACTGTCATTTTCTGCACAATTTTCTTGATGTTCTTATTTGCTGCTTCTACAGCCCCATTCATCTTCGGTCTGTAAGGAGAAGAATTGTGGTGCTGTATCTTGAACTGTTCGTAGAGCTCAGCAATCATCTTATTGTTCAGATTGGTACCGTTGTCTGTAATAATTCGTTCGGGGACGCCGTACCGACAGATCAGATTATGTCGAATGAACCGTGCCACAACAGTCTTGGTTACCGTAGCATAGGATGCTGCCTCGACCCACTTTGTAAAGTAATCAATCGCCACTAGGATGAAGCGATGTCCATTGGATGCCGTAGGTTTAATCTCGCCGATCATGTCTATGCCCCACATTGCAAACGGCCAAGGCGCAGTCAGAACATTCAGGGGAATCGGAGGAACATGCACCTTGTCTGCATAAATCTGGCACTTGTGGCATGTCCTGGAATGTTGGTAACAGTCAGCTTCCATTGTGGACCAGTAATATCCTGCCCGTAGGATCTTCTTAGCCATAGTGTGTCCACTGGAATGCGTACCAAAGGTCCCTTCATGTAGCTCTTCCATGATCTTTTCTGCTTCAGTCTTATCCACACAACGCAGTAAGGTTGAATCATGGTTTCGCTTGTACAAAATGCCGTTGCTGAGGAAGAACTTCGCTGCGAACCTTCTCAGGAACTTCTTATCATTGATAGAGGCACCTTCAGGGTATTCCTGAGCTTCTAGATATCTCTTTACTTCATGGTACCAAGGTTTCTCAGTTACCAATTCAGTCTCGAGATCGCAACAGTATGCCGGTTCGTCCAGTTTCCAGATGATGATCCGGGGAGCCTCGTTATCCCATTTGACCTTGAACATTGAAGACATTGTAGCTAACGCGTCCGCTAACTGATTATCTTCTCTTGGCAAGTGTTCAAAGGTTATCTCTGTGAAGTGGGGGATCAGGGTCAATACACATTCTCTGTAAGGAATCAGGTTTGGATGTTTCGTGTCCCACTCTCCTTTGATCTGATTGATCACAAGAGCGGAATCTCCGAAAACACTTAGAAATTTGATCCTTAAGTCGATCGCAGCTTGAAGACCCATGATGCACGCCTCATACTCCGCCATGTTGTTGGTACAGTTGAAACATAGCCGGGCAGTGAGTGGAGTATGGGTGCCTTGAGGAGATATGATTATGGCGCCGATACCATTTCCCAAAGCATTGGAAGCTCCGTCAAAGTGCATAGACCATCGGGATCCTGGTTCAGGTCCTTCATCCGGTCCAGGTACTTCACAATCAGTTACTATCATGATGCTTTCGTCCGGAAACTCGAAGTTCATTGATTGATAATCATCTACAGCTTGATGTGCCAAGTGGTCTGCCAATACACTTCCCTTGATGGCTTTCTGGGTTGTGTACTGAATGTCGTATTCCGTCAAGATCATTTGCCATCTTGCAATTCTCCCAGACAGAGCAGGCTTTTCGAATATGTACTTTATAGGATCCATTTTTGAGATCAACAAGGTAGTATGAGTCAGCATATACTGTCTCAGCCGGTGAGCAGCCCATACCAAAGCGCAGCAAGTTTTCTCAAGCAGTGAGTATCGGGTCTCACAGTCGGTAAACTTTTTGCTAAGGTAATAAATGGCATGCTCTTTTCGGCCAGACTCGTCATGCTGTCCCAGCACACACCCCATTGAGTTGTCAAGTACTGTCAGGTATAGTATCAGAGGTCTCCCTTCAACCGGTGGCATAAGGATGGGTGGTTCTTGGAGATACTCTTTGATTCTGTCGAAGGCAGCCTGACATTCATCGTTCCAACGTACTACCTGATCTTTCTTCAGCAACTTGAAGATTGGCTCACAGGTAGCAGTCAGATGTGAGATGAAGCGAGCAATGTAATTCAGGCGTCCTAAAAAGCCTCTGACTTCCTTTTCTGTCTTAGGAACTGGCATCTCTTGAATAGCTTTGACCTTAGCAGGGTCCACTTGAATACCCTTGTCACTTACCACAAAGCCTAGCAATTTTCCTGATCTTACCCCGAAGGTGCACTTGTTCGGGTTCAATCTCAGCTTGTATAGTTTCAACCGGTCAAACAACTTCTGCAGATGATCTAGATGCTCTTCCTCAGTCTGGGACCTTGCGATCATGTCGTCAACATACACTTCTATCTCATGATGGATCATATCATGAAATAAGGCAACCATGGCACGTTGGTAGGTTGCCCCAGCATTCTTTAATCCAAATGGCATGACCTTGTAACAGAAGGTGCCCCACTGAGTAACAAATGTAGTCTTCTCCATGTCTTCAGGTGCCATCTTGATCTGATTGTATCCTGAGAAACCATCCATGAAAGAGAACACCTTATGCTGAGCTATATTATCAACAAGGACATCAATGTGAGGTAAGGGGAAGTCATCCTTGGGGCTGGCCCTGTTCAGATCCCTGTAGTCGACACACATTCTGACCTTACCGTCCTTCTTAGGTACCGGCACCACATTAGCAACCCACTGAGGGTAAGAAGTCACTGCAAGGAACCCAACATCAAACTGTTTCATGACCTCGGCTTTAATCTTTTCAGACATCTCTGGACGCATCCGACGGACCTTCTGCTTAACTGGAGGGCAGTCTTCCCTAGTTGGCAAGTGATGGACCACAATATCGGTATCCAACCCTGGCATGTCTTCGTAGGACCAGGCAAAGATCTCCACATAATCATGCAGCATCTTGGTTAACCGTTGCTTCACGCTGAGCTCTAGGTTGGCACCAATCTTTACCTCTTTCCTGTCTGCCTCAGTACCCAGGTTGATTGTTTCCACTGGCTCTTCATGGGGTTGAATTGCCCTCTCTTCCTGAAGTAACAGTCTTGCAAGCTCGCCAGGCACTTCACAATCATCTTCACCTTCGTCTTCGGCTAAGTTGATCGGATTTTCGAAGTCATAATTGACGGTAGCAGAGTTGTTATCAGCGAGATCCAGAGTGGATTGGAACCTGTATGAGTGAGTGTGTGTGTAAATACAACTGTTTTTGAAATATATGTAAAGGAAAGAAAGACAGAAAAGGTGCATAAGATTTGCAATGCGAAAATACGTCCAAGATTTTCATTCATGATATATGAAATGACAATTTATATGCCCTCACAAATGATACCACGGTGCCTCGGGTAAGACACCGGGCCATAGAGTTTATTTATTGTTTATTACAAAATAACGAAACAAAGAAATATATTACTGTGTCACAAAGGTAACAGGGGTATGGTCTTTAGCAATCCAGTTGTTCAATCCGCCTTCGGTCGTCGGATAGATCCAGCTGTTGAATTCAGCTTCGTCCACTTCATGGTCTTCCCCAACAGCATTCACTCCTGAACTTTTAATAAATACCGGAGGTCTTCCGATCTTCGCTTTCCTCATAGCTCTCTGACCTTCTGTGGTAAAACCCAGCCCAAGTTTATCAGTCTTTTGAGTAAATTCTGGAAGTCTGCCCCAGTCGGCACATTCACCCTTCTGAACCACAGCCCGGGCATCCTTCAGGGAAGCCATCTTCAAAGGACCACTTTCTTCTGTTGTTGTTTCTGCTGCAATTGGAAACACCTCCTCGAAATGCTGAAAGGGGGTTTCAATAAACTCCCCATCCATCTCAATGTACCTGAAGGAGTTCAGGTGGCTCACCATATATTCCTCCTCTCCCTGCACAGTGACGATCTTCCCTCTGACGGGGTACTTCAGCTTCTGATGCAAGGTAGAGGTCACTGCCCCAGCCTTATGTATCCAAGGTCGACCCAATAGACAAGAGTAAGATGGACGGATATCCATCACATAAAATGTGGAGTCGAACACCTGAGAGCCCACACGAATCGGAATGTCAACCTCTCCATGAACCATCCTCTTTGAACCATCAAAGGCCCTGACGATGATATTGCTGGGTTTTAATTCTAGTCATTCACAATCTAGACGGTCCAAAGCCTTCTTGGGTAGCACATTCAAAGATGACCCAGTATCCACCAACACATGTGCCAAGGTAGTGCCCCTGCATTCAATAGAGACATGCAGAGCATCATTATGGTCTCTCCCCTTTGCGGTCAAGTCAGCATCTGAGAAACCCAAGCCATTGTCTGCCGTCAGATTTGCTACGCAATCAGTGAACTGGACTGCAGAGGTTTCATGTGGCACATGGGCCGTTTTGAGGAATGAGATTAGGGCCTTAGCATGGGCCTCGGAGCACAGCAATAAAGAGAGCATGGAGATCTTGGAGGGCGTGTGCCCCAGCTGTTCCACAACATTAAAATCGCTCTTCTTTATAATTTTTAGAATCTCCTCCATCTCTTGTTGGGAGGCCTCAGCAGTTATCGGTACAGGTGCCTCCATCTGGGCAGGCTCAACTTCAACTCCTTTGCCCCGAGCATTGGATGACTCGGCAGCAGGAGAAACAAATGGATCAGCAGCAGGAACAGGTACACTTGCAGGGGTTATGAGAAGTGGTCTTCGGGCAGCAGGCGGTGCAATGTCAGGCGAGAAGAGCCTGCCACTGCGGGTAACCTTGGCTGGGCCAGTGATGTCACAAATGCTGGCGCCAGCGTTGAACTCTTGTTTGATCCCGTTTACATATACATCTGCCCCATAATGCCAGGGGACAGCTTTATCAGATACATAAGGCAAGGGCCCTGGAACAGTGATAATAACAGGTGCAACGGTTATGATTTGAACGGGCTTCTTCGGGAGAGCCGGGATCGGATTATTGAAGATAGTCACCACAGAAACTTCTTCCACTGGAACCAACCGAACAACAGACTTCTTGAATAGAATCTCCTTGCTATCCATTAAGCTTTGGATGCCTAACTTCAGCAAGGGACAACCAGATGGGGACACAGCACAGAACAGGCAACCCTCACTGCAACCCGGAAATAAACCGGCCTGCAGTAGGTTCTTCTTGACAATTTTCAGAGGAGTGGCTAGATCGTCCACACAAACAGCATAAACGTCTTCGTCAACAGCATTTACCCCATGTTGAGGCATAGGAGCAGTAACTACATTCGGCCTCTCAGGCGCTTCGAACTGTATCTCCTTCGCGTCGATAAGGTCTTGCACCTTATTCTTTAACGCCCAACAGTCATCGGTAGAGTGCCCCGGGCCATCTGAATGGTAAGCACAACGAGCATTCGGGTTGTACTTAGGAGATGCCGTATTGGGGAACTTCAGAGCCTCCCTGACAGTCACCAAATTAGTGGATAGCAACTGTGGCAGGATCTGCGATAGGGTCATGCTTAACCGGGTAAACTCCCTCCGGGGTCTTTCAGCCCTTTGAGTATTGGTCGGCCGAGGAGCGGCAACAGGCTTAGCAATCATTACCGCACTAACAGATTGGCGGCGCTCAGGTCTCTCTGATTTCCGGGAACCATATACGGCACTAGACTCCTTCTTGAATGGTTTCTTTTCCGAACTAGACGATACACCCTTCGCAATCTTACCAGACTTTAACCCCGCTTCAATTCTCTCTCCAGTCAGAATCAAATCAGTGAACCCAGCAGAAGAATTCCCAATGAGATGGTTGAAAAATGGCCCAGATAGGGTCCCCAGGAACATGTCTACCAACTCTCGATCAGTCAATGGTGGCTGCACCCTGCCAGCCAGGTCTCTCCATTTCTGAGCGTACTCCTTAAAACCTTCGCTTGCACCTAACGACATACCCTGGAGTTGGGTACGTGTGGGGGCAAGGTCGGCATTATATTGATACTGCTTATAGAAAGCAGTAGCCAACTCCTCCCAGTTACGAACCTTGGTCCCATCCAGTTGATAGAACCATTCGAGATGAGTCCCTGAAAGACTCTCCTGGAAGAAGTGGATCCATAAATTCTTATCCGCAGAGTACGGCTGAATTTTCCGAACATAGGACCTTAAATGCAGCTTGGGACAAGACGCCCCGTCATACTTAGAGAAGGATGGTGCTTTGAACTTGTGAGGGATGATCACACCAGTTGACAAACCCAGATCTCCAAAATCCAGCCCAGGTACCTGTTGAACCTCCATAGCTTTCAACCTATCCTCCAGTTGCTTGTATCTGTCTTCTGCAGGAGGGTACTGCTCTTCATCAAAATCTGTCTCGTTGTCGGAGACTACCGGACTAGGAACCCTTGCTTCTGCCTGAGGAGAACTCTTGTCAACAGAAGAACCAGCCTCTTCCTGCTGCAGAGCATTACCAAACCTTCGGCCCGAGTTGAACAGAACAGTTCTTCTCTTCTTCTTCTTCTCCTTCTTCAGGAGCATAGCCTTCAGTTCTTCTTGGCCTTGAGCCAGACCCTTGATTAATTCCTGGAATTGTGCATTCTGCACCTGAAGAGCCTTGATGGAAGTCTCAGTTGATGAAGATTCGTGATTCATGATGCTGAAATAAACAGCGAAGAACTGTAAGCAACCTGAAAAGGGGAAAAACCTGCTATGCACATGATGAATGAGATGTGTTTATGCAATGCATTCAAGGGTTCGAAAGTTCAAATTTGTTGTAGACACAAAGGAGCACACGTTATCATTAAAGAAATCATTGTTCAATACATCAAAGCCTCATGGGCAAAATAATACAAAAATCAAATCAATCCCAAAATATGCTACGCATCCTCTTTGGAGCTATGTAGGTGTTGAGATTCCTCTCCTCATGCAACAGGCGGGTGAGCTCCAAGACCTTCTTTTCACTGGCATGTAGACTAGTCTCAAGAGAATTCCGTTCTTCCTTAAGCTGGACCCAACTCTTCTGCATCTCTTCCCAGGATGTGGGCATATCAGGGTGCTGAATAGTATATGACACTTCTCCTTCCAAGACTGGCTCTTTGATCACTGGGAGCATATGAGGATAAGGCATTACTAACTTCTGGGAGCGGGCTCGTACCCACTTGAGATAAGGTTCCAACGGGATGGAGTTCCTGTGCCCCAGTGTCTTGCTGTCTATCCTACTGGGCATCCTCCAAGCTCTGATAAATCTCTGGCGAAGTCCTTGAGTATCGTTGTCGAAATCAAAAACTATGTCAGGAATTAGCATGTCATGAGGACCATCCCTCCGAGCATAACCAAACTGTCTCCAAGCCAGGGATGGGCTATAAGTAATACCTCCTCTGATTCCAAGTAAAGGAACATTAGGGTACTCCCCGCAATGATCAATGATAGTGACATCTTCTCTGGACCTAGGGCACCAATGTATATCTGCATGCGTAAGAGTCATCAACCGTTGTGACCATCTCAAACCCCGCTCATTCTTCAAGGCTGATTGTGGAAGGTGCGAAATAAACCACCTTCCCAAGAGAGGAGTGCAACACATAAGGACACCTCTTTTTCTCATGGTTCGAGTGTAACATGAGTGAAGGATGTCCCCCAGCAATGTAGGTATAGGATTCCTGGACATAAAGATCTGAACAGCACTGATATCAATAAGCTGATCTGGATTAGGGAACAACACCAAACCATAGACAAGGAGGGCCACAACCTCTTCAAAAGCTTGCAAGTCAAGGGAGTTCCAACATTCATGGGCCTTTTCAAACAGAAACCTGGCTAAGAACCCTTTGATGCCACTTCTAACTTCCCAATGTCCTTTGAGGTCAGATGACTGTAGGTGCAAGGCTTTAGCAATCTCTTCAAGCTTAGGTTCCTTTTCTGTACCGTTGAAGGGTAGCTGATCAAGGATAGGGATCTTCAGGAGCCGGGAGAACTCCTCCAATGTAGGTACCAACTGATAGTCCAAGAAGGTGAAACATTGATGCAGAGGGTCAAAGAATTGGAACAAGACCTTTATCATATCTTCCTCAATGTTGGTGTTGACCAAGCTGATGAGGCTTCCATGTCTTTCACTGAATGAAGAGTTCTCAGGAATCCTGGATATAAGCTCCTTAAGCTGAGGAGGGATCCTTACAAGACTGATTTGAATTGTCTTTCTACGAACAGTTTCCATGTCCTAATCAAAGTAACCGGGTTCTAAGGTTCCCAATATCACGGGATTGCTTTCATTGTTCATCGTTTCGATTTAGCCACTGAACTGGCGACCGAAATATTCCAGGAAAGCAACCCTCAATTGAGCGTAGTATCGAGTATCAACCAACCTCGGACTGCACCAAAGTCAGTTATCTCACTACCCTAAAGAGGCCAAGATAGTTCAATTAAGGTTCCTAAGGTCTGTTGATGCTTCACGACACCACGCGGAGGCCCCGTACTCTCCTTGACTGAACTCAAGGGTTACCGGTACACACCAAAGTGCCACATCAACGTAGCAGACTGTTTCAACCATGTCGGTATACCCCGCACAGTTCCCTCACAGCCTTGTTGCTACTTTCTAAGAAGGGTATCCCCCAGATCCGGGTTTAGGATCTATAGAACTCCCAAACAACCCACAATTTAAAGCATACAAGGAAAACAATTGAAAACACAGTGATCTTAGCCCTAAGGTACACCCCACTTTATAAGGTATCCCCAGCAGAGTCGCCAGTTCTGTGATCGGTGGATCTGGAACTGACTGTTTAACGCTGGTTCGCGAAATGTCGCGGAAGCAAGAGTCGCCACCGTCTTTTATTTTCTCCAAATGGAAAGGACAAAAGCACAGAAAAATTCCTTAAAGAGATTGCTCTCGGTTCGGGAGGTAGATTATAGAAAGGGAAGGTGTTAGCACCCTTTCTATCCATGGTTATCCATGGGCTCTTAGATACTTGCTCATTTGTGTTTTCAAAAGTGTTTGTTTGCTTTTCAATTGTGGGTTTTAAAAAGTTTCTTTGAAAATTCCAGTTCGACTCTTGTATCAGTCCTCAAGAGTGTTTGAAAAATTGCTTTCGAAAGCTTTTTGAAAAGGTGTCGGTGTGAAAAGTATTTTTGATTTGTTTTTTTTTGAAATTAGAGCAAGTATCTACGAGAACCTACCTACCCTAAGGAATTCGTCTGTGTAAATGTCCTTTAAAGTAGTGCCATCCCACCATTGAGAGGTAGGTAGCACCACCATTGGAGGTGTTCGGGTCAATTCGAGGTTCGGGACATGGTGATCACCAGAGCAATGGGAAGACACCTTAGAAGCTACCCTCATGCCAGGTTCCCGGATCATGAGGACTTACTAAGACATCCTCTACTCGACGATCACCTTTCGAGGCAAGGCAACAGTGAGGCGTACCCTAGGGGTGGTGTGTGATTTGTGTGTCAGATTCATTTATTTTTGTCTTGTCATGTTTATTGGCGTTCTACGCTTGTTTTTATTATGGCCATTCATTCTTGCATGCTTTGTTTAACAGTTAAAAGTTGCGAGGAAAAGTAAATCTAAGCTATTACAAATGGCGCGGGTCCACATCGCCAAAATTTCCAGGACCCGATTTGACAGAAAAATAAAGAATTAAAAGTGCGAGAAGTAATTTACATGGCTTTGGGAGAGGTACATAATTATTTAAGCAAAATAGAATAAATGTGCGAATAAATAAGAAATTAAGAACGAAACGAGGGCGTTGGACCCTTTTGCAAAATATTAAAATTACACGAATTAATTAATTAAGAAAAGAAATTGTTTTTGTGTTTTTTAGTGTTTTTATGTATTTTAAGATTTAATAGAAAAAAGAAAGAATTAATTAAAATTAAAATAACATGCTAAACCTAATTCTAATTATTTTTAAGTTATTAAGAAAAATATTGAAGTTTTTAACCTAGATGAAACCCTAATTAATTTACAAGCTTATTCATGAAAATAAATATTTAGTTATTTAATTATTTATGACAGAAAAATTAAATAAAAAGGGTGGAAAATTATTAATTAACCTATTTCTACATTTTTTAGATTTTTATTATTAAAAGAATTAAAATTAAAAAAAACCTAATTTAAACTAATTAATTACATACCAATTTATTTATGAAAATATTAAAACAAAAATATTTATTGTATTTTTTTATCTTTTCTGATTTTCATGCATTTTTTTAATATTTTGTGAGAATAATTAATTAAATCAAAACAATAAAGAAAATAATGCAATAATTGAAAATAAAATACAAGAAAAATATGGAAAATTGCAAACCAGGGGGGTGGTAGTCCCCAAATAGGAGGTTTTGGCCTTAGTAATCTGGCCCAATATGCAAGGCCTGGTAGACTTTTTTGAATCACGTGTGGTGCGTTGACTAGGGCGCAACGTGTTCTTTGGATCCCTGCCTTTGATCTGATTCCAATGTGCACGTGGATGACTGGATGATGAAGGAACATGATGGTCCTCAATATGACGCCTGCATGTGATGATGAATTGGAAAAGAATATGGAAATAACGTAGACCTGGGGCTCGAACCCAGGTCATATACATTGCCAACGTTCTCGCTCGCCACTGGACCACTACAACACATTTGTTATATAATAAACAAACAAATAATATAAAAGAAAGTGGGTTAATGCTTGGAAACGCGCGCGAATTTTTGAACAAGCCAATCAGCGTGTGCCACTGACTTATCTTCTTCATCATCCCTGAAACATAAAATATTACGCAACGGTTTTATGAATGTTCCTTTAGGCATGCTATTAGAAAATAGCGATTAGCTCTCAAACGTTCATAAATTGGGCGCGAGGGTTCCCTTATGACCGTCAGAGCGTCCTGAGTTGAATGGTCATGGTTTTGTGGGCTAATTTTTCCCCATTACAAAAGCCCTATTTTGAAGCTCTGTAAACCCTAAATATCAACAATGGTGAAATTGCCTACAGCTTGCAAAAACTCAATTAAGTTACATGATTAGCATTAGAACAAGTCAGTGAATATAAATGCATAACAAAAACGCAATGAAAATGCCTAAAACATGCAATACGATTATGCAATTTTTTTTGAAACAGTTTGAGTCCTGTATACCGATTCTTGGAGTTTGAGTGAATGTTTTTGATTGGATTGTGTTCAGTAATCTCCAAGGAAGCCAATGGAACAAGAATTGTGCTTTGAATCGACCTAAAAAGTGTTTTTCAGATTTGAGTTTTTAGAGAATTTTTTCAAGTTTGTCAATGGCTCTCTTGTGCAGCTCTGTGTCTTTCTGATTAGGGTTGTGTTCTAGCATATGTAGTGAGTGCATTAGGTCAAGAAAAACCAATCAAATCCATGGCATTCATGGCTTTTGAAAATTTGATTCTTAAGGATCTTTTTAAATCTTTTTCCATGTGTTCTTGTGTCAATTATGATCAATTTGCTCCAAATCTTTCCATGTTGGGATGTGCACGAATTATTGATGATATAATGTGCACAAAAAGATTGAAAAAATTAGGTTAGACATTTTTCATATATTTAATTTGATTTAAATGAATTATTATAAATAAAAATTCAAATAAATAAATAAAAAATGAATAAAGACTTCCCTTTGGGCCAAGTGGTCGTGCACATGTCATGGATGATGAATTATGGAGGAAAAATGGACCCATTAGCAATTTTAGGTCATTTGAAGTAATGTTGACTTTTCAAAATATCCAACAATTTCCCAACTTCCACAAGGCATAACTTGCTCAATTTTTAAGCTTTTCTCATGTTCTTGGACATTTTGGAAAGGTCTTTGAGTCCTCTAACCAATGTCTTTTGTCCCATGTCATTTTGATTTACCAATCTCAAGTTATGGCCTTTGACTTAAAGTCCCTTTTTGTTGACTTTTGAAAATGACCTATAATGTTGAAATTGATAACTTTTTGTGAGAGCATTTCTTGGACTTGAAGTATGAAGATGCGTTGTAGGAAATGTCTTTCTCTTCAAAATGAGCTTTGGATGGAATTTTTCTGATAATGCATGTGGAAGTTATGCCCTGGTCAATTTCAGTTGACTTTTCAACTGTCCAAATAAGGAAACTTTTGCATTTTGATGATTTCTGAGCCAAATTTTGAGAATCATGATCAAGCATTGATCAAATGATGTTTGTGGCTTCAAAATGATATGTTGACCAAAAATTTGAACTTTTGACTGTCAAATGACCATTTTGCCCCTACAGTTGACTGTAGTGCAATCTAGGGTTTTTGACTGTGCAATTTTGAACTGAATGTCTTGAAACTTGATATGAGGATGCTTGACCATGTTTGTAGGAATGTGAGACTTGATTGGGCCTTTGAAAACTTCATTTTCTTGATCAATACACAAACCCTAATCTTGACTGTATGGGAGATCTTTGCACTGTGCAACCCTTGGGGAATTTTGAGGCATGACTTGGCAATTTCCTGAAAAATATGGGAGGGAAAATTTTGGGGTACAACACCTTCTATAATGGACTCCATTACAACACAAAGATGTCCATAGACGCTGCCGCTGGCGGAGCGTTGATGAACAAACCTTACCCTGACGCTTGTGCCCTAATAGAGGACATGGCCCAAAACCACGCCCAGTGGGGATTAGAACGAGCGACAGTAGAGAAAAAGGAGAGCCATGGAGGAAAGCATGAGGTAAGTTGCATGGACATGATTAATGCTAAGATGGACGCCCTAGCTTTGAGAGTCGAGAACATGTCTCAAAACCCAACCACAGTAGCAGCAATCCAATCGGAATGCGAACTCTGTGGAACTCAAGGACATCAAACCGTTGACTGTAACCTTTTGAACGAATCTAGCTCAGACCAAGTTAACTATACCCAAGGGAACCCTTTCTCGAATACCTACAATCCTGGATGGAGGAACCACCTGAATTTCTCTTACAAAAACAATAACCCTATCCAAAATCCCGGACCTTCGAGACCTCAAGGATTCCAGACGCAAAAACAAAACCAACCTATGCAAATAGTGCCCTCGAGACCAAACCTTAAAGAAACCATAGACACCTTTATTCAGACTCAAACTCAGCAAAATAAGGAGTTTATGAACCAACACATTCACACGAACGAACTAGTTACTCAACTGGCAACCAAGTTTGACCAGATAATAACCCACACCAAAATGCTTGAGACTCAGATTTCCCAAGTAGCACAAAACACCTCTGTACAAGTTGCACCTGGAGGACAATTTCCTGGACAAACTCAACCAAATCCAAAAGGCCAAGCAAATTCTATCACCTTAAGAAGTGGAACTGCTTATGAAGGGCCTAGAAATCCTAACTTAAGCACATCAGAAAAACCTATGGAAGATGCTACACCTAAAGACCAGGTAGAGGAACCAGAGAAACCAGAAAAGCAATCAAAACCAGAACCAAGGAATAACACTCAACAACCTTATAAACCACCTATTCCGTTCCCACAGAGGCTGAAAAACACCAAAGTAGAAAACCAGTACCACAAGTTTATTAAGGTAATAGAGAAACTCCATGTAGAGATTCCTTTTACTGAAGCTATAACCCAGATACCATCATATGCTAAGTTCTTGAAAGATATTTTGACCAATAAACGGCGACTCGATGATCCCAAGCCTTTAGAATGTCATTCTATATCCGAAAATAAACTCGCCAAGAAAGATAAAGACCCTGGAAGTTTTTCTATCCCTTGCATCCTAGGTAACCATATGATAGACAAAGCATTTTTAGACTTAGGAGCAAGCGTAAGTCTGATGCCTCTGGCCGTCTGTAAGAGATTAAAATTAGGAAAACTTCAACCCACTAAGATGTCCTTACAACTAGCTGATAGATCTGTCAAATATCCCATGGGTATTTTAGAAGACATACCTGTCAAGATTGGTCAGTTGTACATTCCGACCGACTTCGTCGTAATGGATATTAAAGAAGATGAAGACATCCCAATCCTCTTAGGAAGACCATTCCTATCGACCGCCGGAGCTATAATAGATGTTAAGAAAGGGAAACTGACTTTCGAGGTAGGAGATGAAAAGATTGAGTTCATTTTATCAAAGTTTCTAAAGGCACCAGTGATAGGAGATGCGTGTTATGCCATCGACGTCATTGACGAATGTGTAAATGAGCTCGAACAAAACGAATCTTTAATCAAATTACCATCAACCCCTATTTAGAGGATGACAGATTTAAGAGTATCGAACCGTACATTGACGACAACCTTTTCGAATGCTTAGCTCTTACCCCCGACCTTATGCCGCGTACTGAGAAACCCACTATAGAACTTAAGGAACTACCCAAGAATCTAAGATATGAGTTTTTGGATGAGGAGATGAATAGACCTGTTATAATTAGCGCCGCTCTAAACCAAATAGAAACAAATCAACTCTTAGATACCTTGCGAAAATATCCCTCAGCTTTAGGGTATAAAGTCTCAGATTTAAAAGGTATAAGCCCATCCGTATGCATGCATCGGATTATGCTAGAAGAAGATTCAAAACCCTCAAGAGAACATCAAAGAAAAGACAAGAAACTGCATGCTATTTACTACGCTAGACGCTGCCCAACTAAATTATACAACCACAGAAAAGGAATTGCTAGCCGTAGTTTTTGCTATTGATAAATTTCGATCTTATTTGGTGGGAGCAAAAATAATAGTATACACAGATCATGCAGCAATCCGGTACTTGTTAAGTAAGAAAGATGCTAAGCCTAGATTGCTCAGATGGGTTCTTTTACTCCAAGAATTTGACTTGGATATTAAGGATAAAAAAGGAGCTGAAAACTTAGTAGCTGATCATCTCTTTAGGTTAGAACACCTTAAACCTGAACTTATACCTATAGACGATCACTCTACTTATGAAAGATTAATAGCTGGGATAAACTCAACTGATGAAGAGACCTATGAGGAAATCTCGACCTTGAACAACATACCATGGTACGCAGATATTGTGAATTATCTGGCCGCTGATATCATACCCCCTGACTTAAGCTACCAACAGAAGAAGAAGTTTTTTAGTGATGTTAAACACTTCTTTTGGGATGAACCCCTCCTATTCAAAAGAGGAATAGATAATATATTCAGACGATGTGTGCCGGAAGAAGAAGTAGGCAACGTCATTAAACATTGTCATGCCGCAACTTATGGTGGACATGCAAGCACATCTAAAACATGCGCCAAAATATTTCAAGCAAGTTTTTATTGGCCTACTGTGTGGCGCGATGTCCACACTTACATTACAAAATGTGACCGATGCCAACGCACTGGGAACATCTCAAGACGTGATGAAATGCCTTTAAGTAACATCCAAGAAGTGGAAATATTTGATGTTTGGGGTATAGATTTCATGGGACCTTTTCCTTCCTCAATGGGTAACAAGTATATCCTAGTAGCTGTCGATTATGTCTCAAAGTGGATAGAAGCTGTTGCATCACCCACAAACGATACCAAGGTAGTTATCAAACTGTTTAAGAATATTATTTTTCCTAGGTTTGGAACCCCGAGGTTAGTCATAAGTGATGGAGGATCGCATTTTATATCTAAGATATTTGACAAGCTTGTAAGCAAATACGGAGTAAAACATAGAGTAGCAACACCATATCACCCGCAAACCAGTGGCCAAGTAGAAGTATCGAATAGGGAGATTAAGCAGATCCTAGAGAAAACCGTATCATTATCCAGAAAAGACTGGTCTGGAAAACTTAAAGACGCCTTATGGGCTTATAGAACGGCTTATAAAACCCCTATTGGAACAACTCCTTATCAATTGGTTTATGGAAAGTCCTATCATTTACCCTTCGAACTAGAACATAAAGCCTATTGGGCCGTTAAATCCTTGAATCTAGATTACCTAAAAGCCGGAGAAAAACGTATCCTGGACATTCACAAGCTGGAAGAGCTTCGCTTGAATGCCTATGAGAATGCCATCATATATAAGGAAAGAACCAAGATGTGGCATGATAAAAAAATCATCAAGAAAGATTTCAACATTGGTGACCCTGTTCTCCTATTTAACTCAAGGTTACGACTTTTTCCTGGTAAGCTTCGTTCAAGATGGACAGGTCCATTTGAAGTGTCAAAAGTTCTAAAGTCTGGAGCAGTAGAAATAAAAAACAATTCATGCGCTCCATTTGTGGTAAATGGACAAAGACTGAAGCTATACAAAGGAGGCGATTTTCCTGTTGACTACTCTAGTCATATTCTTATATACCCACCAATACCCACATAAAGTAAGATCTAATCGTCAAGCTAAAGACGTTAAACAAGCGCTGCATGGGAGGCAACCCATGGTTTATTCTTAATTTTATTTTATCTTATTAATTTATACATGTTTTATCTGGACTAATTTCTTGTGTTTATATTTTCAGGATGCATTACCCCGATGATATGGTTGTGATTTTCAGGGATGAAGCACAAAAAGCCCGATTTGCTACCTTATCTGCTAGACCTATGGTACCCACTAGGTACCCCGATCAGAGCTGCATGGAGGCACTCGGGATTGAGCCAAGTATTAGGTATCTGTGAAACCAACTTGGCTGGAATTATTATGCTGATGATGTCCACAAAACCTACAGGAACCTTACTCTGGAGTTTCTTAGCTCCGTGGATTATAACCCACGGGTGGGTGAAGGAGATGAGCGAGGATGCATAAGTTTCAGATTGTTTGGTACCGAGTATACCCTGACCATCAAAGAATTTGGGGATTTGCTTGGTTTCCAAACTGGACCGACCGCTATCACTGAGTTTCCATTGAGTTACTATATGGACAGAGATATTGATAAATTTTGGCAGGACATTACTAATAGAGCCAGCCTTGACCCCTCTACCCAACTGTCCAGGAAGATCCATAACCCGGCTTTCCGATACTTCGAGATGATTTTGTGCCACACTTTCTTTGGGAGGAGTTACTGTGACCACTTAGTCACCGCTGAGGAGATCCTTTTCCTATACTGTGCCAGTCAGTCTAGACCTATAGCTAGTGGAGGTTTTCTGATAGAGAGCCTCGAGCAGACTGCTCGATCCGCTGTAGGACTCATTCATTCCGGAGGGAATGTGACACAGATAGCTTCTGCTTTGGGTTTGGACAGTATGATAGCACAGCTGACCCCATACTGTGGATATACTTTCCTGGATTTAGACTTTTGCATGGATCGTGGGCTCATGAGGAGGGCCTCTTTCCACCCATATCAGTACACATTGCTCATCGATGACCAGACAGTTTACACCTTCACACTGCCAGACCCTCAGATGACTTGTGTTTCCAACCCTGCTAATTGGAACTATTCTGTAGAAGGTTGGGGTGAGATATCAGAGTATGCCCCAGAATACACTCCTACTTCCGAAGATCCCACTCCAGAATACACTCCTGCTTCCGAAGATCCTACTCCTGAATACACTCCTGCTCCCGAGGACTCTACTCCAGATCACACATCCCGACCCGAGGTTACACACACTACTGTTCTTACTAATAACCTCAGCTTGCAGGAACCTGATATTCGCACTCTGTTGACTGCTATGCGTACTGAGATAGCCACTCTCCGCAATAAGGTGGCTGACCTTCATTTACAGTTGGAACTGAATGATGTTACCTTTGCTGGTGAGTTAGATGAATTAGCTCACGAGGTGGCAGAGATTCGACGCCAGCTGACTGAGCTGCGTGGCCCAGACACTCCTGCAGAGCATCCTCCCAGTTGGCGATAGATCTGTGTTATTCACAAGATCTCTAGTTCCAGTATTATTAGTATTATGTTGATTTCCTTTTCAGACTCATTTTTATTTTCATTATCTGTTTCCTGCATTATTAATAACTATTTTGGTGACCCGATGTCCGTACCTATATATATATATATATATATATATATATATGCATATGTGTTTTTTTTCTTTATATATATCTTTCATTTACTAATGTTTTTGTTTTTCTGGTCACCATAATGAAAATTTTGATATAAAAATAAATAAATATACATGTATATATGTATTCACATACATATATGCACGTTCGTAAGAAAACTAGGTACACCTCCAAAAATTGAAGCTAGTGGCAAGGAAGGAAAAGCCCAATGGAAAGGAAGCAAGACCGACCCAACTTGGCTCGCCCTGACCGCGCCCGCGGTGATCCCTGCCGCGCCCGTGGTGACGTAACGGTCACCTAATGGCTAGTGGCTCGGTTTTCCCCCCATTTTTCCTCTTTTTCCACTTCCAATCCCATTTTCTTCCATTCTTAACCCCCCATAACTTCCTTTATTATCCATACCTACCCCACTACATTTATTCCCATCATAAATATTCATCAACCACCATTTTTCTTCACTACCTATAAATACCCCCACTATTTCATTTTCTTCCTCACACCTTCACTACTTCTACATCCCATTCTTTCTCTTTATATTCATCCACAAGAAAATCCTATGGAGTATCACGGCTACATTTTGCGAGATGGACAACCCGGAGAAAGACAACAAAAGCGGCTTGAGAATTTGCTGACAACACCAATACACTCTACCAGGTATATCGATGAAAACTGTCTATATTCATTAGGTATATACCATAGTGTATTTTTCCTTCTCGACAAACTAGGCATGCATGATATTTTTGCTACTCAAGCACCAACCTACCCTAGGCTGACGTTCGAATTTTTGAGTTCTTTAATTTATAACGTCTCTCCTAACACTGCTAGCACCGTAGGTGGGGTAAAATTTAGAATGTTTAATGTTGAATATGACTACTCCAATGACGGTCTAGCTGCCATGTTAGGATGGCCTTATGGGGATGGTGCCATTTGTGAAGCACCTTTAGACACGGATTGGGCATTTGAAGCATTTTGGGCCAGGATTACTAAACAAAATGCAACATCTTTTGATGGCCTACTTGCTTCTCATATCCACAATCCTGCCCTTCGTGTTTTTAGATTTCTTTTAGCATCCACCATCTTTGCTCGGGAAAACCCAAACAAGGTGAATGCTAAAGAATTAATTATCATGCAGAGCTGCCTCACAGACACCAAAGTTAATCCAGTCCCATTTATGATTGCCCACATGCACCATGTTTTAAGAAAAGGTGGGCCGATTTCCTTTGGTGGACTGATTACTACTATTGCCCGTGCCATAGGATTGGATACATAACTTTCCACCCTTGAGCCACTTCCTCCTCGTATTGAAAATCTTAAATTTTTAAGGGATATGCGTTTATGCAAGACGAGGAGGGAAGGTGGTTACTTCCTCATGGTTGGAGGTGCCGCTGTACCCAGTGTTGTTATTCCTTGCACCCGTCGTACTGATATCAGATTTGAGCGTAACTGGACCTACGATCTCAACGCTCCTGCTTTTATTGGTCCGTTGCCCCCAAATCTACCTTTAAATGAGGGTAACAACACTGATGATGAGTACGATTTCCGTACGGAAGAACCACCCCACTTTTCACCACCACACACGACACCATCTACTTCTAACCCACATGCAGGTACAGCTCCTAGTTTCCATGTCACTGAGGACATGTGGCGTGAGCATATGGCCCGAGAGGCCCAGAGGGACACCCTCCTTGCTACTTTGCAGCAACAGGCGACCGATAACATGGCCTTCATGCAAGCATCTCAACAGCAAAATGCTAGCTCTCTGCGCACTATTATGGAAAGTCAGCTGGCTTTCCAGAGAGAACAACACCTTAACCAGACCACATACGCTCGTCACTTCCAATTGATGGAGGCAAACCAAGGCACCCTCATTGGTAGGACCCAAGAGCTACAAGCGGCAAATGCCGCCTTGACAGAGAGAATGGAGCAGCTAGTTTTGGATCGAGAGAGCCGCCGTCGCAGCTGTAGCCGCCGTTCCGGTCGTACCAACCAGGATGGTGAAGGTCCTAGTGGCCCCCACTAGCGTTTTCAAGTACCTCCTCCTACCTTATTTTGGAACATTGAGGACAATGTCCGATTTAAGTGTGGGAGGAGCATTTATCGCTTTTATTTCCCGTTTTTCCTGCTTTTATTTCCCTTCCGCATTTTTCCTTTTAGGTATGTTATATTCGTAGTTAATAAAATGCATGTGATAGGCGAGTCTTTCTGCGTAGTGTACCCTTTCATTTCCCCCACTTTTTAGCCTTACAGAATTTTTACAAAATCTTTTTCAAAGAATTGTGGTTGTTTTTAAGGATTTGGGCTATGAGACAGGTCCTAGATAGGGTCTATTTCTTGGGCACTCACTTTTTGAAAAATTCGTTATCGTTTTAACACCGTAAGCCTTTTTGAACATTTAGATTAGATCCTTTCTTCCCAATATGCTATGATTTTGAATAAAACTGTACAAATAGGTCTTCAAGTAGTTTATCTTAGCAGTCAGCTCCGGCCTAAGCATGCTCTAAGTGTAGGATCGATGAATATAAGTGGATGATCTCTATTTTTCCTTAAAAGTTTATAAAATAAAGTATGAATACGACTACGAGTTGGGTGATCCTCACAAAGATTACTCAACTCAAGAAAGTTGTAAGCACTAATAAAAACAAAGAAAAAAATATATATAAGGCACATCCGTTGTAGTTGGTCCAGAGGTATCTGGTGCTGGACTTGGTAGGGCGGACTACGGTCCGATCCCCCGCAACTTCAAATGGGTAAAATAAAAAGGGGTTAAACCAACTCTTGTACCAGAATCCCATCACTTGAGATCAGAGTCACTAACCGGTCACTACACCATGAGTATGTACGGATAACGGGCTTAATGTGATTGCGCCTGAATGAAAAAGGACCTCGTACAAAAAGAAGTCTTAGCATAGTAAGGATATTAGGATCGATCTGTATACTTATGAGGTTTATGTCCGCATTTCTGCGAGTAGTGTAATTACGATACCCTTGGTTCAGATAGCTAGTGCCTGACAACACACCATTACTCGAACTTAGAAGCCCTCTTTGCCCAAAACCTGTATACACCATAATTTTCTTTCATCTACTTCTAAGAGTTGTTGCTTGAGGACAAGCAAAGGTCTAAGCGTGGGAGGATTTGATCGCACTAAATCGCACTATGTTTCTGACTCAAATATCACATGTTTTCCTTAGTTTTTATTATCATTTTCTCGTATTATGTTCCTTTTTCCTTTGTTTTCAGGATTCTTGTCATTTCAGAGCCTTATGTGAAGAAACGAGCCAAAACGCCAAGAAATTAGGGTTTTTCAAGATATTCTGCACTTATGGCGTTCAGCGCCGCGCCGGCTACAGGGAACGCGATGACGTGGCCCACTTTCACCCAGAGACCAACGGCCATGTTCCCATGATGTGGCAGTTCCAGCCACCGCGCCCGCGGCCACTGCCACCGTGCTCGTGGCCTTCACAAAAAGCTTCCCGCTCAAAAGAAGTTGAGGGGCATGCTGGTCTTTACGCATCTCAAGGATCCTCTATAAATAGTTTTCGATTTTCTTTTTTTAGTTTGATCCAAGCTTAGTACAATCTTAAGCCATATACTATCAGTTTCTGTAAAGTAATAATCTCTTCACATCGGGGAGTTATTGCGGTGTAGATTGAGTTGTAATCGAGTCTTGGAGCACTTTGGTTGAAGTTTATCATACCAGCCTTACCATTCCGCAGATTTGTATTAGATTCAAGTCTCCGACTGGAGCAAGGTTCTATTTTATTGCATTTCTTTACTTATCATTGCTCTTACCATAGTCTACATGTTTTATAGACTCTAAATGCTCTTACCATAGTCTACACGTTTTATAGACTCTAAATGCTCTTACCATAGTCTACACGTTTTATAGACTCTAAATGCTCTTACCATAGTCTACACGTTTTATAGACTCTAAATGCTCTTACCATAGTCTACACGTTTTATAGACTCTAAATGCTCTTACCATAGTCTACACGTTTTATAGACTCGCACTTATTATGTCTGGCTAAACTATAAAGGTTTGGATGTAATGATTGTCATCATGGTCGTGTTCCAATTATCATGCTAGTGAAAATACTCTGGGGATGTTTTGCTTTTAACTTAAGTCAATTACGTTTAAATGTTTACTGGCTAAGATCGAAAGCCGTCCAAACTAATGATACGACTTGATTATTATTTAACCAAACAAAGAGAGCGAAAGCCGTTGATTGGTTAAATAGGAATCATTGACCTTTTTAGAAAACGATTTTGAAACTATTTTCGGACGCGTTTGTAGGTTTGAAATCTGACTCTTGGTCAAAAGCCAAAAGTCTCTTTAAGTTAATCTTTCCAAGTAAAATTACTTTTCTGTTAATTCAAAACTATCAATTTCTTAAAAATAGGTTTACCTCTTTAACGCGGAAGGCACCCTTTATATGTGACAATAAAGGAATTTAATTTAAAGAGTAAATTCGGTTCTTAGTAGTCAAAAGCTACAAGTTCCCGTTAAATTTATTCTTTGCTATCAATAGAAAATACTGCCCCATAAGTAGTTTCATCTACGCATGACCGTACCAATATCTGATTACATGATTTACATTCCAACCTGTCTTTTAAACTGTTATTTACCTCGCTCATTTACTTTGTTGCACTGCACTCACATCAATATTCTTGTTCACCTTAGATAAGCACCTTAGCAATAGAGTTGATAGATTGATAATTGGTCTCTATGGGTCGATAATCTTATATATTACTTCGATAGGCTGTGCACTTGCAGTACTATATTTAGGCTATACGTTACAGACCCCATCAGAGGTCTGGTAATCATGGGTACAGAAGGAACTGTCTTAGTTTCTGCAATCTCCTGAGCTACCTCTTCAAAATGCTGAAAGGGGGTTTCGATGAACTCGCCATCCAATTCTACATAGCGGAAAGAATTTAGATGGCTTATCATGTATTCCTCTTTGCCATGAACAGTTACGATTTTCCCATGGACAGGGTACTTGAGCATTTGATGCAGAGTTGAAGTGATGGCTCCAGCATTGTGAATCCAGGGTCTTCCCAACAAGCAAGAATAGGAAGGACGGATGTCCATCACATAGAATATGGAGTTGAAGGTTTCAGTTACCACTGTGATCGGGATGTCCACCTCCCCGTGGACCATCCTTTTAGAACCGTCAAAGGCTCTGACAATTATATTGCTGGGCTTCAAGGTTAAACATTCACAATCCAGTCTATCCAAGGCTTTCTTCGGTAAGACATTTAAAGACGACCCAGTATCAACCAAAACATGAGCTAGGGTGGTTCCCCTATACTCCACCGAGACGTGCAAAGCGTCATTATGTTTTCTCCCTTTAGATTTTAAATCGGAATCGGAGAATCCTAGACCATTGTCAGCTGTTAGGCTAGCTACACATTCCTGGAACTGATCCACGGAGGTTTCCTGTGGCACATGGGACGTCTTCAAGAATCTAATCAGAGCTTTGGCATGAGCTTCGGAACAAAGCAGTAGGGCCAGCATAGAGATTTTTGAGGGGGTTTTCCCCAATTGTTCCACAACATTATAATCGCTTTTCTTGATTATTTTCAAAATCTCTTCCATTTCTTTTTGAGAGGTCTCAGGGATGATCAACGGCTGAGCCCTCGTCCTGACGGGCTCTTCTTGGATCACTTTCCCTCTATCATCAGCAGTAGCAGAGGGGACAACCACATGAGTCACAACTTCTTCAATAATCGGAGTTCTCGCAGATATGTTAACCGGTACAGGAGTTACCTTAGGAGCGGCTGAGGGTCCGAAGATTGCCTTTAGAGGGGCAATCTCCGAAGAGAAAATTCTTCCATTGCAGGTGATTTTTCTCGTTCCGGCAATGTTTCCAATGTCGGAAGTCTCTTCATTAGAACTTCCTTCAGTTGATTCAATTTGTTTAATACCGTGGTAGTAGATCTCTCCACCATAGTTCCACGGTATTGATTTGTCGGACTTGTATGGGACGGGCCCATGCATGGTTATCTTCAAAGGTACAATCTTTGGATAAGATGTAATCTTAACAAGTCTTTTGGAGACCTTGGAAAGATTGGAGGATATGGTTATTATTGAGATATCATTGATAGGAGTCGGTGTAACAGGAGTCTTTTCAAAAAGGATTTCTTGGTTATCCATTAGGCGTTGGATGCCTAACTTCAATAATGGACAGTTGGTTGGTAAGGATGAAAAAAGGCAACAATCTTCTTCACAACCTGGGAAAATCCCAGCCTTCAGCAAATTCAACTTGATTATCGGTAGCGGAGTTATCAAATCATCAACATTAGCAACAAAAAGATCCTCTTCAAAAGCATGGGCATTGTGGCCATGCTTTGGCATTGGAGCAGAGATTACATTCGGCTTTTCAGGGGCGTCGAATTCCACTTCTTTAGCATCTATCAAATCCTGAATCTTATTCTTGAGGGCCCAACAATTATTGGTGTCGTGCCCCAGGCTGTCTGAATGATAAGCACACTTGGCGTTTGAATGGTAGAATGGAGAAGAAGTATTCGGGTTCTTCGATGCCTCTTTCAAGGTTGCAAGGTTTAACTTCAAGAGATGGGGTAATACTTGAGCAGGAGTCATGTTTATCTTGGTGAATTTCCTAACAGGCCTTTCCACCCTAGCTTGATTGGTTCTGGGTTGACTGTTTCTGGACTGATCAGCTGCGGACTTCTGAATCATTACAGCCCCCACCGCTGGCCGGCGCTGAACTCTTCCTTGACCTCTTTGAGAGTAGACAGTTGATACTTCCTTCTTTGCTGGAAAAGGCTTTTTGATGGCAGCAGAAGTAGATGTATCTTTTTGAATTTTCCCGCTTTTGATTCCGGCTTCAACTCTCTCACCAGTTAGAATCAACTCAGTGAACCCCGCAAAGGAGCTTCCAATCAGATGATTAAAGAAAGGCCCTGATATAGTTCCCATAAACATATCTACTAGCTCCCTCTCAGATAGAGGTGGTTGTACTCGCCCTGCAAGTCTCTCCATTTCTGGGCATACTCCTTGAAGCCTTCATTAGAGACCATGCCCATACTCTGCAATTGAGTACGGGTTGGTGCTAAGTCCGCATTGTATTGATACTGCTTGTAGAAAGCAGCTACCAAATCCTCCCAATTGTGTACATCAAACCTCTCTAGCTGGTAGAACCAATCCAACTGCGTCCCCGACAAACTGTCCTGGAAAAAGTGGACCCACAGGTCTTTGTTAGAAGAATATGGTTGAATTTTCCTGACATAAGATCGTAGGTGCATCTTGGGACAAGACACCCCATCGTACTTGGCAAACAGCGGAACTTTAAACTTCGGAGGTGTAACTATTCCAGATACCAACCCTAACTCTTCAAAGTTCAGCCCAGGCACTCTCTGTATCTCCATGGCTGTCAGACGTTCTTCCAGATTTTTGTACTTGTCATCTGCAGGAGGGTATTGTTGTTCTGAGTAATCCTCTTCTTCCTCTTATTCAGCCTCAAAATCAGAAGGCACTGCAGTCTCTTTACCCTTTCTCTCTCCTTCCTCAGAGGTTGATGGAAAATCTAGGACCCTTCTGGCTTGACCTTCAAATCTTCTACCCATGGTAGCCACACCAGCCCTCTTCTTCTTCTTTTTCTCTTTTTCCTTCTCAAGCATAGTTTTGAGCTCCTCCTGCCCCTTAGCCAAGGTCAAGAGTAACTGTTGGAAATGTGAATTCTGAGTTTGTAAGTCTTTGACCGTTTGTTCACTATCCATCTTGCTGAAATAAACAACAGAGAGATGAGGAAACTTGGTGTGAAGACCTGTTTATGCATATGATGAATGATATGTATTCATGTAATGCATTCAAGGATTCAGAAATTCAAATTTGTTTTTTTAAAAAAAAGAAACACACGTCATATTAATAAGATAGAATTTGTTAGTACATCAATGCCCCATGGGCAAAATACTACAAAATTCTAATGTAAAAAGACGTTGCGCATCCTTTTTGGTGCAATGTAGGTGTTGAGAGTCTGCTCTTCATGAAGTTGACGAGTAAGTTCCAAAACCTTCTTCTCACTGGCGTAGAATTGGGCTTCAAAAGTATCGCGTTCTCCCTTGAGCTGTATCCAACTCCTTTGCAGATCTTTGAGTGATGTTGGCATGCCAGAATGTAGGAGGCTGTATGGAACCTCTCCTTCCATAACAGGCTCTATAATCACAGGGACAACAGAGGGGTAAGGCATCATAAGACTTTGGGTGCGGGTTCGTACCCACTTGAGGTAAGGCTCAAGAGGGATGGAATTCTTGTGTCCCAAGGTCTTACTGTCTACCTTGTTGGGCATCCTCCAAGCTCGGATGAACCTTTGTCGAAGTCCTTGATCGTCGTTGTCAAAGTCAAAAACCAAGTCTGGAATCAGCATGTCATGTGGGCCATCCCTTCGGGCATACCCAAACTGTCTCAGAGCCAAGCAGGGGTTGTAGGTAATTCCTTCCCTAATTCCAAGTAGTGGGACATTAGGGAATTCCCCACAATGATCAATGATGATAACATTTTCTCTGGACCGAGAACATCTGAATGTGTAAGAGTCATCAATTGTTGTGACCACCTCAAGCCTTGCTCATTCTTCAAGACTGATTGGGGAAGGTGAGAAATAAACCACCTTGCTAGAAGAGGAGTACAGCACATGAGAACACCTCTTTTCCTCATTGTTAGTGTGTAAAATGAGTGTAGGATGTCCCCAAGCAATGTAGGCACAGGATTCCGAGATATGAAAATCTTGACAGCATTCACATTTATAAGCTGGTCAGGGTTTGGGAACAAGACCAACCCATAGATGAGAAGAGCTACAATCTCCTCAAAAGCTTGTAAATCTAGAGAATTCCAACAGTCTTGGGCCTTCTCAAATAGGAACTTTGCCAAGAAACCCTTGACACCACTTCTGGTTTCCCAATGACCTATGACATCAGATGGTTGCAAGTGGAGGGCTTTAGCAACATCTTCTGGCTTTGGATCTCTTTTCGTACCATTGAAAGGTAGTTGATGGAGAATAGGAATCCTCAGGAGTTGAGAAAATTCCTCCAAAGTAGGCACTAACTGGTAGTCAGGAAATGTGAAGCAGTGGTGTAGGGGGTCAAAGAACTGGAAGAGAACTTTCACCATGTCTTCCTCTGTGTTGGAGTTGACCAAGTTGAGAAGTCGACCATGTCTCTCAGTGAACGGAGAATACTCCGGAATCTTGGAAGCAAGATCCTTGAGTTGAGGAGGAATTCTCACAAGGTTGGCTTGGATAGTTTTCCTGCGAAATGATTCCATAACCTACAAAACAGGAACAAAGATGAAGATCCAAAATCCTTGAAATGGTTAGTGGATGTATATGATGCTTCATGATGTCCATGATGTTATGCACAAGTATATGTACAAGCAAGTCACACAAGTTCCTAGTTTAGGCTTGCATGGGGTTTCATAGGTAAGTACCCTCTTGAAGTTTAGTTGGCTCAACCTGTCCTATTAAATAGTAATCGGGTTCTAAGGAGCTCAATATCACTAGATTATTTTCTGTGTTCATTGTTTCAGTTTAGCCACTTTACTGGCGACCGAAATATTCCAAGAAAACAACCCTCAATGAGTGTAGTATCGAGTATCTACCAACTTCATACTGCACCAAATCCGGTCATCTCACTACATCCTAAAAGGCCAAGATGGTCAAGTAAAGGTTCTAAAAGTTCGTTAGTGCTTCACGACATCACTCAGCGGCCCCGTATTCTCTTTGATTGACTCAAAGGCTACTGGTACCCACAAATATGTCACACTAACATAGCTATTGCTTAGACCGTGTCGGTATACCCCGCACAGTTTCCACAGTGCATTGCTATTTACCTATGAATGTTTCCCAAATCCGGGTAGAGGATTCAAACCCAAACAATAGAAGCAAAGTGTAAAGCAACCAAGGCAAGCAAGATAAGCAATTAAATGTGATCTAAACCCTAAGGTAACCCCACTTTTAGAAATTAAATCCCCAGCAGAGTCGCCAGTTCTGTGATACGGTGGGAGAACTGACTTGAGGTTTTGCGTTTGTGTTCGCAAATGTTTCGGTTTAGCAAGAGTCGCCACCACCTTTTTATTTTATCCAAAGGAAAGGTCAAAAAGCCAAGGAAAGACCTTTGAGATGTTTTCTTGAGTTCGGGGGGTAGATTATGAAAAGGGAAGGTGCTAGCACCCTTTTCATCCATGGTTTTCCATGGGCTCTTAGTTACTTGTTTAGATCACTTGCTTTGCTTTTCCAATTGTTTAAAATGGTGTTTTGTGTGGTTTTGAAAGTATTTTGAAAAGGGGCTATCGTTTTGGCAATCTTTGTAATGATTCTTGTTTGAAGAATGTATACAAAGATGTTTGTCTTTTGAAAAATATTTCAATGTTTGAAAGTTGTTTGGAAGTTGTTTGGAAATGTTTTGAAATTGTGTGTGTGTTTGTTTGAAAATAGCAAGGATGGTTTGCAAATTGATCAAGTAACTAGGAGCATCTACCTAATCAAAAGTCTTTCTTGTACATTTTTAACCCTTTGACATTGTTGTTTTACCATTGTATTTGGTAAACAACCATATCTTTGGATGTTAAATGGGACGGGCGTGGGTCATCATATGACCATGATAGCAATGGTGCCAAGTATCTTAGCAAGTTTTTGGGACTAAGATCATTTGTTTTTAGGCAACATTTTGATAGCGTCATCGAGGGACTATGATCTTTTTGTTTTGTTTGATTTTGTCAAGATACCTAGCATGCATACCATGGCCATTTTAAGGCAACAAAGTGGATGAAACCCTAGGGGTGCTTGTGTGGATTGTGTTGTCATTTTACATGCATTTTTGTCTTGCATTAGGTCATGCTATTTGTTTTGATTTTTTGGTCTTTTGCATACAAAACCCTAATTTAACTATCATGGTATATGAAAGAGATAAAATGCGTAAAGTCAATCTAGAATGTTGTACCCCAAAATTTGCCCTCTCATTTCATCAACATTTTCTCATCACAAGACTCTTGGAGCTCAAGATCAAGTTAGGGTTTGCTCTGCTCAAGACCCCTCCTTGCACTGTTGACCCAAATTAGGGTTTGAGTTTGCACAGAGGTGTTTTGACCTAAAATGCCCAAAGTGAATTTCATGCTTCATGTTGGACTCACAAGTTTATCCATACCAAGTTTCAAGCCTTGATTCCAATCTTTGCCCAGTCAATTGGACAGTTGACCTAGAAATCAGCTGTATTGGGGAAAAAGTCAATTGTGGCCAATTGACAGTCAAACCTCATGAAATTTGACCCACATCAACATAATGAACTCATATGAACCATTTGGTCAAGTTTGGATCACAATTCCACAAGAAATTTGATCAGATCACCAAAAGGGCAAAATGGTCATTTTTAGGGTTTTGACTGCACAAAGGCAATTTTTGACTGTTTGACCTAAACAATTGCAAACCAAGCTCATATATGGACTCAAGGACTCAATGGCATTGTCTTGACACATTCAACAAGTTCAAAAGATCTCAAATGCACAAGATTGACAGATGAATTTTCCAGTCAACTGATCAAAATTTGACTATATACTGAAAAGTCAAACTTTGACTTTTTGGTAAAAAATCAAGTGCCAAGATTCATTTTTTCATCAAGACATGTCAAATTATGAAAGTTGTTCATCAAGAAACCCAAAATTGCAAATTAGGGTTTAAAATGAAGAAATTTCATAACTTAGAAATTTTCTAAGTTATGAAATTTCCTTATTTTTTCCTAACTTTGTCCCATTTTTTCACCAAGATGCAATTGGATTCAAACAAAACTTGAAACATGAAAGTTGTAGTCCATTGCAAAATATACAAATTTGATTCACAAAGTTTCCTCAAAAGAAGCTTGTATCTCAAGTTATGATTTTTGGAATAAGGGTGCAAAACATTTCTAACTTAGAGAAATTTTGACCTATTCTAGGCAGGATTTTTGTCCAAATTCTTGGCCATTTTTCACATGGTTCCACTTGGAGTTTCAATTTGCATTACAAATATGGATTGTATTACACATTCCAAGCTTTCCAAATTGTCCAAGAACTTCTCAAACACCCTTGTGGTTAGGGAGAATCGAATTTGCAAAGTTGGGCAAAATTCACTTTTGTTCTTGGCCAAGGCTTGTTCATAACATTGGCATTTTTCAAATCAGCTTGTACAAGCTAGCTTGCAGGCCTCAAAACCAGTCTCACACACCATAATTAAATGCCTAACCATTGTATTAATGCATTATTTCTTCCCTTTGGGCATTGCACATAGAATCAATCCTTAAGTAGAAAAAGCAAACATGCCATTTTGATAAAGATGCACTTTATGTCAAATACCATATCCAAGAGGTACAAGCCAGATCTTTGAGGCACAAGTTTGTAGACAAATCCCCCTGATCAAGAGAGAGTGTTGCAGCATGCTTGAGAGCCTTGTACAGGCCTATAACCCAACTTGAACCTTCTTACTTCAAAAAGAAGAAAGCTTGCCAAAAGTCACCATCTCTCATTCCTGTCAACACAGCCAAACACAAACTTTACAAACATCTTTCATACATCCAAGCAAGCCTAAAGCACGACTGAACCACCTCCCAAACCTCCTCATTCACAAAAACACCCTCTTGCTGTAGAAACAGGGCATCTGTTGCAGTTTGACTTCCACAATCCATTCCACTCGTGCACTTTGGCCAAAAAGAGTTCAAACATGTTCCATATCATCCACTGAAGCTATCCCAAGCATTGAACTCAAGCTGTAATACCCATAACCACGTTTGCCATTTTTATTTTCAAGCTGTGCAGGTTGACTTCCATAGCACGATTCAGTTGATTTTAAAGCAAGCTAAGAGTTGGAGAAGCATCCTTGGACTTCAGGCAAGCTGTACAAAAGCTCAAAATCCATTGGAAGTTGCTACATTGTTCTGTTCAAGTCAAGCTGAAACAAGTAAAAACATGAACTTCTATCTCTCTATCCAGGCATGATTAAGCTTAGGTTTGTGAAGAAAACATGTTCTACTCATAGCCATGAAGCCATCCATGTATTTACTTTTCATTTATATTATGCGTGCTGTGAGAATTTTGGCCATGAACATTGAAGAAAAATTAGGTCAGAAATTGGGGATGAAGAAATTCTCCCTGGATTCTTAGAGTTAGGTCAAGTGTTTTATATGTCTGAATTCGTCTCTTAATGCTCTATAATATTGGTGTTATGAGTTTTGTGTAAAAGTCAAGGAATCAGGAGATGGTGTTGGATCAAAGAAGTGCGCGTTTTTGTTTCAAACAGGTTGCTGGAGGAAGAAGATGACTGGCTTGGGCTGGGCCTGAGTCAGTCTTGCTTTTTGCACCCCTTTTCTCATTTTGCACCCCCCTGGCCCATTGTGTGAAATATTTATCATTTTTGACTTTTTCTTTTTGATTTTGACTTAATATTTTTTGCTCAAATATAAAAAATATCAAAAATATTTTTCCATACATTTTTGCATTTATTTGGCATTTATTTGTTTTATTTAAACATATACATGTAAATAAATATATATACTTTTATTTAAAACACTAAAAAATAATACAAAAATATATTTATTTTCAGTTATTATTTTTCATTTACATTTTGAAAATATTTTCTAAAAATACACATTTTTGTAAATAATTAATATTTTATTTTTGTACATATTTAGTTTATTAAATATATATAAATATACTTATACATATTTTATTAAATATTTAGGACAAAAGAATAGAAATAATACATTTTTATTTTTTTATTAATATTTGACATCAAAAATACTTTTCTTACAATATAATTTTTATTTTTGTATATAATTAACAAATATTGTATATAATTAATAAATAATAATATTTATTCAAAAAACTAGGGTTTTGCCTAAATGACAAAAATATTCAAATTTGACCTTTTTATTTTTGTCTATATTTCACATTGAAAAACACTTTCACATACATAAAAAATCCTTTTTGTGCATAATACATTTTGCATATTTATTGTATTTATTCAATTGTTGTACAATTAAATATTTGTGTATTCGATATGGATGTAATAGCTTAGAATTTAATTTCTTGTCAAATATCCCCAAATTCAAACTTGTACCCCCATCCCCATAATCATGTTGTAATAATTTAGGACTTTAAATTTCCGTATTTAAAAGCTTTCAAATTATGCCATGATAGACCTAGGGTTTGTATGCAAATCAAATAACAAGTAGCTTGACTAATACAAAGATAAAAATGCATGAAAATGGACAACACAATGCACACTTGCACCCCTAGGGTTACTCCACTTGTTGCCTTCAAAAATGGGCCATGTTGCATGTTAAGTTCTTTGGCAAAACAAAAACAAATCAAATGATCATAGTCCCTCGATGACGCTTTCTCAAGTTGCCTAAAAAATGATCATAGTCCCTCAAGAAATTGCCAAAGACACTTGGAACTATTGCATTCATGGTCTAAACGATGACCCGTGCCCGTCCCGCTAACATCCTAACACAAGATTGTCCACCAAATACAATGGTGGAACAATACTGTTAAAAGGGTTAAAACATAGAAAAAATCTTTGAGTAAATTTAGGGGTAGACAACTCTTAGTTACTTGATCAAACTTGCAAAACACACTTGCCTACTTTCAAAACACACTCCACAACACAACTTTCAAAACAACTTTCAAAAACATTGAAACATCTTTTCAAAAAGACAAGCACCTTTATAAAACATTCGAGTAAAGAATTTGTACAATGGTTGCCTAGACAAGGCATCTTTTTCAAAACATTTTCAAAACCAAACACACACAAACATCATTTCAAACAATTGAAAATCAAGGCAAGTGATCTAAAACAAGTAACTAAGAGCCCATGGATAACCATGGATGAAAAGGGTGCTAGCACCTTCCCTTTTCATAATCTACCCCCCGAACCCACGAAAACATCTCAAAGGTTTTTCCTGTGCTTTTTAACCTTTCCTTTAGGATAAAATAAAAAGTCGGTGGCGACTCTTGCTAAACCAAAAAATTTGCAAACACAAACGCAAAACCTCAAGTCAGTTCTCCCACCGTATCACAGAACCGGTGACTCTGCTGGGGAAATTTTTAAAAGTGGAGTAACCTTAGGGCTTAGATCACCCTTTTTGCATGACTAATTGTTTGCTTTGATTGCTTTACATTTTGGTTCTCTTGTTTGGGCTTGAAATCCTACACCCGGATTTGGGAAACATTCATAGATAGCAATACGTTGTGGAAACTGTGCGGGGTATACCGACACGGTTGAAGCAATAGCTATATTAATGCGACATATTTGTGAGTACCGATAACCCTTGAGTTCAATCAAGGAGAGTACGGGGCCGTTGAGTGATGTCACTAAGCACTAATGACCTAGAACCTTACTTGACCATCTTGGCCTTTTATTAGGGGTAGTGAGATGACCGACTTTGGTGCAGTCCGAAGTTGGTAGATACTCGATACTACACTCATTGAGGGTTATTTTATTGGAATATTTTGGTCGCTAGTTAAGTGGCTAAACCAAAACAATGAACATAGAAAACAATCCAGTGATATTGAGCTCCTTAGAACCCGGTTACTATTTATAGGACAGGTTTTTAAGCCAACTACACTTAAGAGGGTACTTACCTATGAAACCTCATGCAAGCCTGAAACTAGGGTTTTGTGTGACTTGCTTGTACATGTGTTTGTGCATACATCATGAACATCATAAAGCATCATATGCATCCACTAACCATTTCAAGGGTTTGGATCTTCATCTTTGTTCTTGTTTTGTAGGTCATGGAAATTCTTCGCAGGAAAACTATCCAAGTCAACCTTGTGAGAATCCCTCCTCAACTCAAGGAGCTTACATCCAGAATTCCAGAAAGCTCCCTCTTCAGTGAAAGACATGGTAGACTGCTTAGCCTAGTCAACACCAACATTGAAGAAGACATGGTGAAAGTGCTGTTCCAGTTCTTTGACCCCCTTCACCACTGTTTCACATTCCCCGACTACCAATTGGTGCCTACTTTGGAGGAATTTTCTCAACTCCTGAGAATTCCTATTCTTAATCAACTACCCTACAACGGTACGGAAAAAGAACCAAAGCCTAAAGATGTTGCTCAAGCACTACACTTGCAACCATCTGACATCAAGGGGCATTGGGAAACCAGAAGTGGTGTCAAGGGCTTCTTGGCAAAATTCTTGTTTGAGAAGGCACAAGAGTGTTGGAATTCTTTGGATCTGCAAGCCTTTGAAGAGATTGTGGCACTCCTCATTTATGGGTTGGTCTTGTTCCCAAATCCTGACCAACTTATAGATGTCAATGCTGTTAAGATCTTCATATCCAGGAATCCCATACCTACATTGCTTGGGGACATCCTCCACTCATTTTACACACGAACAATGAGAAAGAGAGGTGTTCTCATGTGTTGTACTCCTCTCCTTGCAAGGTGGTTTATTTCTCACCTTCCACAATTTGTTTTGAAGAATTAACAAGGCTTAAGGTGGTCACAACGGTTGATGACCCTCACACATTCTGATGTACATTGGTGTTCTCGGTCCAGAGAAAATGTCATCATCGTCGATCGTTGTGGTGAGTTCCCTAATGTTCCTTTACTTGGCATTAGGGGGGGCATTACCTACAACCCTTGTCTAGCTTTGAGACAATTTGGATATGCACTGAGGGATGGCCCTCATGACATGCTGATTCCTGACCTAGTTTTTGACTTCGACAACGATGCGCAAGGACTTCGCCAAAGATTCATCAGAGCTTGGAGGATGCCTAACAAGGTAGATAGCAAGACACTAGGGCACAAGAACTCCATCCCTCTTGAGCCTTACCTCAAATGGGTACGAACCCGAGCCCAGAGTCTTATGATGCCTTACCCTCACATTCTCCCTTTGATTAAAGAGCCTGTTAAGGAAGGAGAGGTTCCTTACACCATCCTACATCCTGACATGCCTACATCATGGGAGGAAATGCAAAAGAGTTGGATCTAACTCAAGGAAGAACGGAATACTTTTGAAGCCAACTTCTACGCCAGTGAGAAGAAGGTTCTAGAGCTTACCCGCCGACTTCACGAGGAGGAGACCCTCAACACTTACATCGCACCGAAGAGGATGTGCAACATCTTTTTACCTTAAGAAGTTTTTGTAATATTTGGCCCATGGGGCATTTATGTACTGACAAAATTTCTTCTTATTAATATGATGTGTGGTCTTTTTGTCTGCAACAATTTTGAATTTCTAAATCCTTGAATGCATTGCATGAATAAACATATCATTCATCATATGCATAAGCAGGTCTTCACACCAGGTTTCCTTATCTTTCTGCTGTTTATTTCAGTAAGATGGATCTTGAACAGACGGTCAAAGATCTGCAGTCACAAAACTCACAGTTTCAACAACTCCTAATGACCTTAGCAAAAGGTCAGGAGGATCTTAAAGCACTGCTAGGGAATAAAGAACAAGAAAAATGAAAAAAGAAGAAGAAAAGAGTTGGGGTAGCTACACTGGGAAGAAGATTTGAGAATGAAGCTAGGAGAGTTCTTGAATTCCCCTCCACATCTAATGAGGGGACCGGTAAAGGAAAAGGGGTTGCGTTGCCTTCTAAGTCCGAGGCTGAAGAGGAAGAGGTTGAGGAAGATGAAGACTATTCAGAGCAGCAATACCCTCCAGCGAACGACAAATACAAAAACCTGGAGGATAGACTGGAAGCTATGGAGCTGCAAAGGGTTCCTGGGTTAGATTTTGAAGAATTGGGATTGATTGCTGGGATTGTGATCCCTCCAAAGTTTAAGGTGCCAATTTTTGCAAAATATGACGGGCTGTCTTGCCCGAAGATGCACCTGAGGTCATATGTCAGAAGAATTCAACCTCATACATCCGACAGAAATCTTTGGGTACACTTCTTTCAGGACAGCTTGTCCGGTACACAGCTAGACTGGTTTTACCAGCTTGAGAGGTCAGAAGTGCATAACTGGGAAGACTTGGCAGCTGCCTTTTATCGCCAGTATCAATATAACGCTGACTTGGCGCCAACCCGTACTCAGCTACAGAGTATGGGGATGGCCTCAAATGAGGGATTCAAAGAATACGCCCAGAAATGGCGCGACTTGGCCGGAAGAGTGCAGCCACCTCTTTCAGATAGGGAACTAGTTGATATGTTCCTGGGGACCCTATCTGGCCCGTTCTTCAACCATTTGATCGGGAGCTCTTCCGCAGGGTTTACTGAATTGATTCTGACTGGCGAACGGGTGGAAGCTGGTATTTAGAGTGGGAAGATTCAAAGGGATTCCTCTGCATCCACAACTGTTAAGAAATCATTTCCGGCCAAGAAGGAGGCAGCTGTTATATATTCTCAGAAAAGATTGGGAAGAATGGAGCGTCGGCCGACTGTAGGGGCCGTGATGATTCAAAATTCGTCAAATGATCAGCCTCGTAACAATCAGTTCAGACCTAACCAGCAACGGGTAGAACGGCCACAACGGCAGTTCACCCGCATCAACATGACACCTGCACAAGTTCTTCCCCATTTGTTGAAGCTAAATCTCACCACTATCAAAGAGGCACCAAAAAATGTGAATACAACTTCCCCGCATTATCATCCCAATGCTAAATGTGCCTATCATTCTGACAGCATCGGGCATGACACCAACGATTGTTGGGCGCTTAAGCATAAAATTCAAGACTTGATAGATGCAAAAGAGGTTGAGTTCGACGCCCCAGAGAAGCCGAATGTAATATCCGCTCCGATGCCAAAGCATGGTCGCAATGTCCATGCTATTGAAGAAGATTTGTATGTTGCCGCTGTTGATGATCTGGTAACTCCACTACTAACAATCAAGTTGAATCTGTTGAAAGCTGGGATTTTCCCAGGATGTAAAGAAGACTTCTACTGTTGTTCCTCCCTACCAATCGACTGTCCATTGCTGAAGATAGGCATCCAAGGCCTAATGGACAGCCAACAAATTCTTTTTGAAAAGATTCCTACTACTCCAACCCCTATCAAAGATGTTTCAATAATCACCATTTCCACCAATCTTTCCAAGGTCCCTAAAAATCCTGTTAAGATTACATCCGCTACGAAGATCGTTCCTCTGAAAATAACCATGCCTGGGCCTGTCCCCTACAAATCTGACAAATCGATACCGTGGAATTATGGTGGAGAAATCTACTACCACGGTGTTAAACAAGTTGAGATAACTGAAGAGAGCTCTGACGAAGAAACTACCGACATTGGAAACATTACCGGTACAAGCAAGATTACCCGAAGTGGGAGAATTTTCTCTCCAGAGATTGCCCCCCCAAAGGCAACTTTTGGACCCTCAGCTGCTGCCAAGGTTACTCCTGCACCGATAAAACTTTCTGCAAGAACTCCGTTGATTGAAGAAGATGTTACTCCTGTGGTTGTCCCTCTTACTTCTGCTGATAAGGGGAAAGGGATCCAAGAAGAGCTCGTCAGGACGAGGCTCAACCCTTGGTTATCCCCGAAACCTCTAAGAAAGAAATGGAGGAGATTCTGAAAATAATCAAGAAGAGTGATTATGACGTGGTGGAGCGACTAGGGAAAACTCCCTCGAAGATCTCCATGTTAGCTTTGCTGCTTTGTTCGGAGGCTCATGCCAAGGCCTTGATAAGGTTTTTGAAGACAGCCCATGTGCCCCAAGAAACCTCAGCCGATCAATTCCAGGATTGTGTAGCCAGCCTTACCGCCGACAACGGCCTGGGTTTCTCTGATGCTGACCTGACTCCGAAGGGAAGAAAGCACAATGACGCATTGCATGTGTCAATTGAATGACGAGGAACTACTCTCGCCCATGTCTTGGTCGACACTGGTTCTTCTCTAAACGTGTTGCCTAAGAAAGCTCTAGACCTGTTGGATTATGAAGGCTTGGAGCTGAAACCAAATAATATCATTGTCAGGGCCTTTGACGGGTCTAAAAGAATGGTGCATGGGGAAGTCGACATTCCCATCAAGGTAGGCACTGAAGTGTTTCACTCAACATTCTATGTGATGGACATCCGCCCATCCTACTCTTGCTTACTAGGGAGGACTTGGATTCATAATGCTGGGGCAGTCACCTCTTCTCTACATCAGATGCTGAAATACCCTGTCAAGGGTAAGATCATAATGGTACATGGTGAAGAGGAGTACATGATCAGTCATCTGAACTCCTTTAGGTATGTGGAAGTGGAAGGCGAATTCATCGAAACACCTATCCAACACTTTGAGGAAATTGCTCCCGAGGTTGCAGTAGCAAAGGCTGTAGCTGAGGTACCCAAGCAGGTGGCCAGGATGGCATCTCTGAAAGATGCACAGGCTGTAATAAAGGAGGGGAAGAGCTCAACATGGGGTCAGTTACCTGACTTTCCTCACAAGACAGACAAGTTTGGGTTGGGATTTACCGCTGCGGGGCAAAAAGCTATGCGTCGCTCAAAAATTGAAAGAACACCCATCAAGATTTCTCCTCATGGAATCAATGCTTTGGAAGACGAAGACGAAGAGGCCAACATTGAAGATTGGATCTTCCCAACCATCAAAGGGGGACTGCACAACTGGGAGGCGAAAGACTTTGTTCCCATTACTTTCATCAATCAGTAATTTATCTTTCGAACATTTCCTGTTGGTCTGTAATAATCACTGTGATACGGTGGGAGAACTGACTCGAGGTTTTGCGTTTGTTTTCGCACTTGTTCGGTTTAGCAAGAGTCGCCACCGACTTTTTATTTTATCCTAAAGGAAAGGTTAAAAAGCACAGGAAAAACCTTTGAGATGTTTTCATGGGTTCGGGGGGTAGATTATGAAAAGGGAAGGTATTAGCACCCTTTTCATCCATGGTTATCCATGGGCTCTTAGTTACTTGTTTTAGATCACTTGCCTTGATTTTCAATTGTTTGAAATGGTGCTTTGTGTGTGTGATTTTGAAAATGTTTTGAAAAAGATTCCTTGTCTAGGCAACCGTTGTAACAATTCTTTACTCGAATGTTTTACAAAGGTGTTTGTCTTTTTGAAAAGATGTTTCAAGGTTTTGAAAGTTATTTTGAAAGTTGTGTTGTGGAGTGTGTTTTGAAAGTAGGCAAGTGCGTTTTGCAAGTTTGATCAAGTAACTAAGAGTTGTCTACCCCTAAATTTACTCAAAGATCTTTCCTATGTTTTAACCCTTTTAACAGTATTGTTCCACCATTGTATTTGGTGGACAATCTTGTGTTAGGATGTTAACGGGGCAGGCGCGAGTCATTGTATAGACAATGAATGCAATGGTGCCAAGTGTCTTTGGCAATTTTCCTTTAAGGGACTATGATCATTTTGTTTAGGCAACTTCGAAAGCGTCATCGAGGGACTATGATCATTTGATTCGTTTTTGTTTTGCCAAAGAACTCAACATGCAACATGGCCCATTTTGGAAGGCAACAAGCGGGATTACCCTAGGGGTGCAAGTGTGAATTGTGTATTGATTGTCATGCATTTATCTTGTATTAGGTTATCTAGCGGTTGATTTTATTTACATACAAACCCTAGGTCTATCATGGCATAATTTGAAAGCTTTTAAATGCGGAAATTTAAAGCCCTAAATTATTACAACAGGATTACGGGGATGGGGATACAAATATTTACAAATGGGGGATGAGACTTGTCAGAATAGTAATATCCAAATATCATTTACAACCAAATCGAATCACATTCTCAATGTAAAATATAGCAAAGTATAAGAATCAAAGAGAAATAAAAGTATGTAAGATGCACATGATTATTTACAAGTGAGTAAAAATGTTAACCTAATGCAATTGCTAAGTATTATTATTATTTATTTATGTTTTTGTTAATTATATATAAACAAGAGTTTTAGTGAAAAGAAAATTTTAACTTAAAAAAATCTATTGCTTTTGTTAATGTTTTTTTAGAAATTTATATAAAAAGGATTTATTAAAAAGAGTTTTAAGATAAAAATCTATTAACCTAATAAATCTAATATTTACATGTTTAGTTAATGTTTTTATGTACAAGAAAAGATTTATTAAAAAAAGAGTTTCAAGACAAAAAATCTATTAACCTAATTAAATCTAATATTTATGTATTTTTCAAATGTAATAAAATAAAAAGAAGCAACTAAGAAGATTTTGTATAAAAGGGTTAATGTATTGTTTTTATTTACAAAGCAAGTTATATTATATAAAAAATAAAATAAAAAGGAGTATTAGTTTGCAAAAAGAAAAAAGGAGTAAATGGGCTCAAGGGGAATGTTGGGCCCAAACAAAACAAATAACCAGAATTAAAAGAAAAATGGGGGGGGGGGGGTTTAGTGCCAGAATTCGTTGGGCCTTAGGGATTTGTTTTGAAAAAGGACAGGCCCATACGTTTGTGACAAATTTGTGTTAGGGTTCATTTTGTTTTTACTCAAAACAAGGGTTACAGTTTTGATAAGCGGCATCGTTCCCTTCTCCTTCTTCGTCGTTCTCTTCCTCAAGCAAAAAGCCATGGATGCTCTTGAACGAACTCCGCCTATGGCCACTAGGCGCCACCGTCCATCTCCTCTCCGCGTTTGTTCAAGCAGTGACAAAAAGAAAGGTAAAGATTTCTGGTCTTTCAAGTTTTAGGGTTTCAAGTTTTGCATGTTATTGATTTCTTTTTCTTGGCAAGTTCTGATCTTCTATGTTTGTTCATGTTTGTGTGAGATATTTAAAGAAAAGGGAAATGGAAATTATACCTTTGGAGAGGAGACGAGGAAATGGACTGGAGGCGCTTCAGGCGGCCGGAGGCGGAGGGAGTATGATGCTGATGAGCTTTGCTGGAAATCTGGTACTTTTGTATCTTTATTCCCTCGTTTAGTGATGATGCTGTAAAATCTGAAAACGCTAGCCTTTAGTTCTCTCTTCTTCTTTGATTGCTTGCTCTGAGATACTTGATTTATGTTTCAATGATGATGTTGTTTGAATCTGAGATGCTTCAGTGTTGCCTTTGTTTGATTCTTCTGAGTTTGATGATGATAAACTCTGAGATTGCTTTTCCTCTCTCCTTTGGCTTTGATTCTGAGTTGGCTTTGTTGTTCAATGATGAACTGTTAGTTCTGAGAGTTTAGGATTTGTTTGATTCTTCTGAGTTTGTTTGGATATTTGGTTTGAAGTTTATGTGTTTGGTAGCTATAACAGGTTTTGAGTAAGGCTTGAGGCTGGTTGGAGGCAAGCTTAAGCAGGCTTGGTGTTTTGACACAGTTTTGAAAGGCTTGGTACTGTTTGTTTGTATTTGACAGGCTTGTGTTAATACAGTTTGGGAGGCAAGCTTTGTGTTATTGTTTAGGCAAGCATGAGGCTTGAAGTAGTTTGGACAGGTTTTCAGGATTTTGGCTTGTTTGTGTTATGCAGGCCTGAGACAGTTTGGAATTTTTGTTTGAGATTTATGCTCTATCAGGCTTGAAGCAAGCTGTTTGTTTTTAACAAGTTTTTGAGTTTGTTGTTTTTGCTTTTGGCTTCTCCTTTTGGTATTATGCAGGCAGCTCTCTTTGATACAGGCTTCAAGGCTTGTTTTTGAAGTAAGCCTTGGTTTGAATGCCAATGCTTGAGCAGGTTGCAAGGCTTGAGGTTTACAGTTTTTTGTGATATCTTCTGCTGTATGTATTCTGCCCCCCCTCTGACAGTATTCTGATTTTGTTATATTTATCTTTAGGCCTGCCTGGAAAACTGTAAGCCTGATACTTTTCTCTTTTTCTCTCTCCACAGAAAGCACATCTTTGCTTAGAATATCTCTTTTTTCTGAAAAGACTTTGGCCTGGAAAATGATGGATAAAATGTATTCTTTCATAAGCTTGCTTGCATTTGCCTTTCTTCTGCACACTTCCAAATTTTCTGCCTTGCTTTTGTGCTTGTTGACCGCTTTTGACAGTTTTGCTTAGTTGACATTGTTTTGTTGACAACTTTGTATTTGTGACTTAGTTTGCCTCTTTGATAATTTTGGCAGTTTAGTTGGCATTTTGGACGTGGGCAGCTTGCTTTTCAGTTTGAACTTTGTAATTGTTTGGCATATGCAGTTTGCTTGAATTTGTTGACACTTTGCACTTTTGGATTTATGGAGCTTTGTGCATTTTGCAAAATAATTCATATGCTTGTAAAACATTGCTTTCCTCTTTGTGAACCAAGAAGAAACATCTTCTTGCGATTTGCAGAGAGGACGAATAAACTGATTCCGGCCAAAATCTTTAATGATGAGTTTTTATGATTAACTGTCTAAAAATTCTTTTTTCTTTTAATTTATCTGTGTTGACTTCTTTCTCTTGTCTTTTGCAGATAAAAAATCAGTTGAGCAACGGGGAGCAGCAGTAGAAGATGAAGATTTCAAGACATTTAGGATATAGTTTTATTTCATTTTAATTATTGTAATAATATTAATGTAAACAACTGTAAATAAATTTACGGTGTTCAAATAATATTTGTAACAAACAATTAAAAATAAATAAAAGTCTTTTGTCAGATAATTCTTTTAATTCTTCTGCGTTTATTTATTTAATTACTTAAATTTCTTGAATTATAATAATTGGAAATTATCCAATAATTCTAACTTAGAAATTATAAATAATCAATAAACGTCCGGCGTTCCGAATAACCAAAAACATTGTACAGTTAAACTCTTTTAATCCACTGTTTACTTAATTATTTAAGTTTCTTGAATTAAAATAACTGGAAGTAAATCCCAACTATTCTAACTTAGAATAAATAATTAATAAACACCGTAGTCTTGCAACTTCGCATTAATCAATAATAAACCCGGCGTTCCAATTAGCCATAAGCATTGCACAGTCAAATCAAACAAACATCCATATGCCTTTTCTTTTACTGATTAAACCAAACGCTGCAAATTTTCAACCAGAAGCCTCGTCTTCTAAACCAGAGGTTCAGGTTTATTGAGAACCAAACTGAAATCTTGAGCAGGTGTCAAAGCAGTGTAACAACCAATTAAAACATTGTGGATTCAAATTTTTCTGAAACTGCGCGTGCAAATCCTAATTCTTGATTTAATGTCAAAGAAGCGTCTTCTTGATCAAACCCTGAGCCAAACTCAAACAAACCTTAGCAACCCGCTTGAACTGAATCAAAAGTTAATGGAAACCTTAATTTTGTCTGACTGATGATAAAAGTCTGTTTGATCGGTTCTTAAGCCAATCTGAAAAATCAGGAAAAGCCCGAAGCTGTGGTTTCTTGTGGAAAAGAGAGGGCAAATTTTGGGGTACAACAGTTTCCCCTGTTCAATCTTCTTGAACCTGAAGAGTTAGATTGGCAAGTTTGCCTTTCGCATCTCGAAGGTAAAAGGAGATTGGACACTAGAGTGCCCGTAAATTTGCACTCGTCAAGAAATGGATGTGAGAATGGGCTTAAAGATGCCATTCGGAGATGGGCTTAGAGATGCCATCTGGAGAGGTGACAAAATCTTGTCGGGGATGGGCTTAAAGATGCCATCTGGAATGTTCGTTGAACTGTAGGTCGTTGATGAGTGAGTGAGTATCAGAAAGGTATCCATGCTTTGGAACATCTCTGAACTGGGGGTCTGAATAAGCAATAGATTGACATCCGTGTTTGGAGACATCCGTAAACTGTTTTCAGAAGTTGAATATGAACAAGCGATAGATTAACATCCGTGTTTGGAGAATCCGTAAACTATTTTCAGAAGTCTGAGCTTATTAATCTTATCCTGAAAGGGGTAAAATATTAGCTGAAACACAAAGTTATGTTGCATGAAATGTATGATGCAATATGTGTATATCAATGTTTATGACATGAATGTAATGAATGCGTATGTATGCTGACGAGCTGCCTTGCTGAGGATAGATGAATCCTGGATAGCTGGAGATAAAAGAATCTTGACTGCTGCCGGGGAAAATGAATTCTTGACCGCTGCAGGGGAAAGCAAGAACCTTTTAATCATTGATAAGGAGAAGTCCTGGGACCACTGTTGGGGATTCAGGAGTTTGGGTTGTATGCCAATCTACCGGGGATTCAAGGACGAGAGTCCTCATTCTGCTAACGATTAATTGTTATCTGGTCGATCTCCAGGCTTTCACAGAAACTTGTTGGGCTGCTATCCGGTCAGATTCGGGCTTCACAGCTTGTGTTAAAGATATACCACTATCTGGTCGACTCCAGGCTTCGTAGTATTCTTGGCTGCTGTCTGGTCGTAATCCAGGCTTCACAGAAACTTGTACTGGTATCTGGTCAAAATCCAGGCTTCACAATAGCTTGTTGAGCTGTTATCCGGTCAAATCCGGGCTTCACGGCTTGTGTTGAAGATATACCACTATCTGGTCGACTCCAGACTTCGTAGTATTCTTGGCTGATGTCTGGTCGTAATCCAGGCTTCACAGAAACTTGTATTGGTATCTGGTCGAAATCCAGGCTTCACAATAGCTTGTTGAGCTGCTATCCGGTCAAATCCGGGCTTCACGGCTTGCTCTTAGGAGATACCACTATCTGGTTGTAATCCAGGCTTTGCGGTAGTCTGATAATGTTATCCGGTCGTAATCCGGGCTTCACAATATGCTGTGGAGATCAAGATAATATCTGGTCGATTCCGGGCTTCATAACTTGAATTTTGTGAGAATTTGATCTTTGATGACCGTAACTTCCAACAGGTGGTGAAGGAACTTTTAAACGACCGATGAATGTGAAATGTAATTTGCTTTGGGGAATAAATCCTTGACAAATGTTGGGGAAATAAACCCATAACTGAAGCTGGGGATAGAAAAACCCTTGGCGACCGAGGGTGAGAAACCCTTGCTGACTGCTGATTGCTTGGGGAGCAAGATTTTTAGTTGTTGAGGGATCCTAGGACCACTGCTGGGGATTGAAAATCCTTGGTGATTTGTGGAATGGGAATTCTGATGATCTCTACTGGGGAGTTCAGAACCTGGGAGACTCGAGTTGGAGGAGTGAGACTGGGAATCTTCAATCTGGTGGGAAGTGTCTCTGTGGGGAGAATGTTCATTGGTCTGGTTCCGCTGGGGATTGATAGTCGGAAGTTTTAGCTCCGCTGGGGATTAACATCTTTGACTTCAGTGGGGATAGGATTTTCAGATTTTTAGGGCTCCACTGGGGAACTGAAACTTAACCCTGAGGGGAATTAAGTTCTGGAAGACTCTCTGGCTGGGGAAATCAGCTTTGAGGAAGCTTTTGTTCTGCTGAGGATCCTGAAGTTTAACTCTGTTTGGGGAATTAAGTTCTGAATTTTAACTTTGTTGAGGAATTTGGAGTTCAACTCCGCTGGGGATTCCTTCTGAAAGGGCATCAAGATATCTATCTGTACCTTTAACCTATCAGCGATCATCTTTCTTGATTTGTAAGAAAATGATTATGTTCAAATGCATATGCCTATTTAACAAAACATTGGACATTTCTCAAATTAAACATAAGTGTAAGAAGCAAAAAGAAGACAAAGCAAATTTCTGTATTTGGAAAAGTGTTTGTATTAACTTTTTATGAGTAGCTTTGTACAAAGGAGACACACATCCTAGTAAGAGGGTGTTGTCGCGAAAAACTGAAAAAGTTTATACAAAAGAAAGATGGCTATGTGTAACAATTCTATGGGATTCCCATTCTGCTATAGCCTTCACAACTCTGAATGTTTGTCCATTCGCTGCTTCATCCGCCGACGACTGGATTGATCAGAAGCTCAGAGCTTGTTGATGAAGAGATTGTTCTTTAAAATGATCCGACGAGACATAGTCATACGCTTTAATTCCCTAACTTTTTCCTGGATCGCCCTTTCGGGTTTTCAATCCACCGGGAAACCCTTTTTTGCCCAAGTCGCCATTTCGAGTTTTCAACTTGCCGGGTGTACAGATTTTTTTGTTTTATCCCTAATTTTTGCCTGAACTGCCCTTTCGGGTTTTCGGTTCACTGGGATGCCCATTTTTGCCCAAGTCGCCCTTTCGGGTTTTCGACTTGTCGGGTGATTTTATGCGTAGTATCTTTTGACTATGTCTGCATTCGCAGGGTGTGGCAATTCATCGCCGTCCATGGTGGTCAGAATCATTACACCACCAGAAAATATGCTCTTGATCACAAATGGTCCTTCGTAGGTAGGAGTCAATTTGCCCCTGGGATCACTTTGCGGCAAGATGATCCGTTTGATTACGAGATCTCTGACTTGGTATACTTGACGTCTGACTTTCTTGTTGAAAGCCTTGATCATCCGTTTTTGGTACGTATGACCATGGCAGACAGCAGTGAGTCGCTTCTCGTCGATCAAATTGAGTTGATCAAGTCAGGTCTGAATCCAATCGTCTTTACTCAAACCAGCGTCCTTCATAATCCTTAAAGAAGGAATCTGAACTTCCATGGGTAGGACAGCTTCCATGCCATATACCAAAGAAAATGGGGTTACCCCTGTTGAGGTACGTGCCGTGGTACGGTATCCATGCAGAGAAAACGGTAACATCTCATGCCAGTCCTTGTAGGTGACTGTTATTTTCTGAATGATCTTCTTGATGTTTTTGTTCGCAGCTTCAACAACACCATTCATCTTCGGCCGATAAGGAGATGAATTGTGATGATAAATCTTGAACTGTTCGCACAATGCGGTGATCATAGTATTGTTCAGATTTGTACCGTTGTCTGTGATGATCCTGCCGGGGACACCATACCGGCATATAAGGTTCTGCTTGATGAAGCGGGCAACCACATTTTTTGTAACAGAGGCGAAGGAAGCTGCTTCGACCCATTTGGTAAAATAGTCAATGGCGACCAGGATGAAGCGATGTCCATTGGACGTTGTGGGCTTTATCTCTCCAATCATGTCAATGCCCCACATTGCGAATGGCCAAGGAGCTGTTAGAACGTTGAGAGGAACAGGAGGAATATGAATCTTGTCAGCGTAGACTTGACATTTGTGGCAAGTACGGGAATGTTGATGGAAATCAGCTTCCATGGTAGACCAGTAATAGCCTGCCCTTAGAATCTTCTTAGCCATCGTATGTCCGCTCAGGTGGGTGCCAAATGTGCCACTGTGTATCTCAGTCATGATTAACTCTGCTTCAGCTTTGTCCACACAACGAAGTAAAACACAATCATGGCTGCGCTTATAAAGAATGCCATTGCTTAGGAAGAACTTGGCCGCAAATCTCCTTAAGAACTTCTTGTCATTTATTGAAGCTCCTTCAGGGTATTCTCTAGTCTGGAGATACCTTTTGATTTCATGGAACCAGGGTTGTTCCACTACTTCTTCGGTATTAATCTCATGACAGTGTGCAGGTTCATCCATTCGCTCGATGGTGATTTGGGGAGCCTCGTTATCCCAGTTGAGTTTAAACATGGAGGACATGGTAGCCAGAGCATCTGCTAGCTGATTTTCTTCTCGCGGAAAATGCTCAAAGGTGATCTGCTCGAAATGAGGCAACAATGTCAGGACATGTTCTTTGTATGGGATAAGATTAGGATGTTTGGTATCCCACTCTCCTTTGACTTGACTGATAACCAAAGCCGAGTCCCCAAATACAACCAATGATTTGATTCCCAAGTCTATAGCAGTCCTGAGACCAAAGATGCAAGCTTCATATTCGGCCATGTTGTTGGTACAGCTGAAGCAAAGTCGGGCCGTGAAAGGTGTATGGCAACCTTCCGGGGAGATAAGTACCGCACCGATACCGTTTCCAAGTGCATTTGAAGCACCATCAAAGTACAGGGTCCATCGGGATCCGTTTTCAGGTCCGTCATACGGTCCATTACCTTCGATGTTGTCCAATGTCATGATGTCCTCGTCTGGGAAGTCGAATCTCATGGATTGATAATCTTCGATAGCTTGATGAGCTAGATGGTCAGCTAGTACACTCCCCTTTATAGCTTTTTGGGTAGTATACTGGATGTCATACTCAGTCAGGATCATTTGCCATCTAGCGATTCTTCCAGATAAAGCAGGCTTCTCGAAGATATATTTGATAGGATCCATTTTGGAAATCAACAGAGTGGTATGAGTCAACATATACTGTCTTAGTCGGTGAGCAACCCATACCAAAGCGTAGCAAGTTTTCTCAAGCAGTGAGTAGCGAGTCTCACAGTCGGTAAACTTTTTGCTAAGGTAATAAATGGCATGCTCTTTTCGACCAGACTCGTCATGCTGGCCCAGTACACATCCCATTGAGTTGTCCAAAACAGTCAGATACATGATCAGCGGCCTTCCTTCGACGGGTGGCATCAGAATAGGAGGTTCTAGCAAATACTCCTTGATATTATCAAAAGCAGCTTGGCAATCGTCGTTCCATTCGACTACCTGATCTTTCTTCAATAGTTTGAAAATTGGCTCACATGTAGACGTCAGATGAGAGATGAATCTGGCAATATAGTTTAAGCGTCCTAAGAATCCTCTAACCTCCTTTTCAGTACGGGGGGAAGGCATTTCTTGTATAGATTTCACTTTCGCTGGATCGACCTCAATGCCTTTGTTGCTGGCAATAAATCCCAGAAGTTTACCAGACCTAACTCCAAAAGTGCACTTACTTGGATTCAGCCTGTGTTTGTACTCTTTCAACCTGGCAAACAGCTTCTGCAAATGTTCAAGGTGTTCCTCTTCCGTTTGCGATCGAGCTATCATGTCGTCTACGTAAACTTCGATCTCATGATGTATCATATCATGAAACAAAGCTACCATGGCGCGTTGATAAGTTGCCCCTGCGTTCTTCAGTCCGAACGGCATCACCTTGTAGTAGAAGGTACCCCATTGTGTAACAAAGGTCGTTTTCTCCATGTCCTTGGGGCCATTTTGATCTGGTTATAGCCCGAGAATCCGTCCATGAAGGAAAACACTTTGTGCTGAGCCGTGTTGTCAATCAAAATGTCGATATGTGGTAGCGGAAAATCATCTTTAGGGCTGGCCCTGTTCAAATCCCGATAGTCCACACACATTCTGACCTTGCCGTCTTTTTTGGGAACGGGCACAATGTTAGCAACCCATTGTGGATAGGATGTAACAGCCAGAAAGTCAGCGTTGAATTGCTTAATTACTTCAGCTTTAATCTTCTCAGACATGTCGGGCCTCATTCGGCGGACTTTTTGCTTGATCGGTGGACAGTCTTCTCTTGTAGGGAGACGGTGAACCACGATGTCTGTGTCTAACCCTGGCATGTCTTCATAAGACCAGGCGAAGATTTCAACGTATTCATTCAACAGCTGTATTAAGCGCTCCTTGACACTTGGTTCCAGATTGGCACCCACTTGTACTTCTTTCATGTCTTCCTCTGTTCCCAAGTTGACAGTTTCCAACAACTCTTTATGAGGCAAGATGACCCTCTCTTCTTGTTGTAGAAGTCTGGCTAGCTCTCCCGGTACTTCACAATCTTCGTCATCTTCGTACTCAGCCTGATTGACCAAATCTTCAGAGTTATTGAAGGATATAGCAGAATAGTCACCCATAGAATCCAGAGTGGATGGGTACCTGCATTTGTGAGTGTGGGTGTGTGTAAGGGATAGCCATCCTTCAACAAACAAAAATGCAAAAGGAAAGAAAATGAACACAGCAGTTTATAAATGAAAAACGTCCAATGATTTATTAAACATGGCATATGATTATGAAGAGAATCAAAACCCTTACAAGTGGACCTACATGCCCCGGGCAAGGCATGACGTGAAAAAGTAGTGTGCAGATTGTTTTAGTAATTATTACAGACCAACAGGAAATGTTCGAAAGATAAATTACTGATTAATGAAAGTAATGGGGACGAAGTCTTTCGCCTCCCAGTTGTGAAGTCCCCCTTCAATGGTTTGGAAGATCCAATCTTCAATGTCACCCTCTTCGTCTTCGTCTTCTAAAGCATTGATTCCATGAGGAGAAATCTTGATGGGTGTCTTTTCAATTTTTGAGCGGCGCATAGCTTTTTGCCCCGCAGCGATGAATCCCAACCCAAACTTGTCTGTCTTGTGGGGAAAGTCAGGCAACTGACCCCATGTTGAGCTCTTCCCTTCCTTCATTGCAGCCTTTGCGTCTTTCAGAGATGCCATCCGGGCCGCCTGCTTGGGTACCTCAGCTACCGCTTTTGCTACTGCCACCTCGGGAGAGACTTCCTCAAAGTGCTGGAATGATGTTTCAATGAATTCGTCGTCCACTTCCACATACCGAAAGGAGTTCAGGTGACTGATCATGTATTCCTCCTCACCGTGTACAGTTATGATTTTTCCTTTGACAGGGTATTTCAACATCTGATGCAGAGAGGAAGTGACTGCCCCAGCATTATGTATCCACAGTCTTCCTAGCAAGCAAGAGTATGATGGGCGGATGTCCATCACATAGAATGTTGAATGGAATACTTCTGTGCCTACCTTGATGGGGATGTCAACCTCCCCATGCACCATTCTTTTAGACCCGTCGAAGGCCCTTACAATGATATTACTTGGTTTCAGCTCCAAGCCTTCACAATCCAACCGATCGAGAGCCTTCTTAGGCAGCACATTTAGAGAAGAACCAGTGTCGACCAAGACATGGGCGAGAGTGGTTCCTCAGCATTCGACTGACACATGCAATGCGTCATTATGCTTTCTTCCCTTCGGAGTCAGGTCAGCATCAGAGAAACCCAGACCGTTGTCGGCGGTAAGGCTGGCTACACAATCCTGGAATTGATCGGCTGAGGTTTCCTGGGGCACATGGGTTGTCTTTAAAAACCTTATCAAGGCTTTGGCATGAGCCTCCGAACAAAGCAGCAATGCTAACATGGAGATCTTCGAGGGGGTTTGCCTCAGTTGCTCTACCACGTCATAATCACTCTTCTTAATTATTTTCAGAATCTCCTCCATTTCTTTATTAGAGGTTTCGGGGATGACCAATGGCTTAGCCCTCGTCCTGACGAGCTTATCTTGGATCCCTTTCCCCTTATCAGCAGAAGTAGGAGGGACAACCATAGGGGTGACGGCTTCTTCGATCAACGGAGTCCTTGCAGAAAGTTTTATCGGTGCAGGAGTAACTTTGGCAGCAGCTGAGGGTCCAAAGATTGCCTTTGGAGGGGCAATCTCTGGAGAGAAAATTCTCCCACTTCGGGTAATCTTACTCGTACCGGCAATGTTTCCAATGTCGGTAGTCTCTTCGTCAGAGCTCTCTTCAGTTATCTCAATTTGTTTAACACCATGGTAGTAGATTTCTCCACCATAATTCCATGGTATTGATTTGTCAGATTTATAGGGGACAGGCCCAGGCATGGTTATTTTTAGAGGAACAATCTTCGTAGCTGATGTAATCTTAACAGGCTTTTTAGGGACCTTGGAAAGATTGGTGGAAATGGTGATTATTGAAACATCTTCGATAGGGGTTGGAGTAGCAGGAATCTTTTCGAAAACAATTTGTTAACTGTCCATTAGGCCTTGGATGCTTATCTTCAGCAATGGACAGTCGATTGGTAGGGAGGAACAACAGTAGCAATCTTCTTTACATCCTGGGAAAATCCCAGCCTTCAACAGATTTAACTTGATTGTCAATAGTGGAGTTATCAGATCATCCACAGCAGCAACATACAGATCTTCTTCAATAGCATGGACATTGCGACCATGCTTTGGCATCGGAGCGGATATTACATTTGGCTTCTCCGGGGCGTCAAACTCAACCTCTTTTGTGTCTATCAAATCTTGAATTTTATTCTTAAGCGCCCAGCAATCGTTGGTGTCATGTCCGGCGTTGTCAGAATGATAGGAACATATAGCATTGGGATGATAGTGTGGTGAAGCGGTATTCACAATCTTTGGCGCTTCTCTAATATTGGTGAGATTCAACTTCAACAAATGGGGAAGAACTTGTGCAGGCGTCATATTGATGCGGGTGAACTGTCGTTGTGGCTGTTCTACCCGTTGCTGGTTAGGTCTAGACTGATTGGTACGAGGCTGATCATTTGACGAATTTTGAATCATCACGGCCCCTACAGTCGGCCGACGCTCAGTTCTCCCCAATCCTTTTTGAGAATACACAACAACTGCTTCCTTCTTCGCCGGGAATGGTTTCTTAACAGTTGCGGATGCAGAGGCATCCCTTTGAATCTTTCCGCTCTTAATACCAGCTTCCACCCGTTCTCCAGTCAGAATCAATTCAGTAAACCCTGCGGAAGAGCTCCCGATCAAATGGTTGAAGAACGGGCCAGATAGGGTCCCCAAGAACATATCAACTAGTTCCCTATCTGAAAGAGGTGGCTGCACTCTTCCGGCCAAGTCGCGCCATTTCTGGGCGTATTCTTTGAACCCCTCATTTGAGGCCATTCCCATACTTTGTAACTGAGTACGGGTCGGCGCCAAGTCGGCGTTGTATTGATACTGGCGATAAAAGGTAGCTGCCAAGTCTTCCCAGTTGTGCACTTCTGACCTCTCAAGCTGGTAAAACTAGTCTAGCTGTGTACCGGACAAGCTGTCCTAAAAGAAGTGTACCCAAAGATTTCTATCGGATGTATGAGGTTGAATTCTTCTAACATATGACCTCAAGTGCATCTTCGGGCAAGACAGCCCGTCATATTTTGCAAAAATTGGCACCCTGAACTTTGGAGGGATCACAATCCCAGCGATCAATCCCAATTCTTCAAAATCTAACCCAGGAACCCTTTGTAGCTCCATAGCTGCTAGCCTATCTTCCAGGTTTTTGTATTTGTCGTCTGCTGGCGGGTATTGCTGCTCTGAGTAGTCTTCATCTTCCTCAACCTCTTCCTCTTCAGCCTCGGACTTAGAAGGTAATGCAGCCCCTTTTCCTTTACCGGTCCCTTCATTAGATGTGGAGGGGAATTCAAGAACTCTCCTTGCTTCATTCTCAAATCTTCTTCCCAGTGTAGCTACCCCGACTCTTTTCTTCTTCTTTTTCCCTTTTTCTTGCTCTTTATTCCCCAGTAGTGCTTTAAGATCCTTATGACCCTTTGCCAAGGTTATAAGGAGATGTTGGAACTGCGAGTCTTGTGACTGCAGATCTTTGACCGTCTGTTCGAGATCCATCCTACTAAAATAAACAGCAGAAAGATAAGGAAACCTGGTGTGGAGACCTGTTTATGCATATGATGAATGATATGTCTATTCATGCAATGCATCCAAGGATTTAGAAATTCAAAATTGTTGCAAACAAAAAGAACACACGTCATATTAATAAGAAGAAATTTTGTCAGTACATAAATGCCCCATGGGCCAAATATTACAAAAACTTCTTAAGGTAAAAAGACGTTGCGCATCCTCTTTGGTGCGATGTAAGTGTTAAGGGTCTCCTCCTCGTGAAGTTGGCGGGTAAGCTCCAAAACCTTCTTCTCACTGGCGTAGAAGCTGGCTTCAAAAGTATCCCTTTCTTCCTTGAGTTGGATCCAACTCTTCTGCATCTCCTCCCATGATGTTGGCATGTCAGGATGTAGGATGGTGTAGGGAACCTCTCCTTCCTTAACAGGCTCTTTGATTAAAGGGAGAATATGAGGGTAAGGCATCATAAGACTCTGGGCTCGGGTTCGTACCCACTTGAGGTAAGGCTCAAGAGGGATGGAGTTCTTATGCCCCAGTGTCTTGCTATCTACCTTGTTAGGCATCCTTCGGGCTCTGATGAATCTTTGGCGAAGTCCTTGCGCATCATTGTCGAAATCAAAAACTAGGTCAAGAATCAGCATGTCATGAGGGTCGTCCCTCCGTGCATATCCAAATTGTCTCAAAGCTAGACAAGGGTTGTAAGTAATGCCTCCTCTAATGCCAAGTAATGGAACATTAGGGAAATCACCGCAATGATCGACGATGATGACATTTTCTCTGGACCGAGAACACCAGTGTACATCAGAGTGCGTGAGGGTCATCAACCGTTGTGACCACCTTAAGCCTTGTTCATTCTTCAAAACAGATTGTGGAAGGTGAGAAATAAACCACCTTGCAAGGAGAGGAGTACAGCACAGGAGAACACCTCTCTTTCTCATTCTTCGTGTGTAAAATGAGTGGAGGATGTCCCCAAGTGATGTAGGTATGGGATTCCTAGATAGGAAAATCTTGACAGCATTGACATCTATAAGTTGGTCAGGATTTGGGAACAAGACCAACCCATAAATGAGAAGTGCCACAATTTCTTTAAAGGCTTGTAGATCCAATGAATTCCAACACTCTTGTGCCTTCTCAAACAACAATTTTGCCAAGAAGCCTTTGACACCACTTCTAGTTTCCCAATGCCCCTTGATGTCAGATGGTTGCAAGTGTAGTGCTTGAGGAACATCTTCAGGCTTTGGTTCTTTTTCCGTACCATTGTAGGGTAGTTGATTAAGAATAGGAATTCTCAGGAGTTGAGAAAATTCCTCCAAAGTAGGCACCAATTGGTAGTCGGGGAATGTGAAACAGTGGTGAAGGGGGTCAAAGAACTGGAACAACACTTTCATCATGTCTTCTTCAATGCTGGTGTTGACTAGGCTGAGCAGTCTACCATGTCTTTCACTGAAGAGAGAGCTTTCTGGAATTCTGGATGTGAGCTCCTTGAGTTGGGGAGGGATTCTCACAAGGTTGACTTGGATAGTTTTCCTGCAAAGAATTTCCATGACCTACAAAACAAGAACAAAGATGAAGATCCAAACCCTTGAAATGGTTAGTGGATGCATATGATGCTTTATGATGTTTATGATGTATGCACAAACACATGTACAAGCAATTCACACAAAACCCTAGTTTCAGGCTTGCATGAGGTTTCATAGGTAAGTACCCTCTTGAGTGTAGTTTGCTTAAAAACCTGTCCTATAAATAGTAACCGGGTTCTAAGGAGCTCAATATCATTGTATTGTTTTCCATGTTCATTGTTTTGGTTTAGCCACTTAACTAGCGACCAAAATATTCCAAGAAAACAACCCTCAATGAGTGTAGTATCGAGTATCTACCAACTTCGGACTGCACCAAAGCCGGTCATCTCACTACCCCTAATAAAAGGCCAAGATGGTCAAGTAAGGTTCTAGGTCATTAGTGCTTAGTGACATCACTCAGCGGCCCCGTACTCTCCTTGATTGAACTCAAGGGTTACCGGTACTCATAAATATGTCGCACTAATATAGCTATTGCTTCAACCGTGTCGGTATACCTCGCACAGTTTCCACAATGTATTGCTATCTATGAATGTTTCCCAAATCCGGGTGTAGGATTTCAAGCCCAAACAAGAGAACCACAAAGGTAAAGCAATCAAAGCAAACAATTAATCATGCAAAAGGGTGATCTAAAACCCTAAGGTAACCCCACTTTTAATTATGTCCCCAGCAGAGTCGCCAGTTCTGTGATACGGTTGGAGAACTGACTTGAGGTTTTGCGTTTGTTTTCGCACTTGTTCGGTTTAGCAAGAGTCGCCACCGACTTTTTATTTTATCCTAAAGGAAAGGTTAAAAAGCACAGGAAAAACCTTTGAGATGTTTTCGTGGGTTCGGGGGGTAGATTATGAAAAGGGAAGGTATTAGCACCCTTTTCATCCATGGTTATCCATGGGCTCTTAGTTACTTGTTTTAGATCACTTGCCTTGATTTTCAATTGTTTGAAATGGTGATTTGTGTGTGTGATTTTGAAAATGTTTTGAAAAAGATGCCTTGTCTAGGCAACCGTTGTAACAATTCTTTACTCGAATGTTTTACAAAGGTGTTTGTCTTTTTGAAAAGATGTTTCAAGGTTTTGAAAGTTGTTTTGAAAGTTGTGTTGTGGAGTGTGTTTTGAAAGTAGGCAAGTGCGTTTTGCAAGTTTGATCAAGTAACTAAGAGTTGTCTACCCCTAAATTTACTCAAAGATCTTTCCTATGTTTTAACCCTTTTAACAGTATTGTTCCACCATTATATTTGGTGGACAATCTTGTGTTAGGATGTTAACGGGACAGGCGCGGGTCATCGTGTAGACCATGAATGCAATGGTGCCAAGTGTCTTTGGCAATTTTCCTTTAAGGGACTATGATCATTTTGTTTAGGCAACTTCGAAAGCGTCATCGAGGGACTATGATCATTTGATTCGTTTTTGTTTTGCCAAAGAACTCAACATGCAACATGGCCCATTTTGGAAGGCAACAAGCGGGATTACCCTAGGGGTGCAAGTGTGAATTGTGTATTGATTGTCATGCATTTATCTTGTATTAGGTTATCTAGCGGTTGATTTTATTTACATACAAACCCTAGGTCTATCATGGCATAATTTGAAAGCTTTTAAATGCGGAAATTTAAAGCCCTAAATTATTACAACAGGATTACGGGGATGGGGATACAAATATTTACAAATGGGGGATGAGACTTGTCAGAATAGTAATATCCAAATATCATTTACAACCAAATCGAATCGCATTCTCAATGTAAAATATAGCAAAGTATAAGAATCAAAGAGAAATAAAAGTATGTAAGATGCACATGATTATTTACAAGTGAGTAGAAATGTTAACCTAATGCAATTGCTAAGTATTATTATTATTTATTTATGTTTTTGTTAATTATATATAAACAAGAGTTTTAGTGAAAAGAAAATTTTAACTTAAAAAAATCTATTGCTTTTGTTAATGTTTTTTTAGAAATTTATATAAAAAGGATTTATTAAAAAGAGTTTTAAGATAAAAATCTATTAACCTAATAAATCTAATATTTACATGTTTAGTTAATGTTTTTATGTACAAGAAAAGATTTATTAAAAAAAGAGTTTCAAGACAAAAAATCTATTAACCTAATTAAATCTAATATTTATGTATTTTTCAAATGTAATAAAATAAAAAGAAGCAACTAAGAAGATTTTGTATAAAAGGGTTAATGTATTGTTTTTATTTACAAAGCAAGTTATATTATATAAAAAATAAAATAAAAAGGAGTATTAGTTTGCAAAAAGAAAAAAGGAGTAAATGGGCTCAAGGGGAATGTTGGGCCCAAACAAAACAAATAACCAGAATTAAAGGAAAAATGGGGGGGGGGGTTTAGTGCCAGAATTCATTGGGCCTTAGGGATTTGTTTTGAAAAAGGACAGGCCCATACGTTTGTGACAAATTTGTGTTAGGGTTCATTTTGTTTTTACTCAAAACAAGGGTTACAGTTTTGATAAGCGGTGTCGTTCCCTTCTCCTTCTTCGTCGTTCTCTTCCTCAAGCAAAAAGCCATGGATGCTCTTGAACGAACTCCGCCTATGGCCACTAGGCGCCACCGTCCATCTCCTCTCCGCGTTTGATCAAGCAGTGACAAAAAGAAAGGTAAAGATTTCTGGTCTTTCAAGTTTTAGGGTTTCAAGTTTTGCATGTTATTGATTTCTTTTTCTTGGCAAGTTCTGATCTTCTATGTTTGTTCATGTTTGTGTGAGATATTTAAAGAAAAGGGAAATGGAAATTATACCTTTGGAGAGGAGACGAGGAAATGGAATGGAGGCGCTTCAGGCGGCCGGAGGCGGAGGGAGTATGATGCTGATGAGCTTTGCTGGAAATCTGGTACTTTTGTATCTTTATTCCCTCGTTTAGTGATGATGCTGTAAAATCTGAAAACGCTAGCCTTTAGTTCTCTCTTCTTCTTTGATTGCTTGCTCTGAGATACTTGATTTGTGTTTCAATGATGATGTTGTTTGAATCTGAGATGCTTCAGTGTTGCCTTTGTTTGATTCTTCTGAGTTTGATGATGATAAACTCTGAGATTTCTTTTCCTCTCTCATTTGGCTTTGATTCTGAGTTGGCTTTGTTGTTCAATGATGAACTGTTAGTTCTGAGAGTTTAGGATTTGTTTGATTCTTCTGAGTTTGTTTGGATATTTGGTTTGAAGTTTATGTGTTTGGTAGCTGTAACAGGTTTTGAGTAAGGCTTGAGGCTGGTTGGAGGCAAGCTTAAGCAGGCTTGGTACTATTTGTTTGTATTTGACAGGCTTGTGTTAATACAGTTTGGGAGGCAAGCTTTGTGTTATTGTTTAGGCAAGCATGAGGCTTGAAGTAGTTTGGACAGGTTTTCAGGATTTTGGCTTGTTTGTGTTATGCAGGCCCGAGACAGTTTGGAATTTTTGTTTGAGATTTATGCTCTATCAGGCTTGAAGCAAGCTATTTGTTTTTAACAAGTTTTTGAGTTTGTTGTTTTTGCTTTTGGCTTCTCCTTTTGGTATTATGCAGGCAGCTCTCTTTGATACAGGCTTCAAGGCTTATTTTTGAAGTAAGCCTTGGTTTGAATGCCAATGCTTGAGCAGGTTGCAAGGCTTGAGGTTTACAGTTTTTTGTGATATCTTCTGCTGTATGTATTCTCCCCCCCCCCTCTGACAGTATTCTGATTTTGTTATATTTATCTTTAGGCATGCCTGGAAAACTGTAAGCCTACTACTTTTCTCTTTTTCTCTCTCCACAGAAAGCACATCTTTGCTTAGAATATCTCTTTTTTCTGAAAAGACTTTGGCCTGGAAAATGATGGATAAAATGTATTCTTTCATAAGCTTGCTTGCATTTGCCTTTCTTCTGCATACTTCCAAATTTTCTGCCTTGCTTTTGTGCTTGTTGGCCGCTTTTGACAGTTTTGCTTAGTTGACATTGTTTTGTTGACAGCTTTGTATTTGTGACTTAGTTTGCCTCTTTGATAATTTTGGCAGTTTAGTTGGCATTTTGGACGTGGGCAGCTCGCTTTTCAGTTTGAACTTTGTAATTGTTTGGCATATGCAGTTTTCTTGAATTTGTTGACACTTTGCACTTTTGGATTTATGGAGCTTTGTGCATTTTGCAAAATAATTCATATGCTTGTAAAACATTGCTTTCCTCTTTGTGAACCAAGAAGAAACATCTTCTTGCGATTTGCAGAGAGGACGAATAAACTGATTCCGGCCAAAATGTTTAATGATGAGTTTTTATGATTAACTGTCTAAAAATGCTTTTTTTCTTTTAATTTATCTGTGTTGACTTCTTTCTCTTCTTGTCTTTTCTAGATAAAAAATCAGTTGAGCAACGGGGAGCAGCAGTAGAAGATGAAGATTTCAAGACATTTAGGATATAGTTTTATTTCAATTTAATTATTGTAATAATATTAATGTAAACAACTGTAAATAAATTTACAGTGTTCAAATAATATTTGTAACAAACAATTATAAATAAATAAAAGTCTTTTGTCAGATAATTCTTTTAATTCTTCTGCGTTTATTTATTTAATTACTTAAATTTCTTGAATTATAATAATTGGAAATTATCCAATAATTCTAACTTAGAAATTATAAATAATCAATAAACGTCCGACGTTCCGAATAACCAAAAACATTGTACAGTTAAACTCTTTTAATCCACTGTTTACTTAATTATTTAAGTTTCTTGAACTAAAATAACTGGAAGTAAATCACAACTATTCTAACTTAGAATAAATAATTAATAAACACCGTAGTCTTGCAACTTCGCATTAATCAATAATAAACTCGGCGTTCTAATTAGCCATAAACATTGCACAGTCAAATCAAACAAACATCCATATGCCTTTTCTTTTACTGATTAAACCAAACACTGTAAATTTTCAACCAGAAGCCTCAACTTCTAAACCAGAGGTTCAGGTTTATTGAGAACCAAACCGAAATCTTGAGCAGGTGTCAAAGCAGTGTAACAACCAATTAAAACACTGTGGATTCAAATTTTTCTGAAACTGCACGTGCAAATCCTAATTCTTGATTTAATGTCAAAGAAGCGTCTGCTTGATCAAACCCTGAGCCAAACTCAAACAAACCTTAGCAACCTGCTTGAACTGATTCAAAAGTTAATGGAAACCTTAATTTTGTCTGACTGATGAGAAAAGTCTGTTTGATCGGTTCTTAAGCCAATCTGAAAAATCAGGAAAAGCTCGAAGCTGTGATTTCTTGTGGAAAAGAGAGGGCAAATTTTGGGGTACAACAATTACTAAAACAATTTGTACACTACTTTTTCACCTCATGCCTTGCCCGGGGCATGTAGGTCCATTTGTAAGGGTTTTGATTTTGCTTCATAATCATATGCCATGTTTAATGAATCATTGGACGTTTTTCATTTATAAACTGCTGTGTTCATTTTCTTTCCTTTTGCATTTTTGTTTGTTTAAGGATGGCTATCCCTTACACACACCCACACTCACAAATGCAGGTACCCATCCACTCTGGATTCTATGGGTGACTATTCTGTTGTATCCTTCAATAACTCTGAAGATTTGGTCAATCAGGCTGAGTATGAAGATGACGAAGATTGTGAAGTACCAGGAGAGCTAGCCATACTTCTACAACAAGAAGAGAGGGCCATCTTACCTCATGAAGAGTTGTTGGAAACAGTCAACTTAGGAACAGAGGAAGACAGGAAAGAAGTACAAGTGGGTGCCAATCTGGAACCAAGTGTCAAGGAGCGCTTAATACAGCTGTTGAATGAATACGTTGAAATCTTCGCCTGGTCTTATGAAGACATGCCGGGTTTAAACACAGATATAGTGGTTCACCGTCTCCCTACAAGAGAGGATTGTCCACCGATCAAGCAAAAAGTCCGCTGAATGAGGCCCGACATGTCTGAGAAGATTAAAGCTGAAGTAATGAAGCAATTCAATGCTGGCTTTCTGGCTGTTACATCCTATCCACAGTGGGTTGCTAACATTGTGCCAGTACCTAAAAAAGACGGCAAGGTCAGAATGTGTGTGGACTACCGGGATTTGAACAGGGCTAGCCCTAAAGATGATTTTCTGCTACCGCATATTGACATTTTGATTGACAATACAGCTCAGCACAAGGTGTTTTCCTTCATGGACGGATTCTCGGGCTACAACCAGATCAAAATGGCCCCCGAGGACATGGAGAAAACAACCTTTGTTACACAATGGGGTACCTTCTGCTACAAGGTGATGCCGTTCGGACTGAAGAACGCAGGGGCAACTTATCAGCGCGCCATGGTAGCTTTGTTTCATGATATGATACATCATGAGATCGAAGTCTACGTAGACGACATGATAGCTCGATCACAAATAGAGGAGGAACACCTTGAACATTTGCAAAAGCTGTTTGCCAGGTTGAAGGAGTACAAACTCAGGCTGAATCCAAGTAAGTGCACTTTTGGAGGTAGGTCTGGTAAACTTCTCGGATTTATTGTCAGCAACAAGGGCATTGAGGTCGATCCAGTAAAAGCGAAAGCAATACAAGAAATGCCTTCTCCCCGTACTGAAAAGGAGGTTAGAGGATTCTTGGGGTGCTTGAACTATATTGCCAGATTCATCTCTCATCTGACGTCTACCTGTGAGCCAATTTTCAAACTATTAAAGAAAGATCAGGTAGTCGAATGGAACGACGATTGCCAAGCTTCTTTTGATAAGATCAAGGAGTATTTTCTAGAACCTCCTATTCTGATGCCACCCATCGAAGGAAGGCCGTTGATCATGTATTTGACTGTTTTGGACAACTCAATGGGATGCGTATTGGGCCAGCATGACGAGTCTGGTCGAAAAGAGCATGCCATTTATTACCTTAGCAAAAAGTTTACCGACTGTGAGACTCGCTACTCACTGCTCGAGAAAACTTGCTGCGCTTTGGTATGGGTTGCTCGCTGACTAAGACAGTATATGTTGACTCATACCACTCTGTTGATTTCTAAAATGGATCCTATCAAGTATATCTTCGAGAAGCCTGCTTTATCTGGAAGAATCGCTAGATGGCAGATGATCCTGACTGAGTATGACATCCAGTATACTACCCAAAAAGCTATAAAAGGGAGTGTACTAGCTGACCATCTAGCTCATCAAGCTATCGAAGATTATCAATCTATGAGATTCGACTTCCCGGACGAAGACATCATGACTTTGGACAACATCGAAGGTAACGGACCGTATGAAGGACCTGAAAATGGATCCCGATGGACCCTGTACTTTGATGATGCTTCAAATGCACTTGGAAACGGTATCGTTGCGGTACTCATTTCCCTGGAAGGTTTCCATACACCTTTCACGGCCCGACTTTGCTTCAGTTGTACCAACAACATGGCCGAATATGAAGCTTGCATCTTTGGTCTCAAGGCTGCTATAGACTTGGGGATCAAATCTTTGATCGTATTTGGGGACTCGGCTTTGGTTATCAGTCAAATCAAAGGAGAGTGGGATGCCAAACATCCTAATCTTATCCCATACAAAGAACATGTCCTAACATTGTTGCCTCATTTCGAGCAAATCACCTTCGAGCATTTCCCGCGAGAAGAGAATCAGCTAGCAGATGCTCTGGCTACAATGTCTTCCATGTTTAAACTCAACTGGGATAATGAGGCTCCCCAAATCACCATCGAGCGAATGGATGAACCTGCGCATTGTCATGAGATTAATACCGAAGAAGTAGTGGAACAACCCTGGTTCCATGAAATCAAAAGGTATCTCCAGACTAGAGAATATCCTGAAGGAGCTTCAGTAAATGACAAGAAGTTCTTAAGGAGATTTGCTGCCAAGTTCTTCCTGAGCAACGACATCCTCTATAAACGCAGCCATGATTGTGTTTTACTCCGATGTGTAGACAAAGCTGAAGCAGAGTTAATCATGACTGAGATACACAGTGGCACATTTGGCACCCACTTGAGCGGGAATATGATGGCTAAGAAGATTCTAAGGGAAGGCTATTACTGGTCTACCATGGAAGCTGATTGCCATCAACATTTCCGTACTTGCCACAAATGTCAAGTCTACGCTGACAAGATTCATATTCCCCCTGTTCCTCTCAACGTTCTGACAGCTCCTTGGCCATTCGCAATGTGGGGCATTGACATGATTGGAGAGATCAAGCCACAGTGTCCAATGGACATCGCTTCATCTTGGTCGCTATTGACTATTTCACCAAGTGGGTTGAAGCAGCCTCCTTTGCCTCTGTTACAAAAAATGTGGTTGTCCGCTTCATCAAGTAGAACCTCATATGCCGGTATGGTGTCCCCAATAGGATCATCACAGACAACAGTACAAATCTGAATAATACTATGATCACTGCTCTATGCGAACAGTTCAAGATTTATCATCACAATTCATCTCCCTATCGGCCGAAGATGAACGGTGTTGTTGAAGCCGCGAACAAAAACATCAAGAAGATCATTCAGAAAATGACAGTTACCTACAAGGACTGGCATGAGATGTTACCGTTTGCTCTGCATGGATACCGTACCACAGCACATACGTCAACAGGGGCAACCCCATTTTCTTTGGTATATGGCATGGAAGTTGTCCTTCCCATGGAAGTTCAGATTCCTTCTTTAAGGATTATGAATGATTCTGGTTTGAGCGAAGACGATTGGATTCATACCCGACTTAATCAACTCAATTTAATCGACGAGAAGTGACTCACTGTTGTTTGCCATGGTCAGACATACCAAAAACGGATGATCAAGGCTTTCAACAAGAAAGTCAGACGTCAAGAATATCAAGTCGGAGATCTCATAATCAAGCGGATTATCTTGCCGCAAAGTGATCCCAGGGGAAAATGGACTCCTACTTACGAAGGACCATTTGTAATCAAGAGCATCTTTTCTGGTGGTGCAATGATTCTGACCACCATGGACGGCGATGATTTGCCGCACCCAGCAAACGCAGACATAGTCAAAAGATACTACGCATAAAACAACCCGACAAGTCGAAAACCCGAAAGGGCGGCTTGGGAAAAAACGGGCATCTCGGTGAACCGAAAACCCGAAAGGGCGGTTCAGGCAAAAATTAGGGATAAAACAAAAAAAAATTGTACACCCGGCAAGTCGAAAACCCGAAAGGGCGGCTTGGGCAAAAAGGGGTTTCCCGGTGGATTGAAAACCCGAAAGGGCGGTCCAGGCAAAAGTTAGGGAATTAAAGCGTATGACTATGTCTCGTCGGATCACTTTAAAGAACAATCTCTTCATCAACAAGCTCCGAGTTTCTGATCAATCCAATCATCGACGGACGAAGCAGTGAATGGACAAGATATGCAGAGTTGTGAAGGCTATAGCAGAATGGAATCCCATGGAACTGTTACACATAGCCATCTTTCTTTTGTATAAATTTTTTTAATTTTTACGACAACATCCTCTTACTAGGATGCCTGTCTCCCTTGTACAAAGATACTCATAAAAAGTTAATACAAATACTTTTCCAAATACACAATTCGCTTTGTGTTCCTTTTGCTTTTTTTACACTTATATTTTATTTGAGAAACGTCCAATGTTTTGTTAAATAGGCATATGCATTTGAACATAATCATTCTCTTACAAATCAAGAAAGATGACTGCTGATAGGTTGAAGGTATAGATAGATATCTTGATGCCCTTTCAGAAGAAATCCCCAACGGAATTAAACTCCAAATTCCTCAACAAGGTTAAGATCCAGAATTTAATTCCCTAAACAGAGTTAAACTCCAGGATCCTCAGCGGAACAAAATCTTTCTCAAAGATAGTTTCCCCAGCCAGAGAGCCTTCCAGAACTTAATTCCCCTCAGAGTTAAGTTTCAGCATCCCCAACAGAGCTAAAACTTCCAACTATCAATCCCCAATGGAACCAGACTAGTGAACCTTCTCCCCACAGAGATACTTCCCGTCAGATTGAAGATTCTCAATTTTACTTCCCCAACTTGAGTCTACCAGGTTTTGGACTCCCCAGTAGAGATTATCAGAATTCTCGTACCCGAAAAGTCACCAAGGAGTTCCAATCCCCAGTAGTGGTCCTAAGATCCCTCAACAATTGAAGATCTTGTTCCCCAAGCAGTCAACAGTCAACAAGGATGTCTCATCTTCAGCAATCAAAGATTCTTGCACTCCCCTTCAACAGCAAGGATTCACTTTCCCTGGCAGCAGTCAAGATTCTATTATCTCCAGCTATCCAGGGTTCATCTATCCTCAGCAAGACAGCTCATCAGCTTACATGCACATTCATTACATTCATATCATAAACATTGATATAGCATATTTTGCATCATACATTTCATGCAACATAACCTTGTGTTTCAGCTAATATTTTACCCTTTTCAGGATATGATTAATAAGCTTCGCCTTCTGAAAACAGTTTACGGATTCTCCAGACACGGATGTTAATCTATCGCTTGTTCAGACTCAACTTTTGAAAATAGTTTACGGACGCTTCCCAACATGGATGCTGCTCTATTGCTTATTCAATTTCAAGACCTCTGAAAACAGTTTACGGGTTCTCTAGATGTGGATGTTAACCTATCGCTTGTTCAGATTCCAAGACTTATGAAAATAGTTTACGGATTCTCCAGACACGGATGTTAATCTATCGCTTGTTCAGACTCAACTTTTGAAAACAGTTTACGGACGCTTCCCAACATGGATGCTGCTCTATTGCTTATTTAATTCCAAGACTTCTGAAAACAATTTATGGATTCTCCAGACACGGATGTTAATCTATCGCTTGTTCAGACTCAACTTTTGAAAACAGTTTACGGACGCTTCCCAACAGGGATGCTGATCTATTGCTTATTCAATTTCAAGACCTCTGAAAACAGTTTACGGGTTCTCCAGATGCGGATGTTAACCTATCGCTTGTTCAGATTCCAAGACTTCTGAAAATAGTTTACGGATTCTCCAGACACGGATGTTAATCTATCGCTTGTTCAGACTCAACTTTTGAAAACAGTTTACAGACGCTTCCCAACATGGATGATGCTGTATTGCTTATTCAATTCAAAGACTTCTGAAAATAGTTTACGGATTCTCCAGACACAGATGTTAATCTATCGCTTGTTCAGACTCAACTTTTGAAAACAATTTACGGACGCTTCCCAACAGGGATGTTGATCTATTGCTTATTCAACTTCAAGACCTCTTAAAACAGTTTACGGGTTCTCCAGATGCGGATGTTAACCTATCGCTTGCTCAGATTCCAAGACTTCTGAAAAAAGTTTACGGATTCTCCAGACACGGATGTTAATCTATCGCTTGTTCAGACTCAACTTTTGAAAACAGTTTACGGATTCTCCAAACATGGATGTCAATCTATTGCTTGTTCAGAACCCCCCAGTTCAGAGATGTTCCAAAACATGCACACCTTTCTGATACTCATGTCTTTCACCTACAACATACATTCCAGATGGCATCTTTAAGCCCATCCCCCGACAAGGTTCTGTCACTTTCAAGATGGCATCTTTAATCCTATCTCCAAATGGCATCTTTAAGCCCATTCCCGCGCCTATGTTTTGACGAGTGCAAATTTAAGGGCACTCTAGTGTCCAATCTCCTTTTACCTTCGAGACGCGAAAGGCAAACCTGCCAATCTAACTCTTCAGGTGCAAGAAGATTGAACAGGGGAAACTGTTGTACCCCAAAATTTGCCCTCTCATTTCATCAACATTTTCTCATCAAAAGACTCTTGGAGCTCAAGATCAAGTTAGGGTTTGCTCTGCTCAAGACCCCTCCTTGCACTGTTGACCCAAATTAGGGTTTGAGTTTGCACAGAGGTGTTTTGACCTAAAATGCCCAAAGTGACTTTCATGCTTCATGTTGGACTCACAAGTTTATCCATACCAAGTTTCAAGCCTTGATTCCAATCTTTGCCCAGTCAATTGGACAGTTGACCTAGAAATCAACTGTATTGGGGAAAAAGTCAATTGTGGCCAATTGACAGTCAAACCTCATGAAATTTGACCCACATCAACATAATGAACTCATATGAACCATTTGGTCAAGTTTGGATCACAATTCCACAAGAAATTTGATCAGATCACCAAAAGGGCAAAATGGTCATTTTTAGGGTTTTGACTGCACAAAGGCAATTTTTGACTGTTTGACCTAACCAATTGCAAACCAAGCTTATATATGGACTCAAGGACTCAATGGCATTGTCTTTACACATTCAACAAGTTCAAAAGATCTCAAATGCACAAGATTGACAGATGAATTTTCCAGTCAACTGATCAAAATTTGACTGTATACTAAAAAGTCAAACTTTGACTTTTTGGTCAAAATCAAGTGCCAAGATTCATTTTTTCATCAAGACATGTCAAATTATGAAACTTGTTCATCAAGAAACCCAAAATTGCAAATTAGGGTTTAAAATGAAGAAATTTCATAACTTAGAAATTTTCTAAGATGAAATTTCCTTATTTTTTCCTAACTTTGTCCCATTTTTTCACCAAGATGCAATTGGATTCAAACAAAACTTGAAGCATTAAAGTTGTAGTCCATTGCAAAATCTACAACTTTGATTCACAAAGTTTCCTCAAAAGAAGCTTGTATCTCAAGTTATGATTTTTGGAATAAGGGTGCAAAACATTTCTAACTTAGAGAAATTTTGACCTATTCTAGGCAGGATTTTTGTCCAACTTCTTGGCCATTTTTCACATGGTTCCACTTGGAGTTTCAATTTGCATTACAAAGATGGATTGTAGTACACATTCCAAGCTTTCCAAATTATCCAAGAACTTCTCAAACACCCTTGTGGTTAGGGAGAATCGAATTTGAAAAGTTGGGCAAAATTCACTTTTGTTCTTGGCCAAGGCTTGTTCATAACATTGGCGTTTTTCAAATCAGCTTGTACAAGCTAGCTTGCAGGCCTCAAAACCAGTCTCACACACCATAATTAAATGCCTAACCACTGTATTAATGCATTATTTCTTCCCTTTGGGCATTGCACATAGAATCAATCCTTAAGTAGAAAAAGCAAACATGCCATTTTGATAAAGATGCACTTTATGTCAAATACCATATCCAAGAGGTACAAGCCAGATCTTTGAGGCACAAGTTTGTAAACAAATCCCACTGATCAAGAGAGAGTGCTGCAACATGCTTGAGAGCCTTGTACAGGCCTATAACCCAACTTGAACCTTCTTACTTCAAAAAGAAGAAAGCTTGCCAAAAGTCACCATCTCTCATTCATGTCAACACAGCCAAACACAAACTTTACAAACATCTTTCATACATCCAAGAAAGCCTAAAGCACGACTGAACCACCTCCCAAACCTCCTCATTCACAAAAACACCCTCTTGCTGCAGAAACAGGGCATCTGTTGCAGTTTGACTTCCACAATCCATTCCACTCGTGCACTTTGGCCAAAAAGAGTTCAAACATGTTCCATATCATCCACTGAAGCTATCCCAAGCATTGTACTCAAGCTGTAATACCAATAACCACGTTTGCCATTTTTATTTTCAAGTTGTGCATGTTGACTTCCATAGCACGATTCAGTTGATTTTAAAGCAAGCTAGGAGTTGGAGAAGCATCCTTGGACTTCAGGCAAGCTGTACAAAAGCTCAAAATCCATTGGAAGTTGCTACATTGTTCTGTTCAAGTCAAGCTGAAATAGGTAAAAACATGAACTTCTATCTCTCTATCCAGGCATGATTAAGCTTAGGTTTGTGAAGAAAACATGTTCTACTCATAGCCCTGAAGCCATCCATGTATTTACTTTTCATTTATATTATGCATGCTGTGAGACTTTTGGCCATGAACATTGAAGAAAAATTAGGTCAGAAATTGGGGATGAAGAAATTCTCCCTGGATTCTTAGAGTTAGGTCAAGTGTTTTATATGTCTGAATTCGTCTCTTGATGCTCTATAATATTGGTGTTATGAGTTTTGTGTAAAAGTCAAGGAATTAGGAGATGGTGTTGGATCAAAGAAGCGCACGTTTTTGTTTCAAACAGGTTGCTGGAGGAAGAAGATGACTGGCTTGGGCTGGGCCTGAGTCAGTCTTGCTTTTTGCACCCCTTTTCTCATTTTGCACCCCCCTGGCCCATTGTGTGAAATATTTATCATTTTTGACTTTTTCTTTTTGATTTTGACTTAATATTTTTTGCTCAAATATAAAAAATATCAAAAATATTTTTCCATTTATTTGGCATTTATTTGTTTTATTTAAACATATACATGTAAATAAATATATATACTTTTATTTAAAACACTAAAAAATAATACAAAAATATATTTATTTTCAGTTATTATTTTTCATTTACATTTTGAAAACATTTTCTAAAAATACACATTTTTGTAAATAATTAATATTTTATTTTTGTACATATTTAGTTTATTAAATATATATAAATATACTTATACATATTTTATTAAATATTTAGGACAAAAGTATAGGAATAATACATTTTTATTTTTTTATTAATATTTGACATCAAAAATACTTTTCTTACAATATACTTTTTATTTTTGTATATAATTAACAAATATTGTATATAATTAATAAATAATAATATTTATTCAAAAAACTAGGGTTTTGCCCTAAATGACAAAAATATCCAAATTTGACCTTTTTATTTTTGTCTATATTTCACATTGAAAAGCACTTTCACATACATAAAAAATCCTTTTTGTGCATAATACATTTTGCATATTTATTGTATTTATTCAATTGTTGTACAATTAAATATTTGTATATTCGATATGGATGTAATAGCTTAGAATTTAATTTCTTGTCAAATATCCCCAAATTCAAACTTGTACCCCCATCCCCATAATCATGTTGTAATAATTTAGGACTTTAAATTTCCGCATTTAAAAGCTTTCAAATTATGCCATGATAGACCTAGGGTTTGTATGCAAATCAAATAACAAGTAGCTTGATTAATACAAAGATAAAAATGCATGAAAATGGACAACACAATGCACACTTGCACCCCTAGGGTTACTCCACTTGTTGCCTTCAAAAATGGGCCATGTTGCATGTTAAGTTCTTTGCCAAAACAAAAACAAATCAAATGATCATAGTCCCTCGATGACGCTTTCTCAAGTTGCCTAAAAAATGATCATAGTCCCTCAAGAAATTGCCAAAGAAACTTGACACTATTGCATTCATGGTCTAAACGATGACCCGCGCCCGTCCCGCTAACATCCTAACACAAGATTGTCCACCAAATACAATGGCGGAACAATACTGTTAAAAGGGTTAAAACATAGAAAAAATCTTTGAGTAAATTTAGGGGTAGACAACTCTTAGTTACTTGATCAAACTTGCAAAACACACTTGCCTACTTTCAAAACACACTCCACAACACAACTTTCAAAACAACTTTCAAAAACATTGAAACATCTTTTCAAAAAGACAAACACCTTTGTAAAACATTCGAGTAAAGAATTGTTACAATGGTTGCCTAGACAAGGCATCTTTTTCAAAACATTTTCAAAACCACACACACACACAAACATCATTTCAAACAATTGAAAATCAAGGCAAGTGATCTAAAACAAGTAACTAAGAGCCCATGGATAACCATGGATGGAAAGGGTGCTAGCACCTTCCCTTTTCATAATCTACCCCCCGAACCCACGAAAACATCTCAAAGGTTTTTCCTGTGCTTTTTAACCTTTCCTTTAGGATAAAATAAAAAGTCGGTGGCGACTCTTGCTAAACCGAAACATTTGTGAACACAAACGCAAAACCTCAAGTCAGTTCTCCCACCGTATCACATAGACTATTACAACATTATTATGGGAAGGGGGTACAAGTTTGAATAGGGGGTATTTGCACAAAATAAAACCCTAGTTTACTATTACAACCCAATTGAATTTATACAACAACAAATAAATAAACAAGTATTTAAATATGCAATTAAATATAAAATGCAAGAAATGTTTTTGTATTAATTGTTTTATGTATGTAAAAATAAGTTTATTTATGGCCTAAAAATAAGAAAATAAAAATGATTATTTTTGAAGGGGTGAAAACCCTAATTTTTGGTTTAATAGAAAAAATATGCTTTATATTATTTATTTATTCATTTTTTGTTTAAGAAAAATAATAATAATATATACAAAATGTTAAAAAAATTAAATATTGTATGAAAATATTAATTTAAGTGTATAAATAATAAAAATATATAATATTTTTGTATTATTTATAAGTTTTATTTAGAAAAATAAGTTATATTATTATTAATAAACTATTTTTATGCCCAAAAAATAATGAAAATAATAAAATAAAATGCAAAAAATAGTGAAAATATTTTTGAGATTTTTATTTGTTTAGAAAAAATATATAAAGTCAAAAAATATAAAATAAATGAAAAAAATGCAAAATAAAGAAAATGCGCTAAGGGGGTGCAGAAAGCAAAAGAGTGGTGTGAATAGCCAGAAAAGCCAGGCCCACGCTCCACTTCGTCCCTGTCCTCTTAACGCGCGCGCGCGCTCTGGTTCAGTTCAAACATGTTCTCTCTATTTCTTGCATGAAATCAAAAATTTACAATATGAAAGTTATAGCATTTTCAATCACGATTCCAACCATATCTATTTTGTGACCTAACTCTAAGAAACCAGGGAGAATTTCAGTGGCCCTAAATTCTAACCTAGCTTTTTCAGCATTTTCATCATCCAAATTCTCCTAGCTCAGTTAATATAAATAAGAACTATGCATATGTACAACTCAAGCACATTAAAGACTACATTTTTGCTTCACAAACCTAAGCCTAAGGATGTCTAAATAAGGAGATAGAACTTTGAAAATTACCTTGTTCATTTGATTTTGGTTATGGCAATGTAGCAACTTTGAGTGAGGCCTGAAGTACTTGTGAGCTTGCTTGAACTTCCCTCAACCTTTCCCAATGCTCAGCTTGCTTTGAAATGGCTTGAATCTCCTTGTAGAAGTCAACCTGCAAAGCTTCAAAATGAAAATGGTGAAGTGTGAAAATGAGGTTACAGTTGCTGAACAAAGGCTTGGATAGTTTGGGTGTGAGGTATAGAGTGTGTTTGAAGTGGTTCAAGGCAAAACGCACGAGGCAATATGGAAATGGCTAGTGATTTGCAGAGATGGCCTTGTTTTGGGCAGAAATGGTGATTTCTGTGTTTGAGGGTGCTTGAGAACATGGTAAATCATGTTTCTTGCTTGCAACAATATTCTGAACTTGTTTGAAATGATGCCAAGTCCTGGTTTTAACAGATACTCAAGTTGTGGACTTTTTGCAAGCTTACTTGCTTTTGAAGCAAAAGTGAGTTGACAAAGCTCAAACCCTGTACAGGCTAGCTTGAGGTCTGAACATAGTTGGTGTACCTTTCCTCAAGTTTGTGGATCTTGTTTGTGGCCAAAGATCAGGTTCAATGCTCGAGGAATACAAAGTTGCAAAAAAGCAAGCTTTATGGAAATGGTATTGTTACCTTTATGCCATAAATGGATTAATTCATTGTGCAAAGTTCCATAGCTCAGAACAAAGCCAATATCCATTGTATTTTCATTAAATTAAGGAGTGTGGAAAGGTTTAAGACCTGTAAAACAAGTACAAGCATGCTTAGGACAAATTTGCAACTTGTAGCAATGTGAAAAATGCCATGGACAAAAGTGAGAAATGGCCATTTTCTTTTCTTCTATTCTCGATAACCATAAATGATCTTGGAGAGTTCTTGGACATTTTGGAAAGCTTGTAACATGCTCTACAATCCATCTTTGAGATAAATTTTGAAATTCCACTTGGAACTATGTCAAAAGTTACCATGAAGTTTGGTCAAAAATCTGCCTAAACTAAGGCAAAATTTCACTAAGTTAAAAAGTTCATGGACCTCTATTCACAAAATCATAACTTGATATCCAAGCAACTTTTAGGAAAACTTTGTGCACCAAAGTTGTAGATTTTTTGGAGGACTACAACTTTCATGTTTGAAGTTTCTTTTGAATCCAATTGCATCATGGTGAAAAAGTTGGGAAAAGTTGGGAAAAAATAAGAAATTTTCATAACTTAGAAAAATTCTAAGTTATGAAAATTTTAAAACTTAAACCCTAATTTTCAAAATTAGGTTTCTTGGTGAACAAGTTTCATGTTTTGACATATATTGATGAAAAATGACCCTTGATACTTGATTTTGACCAAAAAGTCAAAGTTTGACTTTTCAGTGTACAGTTGATTTTTGATCAGTTGATTGGAAAGTTCATCTTTCAATCCAATGCTTTTGAGATCTTTTGAACCTTGTGATTAGGTCAAGATGATTCCATTGAGTCCTTGAAACCTTTCTTGAACCCAATTTGCCATTGGCTAGGTAAAAAAAATTAGAAATTGCCCTTCTATAGTCAAAACCCTAATTTTGACCATTTTGCCCTTTTGATGATCTGATCAAATTTCTTGAGGAGTTGTGGTCCAAACTTGATCAAATGATTCATATGAGTCCATAATGTTGATGTGGATAAAAAATTATGAGGTTTGACTGTAAATTGGCCATGGTTGAATTTTTCCCCAATACAGCTGATTTTTAGGTCAACTGTCCAATTGACTGGGCAAAAATTTGAATCAAGGCTTGAAACTTGGTATGAGCAAACTTAGAGATCCAACATGAAGTATGAAAGTCACATTGAGCATTGATGATCCAAAAATACTTGTGCAAACTCAAACCCTAATTTCAGGTCATCAGTGCAAGGAGATGTCTTGAGCTGAGAAAACCCTAATCCTGTCTGGAGTCCAAAGAGTCTTGTGAGGGGAAATCTTGATAAAATGAGAGGGGAAATTTTGGGGTACAACACCCTATTTCTCATGAAAAACAAACAAAAATTTATATTCTTTACATTTTTACATCCTTGTACATTTATTCATTTTTATACTTTGCATTTATTTAAATTCCTTGTATATTCATACCAATTCAATATGATTGTAATAAACTAATTATGTTTAAATTCTTGCAATCCCCGTTTACCAATTGTGCACCACCCTCCCCACAAATGTTGTAATAGCGTAGTAACTTTAAATTCCACAATTTATCGCTTTATATACAATTGCTAGTAATTAGGGTTTGTATGAAAAGATTTAAAACCAATAAATAGCAAACCCTAATTCAAGACTAAACCAAGCATGAAAACAATAAATTTGCACTCAAGCACCCCTAGGGTAAAATCCACTTGGTTGCCTTATAAATGGCCATATTACGCACGTGAGGTATCTTAGCAAAAAACAAGCAAATACAAGATCATAGTCCCTCGATGACGCTATCTAAGTTGCCTTACAAATGATCTTAGTCCCTCAAAAAGAATGCTAAGATACCTTGCAATATTGCTAATTATGGTTATACAATGGCCCACGCCCGTTCCGTTTACATCCAAAGATAGGGTTTCTTACCAAATCAATGGTAAGAAAACAATGTCAAAGGAAAATAAAATGAACAAGAAAGACATTTGAGTAGGTATATTGCTCTTAATTACTTGCTCCATTTCAAAACAAACATCCTTGCTATTTTCAAAACAATCATATACACTTTCAAACATCTTACAAAATTAAAAACATTTTCAAAAGATCAAACATCTTTGTATACATTCTTACGAATGAGAATCATTACAAATATTGCCTAAACAATGGCCTCTTTACAAAATACTTTCAAAAACCACACAAAGGATAATCTCAAACAAAAAGCAAGTGATCTAGAAAGTAACTAAGAGCCCATGGAAAACCATGGATGAAAAGGGTGTTAATACCTTCCCTTTTCATAATCTACCCCCCGAACTCAAGAAACAATCTCAAAGGTCTTTCCTGTGCTTTTTCACCTTTCCTTTTGGATAAAAGAAAAGTCGGTGGCGACTTTTGCTAAGCGCAACATTTTCAATTAAACGCAAAACCTTTAAGTCACTTCTCCCACCATATCACAATTAACTTCGAGCATTTCCCGCGAGAAGAAAATCAGCTAGCAGACGCACTAGCCACAATTTCATCCATGTTTAAACTTAAATGGGATAACGAAGCTCCCTAGATCACCATTGAACGAATGGATGAACTAGATCACTGTCACGAGATTAATACTGAAGAGGTAGTGGACCGACCTTGGTTTCATGAAGTTAAGAGGTATCTCGAGGATCAAGAATATCTAGGAGGAGCTTCAGTCAATGATAAGAAGTTCTTAAGGAGATTCTCTGCTAAACTCTTTATTAATAATGGCATTCTCTACAAACGCAACCATGACTCTGTGTTACTTCGGTGCGTAGACAAGGTTAAGGCGGAAAAGATCATGGATGAGTTTCATGAGGGCCCTTTTGGCACCCATTCCAGTGGGCATATGATGGAAAAGAAGATCCTACGGGCAGGCTATTACTGGTCTACCATGGAAGCAGATTTCTATCAACATCCTCGAACCTGCCACAAGTGTCAGATTTATGCTGACAAGGTGCACGTACCTCTGTTCATCTGAATGTTAGCTATGTGGGGCATCGATATGATTGGGGAAATAAAGCCAACGACCTCTAGTGGACACCTCTTTATCTTAGTGGCCATTGACTATTTTACAAAGTGGGTTGAGACAGCCTCTTTCGCTTCCGTTACCAAGAATGTTGTAGCCCAGTTCATTAAACAGAATCTCATCTGTCGGTATGGTATCCCAGAGAGGATCATCACAGACAATGGTACGAATTTAAACAATACTATGATCACCGCACTGTACGAAGAATTCAAGATCCAGCATCATAATTCTTCCCCTTACCGGCCAAAGATGAATGTTGTTGTCGAAGCCGCGAATAAGAACATCAAAAAGATCATACAGAAAATGACAGTCACGTACAAAGACTGGCATGAGATGCTACCATTCGCTCTCCACGGGTATCGTGCCACATCACACACATCAACCGGGGTAACACCCTACTCTCTGGTACACGGCATGGAAGTTGTCTTGCCTATTGAGGTCCAAATCCCATCTCTAAGAATTATGAAGGATGCAGGGCTGAATGAAGCAGATTGGATCCAGAATCGACTTGATCAACTGAACTTGATTGATGAGAAGAGGCTTACTGTTGTTTGCCATGGTCAAATGTATCAAAAACGAATAATCAAGGCTTTCAACAAAAAGGTCAGACGCCAAGTGTTTCAAGTCGGAGATTTGGTGATCAAACGTATCATACTACTGCAAGGTGACCCCAGGGGCAAATGGACTCCTGCATATGAAGGACCATTTGTAATAAAAAGCATATTCTCTAGTGGAGAAATGATCTTGGCCACCATGGATGGCGACGACCTACCGCACCCTGTGAATGCAGACATAGTCAAAAGATACTATGCATAAGAGACCGCTAGGTTGACACACCTAGGAAAAACAAGGGCATCCCGGCGAATCAAAAAGCTTCGGGAAAAAATTAGGGATAAAGCAAAAAATCTATACACCCGGCAAGCTGAAAACCCGAAAGGGCGGCTTGGGCAAAAAAGGGTATCCCGGTGGACTGAAAACCCGAAAGGGCGGTCCAGGAAAAATTTAGGGAATTAAAGCGTATGACTATGTCCTATTGGATCACCTTACGGACAACCATTGGATTCAACTGACAAACTCAGAGGTTCTGATCAATTCAATCAACTTTGGACGTGGCAACAAATGGATAAGATGCTCAGAGACATGAAGGCTATAGCAGAATGGGAACCCCATGGGATTATTTCACATAGCTATCTTTTCTTTGTATCAAATTTTCATTTTTTACGACGGTATTCTCTTACTAGAATGTTTGTCTCATTTTACAAAAATACTTACTCAAAGTCAATACAAAGATATCCCTTTGAAAATGAAAAACTATCTGTTTTTCTTTACCCTTGTGTTTTGTTTACAAAAACGTCCAATGATTTATTTTTGAACATATGCATTTGAACATAATTACTATTTACAAATGAACAAAATAAAAGACAATCATTGATGGCTTTAAGGTAGGGAAATTTTTCTAAGCTATTTCCATAAATCCCCCGTAGTGTGCAGTCTAATCCCTAGCAGAACAAAACTTCCAGTTATCATTCCCCAATAGAAGTCACCAAATTTCTCAAGATTCCTCAACAGGATTTTACAAGAAGTATACGGTGTTTCCCTTACAAGAGTTTATTTCTCTAAGCGGAAATTCGTCAACACTTCAATTTCACAACATGAAGACTTACACTCCATATCCTCAGCAGCAGTCATGGATTTATTTTCCCCAATCCAATAGCAATGCGACATATTAGCTCACATACGCATACATCGCATCCATATATCATAAACATTGATAATACGAATGCATGTATCATAATCTCATTATACCATGCATTTCATACAACATGACTTTGCATATTATCTAACATTTTACCCTTTTCAGGATAAGGTTAATCAATATCTACCAATTAACAATGTTCAAAGGATTTTTCAGATGCAGTTCAGATACGCTCCAGACACAGATGCCATTCTGATACTCATTCAAATTCAATCTCAAGATACAGTTCAGATACGCTCCAGACACGGATGCCATCCTGATACTCATTTAGATTCATCTTCAAATACATATCAGATACGCTCCAGACACGGATGCCATCCTGATACTCATCCAGATTCAACTTTCAGATACGCTCCAGACACAGATGCCATTCTGATACTCATTCTGATTCAACCTTCAGATACAGTTCAGATACGCTCCATACACGGACGCCATTCTGATACCCATTAAGTTTCAGATACATTTCAGATACGCTCCAGACACGGATGCCATTCTGATACTTATTCAGTTTCAGATACAGTTCAAATACGCTCCAAACACGGACGCTATTCTGATACTCATTCTGTTTCAGCTTACAGATACGGCTCAACAATCATTTATGGATGGCATATACAATCCCATCTCCAACAACTTTCCATCATCTCTCAATGGTATCTTTAAGCCCATTCCCTCAGCCATCACATCACCGAGTGCAAATTTCTGGGCACTCTAGTGTCCAATCATCTTCCACCTTCGAGTCACGAATGGAAAAACTCGCCAATCTAACTCTTCAGGCTTAAGAAGATTGAACAGGGGCAGCTGTTGTACCTCAAAATTTTCCCTCTCACTTATCAATAATTTTCTCATAAGATCTCCTTTGACTCAAGACTGCACCAGGGTTGATCAGCTCAAGACACCTCCTTAAGCACTGATGACCAAAATTAGGGTTTGAGATTGCACAAGGATATTTGAACTTACAATGCCCCATATGAATTTCATGGATCATTATGGGCCCTCAATATTACTCATGTCAAGTTTCAAGCTTTGAATCACACTTTTGCTCAGTCAATTGAGCAGTTGACCTAAAAATCAGCTGTATTGGGGAAAAAGTCAACTATGGCTAATTTACAGTTAAACTTCATAAATTTTGATCCACGTCAACATTTTAAACTCATATGTATCATTTTATCAAGTTTGGACCATAATTCCTCAAGAAATTTGATCAAATCTCCAAAAGGGCAAAATGGTCAAAATTAGGGTTTTTACTGAGAAAGGGCAATTTCTGATTTTTGACCTAGCAAATGATCAATTGGCTTAAGGAATGATCACAAGAGTCCAATTACATCATTTTTACCTAATGACATGGCTTAAAACATTGCTCAAGTTCAAAGGATTGGCAGGTGAATTTTCAGTCAACTAATCAAAAGTCAATTGTATACTGAAAAGTCAAACTTTGACTTTTTAGTCAAATTCAAATGTCAAAAATCACAATTCTTCAAAACATGTAAAAATATTAAAATTATTCATCAAGAAATCAAAAATTCAAGATTTCATTTTGAAAAGTCAAAGTTTTCAAACTTATAAATATTTCTAAGTGTTTAAAATTTCATGTTTTTTCACAACTTTGAACAAATTTTTCACCATGATGCAAGATGGTTCAAGAGAAACTTCCAACAATAAATTTGTAGATCTCCATGAAATCTACAACTTTTCTTTACACAACTTCTTCCAAAAGTTCTTGGATCTCAAGTTATAATTTTAAGAACATGTGGTCATGAAACAAAACACTTTGTGAAATTTTTGCCCTAATTTGGTCAGGATTTTGACCCAACTTCATGGTACTTTTTCATATAGTTCAAAGTCGAATCTTCAAAAGAAATTCAAATATGGGTTGTAGATCATATTGCAAGCTTTCCAAAATGTCCAAGAACTCCTTGAGATCATTTTTGAGTAGGGAGAATCGAAGAGATGAAGTTAGGGTTTTATCACTTGAATTACAAGTCATTTTGTGATGAACCAAGTTCAAAATTCAAAGTATGTTGCATAACCTCTACTTTGCAGGCCTCAAACTTGTTAGGAACTCTATAATTAATGGCTTTCACAGCTGTTAGAGGTCTCATTTCAAGCATTCAATGCAAGGCCATGCTTTATGTCCATTTTTGAAAGAAAATGTACATTGCCATTTTGATAAAGTGCTTTTTTGCACAAAACTTATTCTTGAGCCTTGCACTTGTTCTCTTCTGATCATACAAGTCCTATAACTCATAAGAAATGGTTTAGACACTTACAATCACTCAGCTCGTGCTTGTACCTCACATTGAAACTTGGTTTCCCACTTTTCTTCAAAATCAAGTAACCTAGCAATTAGCTGAAAACTTGTACTTCTGATTATCCAAAACACTCCAATCCTTTTGCTTATAGATATACAAACCATTTTCCACAAATACATGAAGGATTAAGCCCTGAAAACACCTAGATCTCAGAATCACATCTCATACCTTCATTTTCACATAAATTGACCAAAAACTTGAAACTCATAACTCCCTCGTGCGTTTTGAAGCCTTTTAGTTCCTAAAGCTTCTAAACATCATTTAGAATTGATCCCACACCCTGTTACAGAACTGTAACACCATTAACACCATCCTCCATTTTCAAAAACAAAGCTTTTCACTTGGACTTCTCTAGAACTTCTCAGGTACTTTCAGCTCAAGCTAAGCATCCCATTAGCTTCTTGGGAACTTGAGGAAGCTAACCCAATCATTGGAACTCATTGAAAGCTGCTCAAACGTCAAACCCGATACCCTCTTGCTAACTTTGGAACTTTCCATACATGCATCATCAATGATTTATTTATGAATAAATCATGTAGATAGCATTTCCCTAAAGCTAACCATGTTCATAGTTTCCATTAATTTTGCTTGAGCTTAGAGAATTTGAAGTTTGAATTTTCTGAGATTTTTAGGGTTCAGAATAGGGCCATTAAAATTCATGTTTATCTTTAAGATATAGTTTTAATGCTTTACATTTCTGAAACCGGGAGGAAATTTGCTACAAGTTTCATGTTTACAGTTTTCATTTTTGTTGAGATTTGAACAAGTTACAAAGGTTCTGGCTGGGCGTGAGGTTGAAGATGAAGTTGGCCTCGGGAACATGTTTGCCTTATGTATTTATTGTTTGACTTATATAAACGGATGTATAGTCACCCCAGTGGTAGAAGTGTGTGCCTTTAACCTGAGGGACCTGGGTTCGAGCCCCAGTGGTACCCTTTTGATTTTTTTATATTTTTTTTATTTTTGGCAGCGTTGGACCTCCTTGGGCCTTTTTGTTTTTTTTTTCTTTTCTTTATCCCCCTTGCGGGCAGGCTATCAACACCCCTGGCGCAGTTTTATTTTTTTTCTTCTTATTTTCTTATTTATTTGTTTTCTTAATTATTTTTTCTAATACTAAAAAATCATAAAAAATACAAAAAAAAATAATAGATTTATATTTTAATTTAGTTTATTTATTTTTTCTCATAAAAAATTATTTTATTTAATCAATACTTTATTCATTTCACTAAATATCTTGTAAAATTAATTAAAATACTAGGTTTTATTTATTTTCTTTTACACCAATTAAAATATACTATTTTAATACAAAAAAACCAAAAATATTTTATAATACTTTAATTTATTTTCAAGACAAAAATACCAAAAATACTTCTCTTAAACTTAATTTCTCTTTAATCAATTAATAGAATTAGGGTTTTATTTAAAATATTTTCTTAGTAAATTTAGGTTTAATTAATTATTTTCTTCTACTTAATTAAGTTAAAATCAAAATCCATTTTCTCTAAAAATCCAAACAAATATCCATTTTCTTCACACTTACATTTTTTCATATTTATTCATTATGTACATTATTTATTTCAATTCTTGTATAAATTCAATATGGTTGTAATAAATTAAGTAGGTTTATTTTTTTGCAAATCCTCATTTACAATTTGTAAACCCCCTCCCACGAGTATTGTAATAGTGTAGTAACTTTAAATTCTGTAATTTATCACTTTATATATAACATGCTAGTAATTAGGGTTTGTATGGAAAGACTAAAACCAATACTTAGAAAATCCTAATTCAAGACAAAATCAAGCATGAAAACAATACACTCGCACACAAACACCCCTAGGATAAATCCACTTGGTTGCCTTTACAAAATGGACATATTACGCATGTGAGATATCTTAGCAAAAACAAGAAAATACAATATCATAGTCTCTCGATGACGCGATCTAAGTTTCCTTTCAAATGATCTTAGTCCCTAAAAGAGAATGCTAAGATACCTTGCAACATTGCTAATCATGGTTATACGATGACCCACGCCCGTCCCGTTTACATCTAAAGATAGGGTTACTTACCAAATCAATGGTAAGATAACAATGTCAAAGGAAAAGAAAATTAACAAGAAAGACTTTTGAGTAGGTAGAATACTCCTAATTAGTTGCTCAATTTCAAACAAAACATCCTTGTTATTTTCAAAAACAAATACCTACACTTTCAAACATCTTACAAACTTGAAAACATTTTCAAAAAGATCAAACACTTTGTATACATTCTTACAAACGAGAATCATTACAAAGTTTGCCTAAATAATGGCCTCTTTACAAAATACTTTAAAAAATCACTCCAAGCACAATTTCAAACAAAAGCAAGTGATCTAGCAATTAACTAAGAGCCCATGGAAAACCATGGATGAAAAGGGTGCTAATACCTTCCCTTTTCATAATCTACCCCCCGAACTCAAGAAATAATCTCAAAGGTCTTTCCTATGCTTTTTCACCTTTCCTTTTGGATAAAAGAAAAGTCGGTGGCGACTCTTGCTAACTGCGATATTTGCGATAAAATGCAAAACCTTCAAGTCATTTCTCCTACGTATCACACTCCTCAAAGTATGGGATCAGGGTTAACACAAGCTCTTATAGGGGATCAGATTAGGATGTTTGGCATCCCATTTCCCTTTAACTTGACTGATCACTAGGGCCGAGTCCCCGTATACATCTAAGAACTTGATTCTTAGGTCGATAACAGCCTTTAGACCCAAGATGTATGCCTCATACTCAGCCATGTTGTTTGTACAGTCGAAGTACAGCCTAGCAGTGAAAGGTGTATGGAACTCTTCGGGAGAAATAATCACAACACCAACTCCATTAACCAAAGTATTAGAAGCCCCATCATAAACTATAGTCCATCGGGATCGTTATTTAGGTCCATCATATGGTCCAGGCTTTTCACAATCAGTTATCAGCATGATATTCTCGTCCGGGAATTCAAAGTTCATGGATTGCTAATCATCAACAGCTTGATCGGCCAAATGATCTGCCAGTGGACTTCCTTTGATGGCCTTTTGTGTAGTATATTGGATATCATATTCAGTCAAAATCATTTTCCATCTAGTTATTCATCCGGAGAGAGTTAATTTCTCGAAGATATACTTGATAGGGTCCATCTTAGAAATCAACAAAGTGGTGTGAGTCAACATATACTGTCTTAGCCGGCGAGCAGCCCATGCCAGAGTGCATCAAGTTTTCTCGAGCAGTGAATATCTTGTTTCATAGTCAGTAAACTTTTTGCTCAGGTAGTATATTGCATGCTCTTTTCGGACATACTCGTCATGTTGGCCCAACATACACCCCATTGAGTTCTCTAATACAGTCAAGTACATAATCAGAGATTTTCCTTCAACTGGAGGCATCGGGATGGGAGGTTTTTTTTAAATATTCCTTGATCTTGTCAAAGGCTGCTTGGCAGTCGTCGTTCCATATGACTACTTGATCTTTCTTTAAGAGTTTAAAGATTGGCTCACAAGTAGAAGTTAAGTGAGATATGAATCAATCAATGTAGTTGAGTCGACCTAAGAAACCCCTGACCTCTTTCTCAATACAGAGAGTTGGAATTTCTTGTATGGCTTTGACCTTCACATGATCGACCTCAATACCTTTTCCACTGACAATAAAGCCCAGGAGCTTTCCAGACCTTACCCTGAAGGTGCACTTGTTGGGTTTCAGCCTTAGCTTGTATTTCTTCAACCTCTCAAACAACTTGTGAAGATGATCAAGGTGTTGTTTCTTAGTTTACGACATTGCAATCATATCATCTACATAGACTTCTATCTCATGATGGATCATATCATGAAATAGGGCTACCATAGCTCATTGATAGGTTTCTCCTGCATTCTTTAAACAGAAAGGCATGACCTTATAACAAAAAGTGCCCCACTGTGTAACAAAAGTGATTTTCTCCATGTCCTCGGAAGCCATTTTGATCTGGTTGTAACCGAAGAGTCCATTGATGAAGGAGAAAACTTTATGTTGAGTTGTGTTGTCGACCAAGACGTTAATATATGATAGTGGGAAATCGTCTTTGGGGCTTGCCCTATTCAAATCCCTATAGTCTATGCACATACGTACCTTTCCATCCTTCTTTGGCACGAGGACCACATTTGCCACCCATTGGGGATATGATGTCACTGCCAAAAAACCTGCATTAAATTGCTTCATTACCTCAGCTTTTATCTTTTCAGACATGTCTGGCCGCATACGACAAACTTTTTGCTTAACTGGAGGATAATCTTCCTTTATTGGCAGATGATGAACCACAATGTCAGTATCAAGTCCCGACATATCTTCATATGACCAAGCAAACACCTCAACATAGTCACGCAACATCTGGATCAATATGTATTTGACACCATCTTCCAAGTTGGCACCGATCTTGACCTCTTTCTTATCTGCCTCAGTACCCAGGTTGACCACTTTAATTGTCTTTTCATGCAGTTGAATGTCTTTTTCTTCTTGCCTCAAAAGTCTGGCTAATTCCCCAGGTATTTCATAATATTCCTCGCCTCCGTCTTCAGCTTGGTAGATTGGGTGTTCAAAGTCATATGTGGCAATAGCATATTCGTTGTCAATGATATCCGGAGTGGATGAGGATCTGCAAATGTGTGTGTGTGTACATGTAAGATACATGGCTATTTTGAAAATGCAATAAAGTGAAAGAAAGACAATGAGCGCAAAATTTGAATGCAAAAGAGTCCAATGTTTTTTCATTAAATGACCATATGGCATATGAAAATGAACAAACCCTTAACAAATGGACCATGGTGCCCCAGGTATGGCACATGGTTTAAAGTTATTGTTTCAATAAAATTACAGACACAATTCTTAAATTGATAAAACAATAAATGGTAATTACTCCTTGTTGAAGGAGACAGGAATGAAATTCTTGGCACGCCAGTTGTTGAGTCCTTCACCGGAAGTCGTGTAGATCCATTCATCAAAAGTACAGTCATTATCGAAGTCTTCAAGAGCATTCACTTTATGATTACTGATGCGAAGAGGTGGTTTTCCTATGCGAGCACGTCTGACCTCCTTTTGAGCTTTGGCAGTGAAACCTAAACGACTCTTGTCTGATTTGAAAGGGATGTCAGGGAGTTGTCCCCAAATGGTACAACCTCCATCTTCAATCACATCACAAGCATCTTTGAGGGAAGCCATCCTCGACACATCTTTAACAGCTTTTGGAACATCAGGAGAAGCCTTGGAAGTAACAACCATAGGAGAAACCACATTGAAGGCTTGACAGGGAGTTTCTATGAACTCATCATCCATTTCAATATACTTAAATGAATTCAGATGGCTAACCATAAACTCTTCTTCCCCACAGATAGTGACGATCTTTCCTTTAACGGGATATTTCAATTTTTGATGAAGAGTGGATATCATTGCTCCTGCCCCATGTATCCAGGGGTGTCCAAGTGGGCAAGAGTGGGCAGGACGGATGTCCATCACATAGAAAGTCGAGTTGAAAGTTTGTGAACCCACTTTGATGGGGAGGTCAACCTCTCCATGTACCATCCTCTTTAATCCATCAAAATTCGTTACCACTATGTCACTTGGCTTCAACACTAAACTCTCACAATCCAACTGGTCTAGGGAACCCTTGGGTAAGACATTTAAAGAGGACCCAGTATCCATCAATACATGGGCTAGAGTGGTTCCTTTGCATTCAATGGAGACATGCAAATCCTTGTTGTGATTTCTTCCGGCTGGAGTTAAATCAGTATCCAAGAATCCCAATCCATTATCGGCAGTCAAACTCGCTACATAATTTTCAAATTGATCAACTGTAGTCTCTTGAGGAACATGAGCTCTCTTCAGAAATTTTATAAAGGCTTGAGCATGCGCATCAGAACAAAGTAATAAAGATAGCATAGAAATCTTAGTGGGGGTTTGCCTCAACTGCTCTACTATCTTATAATCACTTCTCCTTATAATCTTCAAAATATCCTCCATCTCTTGAGTAGAGGGTTCCGCAGTAATAATGTCTTTGGCAGGCACCTCCATCCTGGCAGGCTCACTCATATTTTCTTTTCCCCTAGCATCAGTACTAGGTTTGTCAACAGTAATGCGAACGGGTGTAGTTATGGTGGTTGGAGGTGAAATGTTAGGAGATAAGATTCTCCATGTCCTTGTCACCTTGGTAGAGCCAGCAATGTTGGTAATATCAGCAGTCTTGTCTTTATGAATCCAATAGTATTCTCTAATACCATGGTAGTATACTTCAGTGCCATAATTCCAAGGTACCGCCTTATTGGAAGAATAAGGGACTGGCTCTGGTGTGGTAATTAACAATGGAGCGATCTTCGGTTCATTGGAAATCCTAATAGGAACTTTTGAAGAGATCCTAATAGATTTGTTGGAGATGGTGATGATGGATATGTCTTTAATTTCTTGAGGCACAACTTTAGTCAAACTTTTTGCGGACGGTGTTCTTTCGAATAAAATCTCATGGTTATCTATTAGGTGTTGGACACCTTTTTTCAGCCATTCACAGCCATTGATTTGCACAGCACAACAACAACAATCTTCGAGGCATCCAGGGAAAACCCCAGCTTTCAACAAATTGTTTTTTACAAACTTCAATGGAGTGGTTAAGTCATTAATAGAGGAAACAAAAGCAGTATCTTCAATAGCGTTGACACATTTGCCATGATTTGGCATAGGTGCGGTGATTACATTCGGAGTTGGGGGAAGATCAAATTCAATGGTCTTGTTGTCAATGAGGTCTTGGATTCTATTCTTGAGAGACCAACAATAATTTGTGTCGTGTCTAGGACTATCCGAATGGTAGGACCATCTGGTGATGGGGTTGTATTTTAGAGAAGAGTGTTAGAGTTGGAAGGAGGATCTCGCAAAGTCACCAAATCAACTTTCAAGAGGTGTTGTGGAGCTTGAGATAGTTGCATATTAGCTTTGATAAACTGTCTTCTTTGAACATCCGGTTGTTGTACCCCAAAATTTTCCCTCCCATATTCCTTAATACATTTCAAGTGAGGTCTTCAAATTGCTCAAGGAAGTCCAAGGGTTGACCAGACAAACTCTCTCCTAAGGCAGTTTACCTCAAATTAGAGTTTCAGCTTACATCAAGATGTTTGAGCCCAAAGGATCCCAAATGCTCACCATTGTCCTAATATGTTCTCAATATCATCCATGGCAAGTTTCAAGCCTTGCAGAGGAATTTTGCTCAGTCAATTGCTCAAAGGCCTGAAAATTGACTATGCTAGAGCAAAAGTCAATTGTGGCTTATATACAATCAAACTTCAATATTTTTGGTCAACATTCTCACTTTGAAATATTATTCATCATTTGATCAAGGGCTGATCATGATTCCTCAAGGATTGCTCACAATTCATCAAAACCCAAAAGTTGCTAAATTAGGGTTTTGTAGGAAAAGTCAACTCAACTTTGACCAAGCATAACTTTCTCATACTTTATCAAAAATGACCCATCCAAATCTCATTTTGAAGAAGATGCAATTCCCTACAATTAATATTCATCTCCTAAGTTCAAAATATTCATTCACAAGAAGATATGAATTTGGACATTATAGGTCATTTTGAAAAGTCAACAAAAACACCTTTTATGTCAAAGCTTCATACATGAACATGGAAGACTCAATTCAGATGAGACCAAAAGGGTTGCTTAGAGGACATCTTAAGCTTTCTAAAAAGTCAAAGAACACCTCTCTAGGGTCAAAATTGAGAGAGTTATGAATTGGAAAAGTTAACCCTTTTTGCAAAATTGTCAAAAGTCAAATGTGGTCAAAATTGCATTTTTTGTCAAATAGGCCCAACTTTTTATGCTTGCACTGAGTTTGTAATGTGACCCACGACCCATGAGCCCTTCCATTTGTCATTCTTTTATTTTTGTCATTTATTTTGATTTTATTTCAATTAAATCAAATAAAATCAAAATAAAATCATGAAAATATCAAAAACTAATCAAAGCTTAAGATTATGTGCATGTTTAGGTCTATTATACAGCTGAAGATGGAATCAAATCGTGCAAGGTTCATTTGGATACAAAAAGATTACATTTTGCTTGATTTGGAAAGATTTACACAAAGGATCAAATCTTGAATCAATGATCATAATTGGAGAAGATTTGAAACAAATTTGTAACCTAATTCCTTCTAGGGTACATAAGGAACATGTTCGGATCAAAAACAAAAGGTTGGAGGCGTGTAAAAGAGAAAGCAAGTTTCAAAAAATCCAAGAAAAGTGGCAAACTGATTTCCACGTTTTAGATCAATTCAAAGCATTCTAGTCATCCCAATCAATTGCTGGACTCCCCAGGATCAAGATTCAATCATTAGCAAGCTTCCTCAAGCCTTGAAATGCACTGTAAGAGTCACGCAGTTCCTCTCTTTTTTTGAATTCGTATATCATAATTCTGGCATCTTTAACATGATTTGTTAGCATATTCTTGATCCTTGAGTTATTTGTAAGCTAATGGTTATGATTAATTGCATTTTCATTGATTATACATCAAGATGTCATAGTTAGGGTTCTTGTTTCGTTTTTAGGGTTTTTCTGTACATGAACAATTAGGCGTGGATAGTGGTACCATGATGCTCGTGAGGTTGCAACGAGTTGATTGGTACCACTGGTTGTGATTTATCATGCAGGGACAAGATTTTGGAATGGACAAGGGTTGTACTTATGCCTAGTGTCCGTAGGTAAAAGTCTTTGTCTAAAACGACAGAGGCAACGAGGAAGATGATGGCGTGGCGTGCTATGAATGGCCCATTCAAATTGCGCGCGTTTTAAGAATTCACTTTTTATTTTTATCATATTATATTTCTTTGTTATTATTCATACAACTAATCGGGCCCATTCTTATTCATTCTTTTTTTATTTTCTTTAATTTAATTTGTTTAATTTATTTTCTAACCACAAAATTAATTTCTTTTTCTCAAAAAAATCATAAAATCAATTTTCACAAAATTTAGAATTAGATATTTATTTTATCAAATTAACTTAATAATTAATTTAGGGTAGTTCTAACTTTTTGTATATAATTAAAATCAATTAGCAAATTAGGATTATCATGTGATTTAATTTTTATTTCTTTTCTCAATAAAATAAAAATACAAAAATAGGTTGATTTAATTATTTTTCTTAAATTTTAAATTAATTAGTAATTAGATTTTTTTTATTTATTCAACTAAATCTTATTTTCTCAAAATAATCAAAAACCACAAAAAATGATTTTTCTTTTAATTAGGTTTAGGTGGGATCAAAACCCTAATTCCTTTTCATTCAATTTGTCGCGCGCGTTTTATTATTTTTGCAATATATATGTAACTGCTTACAGTATGTAATAGTTTAATTAGGATTTTTCTTTTATTTATCGTTTTACGGGTTTTTGGCTATGTAAATTAATCCCTCCCCCGAAGCCTTGTAATAGCGTAGTTTTATTTTCCGCATTTTAATTCTCGCAAATATTAACTGTTAGATGTATGTTAATAGGATTGTATGACAAGATTGCATGTTAATTTAAAATGGCTAGCAAACCCTAATGTGCAAAGATAATAACTTAAAATCAAATCACTCGCACATGTGCACTCTTAGGGTATACTCTGACTTCGGTTGCCTTCGGTAAACAATCATTAAGTATAGGGTATTTTAGTGGTTTCCCTCCTGTCTAAACAAAGATCAAACGTCCTGTTCAGAAATGTTTCCTCGAAAAGGTCGCCTCGGAAATGTTGCCTCGAATATGATCTTAAGACTCTAGGGTTATTACTAAGACGTCCTAACATTTCTTTAATGATCGTACGTCCCTTTCGAATTGACCCTTACAAATTCCAACGACGGTGCCACCTATTTCTCAATAGTAGGATAGCGCTGTCTAAAGGAAACAAGAACATAAACAATATTTTTTCGAGTAGGTAGATGCTAGTAGGTACTTGCTCAAAACAATAAAATCTTTCACACTTACACTTCTTTTCAAACTAAGTTTTCAAAACAAACTTCGTAACACTCTTGAAGACAGAAGCAAGGGTTAAAACGAAGTAAAACAAAATTTTTCAAAACAAACACACACAAGAAATTTTAAAAGATGAGAAAGTACCTAAGAGCCCATGGAAAACCATGGGTAGAAAGGGTGCTAATACCTTTGTTGCACCCCAAAATTTACCCTCTTTGTTTTAACATTGATTGGCTTATACTTTGTTTGCATATACACATGCATGCATCTCATTGGTTCCGTATTCATGTAATCAAGGTATTTGATCAACACAACAAGGCCCTCATAATTTTTCAACGCATGTTTAAGTTGTGGAAGATTCGGGTGTTTTCGGTGAATTTAAAACAGTGCGAATTGGAAACAGTGTTTTTACTGATCAAAGTTTGAAAATTCGCATCTCCAGCTTGGAATGGTGTTTTTGGTTGATTCATGAGGTTTTGAAACCGTCTCGATGTTCTCTTCAATTTTTGTGTTCGGACCAAAATCTAATTCTCAAAGGAAAGTCTCCGGATACGCGATTCTTTTGGAAGTTATATCGTGAAAAATACAAAGAAAAAGGTGCTGAAAGTGCAGTTTTCGCACACTAAAAAATTCATAACTCGAAGACTGTTTATCGTTTTGAACCTGTTCCGGTGACTAAAATTCCGTCTTGATGTCATCTACATTTCGTATCTCACGGCCGGAAGCCAGTTCTACCTAGAGAGTCTTCGAATATATGAATTTATCAAATATATTCGCACGAGAAAACTGTGACAAATGTTCACCGGCTTCATCTTCAGAAAATCATAACTCAGTCGATTATTATCGTATCGAGCCGGTTCAAGTGGAATTGGTTCACAAATTGAGTTGGTTAAATACTTCTTTCAGCTTTCCAATTCGAGCGGTATCCCGAAGGCCTTCGTTTTTTGTCTGAAGCGCGCGCAATGCGTTTGAAAATTCTGAACCGAGAAATATTTTTATCTGAGACGAAACTTCAAAAAAGCATAACTAAATCACCGTTTATCTGATCAAGCTCATCTTCGGGCACGATGTTGTTCTCGATGTTGGCTACATTTTAGTTTCACATTTCAACTTCGAAAGTCGCACCGAGGTTCCCGGAATTTTCCCGAAACGTGTTGCACTCAAGTGAATTAAAATTCTGCATTAATATTTATGAATATTTGAGACCCATTAACCAAATTCACTCACATAAGCCCATAATATATATTCTTTTTACTCCAGTTTCTCTCATAATGGACCAATCTCCAAAAAAACAAGTAAAATTTTTTCTCTCAATTCTCTCAAAGATCAAATCAAGGTTCTACACCTTTTTCATCAAGAACAAAACAACAACTTCATCAAGATCCAAAAGTCAAGATCAAGTGCAATTATTCTTCGATTGTTGATCCGTTCGTTGCGATCTCTATACCTAAGCCTCCTCTTCACTTCTATCGGTGAGTTTTCTTGAATTAAGCGCTTTTTGAAATAAGTGATTTTTTTGAATAAGTGCTTTTTCTTGGTTTGGTGTTGATTGAGGTTTTAATTGTATAATTGAGACTTAATTGTTGAGAATTGATTTGAATTGAGAATTTAATACCATTTTATTGAATTTCTTATTGAAATAAGTGATTAATTGAACTTGAGAAATTGATTTTGATTGTAACTTGAAATTGACATAGTGTTGTTGTGTTGATTTTTAGCACTAGGTATAGTTAGACTAGTGTTTAAGTTGAATTAGCTATAGAAAACTAGTTAGCACTAACATTAATTTGAGATTTTGAATTTTTGATTAGATTAACACTAGTTTCTAATTCTTGATGTAGAAATTGTTAATAGTATTGGTTATATAGATTCTAACACTATCTTTGATTTAGGTGTTGTAACATAAACTAACAATTAGTGTAGCTTATGCCTAATCTTTGATTTTCAAGATTTACTACATGTTTCCAATTATTTTTGGTTGATGATCATTGATATTTTTGTGCATTTGAAATGCATTTTTGCATATGATCTCAAGTTACTAATTCTTGACATAAACTAAACTTTTATCAATTTTTGGTTGATTACTTGTTGCTTGTCATCTCAATAAATTGAGGTAATTTCTAATGGACTCAAATGTCATTGCTAAACATTTTTGAAGTGAGTTTTATTGAGTTTGATAGAAAATATTTCAATACTTGGTAAATGGCAAAGTTTTACATAATTGGTGTTTTTGCTCTAACTTTTGATCCGTATTGGATTTTTCCAACTTTCTTTAATGAAAACTGATTTTCTTAAGCTATCCGGAATCTCTCACGCGAGTATTTTTTTTATTCGGACAAATTTTGTTCCGTTTTTCTTCTACTGTAGCAGTTACGAAAATCACATTCCGGAACGGAATTTGGCCGAACCAAGTTGATTTTTAGAACCGTTAGCATGTTTCTATGTCGCCTTAATTTTTGCGGTTGATTTTGGATGCTTTTCGATTAATTTTCTAACTTTTTGATTCAATTTTTTTTGCACATTATCTTGTGTTTCATTGTTGAATTGTGATACTTTTTTGTGTGTTAACTCATACTTTGATGTCAAGTAATATCATTTGATTTTAACTAATTGCTTGAAAACTTTGTGAATTTAGCGTATCGGAATACATTTTGATTCACAACTTTTGAGTTTGACAAATTGTAAGTTGATTCCTATTCATCACACTTTTGACATAAATACATAAACTCATGAATTGGAGTTAATTTGCAATTTGTTGATTAAATTCTGATACATTAAATTCATGTGGTTTTTAGACTTAAATTCTTGATTTTTAGATCAATCTTGAGGTTACATGCTTATGTGCAAATTCCGGATAACCATCTCATGCTAATATTCAAGATTAATGCACTAAAACTTTGATTTCCAAATCGATTTATGATGAATTTCAAAATGTGTGTAATGATGTCCGGAACTTGTATTTCACATGTGCATTGAGTTTTAGTTTATGAATAATGCATTGTTATACTTATTTGAGCATTTCTTCGATATCGGTAGCAAGTTTGGATGTTTCTAAACCGGTTTTTGCACCTATTTTCATGAGTAAGAGGTTGCTGTCCGGAATGCTATGTTAGGCTCCCTTTACTTGTTTGCTTTGACTTGTACATATTCATACTTTATTTTTGTGCATATTGCTAATTGTTATTATCGTATTTGATTTTTTTGTTATCTACTAACAAATTTTGTGAGATGTGCATGCTTTGAGAAGCAATTTGGATACTATTCGCTTTAATGAGGGATACGCTTTACTTGCATATGTTGTTCACGCTTCTGGCGCTATTTTTTTTGTTGATGCTAGTTTGCGACGCCCTCTGAGATTTCGCCATGCATTGATTTGGTTTTTGCGGATTTTTATTATCCGTTTAGTATGGTTTCAGGCCATTTGTTGTAATATTACATTTATCACTTTTTAGAGATCATGAGAAGTAGGAAGCAGGAAATAAAGAGCGTGCGTTCGAAGTTGCTGTTTAAAGACCTGTAGCAGGCATTCCGCACTTCATTTGCTATATGTGTTGTGCTTGTGTTTGTTTCTTTGTTGATTGATCGATGAGTCACTCAATTTAGAAATTGAGATCACGACTTCGCTCTCAGTGCATGCTCCCTATAGGACTTTATCGCTTTCCTCTATTTCTTGTTGATCGATGAGTCACTCAATTTAGAAATTGAGATCACGACTTCGCTCTCATTGCATGTTCCCTATAGGATGTTTATTTCTTTTCCTCTTTAATTGTTGATCAATGAGTCACTCAATTTAGATATTGAGATCACGACTTCTCTCTCATTGCATATTCCCTATAGGATAGTCTTGTTAAGCTTTCTGACATGCTGATTAAGATAGGAATCCATGTATGCTAACATAGGATATGATTTTCCTTTATCCCCAACCTTAGGGTCAACCATTGTATGATAACACTAGGGTTAGTACTAGGTTAGTTTCCCTTAGTTTATTTTCCCTTTATTTACATCTTGCATCTCTAAACAAAAACCTGTTTTCTTGGCAAATCATAAGACACCTCTAATGAATCCAAACTCCTCTTCAGAATAAAAGGTACAAACCAATTTTACTCTGTCTGTGTTATCTTGAACCCAATGTTTCGCCATCGCACATGTCTGTTATCCTACTTTGATTCTCAATATCATTGATAGGTGTGATGTTTTGTCATTTGTTTTTATTGATGCTTTCCCATCTTTGCCATGATATCTTGTTATCTTGAAGCCGATGTTTCGCCATCGCACATGTCTGTTATCCTACTTTGATTCTCAATATCATTGATAGGTGTGATATTTTGCTATCTGTTTTATTGATGTTTTGCCATCTCTACCATGATATCTTTGTTATCTTATTGTCGATGTTTCGTCATCGCACATTTGTTTGAAGCCGATGATTCTCCATTGCACATGTTTGTTATCCTACTCTGATTCTCAATATCATTGTTAGGTGTAATACTTTACTATCTGTTTGTTGATGTTTTCCATCTCTACCATGATTTCCTTGTCATCTTTTAGACGATGTTTCACCATCGCACATTTGTTTGAAGCCCGATGTTTCGCCATCGCATCTATTTGTTATCCTACCTTGATTATCAATATCATTGTTAGGTGTGATGTTTTGCCATCCTTACCATGCCATGCTACCTTGTTATCTTTTAATCGATGTTTCGCCATTGCACATGTATGTTATCCTGCCTTGATTCTCAATATCATTGTTAGGTGTGATGTTTCGTCACCTGTTTATTTGATGTTTCGCCATCTTTGCCATGTTATCTCTTAGTTGATGTTTCGCCATCGCACATTTGTTTGAAGCCGATGTTTCGCCATTGCACATGTATGTTATCCTGCTTTGATTCTCAATATCATTGATAGGTGTGATGTTTTTTCATCTGTTTTATCATTTGATGTTTCATCATCCTCGGCATGATACTTTGTTATTACTTAATCGATGTTTGATCGCCTCATTTGTTTGTTGTTTCATTTGATGTTTTGCCATCTTGACTATCTTTATTTGTCCTAACTAAAAAACACAAACCAACCAAAATGCATAAGCTGAACTACGACTGCTCTGATTTCTTAAAAGGGATACGTAGGCATTGGGGTAGGGCCCAACCGAGCACAACTTTTTAGTTTCCCTACATTGTTTTCTTTTCCTTTCGCATGCATTCCCTTTTTATTTGTAAGCCATAGATATAGGATTTGACCACACCCTTTAGATTAGACAACAAGAGTGGATATCATAGAGTACTACGGGCGTGTGGGGTGCTAACACCTTCCCCTCGCGTAACAGACTCCCTTACCCGATCTCTCGGTCGAAAGACCGTGATTTCTCCCTTTCCAGGTTTTCTCGATGTTTACCTTTCCCTCTCAACGGGATAAAAGACGTTCGGTGGAGACTTCATTGTTCGATGATTTCCAGCCGGTGGTTTTAACCTTCCCTTTCTATAATCTACCCCTCGTACTCAAAATCTCGAAAAAGGAGTTTTTCTGTGCTTTTTTCCTTTCCGGTTGGATAAAATAAAAGTCGGTGGTGACTCTTGCTTACCGCGACATTTTACGAACAAAAAATGCAAAATGCAAACCAACATTTTTCAAAATAGTCGGTTCTGCCACCGTATCACAGAACTGGAGACTCTGCTGGGGAATCATAAGTGGCGTATACCTTAGGATTTAGTTCATCGTAAATTTCTTCTCTTGTTTGTTTTGGTTGCTTTACTTTTAAGGGTTTTTGTTTGGGAGTTACTATAGATCCTAACCCGGATCTGGGGACACCTTTTAGGTAAGTAGCAATAAACTGTGAGGGAACTGTACGGCATAGACCGATACGGTTGAAGCAATAGCTATGTTGATGTGGCACATTGGTTGGTACTGGTATCCCTTGTGGAGAAACGAGGAGAATACGAGGCCGCTATGTGTGTCGGTAAGCATCAACTGACCTTAGAACCTTTAATCGACCAATTTGGCCATTAGGAAGTGGTGAGATAGTCGGCCTCGGTGTAAAGCTGAGAACTGGTTGATACTCGATACTACACTCATTGAGACCATACTCTCGAGATAGTTCCGGCCGCAAGAAAAGATTGTGTGAGCTGAAACCATGACCGATAGAGGATGGTCAGTGATATTGAGAACCTCTAGAACCCGGTTACTTTTGCTAGGACAGGTTGAAACCAACTGAACTTCAAGAGGGTAATACCTTTGACCCCATGCAAGCCTTAAACTTAAGGGCTTTTGTGTGACTTGTTTGCCTTTGCCATGTCTGTTGTCTGCTATACTTGTTGTTTTTATCATGACATCATGCATCATAACATAGCATGCATACTTCATTATACTAACCATTTCAAAGACCGAGGGGATTTATCTTTGTTCTGTTTTGCAGATTATGGCTTCCGTGTGCAGAAACACCATCCGAGTTAACTTTGTGCAAATACCTTCTCAACTCAAAGAGTTAGCCTCAAGAGTTTCTGAGACTTCTGCATTCATTAAGAGACATGGTCAACTTCTTAGCCTGGTCACCTCAAAGTTTGATGAACAGATGATGAGTGTACTTTTCCAGTTCTTCGATCTTGTACATCATTGCTTCACTTTTCCAGATTATCAGTTGGTTCCCAATTTGGAAGAGTTTTCTCACTTATTGGGCATATCCATCCTTGAGCAGATGCCCTTCACAGGTATGGAAGAGACTCCTAGACCAGAAGACATTGCCTCAGCTCTGCATCTGAAACGGGCTGATGTAGTATCCAATTGGGAAACACGAAGCGGGGTTGAAGGTTTCTTAGCCAAGTTTCTGATAGATCAAGCTCAACTATTCTGGGATAGTTTGGACTTTCAGGATTTCGAAGATATCTTGGCTCTCCTTATCTACAGTTTGGTTCTCTTCCCGAATCTAGATTCCTTTATAGATGTGAATGCGGTTAAGATCTTCCTTTCTCGTAATCCTGTGCCTACTCTACTGGGTGATATCTTGCATACCCTCTACACTCGTACTGTGCAAAGAAGAAGGACTCTTATGTGTTGCATGCCATTACTGTCGAGGTGGTTTATTTCACATCTCCCTAAATCCGTGTTGAAGAATGAAGAAGGTTTGGGATGGTCTTACAGGATAATATCACTTGCCCATACAGACATTCTTTGGAGCTCCCGGGTTATGGAAAGCACTACTGTCATTGATTGTTGTGGGGGATACCCTAATGTCCCGTTGCTTGGAATCAGAGGGGGTATAACCTACAATCCTTGCCTAGCGTTGCGACAATTTGGTAGTGCTCGGAGAGACGGTCCCCATCAGTTACTTCTTACGGATATTGCATTTGACTACAAGGAAGACGTTGACAAGCATCACCAGAGGTTTATACGAGCTTGGGGCATGGTGAACAGATCTGACCCCCAAGAGCTGGGACCTAGGACTTCCCTCCCTATGCAGCCTTATCTCCAATGGGTCCGACCTCGTGCCCAGAAGCTTGGGATGCCTTATAAAGCCATATTTCCAGTAATTGTGGAGCCCACCAATGAAGAGGGTGTTCCTTTCATAGTTTTATATCCTTACATGCCCACTGATCCTAGGGCATTGCAGAGGTCCTGGATTCAGCTGAAAGAGGAAAGGGATACTTACCGGGAGAAGTACCATGAGCAAGAAAGGAAGATCTTGAAGCTCACCAGGTAGCTCGAGGAAGAAAGAACTATCAATGACTACGTCAGCACAAAGGGGAAGCGTCCATGAGATTTTTGATTTTGCTTTTCTAGTTTAGATTTTGTTTTCCATTTATTTCTTTATAACGCCTTAAAGGCATTGTTGAACCTCTTTACAAGTTAATCTAATAAAGTTTGTTTATTTTTGGTTTGCAAATTTAAATCTCCCAAAGTCTTTGAAATCATTACATACACATCCCATTATCATGCACATCATCACATGTACCATTACAGGTTTCTCATCTTCTTCGTTGTTTATTTCAGCAGAAATGTCTTCTGATCAAGCCATCAAAGATCTTCAGGCATAAAACGCCCAATTCCAAGAGATGTTCTTAAGTATGGCCAAAGGGCAAGAGGATCTAAAAGCTCTCATTCTGAAAGAGAAAAAAGAAGAAGAAGAAGAAGAAGAAGGTTGTTCTTCTGAATATGGGCAAAAGGTTTGGGGATAGGTTGAAATAGCAAGCTGATCTGTCCTCTTCATCCAAGGAATGGGAGAACCAAGAAGAAGAAAAGGGCCCCAGTCCTACAGTTTCTGATAATGATATAGATTATGATGAGGAGCAATATCCTCCTGCCGAGGATAGGTACAAGCAGTTAGAAGACCATCTGAGTGCAATGGAGATTCAGAAGATCCCTGGTTTGGATTTTGGAGAGATGGGACTGGTATCGGGAGTGGTGATCCCTCATAAGTTCAAAGCTCCGGTTTTTGCCAAGTATGATGGAGTATCCTGTCCAAAACTCCATCTCCGCTCGTATGTCAGGAAAATCCAACCCCACACTGCTGATATAAATTTGTGGGTACACTTCTTTCAAGATAGTCTGTCAGGGACTCAACTTGAATGGTTTTATCAGTTGGAAGGAGCCAATGTCCGAAACTGGGAGGACCTTGCTGCTGCTTTCTACAGGTAGTATCAGTATAACACCAACCTTGCTCCGACTCGTGCTCAACTTCAGGGTATGTCTATGGGTGCAAGTGAAGGTTTTAAGGACTATGCTCAGAAGTGGAGAGACTTAGCTGGAAGGGTCCAACCCCCTTTGTCTGACAGGGAGTTGGTTGACATGTTTCTAGGGACGCTATCTGGTCCATTTTGGAGAGAGAGTAGAAGCTGGTATCCGAAGTGGTAAGATACAGAAGGATACTTCATCAAGTGCAGTAAAGAAACCTTTCACCTGTAAGAAAGAAGCTAGTGCAGTCTACGACCCGAGAGGCCAAAGCAGACCTGAACACCGCCAAGCAGTAAATACGATAGTGATACCAAAACCCATAGTTGCTCCACAATGCAACAATCAGCAAAGGATGGAAAGACCACAGAGGCAGTACACTCGGCTCAATATGACCTTGTCTCAAATTCTACCACAGTTAGTGAAGACCAATCTGGTAACTCTGAGGGAGGCCCCGAAGAACCCCAACACCACTTCTCCTCACTATAACCCAAATGCCCGCTGCACCTATCACTCCGACGGCCCAGGTCATGATACAAAAAACTGTTGGGCCTTGAAGAATAAGGTGCAAGACTTGATCAAAGCCAAAGAGATTGAGTTTGACGCTCCAGAGAAGCCCAACGTCATAACTGCTCATATGCCCAAACATGGTCATGGAGTGAATGCTGTGGACGATGGTTTATTTGTGACCTCCGTGGAAGAAATTTCTACTCCTTTGATGATAGTTAAGAAGAATCTATTGTTGGCCAGTTTATTTCCAGGCTATGGCGAAGGTTTCCACATGTGTTCAATTATGCCTGCTGGTTGCCACTTATTGAAATCAGGTGTTCAACGCCTGATGGATAACAAAGAGATCCTGTTAGAAAAGACTATGATTCTGTTGGTTCAAATTGAAGATGTTGCCATCATAACCATTTCCGCCAATCCTTCCCAGGTTTCCTCGAGAAAGCCTGTTAGGATTAAACCCGTCCCAAGAATTGCTCCGTTAATGATTATTGTCCCTGGTCCTATCCCATACACTTCGGATAAGGCTGTCCCTTGGCACTATGGTGCTGATATGTATTGCCATGGAGTTAAGCAAGACTTAAAGAGTGAGGAAGCTGATGATGATGTCGGCAATATTGTCGGGGCTAGCAAGGTCACCAGAAGCGGAAGACTCTTTTCTCCCGAGATTTTCCCTCCGACTGTTCACAAACCTGTCGTCATTCCATCTGCTGGTACATCAGCTACTTCCCAGTTCCTGTTCCAGTTATCACCCTTGTCGTTGAGCCATCTGGAACTCGGGGCAAAGAAATCATAGGTAAGCCTGCCCAAACACATGCACCTAAGAAGATCATTGTAGAAACCTCTAAATAGGAGATAGAGGAAATTCTGAAGATTATCAAGAAAAGTGACTACAACGTAGTCGAGCAGCTGGGGCAGACCCCGTCAAAAATCTCCATGTTGTCCTTGTTGTTGTGTTCTGAAGCCCATGCAAAGGCTTTAATTGCTTTCCTCAAGACTACGCATGTACCGAAGGAAACCTCAGCCTATCAATTCAAAGACTGCGTAGCTAGTTTGACTGCCGATAATGGGTTGGGTTTCTCAGATGCAAATTTGAATGCTAAAGGAAGAAATTATAATGAAGCTCTGCACGTCTCGATCGAGTACAGGGGCACTACTATGGCCCATGTACTGGTGGATACTGGGTCCTCATTGAATGTGCTGCCAAAGAAAGCATTAGACCGTATGGACTGTGAAGGTTTGATTCTGAAGCCGAGCAATATTATGGTCAGGGCTTTCGACAGGTCAAAAAGGATGGTGCACGGGGAGGTGGACATCCCTGTTAAAGTTGGCTCTCGGACTTTTGCATCCACCTTTTATGTGATGGATATTCGACCATCATATTCTTGCTTGCTGGGTCGCCCTTGGATTCCTAAAGATGGGGCAGTAACTTCCATACTCCACCAAATGTTGAAATATCCGGTAAAAGGGAAGATTGTCACAGTACGAGGTGAAGAGGAGTACATGGTGAGTCATCTCAATTCCTTTCTCTATGTGGAGATGGATGGGGAGTTCATCGAAACCCCTTGTCAGAACTTTGAAGAGGTCCCCCAGACTTTAGCGTCAACTAAAGTTGCTATTGACAAACCTCCGATGAAGATGGGTTCTCTCAAGGATGCCAGGGCTGTAATTGAAAAAGGTGGGTGTGATACGGTGGGAGAACTGACTAGTGTTTTGCGTTTGTATTCGCAAATGTTTCGGTTGAGCAAGAGTCGCCACCGACTTTTTATTTTATCCTAAGGAAAGGTTTAAAAAGCACAGCAAAAACCTTTGAGATTTTTCTTGGGTTCGGGGAGTAGATTATAGAAGGGGAAGGTATTAGCACCCCTTCTATCCATGGTTATCCATGGGCTCTTAGGTACTTGCTTAGATCAACTTGCCTTGGTTTTCAATTGTTTGAAATGGTGCTTTGTGTGTGGTTTTGAAAAGGTTTTGAAAAAGATGCCTTGTATAGGCTACCCTTGTAACAATTCTTTACTCGAATGTTTTACAAAAGGTGTTTGTCTTTTTTGAAAAGATGTTTTCAAGGTTTTTCTGAAAGTTTGTTTTGAAAGTGTTTGTGAAGTGGGTTTTGAAATAAGGCAAGTGTTTTCTTGGAAAGTTGACAAGTACTTAAGAGTTTATCTACCCTAAAGTTTTCTCAAAGATTTTTGTTATGTTTTAAACCTTTTGACAATTTTGTTCCACCATTGCATTTGGTGGACAATCTTGTTTTAGGAGATGAAAGGGACGGGTGCGGGTCATCGTTTAGACCATAGTTGCAATAGTGTTAAATGTCTTTGGGCAATTTTCTTTAAAAGGGACTTGATCATTCATTTAAGCAACATTTTGTGGGACTATGATCATTTGATTGTTTGTTTTTACCCAAAGAAATTCAACATACAATATGGCCCAATTATTTGAAGGCAACAAAGTGGAATACCCTAGGGGTGCAAGTGTGAAATGTGTCGTCCATTTTTCATGCTCATTTATCTTGTATTAGGTCCAACTATTTTGTTCATTTTTATTCGCATACAAAACCCTAATTCTAGCATAGTATGTTTAGAAAGCGATAAAGTGCGAAATTTAAAATCCTACGTATTACAACACAATAATATGGGGAGGGGGGTACAATGTTTCAAATGGGGATATTTAGACAAGAAATTGAATCTAAGCTATTACATCATTTTCTATGAATATTTACAAGATAAATAAATGTATAATTTAAATGGTAAATAAAACAAATATGCAAGAATGCAAAAGGAATTTTTATATGTATGAAAAAAGTATTATTTATGTAAAATAAAAATAAATAAAATAAAAAGGTATTATTTTTGAGGTATTTTCAAATTTAGGGCAAAACCCTAATTTTTTAATCAAAAGGGACATTAATTAATCAATTCATATAATATTTATTATTTACATACAAAAATAAAATAAAATATGGTATATTTGTAAAAAAGGCCTTTTTTAGTATTAAATATTAAAAAATAAAATATGCACATTTTTTGATATTTTCTCCTAAGTATATTAATATACCTATATATTTATATTATTTACAAATAAATATCATATATATATAAATGATAATAATTAATATTTATAAAAAAATATGTTTTGTATAAAATATTTTCAAAAGGGAAAATGTAATAAAAATCAGAAAAGAAAATATATTTGCATTATTTTTTTCTAGTTTTCTAAATAATAGTGTGTATATATATATTTATGTATAAATGTCAACATAATCAAATAAATGCCTAAAAAATAGAAAAATGGTGTAAAAATTTATTTTTAGATTTTTAATATCATAAGCAAAAATAAACAAGTCAGACCAAAAAAGAAAAAGTCAAAAAATCATTAAAAATAACAAAATGGGCTCAGGGGGTGCAAAAGTAAATGTATGGTGCAAAAAGGAATAACAAACAGGCCCAGCCCAGAAAATGGTTGTCTTCAACCTTCAGACCAAACAATTCAAAAAATGCGCGCCTTTCTTCATCAATCCTTAACTCCTGATTCCTGGCTTTTTAACAAAAACTCATAACATAAAAAATGTTCAGCATGAAGAGACGATTCTAACCATATGCATAACTTGATCTAACTCTCTAAGATGAGGGAGAATTTCTCCTCCCCCAAATCCTAACCTAGTTTTTCTGCCATTTTCAAACTCCAAATTCTCACAGCTCAAGCAAAAGAAATGAAAAGTAAAAGAATGTACATGTTCAGTGGCATGAGTAGGACATTGTTTATTCACAAACTTAAGGCTAATGATGCATAATAAGAGAGATACGAGTTCACCAAGATACCTGTTCAGCTGAAGTTCTATCTTGCAATGGGGGAGCTTTCAGTGCAAGGTGATGATTGGAAAAGCTTCCTTGAGGTCCAGGGATGTTATTCCACTGTTTACTTTGTCTTGAAAGCTTCTGAATCGTGCTAGAGCACTTCACCTGCAAAACAAGAAACTGAAAATGGTGGAAGTGGTTAGAGGGATTACAGGTCGTGCTTCAGGTCATGGTTAGCTTGCATAGATGCTAGGGGATGTGTATGAACTGGTTTGGGCAAGAAAGCTTGAGAGAAATGGGAGATAGCACTCAAATTGCAGGCTTTGCCCTGTTTGTGCAGTTTGAGAGTGATTATGGAAATGGGAGTGTTTGAGAGGTGCAAGGGTCGTGCAAAAGCTTGGTTCTGATCTTTGGAATGTGTTTTCAATATTTGCTTCAAGGTTTTTTGACTGATATGAGAGATGTGTTATGTTATGGCACTTTTCTTCACTCTTAAGCAAACAAAAGCAACTTGGTGTTTTAGGCCAGTAGGGGACCTCTAATGAGCTGCATAAACTCTCCTTGATCAGAGTGATTTGTCCATAAACTTGTGCCCATTAGATCTTGCTTGTACTGCTTGGATTTGTAATTGGACATAAAGTGAACTTTTGCAAAAATGGAAATAGTGCTTTTTCTAGTTTAGGGTTAATTCTCCATGTAATGTCCAAATGCTTAGAATAACAACTTGGCACAATGGTTTTGCATTGAATTTTTTATTGTCAAAGGGTTTTAGGACCTGTAATTTAGCATAAACTATGCTGACTTGAAAATGGCTTAAGTTATGAACATGCTCATGCTCAAATCAAAAGTGAGTTTTTGCCATATTGTGAAATTCGATTCTCTCAAGTTATGAGGTTGTTTGAGAAGTTCTTGGACATTTTGGAAAGCTTGGAATGTGTACTACAATCCATCTTTGAAATGCAAATTGAAATTCCAAGTGGAAGTGTATGGAAAATGGCCTTGAAGTGGGGTAGAAAAACTTGTCAAAATAGGTTAAAATTTCACTAAGTTAAAAATGGTTTAGTGCCCTTATTCAAGAATTTGTAACTTGAGATACAAGCCTCAAATGGGAAAACTTTGTGAATCAAAGTTGTAGATTATGCAACAAGCTACAACTTTCATGTTTGGACTTTTGTTTGAATCCAAATGGATCTTGGTGAAAAAGTGGGGCAAAGTTGGGGAAAAATTAGGGTTTTCCATAACTTAGAAAAATTCTAAGTTATGAAAAATTCTAATTTCTAACCCTAATTTGCATTTTGTGATTTCTTGGTGAACAAGTTTCATGATTTGGCATGTTTTGATGAAAAACGAATCTTGACTCTTGATTTTGACCAAAAAGTCAAAGTTTGACTTTTCAGTGTACAGTCAAAATTGATCAATTGACTGGGAAATTCAACTGTCAATTTTGTGTACTTGGGATCTTTTGAGTTTGTTGAGCATGTCAAGATAATTCCATGGGGTCCTTGAGTCCATATGTGAACTTGGTTTGCCACTGGTTAGGTTAAACAGTCAAAAATTGCCTTTGTGCAGTCAAAATCCTAAGAATGACCATTTTGCCCTTTTAGTGATCTGATCAAATTTCTTATGGAATTGTGATCCAAATTTGATCAAATGGTCCATATGAGTCCATAATGTTGATGTGGGTCAATTTTCATGAGGTTTGACTGTCAATTGGCCATAGTTGACTTTTTCCCCAATACAGTTGATTTCTAGGTCAACTGTCCAATTGACTGGGCAACACTTAGAATCAAGACTTGAAACTTGATATGGGTAAACTTGGGAGTCAATCATGAAGCATGAAAGTCATATTGGGCATTTTAGGTCAAAACATCTTTGTGCAAACACAAACCCTAATTTGGGTCCATAGTGCAAGGAGAAGTCTTGAGCAGATGGAAACCCTAACTGGATCTTGATCTCCAAGGGCTTTGTGGTGAGAAATCAATGAGAAATGGGAGGGCAAATTTTGGGGTACAACTGTTGCCCCTGTTCAATCTTCTTGAATCCGAAGAGTTAGATTGGCAAGTTTGCCTTTCGTGACTCGAGGGTAAAAGGAGATTGGACACTAGAGTGCCCGGAAATTTGCACTTGTCAAAGCAATGGATGCGGGAATGGGCTTAGAGATGCCATTTGGAGATGGGCTTAACGATGCCATCTGGGAGAGTGACAGAAATCTTGTCGGGGATGGGCTTAGAGATGCCATCTGGAAGGGAATATCAGGAAGGTGTCCAAGCTTGGGACCATCTCTGAACTGGGGGGTCTGAACAAGCAATTGACATCCGTTGTTGGGAGGAATCTGTAAACTGTTTTCAGTGGTTTGGAGAAGAAGCTGAACAAGGATAGGTTAACATCCGTTTACTTGGAGAACCCGCGAACTGTTTTCAGAAATCTTGAAGTTGAATAAGCAATAGAGCAGCATCCGTTGTTGGGAAGCGTCCATAAACTGTTTTCAAAAGTTGCATCTGAACAAGTTGATAGATTAACATCCATTGTTGGGAAGAATCCATAAACTGTTTTCAGAAGTCTTGAAGAAGAATCTGAACAAGTGACAGGTTAACATCCGTTTACTTGAAGAACCCGTGAACTGTTTTCAGAAATCTTGAAGTTGATGATTGCACTAAATCGCACTATGTTTCTGACTCAAATATCACATGTTTTCCTTAGTTTTTATTATCATTTTCTCGTATTATGTTCCTTTTTCCTTTGTTTTCAGGATTCTTGTCATTTCAGAGCCTTCTGTGAAGAAACGAGCCAAAACGCCAAGAAATTAGGGTTTTTCAAGATATTCTGCACTTATGGCGTTCAGCGCCGCGCCGGCTACAGGGAACGCGATGACGTGGCCCACTTTCACCCAGAGACCAACTGCCACGTTCCCATGATGTGGCAGTTCCAGCCACCGCGCCCGCGGCCACTGCCACCGCGCCCGCGGCCTTCACAAAAAGCTTCCCGCTCAAAAGAAGTTGAGGGGCATGGTGGTCTTTACGCATCTCAAGGATCCTCTATAAATAGTTTTCGATTTTCATTTTTTAGTTTGATCCAAGCTTAGTACAATCTTAAGCCATATACTATCAGTTTCTGTAAAGTAATAATCTCTTCACATCGGGGAGTTATTGCGGTGTAGATTGAGTTGTAATCGAGTCTTGGAGCACTTTCGTTGAAGTTTATCATACCAGCCTTACCATTCCGCAGATTTGTATCAGATTCAAGTCTCCGACTGGAGCAAGGTTCTATTTTATTGCATTTCTTTACTTATCATTGCTCTTACCATAGTCTACACGTTTTATAGACTCTAAATGCTCTTACCATAGTCTACACGTTTTATAGACTCTAAATGCTCTTACCATAGTCTACACGTTTTATAGACTCTAAATGCTCTTACCATAGTCTACACGTTTTATAGACTCTAAATGCTCTTACCATAGTCTACACGTTTTATAGACTCGCACTTATTATGTCTGGCTAAACTATAAAGGTTTGGATGTAATGATTGTCATCATGGTCGTGTTCCAATTATCATGCTAGTGAAAATACTCTGGGGATGTTTTGCTTTTAACTTAAGTCAATTATGTTTAAATGTTTATTGGGTAAGATCGAAATCCGTCCAAACTAATGATACGACTTGATTATTATTTAACCAAACAAAAAGAGCGAAAGCCGTTGATTGGTTAAATAGGAATCATTGACCTTTTTAGAAAACGATTTTGAAACTATTTTCGGACGCGTTTGTAGGTTTGAAATCTGACTCTTGGTCAAAAGCCAAAAGTCTCTTTAAGTTAATCTTTCCAAGTAAAATTACTTTTCTGTTAAGTCAAAACTATCAATTTCTTAAAAATAGGTTTACCTCTTTAACGCGGAAGGCACCCTTTATATGTGACAATAAAGGAATTTAATTTAAAGAGTAAATTCGGTTCTTAGTAGTCAAAAGCTACAAGTTCCTGTTAAATTGATTCTTTGTTATCAATAGAAAATACTGCCCCATAAGTAGTTTCATCTACGCATGACCGGACCAATATCTGATTACATGATTTACATTCCAACCTGTCTTTTAAACTGTTATTTACCTCGCTCATTTACTTTGTTGCACTGCACTCACATCAATATTCTTGTTCACCTTAGATAAGCACCTTAGCAATAGAGTTGATAGATTGACAATTGGTCTCTGTGGTTCGATAATCTTATATATTACTTCGATAGGTTGTGCACTTGCAGTACTATATTTAGGCTATACGTTACACACCCCATCAAGTTTTTGGCGCCGTTGCCGGGGACCAACTTCGTCAAATTTCGTACCCTATTGTTATCCCGTTTAGACTAAGGCTATTCTAGCCGGTAGATGCGTAGAAATCGTAGCACCGGTAACCTAATAGATCCTTTAGTAGAACCTGAATGTTACGCTCGTGCCCGTCTTTTTATACGCAAGATAAGAAGAGCTATGGCAGAAGATCGTAACCAAAGACCACTCAAGGAATTCGCCCAACCATCTAACGAGGAACCTAGTTCTAGTATAGTAAACCCTACTATAACTACCAACAACTTTGAACTAAAGCCCTCATTATTACAATTAGTACAACAAAACCAATTCGCTGGTCTCGCTACCGAGAACCCGAATCAACATTTAAAGGTATTTATCCAGTTAGCTGACACCCTTAAGGAAAATGGAGCCACACCCGAAGCTATCCGTTTAAGACTGTTTCCTTTTTCCCTTAGAGGTAAAGCTCACGACTGGTTAGACGCCCTTCCAGCTAACTCAATAACAACTTGGGAAGACCTTAGGAGAGCTTTTCTTGCAAGATATTTTCCACCAAGCAAGACCGCTGTTCTTAGGAACCTGATCACTTGTTTCACCCAAAACCAAGGCGAATCACTTTTTGATGCCTGGGAGAGATATAAAGAACTTTTAAGAGCTTGTCCGCACCATGGCCTGGAGCAATGGTTAATCATACATACCTTCTATAATGGACTCCATTACAACACAAAGATGTCCATAGACGCTGCCGCTGGCGGAGCGTTGATGAACAAACCTTACCCTGACGCTTGTGCCCTAATAGAGGACATGGCCCAAAACCACGCCCAGTGGGGATTAGAACGAGCGACAGTAGAGAAAAAGGAGAGCCATGGAGGAAAGCATGAGGTAAGTTGCATGGACATGATTAATGCCAAGATGGACGCCCTAGCTTTGAGAGTCGAGAACATGTCTCAACACCCAACCACAGTAGCAGCAATCCAATCGGAATGCGAACTCTGTGGAACTCAAGGACATCAAACCGTTGACTGTAACCTTTTGAACGAATCTAGCTCAGACCAAGTTAACTATACCCAAGGGAACCCTTTCTCGAATACCTACAATCCTGGATGGAGGAACCACCCGAATTTCTCTTACAAAAACAATAACCCTATCCAAAATCCCGGACCTTCGAGACCTCAAGGATTCCAAACGCAAAAACAAAACCAACCTATGCAAATAGTGCCCCCAAGACCAAACCTTAAAGAAACCATATACAACTTTATTCAGACTCAAACTCAGCAAAATAAGGAGTTTATGAACTAACACATTCACACGAACGAACTAGTTACTCAACTGGCAACCAAGTTTGACCAGATAATAACCCACACCAAAATGCTTGAGACTCAGATTTCCCAAGTAGCACAAAACACCTCTGTACAAGTTGCACCTGGAGGACAATTTCCTGGACAAACTCAACCAAATCCAAAAGGCCAAGCAAATTCTATCACCTTAAGAAGTGGAACTGCTTATGAAGGGCCTAGAAATCCTAACTTAAGCACATCAGAAAAACCTATGGAAGATGCTACACCTAAAGACCAGGTAGAGGAACCAGAGAAACCAGAAAAGCAATCAAAACCAGAACCAGGGAATAACACTCAACAACCTTATAAACCACCTATTCCGTTCCCACAGAGGCTGAAAAACACCAAAGTAGAAAAGCAGTACCAAAAGTTTATTAAGGTAATAGAGAAACTCCATGTAGAGATTCCTTTTACTGAAGCTATAACCCAGATACCATCATATGCTAAGTTCTTGAAAGATATTTTGACCAATAAACGGCGACTCGATGATCCCAAGCCTTTAGAATGTCATTCTATATCCGAAAATAAACTCGCCAAGAAAGATAAAGACCCTGGAAGTTTTTCTATCCCTTGCATCCTAGGTAACCATATGATAGACAAAGCATTTTTAGACTTAGGAGCAAGCGTAAGTCTGATGCCTCTGGCCGTCTGTAAGAGGTTAAAATTAGGAGAACTTCAACCTACTAAGATGTCCTTACAACTAGCTGATAGATCTGTCAAATATCCCATGGGTATTTTAGAAGACATACCTGTCAAGATTGGTCAGTTGTACATTCCGACCGACTTCGTCGTAATGGATATCAAAGAAGATGAAGACATCCCAATCCTCTTAGGAAGACCATTCCTATCGACCGCCGGAGCTATAATAGATGTTAAGAAAGGGAAGCTGACTTTCGAGGTAGGAGATGAAAAGATTGAGTTCATTTTATCAAAGTTTCTAATGGCACCAGTGATAAGAGATGCGTGTTATGCCATCGACGTCATTGACGAATGTGTAAATGAGCTCGAACATAACGAATCTTTAATCAAATTACCATCAACCCCTATTTTAGAGGATGACGGATTTAAGAGTATCGAACCGTACATTGACGACAACCTTTTCGAATGCTTAGCTCTTACCCCTGACCTTATGCCGCATACTGAGAAACCCACTATAGAACTTAAGGAACTACCCAAGAATCTAAGATATGAGTTTTTGGATGAGGAGATGAATAGACCTGTTATAATTAGCGCCGCTCTAAACCAAATAGAAACAAATCAACTCTTAGATACCTTGCGAAAATATCCCTCAGCTTTAGGGTATAAAGTTTCAGATTTAAAAGGTATAAGCCCATCCGTATGCATGCATCGGATTATGCTAGAAGAAGATTCAAAACCCTCAAGAGAACATCAAAGAAGAATAAACCCTATCATGAGTGATGTAGTCAAGAAAGAAGTTCTTAAGTTATTAGAAGCTGGTATCATATACCAAATTTCGGATAGTGAATGGGTAAGCCCAGTCCATGTGGTACCCAAGAAAGGAGGTATCACTGTTCTGAAAAATGAGAAAGGTGAGCATGTGGCAAAACGAACAGAAGGAGGATGGCGTATGTGTATAGATTACAGAAAGTTGAATAAGGCAACGAGAAAAGACCATTTCCCTCTCCCATTTATAGATCAGATGCTTGAACGTCTAGCAAGACACTCATATTTCTGCTATCTTGATGGGTATTCGGGGTTTTTCCAAATCCCTATTCACCCAGAGGACTAAGAAAAAACCACATTTACTTGCCCTTATGGAACATTCGCTTATAGACGAATGCCCTTTAGACTCTGTAATGCACCTGCCACTTTCCAACGTTGTATGATGTCAATTTTCGCAGACTACCTAGATGGAATTATGGAAGTATTTATGGACGATTTTTCAGTGTGTGGGTTTGATTTCAATAACTGCCTCTCAAACTTAGAGAAAATCTTAAAAAGATGTGTGGAAGTAAACCTTGTGTTGAATTGGGAAAAGTGCCACTTTATGGTAAATGAAGGGATAGTCTTGGGACACATTATTTCTGAAAGAGGTATAGAAGTTGATAAGGCCAAGATAGAAGTTATAGAAAACCTAAACCCACCTAAGACCGTTAGGGAAGTAAGAAGTTTTCTAGGACATGCCGGGTTCTACCGACGTTTCATCAAGAATTTTTCCGGAATAACAAAACCTTTAACTAACTTATTGATGAAGGATGTCGAGTTTGAATTCGACCAAAAATGTCTTGAGGCCTTTGAAGTTTTAAAGCAAGCTCTTATTTCAGCACCTATCATAAGACCACCTGATTGGACACAACCCTTTGAAATCATGTGCGATGCTAGTGATTTCGCTGTAGGAGCTGTACTAGGGCAAAGAAAAGACAAGAAACTGCATGCTATTTACTACGCTAGTAGAACACTAGACGCTGCCCAGCTAAATTATACAACCACAGAAAAGGAATTGCTAGCCGTAGTTTTTGCTATTGATAAATTTCGATCTTATTTGGTGGGAGCAAAAATAATAGTATACACAGATCATGCAGCAATCCGGTACTTGTTAAGTAAGAAAGATGCTAAGCCTAGATTGCTCAGATGGGTTCTTTTACTCCAAGAATTTGACTTGGATATTAAGGATAAAAAAGGAGCTGAAAACTTAGTAGCTGATCATCTCTCTAGGTTAGAACACCTCAAACCTGAACTTATACCTATAGACGATCACTCTACTTATGAAAGATTAATAGCTGGGATAAACTCAACTGAAGAAGAGACCTATGAGGAAATCTCAACCTTGAACAACATACCATGGTACGCAGATATTGTGAATTATCTGGCCGCTGATATCATACCCCCTGACTTAAGCTACCAACAGAAGAAGAAGTTTTTTAGTGATGTTAAACACTTCTTTTGGGATGAACCCCTCCTATTCAAAATAGGAATAGATAATATATTCAGACGATGTGTGCCGGAAGAAGAAGTAGGCAACGTCATTAAACACTGTCATGCTGCACCTTATGGTGGACATGCAAGCACATCTAAAACATGCGCCAAAATATTTCAAGCAGGTTTTTATTGGCCTACTGTGTGGCGCGATGTCCACACTTACATTACAAAATGTGACCGATGCCAAAGCACTGGGAACATCTCAAGATGTGATGAAATTCCTTTAAGTAACATCCAAGAAGTGGAAATATTTGATGTCTGGGGTATAGATTTCATGGGACCTTTTCCTTCCTCAATGGGTAACAAGTATATCCTAGTAGCTGTCGATTATGTCTCAAAGTGGATAGAAGCTGTTGCATCACCCACAAACGATACCAAGGTAGTTATCAAACTGTTTAAGAATATTATTTTTCCTAGGTTTGGAACCCCGAGGTTAGTCATAAGTGATGGAGGATCGCATTTTATATCTAAGATATTTGACAAGCTTGTAAGCAAATACGGAGTAAAACATAGAGTAGCAACACCATATCACCCGCAAACCAGTGGCCAAGTAGGAGTATCGAATAGGGAGATTAAGCAGATCCTAGAGAAAACCGTATCATTATCCAGAAAAGACTGGTCTGGAAAACTTAAAGACGCCTTATGGGCTTATAGAACGGCTTATAAAACCCCTATTGGAACAACTCCTTATCAATTGGTTTATGGAAAGTCCTGTCATTTACCCTTCGAACTAGAACATAAAGCCTATTGGGCCATTAAATCCTTGAATCTAGATTACCTAAAAGCCGGAGAAAAACGTATCCTGGACATTCACAAGCTGGAAGAGCTTCGCTTGAATGCATATGAGAATGCCATCATATATAAGGAAAGAACCAAGATGTGGCATGATAAAAAAATCATCAAGAAAGATTTCAACATTGGTGACCCTGTTCTCCTATTTAACTCAAGGTTACGACTTTTTCCTGGTAAGCTTCGTTCAAGATGGACAGGTCCATTTGAAGTGTCAAAAGTTCTAAAGTCTGGAGCAGTAGAAATCAAAAACAATTCATGCGCTCCATTTGTGGTAAATGGACAAAGACTGAAGCTATACAAAGGAGGCGATTTTCCTGTTGACTACTCTAGTCATATTCTTATAGACCCACCAATACCCACATAAAGTAAGATCTAATCGTCAAGCTAAAGACGTTAAACAAGCGCTGCATGGGAGGCAACCCATGGTTTATTCTTAATTTTATTTTATCATATTAATTTATACATGTTTTATCTGGACTAATTTCTTGTGTTTATATTTTCAGGATGCATTACCCCGATGGTATGGTTGTGATTTTCAGGGATGAAGCACAAAAAGCCCGATTTGCTACCTTATCTGCTAGACCTATGGTACCCACTAGGTACCCCGATCAGAGCTGCATGGAGGCACTCGGGATTGAGCCAAGTATTAGGTATCTGTGCAACCAACTTGGCTGGAATTATTATGCTGATGATGTCCACAAAACCTACAGGAACCTTACTCTGGAGTTTCTTAGCTCTGTGGATTATAACCCACGGGTGGGTGAAGGAGATGAGCGAGGATGCCTAAGTTTCAGATTGTTTGGTACCGAGTATACCCTGACCATCAAAGAATTTGGGGATTTGCTTGGTTTCCAAGCTGGACCGACCGCTATCACTGAGTTTCCATTGAGTTACTATATGGACAGAGATATTGATAAATTTTGGCAGGACATTACTAATAGAGCCAGCCTTGACCCCTCTACCCAGCTGTCCAGGAAGATCCATAACCCGGCTTTCCGATACTTCGAGATGATTCTGTGCCACACTTTCTTTGGGAGGAGTTACTGTGACCACTTAGTCACCGTTGAGGAGATCCTTTTCCTATACTGTGCCAGTCAGTCCAGACCTATAGCTAGTGGAGGTTTTCTGATAGAGAGCCTCGAGCAGACTGCTCGATCCGCTGTAGGACTCATTCATTCCGGAGGGAATGTGACACAGATAGCTTCTGCTTTGGGTTTGGACAGTATGATAGCACAGCTGACCCCATACTGTGGATATACTTTCCTGGATTTAGACTTCTGCATGGATCGTGGGCTCATGAGGAGGGCCTCTTTCCACCCATATCAGTACAGATTGCTCATCGATGACCAGACAGTTTACACCTTCACACTGCCAGACCCTCAGATGACTTGTGTTTCCAACCCTGCTAATTGGAACTATTCTGTAGAAGGTTGGGGTGAGATATCAGAGTATGCCCCAGAATATACTCCTGCTTCCGAAGATCCCACTCCAGAATATACTCCTGCTTCCGAAGATCCTACTCCTGAATACACTCCTGCTCCCGAGGACTCTACTCCAGATCACACATCCCGACCCGAGGTTACACACACTACTGTTCTTACTAATAACCTCAGCTTGCAGGAACCTGATATTCGCACTCTGTTGACTGCTATGCGCACTGAGATAGCCACTCTCCGTAATGAGGTGGCTGACCTTCATTTACAGTTGGAATTAAATGATGTTACCTTTGCTGGTGAGTTAGATGAATTAGCTCACGAGGTGGCAGAGATTCGACGCCAGCTGACTGAGCTGCGTGGCCCAGACACTCCTGCAGAGCATCCTCCCGGTTGGCGATAGATCTGTGTTATTCACAAGATCTCTAGTTCCAGTATTATTAGTATTATGTTGATTTCCTTTTCAGACTCATTTTTATTTGCATTATCTGTTTCCTGCATTATTAATAACTATTTTGGTGACCCGATGTCCGTACCTATATATATATATATATATATGCATATGTGTTTTTCTCTATATCTACCTTTCCTTTACTAATGTTTTTGTTTTTCTGGTCACCATAATGAAAATTTTGATATAAAAATAAATAAATATACATGTATATATGTATTCACATACATATATGCACGTTCGTAAGAAAAATAGGTACACCTCCAAAAATTGAAGCTAATGGCAAGGAAGGAAAAGCCCAATGGAAAGGAAGCAAGACCGGCCCAACTTGGCTCGCCCTGACCGCGCCCGCAGTGATCTTTGCCGCGCCCGCGGTGACGTAACGGTCACCTAACGGCTAGTGGCTCGGTTTTCCCCCCATTTTGCCTCTTTTTCCACTTCCAATCCCATTTTCTTCCATTCTTAACCCCCCATAACTTCCTTTATTATCCATACCTACCCCACTACATTTATTCCCATTATTCCCATCATAAATATTCATCAACCACCATTTTCCTTCACTACCTATAAATACCCCCACTATTTCATTTTCTTCCTCACACCTTCACTACTTCTACATCCCATTCTTTCTCTTTATATTCATCCACAAGAAAATCCTATGGAGTATCACGGCTACATTTTGCGAGATGGCCAACCCGGAGAAAGACAACAAAAGCGGCTTGAGAAATTGCTGACAACACCAATACACTCTACCAGGTATATCGATGAAAACTGTCTATATTCATTAGGTATATACCATAGTGTATTTTTCCTTCTCGACAAACTAGGCATGCATGATATTTTTGCTACTCAAGCACCAACCTACCCTAGGCTGACGTTCGAATTTTTGAGTTCTTTAATTTATAACGTCTCTCCTAACACTGCTAGCACCGTAGGTGGAGTAAAATTTAGAATGTTTAATGTTGAATATGACTACTCCACTGACGGTCTAGCTGCCATGTTAGGATGGCCTTATGGGGATGGTGCTGTTTGTGAAGCACCTTTAGACACGGATTGGGCATTTGAAGCATTTTGGGCCAGAATTACTAAACAAAATGCAACATCTTTTGATGGCCTACTTGCTTCTCATATCCACAATCCTGCCCTTCGTGTTTTTAGATTTCTTTTAGCATCCACCATCTTTGCTCGGGAAAACCCAAACAAGGTGAATGCTAAAGAATTAATTATCATGCAGAGCTGCCTCACAGACACCAAAGTTAATCCAGTCCCATTTATGATTGCCCACATGCACCATGTTTTAAGAAAAGGTGGGCCGATTTCCTTTGGTGGACTGATTACTACTATTGCCCGTGCCATAGGATTGGATACAGAACTTGCCACCCTTGAGCCACTTCCTCCTCGTATTGCAAATCTTAAATTTTTAAAGGATATGCGTTTATGCAAGACGAGGAGGGAAGGTGGTTACTTCCTCATGGTTGGAGGTGCAGGTGTACCCAATGTTGTTATTCCTTGCACCCGTCGTACTGATATAAGATTTGAGCGTAACTGGACCTACGATCTCAACGCTCCTGCTTTTATTGGTCCGTTGCCCCCAAATCTACCTTTAAATGAGGGTAACAACACTGATGATGAGTACGATTTCCGTACGGAAGAACCACCCCACTTTTCACCACCACACACGACACCATCTACTTCTAACCCACATGCAGGTACAACTCCTAGTTTCCATGTCACTGAGGACATGTGGCGTGAGCATATGGCCCGAGAGGCCCAGAGGGACACCCTCCTTGCTACTTTGCAGCAACAGGCGACCGATAACATGGCCTTCATGCAAGCATCTCAACAGCAAAATGCTAGCTCTCTGCGCACTATTATGGAAAGTCAGCTGGCTTTCCAGAGAGAACAGCACCTTAACCAGACCACATACGCTCGTCACTTCCAATTGATGGAGGAAACCCAAGGCACCCTCATTGGTAGGACCCAAGAGCTACAAGCGGCAAATGCCGCCTTGACAGAGAGAATGGAGCAGCTAGTTTTGGATCGAGAGAGCCGTTGTCGCAGCCGTAGCCACTGTTCCGGTCGTACCAACCAGGATGGTGAAGGTCCTAGTGGCCCCCACTAGCATTTTCAGGTACCTCCTCCTACCTTATTTTGGAACATTGAGGACAATGTCCGATTTAAGTGTGGGAGGAGCATTTATCGCTTTTATTTCCCATTTTTCCTGCTTTTATTTCCCTTCTGCATTTTTCCTTTTAGGTATGTTATATTCGTAGTTAATAAAATGCATGTGATAGGCGAGTCTTTCTGCGTAGTGTACCCTTTCATTTCCCCCACTTTTTAGCCTTACAGAATTTTTACAAAATCTTTTTCAAAGAATTGTGGTTGTTTTTAAGGATTTGGGCTATGAGACAGGTCCTAGATAGGGTCTATTTCTTGGTGTTGTACCCCAAAATTTTCCCTCCCATATTCATCAAGAATTGTCAAAGTCAAGGTCACAAAATTCCCCCAAGGGTTGTGCAGCTCAACTGTCTCCTATGCAGTCAAAACTAGGGTTTGAGTTCTGGTCAAGCAAATGAACTTTTCAAAGGCCCAATCAAGTCTCATATGCCTACAAAGGTGGTCAAGCATCCTCATGTCAAGTTTCAAGGCATTCAGCTCAAAATTGCACAGTCAAAACCCTAGATTGCACTACAGTCAACTGTAGGGGCAAAATGGTCATTTGACAGTCAAAAGCTCAAATTTTTGGTCAACATATCATTTTGAAGCCACAAACATCATTTGATCAATGCTTGATCATGATTCTCAAAATTTGGCTCAGAAATCATCCAAGATGCAAAAGTTACTATATTTGGACAGCTGAAAAAGTCAACTGAAATTGACCAAGGCATAACTTTCACATGGATTATCAGAAAAATGCCATCCAAAGCTCATTTTGAAGAGAAAGACATTTCCTACAATTCATCTTCATGTTCCAAGTCCAAGAAATGCTCTCACAAAAAGTTATCAATTTCCACATTATAGGTCATTTTCAAAAGTCAACAAAAAGTGACTTTAAGTCAAAAGCCATAACTTGAGATTGGTAAATCAAAATGACATGAGACCAAAGGCATTAGTTAAAGGACTCAAAGACCTTTCCAAAATGTCCAAGAACATGTGAAAAGCTTAAAAATTGACCAAGTTATGCCTTGTGGAAGTTGGGAAATTTTTAGGAATTTTGAAAAGTCAACATTGATGCAAAAGGCCTAAAAATGCAAATGGGCCCATTTTTCTTCCAAATTTCTTCATGCCAAGCCTATGCACGACCACTAGGCCCAAAGGGAAGTATTCTCATATTTTTTAATTATTTATTTGAATTAATATTAATTTATATTCATTTAAATGATTTTAATATATGAAAAATATCAAACTTAACCTAAAAAAATCTTTTCATGCATGTTTATTCTTAATATTTCGTGCATATCTTAAATAGGCAAGATTTGGTGCTAATTGATCATGATTGAACCAAAATGCACATGAAAAGATTAGAAAAGATTCTTAATCAAATCAAATCTTCAAACAATGAATTCAATGGATTTTATTCAATCTTTTTGACCTAACATGCTCTATACATACTCAGCATCACAACCCTAATGATCTAAGACTGCAAGCTGCGCACAAGAACATTTGCCATATTAAAATTTTTCAAAAAAAGCTCAAACACTGAAATCAGGGTTTTAGGTCGATTCAAGCTTCAATCTTTATCCGATTAGCATCCTGAGACATCCCTGGACGTTTCCCAATCATTAACAACAACAAAAACATCCTGAACTGGTATCCATGAGTCCAACCGTACCTTGAAAATTTTGAAATCACATAGCATAAATTAAGCATCCTTGTGCATTTTTCTTTGTGGATTCTTGTTTATAATGATGTTTCTGAGCTAACCATTACATTCAATTGCTTTTTTATGTCATATATACGAATCCACCATGTGCGTTTTTTAGGGTTACAGGTTGCTTGAATTGGGGATTTTGCATAGAGGAAAAATTAGGACTTGTGAGTATCATGGTTGAGTTGAGCAGGTTAAGACGAAGCAAACACATATCTCGCGAACAATTTATGATGCCCAGGGTTCTAATCGCTATTTTTCAGTAGGCACCTTTCTGCAACGCTTCTAAAACCGTGGCCATAGTGTTTTGTTTTACAGGGTGAGGAAGAGGATGGCATCGTGTCAATTGCTAACTGGCCAATTCAAATTGGCGCGCGTTTTAATTACTTAACGTTGATTTCGCTTTTTTTATTATTTGTTTATAATAATATATCAATTAGCGCGTCTGGTTCAGTGGTCATGTGTTGTGCTGGTAACTTCAATAACCTGGGTTCAAGTCCCAGGTCTGGCAAAATCTCAATGTTATTTTTCAATACGTTATTCCATGATACGCTAATATCCAGGTACACCATAGTCCCTCCATCATCAACACGCCACGTCTGCTTGGAGGTCAATCTAAAGGTTGGAAGATGAAGAACACCTACGCCTGGTCAAATGCATCATATGGAATCTTGAAAAGTCAATGGAATCAAGGCTTATTGGGCCAGAATTTCCAGGCCTGAACCTCCTTATTTGGGGCAACACCCCACCCTGGTTTGCATTTTATATTTTTCTTCTCACTTTTATTTTTATTGTTTTATTAATTTTATGGTCTTAATTCAATTAATTTATTTTTCTACAAAATACAAAAACATTCAAAAATCAGAAAAAGCCAAAAATTAATAAATATTCATATTATAATTATCTTCATAAATAAATTACCATGTAAATATTTAGTTTAATTAGGTTATAGTTTTAATCTTTTTAATAAAAAACACCAAAAATAGAATTTAGGTTTAATATCTTTTTTGATTTTTCTTTTAATTTTTCCTTTTTTTCAGAACAATATTATTTATTTATTATTTTATTTTCATGAAAATTGCACAAATTAATTTAGAGTTTAATTTAGGTTATAATTTAAATCTTTCATAATAAACTTAAAAAAAAAAAAAAAATACTAGAATTAGGGTTTGCCGTTTAATTTAATTTCAATTAACTCCTTTTTCTCATTAAATCTAAAAAACACAAAAAATAACAAAAACATTTAATCATTTAATCTTTAATTCTCATTAATTTTAATTGTTTGCAAAAGGGTCCAACGCCCTAGTTTTGTTTAATTCCTTTATTTCGCGCATTTACTTTTTATCGTTTATATAATTATGTAATTGTCCCTAAGCCATGTAATTTTACTTTTCGCATTTTTATTTTATCGCTTTATTTATTTTTTCCGCTAAATCGGGTCCGGTTTAATTTTGGCGATGTGGACCCGCGCCATTTGTAATAGTTTAGATTTATTTCCTCGCAAAATATTTAACTGTTAACCAAGCATGAAAGAATGAATGTCTTAATAAAATCAAGCGTAGAACACGACAAACATGACAAGACAAATAACTGAAACATGACACACGATTCGCACACACCACCCCTAGGGTACGCCTCACTGTTGCCTTTCGAAAGGTGGTCGTCGAGTAGAGGACGTCTTAGTAAGTCCTCATGATCCGGGAACCTGGCATGAGGGTAGCTTCTAAGGTGTCTTCCCATTGCTCTGGTGATCACCATGTCCCGAACCCCGAATTGACCCGAACACCTCCAACGGTGGTGCTACCTACCTCTCAATGGTGGGATGGCACTACTTTAAAGGACATTTACACAGACGAATTCCTTAGGGTAGGTAGGTTCTCAAGGATACTTGCTCTAATCTCAAAACAAACTCAAAAGACTTTTCACACTGACACATTTTCAAAAGCTTTCAAAGCAAATTTTTCAAACACTCTGACGTATGAGTCGATCTGAAATTTTTTCAAAGAAACTTTTTTAAACCACATTGAAAAGCAAACAAACAATTTTGAAAACACATTGAGCAAGTATCTAAGAGCCCATGGATAACCATGGATAGAAAGGGTGCTAACACCTTCCCTTTCTATAACCTACCTCCCGAACCGAGAGCAATCTCTTAAAAGGAATTTTTCTGTGCTTTTGTCCTTTCCACTTGGAGAAAATAAAAGACGGTGGCGACTCTTGCTTACCGCGACATTTCGCGAACCAGCGTTAAACAGTCAGTTCCAGATCCACCGATCACAGAACTGGCGACTCTGCTGGGGACAATAACTTAAAGTGAGGTGTACCTTAGGGCTAGCTTATAACTATGTTTTCAATTGTATTGCTTTGTGTGCTTTAAATTATGGGTTGCTTGGGAGTTCTATAGATCCTAACCCGGATCTGGGGAATACCTTCTTAGAAAGTAGCAACAAGGCTGTGAGGGAACTGTGCGGGGTATACCGACATGGTTGAAACAGTCTGCTACGTTGATGTGGCACTTTGGTGTGTACCGGTAACCCTTGAGTTCAGTCAAGGAGAGTACGGGGCCTCCGCGTGGTGTCGTGAAGCATCAACAGACCTTAGGAACCTTAATTGAACTATCTTGGCCTCTTTAGGGTAGTGAGATAACTGACTTTGGTGCAGTCCGAGGTTGGTTGATACTCGATACTACACTCAATTGAGGGTTGCTTTCCTGGAATATTTCGGTCGCCAGTTCAGTGGCTAAATCGAAACGATGAACAATGAAAGCAATCCCGTGATATTGGGAACCTTAGAGCCCGGTTACTTCTAATAGGACAGGTTGAACCCACCAACTTCAAGAGGGTAATACCTAGACCCCATGCTGGCCTAAACCCTAAGGGCTTCTCTTGTGTGACTTGTGTGCCTTCGTACTTGACTACTTGCATACTTGTTATCTGACCCTTGATGTCTTGCAGGTGTTGTTCATAGTCCTTAATTGGGACTTATAACAGGGTGTACTAACCACTTGCAGGTCTTGTTTATAGTCCTTAACTAGGACTCATGACAGGGTACTAAGTTTCTTGCAGGTCTTGTTTATAGTCCTTAACTAGGACTCATGACAGGGTTTACCAAATTACTTGCAGGTCTTGTTTATAGTCCTTAACTAGGACTCATGACAGGGTTTACCAAATTACTTGCAGGTCTTGTTTATAGTCCTTAACCAGGACTCATGACAGGGTTTACCAAATTCCTTGCAGGTGTTGTTTATAGTCCTCAACTGGGACTCATAACAAAGTACTGAATTTCTTGCAGGGTTTGGGACTCATAACAGGGTTTACCTACATCACCCCATGCATAGCATGACATCATACCATTGCATACCATTGCATACATCCTAACCCATTTCAAGGATCTCAAGGGCTTGTGATGCAGGTCATGATGAATCAAACATCTAGCAAGGGGCAAAGAGGATTTATTTTCCTCTAGCCAAAGTTGTCAGAGGCTATGACCCACTTGATATGGTGAGCTTTGACACTTGAAGAAGGTTCCCCTAGCCAAGGTTGTCAGGGGCTATGACCCACTGGATATGGTGAGCCTTTGACCTTGAAGAAGGACTCTCAACAACATGCAGTTCCTTCAATCAAGCTACCGGATCCAAATGCTAACAAACTTTCTTGTTTACCCCGCGAGGTCCTTGAAAACATTGCATGCATATCATACACATCATTGCATAGCAGGTATCCTTGTTGCAGGTCACTTACCCTTCTCGCTGTTTATTTCAGCAATGGCTTCCCCACAAGGTAACCAGGGTCTTCATGCTCAAGAAACTCAGTTCAGGGAAATCTTCCTAGGTCTATCCAAGGGGCAGGAAGAGTTGAGGGCACTCCTCATGGGGAATCTGATCAGAAAGAGTCCTGAAGATGACAAGGACGAACAACTGAAACGTCTACAAGCTGAGGTAGACACATTGAAAACCCAGATGCTGGGGCAAAGGGCCCTCATTCAAGGTTTAGCTCAGGAGCAAGGAGAGCTGAGGGCCATGATCAGTCAGCTGCATCAAGATATGAAGCAACCAGCCCAAGTCAGGGACCAAGTCTTTGATCAGCCACCAAGAGGACCAAAGTCTGGTATGGTGAAGAATGAACCTCTCCAAATTGCTACTACTTCACAAGCCCAGTATCAACGGGGTAATCGACGCAAGCGATACACGCCTGGAAGACATTTCACTGAGACTGGCATACCACCATCTCTAATGCTGGAACACTTGTTGGAGGTCAATCTGATTACTTTAAAGGGTCCTCCCCAGAATCCTGACATCTCTGCTCCTACTTATAACCCTGATAAAAGATGTGCTTACCATTCTGACAGTCCTGGACATGACACTAATGACTGTTGGAGCTTGAAGAACAAGATCCAGGACTTGATCGACGGAAGGGTGCTGGAGTTCATGCCGGGTGGCCAAATGAAATGCTTCTGCTGAGAATCTCCCATCTGAAGTGACTAATTCAAACTAGAAAACTTTTGTTCATTCGAATGTTCAAGTTGCATTTTTCTTTGATTGTCTAAACATTTATTCATGTCAAACGTTGTTATTTCATTAATGCATCGCTTATGTCTGTTTTGAATCAATATATTCGCATTCACTATATGCAAGCTGTTTTCATATTTTTTTCTGATGACAACTCTTGATCTTTAATCCTAAGCCTCTTGAGGGAGGATGACGAAAACGATACCGCGATCATTACAGTATGCTTTTGAACAGACCCCGCTGATGAGGTACAGGCATTGTTTCAACCCCTAAACACTGGAGTTATAAGGATGATAATCCCTCGTCAACCCATCAGAGCCAAAGAAGTAGGAGTTTTTATTTTCGAAAATCAAAACCCTTAATCATAACCTGGGGCAGGGTAGTTCTCTCAGTTGATCCAAGCGCATCTTTACAAAACGAACAAAGACAGTGATGGTTCAGAACAATCAAAAGGACAGGCAGTCATCATCAAAGTTCATAAATGAAAAGCCCAAAAAGTCTAAACCTACAAAGGGGACTTATGAAACTGGGGCATCCCGCTGACTGTAATTCCAAAAAGGAAACAGTTCAGGCAAAAAAGAAAGGGATAATAGAAATCAAGAAAGAGGTCTCACAAACCCTCAACCAAAGCAAAAATGACTGCCTACTCCAAATAAATCATCAATATCTGAATCATCACTAGTATATCAAAGCAAAGACTCAAACAAGGTCTAACGTATGATCAACTGAGTTTAGGTTTGGAGAATATCACGAAGAGCGGGTGGGTACAAATATAATTTGAGCCTTTATCCTTTGTTTCTTAAACCATGAACCAGGCCACGTTATAACCCTTAAAAGTCCTAGCTGAAGCATGGGTTAGTTCGAAAGCATACTGTTACGAAAGGTATCCTGACTCCTTAAGGCCTACGGTAAATACGGAGTTGACATCACGTTTTACAAACATTCACTTGTTTTATGAAAAGAATGCATTTTCAAAATCTTCAAGACAGACATAAGCTTTGCATTTTTAACATAACTTTGTTTGCATATGACTTTTTGTTTGAACAGCAGGGAAATTCGCACGATGAATACCTAGTGAACAAAAGCATTTCCAACCAAGGGGCATGACATGACTATTGTCCATCACCTGGGGCAATCTAATCAAGATTCGGAGAATCTCTCAAAAGGCCAAACAGTAGGGGCAAATATCTGCCTGAGCCACTTGGGGCACTCCAGCAACGAATCTTGCACGATCAGATATCTTCTGGTAATATGGCAACACAAGCAGCCAGGGGCACCTCCCTACATTCTAAGAACGGACATAGTCAAAAAAATACTACGCATAATCAAAGACCCGCTAGGTTGACACACCTAGGCAAAAATAAGGGCTTCCCGGCAAACCAGAAGGGTTTGGGCAAAATGAAGGGATGAAATGAAAAAATTGTACACCCGACAAGTCGAAAACCTGAAAAGGCGGCTTGGGCAAAAATGGGTATCCCGGTGGACTGAAAACCCGAAAGGGCGGTCCAGGCAAAAGTTAGGGATCAAAAGCGTACGACTATGTCCCGGCGCCTCGTCACTTGCCTATCAGAAGAAGGTTTGTCAAAAGGCAGTTATCAAGACTCCACCAGTATCTTCTTCCACAAAAACGGGGGCAATAAAGTTGGTCTGAGCAGTCTAATTGTTCTATCCTCCAAGGCATCAGGGTAGGTTCAGCTAAAGAACATGACCGAAGATCTTAATTCCCCAGAGAGTAGTTCAGCAAAACAGTATATCTCTCTCCAAGCAAAATTGTCCAATATCAAAGGAAATTGAGTATCCTCCCGTAGATCTCAAATACTTCCCCAGCAGCACGCATTCTTAACAAGCATCCCCGGCAGTCTTGGTCTAAAGATTGTTCCCCGGCGGTATATCAACATTCTAAGGGATCATCCTCCAGCATATCAAGACTCCCTATGAGAGTCCAATCCAATTCCCCAGGAAAGATGGAATCCATATCCCCAAGCAGCAAGCCTACCCCCAGTAAATTCTGGAAGCTTATCCCTCGCAGAGCACGAACGCGTCGTCCCGGCTTGATTTAAAGAGTTATTTCCGTAACAGGATATAACTGGGTTACCCTCATCCAAAAGCCACGGAAAGAGTATCCTCGGCAAAGTATCTTCCTACCCCCAGCGAAGTCTATCAACACTTCCAGCACAACAAGGATATCCCCAGCGGAATTCATCAAATCTCCCAGCATAACTCATCAACGGTATCCCCAGCGGAGTTATCTTCATCAACTCAGCAAAGCATCGCTATCCCCACAGAGTAGCACTCCCCAGCATGATCGCTAGAGTATCTTTTCTCCCGCAGAATTATTTCATTTGCCAAGTTTATTCCTCAACGGAGTTATCTTCTCCTACCGGTATTCTTGCAACAATCATCCACAGCGGAAGCAAAATCTCTTCCTCAACATCAGCCCAGGATATGACTTCCCGGCACCCGTCAGGGATTTACTTTCCTAGACGAAAAACATTCATAAAACGTCACATACATCATTATAGCATGCATGTACGCATCATATCATATAAATCGCATCCCTGTCGAGAACATCATTGCTCGATCCATATCATGCATTGCATATAACTGACCTTTACCTTTCAGGAAAGATGCAGTTGAAATTCTCAAACACATTTCAAGGACTTCTCTAGTCCAGTTAAATCGACTCCAGACAGATTTTTCTGATAAAGACTCAGTAGAAATTCTCTTATGGTCCCCTCTCCAACGGCGTGTGAGGTGGTAATTCCTTCTTCAGATGTTCCCCTCTCCGGCATGAGCGTGAGGTGATATTCTCTTATGGTCCCCTCTCCAACGGCGTGTGAGGTGGTAATTCCTTCTTCAGATGTTCCCCTCTCCGGCATGAGCGTGAGGTGATATTCTCTTATGGTCCCCTCTCCAACGGCGTGTGAGGTGGTAATTCCTTCTTCAGATGTTTCCCTCTCCGGCATGAGCGTGAGGTGATATTCTCTTATGGTCCCCTCTCCAACGGCGTGTGAGGTGGTAATTCCTTCTTCAGATGTTCCCCTCTCCGGCATGAGCGTGAGGTGATATTCTCTTATGGTCCCCTCTCCAACGGCGTGTGAGGTGGTAATTCCTTCTTCAGATGTTTCCCTCTCCGGCATGAGCGTGAGGTGATATTCTCTTATGGTCCCCTCTCCAACGGCGTGTGAGGTGGTAATTCCTTCTTCAGATGTTTCCCTCTCCGGCATGAGCGTGAGGTGATATTCTCTTATGGTCCCCTCTCCAACGCGTGTGAGGTGATAATTCCTTCCAGATTATAATTTCCTATAGTTCCCTCTCCAACGGTGAGTGAGGTGACTCCCTTTGAGATTATAATGTCCTTTGGTTTTCTTCCTGACACTACGAAGATGGTAATCCTCACCAAGATTTTTCTCAACGAGCGTTGTTGAAGTTAAAATCACCCAAGGTTCTCTTACCATTCGTGATTAAGGCAGTAACCATTCCTGGTTCATTCATCAGCGTTTGAAGCTCCAGACTCAGCTCCTGTAACCAGTCAGGACATATCTATACCAAGCATCCAAAATCAGCTCCTGCGACGTGTCAGGTACTCATTTTTCTGTTTTGCAGGTATGCAGGTTCTCGCTAAGGAATCTCCTACGCGATCAACGTCCAGATGGCATCTATAAGCCCATCATCCTATCCAAGCAACATCCAAATGGCATCTATAAGCCCATTCCCTCATCATCATTGCTACTATGTGAGCGCAAATTTCTGGGCACTCTAGTGTCCAATCATCTTCTACCCTCGGATTACGAAAGGCACGTCAGCCAATCTGCATCCTCAGGTCTAAGAAGATTGAACAGGGGCAACTGTTGTACCCCAAAATTTGCCCTCCCATATTCATCAAGAATTGTCAAAGTCAAGGTCACAAAATTCCCCCAAGGGTTGTGCAGCTCAACTGTCTCCTATGCAGTCAAAACTAGGGTTTGAGTTCTGGTCAAGCAAATGAACTTTTCAAAGGCCCAATCAAGTCTCATATGCCTACAAAGGTGGTCAAGCATCCTCATGTCAAGTTTCAAGGCATTCAGCTCAAAATTGCACAGTCAAAACCCTAGATTGCACTACAGTCAACTGTAGGGGCAAAATGGTCATTTGACAGTCAAAAGTTCAAATTTTTGGTCAACATATCATTTTGAAGCCACAAACATCATTTGATCAATGCTTGATCATGATTCTCAAAATTTGGCTCAGAAATCATCCAAGATGCAAAAGTTACTATATTTGGACAGCTGAAAAAGTCAACTGAAATTGACCAAGGCATAACTTTCACATGGATTATCAGAAAAATGCCATCCAAAGCTCATTTTGAAGAGAAAGACATTTCCTACAATTCATCTTCATGTTCCAAGTCCAAGAAATGCTCTCACAAAAAGTTATCAATTTCCACATTATAGGTCATTTTCAAAAGTCAACAAAAAGTGACTTTAAGTCAAAAGCCATAACTTGAGATTGGTAAATCAAAATGACATGAGACCAAAGGCATTAGTTAAAGGACTCAAAGACCTTTCCAAAATGTCCAAGAACATGTGAAAAGCTTAAAAATTGACCAAGTTATGCCTTGTGGAAGTTGGGAAATTTTTAGGAATTTTGAAAAGTCAACATTGATGCAAAAGGCCTAAAAATGCAAATGGGCCCATTTTTCTTCCAAATTTCTTCATGCCAAGCCTATGCACGACCACTAGGCCCAAAGGGAAGTATTCTCATATTTTTTAATTATTTATTTGAATTAATATTAATTTATATTCATTTAAATGATTTTAATATATGAAAAATATCAAACTTAACCTAAAAAAATCTTTTCATGCATGTTTATTCTTAATATTTCGTGCATATCTTAAATAGGCAAGATTTGGTGCTAATTGATCATGATTGAACCAAAATGCACATGAAAAGATTAGAAAAGATTCTTAAGCAAATCAAATCTTCAAACAATGAATTCAATGGATTTTATTCAATCTTTTTGACCTAACATGCTCTATACATACTCAGCATCACAACCCTAATGATCTAAGACTGCAAGCTGCGCACAAGAACATTTGCCATATTAAAATTTTTCAAAAAAAGCTCAAACACTGAAATCAGGGTTTTAGGTCGATTCAAGCTTCAATCTTTATCCGATTAGCATCCTGAGACATCCCTGGACGTTTCCCAATCATTAACAACAACAAAAACATCCTGAACTGGTATCCATGAGTCCAACCGTACCTTGAAAATTTTGAAATCACATAGCATAAATTAAGCATCCTTGTGCATTTTTCTTTGTGGATTCTTGTTTATAATGATGTTTCTGAGCTAACCATTACATTCAATTGCTTTTTTATGTCATATATACGAATCCACCATGTGCGTTTTTTAGGGTTACAGGTTGCTTGAATTGGGGATTTTGCATAGAGGAAAAATTAGGACTTGTGAGTATCATGGTTGAGTTGAGCAGGTTAAGACGAAGCAAACACATATCTCGCGAACAATTTATGATGCCCAGGGTTCTAATCACTATTTTTCAGTAGGCACCTTTCTGCAACGCTTCTAAAACCGTGGCCATAGTGTTTTGTTTTACAGGGTGAGGAAGAGGATGGCATCGTGTCAATTGCTAACTGGCCAATTCAAATTGGCGCGCGTTTTAATTACTTAACGTTGATTTCGCTTTTTTTATTATTTGTTTATAATAATATATCAATTAGCGCGTCTGGTTCAGTGGTCATGTGTTGTGCTGGTAACTTCAATAACCTGGGTTCAAGTCCCAGGTCTGGCAAAATCTCAATGTTATTTTTCAATACGTTATTCCATGATACGCTAATATCCAGGTACACCATAGTCCCTCCATCATCAACACGCACGTCTGCTTGGAGGTCAATCTAAAGGTTGGAAGATGAAGAACACCTACGCCTGGTCAAATGCATCATATGGAATCTTGAAAAGTCAATGGAATCAAGGCTTATTGGGCCAGAATTTCCAGGCCTGAACCTCCTTATTTGGGGCAACACCCCACCCTGGTTTGCATTTTATATTTTTCTTCTCACTTTTATTTTTATTGTTTTATTAATTTTATGGTCTTAATTCAATTAATTTATTTTTCTACAAAATACAAAAACATTCAAAAATCAGAAAAAGCCAAAAATTAATAAATATTCATATTATAATTATCTTCATAAATAAATTACCATGTAAATATTTAGTTTAATTAGGTTATAGTTTTAATCTTTTTAATAAAAAACACCAAAAATAGAATTTAGGTTTAATATCTTTTTTGATTTTTCTTTTAATTTTTCCTTTTTTTCAGAACAATATTATTTATTTATTATTTTATTTTCATGAAAATTGCACAAATTAATTTAGAGTTTAATTTAGGTTATAATTTAAATCTTTCATAATAAACTTAAAAAAAAAAAAAAAAAAAATACTAGAATTAGGGTTTGCCGTTTAATTTAATTTCAATTAACTCCTTTTTCTCATTAAATCTAAAAAACACAAAAAATAACAAAAACATTTAATCATTTAATCTTTAATTCTCATTAATTTTAATTGTTTGCAAAAGGGTCCAACGCCCTAGTTTTGTTTAATTCCTTTATTTCGCGCATTTACTTTTTATCGTTTATATAATTATGTAATTGTCCCTAAGCCATGTAATTTTACTTTTCGCATTTTTATTTTATCGCTTTATTTATTTTTTCCGCTAAATCGGGTCCGGTTTAATTTTGGCGATGTGGACCCGCGCCATTTGTAATAGTTTAGATTTATTTCCTCGCAAAATATTTAACTGTTAACCAAGCATGAAAGAATGAATGTCTTAATAAAATCAAGCGTAGAACACGACAAACATGACAAGACAAATAACTGAAACATGACACACGATTCGCACACACCACCCCTAGGGTACGCCTCACTGTTGCCTTTCGAAAGGTGGTCGTCGAGTAGAGGACGTCTTAGTAAGTCCTCATGATCCGGGAACCTGGCATGAGGGTAGCTTCTAAGGTGTCTTCCCATTGCTCTGGTGATCACCATGTCCCGAACCCCGAATTGACCCGAACACCTCCAACGGTGGTGCTACCTACCTCTCAATGGTGGGATGGCACTACTTTAAAGGACATTTACACAGACGAATTCCTTAGGGTAGGTAGGTTCTCAAGGATACTTGCTCTAATCTCAAAACAAACTCAAAAGACTTTTCACACTGACACATTTTCAAAAGCTTTCAAAGCAAATTTTTCAAACACTCTGACGTATGAGTCGATCTGAAATTTTTTCAAAGAAACTTTTTTAAACCACATTGAAAAGCAAACAAACAATTTTGAAAACACATTGAGCAAGTATCTAAGAGCCCATGGATAACCATGGATAGAAAGGGTGCTAACACCTTCCCTTTCTATAACCTACCTCCCGAACCGAGAGCAATCTCTTAAAAGGAATTTTTCTGTGCTTTTGTCCTTTCCACTTGGAGAAAATAAAAGACGGTGGCGACTCTTGCTTACCGCGACATTTCGCGAACCAGCGTTAAACAGTCAGTTCCAGATCCACCGATCACAGAACTGGCGACTCTGCTGGGGACAATAACTTAAAGTGAGGTGTACCTTAGGGCTAGCTTATAACTATGTTTTCAATTGTATTGCTTTGTGTGCTTTAAATTATGGGTTGCTTGGGAGTTCTATAGATCCTAACCCGGATCTGGGGAATACCTTCTTAGAAAGTAGCAACAAGGCTGTGAGGGAACTGTGCGGGGTATACCGACATGGTTGAAACAGTCTGCTACGTTGATGTGGCACTTTGGTGTGTACCGGTAACCCTTGAGTTCAGTCAAGGAGAGTACGGGGCCTCCGCGTGGTGTCGTGAAGCATCAACAGACCTTAGGAACCTTAATTGAACTATCTTGGCCTCTTTAGGGTAGTGAGATAACTGACTTTGGTGCAGTCCGAGGTTGGTTGATACTCGATACTACACTCAATTGAGGGTTGCTTTCCTGGAATATTTCGGTCGCCAGTTCAGTGGCTAAATCGAAACGATGAACAATGAAAGCAATCCCGTGATATTGGGAACCTTAGAGCCCGGTTACTTCTAATAGGACAGGTTGAACCCACCAACTTCAAGAGGGTAATACCTAGACCCCATGCTGGCCTAAACCCTAAGGGCTTCTCTTGTGTGACTTGTGTGCCTTCGTACTTGACTACTTGCATACTTGTTATCTGACCCTTGATGTCTTGCAGGTGTTGTTCATAGTCCTTAATTGGGACTTATAACAGGGTGTACTAACCACTTGCAGGTCTTGTTTATAGTCCTTAACTAGGACTCATGACAGGGTACTAAGTTTCTTGCAGGTCTTGTTTATAGTCCTTAACTAGGACTCATGACAGGGTTTACCAAATTACTTGCAGGTCTTGTTTATAGTCCTTAACTAGGACTCATGACAGGGTTTACCAAATTACTTGCAGGTCTTGTTTATAGTCCTTAACCAGGACTCATGACAGGGTTTACCAAATTCCTTGCAGGTGTTGTTTATAGTCCTCAACTGGGACTCATAACAAAGTACTGAATTTCTTGCAGGGTTTGGGACTCATAACAGGGTTTACCTACATCACCCCATGCATAGCATGACATCATACCATTGCATACCATTGCATACATCCTAACCCATTTCAAGGATCTCAAGGGCTTGTGATGCAGGTCATGATGAATCAAACATCTAGCAAGGGGCAAAGAGGATTTATTTTCCTCTAGCCAAAGTTGTCAGAGGCTATGACCCACTTGATATGGTGAGCTTTGACACTTGAAGAAGGTTCCCCTAGCCAAGGTTGTCAGGGGCTATGACCCACTGGATATGGTGAGCCTTTGACCTTGAAGAAGGACTCTCAACAACATGCAGTTCCTTCAATCAAGCTACCGGATCCAAATGCTAACAAACTTTCTTGTTTACCCCGCGAGGTCCTTGAAAACATTGCATGCATATCATACACATCATTGCATAGCAGGTATCCTTGTTGCAGGTCACTTACCCTTCTCGCTGTTTATTTCAGCAATGGCTTCCCCACAAGGTAACCAGGGTCTTCATGCTCAAGAAACTCAGTTCAGGGAAATCTTCCTAGGTCTATCCAAGGGGCAGGAAGAGTTGAGGGCACTCCTCATGGGGAATCTGATCAGAAAGAGTCCTGAAGATGACAAGGACGAACAACTGAAACGTCTACAAGCTGAGGTAGACACATTGAAAACCCAGATGCTGGGGCAAAGGGCCCTCATTCAAGGTTTAGCTCAGGAGCAAGGAGAGCTGAGGGCCATGATCAGTCAGCTGCATCAAGATATGAAGCAACCAGCCCAAGTCAGGGACCAAGTCTTTGATCAGCCACCAAGAGGACCAAAGTCTGGTATGGTGAAGAATGAACCTCTCCAAATTGCTACTACTTCACAAGCCCAGTATCAACGGGGTAATCGACGCAAGCGATACACGCCTGGAAGACATTTCACTGAGACTGGCATACCACCATCTCTAATGCTGGAACACTTGTTGGAGGTCAATCTGATTACTTTAAAGGGTCCTCCCCAGAATCCTGACATCTCTGCTCCTACTTATAACCCTGATAAAAGATGTGCTTACCATTCTGACAGTCCTGGACATGACACTAATGACTGTTGGAGCTTGAAGAACAAGATCCAGGACTTGATCGACGGAAGGGTGCTGGAGTTCATGCCGGGTGGCCAAATGAAATGCTTCTGCTGAGAATCTCCCATCTGAAGTGACTAATTCAAACTAGAAAACTTTTGTTCATTCGAATGTTCAAGTTGCATTTTTCTTTGATTGTCTAAACATTTATTCATGTCAAACGTTGTTATTTCATTAATGCATCGCTTATGTCTGTTTTGAATCAATATATTCGCATTCACTATATGCAAGCTGTTTTCATATTTTTTTCTGATAACAACTCTTGATCTTTAATCCTAAGCCTCTTGAGGGAGGATGACGAAAACGATACCGCGATCATTACAGTATGCTTTTGAACAGACCCCGCTGATGAGGTACAGGCATTGTTTCAACCCCTAAACACTGGAGTTATAAGGATGATAATCCCTCGTCAACCCATCAGAGCCAAAGAAGTAGGAGTTTTTATTTTCGAAAATCAAAACCCTTAATCATAACCTGGGGCAGGGTAGTTCTCTCAGTTGATCCAAGCGCATCTTTACAAAACGAACAAAGACAGTGATGGTTCAGAACAATCAAAAGGACAGGCAGTCATCATCAAAGTTCATAAATGAAAAGCCCAAAAAGTCTAAACCTACAAAGGGGACTTATGAAACTGGGGCATCCCGCTGACTGTAATTCCAAAAAGGAAACAGTTCAGGCAAAAAAGAAAGGGATAATAGAAATCAAGAAAGAGGTCTCACAAACCCTCAACCAAAGCAAAAATGACTGCCTACTCCAAATAAATCATCAATATCTGAATCATCACTAGTATATCAAAGCAAAGACTCAAACAAGGTCTAACGTATGATCAACTGAGTTTAGGTTTGGAGAATATCACGAAGAGCGGGTGGGTACAAATATAATTTGAGCCTTTATCCTTTGTTTCTTAAACCATGAACCAGGCCACGTTATAACCCTTAAAAGTCCTAGCTGAAGCATGGGTTAGTTCGAAAGCATACTGTTACGAAAGGTATCCTGACTCCTTAAGGCCTACGGTAAATACGGAGTTGACATCACGTTTTACAAACATTCACTTGTTTTATGAAAAGAATGCATTTTCAAAATCTTCAAGACAGACATAAGCTTTGCATTTTTAACATAACTTTGTTTGCATATGACTTTTTGTTTGAACAGCAGGGAAATTCGCACGATGAATACCTAGTGAACAAAAGCATTTCCAACCAAGGGGCATGACATGACTATTGTCCATCACCTGGGGCAATCTAATCAAGATTCGGAGAATCTCTCAAAAGGCCAAACAGTAGGGGCAAATATCTGCCTGAGCCACTTGGGGCACTCCAGCAACGAATCTTGCACGATCAGATATCTTCTGGTAATATGGCAACACAAGCAGCCAGGGGCACCTCCCTACATTCTAAGAACGGACATAGTCAAAAAAATACTACGCATAATCAAAGACCCGCTAGGTTGACACACCTAGGCAAAAATAAGGGCTTCCCGGCAAACCAGAAGGGTTTGGGCAAAATGAAGGGATGAAATGAAAAAATTGTACACCCGACAAGTCGAAAACCTGAAAAGGCGGCTTGGGCAAAAATGGGTATCCCGGTGGACTGAAAACCCGAAAGGGCGGTCCAGGCAAAAGTTAGGGATCAAAAGCGTACGACTATGTCCCGGCGCCTCGTCACTTGCCTATCAGAAGAAGGTTTGTCAAAAGGCAGTTATCAAGACTCCACCAGTATCTTCTTCCACAAAAACGGGGGCAATAAAGTTGGTCTGAGCAGTCTAATTGTTCTATCCTCCAAGGCATCAGGGTAGGTTCAGCTAAAGAACATGACCGAAGATCTTAATTCCCCAGAGAGTAGTTCAGCAAAACAGTATATCTCTCTCCAAGCAAAATTGTCCAATATCAAAGGAAATTGAGTATCCTCCCGTAGATCTCAAATACTTCCCCAGCAGCACGCATTCTTAACAAGCATCCCCGGCAGTCTTGGTCTAAAGATTGTTCCCCGGCGGTATATCAACATTCTAAGGGATCATCCTCCAGCATATCAAGACTCCCTATGAGAGTCCAATCCAATTCCCCAGGAAAGATGGAATCCATATCCCCAAGCAGCAAGCCTACCCCCAGTAAATTCTGGAAGCTTATCCCTCGCAGAGCACGAACGCGTCGTCCCGGCTTGATTTAAAGAGTTATTTCCGTAACAGGATATAACTGGGTTACCCTCAGCCAAAAGCCACGGAAAGAGTATCCTCGGCAAAGTATCTTCCTACCCCCAGCGAAGTCTATCAACACTTCCAGCACAACAAGGATATCCCCAGCGGAATTCATCAAATCTCCCAGCATAACTCATCAACGGTATCCCCAGCGGAGTTATCTTCATCAACTCAGCAAAGCATCGCTATCCCCACAGAGTAGCACTCCCCAGCATGATCGCTAGAGTATCTTTTCTCCCGCAGAATTATTTCATTTGCCAAGTTTATTCCTCAACGGAGTTATCTTCTCCTACCGGTATTCTTGCAACAATCATCCACAGCGGAAGCAAAATCTCTTCCTCAACATCAGCCCAGGATATGACTTCCCGGCACCCGTCAGGGATTTACTTTCCTAGACGAAAAACATTCATAAAACGTCACATACATCATTATAGCATGCATGTACGCATCATATCATATAAATCGCATCCCTGTCGAGAACATCATTGCTCGATCCATATCATGCATTGCATATAACTGACCTTTACCTTTCAGGAAAGATGCAGTTGAAATTCTCAAACACATTTCAAGGACTTCTCTAGTCCAGTTAAATCGACTCCAGACAGATTTTTCTGATAAAGACTCAGTAGAAATTCTCTTATGGTCCCCTCTCCAACGGCGTGTGAGGTGGTAATTCCTTCTTCAGATGTTCCCCTCTCCGGCATGAGCGTGAGGTGATATTCTCTTATGGTCCCCTCTCCAACGGCGTGTGAGGTGGTAATTCCTTCTTCAGATGTTCCCCTCTCCGGCATGAGCGTGAGGTGATATTCTCTTATGGTCCCCTCTCCAACGGCGTGTGAGGTGGTAATTCCTTCTTCAGATGTTTCCCTCTCCGGCATGAGCGTGAGGTGATATTCTCTTATGGTCCCCTCTCCAACGGCGTGTGAGGTGGTAATTCCTTCTTCAGATGTTCCCCTCTCCGGCATGAGCGTGAGGTGATATTCTCTTATGGTCCCCTCTCCAACGGCGTGTGAGGTGGTAATTCCTTCTTCAGATGTTTCCCTCTCCGGCATGAGCGTGAGGTGATATTCTCTTATGGTCCCCTCTCCAACGGCGTGTGAGGTGGTAATTCCTTCTTCAGATGTTTCCCTCTCCGGCATGAGCGTGAGGTGATATTCTCTTATGGTCCCCTCTCCAACGCGTGTGAGGTGATAATTCCTTCTAGATTATAATTTCCTATAGTTCCCTCTCCAACGGTGAGTGAGGTGACTCCCTTTGAGATTATAATGTCCTTTGGTTTTCTTCCTGACACTACGAAGATGGTAATCCTCACCAAGATTTTTCTCAACGAGCGTTGTTGAAGTTAAAATCACCCAAGGTTCTCTTACCATTCGTGATTAAGGCAGTAACCATTCCTGGTTCATTCATCAGCGTTTGAAGCTCCAGACTCAGCTCCTGTAACCAGTCAGGACATATCTATACCAAGCATCCAAAATCAGCTCCTGCGACGTGTCAGGTACTCATTTTTCTGTTTTGCAGGTATGCAGGTTCTCGCTAAGGAATCTCCTACGCGATCAACGTCCAGATGGCATCTATAAGCCCATCATCCTATCCAAGCAACATCCAAATGGCATCTATAAGCCCATTCCCTCATCATCATTGCTACTATGTGAGCGCAAATTTCTGGGCACTCTAGTGTCCAATCATCTTCTACCCTCGGATTACGAAAGGCACGTCAGCCAATCTGCATCCTCAGGTCTAAGAAGATTGAACAGGGGCAACTGTTGTACCCCAAAATTTGCCCTCCCATATTCATCAAGAATTGTCAAAGTCAAGGTCACAAAATTCCCCCAAGGGTTGTGCAGCTCAACTGTCTCCTATGCAGTCAAAACTAGGGTTTGAGTTCTGGTCAAGCAAATGAACTTTTCAAAGGCCCAATCAAGTCTCATATGCCTACAAAGGTGGTCAAGCATCCTCATGTCAAGTTTCAAGGCATTCAGCTCAAAATTGCACAGTCAAAACCCTAGATTGCACTACAGTCAACTGTAGGGGCAAAATGGTCATTTGACAGTCAAAAGTTCAAATTTTTGGTCAACATATCATTTTGAAGCCACAAACATCATTTGATCAATGCTTGATCATGATTCTCAAAATTTGGCTCAGAAATCATCCAAGATGCAAAAGTTACTATATTTGGACAGCTGAAAAAGTCAACTGAAATTGACCAAGGCATAACTTTCACATGGATTATCAGAAAAATGCCATCCAAAGCTCATTTTGAAGAGAAAGACATTTCCTACAATTCATCTTCATGTTCCAAGTCCAAGAAATGCTCTCACAAAAAGTTATCAATTTCCACATTATAGGTCATTTTCAAAAGTCAACAAAAAGTGACTTTAAGTCAAAAGCCATAACTTGAGATTGGTAAATCAAAATGACATGAGACCAAAGGCATTAGTTAAAGGACTCAAAGACCTTTCCAAAATGTCCAAGAACATGTGAAAAGCTTAAAAATTGACCAAGTTATGCCTTGTGGAAGTTGGGAAATTTTTAGGAATTTTGAAAAGTCAACATTGATGCAAAAGGCCTAAAAATGCAAATGGGCCCATTTTTCTTCCAAATTTCTTCATGCCAAGCCTATGCACGACCACTAGGCCCAAAGGGAAGTATTCTCATATTTTTTAATTATTTATTTGAATTAATATTAATTTATATTCATTTAAATGATTTTAATATATGAAAAATATCAAACTTAACCTAAAAAAATCTTTTCATGCATGTTTATTCTTAATATTTCGTGCATATCTTAAATAGGCAAGATTTGGTGCTAATTGATCATGATTGAACCAAAATGCACATGAAAAGATTAGAAAAGATTCTTAAGCAAATCAAATCTTCAAACAATGAATTCAATGGATTTTATTCAATCTTTTTGACCTAACATGCTCTATACATACTCAGCATCACAACCCTAATGATCTAAGACTGCAAGCTGCGCACAAGAACATTTGCCATATTAAAATTTTTCAAAAAAAGCTCAAACACTGAAATCAGGGTTTTAGGTCGATTCAAGCTTCAATCTTTATCCGATTAGCATCCTGAGACATCCCTGGACGTTTCCCAATCATTAACAACAACAAAAACATCCTGAACTGGTATCCATGAGTCCAACCGTACCTTGAAAATTTTGAAATCACATAGCATAAATTAAGCATCCTTGTGCATTTTTCTTTGTGGATTCTTGTTTATAATGATGTTTCTGAGCTAACCATTACATTCAATTGCTTTTTTATGTCATATATACGAATCCACCATGTGCGTTTTTTAGGGTTACAGGTTGCTTGAATTGGGGATTTTGCATAGAGGAAAAATTAGGACTTGTGAGTATCATGGTTGAGTTGAGCAGGTTAAGACGAAGCAAACACATATCTCGCGAACAATTTATGATGCCCAGGGTTCTAATCACTATTTTTCAGTAGGCACCTTTCTGCAACGCTTCTAAAACCGTGGCCATAGTGTTTTGTTTTACAGGGTGAGGAAGAGGATGGCATCGTGTCAATTGCTAACTGGCCAATTCAAATTGGCGCGCGTTTTAATTACTTAACGTTGATTTCGCTTTTTTTATTATTTGTTTATAATAATATATCAATTAGCGCGTCTGGTTCAGTGGTCATGTGTTGTGCTGGTAACTTCAATAACCTGGGTTCAAGTCCCAGGTCTGGCAAAATCTCAATGTTATTTTTCAATACGTTATTCCATGATACGCTAATATCCAGGTACACCATAGTCCCTCCATCATCAACACGCACGTCTGCTTGGAGGTCAATCTAAAGGTTGGAAGATGAAGAACACCTACGCCTGGTCAAATGCATCATATGGAATCTTGAAAAGTCAATGGAATCAAGGCTTATTGGGCCAGAATTTCCAGGCCTGAACCTCCTTATTTGGGGCAACACCCCACCCTGGTTTGCATTTTATATTTTTCTTCTCACTTTTATTTTTATTGTTTTATTAATTTTATGGTCTTAATTCAATTAATTTATTTTTCTACAAAATACAAAAACATTCAAAAATCAGAAAAAGCCAAAAATTAATAAATATTCATATTATAATTATCTTCATAAATAAATTACCATGTAAATATTTAGTTTAATTAGGTTATAGTTTTAATCTTTTTAATAAAAAACACCAAAAATAGAATTTAGGTTTAATATCTTTTTTGATTTTTCTTTTAATTTTTCCTTTTTTTCAGAACAATATTATTTATTTATTATTTTATTTTCATGAAAATTGCACAAATTAATTTAGAGTTTAATTTAGGTTATAATTTAAATCTTTCATAATAAACTTAAAAAAAAAAAAAAAAAATACTAGAATTAGGGTTTGCCGTTTAATTTAATTTCAATTAACTCCTTTTTCTCATTAAATCTAAAAAACACAAAAAATAACAAAAACATTTAATCATTTAATCTTTAATTCTCATTAATTTTAATTGTTTGCAAAAGGGTCCAACGCCCTAGTTTTGTTTAATTCCTTTATTTCGCGCATTTACTTTTTATCGTTTATATAATTATGTAATTGTCCCTAAGCCATGTAATTTTACTTTTCGCATTTTTATTTTATCGCTTTATTTATTTTTTCCGCTAAATCGGGTCCGGTTTAATTTTGGCGATGTGGACCCGCGCCATTTGTAATAGTTTAGATTTATTTCCTCGCAAAATATTTAACTGTTAACCAAGCATGAAAGAATGAATGTCTTAATAAAATCAAGCGTAGAACACGACAAACATGACAAGACAAATAACTGAAACATGACACACGATTCGCACACACCACCCCTAGGGTACGCCTCACTGTTGCCTTTCGAAAGGTGGTCGTCGAGTAGAGGACGTCTTAGTAAGTCCTCATGATCCGGGAACCTGGCATGAGGGTAGCTTCTAAGGTGTCTTCCCATTGCTCTGGTGATCACCATGTCCCGAACCCCGAATTGACCCGAACACCTCCAACGGTGGTGCTACCTACCTCTCAATGGTGGGATGGCACTACTTTAAAGGACATTTACACAGACGAATTCCTTAGGGTAGGTAGGTTCTCAAGGATACTTGCTCTAATCTCAAAACAAACTCAAAAGACTTTTCACACTGACACATTTTCAAAAGCTTTCAAAGCAAATTTTTCAAACACTCTGACGTATGAGTCGATCTGAAATTTTTTCAAAGAAACTTTTTTAAACCACATTGAAAAGCAAACAAACAATTTTGAAAACACATTGAGCAAGTATCTAAGAGCCCATGGATAACCATGGATAGAAAGGGTGCTAACACCTTCCCTTTCTATAACCTACCTCCCGAACCGAGAGCAATCTCTTAAAAGGAATTTTTCTGTGCTTTTGTCCTTTCCACTTGGAGAAAATAAAAGACGGTGGCGACTCTTGCTTACCGCGACATTTCGCGAACCAGCGTTAAACAGTCAGTTCCAGATCCACCGATCACACTTGGGCACTCACTTTTTGAAAAATTCGTTATCGTTTTAACACCGTAAGCCTTTTTGAACATTTATATTAGATCCTTTCCTCCCAATATGCTATGATTTTGAATAAAACTGTACAAATAGGTCTTCAAGTAGTTTATCTTAGCAGTCAGCTCCGGCCTAAGCATGCTCTAAGTGTAGGATCGATGAATATAAGTGGATGATCTCTATTTTGCCTTAAAAGTTTATAAAATAAAGTATGAATACGACTATGAGTTGGGTGATCCTCACAAAGATTACTCAACTCAAGAAAGTTGTAAGCACTAATAAAAACAAAGAAAAATATATATATAAGGCACATCCGTTGTAGTTGGTCCAGAGGTATCTGGTGCTGGACTTGGTAGGGCGGACTACGGTCCGATCCCCCGCAACTGCAAATGGGTAAAATAAAAAGGGGTTAAACCAACTCTTGTACCAGAATCCCATCCCTTGAGATCAGAGTCACTAACCGGTCACTACACCATGAGTATGTACGGATAACGGGCTTAATGTGATTGCGCCTGAATGAAAAAGGACCTCGTACAAAAAGAAGTCTTAGCATAGTAAGGATATTAGGATCGATCTGTATACTTATGAGGTTTATGTCCGCATTTCTGCGAGTAGTGTAATTACGATACCCTTTATTCAGATAGTTAGTGCCTGACAACACACCCTTACTCGAACTTAGAAGCCCTCTTTGCCCAAAACCTGTATACACCATAATTTTCTTTCATCTACTTCTAAGATTTGTTGCTTGAGGACAAGCAAAGGTCTAAGCGTGGGAGGATTTGATCGCACTAAATCGCACTATGTTTCTGACTCAAATATCACATGTTTTCCTTAGTTTTTATTATCATTTTCTCGTATTATGTTCCTTTTTCCTTTGTTTTCAGGATTCTTGTCATTTCAGAGCCTTCTGTGAAGAAACGAGCCAAAACGCCAAGAAATTAGGGTTTTTCAAGATATTCTGCACTTATGGCGTTCAGCGCCGCGCCGGCTACAGGGAACGCGATGACGTGGCCCACTTTCACCCAGAGACCAACTGCCACGTTCCCATGATGTGGCAGTTCCAGCCACCGCGCCCGCGGCCACTGCCACCGCGCCCGCGGCCTTCACAAAAAGCTTCCCGCTCAAAAGAAGTTGAGGGGCATGCTGGTCTTTACGCATCTCAAGGATCCTCTATAAATAGTTTTCGATTTTCATTTTTTAGTTTGATCCAAGCTTAGTACAATCTTAAGCCATATACTATCAGTTTCTGTAAAGTAATAATCTCTTCACATCGGGGAGTTATTGCGGTGTAGATTGAGTTGTAATCGAGTCTTGGAGCACTTTGGTTGAAGTTTATCATACCAGCCTTACCATTCTGCAGATTTGTATCAGATTCAAGTCTCCGACTGGAGCAAGGTTCTATTTTATTGCATTTATTTACTTATCATTGCTCTTACCATAGTCTACACGTTTTATAGACTCTAAATGCTCTTACCATAGTCTACACGTTTTATAGACTCTAAATGCTCTTACCATAGTCTACATGTTTTATAGACTCTAAATGCTCTTACCATAGTCTACACGTTTTATAGACTCTAAATGCTCTTACCATAGTCTACACGTTTTATAGACTCTAAATGCTCTTACCATAGTCTACACGTTTTATAGACTCGCACTTATTATGTCTGGCTAAACTATAAAGGTTTGGATGTAATGATTGTCATCATGGTCGTGTTCCAATTATCATGCTAGTGAAAATACTCTGGGGATGTTTTGCTTTTAACTTAAGTCAATTATGTTTAAATGTTTATTGGGTAAGATCGAAAGCCGTCCAAACTAATGATACGACTTGATTATTATTTAACCAAACAAAAAGAGCGAAAGCCGTTGATTGGTTAAATAGGAATCATTGACCTTTTTAGAAAACGATTTTGAAACTATTTTCGGACGCGTTTGTAGGTTTGAAATCTGACTCTTGGTCAAAAGCCAAAAGTCTCTTTAAGTTAATCTTTCCAAGTAAAATTACTTTTCTATTAAGTCAAAACTATCAATTTCTTAAAAATAGGTTTACCTCTTTAACGCGGAAGGCACCCTTTATATGTGACAATAAAGGAATTTAATTTAAAGAGTAAATTCGGTTCTTAGTAGTCAAAAGCTACAAGTTCCTGTTAAATTGATTCTTTGCTATCAATAGAAAATACTGCCTCATAAGTAGTTTCATCTACGCATGACCGGACCAATATCTGATTACATGATTTACATTCCAACCTGTCTTTTAAACTGTTATTTACCTCGCTCATTTACTTTGTTGCACTGCACTCACATCAATATTCTTGTTCACCTTAGATAAGCACCTTAGCAATAGAGTTGATAGATTGACAATTGGTCTCTGTGGTTCGATAATCTTATATATTACTTCGATAGGATGTGCACTTGCAGTACTATATTTAGGCTATACGTTACACACCCCATCAGTTGAATAAGCAATAGAGCAGCATCCGTTGTTGGGAAGCGTCCGTAAACTGTTTTCAAAAGTTGCATCTGAACAAGTCGATAGATTAACATCCGTTGTTGGGAAGAATCCATAAACTATTTTCAGAAGTCTTGAAGAAGAATCTGAACAAGTGACAGGTTAACATCCGTTTACTTGGAGAACCCGTGAACTGTTTTCAGAAATCTTGAAGTTGAATGATTTTAGTCTGTCGACTGATCTTTCCTGAAAAGGTAAAGAGTTAGTTGTATGCAATGTTATGATGCATGATGCAATATACGTGACATCAATGTTTATGCCATGAATGTGATGAATGCGCATGTAAGCTGACGAGCTATCTTGCTGAGGATAAATGAATCCGAGGTGGCTGAAGATAAAAGCATCTTGACTGCTGTCGGGGAAAATAAATCCTTGGCTGCTGCTGGGGAAGAGAATTCCTGATGACCTCTACTGGGGAGTTCCAATCTAATAGGCTCATGATGGGGAGGTAAGATTGAGAATCTTCAGCTTGATGGGAAGTAACTCTAGCGATCTCACTGGGGAACTCAAGATTTCCCTTCCTAAAACTCTGTGGGGAGAAGGCTCATTAGTCTGGCTCCGCTGGGGATATTGAAAATTTGCGCTCTGAGGGAAATTGAGCTCTGGAGGACTCTCTGGCTGGTGATGACAAAGATAAACTCCTCTGGGGATTATACTGATAAGTTGTGCTGGGAGACTCTTGATGAACTCCGCTGGGGATAGGACGAACTTTGGCGAGTGCGATCTTCTGTGGTTGTTAGCTGAGGATAACCCAGTTATAAGCCTTTGTGAGGAATAACTTTGAATAAAACTCGGGAGAGACGTTCGTGCTCTGTGGGGAAATATCTTCCAGAACCTTACTGGGGATAAGCTTCGAGAATCTACTGGAGATAGACCTCAGGGTTTGCTAGGGATGTGGATTCCAAATCTCTTGGGGGGTTTCCTTCGAAAGGGTGTCAAGATATCCATCTGTACCTTCATCCTATCAGTAATCCTCTTTCTTAGGTTCAATTAGGAAGTGATTATGTTTCAAATGCATATGCCTATTTAACAAAACATTGGACGTTTCTCAAAATAAAACAAATAGTGCAAGAGAAAAAGAAAAGGGAAATGACACAAATTTTTGGGAAGAGTATTTGTATTGATTTTCTTTGAGTATATTTGTACAAAGGAGACAATCATCCTAGTAAGAGGACTTTGTCGTAAATATTGAAAGAATTTATACAAAATAAAGGATGGCTATGTGAAATAATTCCATGGGATTCCGTTCCGCTATAGCTTTCACAACTCTGAATATCTGTCCATTCAATGCTTCGCTTGCCGATGACTGGATTGATCAGAAGCCTGGAACTGGTTGATGAAGAGATTGTCTTTGAAGTGATCCGACGAGATGTAGTCATACGCTTTAATTCCCTAACTTTTGCCTGAATCGCCCTTTCGGGTTTTCGATCCACCGGGAAACCCCTTTTTGCCCAAGCCGCCCTTTCGGGTTTTCGGCTTGCCAGGTGTACAGATTTTTTCGTTTTTATCCCTAATTTTTGCCTGAACCGCCCTTTCGGGTTTTCGGTTCACCGGGATGCCCATTTTTGCCCAAGCCGCCCTTTCGGGTTTTCGACTTGTCGGGTTATTTTATGCGTAGTATCTTTTGACTATGTCTGCGTTCGTAGGGTGCGGCAAATCGTCGCCGTCCATGGTGGTCAGAATCATTGCACCACCAGAAAATATGCTCTTGATCACAAATGGTCCTTCATATGTAGGAGTCCATTTGCCCCTGGGATATCTTTGCGGCAAGATAATCCGCTTGATTACTAGATCTCCGACTTGATACACTTGACGTCTGACTTTCTTATTGAAGGCCTTGATCATCCGCTTTTGATACATCTGACCATGGCATATAGCAGCAAGTCGCTTCTCGTCGATCAGATTGAGTTGATCAAGTCGGGTCTGCATCCAATCATCTTCATTCAAACCTGCATCCTTCATAATCCTTAGAGAAGGGATCTGGACTTCCATAGGCAAAACAGCTTCCATGCCATAAACCAAAGAAAATGGGGTTGCCCCAGTTGAAGTACGTGTCGTCGTACGGTATCCATGCAGAGCAAACGGTAACATCTCATGCCAGTCTTTGTAAGTGACTGTCATTTTCTGAATGATCTTCTTAATGTTTTTGTTCGCAGCTTCAACAGCACCGTTCATCTTCGGCCGATAGGGAGATGAATTGTGATGATAAATCTTGAACTGTTCGCACAATGCAGTGATCATCGTGTTATTCAGATTTGTACCGTTGTCTGTGATGATCCTATTGGGGACACCATACCGGCATATGAGATTTTGCTTGATAAAGCGGGCAACCACGTTTTTAGTTACAGAGGCGAAGGAAGCTGCTTCGACCCATTTAGTGAAGTAGTCAATGGCAACCAGGATGAAGCGATGTCCATTGGAAGCCGTGGGCTTGATCTCTCCAATCATATCAATGCCCCATATTGCAAAGGGCCACAGAGCAGTCAGGACGTTGAGAGGAACCGGAGGGATATGAACTTTGTCAGCATAGACTTGACACTTGTGGCAAGTACGGGAATGTTGATGGCAGTCAGCCTCCATGGTAGACCAATAATAGCCTACCCTTAGGATCTTCTTAGCCATTGTATGCCCGCTCAAGTGAGTGCCAAATGTGCCGCTGTGTATATCAGTCATGATCAACTCTGCTTCAGCTTTATCCACACATCGGAGTAATACATAATCATGGCTTCGTTTGTAAAGGATGCCGTTGCTCAGGAAGAACTTAGCAGCGAATTTCCTTAAGAACTTCTTGTCATTTACGGAAGCTCCTTCAGGATAATCTCTAGTCTCGAGATACCTTTTGATTTCATGGAACCAAGGTTGTTCCACTACTTCTTCAGTATTAATCTCGTGGCAATGTACCGGTTCATCCAGTCGCTTGATGGTGATTTGGGGAGCCTCGTTATCCCAGTTGAGTTTAAACATGGAGGACATTGTGGCTAGAGCATCGGCTAGCTGATTCTCTTCTCGCGGGAAATGCTCGAAGGTAATTTGCTCGAAATGAGGCAACAATGTCAGGACATGTTCTTTCTATGGGATAAGATTAGGATGCTTGGTATCCCAGTCTCCTTTGATTTGGCTGATGACCAAATCCGAGTCCCCAAATACGATCAAAGATTTGATCCCCAAGTCTATAGCAGCCTCGAGACCAAAGATGCAAGCTTCATACTCAGCCATGTTGTTTGTGCAGCTGAAGCAAAGTCGGGCCGTGAAAGGAGTGTGACAACCTTCCGGAGAAATGAGTACTGCGCCAATACCGTTTCCAAGTGCATTTGAAGCACCATCAAAGTACAGGGTCTATCGGGATCCCTTTTCGGGTCCGTCATACGGTCTGTCACTTTCAACGTTGTCCAAATTCATGATGTCCTCGTCTGGGAAGTCAAATCTCATGGGTTGATAGTCTTCGATAGCCTGATGAGCCAGATGGTCAGCTAGTACACTCCCTTTTATAGCTTTTTGGGTGGTGTACTGGATGTCATACTCGGTTAAGATCATTTGCCATCTAGCTATCCTTCCAGATAAAGCGGGCTTCTCGAAGATACACTTGATAGGGTCCATTTTGGATATCAACAAAGTAGTATGAGTCAGCATATACTGTCTTAGTCGGCGAGCAGCCCATACCAAAGCGCAGCAAGTTTTCTCGAGCAGTGAGTAGCGAGTCTCACAGTCGGTAAACTTTTTACTAAGGTAATAAATAGCATGCTCTTTTCGACCAGACTCGTCATGCTGGCCCAAAACACACCCCATTGAGTTATCCAAGATGGTCAAATACATGATCAATGGTCTTCCTTCGACGGGTGGCATCAGAATAGGAGGTTCTAGTAAATACTCCTTGATTCTATCAAAAGCAGCTTGGCAGTCGTCGTTCCATTCAACTGCCTGATCTTTCTTCAAGAGTTTGAAAATTGGCTCACAGGTAGAAGTCAGATGTGAGATGAATCTGGCAATATAGTTTAAGCGCCCCAAGAATCCCCTAACCTCCTTTTCAGTACGGGGAGCAGGCATCTCTTGTATTGCTTTTACTTTCGCCGGATCGACTTCAATGCCTTTGTTACTTACAATGAATCCCAGGAGTTTACCAGACCTAACTCCAAAAGTGCATTTACTTGGATTCAGCCTGAGCTTGTATTCTTTCAACCTGGCAAACAGCTTTTCCAGATGTTCAAGGTGATCTTCCTCTGTTTGTGACCGAGCTATCATATCGTCTACGTAAACTTCAATCTCATGATGTATCATGTCATGAAATAAAGCTACCATGGCGCGTTGATACGTGGCCCCTGCGTTCTTCAGCCCGAACGGCATCACTTTGTAACAAAAAGTGCCCCATTGCGTGACAAAAGTTGTTTTCTCCATATCTTCGGGGGCCATTTTGATTTGATTATAGCCCGAGAATCCATCCATGAAGGAAAACACTTTGTGCTGAGCTGTATTGTCGATCAAGATGTCAATGTGTGGAAGTGGAAAATCATCTTTGGGGCTGGCCCTATTCAAATCTCGGTAGTCCACACACATCCTGACTTTGCCATCTTTCTTAGGTACTGGCACAATGTTAGCGACCCATTGAGGATAGGACGTAACATCCAGAAAGCCAGCGTCGAACTGCTTCATTACTTCTGCCTTGATCTTTTCGGACATGTCAGGCCTCATTCGGCGAACTTTTTGCTTGATTGGTGGACAGTCTTCTCTTGTGGGGAGACGGTGAACCACAATGTCTGTGTCTAGACCCGGCATGTCTTCATAGGACCAAGCGAAGATTTCAACATACTCATTCAGCAACTGTACCAAGCGCTCCTTGACTTTTGGTTCCAGGTTGGCAGCCACTTGCACCTCCTTCCGATCCTCCTCGGTTCCCAAGTTAACAGCTTCCAATGGCTCTTCATGCGGTAAGATGGCCCTTTCCTCTTGTTGCAGAAGTCTGGCTAGTTCCTCGGGTACTTCACAACCTTCGTCATCTTCATATTCGGCTAGATTGACCAGATCTTCAGAGCTATTGAAAGATACAGCAGAATAGTCACCCATGGAATCCAGAGTGGATGGGTACCTGCATTGGTGAGTGTGGGTGTGTGTAAGGGATATCCATCCTTAAAAAAAATGCAAAAGGAAAGAAAATGAACATAAGCAGTTTATCAAATGAAAAACGTCCAATGAATCATTAAACATGGCATATGAATATGAAAAATAGTCAAAACCCTTACAAGTGGACCTACATGCCCCGGGCAAGGCAGGAGGTGAAAAGATAGTGTACGGATTGTTTGAAAGTAAAATATTACAGACCAAATAGGAAATGTTTAACAGATAAATTACTGATGAATAAAAGTGATGGGGACAAAGTCTTTAGCCTCCCAATTGCTCAATCCTCCTCTGACAGTTGGATAAATCCACTCTTCAATGTTGCTTTCCTTGTCTTCATCTTCCAGGGCGTTGATTCTGTAAGGAGAAATTTTGACTGGCGCTCTTTCAATCTTTGACTGGCGCATAGCTTTCTGACCAGCGGCTGTGAACCCTAATCCAAACTTGTCAGTCTTATGCGGAAAGTCGGGTAACTGCCCCCATGCTGAATTCTTCCCCTCTTTGATTGCGGCTCTTGCATCCTCCAGAGATGCCATCCTGGCCATCTGCCTCGGGGTTTCGGCTGTCAACTTTGCTACTGCTATTTCAGGAAGAACTTCTTCGAAATGTTGAAACGGTGTCTCAATGAACTCTCCTTCAACCTCCACATACCGGAAAGAATTTAAGTGGCTAATCATGTACTCTTCTTCACTGTGGACAGTGATGATCTTTCCCTTGACAGGATATTTCAGCATCTGATGCAAGGAGGAGGTGACTGCCCCAGCATGGTGTATCCAAGGTCTACCCAGCAGGTAGGAGTATGATGGACGGATGTCCATTACATAGAAAGTGGATTTAAACACCTCAGTACCTATCTTGATGGGAATTTCAACCTCTCCATGGACCATTCTCTTCGACCCATCGAAAGCTCTGACGACAATATCACTCGGCTTCAATTCCAACCCTTTGCAATCTAGCCGGTCCAAGGCCTTCTTAGGCAAAACATTCAGCGACGAACCGGTATCAACCAAAACATGTGCAAGGGTGGTTCCGAGACACTCGATTGAAATATGCAAAGCATCATTGTGGTTTCGGCCTTTAGGGGTTAGGTCGGCATCAGAAAAACCTAATCCATTGTCCGCAGTCAGGCTAGCCACGCAATGTTGAAATTGATCCGCAGAGGTTTCCTGGGGCACATGAGCTTCCTTCAGAAACTTAATCAAAGCTTTAGCGTGTGCTTCTGAGCAAAGCAATAGTGCCAGCATGGAGATCTTGGAGGGGGTTTGCCCCAACTGTTCCACCACATCGTAATCACTTCTTTTGATTATCCTCAAAATCTCGTCCATTTCTTTCTTGGAGGTTTCTGGGATCACCAAGGGTTGAGCCCTCGTCCTGACGGGCTCATCTTGTATTCCCTTTCCTTTATCAGCAATGGTAGGAGAGACAACACTAGGAACAACAACTTATTCAATCAAAGGAGTTCTAGCAGAGAGTTTTACTGGTGCAGGGATGACTTCTTTAGCTGATGAGGGTCCAAAGACTGCTCTTGGAGGGGAAATCTCTGGAGAAAATATTCTCCCGCTCCTGGTGATTTTGCTGGTGCCCGCAATGTTACTAATGCTGGCTTCTTCATCATCCGAATTTTCTTCAATTACTTCGATTTGCTTGATACCATGGTAGTAGATGTCACCACCATAGTTCCAAGGTATTGACTTCTCAGAAACATAGGGAACAGGCCCTGGCATTGTTATCTTTAAAGGAACAGATTTTGCAGCTGGTGTAATCTTAACTGGCTTTTTGACGGCCTTGGAAAGATTGGCGTGAATGGTTATGATTGAGACATTTTCAACATGAACTGGAGCAGCAGAAACTTTTTCGAACAAAATTTGTCGGCTATCCATAAGGCCTTGGATGCCTTTCTTTAATAACGGACAATCAAACGACAGAGAGTGGCAACAGTAGCAGTCTTCTTTACATCCCGGGAAGATCCCGGCCCGTAACAAATTCAACTTAATGGTTAGCAGTGGAGTAGTCAGATCACTGACGTCAGCAACATACACATCCTCTTCAATGGCATTGATATTTCGGCCGTGCTTCGGCATAGGTGCAGATATCACATTAGGTTTCTCTGGAGCGTCAAACTCTACCTCCTTAGCCTCTATCAGGTCTTGGATTTTATGCTTGAGTGCCCAACAATCATTGGTGTCGTGTCCAACACTGTCTGAATGGTAGGCGCATTTAGCATTGGCATGATAATGCGGGGAGGACGTATTCACATTCTTTGGCGCCTCCTTGATGGTGGCAAGATTCAACTTCAATAGATGGGGAAGCACTTGTGCTGGAGTCATATTAATACGGGTGAACTGCCGTTGTGGCCTTTCCACCCGTTGCTGATTTGGTCTGGACTGGTTATAACGAGGCTGCTCACTTGGAGTGTTTTGAATCATTACGGCCCCCACAGTTGGCCGACGCTCCATCTTCCCTGCTCTTCTCTGAGAATATACCATAGCTGTCTCCTTCTTAAAAGGCTTCTTCTCAACACTTGCAGCAACACCTTCTGAATCTTTCCTGACTTGATGCCAGCTTCTATCCTTTCGCCGGTTAAGATCAAATCGGTAAACCCTGCGGAAGAGTTACCAATTAGATGATTGAAAAATGGCCCAGATAGGGTCCCAAGAAACATATCAACGAGCTCACGATCGGTTAAAGGAGGCTGCACCCTGTCAGCCAAATCCCTCCATTTTTGTGCATATTCTTTGAATCCCTCACTTGTTCCTAGTGACATACCCTGAAGTTGGGTACGAGTAGGAGCAAGATCAGAATTATACTGGTATTGTTTGTAGAAAGCGGTGGCCAAATCTTCCCAATTTCTGACACTGGTTCCTTCTAGCTGATAAAACCACTCCAACTGAGCTCCCGATAGGCTGTCTTGAAAGAAATGAATCCAGAGATTTTTATCTTCCGTATAGGGTTGAATTTTTCTCACGTAGGACCTGAGATGCATTTTGGGACAGGACAGCCCATCATACCTCACAAACACTGGCACTTTGAATTTTGGGGGAATCACAATTCCGGCAACCAAGCCCAAATCTTCAAAATCCAAACCCGGTACTCTTTGCAATTCCATGGCGGCCAATCTGTCTTCTAAACCCTTGTATTTATCATCAGCTGGAGGGTATTGCTGGTCAGAATAATCTTCATCCTCTTCAACCTCTTCCTCCTCCGCATCAGACTCGGAAGGCACCGCAACTCGATCTCTTTTACTAGTCCCTTCATCAGAAGTAGGAGGAAATTCAAGCACTCTCCGAGCTTCTCTGTCAAATCTTCTCCCCAAAGTAGCCACCCCGATCCTCTTTTTCTTCTTCATTGGGTCCTTATTCTCCAAATGAGTCTTGATATCCTCTTGACTTTTAACCAAAGTCATCAAGAGTTGCTGGAACTGTGCATTCTGGGCTTGTAGGTCTTTGACTATTTGCTCGAGATCCATCCTACTGAAATAAACAGCAGACAGATAAGGAAACCTGGAGTGAGACCTGCTTATGCACATGATGAATGGTATGCTGATGTATGCAATGCATTCAAGGATTTAGGACATTCAAAATTTTTTCAGACAAAGAAGAACGCACGTCATATTAATAAGAAGAAATTTGTTAGTACATAAATGCCCCATAGGCCAAATGTTACAGAATAAACTTCTCAAGGAAGGAAGACATTGCGCATCCTCTTTGGTGCGATGTAGGTGTTGAGGGCCTCTTGCTCGTGGAGTCGGTGGGTAAGCTCTAGAACCTTCTTTTCACTGGCGTAGTAGCTAGCTTCAAAAGTGTTATGTTCCTCCTTGAGTTGAATCCAACTTTTCTGCATTTCCTCCCACGATGTAGGCATGTCTGGATGTAGGATGGTGTAGGGAACCTCTCCTTCATTGACTGGCTCTTTAATCATAGGGAGAACATGAGGATAAGGCATCATTAGACTTTGGGCTCGGGCTCGTACCCACTTGAGATAGGGCTCAAGAGGGATGGAGTTCTTGTGTCCCAGAGTCTTGCTATCAACCTTGTTGAGTTTTCCCCAAGCTCTGATGAATCTTTGGCGAAGTCCTTGCGCATCGTTGTCGAAGTCAAAAACTAAGCTAGGAATCAACATGTCATGAGGGCCATCCCTCCGTGCATATCCAAATTGCCTCAAAGCTAGGCAAGGGTTGTAGGTGATACCTCCCCTAATTCCAAGTAAAGGAACATTAGGAAATTCTCCGCAACGATCGACGATGATGACATTTTCTCTGGACCGAGAACACTAATGCACATCAGAATGAGTAAGAGTCATTAACCGTTGGGACTACCTTGTACCCTGGTCATTCTTCAAGACAGATCGTGGAAGGTGCGAAATAAACCACCTTGCAAGGAGGGGAGTACAACACATGAGAACACCCCTCTTTCTCATTGTTCGTGTGTAAAATGAGTGAAGGATGTCCCCAAGCAATGTTGGTATTGGATTTCTGGACAAGAAGATTTTGACGGCGTTGACATCTACCAATTGGTCAGGATTTGGGAACAAGACCAACCCGTAGATAAGGAGTGCCACAATCTCTTCAAAGGCTTGTAGGTCCAATGAGTTCCAACATTCTTGTGCCTTCTCAAACAAGAATTTTGCTAAGAATCCTTTGACGCCACTTCTGGTTTCCCAATGCCCCTTGATGTCGGATGGTTGAAGATGTAATGCTCGAGCAACATCTTCCGACTTTGGTTCCTTTTTCGTACCGTTGAAGGGTAGTTGATTAAGGATAGGGATTCTTAGGAGTTGAGAAAACTCCTCCAAAGTGGGTACCAACTGATAATCAGGGAAAGTGAAGCAGTGGTGAAGAGGGTCAAAGAATTGGAATAGCACTTTCATCATGTCTTCTTCAATGTTGGTGTTGACTAGGCTGAGCAGTCTACCATGTCTTTCACTGAAGGATGAATTTTCCGGAATTCTTGAGGTGATCTCCTTGAGTTGAGGAGAGATTCTCACAAGGTTGACTTGAATGGTATTTCTGCGAGGGATTTCCATGTCCTACAAAACAAGAACAAAGATGAAGATCCAAAACCCTTGAAATGGTTAGTGAATGCATATGATGTTTTATGATGTTTATGATGTATGCACAAAACATATGTACAATCAACTCACACCAAACCCTAATTTCAGGCTTGCATGGGGTTTCATAGGTAAGTACCCTCTTGAGTGTAGTTGGCTTAAAAACCTGTCCTATAAATAGTAACCGGGTTCTAAGGAGCTCAATATCACTGGATTGTTTTCAATGTTCATTGTTTTGGTTTAGCCACTTAACTAGGGACCAAAATATTCCAAGAAAACAACCCTCAATGAGTGTAGTATCGAGTATCTACCAACTTCGGACTGCACCAAAGCCGGTCATCTCACTACCCCTAATAAAAGGCCAAGATGGTCAAGTAAGGTTCTAGGTCATTAGTCCTTAGTGACATCACTCAGCGGCCCCGTACTCTCCTTGATTGAACTCAAGGGTTACCGGTACTCACAAATATGTCGCACTAATATAGCTATTGCTTAGACCGTGTCGGTATACCCCGCACAGTTTCCACAACGTATTGCTATCTATGAATGTTTCCCAAAATCCGGGTGGAGGATTGTAAACCCAAACAATAGAGCCAAAGTATAAAGCAAGCAAATCAAACAATTAGTCATGCAAGAGGGTGATCTAAGACCTAAGGTTACTCCACTTTAAAAATTCTCCCCAGCAGAGTCGCCAGTTCTGTGATACGGTGGGAGAACTGACTAGTGTTTTGCGTTTGTATTCGCAAATGTTTCGGTTGAGCAAGAGTCGCCACCGACTTTTTATTTTATCCTAAGGAAAGGTTTAAAAAGCACAACAAAAACCTTTGAGATTTTTCTTGGGTTCGGGGAGTAGATTATAGAAGGGGAAGGTATTAGCACCCCTTCTATCCATGGTTATCCATGGGCTCTTAGGTACTTGCTTAGATCAACTTGCCTTGGTTTTCAATTGTTTGAAATGGTGCTTTGTGTGTGGTTTTGAAAAGGTTTTGAAAAAGATGCCTTGTATAGGCTACCCTTGTAACAATTCTTTACTCGAATGTTTTACAAAAGGTGTTTGTCTTTTTTGAAAAGATGTTTTCAAGGTTTTTCTGAAAGTTTGTTTTGAAAGTGTTTGTAAAGTGGGTTTTGAAATAAGGCAAGTGTTTTCTTGGAAAGTTGACAAGTACTTAAGAGTTTATCTACCCTAAAGTTTTCTCAAAGATTTTTGTTATGTTTTAAACCTTTTGACAATTTTGTTCCACCATTGCATTTGGTGGACAATCTTGTTTTAGGAGATGAAAGGGACGGGCACGGGTCATCGTTTAGACCATAGTTGCAATAGTTCTAAATGTCTTTGGGCAATTTTCTTTAAAAGGGACTTGATCATTCATTTAAGCAACATTTTGTGGGACTATGATCATTTGATTGTTTGTTTTTACCCAAAGAAATTCAACATACAATATGGCCCAATTATTTGAAGGCAACAAAGTGGAATACCCTAGGGGTGCAAGTGTGAAATGTGTCGTCCATTTTTCATGCTCATTTATCTTGTATTAGGTCCAACTATTTTGTTCATTTTTATTCGCATACAAAACCCTAATTCTAGCATAGTATGTTTAGAAAGCGATAAAGTGCGAAATTTAAAATCCTACGCTATTACAACACAATAATATGGGGAGGGGGTACAATGTTTCAAATGGGGATATTTAGACAAGAAATTGAATCTAAGTTATTACATCATTTTCTATGAATATTTACAAGATAAATAAATGTATAATTTAAATGGTAAATAAAACAAATATGCAAGAATGCAAAAGGAATTTTTATATGTATGAAAAAAGTATTATTTATGTAAAATAAAAAAAAAGAAAATAAAAAGGTATTATTTTTGAGGTATTTTCAAATTTAGGGCAAAACCCTAATTTTTTAATCAAAAGGGACATTAATTAATCAATTCATATAATATTTATTATTTACATACAAAAATAAAATAAAATATGGTATATTTGTAAAAAAGGCCTTTTTTAGTATTAAATATTAAAAAATAAAATATGCACATTTTTTGATATTTTCTCCTAAGTATATTAATATACCTATATATTTATATTATTTACAAATAAATATCATATATATATAAATGATAATAATTAATATTTATAAAAAAAATATGTTTTGTATAAAATATTTTCAAAAGGGAAAATGTAATAAAAATCAGAAAAGAAAATATATTTGCATTATTTTTTTCTAGTTTTCTAAATAATAGTGTGTATATATATATTTATGTATAAATGTCAACATAATCAAATAAATTCCTAAAAAATAGAAAAATGGTGTAAAATTTTATTTTTAGATTTTTAATATCATAAGCAAAAATAAACAAGTCAGACCAAAAAAGAAAAAGTCAAAAAATCATTAAAAATAACAAAATGGGCTCAGGGGGTGCAAAAGTAAATGTATGGTGCAAAAAGCAATAACAAACAGGCCCAGCCCAGAAAATGGTTGTCTTCAACCTTCAGACCAAACAATTCAAAAAATGCGTGCCTTTCTTCATCAATCCTTAACTCCTGATTCCTGGCTTTTTAACAAAAACTCATAACATAAAAAATGTTCAGCATGAAGAGACGATTCTAACCATATGCATAACTTGATCTAACTCTCTAAGATGAGGGAGAATTTCTCCTCCCCCAAATCCTAACCTAGTTTTTCTGCCATTTTCAAACTCCAAATTCTCACAGCTCAAGCAAAAGAAATGAAAAGTAAAAGAATGTACATGTTCAGTGGCATGAGTAGGACATTGTTTATTCACAAACTTAAGGCTAATGATGCATAATAAGAGAGATACGAGTTCACCAAGATACCTGTTTAGCTGAAGTTCTATCTTGCAATGGGGGAGCTTTCAGTGCAAGGTGATGATTAGAAAAGCTTCCTTGAGGTCCAGGGATGTTATTCCAATGTTTACTTTGTCTTGAAAGCTTCTGAATCGTGCTAGAGCACTTCACCTGCAAAACAAGAAACTGAAAATGGTGGAAGTGGTTAGAGGGATTACAGGTCGTGCTTCAGGTCATGGTTAGCTTGCATAAATGCTAGGGGATGTGTATGAACTGGTTTGGGCAAGAAAGCTTGAGAGAAATGGGAGATAGCACTCAAAGTGCAGGCTTTGCCCTGTTTGTGCAGTTTGAGAGTGATTATGGCAATGTGAGTGTTTGAGAGGTGCAAGGGTCGTGCAAAAGCTTGGTTCTGATCTTTGGAATGTGTTTTCAATATTTGCTTCAAGGTTTTTTGACTGATATGAGAGATGTGTTATGTTATGGCACTTTTCTTCACTCTTAAGAAAACAAAAGCAACTTGGTGTTTTAGGCCAGTAGGGGACCTCTAATGAGCTGCATGAACTCTCCTTGATCAGAGTGATTTGTCCATAAACTTGTGCCCATTAGATCTTGCTTGTACTGCTTGGATTTGTAATTGGACATAAAGTGAACTTTTGCAAAAATGGAAATAGTGCTTTTTCTAGTTTAGGGTTAATTCTCCATGTAATGTCCAAATGCTTAGAATAACAACTTGGCACAATGGTTTTGCATTGAATTTTTGAGTGTCAAAGGGTTTTAGGACCTGTAATTTAGCATAAACTATGCTGACTTGAAAATGGCTTAAGTTATGAACATGCTCATGCTCAAATCAAAAGTGAGTTTTTGCCATATTGTGAAATTCGATTCTCTCAAGTTATGAGGTTGTTTGAGAAGTTCTGTGACATTTTGGAAAGCTTGGAATGTGTACTACAATCCATCTTTGAAATGCAAATTGAAATTCCAAGTGGAAGTGTATGGAAAATGGCCTTGAAGTGGGGTAGAAAACCTTGTCAAAATAGGTTAAAATTTCACTAAGTTAAAAATGGTTTAGTGCCCTTATTCAAGAATTTGTAACTTGAGATACAAGCCTCAAATGGGAAAACTTTGTGAGTCAAAGTTGTAGATTATGCAACAAGCTACAACTTTCATGTTTGGACTTTTGTTTGAATCCAAATGGATCTTGGTGAAAAAGTGGGGCAAAGTTGGGGAAAAATTAGGGTTTTCCATAACTTAGAAAAATTCTAAGTTATGAAAAATTCTAATTTCTAACCCTAATTTGCATTTTGTGATTTCTTGGTGAACAAGTTTCATGATTTGGCATGTTTTGATGAAAAATGAATCTTGACTCTTGATTTTGACCAAAAAGTCAAAGTTTGACTTTTCAGTGTACAGTCAAAATTGATCAATTGACTGGGAAATTCAACTGTCAATTTTGTGTACTTGGGATCTTTTGAGTTTGTTGAGCATGTAAAGATAATTCCATGGGGTCCTTGAGTCCATATGTGAACTTGGTTTGCCACTGGTTAGGTTAAACAGTCAAAAATTGCCTTTGTGCAGTCAAAATCCTAAGAATGACCATTTTTCCCTTTTGGTGATCTGATCAAATTTCTTATGGAATTGTGATCCAAATTTGATCAAATGGTCCATATGAGTCCATAATGTTGATGTGGGTCAATTTTCATGAGGTTTGACTGTCAATTGGCCACAGTTGACTTTTTCCCCAATACAGTTGATTTCTAGGTCAACTGTCCAATTGACTGGGCAACACTTAGAATCAAGACTTGAAACTTGATATGGGTAAACTTGGGAGTCAATCATGAAGCATGAAAGTCATATTGGGCATTTTAGATCAAAACATCTTTGTGCAAACACAAACCCTAATTTGGGTCCATAGTGCAAGGAGAAGTCTTGAGCAGATGGAAACCCTAACTGGATCTTGATCTCCAAGGGCTTTGTGGTGAGAAATCAATGAGAAATGGGAGGGCAAATTTTGGGGTACAACAGTGGGTGTGCAAATTGGGGTCAGCTCCCTGATTTCACACACAAAACTGACAAATTTGGTTTAAGCTTTACTACAGGGGCTCAAAGGGCATTTAGGCGTGCACGGATTGGAAGACCTCCTCTGCACATCAGCAATCAGGGAGTTAATGCAGTTGAAGATGGTGAAGAAGATTCAGATATCGACAGTTGGATCTATCCTACGACCAACGGTGGATTGAACAATTGGACAACGAAGGACTTCATACATGTTTCTTTTATTCCACAGTAATTGACTTTTGTTTTAAGAGTTGCAATAGACAGTTTGAAACTTTACGGCCCGGTGCCTTGCCCGAGGCACTTTGGCTTTGCTTGTGAGGGCTTATTATTTGTCATTTTCATATATCATCAATAAAACATTGGACGTTTCTTGCATTACAAATTTTGCGCTCCTTGTTTTTCTTTTCTGTCTCTCACTATATCAAAACAGCTATTCTCTTACACACACTCACGTATCATAATGCAGATCCATATCCACTCTGGATCCCATTGATAACGACTCTGCTACTGCCAGTTATGACTTCGAAAATCTGATCAACCAAGTCGAGGACGAAGGTGAGGATGGTTGTGAGGTGGCCGTAGAACTTGCTAGATTGTTACTACAGGAAGAAAGGGTCATACAGCCTCATGAAGAGCCAGTTGAATCAGTAAATTTGGGTACCGAGGAAGACAGGAAAGAGGTCAAGATAGGTGCGAATCTGGAGCCTAGTGTCAAACAACGGTTGATACAGATGTTACCTAACTATGTTGAGATCTTCGCCTGGTCCTACAAAGATATGCCTGGTTTGGGTACTGACATTATGGTACACCACCTGCCGACTAAAGAAGACTGTCCTCCAGTAAAGTAGAAGGTTCGTCGTATGCGTCCTGAGATGTCTAAGAAAATCAAAATTGAGGTCATGAAACAGTTCGATGCAGGATTCTTGGTTATTACTTCTTATCCGCGGTGGGTTACCAACGTTGTTCCGGTGCCTAAGAAGGATGGTAAGGTACGGATGTGTGTGAACTATAGAGACCTGAATAGGGCGAGCCCCAAAGATGACTTCCCACTTCCTCACATCAATGTTCTAGTCGAAAATACCGCACAGCATAAGATATTCTCCTTTATGGATGGTTTTTCTGGTTACAATCAAATCAAGATGGCTCCCGGGGACATGGAGAAGACAACCTTCGTTACACAGTGGGGCACCTTCTGTTTCTGTTACAAGGTAATGCCTTTCGGGTTGAAGAATGCTGAGGAAACTTATCAGCGCGCCATGGTCGCTTTGTTCCATGACATGTGTTGTACCCCAAAATTTGCCCTCTCATTTCATCAACATTTTCTCAATCACAAGACTCTTGGAACTCAAGACCAAGCTAGGGTTTGCTCTGCTCAAGACACCTCCTTGCACTGTTGACCTAAATTAGGGTTTGAGTTTGCACAGTGATGTTTTAACCTACAATGCCCAAAGTGACTTTCATACTTCATGTTGGACTCACAAGTTTGTCCATACCAAGTTTCAAGCCTTGATTCAAATTTTTGCCCAGTCAATTGGACAGTTGACCTAAAAATCAGCTGTATTGGGGAAAAAGTCAATTGTGGCCAATTGACAGTCAAACCTCATGAAATTTGACCCACATCAACATTATGAACTCATATGAACCATTGGATCAAGCTTGGATCACAATTCCACAAGAAATTTGATCAGATCACCAAAAGGGCAAAATGGTTATTTTTAGGGTTTTGACTGTACATAGGCAATTTTTGACTATTTGACCTAGCCAATGGAAAATCAAGCTCATACATGGACTCAAGGACTCAATTTCATTGTCTTGAACCATTCAACAAGTTCAAAATATTTCAAATGCATAGGATTGAAAGATGAATTTTTCAGTCAACTGATCAAAATTTGACTGTACACTAAAAAGTCAAACTTTGACTTTTTGGTCAGAATCAAGTGCCAAGAGTCATTTTTCACCAAGACATGTCAAATTATGAAACTTGTTCATCAAGAAACCCAAAAATGCAAATTAGGGTTTAAAATGGAAAAATTTCATAACTTAGAAATTTTCTAAGTTATGAAATTTTCTTATTTTTTCCTAACTTTGTCCCATTTTTTCAGCAAGATGCAAATGGATTCAAACAAAACTTGAAACATGAAAGTTGTATTCCATCATAAAGTCTACAACTTTGATTCAAAAAGTTTTCTCAAAAGAGGCTTGTATCTCAAGTTATGATTTTTGGAATAAGGGTACCTAAAACTTTTAACTTAGAGAAATTTTGCCCTAATTTAGGCAGGATTTTAACCCATCTTCTTGGCCATTTTTCACATAGTTCCACTTGGAGTTTAAATTTTCATTTCAAATATGTATTATAGTACATGTTCAAAGCTTTCCAAATTGTCCAAGAACTCCTCAAACACCCTTGTGGTTAGAGAGAATCGAATGCTTGAAGTTGGCAAAAACTCACTTTGATCCATGGCCAATACATGTTCATACCAATTTGCAAATCTGATCTAGCTAGCTTGGTTCACAATTACAGGCCTCAAAAACAGTTTGTACTCCATAATTTAATGCATATCCATTGAGCTAAGGTATTGTCTTGGTCATTAGGGAATTGTACACTAGATTAAGTCTTAAATGGAAAAAGCAACAATGCCATTTTTGCTTAAACTTCACTTTATGTCAAAACAAGATCCTTGAGGCATGGGGCCATATCTCTGAGGAAAGATCAAATCTACCAATTCCAGTAACCAAAGGCAAAATATGCAGCATGATGTAGGACTTGTACAGGCCTGCATTGAAGAAATAGACGCTCTTGCTTCAAGAAGAAGAAAAGTTGCAAACCACAAGCCATCTCTCACATCTGTTAAAACCAACTTACACAAACATTACAAACAAGTTTCATACCTCCTAACAAGCCAGAAACACGACCCCTTTGCCTCTAAAAACTCCTAGAGCATAAATTCCCCATTTTCTTGCAAAACAGGGCCAGTTCTGCATTTTGCAAGCCATCTTCAAATTCCATCGTGTGTTTTGCCCAAAGATACTTCAAACACCTTCCAACCAACTCACTTGAACTATTCCAGGCCTCCATTGATAGCTGTAACACCATTAACACACATTGCCATTTTTTTTAAAGCTTTGCAGGTTGATTTCGGTGGCACGATTCAAGCCACTTCAAAACAAAGTAAGCATTAGGAAAGCTTCATTGGACCTCAAGCAAGCTCAAAAGAAGCTCAAGCGCCCTTGGAAGTTGCTGCATTGTCCAGCTCGAAGTCAACTGAAACAGGTATTTCATGAACTTCTATCTCTCTATTTAGGAATAGTTAGACTTAGGTTTGTGAATGAAATATGTTGTATTCATAGCCCTGAAGCCATGCATATGCTTAGTTTTCATTTATATTAATCGTGCTAGGAGAATTTCATCCATGAACTTTCTGAAAAAACTAGGTTAGAAATTAGGGCCAAAGAAATTCTCTCTGGTCTTTGAGAGTTAGCTTATGTTTTTTATATGGTTAGATTCGTTGTTTGATGCTCTACAAGTTTCGTGTTATGAGTTTTGTCAAAAAATCAAAGAATCAGGAGATAGCAGTTGATGTACAGAACGCGCGTTTTTGTGAACCAAGGAAGAAGATGAAGTCTGATTGGGCTGGGCCTGGTTATTTTTGCTTCTAATAACCTATTTTTCAATTTACACCCCCTGGCCCATTTATTTGTATATATGTCATTTTGATATTTTTATTTTTTATTCTGACTTTATTATTTTTTGTCCAAATATAAAAAATGCCAAAAAATTATTTTTATATTTTTTCATATTTATTTGATATTTGTTTTTATTTTACTAGTATAAATATGTAAATAATTTATTTTCTTTTATTAAAACTTAAAGAATAATGTAAAAAATATGTTCATTTTCATTTATTATTTTATTTATATTTAAAAACATTTTATTGAATATACACATTTGTTTGTAAATAATTAATTTTAATTTTTATATATTTAATATGTTTAATAATATATATATATATATATATATATATATATATATATATATATATATATATATATATATATATATATATATATATATATATATATATATATATATATATATATATATATATATATATATATATATATATATATATATATATATATATATATATATATATATATATATATATATATATATATATATATATATATATATATATATATATATATATATATATATATATATATATATATATACTTTATTTTATTAAATAATTAGGAAAAAATTACAAAAATATTACATTTTCATTTTTTTTAATATTTTACACTAAAAATATCATTTTTACAATATACTTTTATTTTTTTATACAAATCAATACATTATTGCATATAAATAATAAATAAAAATTAGGGTTTTTGCCCTAAATAATAAAATAATTAAAATTGACCCTTTTTATTATTTACATTTCACATTGAAAAATACTTTTTTACATACATAAAAACTTTTTGCATAATACATTTTATCTAACATTTATTTGTTGTATTTTATTTAATTATTGCACATTTAAATATTGTCTTATACATTCGATTTGGTTGTAATAATTTAGAATTTAATTTCTTGTCAAATACCCCCAATTCAAATTTGTACCCCCTTCCTATATCATGTTGTAATAGTGTAGGCTTTAAATTCGCGCACCTTTAAATGCTTTCAATTATGCCATGGTTAGACCTAGGGTTTGTATGCAAAAATCAAATTAAAACAAGTAGCTTGACCTAATTCAAAGATAACCATGCATGAAAAAAAACAAACACAATGCACACTTGCACCCCTAGAGTTACAATCCACTTGTTGCCTTCAAAAATGGGCCATGGTTGCATGTCAAGTACTTTGGTAAAACAAAAAAAAAACAAAAGATCATAGTCCCTCGATGACGCTATCTGAGTTGCCTAAACAAAATGATCAAGTCCCTTAAGAAAATTGCCAAAAATACTTGACACAATTGCTATCATGGTCTATACGATGACCCGCGCCTGTCCCGTTTAATATCCTAACACAAGGTCGTTCACCAAATACAATGGTGAAACGACACTGTTAAAAGGGTTAAAAACATAAGAAAAATCTTTGAGTAAAATAGGGTAGATAGCTCTTAGTTACTTGATCACAAGCTTGCAAAAAAAAACATCCTTGCTATTTTTCAAAACACACTTCACAACACAATTTCAAAACTCTACTTTCAAACTTTGAAAACTTTTCAAAAGACAAAAACACCTTTGTATACATTCAAACAAGAATCATTACAAATGTTGCCACAACGATGGTCTCTTTTCAAAACATCTTTCAAAATCACACAACAAAGCACCATTTCAAACAATTGAAAAGCAAAGCAAGTGATCTAAGCAAGTAACTAAGAGCCTTTGGATAACCATGGATAGAAAGGGTGCTAATACCTTCCCTTTCTATAATCTACTCCCCGGACCCAAGAAAACATCTCAAAGGTCTTTCCTGTGCTTTTTGACCTTTCCTTAGGATAAAATAAAAAGTCGGTGGTGACTCTTGCTAAACTAAAACATTTGCGAACACAAACGCAAAATCCCAAGTCAGTTCTCCCACCGTATCACAGAACTGGCGACTCTGCTGGGGATAACTTTAAAAAGTGGAGTAACCTTAGGGCTTTAGATCACCCTTTGCATGATTATATTGTTTGTTTTGATTGCTTTACATTTTGTTCTCTTGTTTGGGCTTGAAATCCTCTACCCGGATTTGGGAAACATTCATAGGTAAATAGCAATACATTGTGGAAACTGTGCGGGGTATATCGACATGGTTGAAGCAATAGCTATATTAGTGAGACATATTTGTGAGTACCAGTAGCCTTTGAGTCAATCAAAGAGAATATGGGGCTGCTGAGTGATGTCATGAAGCACTAATGAACTCTTAGAACCTTACTTGACCATATTGGCCTTTTATTAGGGGTAGTGAGATGATCGGCTTTGGTGCAGTCTGAAGTAGGTAGATACTCGATACTACACTCATTGAGGGTTGTTTTCTTGGAATATTTTGGTCGCTAGTTAAGTGGCTAAACCAAAACAATGAACATAGAAAACAATCCAGTAATATTGAGCTCCTTAGAACCCGGTTACTATTTATAGGACAGGTTTGAGCCAACTAAACTCAAGAGGGTACTTACCTATGAAACCTCATGCAAGCCTGAAACTAGGGTTTTGTGTGACTTGTTTGTACATGTGCTTGTGCATACATCATGAACATCATAAAGCATCATATGCATCCACTAACCATTTCAAGGGTTTGGATCTTCATCTTTGTTCTTGTTTTGTAGGTCATGGAATCTCTTCGCAGGAAAACAATTCAAGTCAACCTTGTGAGAATCCCTCCTCAACTCAAGGAGCTTACTTCCAGGATTCCAGAGAATTCTCTCTTCAGTGAAAGACATGGTAGACTTCTTAACTTGGTCAACTCCAACATTGAAGAAGACATGGTGAAAGTTCTCTTCCAGTTCTTTGACCCTCTACACCATTGTTTCACATTCCCTGATTACCAGTTAGTACCCACTTTGGAGGAATTTTCTCAGCTCCTGAGAATTCCTATTCTTCATCAACTACCCTACAATGGTACAGAAAAAGAACCAAAGCCTGAAGATGTTGCTCAGGCATTACACTTGCAACCATCTGACATCAAGGGACATTGGGAAACCAGAAGTGGTGTCAAGGGTTTCTTGGCAAAGTTTCTGTTTGAGAAGGCACAAGACTGCTGGAATTCTCTTGATCTACAAGCCTTTGAAGAGATTGTGGCACTCCTTATCTATGGGTTGGTCTTGTTCCCAAACCCGGATCAGCTTATAGATGTGAATGCTGTCAAGATTTTCATATCCAGGAATCCTATACCTACATTGCTCGGGGACATCCTACACTCATTTTACACACGAACAATGAGGAAAAGAGGTGTTCTCATGTGCTGTACTTCTCTCCTAGAAAGGTGGTTTATTTCTCACCTTCCAAAATCAGTTTTGAAGAATGAGCAGGGTTTAAGGTGGTCACAACGGTTGATGACCCTCACACATTCTGATGTACATTGGTGTTCTCGGTCCAGAGGAAATGTCATCATCATTGATCGTTGCGGGGAATTCCCTAATGTCCCATTACTTGGCATTAGGGGGGGCATTACCTACAACCATTGTCTAGCTTTGAGACAATTTGGATATGCTCGGAGGGATGACCCTCATGACATGCTGATTCCTGACCTAGTCTTTGATTTCGACAATGATGCGCAAGGACTTCGACAAAGGTTCATCAGAGCTTGGAGGATGCCTAACAAGGTGGATAGTAAGACACTGGGGCACAAGAATTCCATCCCCCTTGAGCCTTACCTCAAGTGGGTACGAACCCGCTCCCAGAATCTTATGATGCCATACCCTCACATTTTCCCCTTGATCAAAGAGCCTGTTATGGAAGGAGAGGTTCCATACACCATCCTACATCCTGACATGCCAACATCATGGGAAGAAATGCAAAAGAGTTGGATCCAACTCAAGGAAGAACGAGATACTTTTGAATCCAGCTTCTATGCCAGTGAGAAGAAGTTTTTGGAGCTTACTTGCCGACTTCACGAGGAGGAAACTCTCAACACTTACATCGCGCCAAAGAGGATGCGCAATGTCTTTTTACATTAAGAATTTTGTAATATTTCTCCCATGGGGCACTTATGTACTAACCAATTTCTTCTTAATATGACGTGCGCTATTTTTGTTTGCAACAAATTTGAATTTTTGAACCCTTGAATGCATTACATGAATAACATACCATTCATCATATGCATAAACAGGTCTTCGCGCCAGGTTTCCTTATCTTTCTGCTGTTTATTTCAGCAAGATGGATTTGGAGCAGACGGTAAAGGACTTGCAGGCACAAAATTCATAGTTCCAGCAACTCCTCATGACCTTGGAAAAGGGTCAAGAGGACCTCAAAGTTTTGTTGGAGAAGAATAAAGAGAAAAAGAAAAACAGACCTGGGGTGGCCACTTTTGGAAGAAGGTTTGAGAGCAATGCTAGGAAGGTTCTTAAGTTCCCCTCAACGTCTGACGAGGGGGCCGGTAAAGGGAAAGGGATTGTTGTGCCTTATGAATCCGAGGTTGAAGAGGAGGAAGAGGAAGAAGACGAAGACTACTCTGAATAACAGTATCCACCAGCGGATGATAAATATAAGAACCTTGAAGATAGACTGGCAGCTATGGAGTTGCAGAGGGTGCCCGGATTGGATTTTGAAGAACTAGGGCTGGTAGCTGGGATTGTTATCCCTCCCAAGTTCAAGGTGCCAACATTTGCCAAGTATGATGGTCTGTCATGCCCAAAGATGCACCTGAGGTCGTATGTCAGAAAAATCTAACCCCACTCATCCGATAAAGACCTCTGGGTACACTTTTTCCAAGACAGCTTGTCTAGCACGCAGTTAGACTGGTTTTATCAACTCGAGATATCAGAGGTTCACAATTGGGAAGACTTGGCAGCTGCTTTTTATCGTCAGTACCAATACAATGCTGATTTGGCGCCCATTCGTACTCAGTTACAAAGTAAGGGGATGGCTTCCAATGAAGGGTTTAAAGAGTATGCCCAGAAGTGGCGTGATCTGGCTGGAAGGGTGCAGCCACCGCTATTAGATAGGGAGTTAGTTAACATGTTTTTGGGGTCCCTGTCTGGCCCTTTCTTCAACCATCTAATCGGGAGTACTTCCGCGGGATTTACTGAGCTGATTTTGACCAGCGAAAGGATTGAGGCCGGTATTAAGAGTGGAAAGATTCAAAAGAATGCTTCCACATCCACGGCTATTAAGAAACCCTTCCCAGCCAAGAAGGAAGCATCTGTTGTGTATTCTCAGAAGGGACAGGGAAGAACTGAGCGTCGGCCGACTGTAGGGGCTGTGATGATTCAAAACTCGTCAAATGATCAACCTCGTAACAATCAGTCGAGACCTAATCAACAACGGGTGGAAAGGCCACAACGGCAGTTCACCCGCATCAACATGACGCCCGCTCAGGTACTTCCTCATTTGTTGAAGCTGAATCTGACCAGTTTGAAGGAAGCGCCAAAGAACCCTAACACCTCCTCTCCATACTACCACCCCAATGCCAAGTGTGCTTACCATCCCGACAGTGTTGGGCACGATACCAATAATTGTTGGGCGCTTAAGAACAAAATCCAGGATCTGATTGATACTAAGGAAGTAGAATTTGATGCATCTGAGAAGCCCAATGTTATATCTACTCTGATGCCCAAGCACGGCCACAATATTCATGTTGTTATGGAGGACATTCATGTTACTGATGTTGTTAACCTGTGGACGCCGTTACGTGTGATTAAAGAAAATTTGTTGAGAGCCGAGATCTTTCCTGGTTGTGGTAAAGACTTCTATTTTTTTTTGAACATACGAGGTGATTGCCCAATGTTGAAGTCATGTGTCCAACGCCTAATGGATACCCAAGAGATACTTTTCCAGAAAACCCCTATTGATACCTTCAATCTTGTTACTCCTGATACTTTTGCTACTTCAACCAACGATATTGCAATCGTAACCATTTCCGACAATCCTCCCAAGGCTTGCAAAAGGCCTGTCAGGATTACACCCAACTCTGAATGTGTACCTTTAAAGATCACCATGCTGGGACCTGTCCCGTACCAATCAAGCAAAATGATACCATGGAACTATGGGGGAGAAATCTTCTACCATGGTATCAAACAAATCGAAACAGTCCAAGAAATTTCTGAAGAAGAAAACCCTGATATAGGGAACATTGCGGGTACAAGCAAGATAACCCGCAGTGACCGGATCTTTTCTCCGGAGATTGCTCCCCCTCGAGCAGTTTTCGGACCCTTGAAAGCTTTTGTACCTATTGGACCATCTGTGCAAGGCCCAGTGATTGAAGAATTGGATACTCCTGAAGTAAGACCATCTGCTGATACTACCGACAAGGGTAAGGGGATACTGGAAGTGCCTGTCAGGACGAAGGCTCATGCTGTGGTTATCCCCGAAACCACTCAGAAAGAAATGGATGAAATCTTGAAAATAATCAGAAAAAGTGACTACGACATTGTTGAACAGTTAGGGCAGACCCCTTCTAAAATTTCAATGTTAGCTCTCATGCTCTGTTCTGAGGCCCATGCTAAGGCCCTAATCAAATTCTTGAAGGCGGCACATGTACCCCAAGAGACTTCGGCGGACCAGTTTCAGGAATGTGTGGCCAGTCTCACTGCTGATAATGGCCTGGGCTTTTCCGATGCGGATTTGACTCCCAAAGGAAGAAAACACAACGACGCGCTACATGTCTCAGTTGAATGCAGGGGAACCACCCTCGCCCATGTCTTAGTTGATACTGGTTCTTCCTTGAATGTGCTGCCGAAGAAAGCTTTAGACCGTTTGGATTGCGAAGGATTGACCCTCAAACCTACTAACATCGTTGTTAGGGCCTTTGATGGGTCCAAAAGAATGGTTCATGGAGAGGTTGATATTCCTATCAAGGTAGGCACAGAGTTTTTCAACTCCACCTTCTACGTGATGGGCATCCGTCCGTCATATTCATGTTTGCTAGGGAGACCGTGGATCCATTATGCCGGGGCAGTTACCTCCTTTTTGCACCAAATGCTGAAATATCCTGTTAAGGGTAAGATTATAACAATGCACGGCGAGGAAGAATACATGATAAGTCATCTCAAGTCCTTCCGCTATGTGGAGTTGGATGGCGAGTTCATCGAAACGCCTTTCCAGCATTTGAGGAAGTTTCTCCCGAGATAGCAGTTGCGAAGACAATGATTGAGGTGCCTGTCATTTCCAAGCATGTATCTAGGATGGCATCTCTCAAGGACGCAGAGGCGGTAATCAAAGAAGGGAAGAGTACAGTATGGGGACAATTGCCTGACTTTCCCCATAAGACAGACAAGTTTGGGTTAGGGTTTACTGCTGCAGGACAAAAGGCTATGCGTCGCTCCAAGGTTGGAGGACCACCCGTCAAGATCTCACACCATGGAATCAATGTTGTAGAAGATGAAGATGAAGAGAGCCACTTTGAAGATTGGATCTTTCCGACCTTCAAAGGGGGTTTGAGCAACTGGGAAGCAAAGGATTTTGTTCCCATCACCTTTATCAACCAGTAATTTCATCTTTTGAACAATTTCCCATTTTATGGTCTGTAATAACTAAAACAATTCGCACACTATTTTCACCTCATGCCTTGCCCGGGGCATGTAGGTCTATTTGTAAGGGCTTGATTTTCTTCATAATCATATGCCATGTTTTAATGAATCATTGGACGTTTTTCATCTATAAATTGTTGTGTTCATTTTTCTTTCCTTTTGCATTTTTGTTTGTTTAAGGATGGCTATCCCTTACACACACCCACACTCACAAATGCAGGTACCCATCCACTCCGGATTCCATGGGTGACTATTCTGCTTTAGCCTTTGATAAATCTGAAGATTTGGTCAATCATGCTGAGTACGAAGTTGACGAAGATTGTGAAGTGCCGGGAGAGTTTGCCAGACTTTTGCAACAAGAAGAGAGGGCTATTCTACCTCATGAAGAGTTGCTCGAAACCATCAACTTGGGGACGGAAGAAGATAGGAAGGAAGTAAAAGTGGGTGCCAACCTGGAACCAAGTGTCAAAGAGCGCTTAGTGCAGCTGTTGAACGAATATGAAGATATGCCAGTGTTAGACACAGATATCGTGGTTCACCGTCTCCCTACAAGAGAAGACTGTCCACCGATCAAGCAAAAGGTCCGCCAGATGAGGCCTGACATGTCTGAGAAAATCAAGGCTGAAGTAATGAAGCAATTCAACGCTGGCTTTCTGGTTGTTACCTACTATCCACAATGGGTTGCTAACATCGTGCCCGTTCCTAAGAAGGACAGCAAAGTCAGAACGTGTGTGGACTATCGAGATTTAAACAGGGCTAGCCCTAAAGACGATTTTCCACTGCCGCATATCGACATCTTGGTTGACAACACAGCTCAGCACAAGGTATTTTCCTTCATGGATGGATTCTCGGGATACAACCAGATCAAAATGGCCCCTGAGGACATGGAGAAAACTACTTTCGTCACGCAATGGGGTACCTTCTGCTACAAAGTGATGCCATTCGGACTGAAGAATGCAGGGGCAACTTATCAACGCGCCATGGTAGCTTTGTTTCATGATATGATACATCATGAGATCGAAGTTTACGTAGACGACATGATAGCTCGATCACAGACAGAAGAAGAACACCTTGGTCATTTGCAAAAGCTGTTTTCCAGGTTGAAGGAGTATAAGCTCAGACTAAACCCAAGCAAGTGCACTTTTGGGGTTAGGTCTGGTAAACTTTTGGGATTTATTGTCAGCAACAAAGGCATTGAGGTTGATCCAGCTAAACTGAAGGCTATACAAGAAATGCTTGCCCCCCGTACTGAAAAGGAGGTTAGAGGATTCTTGGGACGCTTGAACTATATCGCCAGATTCATCTCTCACCTGACTTCTACCTGTGAGCCAATTTTCAAACTGTTAAAGAAGGATCAGGTAGTTGAATGGAACAATGATTGTCAAGTTGCTTTTGATAAGATCAAGGAGTATTTATTAGAACCTCCTATTCTGATGCCACCCGTCGAAGGAAGGTCGTTAATCATGTATCTGACTGTTTTGGATAACTCAATGGGGTGCGTGCTGGGCCAACATGATGAGTCTGGCCGAAAAGAGCATGTCATTTATTACCTTAGCAAAAAGTTTACCGACTGTGAGACTCGCTACTCACTGCTCAAGAAAACTTGCTGCACTTTAGTATGGGCTGCTCGCCAGCTGAGACAGTATATGTTGACTTATACCACCTTGCTGATTTCTAAAATGGATCTGATCAAGTATATATTCGAGAAGCCTGCTTTATCTAGAAGAATCGCTAGATGGCAGATGATCCTGACAGAGTATGATATCCAGTATACTACCCAAAAAGCTATAAAGGGGAGTGTACTAGCTGACCATCTAGCTCATCAAGTCGTCGAAGATTACCAATTTATGAGATTCGACTTCCCTGACGAGGACATCATGACTTTGGACAACATCGAAGGTAAAAGACCGTATGATGGACCAGAACAAGGATCCCGATGGACCCTGTACTTTGATGGTGCTTCAAATGCACTTGGCAACGGTATCGGTGCAGTACTCATTTCTTCGGAAGGTTGCCATACACCCTTCACTGCCCGACTTTGTTTCAGCTATACCAACAACATGGCCGAATATGAAGCTTGCATCTTTGGTCTCAAGGCTGCTATAGACTTGGGAATCAAATCTTTGGTCGTATTTGGGGACTCGGCTTTGGTTATTAGTCAAGTCAAAGGAGAGTGGGACACTAATAATCCTAATCTTATCCCATACAAAGAACATGTCCTGACGTTGTTGCCTCATTTTGAGCAGATTACTTTCGAGCACTTCCCGCGAGAAGAAAATCAGCTAGCAGATGCTCTGGCTACAATATCTTCCATGTTTAAACTCAAATGGGATAACGAGGCTCCCCAAATTACCATTGGGCGAATGGATGAACCCGCGCAATTTCATGAGATTAATACCGAAGAAGTAGTGGAACCACCTTGGTTTCATGAAATCAAAAGGTATCTCCAGACTAGAGAATATCCTGAAGGAGCTTCAGTCAAAGATAAAAAATTCTTAAGGAGATTTGCTGCCAAGTTATTCCTAAGCAATGGTATTCTTTATAAGCGCAGCCATGATTGTGTTCTACTTCGTTGTGTGGACAAAGCTGAAGCAGAGTTGATCATGACTGAGATACATAGCGGCACATTTGGCACCCACTTGAGCGGACATACGATGGCTAAGAAGATTCTAAGGGCAAGCTACTACTGGTCTACCATGGAAGCTGATTGTCACCAACATTCCCGTACTTGCCACAAGTGCCAAGTCTATGCCGACAAGGTACATATTCCTCCTGTTCCTCTCAACATTCTGACAGCTCCTTGGCCATTCGCAATGTGGGGCATTGACATGATTGGAGAGATCAAGCCCACGGCATCCAATGGACATCGCTTCATCTTGGTCGTTATTGACTATTTTACCAAGTGGGTCAAAGCAGCTTCCTTTGCCTCGGTTACAAAGAATTTGGTTGCCCGCTTTATCAAGCAGAACCTCATATGCCGGTTCGGTGTCCCTGACAGGATCATCACAGACAATGGTATGAATTTGAACAACACTATGATCACTGCCCTATGCGAACAGTTCAAGATTTATCATCACAATTCATCTCCCTATCGGCCGAAGATGAACGGTGTTGTTGAAGCCGCGGACAAAAATATCAAGAAGATCATTTAAAAGATGACAGTCACCTACAAGGACTGGCATGAGATGTTACCGTTTGCTCTGCATGGATACCGTACCACGGCACGTACTTCAACCGGGGCAACCCCATTTTCTTTAGTATATGGCATGGAAGTTGTGCTACCCATGGAAGTTCAGATTCCTTCTTTAAGGATTATGAAGGACACTGGTTTGAGCGAAGACGATTGGATTCAGACCCGGCTTGATCAACTTAATTTGATCAACGAGAAGCGACTTACTGCTGTTTGTCATGGTCAGACGTATCAAAAACGCATGATCAAGGCTTTCAACAAGAAAGTCAGACGTCAGGTATATCAAGTCGGAGATCTTGTAATCAAGCGGATCATCTTGCCGCAAAGTGATCCCAGGGGCAAGTGGACTCCTACTTACGAAGGACCATTTATGATTAAGAGCATCTTTTCTGGTGGAGCATTGTTTCTGACCACCATGGACGGTAACGATTTGCTGCACCCTGCGAACACAGACATAGTCAAAAGATACTACGCATAAAACGACCCGACAAGTTGAAAACCCGAAAGGTCGACTTGGGCAAAAAGGGGTTTCCCGGTGGATCGAAAACCCGAAAGGGAGGTCCAGGAAAATGTTAGGGAATTAAAGCGTATGACTATGTCTCATCGGATCACTTTAAGAACAATCTCTTCACCAACAAGCTCCAAGCTTTTGATCAATCCAGTCATCAGCGGGCGAAGCAGCGAATAGACTAGATATTCAGAATTGTGAAGGCTATAGCAGAATGGGAATCCCATGGAATTGATACACATAGCCATCTTTCTTTTGTATAAAAATTTTCAATTTTTACGACAACATTCTCTTACTAGGATGTCTGTCTCCTTTGTACAAAAATACTCACAAAAGTTAATACAAAAATACTTCAAAGTGCAGAAATTCGCTCGCCTTTCTTTTCTTTTTTACACTTATGTTTTATTTGAAAACGTCCAATGTTTGGTTAAATAGGCATATGCATTTGAATATAATCATTGTTTACAAATAAAACAAATTTGAAAAAGGATAATTACTGTTAGGTTGAAGGTGTAGGAAGATATCTTGGCGCCATGTCAGAAGAAATCCCCTACGATACATCATTCAGATCCTCAACAAAGCTAAAATTTGGAGTATATTTCCCCAGCGGAGTTAAGCTTCAAGATCCTCAACAGAACCAATGCTTTCTAAAACTTGATTCCCCAGCTGAGTTAAGTTTCAAATTTCCCATCAGAGTTAAAGCTTCAAGATCCCCAGTGGAGCCCGAAAACCCTGAAAACCCAATCCCCAGTAGAGCCAGAATAGTCTAAACATTCTCCCCACAGAGTTATTTCCCAGCAGATTGAAGATTCTCGGTCTCATTTCTCCAACAGAAGTCTCCCAGGTTTTAACTCCCCAGTAGAGATTTTTAGAGTTTTCCTTATTTCCCAAGAAAGTCATGAAGGATTCTCATTCCCCGCAGAAGTTGTCAAAGCTCTTGTTAATCCCCACAAGTCACCAAGGATTTTCAATCCTCAGTAGTGGTCTCAGGATTTCTCATTCTCAACATTCATAATTCTTTAATCCCCAAGCAGTCAGCAAGGATTTCTCATCTTCAACAATCAAAGATTTTTGAATCCTCAGCATCGGTCAAGGATTTATTTTCCCCGGCAGCAGTCAAAGATTTCATTATCTCCAGCTATCCAGAATTTATCTTCCTCAACAAGACAGCTACTCAGCTTACATGCATAACCATTACATTCATATATCATAAACATGAATTACAGTTCATTGCATCATACATATCATGCAATATAAAGTCGTGTTTTAGCTAACGTTTTACCCTTTTCAGGATAAGATTAAAAGGCTATCATTAACAATTATTCAGATACAGTATGGATACACCCCAGACACGGCAGTCATCCTATTACTCATTCAGAACTTCAAGTCAAAATACAGTATGGATACACCCCATACACGGCGGTCATTCTACTACTCATTCAGACTTCAGCAATCAGATACAGACTAGATACGCTCCAAACACGGATGTCGTTCTGGCCTTTACACCAGCAGTTTGATTCCCCCAGTGCAGTCGCCACGGAAGTCATTTTGTCACTTATTCAGATCCCAATTACAGTACGGATACACTCCAGACACGGAAGTCATTCCACTACTCATACAGATCTCAACTTCAGATACAGTCCAGATACGCTCCAGACACGGTTGCCATTCTGTCACTCATTCAGAGTTTATCTCCAGCACACAGTTGCTCCATACACAGATGTTTCTCTGTTACCTAGATACAATACATACACTCCAGACACGGCAGTCATTCTGATATTCATTCGAAGTTCAAATACAGTGACAACTCAGATACGCTCCAAACACGGACGCTATTCCTTTGCTCATACAGACTCAGTCTCCAGATACAGTTCAAATGCATTCCAGACACGAATACCATTTTGATGCTCATTCTTCTGACCTACCATATTGCAGTTCAATAAACACTCTTGGATGGCATCTTTAAGCCCATCTCCAGCAAGGTTCTACCATCTCCAAATGGCATCTTTAAGCCCATTCCCTCAACAATATTTTGACGAGTGCAAATTTACGGGCACTCTTGTGTCCAATCCTCTTTTACCTTCGAGTCGCAAAAGGCAAACTTGTCAATCTAACTCTTCAGGTTCAAGAAGATTGAACAGGGGCAACTGTTGTACCCCAAACTTTTCCCTCTCATTTCATCAACATTTTCTCAATCACAAGACTCTTGGAACTCAAGACCAAGCTAGGGTTTGCTCTGCTCAAGACACCTCCTTGCACTGTTGACCTAAATTAGGGTTTGAGTTTGCACATTGATGTTTTTACCTACAATGCCAAAGTGACTTTCATACTTCATGTTGGACTCACAAGTTTGTCCATACCAAGTTTCAAGCCTTGATTCAAATTTTTGCCCAGTCAATTGGACAGTTGACCTATAAATCAACTGTATTGGGGAAAAAGTCAATTGTGGCCAATTGACAGTCAAACCTCATGAAATTTGACCCACATCAAAATTATGAACTCATATGAACCATTGGATCAAGCTTGGATCACAATTCCACAATAAATTTGATCAGATCACCAAAAGGGCAAAATGGTCATTTTTAGGGTTTTGACTATACAAAGGCAATTTTTGACTGTTTGACCTAGCCAATGGCAAATCAAGCTCATACATGGACTCAAGGACTCAATGACATTGTCTTGACCCATTCAACAATTTCAAAATATCTCAAATGCATAGGATTGGCAGATGAATTTTTCAGTCAACTGATCAAAATTTGATTGTACACTAAAAAGTCAAACTTTGACTTTTTGGTCAGAATCAAGTGCCAAGAGTCATTTTTCACCAAGACATGTCAAATTATGAAACTTGTTCATCAAGAAACCCAAAAATGCAAATTAGGGTTTAAAATGGAAAAATTTCATAACTTAGAAATTTTCTAAGTTATGAAATTTTCTTATTTTTTCCTAACTTTGTCCCATTTTTTCACCAAGATGAAAATGGATTCAAACAAAACTTGCAACATGAAAATTGTAGTCCATCACAAATTCTAAAACTTTGATACACAAATTTTTCTCAAAAGAGGCTTGTATCTCAAGTTATGATTTTTGGAACAAGGGTACCTAAAACTTTTAACTTAGAGAAATTTTGCCCTAATTTAGGCAGGATTTTGACCCATCTTCTTGGACATTTTTCACATAGTTCCACTTGAATTTTCAAGTTTCATTTCAAAGATGGATTATAGTACATGTTCCAAGCTTTCCAAATTGTCCAAGAACTCCTCAAACACCCTTGTGGTTATAGAGAATCGAATGCTTGAAGTTGGCAAAAACTCACTTTGATCCATGGCCAATACATGTTCATACCAATTTGCAAATCTGATCTAGCTAGCTTGGTTCACAATTACAGGCCTCAAAACCAGTTTGTACTCCATAATTTAATGCATATCCATTGAGCTAAGGTATTGTCTTGGTCATTAGGGCATTGTACACTAGATTAAGCCTTAAATGGAAAAAGTAACAATGCCATTTTTGCTTAAACTTCACTTTATGTCAAAACAAGATCCTTGAGGCATGGGGCCATATCTTTGAGGCAAGATCAAATCTACCAATTCCAGTAACCAAGGGCAAAATATGCAGCATGATATAGGACTTGTACAGGCCTGCATTGAAGAAATAGACACTCTTGCTTCAAGAAGAAGAAAAGTTGCAAACCACAAGCCATCTCTCACATCTGTTAAAACCAACTTACACAAACATTGCAAACAAGTTTCATACCTCCTAACAAGCCAGAAACACGACCCCTTTGCCTCTAAAAACTCCTAGTGCACAAATTCCCCATTTTCTTGCAAAACAGGGCCAGTTCTGCATTTTGCAAGCCATCTTCAAATTCCATCGTGCGTTTTGCCCAAAGATACTTCAAACACCTTCCAACCAACTCACTTGAACTATTCCAGGCCTCCATTGCTAGCTGTAACACCATTAACACACATTGCCATTTTTGTTTCAAAGCTTTGCAGGTTGAGTTCTGTGGCACGATTCAAGCCACTTCAAAATAAAGTAAGCATTGGGAAAGCTTCATTGGACCTCAAGCAAGCTCAAAAGAAGCTCAAGCGCCCTTGGAAGTTGCTGCATTGTCCAGCTCGAAGTCAACTGAAACAGGTATTTCATGAACTTCTATCTCTCTATTTAGGAATAGTTAGACTTAGGTTTGTGAATGAAAGATGTTGTATTCATAGCCCTGAAGCCATACATATGCTTAGTTTTCATTTATATTAATCGTGCTAGGAGAATTTCATCCATGAACTTTCTGAAAAAACTAGGTTAGAAATTAGGGCCAGAGAAATTCTCTCTGGTCTTTGAGAGTTAGCTTAAGTTTTTTATATGGTTAGATTCGTTATTTGATGCTCTACAAGTTTCGTGTTATGAGTTTTGTCAAAAAATCAAAGATTCAGGAGATAGCAGTTGATGTACAGAACGCGCGTTTTTGTGAACCAAGGAAGAAGATGAAGTCTGATTGGGCTGGGCCTGGTCATTTTTGCTTCTAATACCCCATTTTTCAGTTTACACCCCCTGGCCTATTTATTTGTATATTTGTCATTTTGATATTTTTATTTTTTATTCTGACTTTATTATTTTTTGTCCAAATATAAAAAATATCAAAAAATTATTTTTATATTTTTTCATATTTATTTGATATTTATTTTTATTTTACTAGTATAAATATGTAAATAATTTATTTTCTTTTATTAAAACTTAAAGAATAATGTAAAAAAATATGTTCATTTTCATTTATTATTTTATTTATATTTAAAAACATTTTCTTGAATATACACATTTGTTTGTAAATAATTAATTTTAATTTTTATATATTTAATATGTTTAATAATATATATAGATATACTTATATACTTTATTTTATTAAATAATTAGGACAAAAATACAAAAATATTACATTTTCATTTTTTTAATATTTTACACTAAAAATATCATTTTTACAATATACTTTTATTTTTTATACAAATCAATACATTATTGCATATAAATAATAAATAAAAATTAGGGTTTTTGCCCTAAATAATAAAATAATTAAAATTGACACTTTTTATTATTTACATTTCACATTGAAAAATACTTTTTTACTTACATAAAAACTTTTTACATAATACATTTTATCTAACATTTATTTGTTGTATTTTATTTAATTATTGCACATTTAAATATTATCTTATACATTTGATTTGGTTGTAATAATTTAGAATTTAATTTCTTGTCAAATACCCCCAATTCAAATTTGTACCCCCTCCCTATATCATGTTGTAATAGCGTAGGCTTTAAATTCTCGCACCTTTAAATGCTTTCAATTATGTCATGGTTAGACCTAGGGTTTGTATGCAAAAATCAAATTAACAAGTAGCCTGACCTAATTCAAAGATAACCATGCATGAAAAAAAAACACAATGCACACTTGCACCCCTAGAGTTACAATCCACTTGTTGCCTTCAAAAATGGGCCATGGTTGCATGTGAAGTACTTTGGAAAAACAAAAACAAAACAAAAGATCATAGTCCCTCGATGACGTTATTTGAGTTGCCTAAACAAAATGATCAAGTCCCTTAAGAAAATTGCCAAAAATACTTGACACAATTGCTATCATGGTCTATATGATGACCCGCGCCTGTCCCGTTTAACATCCTAACACAAGGTCGTTCACCAAATACAATGGTGAAACGACACTGTTAAAAGGGTTAAAAACATAAGAAAAATCTTTGAGTAAAATAGGGTAGATAGCTCTTAGTTACTTGATCAAAATCTTGCAAAAAAACATCCTTGCTATTTTTCAAAACACACTTCACAACACAATTTCAAAACCCTACTTTCAAACTTTGAAAACTTTTCAAAAGACAAAAACACCTTTGTATACATTCAAACAAGAATCATTACAAAGGTTGCCACAATGATGGTCTCTTTTCAAAACATCTTTCAAAGTCACACAACAAAGCACCATTTCAAACAATTGAAAAGCAAAGCAAGTGATCTAAGCAAGTAACTAAGAGCCCATGGATAACCATGGATAGAAAGGATGCTAATAACTTCCCTTTCTATAATCTACTCCCCGAACCCAAGAAAACATCTCAAAGGTCTTTCCTGTGCTTTTTGACCTTTCCTTAGGATAAAATAAAAAGTCAGTGGCGACTCTTGCTAAACCGAAACATTTGCAAACTCAAGCGCAAAATCCCAAGTCAGTTCTCCCACTGTATCACAACATGATTCACCATGAGATTGAGGTTTATGTTGATGACATGATCGCAAGGTCCCAGACTGAGGAAGAACACCTTGACCATCTCCAGAAACTGTTTGACAGGTTGAAGACGTACAAGCTGAGATTGAACCCGAACAAGTGCACCTTCAGGGTGAGGTCTTGTAAGCTGCTGGGTTTCGTTATCAGTGATAAGGGTATTCAGGTGGACCCTGCCAAGGTAAAATCCATACAGGAGATGTCGGCTCCCCGCATAGAAAAGGAAGTTAGAGGCTTTTTGGGACGTCTAAATTACATTGCCAGATTCATTTCACATCTGACTGCTACTTGTGAGCCAATCTTCAAGCTGCTGAAGAAAGATCAAGTAGTAAAATGGAATGATGAATGTCAGACCACTTTCGAAAGAATCAAGGAATACCTCCAAGAGCCACCTATTCTGATGCCTCTAGTGGAAGGAAGGCCTTTGATCTTATACCTAACAGTACTGGATAATTCAATGGGATGTGTGTTGGGGCAGCATGACGAGTCTGGCCGAAAAGAGCACGTTATTTACTACTTGTGATCGGTGGATTTAGAACTGACTATTTAACGTTGGTTCACGAAATGTCGCGGAAGCAAGAGTCGCCACCGTCTTTTATTTTCTCCAACATGGACAGGACAAAAGCACAGCAAAATTCCTTATGAGATAGTTTCTCGGTTCGGGAGGTAGATTTATAGAAAGGGAAGGTGTTAGCACCCTTTCTATCCATGGTTATCCATGGGCTCTTAGATACTTGCTCATTGTGTTTTCAAGGTGTTTGTTTTCTTTTCAAAATGTGAGTGGGTTTTGAAAAGTTTCTTTGAAAGATTTCTGAATAACTCTTGTATCTGTCCTCAAGAGTGTTTGAAAAATTGTTTTGAAAGCTTTTTGAAAGTGTCGGTGTGAAAAGGTTTTTGTTTTATTTTTTAGAGAGCAAGTATCCATGAGTCATCTACATACCCTAAGGAATTAGGCTGTGTAAATGTCCTTAAGGTAGTGTCATCCCACCATTGAGAGGTAGGTAGCACCACCGTTGGAGGTGTTCGGGTCAATTCGAGTTTAGGGACAGTGTGGTCACCGAAGTAATAGTAGGACACCTTAGAAGCTACCCTTATGTCGTTGATCCTTTTTTAATCCAAGGCAACCGTTTCGAGGCAACTGTTCCGAGGCAACTGGATCATGGACATAAGGACTTACTAAAACGTCTTATACTTGACGACCACGTTTCGAAGGCAACAGGTGAGGTGTACCCTAAGAGTGGTGTGTGAATTTGTGTGTTGTTTTCAGTTTAATATTTATCTTTGGTCAGGGCATTGTGAGCTACGCTTGTTTTTAATTAACCATACATTCTTTCATGCAATTTAGAATTTAAGAGTGCGGAAATTTAAATGCGGAAAGATAAAAGCTACGCTATTACAAGGCGCAGGTCTATACATCGCCAAAATACAAAGACCCGTTTGATAAAAATGTGGAAAGTAAAAGAAATGCGATAAACCTAATTACTATTACATCCTTGAGCAGTTACAAAATATTCAAAAGGAAAATAATGCGCGAAATAGAAATCAAAATTGAACGTCCGAGGGTTTTGACCCTTTGCTTGAAATTAAATTAAATTAAAGTTTAATCATTATTTAATTAAAGAAAAAAAAGGAAAATAAAATGTTTTTATGTTTTTGGTATTTATGATAATAAAGAAAATTAAAATTAAAAAGGAAACCCTAATTCTAAATCTATTTTAATTATTAAGAAAATACTAAAGTTAACCTAATTTACTAGTTGATTAATTTGCATGTTCATTTACAAAAATAATAGTAATTATAATAATAAATAATGAGAAAAATAATTAATTAAGAAAAGATGAAAATGTCAAAAAAACCTAATTCTAGATATTTTTATTTGTTAAGAAAAAGATTAAAGTAAAACCTAAATTAACTAAATTAATTATTAACATTTATTTACAAAAATAAATTAATGAGTAAATTAATAAATAAAATATTTTTTTGGGCTTTTGATTTTCTGATTTTTATTATGAAAAGAAAATTATTTTATGTGAATTAAATAAAAATAATTAAGGCAATTAAAAGAATGAAAAAGAAAAAGAAAATGAAATTAAATATACAAACAATGGGGGGTGTCTGGCCCATTATGGAGGTAAGATTGAAGAATTCTGGCCCATTGAAACATAAAACTTGTTTGACTTTCCAGATCGTGTATACGTTGGTTGACTAGGGTGTATCCTGGAATTCTCCTTCTGAGCATTAGATGGGATCTCCTGGCCACTTGGCAAGCACAGGCATGAGCGTGTATGGTAGGCCATGGAATGAGTGCTGCACTAGAACACATTGAAACAAAAATTATTAAGCATATCGGGGGACCTGGGAATCGAACCCAGGTCCCTATACCTGCAATACACGTCCTCCAACCACCAGGCCATTTGCGTTTGTTTGTAAATATAATAGATAGAAAATATAATATACAAAAAACATGGTTAGTGGTATAAAACAAAAAAGCGCGCCAGATATTTGAATGCTCCAACCATGTGATGACACGCTAGCCTTCTTCTTCGTTTATCTGCAAATAGAAAACAAGTAGCGGGGGTTTTAAACCACCACTAAGTGAAACAGTGAATAATAGCGAATACGCCTACAGGTTAAATAAATTGAGCGCGAGGGTTTCGTTGAATCAGGTTTCTTGCAACGAATTCGTCCATGTATGTTTGATGGTCTAATTTTTCAGTATATGGAAAGCCCTATTTTGAAGCTTCTGAAACCCTAGGTTTCATCAATGGTGGATTTTTATAGAAGCATCTTTAGAACAATTAAACGTTACCAAAAGCTTCAGAAGATCATTAGTAGCATAAATCAATAATCAAAACACATGAATGATGCATAGAAATTAGAAATCGATTATGGAAATGTTTGTGACAAACGTGACTCAGTTCTACCGTTTCTTGGAGTATGGGGACTTGTTCTGGATTACAATAGACTCCTAGCAATGTTAGTAATGCAATGGAACAGGTTTTAAGCCTTGAATCGCCCTGCAAATATGAAATCAGTTTCAAGCTTTTTATTGAAATTTTGCTATTTGGTTATGAGTTTGTGAGCAGCTTTTCGTGTCCCTCTGAATTAGGTTTTACTCTGCCTTTGTATGTGAACAAATTTAGGTCAAGAAAGAGCCCATAAGTCCAAGAATTGATGACTTGAATCTTTGATTTCCAATCATATATTTTCCAATCTTTTTCCATGGAAATCTTGCCAAATGTGGATGATCTTGTCCCCTTGGATGATGCACGAAATCTTTAGCATATAATGAGTGTATTTGCTGCATAAAAAGATTTGAAAAAGCATTATTTGATATTTTCTCATAATTAAATCTAATTAAATGAATTAATAAGAATAAAAATTCAATTAATTAATTAAAAATAAGAAAATAAATCATTTTTAGCTCAATGGGTCGTGCATAGGCTTTGGGTAATGATTCAAGGAAGAATTTGAGGCCCATAAGCAATTTTGAAGTATTTTAGGCAAAGTTGACTTTTCAAAATTCCCAAAAATTTCCCAACTTCTCCAATGCATATCTTGCTCAATTTTGAAGCTATGAACATGTTCTTGGACATTTTGGAAAGGTCTTGAAGTCCTCTAACCAATGCCTTTGGTCCCATGTCATTTTGATTTACCAATCTCAAGTTATGGTCTTTGACTTAAAGTGCCTTTTTGTTAACTTTTGAAAATGACCTATAATGTTGAAATTGATAACTTTTTGTGAGAGCATTTCTTGGACTTGGAGTGTGAAGATGAGTTGTAGGAAATTTCATTCTCTTCAAAATGAGCATTGGATGGAATTTTTCTGATAAAACATGAAGAAGTTATGCCTTGGTCAATTTGCAGTTGACTTTTCAGCTGTCCAAAAATAGAAACTTTTGCATCTTGAGACTTTTTGAGCCATGCTTGTGGAATCATGATCAGGAATTGATCAAATGATGATTGTGGCTTCAAAATGAGATGTTGACCAAAAATTTTGACTTTTGACTTTCAAATGACCATTTTGCCCCTGCAGTTGACTGTGGAGCAATTAGGGTTTTTGACTGTGCAATTTGATGATGTGAGTCTTGAAACTTGACATATGGATGCTTGACAATGTATATGGGCATGTGGGACTTGATTGGACCCTTGAAAACCTCAACTTCTTTGCAAGAACCAAAACCCTAGTTTTGACTGTGTTAGGAGGCCATTGGACTGTGCAACCCTTGAGAGATTTTGAATCATCTGGAGATTAATCTTGGCAAATCTTGAAGAATATGGGAGGGAAAATTTTGGGGTACAACACTACCTTAGCAAAAAATTTACCGACTGTGAGACCCAATAATCATTGCTCAAGAAAACTTGATGCGCTTTGGCATGGGCTGCTCGCCGACTGAGATAGTATATGCTGACTCACACCACCTTGTTGATATCAAAGATGGATTTAATCAAGTATATCTTCAAACTTGACATATGGATGCTTGACAATGTATATGGGCATGTGGGACTTGATTGGACCCTTGAAAACCTCAACTTCTTTGCAAGAACCAAAACCCTAGTTTTGACTGTGTTAGGAGGCCATTGGACTGTGCAACCCTTGAGAGATTTTGAATCATCTGGAGATTGATCTTGGCAAATCTTGAAGAATATGGGAGGGAAAATTTTGGGGTACAACACTACCTTAGCAAAAAATTTACCGACTGTGAGACCCAATAATCATTGCTCAAGAAAACTTGATGCGCTTTGGCATGGGCTGCTCGCCGACTGAGATAGTATATGCTGACTCACACCACCTTGTTGATATCAAAGATGGATTTAATCAAGTATATCTTCAAAAAGCATGCCCTGTCCGGAAGAATAGCGAGATGGCAGATGATCCTAACCGAGTATGACATCCAATACACAATCCAAAAAGCAATCAAGGGGAGTTTATTGGCGGATCATTTGGCGCATCAGGCCGTGGATAACTACCAGTCCATGAATTTCGAGTTCCCGGATGAGAACATCATGTTGGTGACCGACTGTGAAGAACCTGGACCGGATGAAGGACCTGAGGAGGGATCCCGATGGTCCATGTATTTTGATAGAGCCTCAAACACGTTGGGTAATGGCGTCGGTGTTGTAATTATATCTCCTGAGGGTTATCATACTCTGTTCACCGCCCGATTATGTTTCAACTGCACTAACAATATGGCGGAGTATGAAGCATGTATCATGGGTCTTCGAGCAGCTATTGACCTGAGAATTAAGTTCTTGAGTGTATTCGGAGATTCTTCTCTGGTGATCAGTCAGATCAAAGGCGAGTGGGATACGAAGCACCAAAATCTTATTCCTTAAAAAGAACATGTATTGACATTACTCCCGCACTTTGAGGAGATAACCTTTGAACATTTCCCGAGAGAATAAAACCAGTTAGCAGACGCGCTAGCTACCATGTCTTCTATGTTCAAAGTCAGGTGGGACAATGAGGCTCCCCAGATTACCATTGAGAGGTTGGAGGAACCCGCACATTGTTGTGATATCGAGACTGAAGAGGTAGCAGATAAACCCTGGTTCCACGAAGTAAAGAGGTACCTTGAGGCTCAAGAGTACCCAGAGGGTGCATCTATTAATGATAAGAAGTGCTTAAGAAGGTTCGTTACGAAGTTCTTCATCAGTAATGGTATCCTATACAAGCGTAACCATGATTCAAACTTACTGTGGTGTGTAGACAAAAGCGAGGCAGAAAGGATCATGGCAGATTTACATGAAGGTACCTTCGGGACTCATTCTAGTGGACACACCATGGCAAAGAAGATCCTACAGGCTGGATATTATTGGTCCACAATGGAAGCTGATTGTCATCAGCACTCTCGGACTTGTCACAAGTGCCAAGTCTATGCTGATAAGGTGCACGTACCTCCAGTTCCCCTGAATGTTTTGACAGCTCCTTGGCCTTTTGCAATGTGGGGCATCGATATGATAGGTGAGATCAGACCTACTGCGTCCAATGGACATCATTTCATTCTGGTAGCTATTGATTATTTCACGAAGTGGGTCGAGGAAGCTTCCTTTGCTACAGTAACCAAGAACATTGTGGCGCAGTTTATCTGACACAACTTGATTTGTCGATATGGTGTACCAGAGAGAATCATTACTGACAATGGTACAAATCTCAACAATACGATGATCACCGAGCTCTGCAAACAGTTCAAGATTCAGCATCATAACTCTTCTCCCTAGCGGCTGAAGATGAATGGGGCTGTTGAAGCGGCTAACAAGAACATCAAGAAGATTGTGCAGAAGATGATAGTGACATACAAGGACTGGCACGAGATGTTACCATTCGCTCTTCATGGGTACCGTACCTCAGCACGGACGTCAACAGGGGCAACACCCTACTCTCTGGTGTATGGCATGGAGGCAGTCCTACCCATCGAAGTCCAGATACCTTCTCTCCGGATTATGAAGGATGCAGGTTTGAGCGAAGATGATTGGATCCAGACCCGACTTGATCACCTGAATTTAATTGATGAAAAAAGGCTTACCGCTATTTTTCATGGTCAGACATACCAAAAGTGAATGATCAAGGCTTTTAACAAGAAAGTCAGACGCCAAGAGTATTAGGTCGGGGATCTGGTGATCAAACGCATCATACTACCGCAAGGTGATCCCAGGGGCAAATGGACCCCTACATACGAAGGGCCATCTGTGGTTAAGAACATTTTCTCGGGAGGAGCTATGATTCTAACCACCATGGATAGTGACGACCTTCCTCACCCCGTCAATGCAGACATAGTGAAAAAATACTACGCATAATCAAAGACCCTCTAGGTCGACTGGCCTAGGAAAAAATAAGGGCTTCCCGGCGAACCAAAAGGGGTCGGGCAAAAGTAAGGGATGAAAATGAAAAAACTGTACACCCGGCAAGTCGAAAACCTGAAAAGGCGACTTGGGCAAAACAGGGTATCTCGGTGGTCCGAAAACCCGAAAGGGCGGTCCAAGAAAAAATTAGGGATCAAAGCGTAACACTATGTCTCATTGGATCATCTTGTGACCAAACTTTGGTATTGACTATCAAGCTCGGACGGTGTCAATCAATCTGATCTACCTTCAACCAAGTCGCAAAGTGATGAGACGCTCGAAGATATAAAGGCAATAGTAGAGTTGGAACCCAATGGGATTGTTTCACATAGCTTTTTTTCTTTCTTTTACACAAATTGAATAAATTCTGTTCTTTCGGCGGCGTGCTCTTACTAGGATGCCAACCTCTTTGTACAAAAACGCATATTACAGGCCAACTTCAAAAATCAATACAATTCATTTTCACAAAGAAATTTCAACTTGTTTTTCTTTTTCTGTTTTGTTTTGCAAGAACGTCCAATGATTCATTTTTTATATATGCATTTGAAAATAATTGCCGCTCATAAATACTTACACCGAAACAAAAGACAATTACTCGTAATTCCAGGACCAGGGGCAAACAAGAAATGTCCAAACCTTACAGTTGTTCTACCTACCAGGTACAGGGATAGAACCAGCTTGAGAATACAACTAAAGGTACATACACTCCCAGCAGAGTGGAAAGTATCCAAATACAGTGGTGTTAGCTCTCCCCAGCCGAGGTTCATAATCATGAATAAGTCGGCAAAATTCTCCCTAAGTAGAGTTTATCTATCACAAATAATAGAAGTTCACCATCAGCTAAGTTTATTTCCTCCACAGGCAGAAATTCAATCCTCAACAGGCTTCATTATCACCAGCAACGGTAATTCATCCCCAGCGGAGTTTATTTCTCCAAATCAGTAGATCATCCAGCAGAATATCTTTCTTCCCCACGGAGTCTCTCTTGGAGGAATATTCTCAAGCAGAACGTATGCAAGTCTCCAGCTAATCATCTTCGGTCACTATCCCCAGTGAGAACGAAGAACTCAACTCCTTGTACTCTCCAACAGTAGTCCAGGATTTATTTTCCCCTACCGGAGAATATCACAAGAATATTGCACATCCATACATCATGGCATGCACATGTGCATCATATAGCACAATCTCATTTATTTTGAAAACATCATTACTTAATACATTTTATACATCATGACATTACATACGGCTAACTCTTTACCTTTCAGGGAAGGATACAATCAAGTTCTTACTAGTTTTCTCTGGTTCAGTCAAATCGATACCAAGATTTCTATTCCAGTTCAAGCTATGAAGCCCAGAAATCGACCGGATAATATCTTGATATCTCCAGAATACTACGAAGCCTGGAATCGACCAGATATTGGTATGTCTTAAATACAAGCTTGAAGCCAAGGAATCAACCGGAAAACAGCTTAACCCTCAGCAAGTTATTGTGAAGCCTGGAATCGACCAGATAGCAATACAAGATACCATGAAGCCTAGAATCGACCAGATAATGGTATAAGACACCGTAAAGCCAGGATTACGACCAGATAGCAGCAAAGGATATTGAAGCCTGGGACACAACCAGATAACAGTATAAGACACTTCGAAGCTTGGAATTCAACCAAATAGCAGTTTACTCGGCCAATTACTAAGAAGCCAAGAATTGACCGGATATTAGCAGGCCTTAAATTCAAGTGGAAGCCCGGATGAGACCAGATAACCACTTAATTCATTCTGAAGCCTGGAGTACGACCAGATAAGAATTGAGAAATTGCGAAGCCTGGAGAACGACCAGATAGCAAGTTTAATCTCATCTCCCCAGTAAGTCACTATAAAGCCTGGAGCACGACCAGATAGCAGTCGATCTTATTTTCCTCAGCAAATCACTGTGAAGCCTGGAGCACGACCAGATAGCAATTCATTTTCACCTCCTCGACTAAGAGATGATTCCCCAATAGAGTAACAGACAACTGAAGTTCCTAAAACTCTACTTCTCTCAATACAGAGACCAGCATTCCCCAGCGAAGTCCTCCTTAACACCAGGTATACGGGCTCTCGCAAAGGAATCTCTTATGCAATCGACACTTCTTCGGATGGCATTTTTAAGTCCATCTTCCATCATTAACTTCCAAATGGCATCTAAAAGCCCATTCTCGACATCGCAAGACGATTACCACTTCATGCGAGTGCAAATTTCTGGGCACTTTAGTGTTCAATCATCTTCCACTTTCAGATATCGAAATGCAGACAAGCCAAGCTACATCCTCAGGTTTAAGAAGATTGAACAGGGGAAGCTGTTGTATCCCAAAATTTTCCCTCCCATATTCCTCAATACATTTCAAGTGAGGTCTTCAAATTGCTCAAGGAAGTCCAAGGGTTGACCAGACAAACTCTCTCCTAAGGCAGTTTACCTCAAATTAGGGTTTCAGCTTGCATCAAGATGTTTGAGCCTAAAGGATCCCAAATGCTCACCATTGTCCTAATATGTTCTCAAGATCATCCATGGCAAGTTTCAAGCCTTGCAGAGGAAGTTTGCTCAGTCAATTGCTCAAAGGCCTGAAAATTGACTATGCTAGGGCAAAAGTCAATTGTGGCCTATATACAGTTAAACTTCAAGATTTTTGGTCAACATTCTCACTTTGAAGTATTATTCATCATTTGATCAAGGGTTGATCATGATTCCTCAAGGATTGCTCATAATTCATCAAAACCCAAAAGTTGCTAAATTAGGGTTTTTATAGGAAAAGTCAACTCAACTTTGACCAAGCATAACTTTCTCATACTTTATCAAAAATGACCCATCCAAATATCATTTTGAAGAGGATGCAATTCCGTACAATTCATCTTCAGCTCCCAAGTTCAAAATATGCACTCACAAGAAGATATGAATTTGGACATTATAGGTCATTTTGAAAAGTCAACAAAAACAACTTTTATGTCAAAGCTTCATACATGAACATGGAAGACTCAATTGAGATGAGACCAAAAGGGTTTCTTAGATTACATCTTAATATTTCTAAAAAGTCCAAGAACACCTCTCTAGGGTCAAAATTGAGAGAGTTATGCATTGGCAAAGTTGACCCTTTTTGTAAAATTGCCAAAAGTCAAATGTGGCCAAAATTGTATTTTTTGTCAAATAGGCCCAACTTTTTATGCTTGCACTGAGTTTGTAATGTGACCCACGACCCATGATCCCTTCCATTTGTCATTCTTTTATTTTTGTCATTTATTTCGATTTTATTTCAATTAAATTAAATAAAATCAAAATAAAATCATGAAAATATCAAAAACTAATCAAAGCTTGAGATTATGTGCATGTTTAGGTCTATTATACAGCTGGAGATGGAATCAAATCGTGCAAGGTTCATTTGGACACAAAAAGGTTGCATTTTACTTGATTTGGAAAGATTTAAACAAAGGATCAAATCTTGAATCAATGATCATAATTGGAGAAGATTTGAAACAAATTTGTAACCTAATTCCTTCTAGTGTACATAAGGAACATGTTCAGATCAAAAACAAAAGGTTGGAGGCGTGTAAAAGAGAAAGCAAGTTTCAAAAAATCCAAGAAAAGTGGCAAACTGATTTCCACGTTTCAGATCAATTCAAAGCATTCTAGTCATCCCAATCAATTGATGGACTCCCCAGGATCAAGATTCAATCATTAGCAAGCTTCCTCAAGCCTTGAAACGCATTGTAAGAGTCATGCGGTTCGTCTCTTTTTTTGAATTCGTATATCATAATTCTGGCATCTTTAACATGATTTGTTAGCATATTCTTGATCCTTGAGTTATTTGCAAGCTAATGGTTATGATTAATTGCATTTTCATTGACTGTACATCAAGATGCCATAGTTAGGGTTCTTGTTTCGTTTTTAGGGTTTTTCTGTACATAAACAATTAGGCGTGGATAGTGGTACCATGATGCTCGTGAGTTTGCAACGACTTGATTGGTACCACTGGTTGTGATTTATCATGCAGGGACAAGATTTTGGAATGGACAAGGGTTGTACTTACGCCCAGTGTCTGTAGGTAAAATTCTTTATCTAAAATGACAGAGGCAACGAGGAAGATGATGGCGTGGCGTACTATGAATGGCCCATTCAAGTTGCGCGTGTTTTAAGAATTCACTTTTTGTTTTTATCATAATATATTTCTTTGTTATTATTCATACAACTAATCGGGCCCATTCTTATTCATTCTTTTTTTATTTTCTTTAATTTAATTTGTTTAATTTATTTTCTAACCACAAAATTAATTTCTTTTTCTCAAAAAAATCATAAAATCAGTTTTCACAAAATTTAGAATTAGATTTTTATTTTATCAAATTAACTTAATAATTAATTTAGGGTAATTCTAACTTTTTGTATATAATTAAAATCAATTAGCAAATTAGGATTATCATGTGATTTAATTTTTATTTCTTTTCTCAATAAAACAAAAATACAAAAATAGGTTGATTTAATTATTTTTCTTAAATTTTAAATTAATTAGTAATTAGGTCTTTTTATTTATTCAACTAAATCTTATTTTCTCAAAATAATCAAAAACCACAAAAAATGATTTTTCTTTTAATTAGGTTTAGGTGGGGTCAAAACCCCAATTCCTTTTCATTCAATTCGTCGCGCGCGTTTTATTATTTTTGCAATATATATGTAACTGCTTACAGTATGTAATAGTTTAATTAGGATTTTTCTTTTATTTATCGTTTTACGGGTTTTTGGCTATGTAAATTAATCCCTCCCCCGAAGCCTTGTAATAGCGTAGTTTTATTTTCCGCATTTTAATTCTCACAAATATTAACTGTTAGATGTATGTTAATAGGATTGTATGACAAGATTGCATGTTAATTTAAATAGGCTAGCAAACCCTAATGTGCAAAGATAATAACTTGAAATCAAATCACTCGCACATGCACACTCTTAGGGTATACTCTGACTTCGGTTGCCTTCGGTAAACGATCATTAAGTATAGGGTATTTTAGTGGTTTTCCTCCTGTCTAAACAAAGATCAAACGTCCCGTTCGGAAATGTTGCCTCGGAAAGGTCGCCTCGGAAATGTTGCCTCGAGTATGATCTTAAGACGCTAGGGTTATTACTAAGACGTCCTAACATTGCTTTAGTGATCGTACGTCCCTTTCGAATTGACCCTTACAAATTCCAACAACGGTGCCACCTATTTCTCAATAGTAGGATAGCGCTGTCTAAAGGAAACGAGAACATAAACAATCTTTTTTCGAGTAGGTAGATGCTAGTAGGTACTTGCTCAAAACAATAAACTCTTTCACACTTACACTTCTTTTCAAACTAAGTTTTCAAAACAAACTTCGTAACACTCTTGAAGACAGAAGCAAGGGTTAAAACGAAGTAAAACGAAACTTTTCAAAACAAACACACACAAGCAATTTTAAAAGATGAGCAAGTACCTAAGAGCCCATGGAAAACCATGGATAGAAAGGGTGATAATACCTTCCCTTTCTATAATCTACCCCCCGTACTCAAAATCTCGAAAAAGGAATTTTTTTGTGCTTTTTTCCTTTCCTGTTGGATAAAATAAAAGTTGATGGTGACTCTTGCTTACCGCGACATTTTGTGAACAAAAAACGCAAAATGCAAACCAACATTTTTCAAAACAGTCGGTTCTGCCACCGTATCACACCGGTCTTTGTTGATTATTTTGTTGACGAGGTCGTTGAGTTGGAGTTGGATTAGAAATCAATACAGCCCCTACAAAATGGTGATGGTCATTCCTAACACGGCTTCTTGATGCATATACAACATTAGTCTCTTTTTTTGCTAATAAACAGCTTTTTCACAGCATTTGATGTAGAGGAAGAGGCCATGGGTATCTTTCCACTCTTAATACCGCTCTCGATCCTTTCACCAGTCAAGATTAACTCAGTGAAACCAGATGATGAGCTCCCAATTAACAAGTTGAAAAATGGCCCAGTTAATGTTTCCATGAATGTATCAACCAACTCCTTATCAAGCAATGGTGGTTGCACCCTACCTGACAGGTCTCTCCATTTTTGCATGTACTCTTTGAAGCCTTCATTAGAACCCATGGTCATTCCTTGTAACTGCACTCTAGTTGGCGTCGAATCGGCGTTGTACTGATATTGACGATAGAAGGTGGTGGCCAAGTTGTAGCGGTAGAAATGTTCAAGACTAAGCCATTGGATTGACTAGACTTTATACTAATCAAAATAAAAATCGCCACCACGCTTTATTGTTTCCAAGAGAATGGGAAAAGAGCGAATAACCCAAAAAAGGGGGAAAGATTCAAGGTAAGGGGGTTGGTTATGCAAAGGGAAGGTATTAGCATCCTAAACATCTACGGTACTCCGCAGGAACCTCTTTGAAAAAATCTGTATATTTTGGCTATAAAAATGTGTTATGTATAAAATGGATGGTAGAGGTGAGAAAAGAAATATTTTTATGATTTTTGCACCCACCGCGGTTGCGAACCTTTAGTGCCTACGTACCACCTTTCGTGCAATAGGGGATCAGGGTACACGTAGTTCCTCTTTTAAAAATTTGAAACACAAGTGTGTTAGTTAATTTTATGAGATAAGACATCATCGTCATTGTCCGTGTGGAAAACATACTTACTACCCACAATCATGAGAAAGGAGAATTTGCATCATCTCAAAGTGGAGGATATGGCTTGGATTTTAAAATCAACAATGCCTCACTCAACACCTAAGTGGAAAATATCTCTCTTTACTACATATTGTAGAAGTATAGTTGTTCGCATCACTACAAGGATTGACAAGAGTCTAATCTTTTAAGAAAAGTTCTAAAATAAAAAGCCAAAGTGGCAAAAATGGTTTGAAATGAGATTGAATGACTTTTAGTCTTCTCACAAAAATGTCAAGGTATTATTAAATTGATTGAAATTTTTTTATGAAAATGTTTTGAAAATGCATGGACCTAAGTCCAAGTTTATTATGAAAGTGGTTTAAGTTTAGAAATAAGAAGAGTTTTTAAAATAAGGGAGAAGATTTTTTGAAATTAAAGAAGGTGGGAGGAGATGAAGAGAGTATCCTAAAGCATAAGGTAAAAGCTAGGGATAAGAACCGTCTAACCAACAAGAAGCTAATACTTGACATTACGAGTCAATATAGAATTCCCATTCTTCGGATTGAAACCAAGCAAGCAAAGATACTAGACCTCTTAAGAGAATCAAATTTCAAGTGTATTAAGTCTTCGCAAAAATTGGGCAGAGTAACGGTTGTATACGAGTGAATTCCAGATTACAAACAAAGTATCTAATCACAATAACCTACACACAAAACAAACAAACAACCCAATGCCTTGAGGTAAACCTCAAGAACTCCAGACAAAATAATGAATTAAGGTCACAAGGTCTCCAAGATAGGCCAAGGTCTCTAATCCTAAGTCCAAGAAGTCCAATGCTCCATAATGCCAAGGATAGTAACCAAATAGTTCAAGTATCATTAAAGATTTTTATGGTTCATGTTGATTATTAGGTGTCTTTAAAAAGAAAAGAAAAGCTCAAGTGAGCAAAAAAAAATGACATAAAAGTAAATGCTCAAGTGAGCAAAATAAAAAATGGCATGAAATGTAAATGCTCAAATTAAATGGTACATAAAGCATAAAAAATAAAAGCATAAAGTAAAGTCAATTGTTAGAAATTAGTGGTTAATTGGATGACCATCTTGAAACTTGCATTTGGAACTCATTAGAGGATTGGTAGAACCAAAGTCTCCACACAACAAGTTGCATTTGCTTTTTGTCAAGTATATCATCCATTTTGGAATCCTCAAAAGTAACATTTAATGATCAACGATGTTTAAGTGATCTGCGTTGACCAAAGGTGTTGTAGATCCATTAGAGGATTGGTAGAACCAAAGCCTCCACACAATGAGTCTCAAGGTTATTGGATCAAAGAGATCAAATTAACATACTTGGGCTTGCAATCATAAGTTTGGGCCACGAATGATCATTCATTCGAATTGGGACAAAATTTAGCGCTATGTTAAGCAATCGTAAGTGGACTTATGTAGAAGTCGCACCTATTTTGAGGCCAGTCAATAGCAATCTATGTACTTCATGTTTGGATAAATGATATAGAGATCATTATCCTTTAACATGTAGCACAATTAAAAAAAAGGGATAAGATGAAGATGGAAGGGAATGATAAGCTAATTTGGATCACCATTTCAAAATTCTTTCATCTTTAAATTCAACCACTCCTCAAGATGGATTAAAGCACTAAACATATCATTAATCCAAAGCACCAAGAGTGAATTAAATAATTCACTCTTAGGTAGATTTGAATTGATGAACATTTATCCAACTTCATCTACATCACAAAGTCCATTGATTTTAAAGACAAATTGGACATTTAAAATTGTAATCCAAATTATCCATCAAAGAGAATGAGCAGAAAAATATTTGAGTCAAAACAGCCCTAAAATAAGGCAGAAAAAGTATTTATGGCACTGTTACAATCAATTGTGCTTAGACAGCAACCTATTGCATCAGTGCAGTTTTTTTCATCAAATCAATTTTTTGTGACAATAAATTGCAATGTTGCAACAATTGATTGCAACCTGTTAAAAATCAGTAGAAAGCAGCATTTTAAAGATCAAATTCTTGTTCCAACTTTTCATCAAACACCTTATGATCATGGATCTAATTCAGCATGAAAATTCCATCAAATTATGAGAAAATAGCACTAATGGAATCATAAAACAATGCTCAATGAATCAAAACCAGAAATTCACAAGAGATCACATTGTGGAAGATGATGATCCAACTTACCAAAGTTAGAATTTCAGAATTATCAAACAACTTCCAGAATTTGCTTAAATTCAACCACAAGAATCAATTACCAAAGCTTGGATGTAGAGAATTGATGAAGAAAAAAGTGTTTGGATGAAGGTTTAGCTCAAAGATTAGTAAGCTTCAATGCAAAGCTTACTAACTTTTTTTGAAAATGGAGCTTTGAGTGAATTTGGTAAATGGAGAGAATTGAGAGATTTTTTAGCAAGATGAGTTTGGCTATCAAAAGCTTGTGATTTGAATGAAATGAGGTCTCTATTTATAGAGTTTTAAGATTGGAATTAGTGGTAATTTGGTAATTGGTTCTTGGAGCCAAAATTGAATTAATGGTATAATTTCAAATTATGCAGAAAAAATTGGAGCCAAAATGATGACAGATTTGAATTTGCTGGCTTTTTTCAAAAAACACGTGCATTTTGCTATTATGAGTCGATACATGGGTGGTATGCGTCGACACATCCTAGCTGTATAACACAACATGTGTTGATACATGCCTCTATGTGTCGATACATACTATTACTTCAACATATTATAGAATCAAACAAACTGCATGAGTCGATACATAACACGTATGTGTCGACACATGCTAGTTATACAAACAGGATGAGTTGATACATACATGCATGTGTCGACACATGCTAGTTATTCAAATAGGATGAGTCGATACATACATGCATGTGTCGACACATGCTAGTTATTCAAACAGGATGAGTCGATACATACCTTTATGGGTCGATGCATGTTGTCTTTCGCCACAAACAGAATCAAATCATCTTGCATGAGTTCGACACAAGCCTCAGAAATCCTTATTTGTCAGATGCTTCGACTTGGTACCTACAAAACAAAAATATACAGGGACAAAGACAAATATTTTTTGTATTTTGATTAGAAGTTAGTAAACAACACATATACAAAATACACAATTAAGGTGCTTGGAGATTCCTCAAGAGCAAACTTAAAGATAGGAGATAGAAAAAGAGGAAGAACCAACCCTAATGTGATTTTGTTATGATCAAGTTGACATGATATGATAGGGGAATCTTAGGGGCAAAAACTAGGGTACAACAGCTGCCCTTATTTAAGTGTCTTCTATCCGGAGATACGAAGGTTAAAAATCTCCGTGTCAACGCAATAGAAGATACTTAATTATAAAACAAGCCTTATTTTTGTCTCTAAGATTCCATGCAATGCTTATGATTATGAATGCATATGAACAGAACAAAAGAGACGCAAAGTATCACTGGGGATGCCACAAAATGAAGAAACAAATGAGCAACCTCACCAGGAAAATAAATCACTGGTGGACCCAAAGAATTGAATCAGAGAGGAGGATAACAAGCATCGACGTTCACTGCCGATGTATACCAACGTTCACTGAAGGTAGAAAGGAAACATATCATACCATCGTCGTTCACTGACGATGTACTACCAACGCTCACTGAAGGTAGATTTGAATATCATACCACCGCCGTTCACTGACGATGAACTATCAACGTTCATTGATGATAGCAAAAAGATAACAAACACTGATGTTCACTGCCGATGTACTACCAACGTTCACTGGAGGTAGATTTGAAAATATCATATCACCGCCGTTCACTGACGATGAACTATCACCGTTCACTGATGATAGCAAAAAGATAACAAACACTGACGTTCATTGTCGATGTCCTACCAACGTTTACTGAAGGTAGATTTGAAAAGATATCATACCACCGCCGTTCACTGACGATGAACTATCACCGTTCACTGATGATAGCAAAAAGATAAGAAACACCGACGTTCACTGCCGATGTACTACCAACGTTCACTGAAGGTAGATTTGAATATCATATCACCGCCGTTCACTGTCGATGAACTATCACCGTTCACTGATGATAGCAAAAAGATAATAAACATCGACGTTCACTGCCGATGTACTACCAACATTCACTGAAGGTAGATTGAAAAGATATCATACCACCTTCGTTCACTGACGATGAACTATCACCGTTCACTGATGATAGCAAAAAGATAAGAAACACCGACGTTCACTGCCGATGTACTACCAACGTTCACTGAAGGTAGATTGAGAAAATATCATACCACCTCCGTTCCCTGACGATGAACTATCAACGTCCACTGATGATAGCAAAAAGATAACAAACACCGACGTTCACTGCCGATGTACTACCAACGTTCACTGAAGGTAGATTTGAAAATAACAAGTTTTCCCCAAAATTTAGGTGTTTCACCTAGAATGGGTCTCGACTTCTTCTTTAACCAAGGCACTCTGCCTGGAAAGGGTAATATGCAATCTTATCTAAAATAAAGAGACTTCCACTCATTGTCAAGGGGAATTGCAAAGAGAAATGAATTTCTTGGGATAGAAATATGGCTTCCTGGGGAAAGAGATATGACTTCCTGGGAAAAGAGATATGACTTCCTGGGGAAAGAGATATGGCTTCCTGGAGAAAGAGATATGGCTTCCTGGGGAAATGCCACGTTATTCCTGCTGAGGAGATAAAGTCTTCTCGTGCAAAATAAATGCACAAACCAAAACTCAGAGTTCTTAGAAATCCAGTGCAATAATATCGTCATGCAACCACGAATCCAATTAGAAACAAACTCGAGCAAGACGGCCAACGAAGATACATCCTTTGAGAAATAAACTCAAGAGGGAAAACCAAATCCACCTAAGCAAGGAGCGCTGCAAGAAGGTTAGAACACAATGTCAATAAAAAATTATTTGTAGCAATGCATGATGCATGTATGAATGTATGAGTGATATCGTGTATATGCTGGTAAAAGGATACATAATCAGTACAAACAAACAAAACCGCCTCAGGTACCAACAACATTGGGCTAAACTTCAACCAGAAAGATCAATCCAAGAAAGTTAAAAGCAACTGCGGAGACCAAACATATTATATGTCCTAACTTCACTGAGGAGAAACATAATCCGGATGTAGCTAAATCAAACAGGTACCGGGATAGAACATCTTTCTTCCGATTTCATCGGAGAAATTAGTTTTTCAAAAAGCAACATACCTACTGGAGATTGCAAGACCAGCCTCAAATAAAGCAGACTGACGCCGAGACAATCAAAGCTCACTGGGGAATTCAAACCCACTTTGAAGGAGGAAAAACATAAAGACTTCACTAAGGGTGACAAAGCTTCATCATCGAGACATCTATTGGGGACTTCATGCTGACTTCAATGGGGAGGTCAAAACCACATCATTGAGGGGAAACCAAGATACGTTCTTCACTGGGGAAACCGAAGATACGTTCTTCACTGGGGAATCGGAGATACGTTCTTCACTGGGGAAACTAGAGATACGTTCTTCACTGGGGAAACCAGAGATACGTTCTTCACTGGGGAAACCAGAGATACGTTCTTCACTGGGGAAACCAGAGATACGTTCTTCATCGGGGAAACCAGAGATACATTCTTCACTGGGGAAACCAGAGATATGTTCTTCACTGGGGAAACCAGAGATACGTTCTTCACTGGGGAAACGAGAGATACGTGTTGTTCGAGAGTAATTATTGCACCAACTTCTTTATGGAGAAAGGACTTCTATCAAATAAACGAGGCCTTCACTGGAGAATATTGGATTGAGTCTTCATATCATACAAACCTATTCCAACAAAAGATACCCTGGTATAATCTTCCTTTCATCATATGAGGGAAAACTCCGTTGGGGAATCTAGGACGGAGGCTTCTGACCATGCAAACTCAAAATCAAAAGCGAACCAGGACTTGGTCGGGTATAATGGGATCACAAACCTAACACTGTGCCTTGCACCCACTGGTATCGTCTTTAACTATCTGAAAAACACACAAAGATTATGCACATACCAACAAGATGACCTGAGAAAAAACCTTCATGAAGGAAGTAAAACTTCTCAAAACAACCGAAGTTCGTTCATTCCTGGGATCGCCATTTTTGTTGTCATTGTTTCATCACAAATCCCAAAGTAAACTGAATTGTGAAGATCTCCCCTTTTTTTTTTAAAAGTCAATTTTGCTTTTTAATCTTTTTTGCTTTAAAAATTATTATCAGTAATAAATGGAGTCTTTGCAAGCTAAATAAAAATAAGAACACAAAGAATTGGGCAAAAGCTCGAATTTCATTAATAAAATGGTAGTCTGCGAATGGCGAGACTCCATAGATGATTACAAAGTTTGGGAAATGGTAATATATAATGGAAAAGATACATTGAGATACAATGACCACTATTCCCCCTAACAACTTTTCAAATCCTGAGCAGCAGCTTTTGTTGAAGTATGGTGAGGATCCGAGAAGATTGTTGCTTCAACGATCAAGTCTTGTCTGACGTAGTTACTTGCCAAGAAAAATCCTTAACTTTTGCCTAAGCTTCCCTTGCGGGTTTTCAACTTAGCGGGAAATTTATTCTATTTATGTCTCTAATTTTTGCCTAGACCGCCCTTTCAGGTTTTCAGCCTACCGAGACGCTCCTTTTTACCTAAGCCGCCCTTTCGAGTTTTCAACTTAGCGAGCTGTTCTTTTATTTCTTTAGGCGAAGTATTTCTTGACTGCGTCAGCATTCATGGGACGTGGGAACTCCTTGCCATCCATAGTTTCAAGAATTAATGCACCACCAGAGAAGGCTTTCTTGACAACATACGGGCCTTCGAAATTGGGAGTCCACTTTCCCCTAGAATCAGTGTTAAAAGACATGATCTTCCTGAGCACGAGGTCGCCTTCTCTGAATTCACGAGGTTTGACCTTTTTATCAAATGCTTTCTTCATTCTTTTCTGATATAACTTCCCATGACACAAAGCTGTCATTCTCTTCTCTTCAATCAAATTCAATTGGTCAAACCTGTTCTGGACCCATTCAGCCTCTGTCAACTTGGCTTCCATTATCACACGCAACGAGGGAATCTCTACCTCAACAGGGAGTACAGCTTCCATTCCATATACCAGGGAGAACGGGGTTGCTCCTATTGAAGTGCGGACAGATGTTCGATATCCATGCAGAGCAAAAGGGAGCATTTCATGCCAATCCTTATAAGTAACAACCATTTTCTGGATAATTCTCTTGATATTCTTATTAGCAGCTTCAACTGCCCCATTCATTTTTGGCCTGTATGGAGACGAATTGTGATGGACAATCTTGAATTCTTCACACAGTTCTGTCATCATCTTGTTGTTCAAATTCGAGCCATTGTCAGTGATGATTCTACTCGGCACACCATACCGGCATATAAGATTATTTTTTGATGAAACGCACAACCACCTGTTTGGTAACATTGGCATAAGAAGCAGCCTCTACCCATTTGGTAAAGTAGTCAATTACTACCAAGATGAAACGGTGTCCATTCGAAGCTTTGGATTCTATCATCCCGATCATGTCTATACCCCACATAGAGAAATGCCACGGGGAGGAAATCACATTGAGAAGTGTCGGAGGCACATGGACCTTGTCTGCTTAAATCTGGCATTTATGGCACTTCTTTTCAAATTTGTAACAATCAGATTCCATTGTCAACCAATAATAACATGCCCTTAGCATCTTTTTAGCCATCGAATTCCCATTGGCATGAGTGCCAAATGAACCTTCATGAATCTCATGCATCAACATGTCTGCTTCGTGTCTATCCACGCATCTGAGCAAGACCATGTCATAATTTCTCTTGTATAACACATTTTCACTGAGGAGGAAACTTCCTACCAATCTTCTCAGTGTCTTTCTATCTTTCCTCGACGCACCAATCGGGTATTCCCGAGTCTAAAGAAAATGCTGGATGTCATAATACCAAGGTTTTTCATCTGCTACCTCCTCTGTCGTAAACACATGAGCAGGCCTATCCAGCCTTCGAACTGTAATACGGGGTATATCATTCCAAGTATTCACTTGGTACATGGAAGCCAGAGTTTCCAGAGCATCCGCCATTTGATTTTCATCTCTAGGAATGTGATGGAATTCAACTTTATTGAAGAAGGGTAGTAATCTTCTAGCATAATCTTTGTAAGGGATCAAGCCAGGGTGACGAGTATCCCATTCTCCTTTAATCTGATTTATTACCAAAGCTGAATCACCATACACATCTAGAATTTTGATTCTGAGATCAATAGCTTCCTCAAGACCCATGATGCAAGCCTCATATTCCGCCATATTATTAGTGCAATCAAATGTTAACCTTGCAGTAAAAGGAATGTGCGATCCATGAGGAGTGACGATCACAACACCAATTCCTTTACCATAAGCATTCACCGCTCCATCAAATATCATACTCCAACGAGATTCAGGGTCGGGGCCTTCCTCGGGCAATGGTTCGTCACAATCTTTCACTTTCAGGAACATTACATCCTCATCGGGGAATTCATATTCTGCAAACTGATGATCTTCCACCGGCTGGTGAGCAAGGTAATCTGCCAACATACTACTTTTGATAGATTTTTCAGTGTGGTACTCAATATCATATTCAGATAACAACATTTGCCAGCGAGCAATTCTCCCAGTAAGAGCAGGCTTCTCAAAAATATACTTGATTGGATCCATTATGGAGATCAACCAAGTGGTATGATTGAACATATACTGCCGCAAATGCTTTGCCGCCCAGGCCAAAGCACAACACATTTTTTCTAGCATGGAATACCGCGACTCATAATCAGTGAAATTTTTGCTGAGATAATAAATGGCGAACTCTTTCTTCCCTGTTTAATCCTGTTGTCCCAGAATACAACACATGGATTTATCTAACACTGTTAAATATATAATCAACATTCTTCCTTCTACGGGAGGGAGCAAGATAGGAGGTTCAAGCAGATACTCTTTAATACTCTCAAATGCCCATTGGCAATCATCAGTCCACACACAACCTTGATCTTTCTTTAACAAATTAAAGATCGGTTCACACTTTGCAGTCATGTGGGAAATGAATCTGGAAATATAATTCAAACGCCCGAGGAAACCCCTGACTTGCTTTTCAGTTCTTGGTGATTGCATTTATTGAATTGCTTTGACTTTATCAGGGTCAACTTCAATTCCTTTCTGACTAACGATAAAACCCAACAATTTCCCCGATCTAACTCCGAAGGTGCATTTATTTGGATTCAAGCGGAGACGATACTTCCTCAAACGCTGAAACAACTTCAACAAATATTTTATATGCCCTTCTTCAGTTTGGGATTTTGCAATCATATCATCAACATATACTTCAATTTTCTTGTGCATCATATCATGGAATAGGGTTGTCATAGCCCTCTGGTACGCTGCACCAGCGCTCTTCAACCCGAAGGGCATCACTCTGTAACAGAATGTTCCCCAGGGTGTGATAAACGTTGTTTTTTCCATGTCCTCTGGAGCCATTCTTATTTGATTATACTCGAAAAATCTGTCCATGAACAAGAATACCTTGAATTTTGATGTGCTGTCCACTAACATGTCAATGTGAGGCAATGGAAAATCATCTTTTGGACTAGCTTTATTTAGATCTCTGTAATCTACGCACATGCGGACTTTTCCGTATTTTTTCGGTACTAGGACAATATTGGCAATCCATTGAGGATACACTAACGTCACAAGAAAACCAGCGTTAATCTGCTTGAGGACCTCCTCTTTGATCTTTACTGCCATATCTGGGTGGGTTCTTCTCAACTTTTGTTTAACTGGCGGACACTCTAGCTTCAACGGCAAACGATGCTCGACAATGTATGTATCTAGACCAGGCATATCTTGATAAGACCAAGCAAAAATATCCACATACTCTTTCAACAGCTCAATCAACCCGCTCTTCACATCAGGATGCAACGATGCTCCAATCTTAACTTCCTTCGGATCTTCTTCTGAACCCACATTAATCACTTCCAAAGGCTCCTTATATGGCTGAATGGTATTTTCCTTGTGCTCAAGCAACCGTGAGACCTCTTCTGGAATCTCATCATAATCTTCTTCTTCAGCTCCAAACACAGGGCAATCAAAGTTGGGAGAGGGTGCAGGGTCATTGTATTCAATGGGTTTTTTAATTAATCTGCACATATGATTTATGATTGCTTTTAGAGACTGACACATATAACAAGTGATCATGGAGATTAATTTTCAGTTATTATTTATTTTTAAAAGGGTTCTTTTTTTTATTACCATTTCCCAAGAAAAAGCAGAAAATAAAGACATATTTTTGGAAGCAAAGACAACTTTTATTAATGATCTTAAAAATTAAAGCAAACAGATAAGCCCATACAATACTTTCACCTTGGGCAGAGTGAAAGCTCTTCAAAAGAAAGAAACAGATTAACAAAACAAATTACTTTGAAATATGTATGCAAGAAGGAACATCAATGGTGACCCAGTTCTGAACTCAGACTCCATGCGTCACATAATTCGGTACTTCCTGCTCTGCTTCATCTTCTTCAACGACATTAATTCCAGAACCAATTGGATGGAGGTAGCCTCCACTGCAGAAAACATCATGATAGCTGTTCACATAAGACTTTGACTTCAAACTTTCGCCTTTGCCATTACTCGAAGAGAAACCTAAACCAGCTCTGCTTTTGTTCACAGGTGGATCCACAAGTTGTCCCCAAACTACATTATAACCATTGCGCACAACCTGTTGCGCGTCCTTCAGCGAAACCACAGAATTCTCATTCCTTCTTATGTTGTCAATAGATAGGGCTTGGAACTGGGTTCCAACAGCAGCCTCATCCGCTTCTACAATACTGAAAGAGGATAGATGGGATATCAACAACGCCTGCTCCCCATTTATGATCACTACCTTCCCTTCACGCACAAATTTTAACTTCTGATGCAGAGTTGAAGTGACAGCCCCTACTTCGTGTATCCATGGTCGTCCTAGCAAACAACTATATGCGGGAATAATGTCCATGACCTAGAAAGTTATCAAAAACAAATGTGGTCCTATATGGATGGGCAAGTCCACTTCACCGATGACAGATTTCCTCGACCCATCAAAAGCCTTCACAATGATGCCACTCGGGCGCATAGGTGCTCCTTGATACTTTAACTTCATGAGGGTACTCCTCGGTATAACATTCAGCACGGATCCATTATCAATTAGCACATTGGACAGTGAATCATTCTTGTAGTTCATAGATATGTGGAGGGCCAGGTTATGATTCCTCCCTTCATCTGGTAACTCATCATCGCAGAAACTCAAATTGTTACATGACATAATGTTTCCAATTACGCTACTGAATTGATCTAAAGGCATGCCATTCTCCATAAAAGCTTGGTCTAGTACTCTCATTAGTGATTCTCTATGAGCAGAGGAATTCGTCAATAAAGCTAGGATAGATATCTTTGAAGGAGTCTGCAACAGGTGATCTACAATTTTGTAGTCGCTCATCTTAATTATCTTCAAAATATCATCCACTTCTTTCTCTAATGTAGCTCTACTAGTCTCTCCTGCAGCCTTCTTAGGCTCATCGTTCTCAGCAATTTTCTTTCCAGCAACAACATCTCTTCGAATAACCGGTGCAAACACACGGCCGCTACGGGTCACCCTGCTATTATCAACTATATTTCAAACATCTGGCATTGGCTGGATGGGAATCTCCACCACATCTTCTAAGATTGTAGCATTGTATTTTTAAGGTACAGCCTTATCCGATTCATAGGTGTTGTACCCCAAAATTTGCCCTCCCATATTCTTCAAATTTTGCAAAGAGCATGCTTCAAAATTCCCCAAGGGTTGCACAGTTCAAGGGCCTCCTAACAGTCAAAATTAGGGTTTTGGTTCTGACAAAGAAAATGAAGTTTCCAAGGGTCCAATCAAGTCCCACATGCCTATAAACATGGTCAAGCATCCTCATGCCAAGTTTCAAGACTTACAGCACAAAATTGCACAGTCAAAAACCCTAATTGCACTACAGTCAACTGCAGGGGAAAAATGGTCATTTGACAGTCAAAAGTTCAAATTTTTGGCCAACATCTTATTTTGAAGCCACAAACATCATTTGATCAATTCTTGATCATGATTTTCAAGGCTTGGCTCAAAAAGTCTCAAGATGCAAAAGTTTCCATATTTGGACAGTTGAAAAAGTCAACTGTAACTGGACCAAGGCATAACTTCCACATGGTTTATCAGAAAAATTCCATCCAAAGCTAATATTGAAGAGAAAGACATTTCCTACAACTCCTCTTCACACTTCAAGTCCAAGAAATGCTCTCACAAAAAGTTATCAATTTCAACATTATAGGTCATTTTCAAAAGTCAACAAAAAGGGACTTTAAGTCAAAGAGCATAACTTGAGATTGGTAGATCAAAACGACATGGGACCAAATACATTGGTTAGAGGACTTCAAGACCTTTCCAAAATGTCCAAGAACATGATCAAAGCTTAAAAATTGAGCAAGATATGCCTTGTGGAAGTTGGGAAATTTTTGGGAATTTTGAAAAGTCAACTTTGCTTCAAATGCCTTAAAATTGCTAATGGGGCACATTTTCTTCCAAGATTCATCATCCAAAGCATGTGCACGACCATTTGGCCCAAAGGGGATTTATTTCATCATTTTTATTATTTATTTGAATTTTTAATTACAAATAATTCATTTAATTAAAATAAAATATGTGAAAAATACTAAAGCAAGCTTTTCAAATCTTTTTATGCATGGAATACCTTCAAGATTTAGTGCATTATCTGATATGGAAAGAATCAAGGTGATTTGGACATGATTGGAATCAAAAACATGTGAAAAAGATTTGGAAAAATATGCATGAAAATCAAATATTCTTTCCATCAATGCAAAAGGTTTTGGACATATTTTTTCAACCCTAATCCATCACTCATATAAGAGAAGCAAAACCTAATGCCTAAGAACCTCTAAGCTGCGCCCCATCTGAAGAACCAAGTTTGCATTTTTACCAAAAAAATCAAAAACTGAAAACTGCCTTGGAGGACGATTCAAAGGAGAATATTGATCCCATTAGCTTGCCAAGACATCATTGAACCTGACTGAACACTTTTCCACGTCCATAGCATCAAGAATTGGTAACTAGAAGTCAGACTGTGTCATCTTTTTTGCATAATCGTATTTCATCATTCATGCCATGATTTTGAGTTCTAATGATTGTTTTGTACTAGTCTTATCATTCTGAAGCTAACCATATTGTTTAATTGAGTTTTCCTTGCCCATACGCGAAATCACCATTGGAGCGTTTTAGGGTTGCAGAGGTTCGAATTTGGGGTTTCCCTGTTATGGAAAAATTGAGACATGATACTTAGGCCATTAAAATCAGGAGCTTCAGACGAATGCAATGGATAACTCGCGATCAATTTATGATCAAAGGATTTCTATTCGCTATTTTTTCATACATCATATAGTGGGGGTTTAAAACCCCCGCAATCTTGTTTCTTTTTTCAGGTAAAACGCAGAGCAATTGGAGAAGACGCTTAGTTGTCATAACATGAGTGGGCAATTCAAACTTCAGCGCACGTTTTTTGTTTCTAGGCCACTAATGCTGATTTTCGTTTATATTATTTATTTATTATTTTAGATACAACGCGCATGACTGGTTCAGTTGGTGGAGGATAACATTGGTAAACACTGGGACCTGGGTTCGATTCCCAGGTCCCCTCACTTTATTCATATATTTTGTTTCAATTTAATCCCATGCAGTTTCAAGCCTCAGGGTTCACCATACACTCCATATCCAAGCTTGCCACATGGCCTGTAACCTCAATCCAAGGGCCCTGATTGGAAGAGTACCATGGGCATGAGTCAGAGGTGCCACACACGCGCTGAAAAGTCAACCAAAGGCCTCAAATCATTGGGCCTGATTGCTACAACCTAACCTCCAGTTTGGGGACAGAACCCCCCATTGGTTTGCTTTTTCATTCTTTTTCATATTTTTCTATTTTTATTTGTTTTAATTAGTTTTAATTTAATTCTTTAAATTAATTTATTTTCATAAAATATAAAAATAATATAAAACCAGAAAAGACAAAAAAAACAAAAATATATTTTATTTTAATATCTGTGTAAATAAAATCTTGTTAATTAATTTAGTTTTAAATTCTAGGCTTAATTCTAAATATTTTTCTTAATAAATTAAAAAATTGTAAAATTAGGGTTTTAAACATTTTTTTATCTTTTTCTTTTCTTTTACCATTATAATAATTAATTATTTATTTTTGTAAATAAAATTGAATTAATTAATTAGGTTGATTTTAGGTGCAACTTTAACACATTTCCTAATAAATAAAAATAGTTAGAATTAGGGTTAATTAATTAATTTTTTAATTTCATTTAATTCTCTCATAAAAATCCATAAATACAAAACCTCAAAAATCTTTTCTTTTTATTTTAATTTAATTAATTTGTTAATCATAATTTAATTTCATTAAAAAGGGTCCAACGCCCTCGCTTTCGATTATTAGTTCGTTTCGCACATTTTATTTCCGTTCTTATAATATTCATGTAATTCTCCCAAAGCCGTGTAAATTAGACATTTTATATTTCTCGCACTTTATTTTATTTTAAATCGGGTCCTGGATTTAATTTGGCGATGTGGACCCGCGCCTTTGTAATAGCGTAGAACTTTTAAATTCCGCACTTTTTTAACTGTTAATAAATTTGCATGCAAGAATGAATGTCAAAATAAAAATAACGCGTAGATCGCCAATACATGATAAGACAAAAATAAATGAACATGACACACAAATCACACACCACCCCTAGGGTACGCCTCACTGTTGCCTTGCCCCTCGAAAGGTGATCGTCGAGTAGAGGATGTTTTAGTAAGTCCTCATGATCCGGGAACCTGGCATGAGGGTAGCTTCTAAGGTGTCTTCCTATTGCTCCGGTGATCACCATGTCCCGAACTTCGAATTGACCCGAACACCTCCAATGGTGGTGCTACCTACCTCTCAATGGTGGGATGGCACTACTTTAAGGACATTTACACAGACGAATTCCTTAGGGTAGATAGACAACTCTAGATACTTGCTCTAATTTCAAAACAAATCAAAATACTTTTCACACCGACACCTTTTCAAAAAGCTTTCGAAAGCAATTTTTTTCAAACACTCTTGAGGACCGATACAAGAGTCAAACTGAAATTTTCAAAGAAACTTTTTAAAACCCACAGTTGAAAAGCAAACCAACCAATTTTGAAAACACAAATGAGCAAGTATCTAAGAGCCCATGGATAACCATGGATAGAAAGGGTGCTAACACCTTCCCTTTCTATAATCTACCTCCCGAACCGAGAGCAATCTCTATAAGGAATTTTTCTGTGCTTTTGTCCTGTCCATGTTGGAGAAAATAAAAGACGGTGGCAACTCTTGCTTCCGCGAAATTTCGCGAACCAGCGTTAAACAGTCAGTTCCAGATCCACCGATCACAGAACTGGCGACTCTGCTGGGGATCTTTATAAAGTGAGGTGTACCTTAGGGTTATTTCATAACTGTGTTTTCAATTGAATTGATTTGCTTGCTTTAAATTGTGGGACTGTCTTGGGAGTTTTATAGATCCTAACCCGGATCTGGGGATACCTTCTTAGAAAGTAGCAACAAGGCTGTGAGGGAACTGTGCGGGGTATACCGACATGGTTGAAACAGTCTGCTACGTTGATGTGGCACTTTGGTGTGTACCGGTAACCCTTGAGTTCAGTCAAGGAGAGTACGGGGCCTCCGCGTGGTGTCGTGAAGCATCAACAGACCTTAGGAACCTTAATTGAACTATCTTGGCCTCTTTAGGGTAGTGAGATAACTGACTTTGGTGCAGTCCGAGGTTGGTTGATACTCGATACTACACTCAATTGAGGGTTGCTTTCTTGGAATATTTCGGTCGCCAGTTCAGTGGCTAAATCGAAACGATGAACAATGAAAGCAATCCCGTGATATTGAGACCCTTAGAACCCGGTTACTTCTAATAGGACAGGTTGAGCCCACCAACTTCAAGAGGGTAATACCCAGACCCCATGCTGGCCTAAACTCTAAGGGCTTGTCTTGTGTGACTTGTGTGCCTTACATGTTTGTCTTTGTAAATATCTGTGGTGTGTTTAATCATAGCATCATGACATCATCCAGCATCATATGCATTGACTAACCATTTCAGGGGTTCGAATCTTCATCTTTGTTCTTGTTTTGTAGGACATGGAAACTGTTCGCAGAAAGACAATTCAAATCAGCCTTGTAAGGATCCCTCCTCAGCTTAAGGAGCTTATATCCAGAATTCCCGAGAGCTCTTCATTCAGTGAAAGACATGGAAGACTCATCAGCTTGGTCAATACCAACATTGAGGAAGATATGTGTGATCGGTGGATCTGGAACTGACTGTTTAACGCTGGTTTCGCGAAATGTCGCGGTAAGCAAGAGTCGCCACCGTCTTTTATTTTCTCCAACATGGACAGGACAAAAGCACAGCAAAATTCCTTATGAGAAAGTTTCTCGGTTCGGGAGGTAAACTTATAGAAAGGGAAGGTGTTAGCACCCTTTCTATCCATGGATATTCATGGGCTCTTAGATACTTGCTCATTTGTGTTTTCAAAAGTGTTTGCTTTTCAAGATGTGTGGGTTTGAAAAAGTTTCGTTTTAAAGATTTCAGATCGACTCTTGTATCAGTCCTCAAGAGTGTTTGAAAAATTGTTTTGAAAGCTTTTTGAAAGTGTCGGTGTGAAAAGGTTTTTGATTTGTTTTTTATGAGAGCAAGTATCCATGAGTCGTCTACCTACCCTAAGGAATTAGGCTGTGTAAATGTCCTTAAGGTAGTGCCATCCCACCATTGAGAGGTAGGTAGCACCACCGTTGGAGGTGTTCGGGTCAATTCGAGGTTCGGGACATGGTGATCACCAGAGCAATGGGAAGACACCTTAGAAGCTACCCTCATGCCAGGTTCCCGGATCATGAGGACTTACTAAGACATCCTCTACTCGACGATCACCTTTCGAGGCAAGGCAACAGTGAGGCGTACCCTAGGGGTGGTGTGTGATTTGTGTGTCAGATTCATTTATTTTTGTCTTGTCATGTCATGGGTGATCTACGTGTTATTTTTATTTTGTCATTCATTCTTGCATGCGATTATTAACAGTTAAAAGGTTGCGGGAAATATAAAGTTCCTAAACTATTACAAAGGCGTGAGTCCACATCGCCAAATTAAATCCAGGATCCGATTTGACATAAAATAAAGATGCGAGGAATATAAAATGTCCGAGTTACATGGCTTTGGGAGAATTACATAAAAAATTATAAGAAAGAATATAAATGCGCGAATTGAATTAAAATCGAAAGCGAGGGCGTTGGACCCTTTTTAATGAAATTAAATTATTATTAACAAATTAATTAACATAAAAAAAGAAATTATTTTTGAGGTTTTTTGTATTTATGAATTTTTATGAAAGAATTAAATGGAATTAAAAAAGAGCCATTAACCCTAATTCTAATTATTTTTTAATTTATTAAGAAAAGCATTAAATTTTAACCTAAAATTAAACCTAATTAATTAATACCACTTTATTTACAAAAATAATAATTAACTATTAATAATGAGAAAAAAGAAAAGGTAAAAATAATCAAAAACCCTAATTCTACAGCTTTTTAAGTTTATTGAGAAAGATATTTGAATTAAACCTAATTTTAAAAAAAGCTAAATTAATTAATGATATTTATTTACAAAAAAAAACATTTTAATAAAAATACTTATTTTTGTCTTTTTCTGATTTTTGTATTATTTTTATATTTTATGAAAATAAATTAATTTAATGATTTAAATAAAAATTAAACAAAATAAATAAAATAGAACAAATATGAAAAAAGAATAAGAAAGCAAACCATGGGGGGTTCTGTCCCCAAATTGGAGGTATAGCTTAGCAATTAGGCCCATTAAGCCTTGGCCTTATTTGACTTTTCATGCCAGCGTGTGTTTGCATTGACTACAGCATAGGATGTTCTTCAAATCTCCACCTTTAGATTGCCTCCAGTGGCCATGTGGTGCGTTGAGATTGTGGGTGTATGGTGAGCGCTTGGAAACGAGCTACACAAGAACATAGTTAGAAGAAAAATATAGGGAAAGGGAGGGGGACCTGGGATCGAACCCAGGTCCTAGAGGTTACCAATGCACATGCTTGCCAACTGATCCATTCACACACTTTGTTTATTATATGACCAATAAATATTATAAGATAAAACAAGCGTTAATGCCCTTTTTCCGCGCGCAATTCAAATACTCCAATCATTGCCTTACACATCACCGTCTTCTCCATCTATGCGCTGCACCTGAAACAAAAATAGATTAAATAGCGGGGGTTTTAAACCCCCACTAAATGATGAACACAAAAATAGCGAATAGGCCCTCCTGCTTCATAAATTAGGCGCGAGGTGTGGAATTGATTGGCATGAAGCTTCTGAATCTGATGGTGTGGGTCTCAGGTCTTAATTTTTCCATGGGAGTAAACCCCCAATTTTTCAGGTATGAAACCCTAAGGTGCTTCAATGGTGATTCCTCATACAATGCGTGAAAACTCAATTAAATCATATGGTTAGTTTTAGGATCAATCAATTAGTATGAATCCACAAAAAAATGCAATGGGAATGCTTGAAAATTGAACTACGAATATGAATAAAATGTGAAAAATCTTGAGTTCTGTGTACCAATTCTGGGCGTTAGGGATGTGGAAAACGATTCAGGAAGCTTCCTTGACACTTTTTCAAGCTATTGGGATTGTTGTTTTCCTCTGAATCGTGCTAGAATAGGGTTTTCAGTTTTCAATTTTTTTGACAAAAACTCAAACTTTGTTTTTCTTTTCTGGCGCAGCTTAGAGGTTATGAACTTTAGGGTTAGCATGAGTATAAGTATTGGAATGATTAGGGTTGAGTTTTTGGTCCAAAGAATCTTTGCAATGATGGAATCAATATTTGATTTTCATGCCATGATTTTTCAATCTTTTTCATGCTAATTTGATACCAATCATGTCCAATTACCATTGATTCTTTCCCTATCTGATTTTCACGAAATCTTGGAGATATTTTATGCACAAAAAGATTTAAAAAGTTTGCCTTGGTATTTTTTCCATATTTTAATTAATTAAATGAATTATTAGCAATTAAAAATTCAAATAAATAAATAAAAATGATGAAAAACTTCCCTTTGGGCCAAATGGTCGTGCACATGCTTTGGATGATGATTCTTGGAAGAAAATGTGGCCCATTAGCAATTTTAAGGCATTTGAAGCAATGTTGACTTTTCAAAATATCCAAAACTTTCCCAACTTCCACAAGGCATATCTTGCTCAATTTTTAAGCTTTTATCATGTTCTTGGACATTTTGGAAAGGTCTTGAAGTCCTTCAACCAATTCCTTTGGTCCCATGTCATTTTGATTTACCAATCTCAAGTTATGGCCTTTGACTTAAAGTCCCTTTTTGTTGACTTTTGAAAATGACCTATAATGTTGAAATTGATAACTTTTTGTGAGAGCATTTCTTGGACTTGAAGTGTGAAGAGGAGTTGTAGGAAATGTCTTTCTCTTCAAAATGAGCTTTAGATGGAATTTTTCTGATAATCCATGTGGAAGTTATGCCTTGGTCAAGTTACAGTTGACTTTTTCAACTGTCCAAATATGGAAACTTTTGCATCTTGAGACTTTTTTTGAGCCAAGCTTTGAGAATCATGATCAAGAATTGATCAAATGATGTTTGTGGCTTCAAAATGAGATGTTGACCAAAAATTTGAACTTTTGACTGTCAAATGACCATTTTGCCCCTACAGTTGACTGTAGTGCAATTAGGGTTTTTGACTGTGCAATTTTGTGCTGTAAGTCTTGAAACTTGGTGTGAGGATACTTGACAATGTTTATAGGCATGTGGGACTTGATTGGACCATTGGAAACTTCATTTTCTTTGTCAAAACCAAAACCCTAGTTTTTGACTGTTAGAAGGCCCTTGAACTGTGCAACCCTTGGGGAATTTTGAAGCTTTGACTTGGCAAATTTTGAAGAATATGGGAGGGCAAATTTTGGGGTACAACAGTTGCCCCTGTTCAATCTTCTTAGACCTGAGGATGCAGATTGGCTGACGTGCCTTTCGTAATCTGAAGGTAGAAGATGATTGAACACTAGAGTGCCCAGAAATTTGCGCTCACATAGTAGCAGTGTGATGATGGGAATGGGCTTATAGATGCCATTTGGAGATTGATGGATAGGATGATGGGCTTATAGATGCCATGCTGAGAGATGATGGATGGTGGACGGGCTTATGGATGCCATCTGGATGTTGACCGCGTAAGAGATTCCTTAGCGAGAACTTGCGTACCTGCAAAAGAAAATGATTACCTGACCTCAACAGGAACGGTGAGAGAACCTTGGACGATTACTACCTCAACAGTAACGCTGAGAGAATCTTGGGCGACTTCAACCTCAACAGTAACGCTGAGAGAATCTTGGGCGACCTCTACCTCAACAGTAACGCTGAGAGAATCTGGGGACGATTACTACCTCCGCAGTAACGGGGAGAGAACCATAGGCGACTTCAACTTCAACAGTATCATTGAGAGAATCTTGGACGACCTCAACAATAACGCTGAGAGAATCTTGGGGACGATTACTACCTTCGCAGTAACGGGGAGAGAACCGTAGGCGACTACAACCTCAACAGTAACATTGAGAGAATCTTGGATATCTTCTACTGAGTCTTCATCAGAAAAATCTGTCAGGGGTCGATTTAGCTGGACTAGAGAAGGCCTTTTGACTGGATGCAGGAATCGAATCTGGAATAGTCTTTCGAATGAATCTGGACTAAACAATAGAATAGTCTCCGGGTCTGGAGCATCTCTAAGTTGTTTGAGAAGAAACTGTGAATAAGTGGTAGACTAGCATCCGGTTCTGGAGTATATCTGAGCCATCTTTGAGAAGAAACTTGAATAAGCCGAAGAACAACATCCATATCTGGAGCATTTCCAAACTATATCTGAATGAATCTGGGACAAGTATCAGAAGGTAGCCATATCCGGGTCACATCTGAACCATCTCTAGAAAGGTGATCTCTGAATAAACAATAGAACAGCTTCCGTGTCCGGAGCATCTCTAAGTTATCTGAGGGGGATCTGGAATAAGTGTCAGAACGTCGCCATGCCTGGGTCACATCTGAACCATATCTAGAAGGAGTATTGAATAAGCAACAGAACAGCATCCATATCTGGAGCATTTCTAAGCTATCTCTGAAAGGAAATCTGGAAGAAGTATCAGAACGTTGCCATATCTGGTTCACATCTGAACTATATCTAGAAGGAAATCTGGAAGAAGTATCAGAACGTCGCCATATCTGGTTCACATCTGAACTATATCTAGAAGGAAATCTGGAAGAAGTATCAGAACATCGCCATATCTGGTTCACATCTGAACCATCTCTAGAAAGGTGATCTCTGAATAAACAATAGAACAGCTTCCATGTCCGGAGCATCTCTAAGTTATCTGAGGGGGATCTGGAATAAGTGTCAGAACGTCGCCATGCTTGGGTCACATCCGAACCATATCTAGAAGGAGTGTTGAATAAGCAACAGAACAGCATCCATATCTGGAGCATTTCTAAGCTATCTCTGAAAGGAAATCTGGAAGAAGTATCAGAACGTTGCCATATCTGGTTCACATCTGAACTATATCTAGAAGGAAATCTGGAAAAAGTATCAGAACGTCGCCATATCTGGTTCACATCTGAACTATATCTAGAAGGAAATCTGGAAGAAGTATCAGAACGTCGCCATATCTGGTTCACATATGAACTATATCTAGAAAAAGTCTGGAAGAAGTATCAGAACGTCGCCATATCTGGGTCACATCTGAACTATATCTAGAAAAAGTCTGGAAGAAGTATCAGAACGTCGCCATATCTGGTTCACATCTGAACTATATCTAGAAAGAGTTGCGATAGTTGATAGTAATCATCTTTGTATTGACCTTTCCTGAAAAGGTAAAGCATCAGTTGTATGCAAGATCATGATGCATGAACTGCATGATTTCAGGATGTCCTCAAAATTGATGAGATTTGTGTAGTATGATGCATATGCATGCTATAATGTATGAAGATGTGATGTTTATGAATGCATTTCCGTTTTGGGAAAGTAAATCCTTGACGAATGCCAGGAGCTTATCCTGGGCTGATGTTGGAGAACAATGCTTTGTTGTTTCCACTGGGGATGATAGTTGTAAGAATACCGGCAGGAGAAGATGACTCCATTGGGGAACAAACTTGGCGAATAGATTACTCTGCGGGGAATACTCTGTGGGGAGAGGAATACTTCGCTGAGGTTGATGACAACTCCGCTGGGGATACCCTAGTTATGTTGGAAGTGCTAATAGACTCCGCTGGGGGTAAGAAGACTTTGCCGAGGACGATCTTCTCATGGCTATTGGCTGAGGATAACCCAGTTATATCTTGGTAGGGAAATAACTCTTTGAATAAAGGTCGGGGGACGCGTTCGTGCTCCGCGGGGATAAGCTTCCAGAATCTACTGGGGATACGCTTACTGCTTGGGGAGATGGATTCCAACTTTCTTGGGGAAACTGGATTGGACTCTCCTGGGGAAGTATTGAACTGTATTGGTTATGCTCTTCAACGGAACCTACCTTGATACCTTGGAGGACAGAACAATCAGATTGCTTAGACAACTCTTTATTGCCCCTGTTTCTGATGTGGGAGAGGAAGATACCTGTGGAGGTGCTTGGTAGTTGTTGATGGACAAACCTTCTTCTGGTAGGCAAGTGACGAGATGACAGGGCATAGTCGTACGCTTTAATCCCTAACTTTTTCCTGGACCGCCCTTTCGGGTTTTCAGTCCACCGGGATACCCATTTTTGCCCAAGCCACCTTTTCAGGTTTTCGACTTGCCGGGTGTATAGATTTTTTTTATTTCATCCCTTCATTTTGCCCGAACCCTTTTGGTTCGCCGGGAAGCCCTTGTTTTTACCTAGGTGTGTCAACCTAGCGGGTCTTTGATTTTGCGTAGTATTTTTTCTTGACTATGTCCACGCTCTTAGAATGCAGGGAGGTGCCCCTGGCTGCTTGTGTTGCCATGCCACCAGAAGATCTTCGTTTGATCGTCCAATGCCCCAAGTGACTTTGACGGAGATTTGCCCCAGATAGTAGACACTGATCATGTCGTGCCCCTTGATTGGAAGTGCTTCTGTTCACTAGGCTTTCATCGTGCGAATTTCCCTGCTGTTCAAACAAATAGTCATATGCAAACAATGTTATATCAAAAATGCAAAGCTTATGTCTGTCTTGGAGATTTTGAAAATGCATTCTTTTTCATAAAACAAGTGAATGTTTGTAAAACGTGATGTCAACTCGTTATTTTATTGCGAGCCTTAAGGAGTCAGGATACCTTTCGTAACAGTATGCTTTCGAACTAACCCATGCTTCAGCTAGGACTTTTGAGGGTTATAACGTGGCCTGGCTCACGGTTTAAGAAACAAAGGATAAAGGCTCAAATTATTTGTACCCACCCGTTCTTCGTGATGTTCTCCAAACCTAAGCTCAGTTGATCGTGCGTTAGACCTTGTTTGAGTCTTTGCTCTGATTTTCCGGTGATGATTCGGATATTGATGATTTATTCTGAATAGGCAGTCATTTTTGTTTGGTTTGTAAGACCTCTTTCTTTTTGATTTCATTATCCCTAAATTTTGCCTGAACTGTTTCTTTTGTGATTACAGTCAGCGGGATGCCCCAGTTTTGTAAGTCTCCTTCATAGGTTTTGACTTATTGGGTTTTTATTTTTGAGATATAATGACTGCCTATCCTTATGATTATTCGGAATCATCACTGTCTTCTTTTTTTTTTGTAAGGACCTCTTTGGTGCCATTTGTTATGCACTTGGATCAACTGAGAGAACTACCCTGCCCCAGGTTATGATAAAGGGTTTTAATTTTCGGGAAAAAAAACTCCTACTTCTTTGGCTCAGAGGGGTTGACGAGGGATTATCTTCCTTATTACTCCAGTGTTTAGGAATTGAAACAATGCTTGTACTTCATTAGTGGGTTCTGTTCAAAGCATACTGCAAAGATAGCGGTATCGTTTTCGTCATCCTCCCTCAAGAGGCTTAGAATTATTAATCGAGAGTTGATCATCACAGAAAAAATGAAAACAATTTTGAATATAAAAACAGACATATGCGATGCTTTAATAGAATAAAAGAGTTTGCTATGACATTAATTGTTTGTATGAGCAAAGAAAAATACAACTCAGAAATTCAAATAAACAAAAGGTCTTCAATGATTGGGCAACGGAGCAGTGATTATGTTCGGAGTCTCAGGTACTTCAAATTGAATCTCTCTGGCGTCGATCATGTCTTGAATCTTGTTCTTGAGAGGCCAGCAGTTGTCCGTAGTATGCCCCGGGCTATCAGAGTGGTAGGCACACCTCTCATTAGGATGGTAGTTCGAAGCAGAAGTGTTCGGATTCCGAAGAGGAGCCCTTAAGGTGATCAGCCCTGCCTTCAACATTTGTTGTAGTGCTTGATCCAGCGACATGTTGATCTTGGTGAACTGTCGTTTGGGTGCGCTCTCCTTGCGCTGCTGCCCCTATCCTTTTTGAGCAGGTCTACGATTGGAGATCTGGGTTGCCCCTACCTCATGACGGCTCTTTTTACCGTGCACAGCATTGGACTCTTTATTTCTATGATGAGGCTTTTTATCAGAAGGTGCAGCCTCTTGAATCTTCCCAGACCTGATGCCAGCTTCTGTTCGCTCTCCAGTCAAGATAAGATCTGTGAATCCAGCAGACGAATTCCCAATCAGGTGGTTGTAGAATGGACCAGACAGGGTCCCCAAGAATATGTCCACAAGTTCACGGTCAGTCAGCGGTGGTTGTACCCTACCGGCCAGGTCTCTCCATTTCTGCGTATATTCTTTGAAACCTTCTCCCGATCCTAACGACATACCCTGGAGTTGGGTACGCGTAGGAGCGAGGTCGACATTATACTGATACTGCTTGTAAAAAGCAGTAGCCAACTCCTCCCAGTTACGAACCTTGGTTCCATCCAGCTGATAGAACCATTCGAGATGAGTCCCTGAAAGACTCTCCTGGAAGAAGTGGATCCACAAGTTCTTGTCCACAGTATACGGTTGAATCTTCCGCACATAAGACCTGAGATGCAGCCTGGGACAGGATGCCCCATCGTACTTAGCGAAAGTGGGTGCTTTGAATTTGCGTGGGATCACCACACCAGAAGTTAGACCCAAGTCTCCGAAATCCAAACCAGGCACTTGTTGAATTTCCATTGCATTCAGGCGGTCTTCCAACTGTTTGTACTTGTCCTCGGCAGGAGGGTATTGTTCGTCGTTGAAATCTGTCTCGTTGTCGGAGACCACTGGGCTGGAAACCCTTTCCTCTTGATGACTGCCTTCCTCAACAGATGGAGTAGTCCTCTCAGCTTCATTTTGTGTGCCATTCCCAGGTTTGCGTCTAGGGTTGAACCACACAGTCCTCTTCTTCTTCTTTTTCAAGAGCAGGGTCTTCAGATCTTGCTGCCCCTGGGCCAAATTCATGATCAGCTCTTGGAACTGGGCGTTCTGAGCCTGGAGGGCCTTGATGGATTGTTCGTTGGACGGTGCAGAAGACATGATGATGCTGAAATAAACAGCGGAGAAGGTAAGTGACCTGTAAAAGGGATACCTGTAATGCAATGATATGTATGTATATATATGCAATGTTTTCAAGGATCTCGCGGGGTAAACAAGAAAATTGTTAGCATTTGAATTTGTGACTTGATTGAAGGAACTGCATATTATTGAGAGTCCTTCTTCAAGGGTCGAAGGCTCACCATATCCAGTGGGTCATAGCCCTTGACAACCTTGGCTAGAGGAAAATAAATCCTCTTTGCCCCTTGCTAGACGTTTGATTCATCATGACCTACATCACAAGCCCTTGAGATCCTTGAAATGGGTTAAGATGTATGCAATGGTATGATGTTATGCTATGCATGGGGTAATGTAAGTAACCCTGTTATGAGTCCCAATTAAGGACTGCAAACCAAAACCTGCAAGAAACTCAAGTAAAACCTGTCATGAGTCCCAATTAAGGACTAAAAACAAAACCTGCAAGAAACTCGGTAAACCTTGTTATGAGTCCTAATTAAGGGCTACAAACAAAACCTGCAAGAAGCTCAAATGTCAGACAACAAGCATGCAAATAGTCAAGTACGAAGGCACACAAGTCACACAAGAGAAGCCCTTAGAGTTTAGGCCAGCATGGGGCCTGGGTATTACCCTCTTGAAGTTGGTGGGCTCAACCTGTCCTATTAGAAGTAACCGGGTTCTAAGGGTCCCAATATCACGGGATTGCTTTCATTGTTCATCGTTTCGATTTAGCCACTGAACTGGCGACCGAAATATTCTAGGAAAGCAACCCTCAATTGAGTGTAGTATCGAGTATCAACCAACCTCGGACTGCACCAAAGTCAGTTGTCTCACTACCCTAAAGAGGCCAAGATAGTTCAATTAAGGTTCCTAAGGTCAGTTGATGCTTCACGACACCACGCGGAGGCCCCGTACTCTCCTTGACTGAACTCAAGGGTTACCAGTACACACCAAAGTGCCACATCAACGTAGCAGACTGTTTCAACCATGTCGGTATACCCCGCACAGTTCCCTCACAGCCTTGTTGCTACTTTCTAAGAAGGTATCCCCAGATCCGGGTTAGGATCTATAGAACTCCCAAGACAGTCCCACAATTTAAAGCAAGCAAATCAATACAATTGAAAACACAGTTATGAACTAACCCTAAGGTACACCTCACTTTAAGAATATTTTCCCCAGCAGAGTCGCCAGTTCTGTGATCGGTGGATCTGGAACTGACTGTTTAACGCTGGTTTCGCGAAATGTCGCGGTAAGCAAGAGTCGCCACCGTCTTTTATTTTCTCCAACATGGACAGGACAAAAGCACAGCAAAATTCCTTATGAGAAAGTTTCTCGGTTCGGAAGGTAGATTTATAGAAAGGGAAGGTGTTAGCACCCTTTCTATCCATGGTTATTCATGGGCTCTTAGATACTTGCTCATTTGTGTTTTCAAAAGTGTTTGCTTTTCAAGATGTGTGGGTTTGAAAAAGTTTCGTTTTAAAGATTTCAGATCGACTCTTGTATCAGTCCTCAAGAGTGTTTGAAAAATTGTTTTGAAAGCTTTTTGAAAGTGTCGGTGTGAAAAGGTTTTTGATTTGTTTTTGATGAGAGCAAGTATCCATGAGTCGTCTACCTACCCTAAGGAATTAGGCTGTGTAAATGTCCTTAAGGTAGTGTCATCCCACCATTGAGAGGTAGGTAGCACCACCGTTGGAGGTGTTCGGGTCAATTCGAGGTTCGGGACATGGTGATCACCAGAGCAATGGGAAGACACCTTAGAAGCTACCCTCATGCCAGGTTCCCGGATCATGAGGACTTACTAAGACATCCTCTACTCGACGATCACCTTTCGAGGCAAGGCAACAGTGAGGTATACCCTAGGGGTGGTGTGTGATTTGTGTGTCAGATTCATTTATTTTTGTCTTGTCATGTCATGGGTGATCTACGCGTTATTTTTATTTTGTCATTCATTCTTGCATGCGATTATTAACAGTTAAAAGGTTGCGGGAAATATAAAGTTCCTAAACTATTACAAAGGCGCGGGTCCACATCGCCAAATTAAATCCAGGACCCGATTTGACATAAAATAAAGATGCGAGGAATATAAAATGTCTGAGTTACATGGCTTTGGGAGAATTACATAAAAAATTATAAGAAAGAATATAAATGCGCGAATTGAATTAAAATCGAAAGCGAGGGCGTTGGACCCTTTTTAATGAAATTAAATTATTATTAACAAATTAATTAACATAAAAAAAGAAATTATTTTTGAGGTTTTTTGTATTTATGAATTTTTATGAAAGAATTAAATGGAATTAAAAAAGAGCCATTAACCCTAATTCTAATTATTTTTTAATTTATTAAGAAAAGCATTAAAATTTAACCTAAAATTAAACCTAATTAATTAATACCACTTTATTTACAAAAATAATAATTAACTATTAATAATGAGAAAAAAGAAAAGGTAAAAATAATCAAAAACCCTAATTCTACAGCTTTTTAAGTTTATTGAGAAAGATATTTGAATTAAACCTAATTTTAAAAAAAGCTAAATTAATTAATGATATTTATTTACAAAAAAAAAACATTTTAATAAAAATACTTATTTTTGTCTTTTTCTGATTTTTGTATTATTTTTATATTTTATGAAAATAAATTAATTTAAAGATTTAAATAAAAATTAAACAAAATAAATAAAATAGAACAAATATGAAAAAAGAATAAGAAAGCAAACCATGGGGGGTTCTGTCCCCAAATTGGAGGTATAGCTTAGCAATTAGGCCCATTAAGCCTTGGCCTTATTTGACTTTTCATGCCAGCGTGTGTTTGCATTGACTGCAGCATAGGATGTTCTTCAAATCTCCACCTTTAGATTGCCTCCAGTGGCCATGTGGTGCGTTGAGATTGTGGGTGTATGGTGAGCGCTTGGAAACGAGCTACACAAGAACATAGTTAGAAGAAAAATATAGGGAAAGGGAGGGGGACCTGGGATCGAACCCAGGTCCTAGAGGTTACCAATGCACATGCTTGCCAACTGATCCATTCACGCACTTTATTTATTATATGACCAATAAATATTATAAGATAAAACAAGCGTTAATGCCCATTTTCCGCGCGCAATTCAAATACTCCAATCATTTCCTTACACATCACCGTCTTCTCCATCTATGCGCTGCACCTGAAACAAAAATAGATTAAATAGCGGGGGTTTTAAACCCCCACTAAATGATGAACAGGAAAATAGCGAATAGGCCCTCCTGCTTCATAAATTAGGCGCGAGGTGTGGAATTGATTGGCATGAAGCTTCTGAATCTGATGGTGTGGGTCTCAAGTCTTAATTTTTCCATGGGAGTAAACCCCCAATTTTTCAGGTCTGAAACCCTAAGGTGCTTCATTGGTGATTCCTCATACAATGCGTGAAAACTCAATTAAATCATATGGTTAGTTTTAGGATCAATCAATTAGTATGAATCCACAAAAAAAATGCAATGGGAATGCTTGAAAATTGAACTACGAATATGAATAAAATGTGGAAAATCTTGAGTTTTGTGTACCAATTATGGGCGTTAGGGATGTGGAAAACGATTCAGGAAGCTTCCTTGACACTTTTGCAAGCTATTGGGATTGTTGTTTTCCTCTGAATCGTGCTAGAATAGGGTTTTCAGTTTTCAATTTTTTTGACAAAAACTCAAACTTTGTTTTTCTTTTCTGGTGCAGCTTAGAGGTTATGAACTTTAGGGTTAGCATGAGTATAAGTATTGGAATGATTAGGGTTGAGTTTTTGGTCCAAAGAATCTTTGCAATGATGGAATCAATATTTGATTTTCATGCCATGATTTTTCAATCTTTTTCATGCTAATTTGATACCAATCATGTCCAATTACCATTGATTCTTTCCCTATCTGATTTGCACGAAATCTTGGAGATATTTTATGCACAAAAAGATTTAAAAAGTTTGCCTTGGTATTTTTTCCATATTTTAATTAATTAAATGAATTATTAGCAATTAAAAATTCAAATAAATAAATAAAAATGATGAAAAACTTCCCTTTGGGCCAAATGGTCGTGCACATGCTTTGGATGATGATTCTTGGAAGAAAATGTGGCCCATTAGCAATTTTAAGGCATTTGAAGCAATGTTGACTTTTCAAAATATCCAAAAATTTCCCAACTTCTACAAGGCATATCTTGCTCAATTTTTAAGCTTTGATCATGTTCTTGGACATTTTGGAAAGGTCTTGAAGTCCTTTAACCAATGCCTTTGGTCCCATGTCATTTGGATTTACCAATCTCAAGTTATGACCTTTGACTTAAAGTCCCTTTTTGTTGACTTTTGAAAATGACCTATAATGTTGAAATTGATAACTTTTTGTGAGAGCATTTCTTGGACTTGAAGTGTGAAGAGGAGTTGTAGGAAATGTCTTTCTCTTCAAAATGAGCTTTGGATGGAATTTTTCTGATAATCCATGTGGATGTTATGCCTTGGTCAAGTTACAGTTGACTTTTTCAACTGTCCAAATATGGAAACTTTTGCATCTTGAGACTTTTTTTGAGCCAAGCTTTGAGAATCATGATCAAGAATTGATCAAATGATGTTTGTGGCTTCAAAATGAGATGTTGACCAAAAATTTGAACTTTTGACTGTCAAATGACCATTTTGCCCCTACAGTTGACTGTAGTGCAATTATGGTTTTTGACTGTGCAATTTTGTGCTGTAAGTCTTGAAACTTGGTGTGAGGATACTTGACAATGTTTATAGGCATGTGGGACTTGATTGGACCCTTGGAAACTTCATTTTCTTTGTCAAAACCAAAACCCTAGTTTTTGACTGTTAGAAGGCCCTTGAACTGCGCAACCCTTGGGGAATTTTGAAGCTTTGACTTGGCAAATTTTGGAGAATATGGGAGGGTAAATTTTGGGGTACAACAATATGATAAAGGTCTTGTTCCAGTTCTTTGACCCTCTGCGTCACTGTTTCACTTTCCTGGATTATCAGCTGGTACCTACATTGGAGGAGTTCTCCCGGTTTCTGAAGATTCCTATCCTTGATCAACTACCCTACAACGGTACGAAAAAGGAACCCAAGCTTGAAGAGATTGCTAAAGCCTTGCACCTACAATCATCTGACCTCAAGGGACATTGGGAAGTTAGAAGTGGTATCAAAGGATTCTTAGCCAGGTTTCTGTTTGAAAAGGCCCATGAATGTTGGAACTCCCTCGACTTACAAGCTTTTGAAGAAGTTGTGGCCCTCCTTGTCTATGGTTTGGTGTTGTTCCCTAACCCAGATCAGCTTATAGATATCAGTGCTGTCCAGATCTTCATGTCCAGGAATCCTATACCTACGTTGCTGGGGGACATCCTTCACTCATGTTACACTCGAACCATGAGAAAAAGAGGTGTCCTTATGTGTTGCACTCCTCTCCTGGGAGGGTGGTTTATTTCGCACCTTCCACAATCAGTTTTGAAGAACGAGCGGGGTTTGAGATGGTCACAACGGTTGATGACTCTTACACATGCAGATATACATTGGTGCCCTCGGTCCAGAGAGGATGTCACTATCATTGATCGTTGCGGGGAGTACCCTAATGTTCCTTTACTTGGAATCAGAGGAGGTATTACTTACAGCCCATGCCTGGCTTGGAGACAGTTTGGTTATGCTCGAAGGGATGGCCCTCATGACATGTTAATTCCTGACATAGTTTTTGACTTCGACAACGATGCACAAGGACTTCGCCAGAGATTTATCAGAGCTTGGAGGATGCCAAGTAGGATAGACAGTAAGACACTGGGGCACATGAACTCCATCCTGTTGGAACCTTATCTCAAGTGGGTACGAGCCCGCTCCCAGAAGTTAGTGATGCCATATCCTCATGTGCTCCCTGTGATCAAAGAGCCAGTCTTGGAAGGGGAGGTGTCCTACACCATTCAACATCCTGACATGCCCACATCCTGGGAAGAGATGCAGAAGAGCTGGATCCAGCTTAAGGAAGAACGGAATTCTCTTGAGACCAGTCTACATGCTAGTGAAAAGAAGGTCTTGGAGCTCACCCGCCTACTGCATGAGGAGAGGAATCTCAACACCTACATAGCTCCAAAGAGGATGTGTAGTGTCTTTTGGGATTGATTTGCTTTGTAATTTGTGCCCACGAGGCCTTGATGTACTGAACAATTATTTCCTTAATGATAACGTGTGTTCCTTTTTGTCTACAACAAATTTGAACTTTCGAACCCTTGAATGCATTGCATAAACACATATCATTCATCATGTGCATAGCAGGTTTTCTTCTTTTCAGGTTGCTTACCGTTCTTCGCTGTTTATTTCAGCATCATGAATCCTGACTCATCATCAACCGAGATGTCCATCAAGGCTCTTCAGGCGCAGAATGCGCAATTTCAGGAACTAATCATGGGTTTGGCTCAGGGCCAAGAAGAGCTGAAGGCTCTGCTCCTGAAGAAAGAGAAGAAGAAGAAGAAGAAGAGAACTGTTCTTTTTAACTCAGGCCGAAGGTTTGGCAACACTCTGCAGAATGAAGAGGCTGGTTCTTCTATAGGCAAGAGCAGTCCCCAAGGGGGAAAAGGTCCTAGTCCGGTAGTCTCTGACAACGAGACTGATTTCGATGAGGAACAGTACCCTCCGGCTGAAGACCGGTACAAGCAGTTGGAAGGCAGACTGAATGCTATGGAGATCCAACAAGTGCTTGGGCTGGATTTTGGAGATTTGGGCTTATCTACTGGTGTGATCATTCCTCATAAGTTCAAAGCACCATCTTTTACCAAGTATGACGGGGCGTCTTGTCCTAAGCTACACCTCAGGTCTTATATGCGGAAGATTCAGCCGTACTCAGTGGACAAGAATTTGTGGATCCACTTCTTCCAGGAGAGTCTTTCAGGGACTCATCTCGAATGGTTCTATCAGCTGGATGGGACCAAGGTTCGTAACTGGGAGGAGTTGGCTACTGCTTTTTACAAGCAGTATCAATATAATGCTGACCTTGCCCCTACACGTACCCAACTCCAGGGTATGTCGCTAGGTTCAAGCGAAGGTTTTAAAGAGTATGCACAGAAGTGGAGGGATCTGGCTGGCAGGGTGCAGCCTCCGTTGACTGACCGGGAGTTGGTAGACATGTTCTTGGGGACCCTATCTGGGCCATTTTTCAATCATCTTATCGGGAACTCGTCTGCAGGGTTCACCGATCTTATTTTGACTGGAGAGAGAATAGAGGCTGGGATGAAGTCTGGTAAAATTCAGAAGGGCGCATCTGCAAGTACTGAAAAGAAACCCTTTAAAAAGGAGGCCAGTGCTGTATATGGGTCTAGAAGACAAGAAAAACCTGAGCGCCGCCAATCTGTCAACGCGGTGATGATTGCTAAGCCTGCTGCCGCTCCTCGGCAAACCAATCCTCAAAGGGCTGAAAGACCCAGGAGAGAGTTTACCCGTTTGAGTATGACTCTATCACAAATCTTGCCGCAGTTGCTGTCCACCAACCTAGTGACTGTCAGGGAGGCCCCAAAAGTTGTGAATACTGCCTCTCCCAAATACAATCCAAATGCTCGTTGTGCTTATCACTCCGATAGCCCGGGGCATTCCACTGATGACTGTTGGGCCTTAAGGAACAAGTTGCAGGACCTTATTGATACGAAGGAGGTACAGTTTGAGGCATCTGAGAAGCCTAATGTAGTGACAGCTCCCCTGCCTGCTCATGGGGTGAATGCTATCAGAGAGGATGATAAAGTGGATGAAGCTGAATTCGATAGCTGGATTTACCCGGCAACCGGCAGTGAACCTAGCAATTGGATTGCAAAGGACAACCTACTTGTTTCTCTTGTTACTGAGTAATGAATTCTTTTTGTCATCTGTAATAAACAAATTAAAACTCTATGGCCCGGTGTCTTACCCGGGGCACCGTGGCTTCATTTGTGAGGGCATATAAATTGTCATTTCATATATCATGAATAAAGATCTTGGACGTTTTCTCGCATTTCAAATATCATGCTCCTCTTCTTTCTTTCCTTTCTTTATATATTGCAAAACAGCTATATTTACACACACTCACTCATACAGGTTTCAATCCACTCTGGATCTCACTGGTAACGACTCTGCTACTGCCAGTTATGACTTCGAAAATCCGATCAACTTAGCCGAAGACGAAGGTGAAGATGATTGCGAAGTGCCTGGCGAGCTTGCAAGACTGTTACTCCAGGAAGAGAGGGCAATTCAACCACATGAAGAGCCAGTGGAGACAATAAATCTGGGTACTGAGACAGACAGAAAGGAGGTAAAGATTAGTGCCAACCTAGAGCTCAGCGTGAAGCAACGGTTGACTCAGATGCTACATGATTATATGGAGATCTTTGCCTGGTCCTACGAAGACATGCCCGGGTTGGATACCGACATTGTGGTCCATCACTTGCCTACCAAGGAAGACTGCCCTCCGGTTAAGCAAAAGGTCCGCCGTATGCGTCCAAAGATGTCCGAGAAGATCAAAGTCGAGGTTATGAAACAGTTTGATGCCGGGTTCCTTGCAGTGACTTCTTACCCTCAGTGGGTTGCTAATGTGGTTCCAGTACCAAAGAAGGATGGTAAGGTCAGAATGTGTGTCGATTACAGGGATCTGAACAGGGCCAGCCCCAAAGATGACTTCCCCCTACCTCACATTGATGTCCTTGTTGACAATACTGCTCAGCATAAGGTGTTCTCTTTCATGGATGGTTTTTCAGGTTACAATCAAATCAAGATGGCTCCTGAAGACATGGAAAAGACTACCTTTGTTACTCAGTGGGGCACCTTCTGCTACAAGGTCATGCCTTTTGGACTGAAAAATGATGGGGCAACCTACCAACGTGCCATGGTTGCTTTATTTCATGACATGATCCATCATGAGATAGAAGTGTATGTTGACGACATGATCGCAAGGTCCCAGACTGAGGAAGAGCACTTAGATCATCTGTAGAAGTTGTTTGACCGTCTGAAGTTGTACAAGCTGAGGTTGAACCCGAACAAGTGCACCTTCGGGGTAAGATCTGGAAAGTTGCTAGGCTTCGTTGTAAGTGATAAGGGTATTCAAGTGGACCCTGCCAAGGTCAAAGCTATTCAAGAGATGCCAGTTCCTAAGACAGAGAAGGAAGTCAGAGGCTTTTTAGGACGCCTGAATTACATTGCTCGGTTCATCTCCCACCTAACTGCTACTTGTGAACCAATCTTCAAGCTGCTGAAGAAAGATCAGGTAGTACGTTGGAATGATGAATGTCAGGCTGCTTTTGACAGAATCAAAGAGTATCTCCAAGAACCACCCATCCTTATGCCACCAGTTGAGGGGAGACCTCTGATACTATACCTGACAGTACTTGACAACTCAATGGGGTGTGTGCTGGGGCAGCATGACGAGTCTGGCCGAAAAGAGCATGCCATTTATTACCTTAGCAAAAAGTTTACCGACTGTGAGACCCGATACTCGCTGCTTGAGAAAACTTGCTGCGCTTTGGTATGGGCTGCTCGCCGGCTGAGTAGTATATGCTGACTCACACTACCTTGTTAATCTCAAAGATGGATCCTATAAAGTACATATTTGAAAAGCCTGCTCTGTCTGGAAGAATAGCAAGATGGCAAATGATCTTAACAGAATACGACATCCAGTACACAACCCAGAAAGCCATCAAAGGAAGTGTATTGGCAGACCACTTGGCACATCAGGCAGTAGACGACTATCAGTCAATAAACTTTGAGTTTCCAGACGAGAGCATCATGATAGTGACCGATTGTGAAGTACCTGGACCGGATGAAGGACCTGAGGAAGGATCCTGATGGTCTATGCACTTTGACGGAGCCTCCAATGCTTTGGGAAACGGTATCGGCGCTGTGATCATATCCCCTCAAGGCACTCATACTCCACTCACTGCCCGGCTATGTTTCAACTGCACCAACAACATGGCGGAGTATGAGGCATGCATCATGGGTCTTCAAGCTGCGATTGACTTAAGGATAAAGTTTCTGAATGTCTTCGGAGATTCCGCTCTCGTGATCAATCAGATCAAAGGAGAGTGGGATACGAAACATCCGAATCTTATTCCTTACAGAGAATGTGTGTTGACCTTGATCCCCCACTTCATAGAGATAACCTTCGAACACTTTCCGAGAGAGGAGAATCAGTTGGCGGACGCGTTAGCTACGATGTCTTCTATGTTCAAGGTCAAATGGGACAATGAGGCTCCCCGGATCATCATCTGGAAACTGGACGAACCGGCATACTGTTGTGATCTCGAGACTGAATTGGTGACTGAGAAGCCTTGGTACCATGAGGTGAAGAGATGTCTGGAAGCTCAGGAATACCCTGAAGGTGCATCTGTCAATGATAAAAAGTTTCTGAGAAGGTTCGCAGCGAAGTTCTTCCTTAGCAACGGCATCCTGTATAAGCGAAACCATGATTCGACCTTACTGCGTTGTGTTGACAAGACAGAAGCAGAAAGGATCATGGAAGAGCTACATGAAGGGACCTTCGGAACACATTCCAGTGGACACACTATGGCAAAGAAGATCCTTCGGGCAGGGTATTTCTGGTCCACAATGGAAGCTGACTGTTACCAACATTCCCGGACATGCCATAAATGCCAGATTTATGCAGACAAGGTGCATGTTCCTCCAGTTCCTCTGAATGTCTTGACAGCGCCTTGGCCATTTGCAATGTGGGGCATAGACATGATCGGTGAGATTAAACCTACAGCGTCCAATGGGCATCGCTTCATCCTGGTAGCCATTGATTACTTCACGAAGTGGGTTGAAGCAGCTTCCTACGCTACGGTAACCAAGACTGCTGTGGCACGGTTCATTCAGCATAACCTGATTTGTCGGTACGGCGTCCCTGAAAGAATTATTACAGACAACGGTACCAATCTGAATAACAAGATGATCACTGAGCTCTGCGAGCAGTTTAAGATACAGCACCATAACTCTTCTCCTTACAGACCGAAGATGATTGGGGCTGTAGAAGCAGCAAATAAAAACATTAAGAAAATCGTGCAGAAGATGACAGTGACTTATAAAGATTGGCACGAGATGTTACCGTTCGCTCTACATGGGTACCGTACCTCATCCAGAACGTCAACCAGGGCAACTCCGTTCTCCTTGGTCTACGGTATGGAGGCAGTCTTACCGATCGAAGTGCAAATACCCTCTCTCCGGATAATGAAGGATGCAAATCTGAACGAAGATGATTGGATCCAGACACGACTTGATCAGCTAAACCTTATTGATGAAAAAAGGCTTGCTGCTATCTGTCATGGTCAGACGTACCAAAAACGGATGATCAGGGCATTTAACAAAAAGGTCAGACCACAGGAATATCAAGTTGGGGATCTGGTAATCAAGCGAATCATCCTTCCTCAGAGTGATCCAAGGGGCAAATGGACCCCTACGTACGAAGGGCCGTTTGTGGTTAAACATGTGTTCTCAGGAGGAGCCATGATTTTAACCAACATGGATGGTGACGACCTTCCTCACCCCGCCAATGCAGACATAGTAAAAAGATACTACGCATGAAAAAGACCTGCTAGGTTGACATACCTAGGCAAAAATTAGGGCTTCCCGGCGAACCAAAAGGGTTCGGGCAAAATGAAGGGATGAAATGAAAAAATCTGTACACCCGGCAAGTCGAAAACCTGAAAAGGCGGCTTGGGCAAAAATGGGTATCCCGGTGGACTGAAAACCCGAAAGGGCGGTCCAGGCAAAAGTTAGGGATAAAGCGTAATACTATGTCTCATTGGATCACTTTGCATCCAAAATTCGGTATCTACATCAAGTTCATACAGCATCGATCAGTCAGCTTCATCTTCAACTAAGGTCATCAAGTGATGAGACGCTCGGAGATATAAAGGAAATAGCAGAGTTGAAACCCAGTGGATCATTCATTTCACACATCTGTTTTATTTTCTCTTGTACAAATTTGTATAAACTCTTTTGTTCGGCGGCGTTCTCTTACTAGGACGTCAGCCTCTTGTATATAAACGCCTATTTACAGGCAAATTCAAAAATCAATACAAATATACTTTTCAGTTAAAATTGCCAATTGTTTTTCCTTTTCTATTTTGTTTTGTAAAGAACGTCCAAGGTTCAATTTGTGATATATGCATTGCCAATAATTTGCTAACTCATGAATATTTGCATACGAAACAAAAGATTAATTACAGGTAACATTAGAAACAGGGGCAATAAGGAGTTGTCTAAGCGATCTAATTGCTCAATCCACCAGGGTATCAAGGTGAGTTCGGCTGAAGAATATAACCAGTATATCTTAATTCCCCAGAGAGTGAGCCAGCAAGTCAGTGCCCTCTCCCCAAGCAAAGCTATTATCAAACTTAAGAAAGTTGGGTATCCTCCCGCAGATCTAAACATTCCCCAGCAGTATATATGCATTCTTAACAAGCATCCCCGGCAATCTTGGTCTAAAGATTGTTCCCCGGCGGTATATCAAACATTTAGTGGAGTCACTTCCCCGATACAGTTCAAAACTTCCCCAAGAGAGTCCAATCCAGCTTCCCCAGGAAAATTGGAAACCATCTCCCCAGGCAGTAAGCTTATCCCCAGTAGATTCTGGAAGCTTATCCCCTACAGAGCGCGAATGCGTCTCCCGGCTTTATTCAAAGAGTTATTTCCCAACCAGGATATAACTGGGTTATCCTCAGCCAAAAGCTACGGAAAGATCGTCCTCGGCACAGTCTTCTTATCCCCAGCGAAGTCTATTAACACTTCCAACACAACAATGGTATCCCCAGCAAAGTTACCATCAGCAGCTCAACAAAGTATCTCTCTCCCCACAAAGTATTGCTTCCCAGCAAGATCGTTAGAGTACTTTTCTCCCCGCAGAGTAATCCATTCGCCAAGTTTATTCCCCGACGGAGTTATCTTCTCCTACCGGTATTCTTGCAACTATCATCCCCAGCAGAAGCAAGATCTATTCTTCAACATCAGCCCAGGATATGACTTCCCGGCACCCGTCAAGGATTTACTTTCCTAGACGACAAACATACATTCATAAACATCGCACTTCCATACATTATAGCATGCATATACACATCATATCTTACAAATCTCATTTATGTTGAGAACATCATTGCTTGATCCACATCATGCATTGCATATGACTGACCTTTACCTTTCAGGAAAGATTCAGTTAAGTTCTCGGCTATATTTCAAGACCTAGACCGGTTCAGTTAAATCGACCCTAAGATTTTTCTATTTCTTATCTAGTCAAAGGCCTTCTCTGGTTCAGTCAGATCGACCCTAAGATCTCCCTGTTTCTTATCCAGTTGAAGATTTCAAGACCTAGACCGGTTCAGTTAAATCGACCCTAAGATTTTCCTGTTTCTTATCCAGACAAAGGCCTTCTCTGGTTCAGTCAGATCGACCCTAAGATCTCCCTGTTTCTTATCCAGTTGAAGACATCCAAGATTCTCTCAGCGTTACTGTTGAGGTTGAAGTCGCATATGATTCTCTCAGCGTTACTGTTGAGGTTGAAGTCGCCCAAGGTTCTCTCAGTGTTCCTGTTGAGGTAGTAATCGTCCAAGATTCTCTCAGCGTTACTGTTGAGGTTGAAGTCGCCCAAGATTCTCTCAGCGTTCCTGTTGAGGTAGTAATCATCCAAGGTTCTCTCACCGTTCTTGTTGAGATAGTAACCATCCCTGGTTCATTCATCACCATTTGAAGCTCCAGATTCAATTCCTGTAACCAGTCAGGATGCATCTGCTCAAAGAGTTTGAAGACCAGCTCCTGCAACAGGCCAGGTAATCATTTTCTTTTGCAGGTACGCAAGTTCTCGCTAAGGAATCTCTTACGCGATCGACACCCAGATGGCCTCTATAAGCCCATCATCCTATCCATCAATCTCTAAATGGCATCTATAAGCCCATTCCACCATCACACTGCTACTACGTGAGCGCAAATTTCTGGGCACTCTAGTGTTCAATCATCTTCCACCTTCGGATTACGAAAGGCACGTCAGCCAATCTGCATCCTCAGGTCTAAGAAGATTGAACAGGGGTAACTGTTGTACCCCAAAATTTGCCCTCCCATATTCTTCAAAATTTGCAAAGAGCATGCTTCAAAATTCCCCAAGGGTTGCACAGTTCAAGGGCCTCCTAACAGTCAAAATTAGGGTTTTGGTTCTGACAAAGAAAATGAAGTTTCCAAGGGTCCAATCAAGTCCCACATGCCTATAAACATGGTCAAGCATCCTCATGCCAAGTTTCAAGACTTACAGCACAAAATTGCACAGTCAAAAACCCTAATTGCACTACAGTCAACTGCAGGGGCAAAATGGTCATTTGACAGTCAAAAGTTCAAATTTTTGGCCAACATCTTATTTTGAAGCCACAAACATCATTTGATCAATTCTTGATCATGATTTTCAAGGCTTGGCTCAAAAAGTCTCAAGATGCAAAAGTTTCCATATTTGGACAGTTGAAAAAGTCAACTGTAACTGGACCAAGGCATAACTTCCACATGGTTTATCAGAAAAATTCCATCCAAAGCTCATATTGAAGATAAAGACATTTCCTACAACTCCTTTTCACACTTCAAGTCCAAGAAATGCTCTCACAAAAAGTTATCAATTTCAACATTATAGGTCATTTTCAAAAGTCAACAAAAAGGGACTTTAAGTCAAAGAGCATAACTTGAGATTGGTAGATCAAAACGACATGGGACCAAAGACATTGGTTAGAGGACTTCAAGACCTTTCCAAAATGTCCAAGAACATGATCAAAGCTTAAAAATTGAGCAAGATATGCCTTGTGGAAGTTGGGAAATTTTTGGGAATTTTGAAAAGTCAACTTTGCTTCAAATGCCTTAAAATTGCTAATGGGCCACATTTTCTTCCAAGATTCATCATCCAAAGCATGTGCACGACCATTTGGCCCAAAGGGGATTTATTTCATCATTTTTATTATTTATTTGAATTTTTAATTACAAATAATTCATTTAATTAAAATAAAATATGTGAAAAATACTAAAGCAAGCTTTTCAAATCTTTTTATGCATGGAATACCTTCAAGATTTCGTGCATTATCTGATATGGAAAGAATCAAGGTGATTTGGACATGATTGGAATCAAAAACATGTGAAAAAGATTTGGAAAAATATGCATGAAAATCAAATATTCTTTCCATCAATGCAAAAGGTTTTGGACATATTTTTTCAACCCTAATCCATCACTCATATAAGAGAAGCAAAACCTAATGCCTAAGAACCTCTAAGCTGCGCCCCATCTGAAGAACCAAGTTTGCATTTTTACCAAAAAAATCAAAAACTGAAAACTGCCTTGGAGGACGATTCAAAGGAGAATATTGATCCCATTAGCTTGCCAAGACATCATTGAACCTGACTGAACACTTTTCCACGTCCATAGCATCAAGAATTGGTAACTAGAAGTCAGACTGTGTCATCTTTTTTGCATAATCGTATTTCATCATTCATGCCATGATTTTGAGTTCTAATGATTGTTTTGTACTAGTCTTATCATTCTGAAGCTAACCATATTGTTTAATTGAGTTTTCCTTGCCCATACGCGAAATCACCATTGAAGCATTTTAGGGTTGCAGAGGTTCGAATTTGGGGTTTCCCTGTTATGGAAAAATTGAGACATGATACTTAGGCCATTAAAATCAGGAGCTTCAGACGAATGCAATGGATAACTCGCGATCAATTTATGATCAAAGGATTTCTATTCGCTATTTTTTCATACATCATATAGTGGGGGTTTAAAACCCCCGCAATCTTGTTTCTTTTTTCAGGTAAAACGCAGAGCAATTGGAGAAGACGCTTAGTTGTCATAACATGAGTGGGCAATTCAAACTTCAGCGCGCGTTTTTTGTTTCTAGGCCACTAATGCTGATTTTCGTTTATATTATTTATTTATTATTTTAGATACAACGCGCATGACTGGTTCAGTTGGTGGAGGATAACATTGGTAAACACTGGGACCTGGGTTCGATTCCCAGGTCCCCTCACTTTATTCATATATTTTGTTTCAATTTAATCCCATGCAGTTTCAAGCCTCAGGGTTCACCATACACTCCATATCCAAGCTTGCCACATGGCCTGTAACCTCAATCCAAGGGCCCTGATTGGAAGAGTACCATGGGCATGAGTCAGAGGTGCCACACACGCGCTGAAAAGTCAACCAAAGGCCTCAAATCATTGGGCCTGATTGCTACAACCTAACCTCCAGTTTGGGGACAGAACCCCCCATTGGTTTGTTTTTTCATTCTTTTTCATATTTTTCTATTTTTATTTGTTTTAATTAGTTTTAATTTAATTCTTTAAATTATTTTATTTTCATAAAATATAAAAATAATATAAAACCAGAAAAGACAAAAAAAACAAAAATATATTTTATTTTAATATCTGTGTAAATAAAATCTTGTTAATTAATTTAGTTTTAAATTCTAGGCTTAATTCTAAATATTTTTCTTAATAAATTAAAAAATTGTAAAATTAAGGTTTTAAACATTTTTTTTTATCTTTTTCTTTTCTTTTACCATTATAATAATTAATTATTTATTTTTATAAATAAAATTGAATTAATTAATTAGGTTGATTTTAGGTGCAACTTTAACACATTTCCTAATAAATAAAAATAGTTAGAATTAGGGTTAATTAATTAATTTTTTAATTTCATTTAATTCTCTCATAAAAATCCATAAATACAAAACCTCAAAAATCTTTTATTTTTATTTTAATTTAATTAATTTGTTAATCATAATTTAATTTCATTAAAAAGGGTCCAACGCCCTCGCTTTCGATTATTAGTTCGTTTCGCACATTTTATTTCCGTTCTTATAATATTCATGTAATTCTCCCAAAGCCGTGTAAATTAGACATTTTATATTTCTCGCACTTTATTTTATTTTAAATCGGATCCTGGATTTAATTTGGCGATGTGGACCCGCGCCTTTGTAATAGTGTAGAACTTTTAAATTCCGCACTTTTTTAACTGTTAATAAATTTGCATGCAAGAATGAATGTCAAAATAAAAATAACGCGTAGATCGCCAATACATGATAAGACAAAAATAAATGAACATGACACACAAATCACACACCATCCCTAGGGTACGCCTCACTGTTGCCTTACCCCTCGAAAGGTGATCGTCGAGTAGAGGATGTTTTAGTAAGTCCTCATGATCCGGGAACCTGGCATGAGGGTAGCTTCTAAGGTGTCTTCCTATTGCTCCGGTGATCACCATGTCCCGAACTTCGAATTGACCCGAACACCTCCAATGGTGGTGCTACCTACCTCTCAATGGTGGGATGGCACTACTTTAAGGACATTTACACAGACGAATTCCTTAGGGTAGATAGACAACTCTAGATACTTGCTCTAATTTCAAAACAAATCAAAATACTTTTCACACCGACACCTTTTCAAAAAGCTTTCGAAAGCAATTTTTTTCAAACACTATTGAGGACCGATACAAGAGTCGAACTGAAATTTTCAAAGAAACTTTTTAAAACCCACAGTTGAAAAGCAAACCAACCAATTTTGAAAACACAAATGAGCAAGTATCTAAGAGCCCATGGATAACCATGGATAGAAAGGGTGCTAACACCTTCCCTTTCTATAATCTACCTCCCGAACCGAGAGCAATCTCTATAAGGAATTTTTCTGTGCTTTTGTCCTGTCCATGGTTGAGAAAATAAAAGACGGTGGCGACTCTTGCTTCCGCGACATTTCGCGAACCAGCGTTAAACAGTCAGTTCCAGATCCACCGATCACAATAGGGAATAGGACCTGGCAGACTAATTACCAATGGGGTAACAGCTGGTTTGCTATGGTACTCCTCCTCAAGATGAGTGGGTGCACCAAAACAAGGTACAATGACATTCACCCCTTCCTCAACACAATCAGCTGTCAAAAGGTCAATTCCAGCAAACAAATCTTCGTCTGAAGAGAAATAATCATCTACGGAGGCATACTCTTCCTCTGACTCTTCTTCCATCAAACAAACTTCAACCATATCAATCTCATGATAATCATCTCTCTGACCCGTGATCTTGATAGTTCCATTGTCTAATAGCAATTGAACATCTTCCCTCACAATAGAACATCCTCGGGGGTTTCGACAACAAACTATGCAAGATCCATATTGGTGTTCCACCTGACCAGCAGTACGACAGAAAGTAGCATGCAACTGCACTAGATCCTCATTCAAATGATCCACATCAAAAATTTTGAATTCACCCGGACATCCAGAAACCATATTCACTTCCTCTTCATACTCTTCCATAGGCCTGATTATATGGATTAAACCTTCATCCATCATCTCTTGTAAATCAGCCTTTATCTTCTCGCAACCCTGTATATCTGTACTGCAAATAGCACAACCGGCATGGTCATGCGTATAATAACTGAATTCACAGAGGTCTGCGTGCATCTTCACCAAATCTCCTCTAACCAGATTAATGTAAAAAACTCGAAAGTCGCCTAGACAACCAACCACCATATTTACAGTATTCACTCCCCTGTGCTTGGGTAGAGGATTTTCTTTCACATTAAGCCCCACGTCTTTGAAAGATAAAATTCCAGACTTCACCAACCTTTGCACTTTAGTCCTCAAAGGATAACAATTCTCAACAATATGCCTCGGTGCTCCCTGATGAAAGGCACACGTCTGGTCTGCTTTATAATACCAAGGCAATGGTAATGGTATGGCGGGAGGTAGCCATGTCTGGACCAACTTCTTCTGAATCAATGTTGGTAGTAGCTCTGCATAGCTCATGGGAATAGGATCATAGTTCTCCCTTCTCTGATTATACTCTTGATTCCCCTGCTTGGACAGTCTTTGATAAACAACGGTAGTCGAAGTGGCATTCATAACAGGAGTAACTGAGGCGACTTACTGATGACGCTGATAATTCTTTCTAGGAGCCTTTACCCTTCTCTCTTGCATAACACCATTTGTATCCCCCTCTTTCTTCTTTGTAAACCCATAAGCTGGCTTTTTCACACCTCTGGATCCTTCACCCTTTGTCAAACGGCCTTCTCTTACTGCCTCTTCTAGGCGGACACCCATTCCTACCATCTCTGTAAAATCACTTGGGGTACTTGCTACCATTCTTTCGTAGTAAAAAGCGCCTAGCGTCTTCAGAAAAATCTTAGTCATTTCTTTCTCTTCCATGGGAGGAATCACTTGTGCAGCCACTTCGCGCTATCTCTGCGCATACTCTTTAAATGATTCTCTGTCTTTCTGAACCATGTCCCTAAGCTGGTCACGGTCAGGCGCCATATCCACATTGTACTTGTATTGTTTAATGAATGCTTCTCCCAAATCATTAAAAGTATGGATGTTGGCGCTGTCCAAACTCATGTACCATTTCAACGCTGCGCCGGTCAGATTATCCTGGAAAAAGTGAATCAACAGACGCTGATCATCAGTGTGGGTAGACATTCTCCTTACATACATCACCAAATGAGCACGAGGGCAAGTGTTGCCCTTGTACTTCTCAAATTCCGGGACCTTGAACTTAGCAGGCACTTTAACATTCGGGACCAAACACAACTCATTCACACTCTGCCCAAATAGCTCATTTCCCCTAAGAGCCTTCATCTCTCTTTGCATTCTATCAAACTGCTCTTGAAAATCATCCATTCTGTCATAAAGACCCAAGTCTTCACTCGGCGGAGGGAAAGGACAACACACATCATCATTAACAAACGGAACCAAATTCACCGAAGGAGGTGCAGCAGGAACAATATGCACCACAGGAGGTGCAGCAGGAACAGTATGCACCACATGAGGTGCAGGCATAACAACAGTCTGAACCACTGGAGCATCTTGAGGGCCAAGATTGAAACCTTCAGGTGCAAAACTCTCTGGCATTCCCCACGGATAACCCTAAGGCACACGGTTTTGAATAACAGCCGAAGTAGCGGATACAGGAACAGTTGGAACATCAGCATTTGCCCTTGTTGATTGAGGTTGAACACTCAGTGGCTGATTCTGAGCAACCACCAGAGCTTCCATCAGAGCATTCAAGTTGGCCAAGCCAACTTTCAAAGCGGAAACTTCTTCGCGCAGCTCGCGATTCTCCTGTTCTAAGTTGTCCATCTTCTTTTTGAAATTAGCCCGGTGTTGTAGTGATGAGTCAGCTTGCTGAACAAAGTAAAGAAGTTGGGTAAGACACCTGGATATGCATAAAAAATGCAAGAAATATGTGCAATATGATGCATGATATGCAATGCATATGATTATTTTTACTTTATCATTTAATATTTCAAGGGATTTATGGTTTATATTGCAAACATCCAAGTAATAAAGCTTTTGAAATACTGAAAATTTTCATTATAATAACTTCAAAATGGATTACAAGTTTCGATGATCCCAAGTAGAAGATGAAAATACAATCTAAAATCTTGAGAAAAGGAACTGATGGAGATCAATCTGTACGCTGGCGCTTCCATGTGAGCCTGGCGATCTGAGCCCCCAACCTCTGGTTTTCTTCCACATGTCTAATGGCAACCTCCTTCCAATAATCTGAAGCAGGAAGTGAGTAATCAATACCTGTTTGAGGCTTAGGAGAAAATAAATCCCCTTGCCTCTCCATAGTCTCCACCGCTCGACTCTCAAGGATCTCGATCAAATCATCTTTCTCCTTCAGGTCTGCTCTGTAGGAACTCTCTAAAGTCTGGAACTTGTTCTTCCAAGCGTCCCTTTCCTGTTGCATCCTAACCAAAGCAAGCTGCAGCTCTTCTAGATCATCTAATAAGGGAGGAGTGGTCTTTACAAACAAATCAGGCATGGGTGTCTCCCGAGTATACGGCATCTTCAACTGAATGACTCTCGATCGGACCCACTGAAGATATGGCTCCAAAGAAACAACACCCCTAGGTCCCAAATCCTTCCTACTCTTCTTATGAATGTAACGCCAGGCCTTCGCAATCTGCTTCCTAACTTCCCTGTGGTCTTCTCCTTCCTTCAGAAAGAAACTACTCAAATGAATACTATTTGGTTTATCCCTCATCGGGTAACCAAGCTGCCGCTGTGCAAGAACAGGGTTATAGTTAATTCCTCCCTTTGTACCAAGAAGAGCCACATTGGGGAAACTACCACAACTGTCAATAATCTCCACATCCTGGTAAGCTTGATGATACCAATCAATATCCGAGTGAGTAAGTGCCATGATCTTAGGAGCCCAACGGGGTTCCTTCTTGACATCTCAAAAAGCATCAGACTGAGGCATATGAGAGATAAACCACCGGTACAACAAAGGCGTGCAACAGATAATCATTCCCCCATGATAGGAACTCCGAAGATGAACAGAGTAATAAGCATCACCCAACAATGTAGGAACCAGGTTTCCAATCATGAAAATCCTGATAGCGTTAATGTCGACAAACTTGTCCACATTAGGAAATAATAATAATCCATAGGCGAGTAAAGCAAAGATAGATTCAAAAGCAACCATACTCTTCATCCTGGCAAAGTAACGAGCTTTCTCCAATAAGAACTGAGCTGGTAATCCTCTAATCCCTCCTTTGGTAGTCATATGGGCTTCCACCTCAGACTTCCCCAGATGAATCAAAGCAGCAATCTCATGTGGTTTTGGCTCACCCTCCAAACCAGTAAAAGGAACACGATTGGTAACAGGTAAATCCAATAGATAGGAATACTCTTCCAGTGTTGGCATCAACTGATAATCGGGAAAAGTAAAGCAGTGATACACCGAATCATAGAACTGGACCAAAGTTGAGAGAATACCCTTCCTCAGCTTCAGCTTCATGAGAGGAATAATGGATCCATACTTCTTCCGAAAGTCTGCAGAACACTCCATCTCAGAAATTAGACTGATCAACTCATCTATCTTAGGATCCTTGAAACTGTATTTCCCGGTCTTTCTCTTTCCAGAATCCATGGTTAAAAGTACCTGAGATATTCACAAATAGTCAACCTTTAAATCCCTTGAAATATTGTTTTCTTCAAAAGATGCTTATGAGTGCATGGATGCATGATGCAACAATCACACACAAAATCACACATATAGGGTTCATAGGTTCAACGTCACGAGCATGAGGTCGAAGGTACTACCCATAAGGTATTGGTCTAAAAAGTTATCACCTGCCGAACAAGGTTCTAAGAGGTTCCCAGAGTCTACATCCTTCCTTTGGATATTACCAACTTCCCGATTAACTCGGTAATTAGTAATATTCTCAAGAAAGACTCATCCGAGTGTAGTATCGCGTGACAACTATTTTCGAATTACTCCGTCATAGCTTCCGCACTACACCTAAAAGGCCAAGATGGGTTAGGTAATCTACGGTCCTCAGCTTCAGCAGGCTCCCAGGTCGAAAGCAGTACGTCTTCCCGATTACTCGGTAAACGACACTACAGTCAAAAGGGCCCTTCACTGAGTGGGGAATATCATGCCTCCTTTTTTGGGATTACTCCCTCAAAGTTAACATGACTATACCGCCCGTCCTATCTTAAAGTTTGCCCAAGTCCGGGTATATGACTTATACGTAATCACCAAGCACCCTGTAAACCAGGAAAATCCAGACAAACATATATACAAAATATAACACATAAACAATAATAACACATATACAGATAATAAACAAAGATAGGCTCAACCCACTTAGGGATGGACCAGCAAGAGGTCAATCTTTCCCCAGTGAAGTCGCTATTTTTCTGTAGCGGTAGAAATGTCCAAGACTAAGCCATTGGATTGACTAGACTTTATACAAATCAAAATCAAAATTGCCACTGCGCTTTACTATTTCCAAAGGAATGGGAAAAGAGCGAATAACCCAAAAAAGGGGGGAAAGATTCAAGGTAAGGGGGTTGGTTATGCAAAGGGAAGGTATTAGCATCCTAAACATCTACGGTACTCCGCAGGAACCTCTTTGAAAAAATCTATATATTTTGGCTATAAAAATATGTTATGTATAAAATGGATGGTGGAGGTGAGAAAAGAAATATTTTTATGATTTTTGCACTCGCCGCGGTTGCGAACCTTTAGTGCCTACGTACCACCTTTCGTGCAATAGGGGATCAGGGTACATATAGTTCCTCTTTTAAAAATTTGAAACACAAGTGTGTTGGTTAATTTTATGAGATAAGACATCATCGTCATTGTTCGTGTGGAAAACATACTTACTACCCACAATCATGAGAAAGGAGAATTTGCATCATCTCAAAGTGGAGGATATGGCTTAGATTTTAAAATCAACAATGTCTCACTCAACACCTAAGTGGAAAATATCTCTCTTTACTACATATTATAGAAGTATAGTTGTTTGCATCACTACAAGGATTGACAAGAGTCTAATCTTTTAAGAAAAGTTTTAAAATAAAAAGCCAAAGTGGCAAAAATGGTTTGAAATGAGATTGAATGACTTTTAGTCTTCTCACAAAAATGTCAAGGTATTATTAAATTGATTGAAATTTATTTATGAAAATGTTTTGAAAATGCATGGACCTAAGTCCAAGTTTATTATGAAAGTGGTTTAAGTTTAGAAATAAGAAGAGTTTTTAAAATAAGGGAGAAGATTTTTTGAAATTAAAGAAGGTGGGAGGAGATGAAGAGAGTATCTTAAAGCATAAGGTAAAATCTAGGGATAAGAACCATCTAACCAACAAGAAGCCAATACTTGACATTATGAGTCAATATAGAATTCCCATTCTTCGGATTGAAACCAAGCAAGCAAAGATACTAGACCTCTTGAGAGAACCAAATTTCAAGTGTATTAAATTGGGCAGAGTAACGGTTGTATACGGGTGAATTCCAGATTACAAACATAGTATGTAATCACAATAACCTGCACACAAAACAAACAAACAACCCAATGCCTTGAGGTAAACCTCAAGAACTCCAGACAAAATAATGAATTAAGGTCACAAGGTCTCCAAGATAGTCCAAGGTCTCTAATCCTAAGTCCAAGAAGTCCAATTCTCCATAATGCCAAGGATAGTAACCAAATAGTCCAAGTATCATTAAAGATTTTTATGGTTCATGTTGATTATTAGGTGTCTTTAAAAAGAAAATAAAAGCTCAAGTAAGCAAAATAAAAATGACATAAAAGTAAATGCTCAAGTGAGCAAAATAAAAAATGGCATGAAATATAAATGCTCAAATTAAATGGTACATAAAGCATAAAAAATAAAAGCATAAATTAAAGTCAATTGTTAGAAATTAGTGGTTAATTGGATGACCATCTTGAAACTTGCATTTGGAACTCATTAGAGGATTGGTAGAACCAAAGTCTCCACACAACAAGTTGCATTTGCTTTTTATCAAGTATATCATCCATTTTGGAATCCTCAAAAGTAACATTTAATGATCAACGATGTTTAAGTGATCCGCGTTGACCAAAGGTGTTGTAGATCCATTAGAAGATTGGTAGAACCAAAGCCTCCACACAATGAGTCTCAAGGTTATTGGATCAAAGAGATCAAATTAACATACTTGGGCTTGCAATCTTAAGTTTGGGCCACGAATGATCATTTATTCGAATCGGGACAAAATTTAGCGCTATGTTAAGCAATCGTAAGTGGACTTATGTAGAAGTCGCACCTATTTTGAGGTCAGTCAATAGCAATCTATGTACTTCATGTTGGGATAAATGATATAGAGATCATTATCCTTTAACATGTAGCACAATTAAAAAATAAAGGGATAAGATGAAGAGGGAATGGAATGATAAGCTAATTTGGATCACCATTTCAAAATTCTTTCATCTTTAAATTCAACCACTCCTCTAGATGGATTAAAGCACTAAACATATCATTAATCCAAAGCACCAAGAGTGAATTAAATAATTCACTCTTAGGTAGATTTGAATTGATGAACATTTATCCAACTTCATCTACATCACAAATTCCATTGAGTTTAAAGACAAATTGGACATTGTGATCGGTGGATCTGGAACTGACTGTTTAACGCTGGTTCGCGAAATGTCGCGGAAGCAAGAGTCGCCACCGTCTTTTATTTTCTCCAAATGGAAAGGACAAAAGCACAGAAAAATTCCTTATAGAGATTGCTCTCGGTTCGGGAGGTAGGTTATAGAAAGGGAAGGTGTTAGCACCCTTTCTATCCATGGTTATCCATGGGCTCTTAGATACTTGCTCATTGTGTTTTCAAAAATGGTTTGTTTGCTTTTCAACTGTGGGTTTTAAAAAAGTTTCTTTGAAAATTTCAGTTCGACTCTTGTATCAGTCCTCAAGAGTGTTTGAAAAAATGCTTTCGAAAGCTTTTTGAAAATGTGTCGGTGTGAAAAGTATTTATGAATTTTGTTTGAAATTAGAGCAAGTATCTACGAGTCATCTACCTACCCTAAGGAATTCGTCTGTGTAAATGTCCTTTAAAGTAGTGCCATCCCACCATTGAGAGGTAGGTAGCACCACCGTTGGAGGTGTTCGGGTCAATTCGAGTTTGTAGGGACATGGTGATCACAAGAGCAATGGGAAGACACCTTAGAAGCTACCCTCATGCCAGGTTCCCGGATCATGAGGACTTACTAAGACATCCTCTACTCGACGATCACCTTTCGAGGTAAGGCAACAGTGAGGCGTACCCTAGGGGTGGTGTGTGAATTGTGTGTCATGTTCATTTATTTTTATCTTGTCATGGTATAGGTGATCTATCGTTTGTTTTTATTTTTATCCATTCATTCTTTCATGCCTTGATTAACAGTTAAAAAATTGCGGAAAGTAAAAGATTCTAAGCTATTACAAAAGGCGCGGGTCCACATCGCCAAAATTTCTTGAACCCGTTTTGACAGAAAAATAAAGAAAGTAAAGAAAATAAAGAATTAAAAGTGCGAGAAATTAATTACAAGGCCTTGGGAGAGATACATAAATATTAAACGAAATAAAATAAATATGCGAATAAGAATTAAAAACGAGGGCGTTGGACCCTTTTTGCAAAATTAGATTAAACGATGAATTAATTAAAATTAAAAGGAAAAGAAATTGTTTTTTTGTATTTTTTGGTATTTTTGTGTTTTTAATGGAAAAGAATTAATTAAAGTAAATGCTAACCCTAATTCTAATTGTTTTTAATTTATTAAAAAGAAGATTAAATTTTAACCTAAAATTAACCCTAATTAATTTACATGTAATTTAATTATAAAAATAAATATTTAATTATTTAATTATTTAATTATTATGGGAGAAAAAGAAAAAGGAATAAAAATTTAATTAAAACCCTAATTCTATATTTTTAGATTTTTATTATGAAAATATTATAATTAACCCTAATTTAAATTTTAATTATATGCAATTTATTTACAAAAAGTACTTAGAATAAAAATATTTATTATTTTTCTTGTCTTTTCTGATTTTTTTGATGTTTTTTTATATATTATGAAAATATGAAATTAATTAATAAACAATATTTAAAAGGAAATAGAAATAATAAAGAAAAATAATGAATAATAAAACTTGCAAACCTAGGGGGTCTGCCCCAAATTGGAGGGTTTTCTTTTAGCAGTCTGGGCCCATCAACCTTGGCCTGTTGGACTTTCGTGGCTAGCCTGTAGCGTTGTTGACTAGTGTGCACTGAGCTCATCAGATCATGGCCTTTGATTTGATGCCCTGGTACGCGTGGCATGTTTGATTTTGTGGGCGTACGGTGTGCTTTTACATTGAACCTGCATGGAATCATTAAATGCAAAATAATATGAAGGGGGGTGGGGACCTGGGGCTCGAACCCAGGTCCTGAACATTACCACTCAAGCGCTTCACCAACTGTGACATCCTGCTTATCTGTAACTAATATAATTAAGAAACATAATAAAACAAAACGCGTTAGTGCTTCTTCTTTTTAGCGCGAGATTTCAAACCAGCCAACCATCGCCTGCCACCTAGTCATCGTCCTCCTTGTTTATTTTTTTTCTGAAATATAAAGAACATAGGCCACGGTTTTTCAAGTGTTCCCTTAGGTGCCTTTCCAGAAAATAACGAATAGCTTGTAGTGGCTCATAAATTGAGCGCGAGGCATCTAATCTCTTCGTCCAAGCATACTGGTTGCAACCATGGCATCGTGATTCTCCAATTTTCCCTTATTTTAAAACCCCCAATTTGAGGTTCTGAAAACCCTAAAATACGACCATGGCAATTTCTTGTATAGCGCATAAAAATCCAATCAAATCACATGGTTAGCTTTAAAACACATCACTGATCATGAATCTATAAACAAAATGCCATGAATGTGCATAGAATGTAAAATACGATTATGAGAAAAAGTGGAAAAAGCTTGACTTCTGTATACCGTTTCAAGGTGTTAGGATTGATGTTTTTGATCCAGGAAGGTTGCTTGATGTCCTTGGAAGGCAATAGGATGAGTTTTGTGGCTTGAAACGACCTCCAACCCTGTTTTCAGTTTTGAGTTTTTAAGCAAAATTTTCAAGTTTGTGTCTTGGTTTCTAGCGCAGCTTCTTGGTCCTGGCATTAGGTTTTGATTGTTTGTATAAGTATGAATGAATTAGGTCAAAAATCTGATCAAAAGAATCCAAGAATTGATTATGCAATATTTGATTTTCAAGCATTAGTTTTTTCAATCTTTTTCATGCAATTTGATACCAAATCATGCCAAAACTTTCCAAAAATGATTATGCACGAATCTTGAATGTCCAATGAGAGTATTTTCTGCACAAAGAGATTTGATTTCCTTGGTTTTATATTTTTCATGTATTTTATTTAATTAAATGAATTATTAATAATAAAAAATCCAAATAAATAAATAAAAATAGAGAAAAACATCCCTTTGGGCCTAATGGTCGTGCACATGCTTGGGATGATGAATTGTGGAAGAAAAATAGGCCCATTAGCAATTTTAGGTCATTTGAATCAATGTTGACTTTTCAAAATATCCAAAAATTTCCCAACTTCCACAAGGCATAACTTGCTCAATTTTTAAGATTTGCTCATGTTCTTGGACATTTTGGAAAGTTCTTTGAGTCCTCTAACCAATTTCTTTGGTCCCATGTAATTTTGATTCACCAATCTCAAGATATGGCCTTTGACTTAAAGTCCCTTTTTGTTGACTTTTGAAAATGACCTATAATGTTGAAATTGATAACTTTTTGTGAGAGCATTTCTTGGACTTGAAGTATGAAGATGAGTTGTAGTAAATGTCTTTCTCTTCAAAATGAGCTTTGGATGGGATTTTTCTGATAATCCATGTGAAAGTTATGCCCTGGTCAATTTACAGTTGACTTTTTCAACTGTCCAAATAAGGAAACTTTTGCATCTTGATGATTTTTGAGCCAAGCTTTGAGAATCATGATCAAGCATTGATTAAATGATGTTTGTGGCTTCAAAATGAGATGTTGACCAAAAATTTGAACTTTTGACTGCCAAATGACCATTTTGCCCCTACAGTTGACTGTAGTGCAATTAGGGTTTTGACTGTACAATTTTATGCTGAAAGTCTTGAAAATTGGTATGAGGATGCTTGACCATATTTATTGGCATGTGGGACTTGATTGGACCTTTGGAAACTTCATTTTCTTGATCAGAACCAAAACCCTAATCTTGACTGTTTAGGAGACCCTTGAACTGTGCAACCCTTGGAGAATTTTGAAGCATGACTTGGCAATTTCTTGAAGAATATGGGAGGGAAAATTTTGGGGTACAACAGACATTTAAAATTGTAATCCAAATTATCCATCAAAGAGAATGAGCAGAAAATATTTGAGTCAAAACAGCCCCAAAATGAGGCAGAAAAAGTATTTTTGGCACTGTTACAATCAATTGTGCTTAGACAGCAACCTATTGCATCAGTGCAGTTTTTTTCATCAAATCAATTTTCCGTTACAATCAATTGCAATGTTACAACAATTGATTGCAACCTGTTAAAAATCAGTAGAAAGCAGCATTTTAAAGATCAAATTCTTGTTCCAACTTTTTATCGAAACACCTTATGATCATGGATCCAATTAAGCATGAAAATTCCATCAAATTATGAGAAAATAACACTAATGGAATCATAAAACAATGCTCAATGAATCAAAACCAGAAATCCACAAGAGATCACATTGTGAAAGATGATGATCCAACTTACCAAAGGTAGAATTTGAGAATTATCAAACAACTTCCAGAATTTGCTTCAATTCAACCACAAGAATCAATTACCAAAGCTTAGATGTAGAGAATTGATGAAGAAAAAAGTGTTTGGATGAAGGTTTATCTCAAAGATTAGTAAGCTTCAATGCAAAGCTTACTAACTTTTTTTGAAAATGGAGCTTTGAGTGAATTTGGTAAATGGAGAGAATTGAGAGATTTTTTAGCAAGATGAGTTTGGCTATCAAAAGCTTGTGATTTGAATGAAATGAGGTCTCTATTTATAGATTTTTAAGATTGGGATTAGTGGTAATTTGGTAATTGATTCTTGGAGCCAAAATTGAATTAATGATATAATTTCAAATTATGCAGAAAAAATTGAAGCCAAAATGATGACAGATTTGAATTTGCTGGCTTTTTTCAAAAAACACGTGCATTTTGCTATTATGAGTCGATACATGCGTGGTATGCGTCGACACATCCTAGCTGTATAACACAGCATGTGTCGATACATGCCTCTATGTGTCGATACATACTGTTATTTCAACATATTACAGAATCAAACAAACTGCATGAGTTGATACATAACACGTATGTGTCGACACATGCTAGTTATACAAACAGGATGAGTCGATACATACATGCATGTGTCGACACATGCTAGTTATTCAAACAGGATGAGTCGATACATACATGCATGTGTCGACACATGCTAGTTATTCAAACAGGATGAGTCGATACATACCTTTATGGGTCGATGCATGTTGTCTTTCGCCACAAACAGAATCAAATCATCTTGCATGAGTTCGACACAAGCCTCAGAAATCCTTATTTGTCAGATGCTTCGACTTGGTACCTACAAAACAAAAATATACAGGGACAAAGACAAATATTTTTTGTATTTTGATTAAAGTTAGTAAACAACACATATACAAAATACACAATTAAGGTGCTTGGAGATTCCTCAAGAGCAAACTTAAAGATAGGAGATAGAAAAAGAGGAAGAACCAACCCTAATGTGATTTTGTTATGATCAAGTTGACATGATATGATAGGGGAATCTTAGGGGTAAAAATTGGGGTACAACACAAGTCTTCCCAGGTATGGATGTTGGAACCCTCTAACTGGTAAAACCACTCCAATTGAGTCCCAGACAGACTTTCTTGAAAGAAGTGCATCCACAACTTCTTATTAGTGGTATGTGGTTTAATTTTACGGACGTAAGATCTCAAGTGAAGCTTCGTGCCCGAAACACCATCGTACTTGGAAAAAACTAGAATCTTGAATTTATGGGGGATTTCTACCCTAGGAACCAAACCGAAATCACCAAAATCTAGGCTAGGCACAGCTTAGACTTCCATAGCCTTCAACCTGTCCTCCAGTCGCTTATACTTGTCTTCAGCCGGTGGATATTGTTTGTCAAAAAAGTCCTCATCCTCAGAGACTGGATTGTTACCACCCCTTGCACGGGTGCTCCTTGCATCTTCATCCTGATTCTCATCCTCCTAGAAGGAGTCTTCTACCACTTGAACTTGTCTAAAGGGGCCCTTGAATCTTTTCCCCATGTTGATCAAAGCCTTCTTCTTGGTCTTCTTCTTTGCAACTAGAAGTGACATCAGCTCTTCCTGCCCTATGGCCAAGTTGAGCAAGGTTTCTTGAAATTGAGAATTTTGTGTCTGCAAGTCCTTCAGAGTCTGCTCGAGATCCATCTTACTGAAATAAATAGTAGAAAGATGAGGAAACATGTGTCGTAAAACCTGCTTATGTTATGATGCATGTAATGTGAATGAAAATGTTTTCAAGGACCTTTAAGATTTAAATTTGTTTAAACAAAGAAGGAACAAACATTGATTGTATTAATAAGTTCAAAATGGTTTACAAAAATTCTTCTTGGGATTACAATGGAAGAAGAAAAAATAATACAAAATAAACTCCTAAAACAAAAAGGACTCAAGTTTCCCACGAGCGCATCCTCTTTGGTGTAATGTAGGCGTTCAAACTTCGCTCTTCATGAAGTTGTCTCGTGAGCTCCAAAATATTCTTCTCGCTTGAGTAGAATTGGGCTTCAAAGGTGTCTCTCTCCCTTTTGAGTTGAATCCATGATCTTTGCAACTCCTCAAGAGTAGTAGGCATGTCAGGATGAAGAAAAGTGTAGGGAACATCTCCTTCGGCAATAGGCTTCATGATGATAGGTAAGATGGCAGGATACGACATCATGAGGCTTTGGATGCAAGCTCGCACCTAATTGAGATAAGGCTCCAATGGAATAGAATTCTTACGCCCCAAAGTTTTGCTATCAACTTTTTTCACCATGCCCCAAGCTCGTACAAATCTTTTACGATAACCTTGGACATCGTCCTCATAGTCAAATACAATTTCTTGAACAAGTGCGTCATGAGGGTCATCCCTCCGAGCGTACCCAAACTGTCGTAGAGCCAAACAAGGATTATAGGTGATACCTCCCAAAATTCCAAAGATAGGGACATTAGGTAATTCCCAACAACGATCAATGATGGTGACATCCTCCAAAGATCGAGAACACCAATGGATATCCGAGTGCGAGAGTGACATCAACCTTTGAGACCAACTCATACCTTGTTCATTCTTCAAAATTGATCGAGGAAGGTGCAAAATAAACCACCTAGCCAAAAAAGGAGTACAACACATAATAACCCCCCTTCCCTTCATGGTGCGAGTATGAAAAGAATGCAAAATATCTCAAAGTAAGGTAGGCACCGTGTTACAAGATAGAAAAAATTTGACTGCATTCACATCTATGAGTTGGTCTGGGTTAGGAAATAGTACCATCTAATAGATTAGAAGGGCCAAAACCTCTTCAAAAGCTTGCAAATCTAAAGCACCCCAAAATTGTTGAGCCTTATCAAACAGAAACTTGACTAAAAAACCATTAACACCACTTCTTGTTTCCCAATTTGCCACAATGTCGGATCATTGTAAATGTAAAGCTAGATCAATATCCTTAGGTCTTGGGTCTTTCTCAATACTTGGTGAAGGGTAATTGATCAAGAATAGGCACTCCCAAGAGTTGAGAAAACTCCTCCATGGTAGGCACCAATTGGTAATCAGGAAGTGTAAAGCAATGGCGTTTAGGGTCAAAGAATTGAAAGAGTACCCCCATCATTTTCTCTTCAAAATTTGAGGTAACCAAGTTGATGAGACGACCATACTTCTTAGAGAATGGATAATAATTTGGAACCCTTAATGCTAACTCCTTGAGTTAAGGAGGCACTTTTACAAAGCCGATTCAGATAGTCTTTCTACGAATGGAATCCATGTCCTACAAAACAGACAAAGATAAATCCCAAGGTCCTTGAAATGGTTAGTGAAAATTCTATAGTATGATGTCATGATGTTATGTACAAATAAACATATGCAAATAAAGAAAACAAGTCCTTAGGTTAAGGCTTGCATGGGGTTTCATAGGTAAGTACCCTCTTGAAGTTTAGTTGGTTCAACCTGTCCTAGAAAGTAATCGGGTCCTAGGGAATCTCAATATCATTGATCTTTCTTCATTGGGCATTGTCTCAGCACAATAAATCTTTTCTTGCGGCCGAAATATCCCAAAAATCTGATCTCAATGAGCGTAGTATCGAGTATCAACCAATTTTCAGCTTTCCACCGAAATCGGCTATCTCATTTCTTCCTAATGGCCAAGTTGTTCTATTAAAGGTTCTACGGTCAGTTAGTGCTTCATGACACCACACAACGGCCCCGTATTCTCCTTGATTCAACACAAAGGATACAGATACCCACAAATGTGTCACACTAACGTAGCTATTGCTTGAACCATATCAGTCGACATCGTACAATCTCCATAATCTTTGCTACTTACCTAATAATGTTTCCAGATCCGGATAGAGGATCAATACAAAACCCGAATAAGGTCCCAAGATGTAAAGCAAACAAGTCAAACAATGAAAGCATTTAAAAGTGATCTAGTCTCTAAGGTAACCCGACTTTTAAGTATTTCCCCAGCAGAGTTTCCAGCTCTGTAATACGGTGAGAGAACTGACTTGGGTGTTTTACGTTTTATTGCAATTATTGTGGATAACAAGAGTCACCACCGACTTTTATTTTATCCAATAAAGGAAAGGGTGAAAAGAACAGGAAAGTTAACTTTTGAAAATATTTCATTTGAAAGTGTTGGTGTATTTGAAATGATGTTTGGAAAATGGTTGTGAGCAAGCAATTATGAACTTTCTACCTACTCAAAAAGTCTTAGTTCTTTTCCTCCTCCTTTAGATATTGCTATCTTACCATTGATTGATAAGAAGCCCTATCATTGGATGTCTAGGGGCGGGCGTGGGTCACTGTATAGCCATAGAAAGCAACATTGTAGGATACTTTAGCAATTTGTCGTAACGGTCTAAGATCATTTATCGAAGGCAATATTGAAGGGTCATCGAGGGACTATGATCTTGTATTTGATTGTCTTTTCTAAAGTATCCCACGTTCGAGGGACATGACTATTTATTCTCAAAGCAACAAGTGAGGTTAACCCTAGAGGTGCAAGTATGCGAAGTGTTTGTTTTCATGCTTTTTGTCTTTGGATTAGGGTTTTCTATTGGTTGATTTTATGTCTTGCCATACAACCCCTAATTACTAGCATTTATATTGAAAGCGATAAATTACAGAAATGTAAAATTCTATGCTATTACATCATTTGGGGATGAGGTACAAATTTACCAATGGGGGGATGACAAGTAATTGAAACCTAATTATTATTACAACTAAATTGAATATAAATAAATAATATACAAGAATGTGAGGGAAATATACAAAGAAATGGAAATTGTTTTTGTTTAAACTTTTGTTATGAAAAAGTTTTTAACCTAATGAAATTAAGAAAAGGAGATAATTAATAGTTTTAAGAGAAAAACTAAACATAAGTTAATTAAAAAAAGAGAAATTAGATTTGATTGAGAAAACAAGTTTTTAGGGTTTTATGAAAATGTTTTAATTTAATTAAACTAGTATATAAAAAAAGAGAAGAAATTAACTAATTAAAATCATAAATTCTAAGTTAATTCAAATTAGAAAGTGATTGAAATAAACCTAAGTCTAAACTTTTTAATAAGAAAATATTTTTTGTTTTTTTTGCTTTCCAAAGAAATAAAATAAAAATACTAAATGTTCTAAATAAAATATAAAATATTTTTGGGGTTTTTGATTAATAAAAATAATAATAATAATATTGAAGATAATAAAAATAAAGAAAAATAAAAATAAGATAAAAATATAAAAATAAAGTTAGGGGGTGTAAAAAAGAGAAAAGTGGTTTAGAAGTAAAAACAGTTTTTTTTGTGATTAGGCCCATTATAATTTTTTGTAATAAAAAAATGGATTGCATTGTTGTTAGTAGACAGGGGTGTTAGGGGAGTAAAATGGTGCAAGACCCGCTTGCTAGAGGCCCAAGCGTTGGCAGTTTGGGAAAATGGAAAAAAGAGTTAGAAAATCAAAACAAAAGGGCAGCGCTGGGGCTCGAACCCAGGCCCTTTGGCAATATGCGCGTGCTCTCGAACCCAGGCCCTTTGACTATACATCTGGTGTTATAAATAAAAGCATAAATATATATTACAAAACCAGTCCTATGCTTGTATCTTCTTAAACCTTGCGCCCGATCTTTCTTCACCATTTTTGAATCCTGTAACTTTCTCATTTCTCAACAAAAATTAAAATTATAAACATGAAAATTGCTCCATTTTTTATCACGATTCCAGAAATGTAAATAACTAAAACTATAAATCAAAGATGAACACGATTTTTGAATGGTACCAAATCTGACCTAATTTTTCAGAAAGTTGAAACTTAAAATTCTCACTACTCAAGCAATATAAATGAATTCTAAGGACATGGTCAACTTCAGGTCAATGATGTCTACATTTTATCTTTGAAAATGCAAAGCTAACAATGTCTATATAAAGAGATTGAAAATCAGAAAACTTACCTCAAAACTGAATATCTTGTTTTGAGTTAGAGCTAACTTCAAGATCTTTTAATGGCCTGGTTAGCTTCCTTGAACCTCCAGGAAGCTACTCCAGTGGTTACTTTGAGCTGAGAGTGCTTGAACTGTTCTAGAGAAGTCCAAGTGCGGACCTCTGTTTTTGAAAATGGAGGATAGTGTAAATGGTGTTACAGTTTGAAAACAGGTATTGGGATGACTTATATTTGAGATAGGGATGCTTTTGAAATGGTTTGGCCAAGAAACGCACGAGTGAAATGGAAGTTTGATGTGTAAAGTCAAAATCAGCACAACAATGGTGTTTTGAAGTAATTTATGGCTTGAGGGAGTTTGAGGGAGTTTTCAAGCTTGTGAACTCGTACTATGGATTATAAATAGTGCTTCTATTTATAGGTAAGAGGTTTTGGATGTTCAAATAATCAGATTTAAAGGATCACATGTTATGGCTAGGTTACTTGATTTTGAAGCAAAGTTGACAAACATCTTTCCAAGACATGGTACAAGTCTATCTAGAGTGGTTAAAAGCTTTAAACTTATTGCTTCTGGATTGTACATGAAGTGTATGCATAAGGAACAAGTGAAAAGCTCAAGGAGAGTGGACTTTATGATTAAAGTTACTTTACAAGAATAACAATGTTACTTTGTGCCAAAAATGGATGAATCTCTTGGACAATGGCTCAAATGCTTGGATCAAAGCTCTAAAAGTTATGTAAACATTAAATTATGGAGTTATTAGTAAGTTAGAAGCCTGCAAAGCAAGATTGGTGCAACATGGTTTAAGATTTGATCAAGTGTTCATCACAAATTTGACTTGTAATTTAAGTTTGAAACCCTAACTTCATCTCTTCGATTCTATTAGCTCAAAAATGATCTCATTGAGTTCTTAGACATTTTGAAAATATTGGAACATTATCTACAACTTTCATGTTGGAAATTTTTACAAATTCATCTTGGAGCTTGGTGAAAATTGACCAAGAAGTTAGGTCAAAAATCTGCCTAAACTAGGTTAAATTTTCACTAAGTGTTTAAGAAAAAGTGCATGACTTTGTGAATTCATAACTCAAAATATAAGAACTTCTAGAACTTAATAAGTAAACAAAAGTTATATATATCATCAATATATACAACTTTCATGTTGGAAGTTTTCTTTGAATCATCTTGCATTTTGGTGAAAATTTGGCATGAAGTCATGAAAAAGATAAGGCTTAAAAACATTTAGAAAATTTTCTAAGTCTTGAAAACTTTGACTTTTCAAAATGACTTTTGACTTTCTTGATTTCTTGATGATGAAGTTTCATATTTTTGAATGTATTGATGAAATGTGATCCTTGAAACTCAATTTTGATCAAAAAGTCAAACTTTGACTTTTGGTGTATCAGTTGACTTTTCATCAGTTGACCGAATTTCAACTATCAATCAATTGATCTTGAGAAATGTTTTGAGTCCTAAAATTAGGTCAATATGTTGTATTTGAATCCTTGAACTTATGCTTCAAACCATTAGATCATGTATTAGGTCAAAAATTCTTGATCAGTCAAATACAGTCAAAACCCTAATTTTGACCATTTTGCCCTTTTGATGACTGGAACATTTTTCTTGGGGAATTGTGATCCAAACTTGATCAATTTATACATATAACTTCAAAATGTTGATATTGTTCAAAAATCTTAAAGTTTGATTGTAGGTTGACCACAATTGACTTTTTACCCAATACAGTTGATTTTGGGTCATCTAATCAATTGACTGAGCAATTTTGAGATGCAAGACTTGAAAATTGATATGAGAATTCTTGAAGATCCATAATGATCCATGAAAGTAAATTTAAGCATTAGAAGTCCAATTTCCCCTGTGAAAATGCAAACCCTAATTTGAAACATCAGTGTTGAGGAGATGGCTTGACCTAATCAATACTTGTGCAAGCTTGAACCATTTAAGATCTTTGTGAGAAATATCTTGAGAAAAGAGAGGGAAAATTTTGAGGTACAACAAGCAGCCTATGTTTTCTTCAGAGACTGCTTACGCCTATGTTAAACTACTGCCCTGGCGGCAGGATCCACAGTCAGTTGATGGCAGGCAACCTTAGGGTTGAGTCTGGGCATCTCCGCGGTGATCCATGCGAACATGTCAGCATTCTCTCTCAGACATGCTTTGAGTTGCTTCCTCGCTAGGTCGAGGAGTCCTCTTTTAATCTTCACCCTTTTGGTCGGACCGTCGTTGAGGATGATGGCTTCAAAGTCTCCATTTAGAATGGGGCGTACAAGATGGAGAGGCTCCCTATCATCCGTGGGCCGAGCCTCTCCTTTCTCCCTCATCTCTTCCTTCATATCCTCCTTGGTGAAACGAGTGTCTAGGTCCACAGAGTTAACATGGGGTGGTGGCTTCTACTCGGCAGGCGCGACTGTCTTGGTTGACTTGTCGTTGCTTAGTTAGGCATGTTTGTTAGTCGTCTTTGGAGTTGTATCTATTAAATTTTGTCCTTTAGCAACTGCTTTGAATCATCATCTAGTGGATTTGATGTCCCCGTGCATAGTGACAACATGATCCTTCTTGGTGTAGTATTTCATCTTCAAATGGACCGTGGAAGGCACGACAGTAAATTCGTCCAGAGTTGTCCTTCCGAAGATGTAGTTTAGAGAGGTGGGCAATCGATGACCAGGAAGCAGGCTGTGACTTTCCTTAATGTTGCTACTTCTCTGAATGTGACCATTAGCTCGACGTAACTGAAACAACCGGCTGAAAATCATCAAAACAATGAAGTCGCCATCGAACGTCTTTTATCCCGCATGTAGGGAAAGGTAAACATCGAGAAAACCTGAGAAGGGAGAAGTCACAGTCTTGCGACCGAGAGATCGGGTAAGGGAGTCTGTTACGCGAGGGGAAGGTATTAGCACCCCACACGCCCGTAGTACTCTACGGTATCCACTCTTGTTGTCTATCTTATGGGTGTGTTTAATCTATGCTTACTGTCTATTACTGCTAAAGGGAAAATACATGCAAAAGAAAAGGAGAAAAGAATGTAGGGAAAATAAAATTGTGCTCGCCTGGGCCCTACCCCAATGCCTACGTATCCTTTTTGAGGAATCAGAGCTACCGTAGTTCGGCTCACATGTTTTTGTTTGTTTGTGTTTTTTATGGACAATGTTAATTTCTCCTTCTGCCGCAGCTCGACCTTTGGAGACTTATGCGTTGGCACAGAAGTAAACTAATCATGTCCTTACCTGAAAAGGGTTTTAAAGAAAGGTGCTCGAGCGCACAAAATTGTTTGAATTTGTTTTGTATTTTTGTTACCTTGAAAAAGGGTTTAAGTGAGATTAGCATGTTTTTAATTTGCTAAGAAGAGAAGTTTTGTTTTATATGCACATGCAAAAGGGGGAAGAAAAGAGTCTAAGGGAGACTAGCTTATTTCTAAACCTAATGTTATCATGCAATAGTAGCCCTACGTCAAGGATGAAAGAGGAAGTTTCTACCTAATGTCAGCATGCATGGTTTACAACCTAATGTCTAACTTGCGTCCGAACGGAGCAAGCGCGTCCTAAGGGAACATGATATGTACAAGGATAAAGCAAACAAGCCAGCAAAAAGGAAGCACACCTAAAGGGATCCTGCCTAGGTTAGCATGTCGAAGAAAAGTCTAAAAAATATCCTATAGGGAGCATGCAATGAGAGCGAAGTCGTGATCTCAATTTCTAAATTGAGTGACTCATCGATCGGCAGAAAATAAATGAAAGCGATAAAGTCCTATAAGGAGCATGCACTGAGAGCGAAGTCGTGATCTCAATTGCTAAATTGAGTGACTCATCGATCGACAAGAACGTAAACAAACACAAGCACAACACATATAGCAAATGAAGTGCAGAATGCCTGCTACAAGTCTTTAAACAGCGACTTCGAGCGCACGCTCTTTATTTCCTACTTCCCATGATATCTAGAAAGTGGTAAATGTAATATTACAACAAATGGCCTGAAACCATACTAAATGGATAATAAAAATCCGCAAAAACCAAGTCAAAGCATGGCGAAAGCTCGGAGGGCGCCACAAACTAGCATCAACAACAAATAGCGTCAGAAGCGTGAACAACATATGCAAGCAAAGCGTATCCGTCACCAAAGAGAATGGTATCCCAATTGCTTCTCAAAGTATGCACATCTCACAGAATTTGTTAGTAGATAACAACAAAATCAAATGTGATAATGGCAATTAACAATATGCACAAAAATGAAGTATGAATATGTACAACACAAAGCAAACAAGTCAAAGGGAGCATAAAATAGCATTCCGGACAGCAACCTCGTACTCATGAAAATAGGTGCAAAAACCGGTTTAGAAACATCCAAACTTGCTATCGATATCGAAGAAATGCTCAAATAAGTATAACAATGCATATTCACAAATAAAAACTTAATGCACATGCAAAATACAAGTTCCGGACAGCATTACGCATATTTTGAATTTCATCACGAATCGATTTGGAAATCAAAGTTTTAGTACATTAATCTTGATAATTAGCATGAGAGGGTTATCCGGAACTTGCACATGAACATGTAACCTCAAGATTGATCTAAAAATCAAGAATTAAAGTCTTAAAACCACATGAATTTAATGTATCGGAATTTAATCAACAAATTGCAAATTAACTCCAATTCATGAGTTTATGTATTTATGCCAAAAGTGTGATGAATAGGAATCAACTCACAATTTGCCAAACATAAAAGTTGTGAATCAAAATGTATTCCGATACGCTAAATTCACAAAGTTCTCAAACAATTAGTTAAAACCAAATGATATTACTTGACATCAAAGTAAGAGTTAATACACAAAAAGTATCACAATTCAACAATGAAATACAAGATAATATGCAAAAAACTTGAATCGAAAAGTTAGAAAATTAATCGAAAAGCATCCGAAATCAACCGCAAAAATTAAGGCGACATTGAAACATGCCAACGGTTCCAAAAATTAACTCGGTTCGGCCAAATTCCGTTTCGAAATATAATTTTCGAAACTGCTACAGTAGCAGAAAAACATAACGAAATTTGTCCGAATCAAAAAAATACTCGCGTGAGAGATTCTGGATGGCTCAAGAAAATCGGTTTTCATTAAAGAAAGTCGGAAAAACTCAATACGAATCAAAAGTTAGAGCAAAAACACCAATTATGTCAAACTTTGCCATTTACCAAGTATTGAGATATTTTCTATCAAACTCAATCAAACTTACTTCAAAAATGTTTCGCAATGACATTTGAGTCTATTAGAAATCATCTCAATTTATTGAAATGGAAAGCAACAAGTAATCAACCAAAAATTGGTAAAAGATTAGATTATGTCAAAAATTAGTAACTTGAGATCATATGCAAAAAATGCATTTTAAATGCACAAAAATATCAATGATCATCAACCAAAAATAATTGAAAACATGTAGTAAATATTGAAAATCAAAGATTAGGCCTAAACTAAACTAAACTAATTGTTAGTTTATGTTACAACACCTAAATCAAAGTTAGTGTTAGAATCTACCTAACCTAAACTATTAACAAATTCTACATCAAGAATTAGAAACTAGTGTTAATCTAATCAAAAGTTCAAAATCTCAAACTAATGTTAGTACTAACTAGTTTTCTATAGCTAATTCAACTTAAACACTAGTGTAACTATACCTAGGACTAAAAATCAACACAACAACACTATGTCAACTTCAAGTTACAACCAAAATCAATTTATCAAGTTTAATTAATCACTTATTTCAATAAGCAATTTAATAAAATGGTATTAAATTCTCAATTCAAATCAATTCTCAACAATTAAGCCTCAATTACACAATTAAAACATCAATTAACACAAAATCAAGAAAAAGCACTTATTCCAAAAAATCACTTATTTCAAAAAGTGCTTAATTCAAGAAAACTCATCGATAGAAGTGAAGAGGAGGCTTAGGTATAGAGATCGCAACAAACAGATCGACAATCGGAGGATAATTGCTCTTGATCTTGACTTTTGGATCTTGATGAAGTTGTTGTTGTGTTCTTGATGAAAAAAGTGTAGAACCTTGATTTGATCTTTGAGAGAATTGAGAGAAAAGTTTTGATTGTTTGTGGAGATTTTTCAATTTATGAGAGAAATTGGAGTAAAAAGAATATATAGTATGGGTTTATGTGAGTGAATTTAGTTAATGGGTCTCAAATATTCATAAATATTAATGCAGAATTTTAATTCACTTGAGTGCGATACGTTTCAGGAAAATTCGTAGGAATCTCGGTGCGACTTTAGAAGTTGAAATGTGAAACTAAAATGTAGCCAACGTCGAGAACAACATCGTGTCCGAAGATGAGCTCGATCGGATAAACGGTAATTTAGTTATGATTTTTTGAAGTTTCGTCTCAGATGAAAATATTTCTCGGTTCAGGATTTTCGACCATGTTGCGCGCGCTTCAGACCAAAAACGAAGGCCTTCGGGATACCGCTCGAATTGGAAAACTGAAAGAAATATTTAACCAACTCAATTTGTGAACCAATGCCACTCGAACCGGCTCGATACGATAAGAATCGACCGAGTTATGATTTTCTGAAGATGAAGCCGGTGAATATTTGTCACTATTTTCTCGTGCGAATATATTTGATAAATTCATATATTCGAAGACTCTATGTGTAGAACTGGCTTCCGGCTGTAAGATACGAAATGTAGATGACATCAAGACGAAATTCTATCCACCGGAACGGGTTCAAAACGATAAACGGTCTTCGAGTTATGAATTTTTTAGTGTGCAAAGACTGCACTTTCAGCACCTTTTTCTTTGTATTTTTCACCATATAACTTCCAAAAGAACCGCGTATCTGGAGACTTTCCTTTGAGAATTAGCTTTTGGTCCAAACACAAAAATTGAATAGAACATCAAGACAGTTTCAAATACTCATGAATCAACCCAAAACACCATCCCAAGCTGGAGATGCGAATTTTCAAACTCTGATCAGTAAAAACACTGTTTCCAATTCGCACTGTTTTAAATTCACCAAAAACAACCAAATCTTCCACAACTCAAACATGTGTTGAAAAATTACGATAGCTTTGTTGTGTTGATCAAATACCTTGATCCCATGAATATAGAAACAATGAGATGCATGCATGTGTTAGATGACCTAATGAAGGTTATGTACACGAGGAAAGTGCGAGAATGCGTAAACCAGACAAAAGTAAAAGGATAGGACAAATTTGGGGTATTACAGTAACCTTAAGGTTTAGTGGCCACGTTGTTGAAACCATGTAGGTCAGAGCCTATGTGTGATATAAAGTGGGTGTGGTCGACCTGGAGAGTGGTGTACAAGTCTGTATACATGATGTCTATGGAGCTGCCCTAGTCGACCAGGATGCAGTGGACGTCTAAGTTTTCCATTTTTGCTCTTACCAGCAGAGGGATGCTAGTGTTCGGTGCCCCATCGACCAATTCTTTGAGATACAAAGTGATCGGCTGAGATTTTCCCCGAAATCTAGCAAGAGTAATATTTTCGGCTGAGCTTGAGTCGATCATCTCCTTGAACTTTCTCTTCACCGACCCGACTGTGGTCGGGTTAAATTGTAACACCCGAATTCTACCCCGACAATTATATAAATAAATCAGAGTTATAAAAATCAAGCATGCAAACGAATCAGGATGCCAAAAATTCTTCTTTCAAAACACATTGCATTCATCGTGGATATATAACACTTTAAACATCGGATGAACCATCATCATAACAACTTTAATTAAATAATTAAACATCTACGCAGCGGAATTCTTAATAACATCTTTATCATCATTATAACAACTTCGAAACAACACAATTTAATAATAATCAACTTAAAGTTCAATGACAGAATTAATCAACAATCAAAAGCAACAAGCGCTCATCCCCCCGAGTGTTACATATCAGAGCAATTACACCGACTGTACTAATGAAGGTATGCAGCCCTCACTCTCGATTACCTGCACGTTACCAACAGAAGGGTAACATTCAAACAGAAGGAGTGAGATATCTAACAATATAATAAAGCGTATGATAATTAATATATTAAATTAGATCACATAACATCACCACTTCTCATCTCATAATCAACAATAATCACAATAATAATACACATTCACCACATCAATACACACTTATTTATGCAGTCATATAATGCGACTCAATACTATGCAAATGCATGTGGTACCATTGGAGCAGAACTCCCATCTCAAAAAATTTCCAATTAATAGAGGCATAAACAAGGCATAAGCCTCCATCTCAATATTCACCAATACATGCCATCTCAACGAGCATAAGCTCCATCTCAAAATGCAATGTATGCGACACAATCATGAATGTAATAACAACACCACAATCGACAACATCTCAATACAACACCATCATTGGCCAAAGGACTACATCTCAAAAGCATCTCATCATCTCTTCATCAACATCATTCATCATAAATCATCACACATCATATATATATATATATATATATATATATATATATATATATATATATATATATATATATATATATATATATATATATATATATATATATATATATATATATATATATATATATATATATATATATATATATATATATATATATATATATATCATAATTCATCAAACAAAATCTCATTAACATCATCTCATCAACAATTCAGCCGTACAGTAATACCAGCGCATTCATCAATTTCACAATGCTAGCCATAGGCCTATACAAGATATTTCCTATAATTAATTAACCAACTAAGGATTAATTCTAAATCACTAAATCTCTACATACTACTATTCTGTAATAATACATCGTTATTATTATTAATCCTACTGTTACAAATCAAACAGCAACCTCTAAGCAATCTCATCTTCATTCTTCTTCACAAAAACCAACATAACGATCAACATGGGAACTAACTCTAATACTAAATTGGCTACTAGGATTACACTTCCTATTCTTCATTTTAATCCTCAAGAATAAAGCTCATCACGTTAACTATTCAATGCTTTGAACGGCACCTCAAACGGAGTCCGAAAACTCAAGTTACAGCCTTTTCTAAACGATTCTACAAAAAAAAACATGGGTCGATGCATAACTCCTTGGATCAACGCGTACTGCACTGAACTTGCAACATGAGTCGACACATCCTTTCTTGGATCGACTCATACTGAGTCTAACACACAGCATGTATCGACACATGCTCCTACGTATCGACTTATCCTGAGTCTAAAAGTCCTCATGTATCGACGCAAAATCTCTTCGTGTCGACTCATCCTGAGTCTCTAAACCTTCTTGTATTGACACATCATGTTTGGGGTCTGTTGTACCCCAAAATTTGCCCTCCCATTTCTCATTGATTTCTCATCACAAAGCCCTTGAAGATCAGGATCCAGTTAAGGTTTCATCTGCTCAAGACTTCTCCTTGCACTGCTGACCCAAATTAGGGTTTGTGTTTGCACAAAGATGTTTTGACCTAAAATGCCTAAGATGACTTTCTTGCTTCATATTGGACTCCCAAGTTTATCCTCATCAAGTTTCAAGTCTTGATTCCAAGTTTTGCCCAGTCAATTGGACAGTTGACCTAGAAATCAGCTGTATTGGGGAAAAAGTCAACTGTGGCCAATTGACAGTCAAACCTCATAAAAATTGACCCACATCAACATTATGAACTCCTATGGACCATTTGATCAAGTTTGGATCACAATCCCACAAGAAATTTGATCAGATCACCAAAAGGGCAAAATGGTCATTTTTAGGGTTTTGACTGCACAAAGGCAATTTTTGACTGTTTGACCCAACCAATGGCAAACCAAGCTCACATATGGACTCAAGGACCCCATGGAATTATCTTGACATGCTCAACAAACTCAAAAGATCCCAAGTACACAAGATTGACAGTTGAATTTCCCAGTCAATTGATCAATTTTGACTGTATACTGAAAAGTCAAACTTTGACTTTTTGGTCAAAATCAAGAGTTAAGATTCATTTTTCATCAAAACATGCCAAATCATGAAACTTGTTCACCAAGAAATCAAAAAATGCAAATTAGGGTTAGAAATGAGAATTTTTCATAACTTAGAATTTTTCTAAGTTATGAAAAACCCTAATTTTTTCCCAACTTTGCCCCACTTTCTCACCAAGATCTATTTGAATTAAAACAAAAGTCAAAACATGAAAGTTGTAGCTTGTTGCATAATCTACAACTTTGATTCACAAAGTTTTCCCAAATGAGGCTTGTATCTCAAGTTACAATTTTTGGAATAAGGGTACTAAACCATTCTTAACTTAGTGAAATTTTAACCTATTTTGGCAATGTTTTCTACCCAACTTCAAGGCCATTTTCCATACACTTCCACTTGGAATTTCAATTTGCATTTCAAATATGGATTGTAGTACACATTCCAAGCTTTCCAAAATGTCCAAGAACTCATCAAACAACCTCATAACTTGAGAGATTCGAATTTTACAATATGGCAAAAACTCACTTTCGAATTGATCATGTACATGTTCATAACTTATGCCATTTTCAAGTCAGCTTAGTTTGTGCTACATTACAGGTCCTTAAACCATCCAACACTCAATAATTTAATGCATGTTCATTGTGCTAAAGCTTTGTTTCATGAGCTTGTGCATTACATGTTGGATTAGTCCATAAATAGATAAAGCATTTCTTCCATTTTTGCAAAAGCAAGCTTTATGTCATATTGCAAATCCAACAAGTACAGATGAAATCTAATTGGCACAATATTATGAGCATAACACACTGATCAAGGAGGGGTTTTGCAGCATGATTAGGGGCCCTCTACTTGCCTAGAACATCAACTTGGTTTTGTTTGCTTAAGTGTGAAGCAAGTGGCATAACACAACAGAACTTTCAGCTCAGCATTAGTAACCTTAAGCAAATATTGTAGACACATTCAAGACATCCCAATTGAGCTAGCACACGACCCTAAGACCTCCAATACCTCTCCATTGCCATAATCACTCTCAAACTGCAGAAACAGAGTAGGGCCTGCAGATTGAACACCATCTCTCATTCCTTGCATGATTTCTTGACCAAAGCTTATCAAACACATTCCCTAGCATCAATGCAAGCTAACCAAGACCTGAAACACGACCTGTAATTCCTCTAACAAGTTCCACCATTTTCACTTTCTCATTTTGCAGTTGAAGTTCCACAGCTCGATTCAAGGTGTCTCAAGGCAAAGTAAACATTAGAACAGCATCACCACACCTCAAAGAAGCTATACCAACCATCACCTTGCACTGAAAGCTTCCCCATTGCCAGATAGAACTTCAACTGAACAGGTATTTTGGTGAACTTCTAACTCTTAGTATAGGCATCATTAACTCTAGGTTTGTGAATAAGAAATGTTCTACTCATGCCCCTGAACCTATACATGCTTTTACTTTTCATTTATTTTGCCTGAGCTATGGGAATTTAAGGTTTGAAAATGGCAGAAAACTTAGGTCAGGATTTGGGAATGTCAAAATTCTCTCTCATTTCTGAGAGTTAGGATGAGTTTTTTATATATTTAGAATCGTGATTCAATGCTTAACATTTCTTATGTTGGAAGTTTGTGCAAAAAATCAAGGAATCGGGATGTTCGAATGGAGGTTCTAGCGCGCGTTTTTTGAATAATTTTGTTCAGAGGTTGAAGAAGAAGCCTCATGGGCTGGGCCAGCTTTTGTGTTGCTTTTTACACCATATTTTTTGATTCATACCCCCCTGAGCCCATTTGTTTGATTTAATGATTTTTTTATCTTTCTTTTTTATTTCTGACTCATTTATTTTTGCTAATAATGTTTAAAACTTGAAAAATCATTTTTACACCATTTTTGCATTTTTTAAGTATTTATTTGTTTATATGGACATTTACATAAATATATATATATACTATTATTTAGAAATATTAGAAAAAATAATGTAAACATATTATTTCTGATTTTTATTTCATTTTTCTCTTTTGGAAACATTTTGTATCAAAAAATACTTTTTTTTTATAAAAATTAAATATTATTATTTTGTGCATATTTAATATATTTTTGTGCATATATATATATATATATATATATATATATATATATATATATATATATATATATATATATATATATATATATATATATATATATATATATATATATATATATATATATATATATATATATATATATATATATATATATATATATATATATATATATATATATATATATATATATATATATATATATATATATATATATATATATATATTAGTACACTTAGAATAAAATACCCAAAAATATACATATTTTTATTTTATTAATATTTAACATTAAAAATACATTTTTACAAATTTTTGTATATAAATAGTGAATATTGTATATTTTGAATAAATAATGCATTTTATTTAGTAAATTAGGTTTTTGCCCTATATATGAAAATACTCCAAAAATAATATTTTTTTCATTTTTATTTATTTGACATAAATAATACTTTTTTTCATACATATAAAAAACCTTTTTTTTTTGCATTCTTGCATATTTGTTTTATTTCTATTTAATTTGTGCAAATTAAGTATCTTGTAAATATTCCAAATTGATGTAATAGCTAGGTTTAATTTTCTTGTCAAAATATCCCCATTTGAACATTTGTATCCCCCTCCCCATATTATTGTGTTGTAATAGTGTAGGAACTTTAACTTTTCGCACTTTAACGCTTTCTAAATATACCATGCTAGAATTAGGGTTTGTATGCAAATAAAACGAACAAAAAAAATAGTTTGACCTAATTTCAAGATAAATGAGCATGAAATATGGACAACACATATCACACTTGCACCCCTAGGGTATTCCACTTTGTTGCCTTCAAATGATTGGGCCATATTGCATGTTAGGTTTCTTTGGGTAAAACAAACAATCAAATGATCATAAGTCCCTCGATGACGCTTTCGAAAAGTTGCCTAAAATGATCAAGTCCCTTTCAAAGAAAAATTGCCCAAAGACATTTAACACTATTGCAATTATGGTCTAAACGATGACCCACGCCCGTCCCTTTCACCTCCTAACACAAGATTGTCCACCAAATGCAATGGTGGAACAAAATTGTCAAAAGGTTTAAAACATAACAAAAATATTTGAGAAAACTTTAGGGTAGATAACTCTTAGGTACTTGTCAATTTGCAAAGAAAACACTTGCCTAATTTCAAACCACACTTCACAAATACTTTCAAAACAAACTTTCAAAAAAACTTGAAACATCTTTTCAAAAGACAAAACACCTTTTGTAAAACATTCGAGTAAAGAATTGTTACAAGGGTAGCCTATACAAGGCATCTTTTCAAAACATTTTCAAAAACCACACACCGAGCACCATTTCAAACAATTGAAAACCAAGGCAAGTTGATCTAAGCAAGTACCTAAGAGCCCATGGATAACCATGGATAGAAAGTGTGCTAATACCTTCCCTTTCTATAATCTACTCCCCGAACCCAAGAAAAATCTCAAAGGTTTTTGCTGTGCTTTTTAAACCTTTCCTTAGGATAAAATAAAAAGCCGGTGGCGACTCTTGCTCAACCAAAAAATTTGCGAAAACAAACGCAAAACCATAGTCAGTTCTCCCACCGTATCACAGAACTGGCGACTCTGCTGGGGACATTTTTAAAAGTGGAGTAACCTTAGGGCTTAGATCACCCTCTTGCATGACTAATTGTTTGAATTATTTGCTTTATATCTTGGCTCTATTGTTTGGGTTTGCAATCCTACACCCGGATTTTGGGAAACATTCATAGATAGCAATACGTTGTGGAAAATGTGCGGGGTATACCGACACGGTCGAACCAATAGCTATATTAGTGCGACATATTTGTGAGTACCGGTAACCCTTGAGTTCAATCAAGGAGAGTACGGGGCCGCTGAGTGATGTCACTAAGCACTAATGACCTAGAACCTTACTTGACCATCTTGGCCTTTTATTAGGGGTAGTGAGATGACCGGCTTTGGTGCAGTCCGAAGTTGGTAGATACTCGATACTACACTTATTGAGGGTTGTTTTCTTGGAATATTTTGGTCGCTAGTTAAGTGGCTAAACCAAAACAATGAACAATGAAAACAATCCCGTGATATTGAGCTCCTTAGAACCCGGTTACTATTTATAGGACAGGTTTTTAAGCCAACTACACTCAAGAGGGTACTTACCTATGAAACCCCATGCAAGCCTGAAATTAGGGTTTGGTGTGATTTGCTTGTACATATGTTTTGTGCATACATCATAAACATCATAAACATCATAAAACATCATATGCATTCACTAACCATTTCAAGGGTTTTGGATCTTCATCTTTGTTCTTGTTTTGTAGGACATGGAAATTCCTCGCAGAAACACCATTCAAGTCAACCTTGTGAGAATTTCACCTCAACTCAAGGATCTCACCTCAAGAATCCCGGAAAATTCATCCTTCAGTGAAAGACATGGTAGACTGCTCAGTTTAGTCAACACCAACATTGAAGAAGACATGATGAAAGTGCTATTCCAGTTCTTTGACCCTCTTCACCACTGTTTCACTTTCCCTGATTATCAGTTGGTACCCACTTTGGAGGAGTTTTCTCAACTCCTAAGAATCCCTATCCTTAATTAACTACCCTTCAACGGTACGGAAAAGGAACCAAAGCCGGAAGATGTTGCTCGAGCATTACATCTACAACCATCCGACATCAAGGGGCATTGGGAAACCAGAAGCGGCGTCAAAGGATTCTTAGCAAAATTCTTGTTTGAGAAAGCACAAGAATGTTGGAATTCATTGGACCTACAAGCCTTTGAAGAGATTGTGGCACTCCTCATCTATGGATTGGTCTTGTTCCCAAATTCTGACCAATTGATAGATGTCAACGCCGTCAAAATCTTCTTGTCCAGAAACCCAATACCAACATTACTTGGGGACATTCTTCACTCATTTTACACGCGAACAATGAGAAAGAGGGGTGTTCTCATGTGCTGTACTTCTCTCCTTGCCAGGTGGTTTATTTCGCACCTTCCACAATCTGTCCTGAAGAATGACCAAGGCTCAAGGTGGTCCCAACGGTTGATGACTCTTACTCACTCTGATGTACATTGGTGTTCTCGGTCCAGAGAAAATGTCATCATCGTCGATCGTTGCGGAGAATTTCCTAATGTTCCTTTACTTGGAATAAGAGGAGGTATCACCTACAACCCTTGCCTAGCTTTGAGGCAATTTGGTTATGCACGGAGGGATGGCCCTCATGACATGTTGATTCCTGACCTAGTGTTTGACTTCGACAACGATGCGCAAGGACTTCGCCAAAGATTCATCAGAGCTTGGGGGAGGCCCAACAAGGTTGATAGCAAGACTCTGGGACACAAGAACTCCATCCCTCTTGAGCCCTATCTCAAGTGGGTACGAGCCCGAGCCCAAAGTCTAATAATGCCTTATCCTCATGTACTCCCAGTGATTAAAGATCCCGTCAATGAAGGAGAGGTTCCCTACACCGTCCTACATCCTGATATGCCTACATCGTGGGAGGAAATGCAGAAAAGTTGGATTCAGCTCAAGGAGGAATGGAACACTTTTGAAGCTAGCTTCTACGCCAGTGAGAAGAAGGTTCTAGAGCTTACCCGTCGACTCCGTGAGCAAGAGGCCCTCAACACCTACATCGCACCAAAGAGGATGCGCAATGTCTTTTTGCCTTGAGAAGTTATTTTGTAATACTTGGCCCATTGGGCATTTATGTACTAACAAATTTCTTCTTATTAATATGACGTGCGTTCTTCTTTGTCTGAAACAATTTTGAATGTCCGAAATCCTTGAATGCATTGCATACATAAGCATACCATTCATCATGTACATAAGCAGGTCTCACTCCAGGTTTCCTTATCTGTCTGCTGTTTATTTCAGTAGGATGGATCTCGAGCAAACAGTCAAAGACCTGCAAGCTCAGAATGCACAGTTCCAGCAACTCCTGATGACCTTGGCTAAGGGTCAGGAGGATATCAAGACTCAATTGGGGAACAAGGACCCAGTGAAAAAGAAGAAAAAGAGACTCGGGGTGGCTACTTTGGGGAGAAGATTTGACGGAGAAGCTCGGAGAGTGCTTGAATTTCCTCCTATCTCTAATGAAGGAACCAGCAAAGGAGGTGGAGTTGCGGTACCTTCCGAGTCTGATGCGGAAGAAGAAGAGGTCGAAGAAGATGAAGATTATTCTGATCAGCAATACCCTCCAGCCGATGATAAATACAAGGGGCTAGAAGACAGATTGGCCGCCATGGAATTACAAAGAGTACCGGGTTTGGATTTTGAAGACTTGGGTTTGGTCGCCAGGATTGTGATTCCCCCAAAGTTCAAGGTGCCAGTGTTTGTGAGGTATGATGGGCTGTCCTGTCCAAAAATGCATCTCAGGTCCTACGTGAGAAAGATCCAACCCTATACGGCAGATAAAAACCTTTGGATTCACTTCTTTCAAGACAGCCTTTCTGGAGCTCAGTTGGAGTGGTTTTATCAGCTAGAAGGAACCAGCGTCCGAAATTGGGAAGATTTGGCCACTGCTTTCTACAAACAATACCAGTATAATTCTGACCTTGCTCCTACTCGTACCCAACTTCAGGGTATGTCGTTAGGAACAGGCGAAGGATTCAAAGAGTACGCACAAAAATGGAGGGATTTGGCTGGCATGGTGCAGCCTCCTTTAACCGATCGTGAGCTCGTTGATATGTTTCTAGGGACCCTATCTGGGCCATTTTTCAATCATCTAATTGGTAACTCTTCCGCGGGGTTTACCGATTTGATCTTAACAGGCGAAAGAATAGAGGCCGACATCAAGTCAGGAAAGATTCAGAAGGGTGTTGCTGCAAGTGTTGAGAAGAAGCCTTTTAAGAAGGAAACAGCTGTGGTATATTCTCAGAGAAGAGCAGGGAAGACGGAGCGTCGGCCAACTGTGGGGGCTGTAATGATTCAAAACACTCCAAGTGAGCAGCCTCGCTATAACCAGTCCATACCAAATCAACAACGAGTGGAACGGCCAAAACGGCAGTTCACCCGTATTAATATGACTCCAGCGCAAGTGCTTCCCCATCTACTGAAGTTGAATCTCGCCACCATCAAGGAGGCACCAAAGAATGTGAATACGTCCTCTCCGCATTATCATGCTAATGCTAAATGCGCCTACCATTCAGACAGTGTTGGACACGACACCAATGATTGTTGGGCACTCAAGCATAAAATCCAAGACCTGATAGAGGCGAAGGAGGTGGAGTTTGATGCTCCAGAGAAGCCTAATGTGATATATGCACCCATGCCGAAGCACGGCCGAAATGTCAATGCCATTGAAGAAGATTTGTATGTTGCTGATGTCAATGATCTGACTACTCCATTGCTAACCATTAAGTTGAATTTGTTAAGGGCCGGGATCTTCCTGGGATGTAAAGAAGACTGCTATTGTTGTTACTCTCTGCCGTTTGATTGTCCGTTACTGAAGGAAGGCATCCAAGGCCTTATGGATAGTCGAAAAATTTTGTTTGAAAAAGTTTCTGATGTTCCAGTTCATACTGAAGATGTCTCAATCATAACCATTCACGCCAATCTTTCCAAGGCCGTCAAAAAGCCTGTTAAGATTACACCAGCTACGAAATATGTTCCTTTGAAGATAACAATGCCAGGGCCTGTTCCCTATGTTTCTGAGGAGTCGATACCTTGGAACTATAGCGGTGACGTCTACTACCATGGTATCAAACAAATCGAAATAACTGAAGAAAGTTCGGATGATGAAGAAGCCAGCATTAGTAACATCGCGGGCACTAGCAAAATCACCAGGAGCGGGAGAATATTTTCTCCAGAGATTGCCCCTCCAAGAGCAGTCTTTGGACCCTCATCGGCTGACAAGGTCATCCCTGCACCAATAAAACTTTCTGCTAAAACTCCTTTGATTGAAGATGTTGTTGTTCCTAGTATTGTCTCTCCTACCGCTGCTGACAAAGGTAAGGGAATCCAAGATGAGCCCTTCAGGACGAGGGCTCAACCCTTGGTTATCCCGGAAACCTCCAAGAAGGAAATGGATGAGATTTTGAGGATAATCAAGAGAAGTGATTACGATGTGGTAGAACAGCTGGGGCAGACCCCCTCCAAGATTTCCATGCTGGCACTACTACTTTGCTCAGAAGCGCATGCTAAAGCCCTGATAAAATTCCTGAAGGCAGCCCATGTGCCCAAGGAAACCTCTGCAGATCAGTTTCAGAATTGCGTGGCTAGCCTTACTGCGGACAATGGATTATGTTTTTCTGATGCCGACCTAACTCCTAAAGGTAGAAACCACAATGATGCTTTGCACATTTCGGTCGAGTGTCGAGGAACTACTCTCGCGCACGTCTTGGTCGACACTGGTTCGTCGCTGAATGTTTTGCCTAAGAAGGCCTTGGACCGACTAGATTGTGAAGGGTTGGAATTGAAGCCGAGTGATATTGTTGTCAGAGCTTTCGATGGTTCGAAGAGAATGGTCCATGGAGAGGTTGAAATTCCCATCAAGATAGGCACTGAGGTGTTTAAATCCACTTTCTATGTGATGGACATCCGTCCGTCATACTCTTGCTTGCTGGGTAGGCCTTGGATACACCATGCTGGGGCAGTCACCTCCTCCTTGCATCAGATGTTGAAGTATCATGTCAAGGGAAAGATCATTACTGTCCATGGCGAAGAAGAGTACATGATTAGCCACTTAAATTCTTTCCGATATGTGGAGGTTGAAGGGGAATTCATTGAAACGCCTTTTCAGCATTTCGAAGAAGTCCTTCCTGAAATAGCAGTAGCAAAGTTGGCAGCTGAGACACCGAGGCAGATGGCCAGGATGGCATCTCTGGAGGACGCAAGGGCCGCAATAAAGGAAGGGAAAAATTCAGCATGAGGGCAGTTACCTGACATTCCGCATAAGACCGACAAATTTGGGTTAGGATTCTCAGCCGCAGGCCAGAAAGCTATGCACCGTTCGAAGATTGAAAGGGCGCCAGTCAAAATTTCTCCCTACGGAATCAACGCTTTGGAGGATGAAGACAAAGAGAGCAACATCGAAGAGTGGATCTATCCAACTGTCAAAGGAGGATTGAGCAACTGGGAGGCAAAAGACTTTGTCCCCATCACTTTTATTCATCAGTAATTTATCTGTTAAATATTTCTTATTTGGTCTGTAATATTTACTCTCAAACAATCCGTACACTATCTTTTCACCTCATGCCTTGCCCGGGGCATGTAGGTCCATTTGTAAGGGTTTTGATTATTTTTCATATCCATATGCCATGTTTAATGATTCATTGGACGTTTTTCATTTGATAAACTGCTTGTGTTCATTTTTCTTTCCTTTTGCGTTTTGTTTAAGGATGGCTATCCCTTACACACACCCACACTCACCAATGCAGGTACCCATCCACTCCGGATTCCATGGGTGACTATTCTGCTATATCTTTCAATAACTCTGAAGATCTGGTCAATCTAGCCGAGTATGAGGATGACGAAGGTTGTGAAGTACCCGGGGAACTAGCCAGACTTCTGCAACAAGAGGAAAGGGCCATCTTACCGCATGAAGAGTCATTGGAAATTGTCAACTTAGGGACCGAGGAAGACCGGAAGGAGGTGCAAGTGGGTGCCAATCTGGAACCGAGTGTCAAGGAACGCCTGATACAGTTGTTGAATGAGTATGTTGAAATCTTCGCTTGGTCTTATGAAGACATGCCGGGTTTAGACACAGACATCATGGTTCACCGTCTCCCCACAAGAGAAGATTGTCCACCGATCAAGCAAAAAGTTCGCCGAATGAGGCCTGACATGTCCGAAAAGATCAACGCAGAAGTAATGAAGCAATTCGATGCTGGCTTTCTGGCCGTTACGTCCTATCCTCAATGGGTCGCTAACATTGTGCCAGTACCTTTGAAAAATGGCAAAGTCAGGATGTGTGTGGACTACCGAGATTTGAATAGGGCCAGCCCCAAAGATGATTTTCCACTCCGACACATTGACATTTTAATCGACAATACAGCTCAGCATAAAGTGTTTTCCTTCATGGATGGATTCTCGGGCTACAATCAAATCAAAATGGCCCCCGAGGACATGGAAAAAACTACTTTCGTCACACAATGGGGCACTTTCTGTTATAAAGTGATGTCGTTCGGGCTAAAGAACGCAGGGGCAACTTATCAACGCGCCATGGTAGCTTTATTTCATGATATGATACATCATGAGATTGAAGTTTACGTAGACGATATGATAGCTCGGTCACAAACAGAGGAAGAGCACTTTGAACATCTGGAGAAGCTGTTTGCCAGGTTGAAAGAATACAAGCTCAGGCTGAATCCAAGTAAATGCACTTTTGGAGTTAGGTCTGGTAAACTCCTGGGATTCATTGTAAGCAACAAAGGCATTAAAGTCGATCCAGCAAAAGTAAAAGCAATACAAGAGATGCCTACTCCCCGTACTGAAAAGGAGGTTAGAGGATTCTTGGGGCGCTTGAACTATATTGCCAGATTCATCTCGCATCTGACTTCTACCTGTGAGCCAATTTTCAAACTCTTGAAAAAAGATCATGTAGTCGAGTGGAACGACGATTGTCAAGCTGCTTTTGATAGAATCAAGGAGTATTTGCTAGAACCTCCTATTCTGATGCCACCCGTCGAAGGAAGACCATTGATCATGTATTTGACCGTCTTGGATAACTTAATGGGGTGTGTTTTGGGCCAGCATGACGAGTCTGGTCGAAAAGAGCATGCTATTTATTACCTTAGCATAAAGTTTACCGACTGTGAGACTCGCTACTCACTGCTCGAGAAAACTTGCTGCGCTTTGGTATGGGCTGCTCGCCGACTAAGACAGTATATGTTGACTCATACTACCTTGTTGATTTCCAAAATGGACCCTATCAAGTATATTTTCGAAAAGCCCGCTTTATCTGGAAGGATAGCTAGATGGCAAATGATCTTAACTGAGTATGACATCCAGTACACCACCCAAAAAGCTATAAAAGGGAGTGTACTAGCTGACCATCTGGCTCATCAGGCTATCGAAGATTATCAACCCATGAGATTTGATTTCCCGGACGAGGACATCATGAATTTGGACAACATTGAAGGTAACGGACCGTATGACGGACCCGAAAAGGGATCCCGATGGACCCTGTACTTTGATGGTGCTTCAAATGCACTTGGAAACGGTATTGGCGCAGTACTCATTTCTCCGGAAGGTTGTCACACTCCTTTCACGGCCCGACTTTGCTTCAGCTGCACAAACAACATGGCTGAATATGAAGCTTGCATCTTTGGTCTCAAGGCTGCTATAGACTTGGGGATCAAATCTTTGATCGTATTTGGGGACTCGGCTTTGGTTATCAGCCAAATCAAAGGAGAGTGGGATACCAAGCATCCTAATCTTATCCCATACAAAGAACATGTCATGACATTGTTGCCTCATTTCGAGCAAATTACCTTCGAGCATTTCCCGCGAGAAGAGAATCAGCTAGCAGATGCTCTAGCCACAATGTCCTCCATGTTTAAACTCAACTGGGATAACGAGGCTCCCCAAATCACCATCGAGCGAATGGATGAACCTGCGCATTGTCACGAGATTAATACCGAAGAAGTAGTGGAACAACCCTGGTTCCATGAAATCAAAAGGTATCTCGAGACCAGAGATTATCCTGAAGGAGCTTCCGTAAATGACAAGAAGTTCTTAAGGAAATTTGCTGCCAAGTTCTTCCTGAGCAACGACATCCTTTACAAACGAAGCCATGATTGTGTATTACTCCGATGCGTAGATAAAGCTGAAGCAGAGTTGATCATGACTGATATACACAGCGGCACATTTGGCACTCACTTGAGCGGGCATACAATGGCTAAGAAGATCCTAAGGGCAGGCTATTACTGGTCTACCATGGAAGCTGACTGCCATCAACATTCCCGTACTTGCCACAAATGTCAAGTCTACACTGACAAAGTTCATATCCCTCCGGTCCCTCTCAACGTCCTGACTGCTCCTTGGCCCTTTGCAATGTGGGGCATTGATATGATTGGAGAGATCAAGCCCACGGCCTCCAACGGACATCGCTTCATCCTGGTTGCCATTGACTATTTCACCAAATGGGTCGAAGCAGCTTCCTTCGCCTCTGTGACTAAAAATGTGGTTGCCCGCTTTATCAAGCAAAATCTCATATGTCGGTATGGTGCTCCAGACAGGATCATCACAGACAACGGTACAAATCTGAATAACACAATGATCACTGCCTTGTGCGAACAGTTCAAGATTTATCATCACAATTCATCTCCCTATCGGCCGAAGATGAACGGTGCTGTTGAAGCTGCAAACAAAAACATTAAGAGGATCATTCAGAAAATGACGGTCACTTACAAAGACTGGCATGAGATGTTACCGTTTGCTCTGCATGGATACCGTACGACGGCACGTACTTCAACTGGGGAAACCCCGTTTTCTTTGGTTTATGGCATGGAAGCTGTTTTGCCTATGAAAGTTCAGATTCCTTCTCTAAGGATTATGAAGGATGCAGGTTTGAATGAAGATGATTGGATGCAGACCCGACTTGATCAACTCAATCTGATCGACGAAAAGCGACTTGCTGCTATATGCCATGGTCAGGCGTATCAAAAACGAATGATCAAGGCCTTCAATAAGAAAGTCAGACGTCAAGTGTATCAAGTCGGAGATCTCGTAATCAAGCGGATTATCTTGCCGCAAAGTGATCCCAGGGGCAAATGGACTCCTACATATGAAGGACCATTTGTGATCTAGAGCATATTTTCCGGTGGTGCAATGATTCTGACCACCATGGACGGCGACGATTTGCCGCACCCTGCGAACGCAGACATAGTCAAAAGATACTACGCATAAAATAACCCGACAAGTCGAAAACCCGAAAGGGCGGCTTGGGCAAAAAATGGGCATCCCGGTGGATCGAAAACCCGAAAGGGCGGTTCAGGCAAAAATTAGGGATAAAAACAAAAAAAAAATCTGTACACCCGGCAAGTTGAAAACCCGAAAGGGCGGCTTGGGCAAAAAGGGGTTTCCCGGTGGATCGAAAACCCGAAAGGGCGATTCAGGCAAAAGTTAAGGAATTAAAGCGTATGACTATGTCTCGTCGGATCACTTCAAGGACAATCTCTTCATCAACCGGTTCTAGGCTTCTGATCAATCCAGCCATCGTCAAACGAAGCATTGAATGGACAGATATTCAGAGTTGTGAAAGCTATAGCGGAATGGAATCCCATGGAATTATTTCACATAGCCATCCTTATTTTGTATAAATCTTTCAAATATTTACGACAAAGTCCTCTTGCTAGGATGATTGTCTCCTTTGTACAAATATACTCATAAAAAATCAATACAAATACTTTTCCCAGAAATTTGTGTCATTTCCTTTTCTTTTCTCTTGCACTGTTTGTTTTATTTTGAGAAACGTCCAATGTTTTGTTAAATAGGCATATGCATTTGAACATAATCATTTCCTTACGAATCAAGAAAGAGGATTACTGATAGGTCAAAGGTGCGGTTGGATATCTTGATACCCTTTCAAAGGAAACCCCCAGGAGATTTGGAATCCATATCCTCCAGCAAGTCTTGAAGCTTATCCCCAGTAGATTCTTGAAGCTTATCCCCTGCAGAGTACAGACGTCTCTCCCGAGTTTTATTCAAAGTTATTCCTCACAAGGGCTTATAACTGGGTTATCCTCAGCTAACAACCACGGAAGATCGCACTCGCCAAAATTCTTCCTATCCCCAGCGGAGTTCATCAGAATTCCCCAGCAGTAACTTATCTTTACAATCCCCCAGCCAGAGGGTCCTCAGGGATTCAATTCCCCTCAGAGTTTAAGTTTCAGAATCCCCAGCGAAGCCAGGCTAATGAACCTTCTCCCTACAGAGTTTTAGGAGAGCAAATCTTGAGTTCCCCAGTGAAGTCGCCAGAGATGCTTCTCGCCAAGCGGAAGATTCTCAGTCTTGCATCCCCATCAAGAGTCTTCTAGATTGGAACTCTCCAGTAGAAGTCATCAGGAATTCCCCAGAGGTTTGGTATACAACCCAAGCTCCTTATTCCCCAGCAACAGCCAAGGAATTATTCTTCCCGGCAGCAGTCAAGATGCTTTCATCTTCAGCCATCTGGGATTCATCTATCCCCATCAAGACAGCTAATCAGCTTACATGCGCATTCATTACATTCATATCATAAACATTGATATAACATATATTGCATCATACATTTCATGCAACATAATTTTGTGTTTAGCTAACATTTTGTCCTTTTCAGGATAAGAATAAAAGGCTATCATTAACAGTTTCAGATGCAGTTTTACACGGACTCATCATCAGGCAACCCTACACCGGTTCCTCCTCAAATTCCAAGATTTCTGAAAACAGTTTACGGGTTCTCCAAGTAACGGATGTTAACCTATCGCTTGTTCAGTTTCTTCTCAAGACTTCTGAAAACAGTCTATGGATTCTTCCCAACAACGGATGATAATCTATCACTTGTTCAGATGCAACTTCTGAAAACAGTTTACGGACGCTTCCCAACAACGGATGCTGCTCTATTTCTTATTCAACTCCAAGATTTCTGAAAACAGTTTACGGGTTCTCCAAGTAACGGATGTTAACCTATCGCTTGTTCAGACTCTTCTCACCTTTGAAAACAGTTTACGGACGCTTCCCAACAACGGATGCTGCTCTATTTCTTATTCAACTCCAAGACTTCTGAAAACAGTTTACGGGTTCTCCAAGTAACGGATGTTAACCTATCGCTTGTTCAGTTTCTTCTCCAGACTTCTGAAAACAGTCTATGGATTCTTCCCAACAACGAATGTTAATCTATCACTTGTTCAGATGCAACCTTTGAAAACAGTTTACGGATTCCTCCCAACAACGGATGTCAATCTATTGCTTATTCAGACCCCCAGTTCGAAGATGGTCCACAGCATGGACGCCTTCCTGATACTCATTCCAGATGGCATCTTTAAGCCCATCCCCGACAAGTTTCTGTCACCCCTCAAGACGGCATCTCTAAGCCCATCTCCAAATGGCATCTCTAAGCCCATTCCCGCATCCATTGCTTTGACGAGTGCAAATTTCCAGGCACTCTAGTGTCCAATCTCCTTTTACCCTCGAGTCACGAAAGGCAAACTTGCCAATCTAACTCTTCGGATTCAAGAAGATTGAACAGGGGCAACTGTTGTACCCCAAAATTTGCCCTCCCATTTCTCATTGATTTCTCATCACAAAGCCCTTGAAGATCAGGATCCAGTTAAGGTTTCATCTGCTCAAGACTTCTCCTTGCACTGCTGACCCAAATTAGGGTTTGTGTTTGCACAAAGATGTTTTGACCTAAAATTCCTAATATGACTTTCTTTCTTCATATTGGACTCCCAAGTTTATCCTCATCAAGTTTCAAGTCTTGATTCCAAGTTTTGCCCAGTCAATTGGACAGTTGACCTAGAAATCAGCTGTATTGGGGAAAAAGTCAACTGTGGCCAATTGACAGTCAAACCTCATGAAAATTGACCCACATCAACATTATGAACTCCTATGGACCATTTGATCATGTTTGGATCACAATCCCACAAGAAATTTGATCAGATCACCAAAAGGGCAAAATGGTCATTTTTAGGGTTAGGCAATTTTTAACTGTTTGACCCAACCAATGGCAAACCAAGCTCACATATGGACTCAAGGACTCCATGGAATTATCTTTACATGCTCAACAAACTCAAAATATCCCAAGTACACAAGATTGACAGTTGAATTTCCCAGTCAATTGATCAATTTTGACTGTATACTGAAAAGTCAAACTTTGACTTTTTGGTCAAAATCAAGAGTCAAGATTCATTTTTCATCAAAACATGCCAAATCATGAAACTTGTTCACCAAGAAATCAAAAAATGCAAATTAGGGTTAGAAATGAGAATTTTTCATAACTTAGAATTTTTCTAAGTTATGAAAAACCCTAATTTTTTCCCAACTTTGCCCCACTTTCTCACCAAGATCTATTTGGATTCAAACAAAAGTCAAAACATGAAAGTTGTAGCTTGTTGCATAATCTACAACTTTGATTCACAAAGTTTTCCAAAATGAGGCTTGTATCTCAAGTTACAATTTTTGGAATAAGGGTACTAAACCATTCTTAACTTAGTGAAATTTTAACCTATTTTGGCAAGGTTTTCTACCCAACTTCAAGGCCATTTTCCATACACTTCCACTTGGAATTTCAATTTGCATTTCAAAGATGGATTGTAGTACACATTCCAAGCTTTCCAAAATGTCCAAGAACTCATCAAACAACCTCATAACTTGAGAGATTCGAATTTCACAATATGGCAAAAACTCACTTTCGAATTGATCATGTACATGTTCATAACTTATGCCATTTTCAAGTCAGCTTAGTTTGTGCTACATTACAGGTCCTTAAACCATCCAACACTCAATAATTTAATGCATGTTCATTGTGCTAAAGCTTTGTTTCATGATCTTGTGCATTACATGTTGGATTAGTCCATAAATAGATAAAGCATTTCTTCCATTTTTGCAAAAGCAAGCTTTATGTCATATTGCAAATCCAACAAGTACCGATGAAATCTAATTGGCACAAGATTATGAGCATAACACACTGATCAAGGAGGGGTTTTGCAGCATGATTAGGGGCCCTCTACTTGCCTAGAACATCAACTTGGTTTTGTTTGCTTAAGTGTGAAGCAAGTGGCATAACACAACAGAACTTTCAGCTCAGCATTAGTAACCTTAAGCAAATATTATAGACACATTCAAGACATCCCAACTGAGCTAGCACACGACCCTAAGACCTCCAATACCTCTCCATTGCCATAATCACTCTCAAACTGCAGAAACAGGGCAAGGCCTGCAGATTGAACACCATCTCTCATTCCTTGCATGATTTCTTGACCAAAGCTTATCAAACACATTCCCTAGCATCAATGCAAGCTAACCAAGACCTGAAACACGACCTGTAATTCCTCTAACAAGTTCCACCATTTTCACTTTCTCATTTTGCAGTTGAAGTTCCACAGCTCGATTCAAGGTGTCTCAAGGCAAAGTAAACATTAGAACAACATCACCACACCTCAAGGAAGCTATACCAACCATCACCTTGCACTGAAAGCTTCCCCATTGCCAGATAGAACTTCAACTGAACAGGTATTTTGGTGAACTTCTAACTCTTAGTATAGGCATCATTAACTCTAGGTTTGTGAATAAGAAATGTTCTACTCATGCCCCTGAACCTATACATGCTTTTACTTTTCATTTATTTTGCCTGAGCTATGGGAATTTAAGGTTTGAAAATGGCAGAAAACTTAGGTCAGGATTTGGGAATGTCAAAATTCTCTCTCATTTCTGAGAGTTAGGATGAGTTTTTTATATATTTAGAATCGTGATTCAATGCTTAACATTTCTTATGTTGGAAGTTTGTGCAAAAAATCAAGGAATCAAGATGTTCGAATGGAGGTTCTAGCGCGCGTTTTTTGAATAATTTTGTTCAGAGGTTGAAGAAGAAGCCTCATGGGCTGGGCCAGCTTTTATGTTGCTTTTTACACCATATTTTTTGATTCATACCCCCCTGAGCCCATTTGTTTGATTTAATGATTTTTTGATCTTTCTTTTTTATTTCTGACTCATTTATTTTTGCTAATAATGTTTAAAACTTGAAAAATCATTTTTACACCATTTTTGCATTTTTTAAGTATTTATTTGTTTATATGGACATTTATACATAAATATATATATATACTATTATTTAGAAATATTAGAAAAAATAATGTAAACATATTATTTCTGATTTTTATTTCATTTTTCTCTTTTGGAAACATTTTGTATCAAAAAATACTTTTTTTTATAAAAATTAAATATTATTATTTTGTGCATATTTAATATATTTTTGTAAGTAATATAAATATATATATATATATTTTTGTAAGTAATATATATATATATATATATATATATATATATATATATATATATATATATATATATATATATATATATATATATATATATATATATATATATATATATATATATATATATATATATATATATATATATATATATATATATATATATATATATATATATATATATATATATATATATATATATATATATATATATATATATATATATATATATATATATATATATATATATATATATATATATATATATATATATATATATATATATATATATATATATATATATATTAGTACACTTAGAATAAAATACCCAAAAATGTACATATTTTTATTTTATTAATATTTAACATTAAAAATACATTTTTACAAATTTTTGTATATAAATAGTGAATATTGTATATTTTGAATAAATAATGCATTTTATTTAGTAAATTAGGTTTTTGCCCTATATATGAAAATACTCCAAAAATAATATTTTTTTCATTTTTATTTATTTGACATAAATAATACTTTTTTTCATACATATAAAAAACCTTTTTTTTGCATTCTTGCATATTTGTTTTATTTCTATTTAATTTGTGCAAATTAAATATCTTGTAAATATTCCAAATTGATGTAATAGCTAGATTTAATTTTCTTGTCAAAATATCCCCATTTGAACATTTGTATCCCCCTCCCCATATTATTGTGTTGTAATAGTGTAGGAACTTTAATTTTTCGCACTTTAACGCTTTCTAAATATACCATGCTAGAATTAGGGTTTGTATGCAAATAAAACGAACAAAAAAATAGTTTGACCTAATTTCAAGATAAATGAGCATGAAATATGGACAACACATATCACACTTGCACCCCTAGGGTATTCCACTTTGTTGCCTTCAAATGATTGGGCCATATTGCATGTTAGGTTTCTTTGGGTAAAACAAACAATCAAATGATCATAAGTCCCTCGATGACGCTTTCGAAAAGTTGCCTAAAATGATCAAGTCTCTTTCAAAGAAAAATTTCCCAAAGACATTTAACACTATTGCAATTATGGTCTAAACGATGACCCACGCCCGTCCCTTTCACCTCCTAACACAAGATTGTCCACCAAATGCAATGGTGGAACAAAATTGTCAAAAGGTTTAAAACATAACAAAAATCTTTGAGAAAACTTTAGGGTAGATAACTCTTAGGTACTTGTCAATTTGCAAAGAAAACACTTGCCTAATTTCAAACCACACTTCACAAATACTTTCAAAACAAACTTTCAAAAAAACTTGAAACATCTTTTCAAAAGACAAAACACCTTTTGTAAAACATTCGAGTAAAGAATTGTTACAAGGGTAGCCTATACAAGGCATCTTTTCAAAACATTTTCAAAAACCACACACCGAGCACCATTTCAAACAATTGAAAACCAAGGCAAGTTGATCTAAGCAAGTACCTAAGAGCCCATGGATAACCATGGATAGAAAGGGTGTTAATACCTTCCCTTTCTATAATCTACTCCCTGAACCCAAGAAAAATCTCAAAGGTTTTTGCTGTGCTTTTTAAACCTTTCCTTAGGATAAAATAAAAAGTCGGTGGCGACTCTTGCTCAACCGAAACATTTGCAAAAACAAACGCAAAACCATAGTCAGTTCTCCCACCGTATCACAGGGTCGATGCATACTGCTGTGTCCTGCATAATTTCTGCGATTTTCTCTGCATTTTCACTATGGGTTCCATACTTTAAGCCCTAAAACTTAATCTAATCATGGATAATCATCACTTATAGTTATCCTATAATTCTACATCGATTACACAGCATCGGAACATCATCATTCATCTATAATTCATCAATTTCATCATACCACATCATATACATTTAATTCATGAACAAGACAACAATCACCTCTAACCCCACATACCAATTATCATGAACCCAATTATAGAGTCAGAACCCCACCCTTACCTTGGATTGAAGGTCGCTCTATAATCTTCCGGTTGAAACCTCGTTCTGCCATTTTTTCCTCTTTTTCCAGCAGCTTCACATTCTTCTTTTCAATCCTTATTCTTCTTACTGCTTCTTCTTTTCTATTCTTTCTAACAACAATAAAATAACCTAATATTCTCTTAACTCCTTATTAGGCTTAAACTAATACACCCCCTTATTACTACTTCTTTTCCTTTAAAACAAGCCCACATCAAACAATATTATACTTCTAATATTATTTCTCCACTTAATAAAATAATTAAATCCAATTAATCACAACACATCTTCACAAATATTCCAAAAATAATTTAATTAAATAATTAATTAAATTATGGGCGTTACAACTCTCCCCCACTTAGAATATTTTCGCCCTCGAAAATTTACCTCAATAAAATAACTCGGGGTAGGAGTCTCGCATCTTGCTCTCCAACTCCCAAGTCATGCTTTCTCCGGCAGCTCCTAGCCAAACCACTTTAACCAAAGCAATCTCTTTACCCCTCAGAGTCTTTATTTCACAATCCGCAATCCGTACAGGCATCGTCTCCACCGTAAGATTATCCTGTACTTGCACATCATCCATATGAATCACATGAGATAGATCTGAAATATACTTCCGGAGTTGTGACACATGAAACACATCATGCAAATTCAAAAGATTAGGCGGTAAAGCCACTCTATAAGCAACATTCCCCACTCTCTCCGAAATCTGATACGGTCCAATAAAACGAGAAGTGAGCTTCTTAGACTTCAACGCTCGCCCAACACCAGTCACAGGTGTAACTCTCAAAAACACATGGTCACTAGCTTGAAATTCTAAATCTTTCCTTTGCTTGTCATGATAACTCTTCTGCCTACTTTGGGAAGATTTCATCTTTTCTCAAATCAACTTCGCCTTCTCAGTAGTTTCACGAACAAGTTCAGGTCCAAGTACTACACTTTCTCCAGATTCACGCCAACATAACGGAGTTCTACATCTTCGATCATACAACGCTTCAAAAGGTGCCATCCCAATACTAGAATGGTAACTGTTATTATAAGTGAACTCTATCAACAGAAGATAAGTATCCCACGAACCTCCCTGCTTAAGAACACATGCCCTCAACAAATCTTCCAACGATTGAATAGTCAGTTCAGTCTGACCATCTATTTGAGGATGATACGTTGAACTCAACCGCAACTTAGAACCTAACGCTTCTTGCAAACTCTTCCAAAAATCAGAAGTAAATCTTGGATCTCTATCTGACACAATGCACAAAGGAACACCATGCAACTTCACAATCACACTAGTGTAAATCTCAGCCAACTTCGACACTGGAAAATTGATGTTAATAGGAATAAAATGAGATGACTTCGTAAGACTATCAACAATCACCCAAATAGAATCATGTCCTCTTATAGTATTAGGTAATCCTATCATAAGGTCCATTGAAATGCTTTCCCATTTCCATTCTGGAACTTCTAACGGTTGCATTAATCCTGCAGGCTTCTGATGTTTAACTTTTGACTTCTGACAAGTCAAACATGCATACACAAATCGAGCCATATCACTCTTCATTCCAGGCCACCAAAATAAACCTTTCAAATCTTGATACATCTTTGTAGCTCTTGGATGAATACTTCTATGACTATCTTCAAGTATCACTTTCTTCATCTCAGCATCATCAGGGATATAAATCTGGTTACGAAATCTCAACACACCCTACACATATAACTTAAAATCATTATTCTCAGACTGATCAATCCCAACCATCAAATCTACCAGTTTCACATCCAACTTCTGAGCTTCTCTAATACTGTCTAGAAATTCATTATTAATCTTCAACATACCCAACATAACACTTCGTGGAGTAACCTCGCAAACTAAGCTCATATCTCTGAACTGCTCAATTAATTCCAACTCTTTAACCATCATTGCCGACATACGTAAAGTCTTTCGACTCAACGCATCAGCTACCACATTCACTTTTCCTGGATGATAATTCAAACTGAAATCATAATCCTTTAACAATTCCAACCATCTTCGTTGCCTCATATTCAGCTCTTTCTGATCAAATAAATACTTCAAACTCTTATGGTCACTAAACACTTCAAATCTAGAATCATATGGATAATGCCTCCAAATCTTCAACACAAAGACAACTGCAGCAAGCTCTAAATCATGCGTAGGATAGTTCTTCTCATGAGTCCTTAACTGCCTTGATGCATAAGAAACTACCTTACCATTCTACATAAGCACACCTCCTTAACCCATCTTAGAAGCATCACAATACACCACAAAAGGCTCTCATGGATTAGGCAACGTCAAAATCAGAGCCGACGGCAACCTCTTCTTCAATTTCGCAAAACTTTCTATGCACCGAACATCCCATACAAAAGCCCTACCTTTACAAGTCAACTTAGTCAACGGAAGTGCCAACTTAGAAAAACCTTCGATAAACCTTCTATAATAACCAGCTAATCCCAAAAAGCTTCTAATCTCAGTAGCTGACTTCGGAGTCTCCCATTGCAACACAACATCAACCTTCGATGGATCTGCAGCGATGTTGTGATACGGTGGGAGAAATGACTTGAGGTTTTGCGTTTCGTCGCAAATGTCGCGGTTAACAAGAGTTACCACCGACTTTTCTTTTATCCAAAAGGAAAGGTAAAAAAGCACAGGAAAGACCTTTGAGATGTTTTCTTGAGTTTGGGGGGTAGATTATGAAAAGGGAAGGTGTTAGCACCCTTTTCATCCATGGTTTTCCATGGGCTCTTAGTTACTTGCTTAGATCACTTGCTTTGCTTTGTTTTGTTTGAAATGGTGTTTGGTGTGGTTTTGAAAGTATTTTAAAAAGTGGCCATTCGTTTAGGCAATCTTTGTAATGATTCTCGTTCGTAAGAATGTATACAAAGATGTTTGTCTTTTGAAAAATGTTTCAATGTTTTGTAAGATGTTTTGAAATGTGTGTGTGTTTGTTTTTTTGAAAATAGCAAGGATTGTTTTGAAATGGAGCAAGTAACTTAGAAGCTATCTACCTACTCAAATGTCTTTCTTGTAAATTTTTATTCCTTTGACATTGTTGACTTACCATTGATTTGGTAAGCAACCCTATCTTTGGATGTTAACGGGACGGGCATGGGTCATCGTATGACCATGGTAGAAATGTTACCAAGTATCTTAGCATGTTTGAGGGACCAAGATCATTTTGTTTAGGCAACATTTGAATAGCGTCATCGAGGGACTATGATCTTATTTTTGTTTTGTTTTGCCAAGATACTTCGCATGCGTAACATGGCCATTTTATTTTAGGCAACCAAGTGGGTGAAACCTTAAGGGTTCTTGTATGCAAAGTGTGTCATTTTCATGTTTTTATCTTGCATTAGGTTTTTTCTATTTGTTTTGTTTTTGGTTCTTGTCATGCAAACCCTAATTACTAAGCATAGTATATGAAAGCAATAAATTGCATAAAATAAACTAAGCTATTACAACAATTATTATGGGAGGGGGGATACAAGTTTTGAATGGGGATTTTGCACAAACATAAACTTAAATATATTATTACAACCCAATCGAATATTGTGCGAATTAAATAAATAATACAAGTATTTAAAATGCAATGCAATGTATTTATGTAAAAAATGTTTTGGTATTTGTTTTTTGTATGAGAAAATAATTTAAATCAAACCCTAAAAAATAAGGAAAAATAAATATTATTTTTGGAGGGGTGAAACCCTAATTTTCAATTAAAAGAAAATACATGTTCTATATTATTATTTTGCACATTTTTTTGTATAAGAAAATAATAAATAATATTATATGTAAATATTAAAAATTAAGTATGTATAAAAATAATTATTTATGATTATAAATAGTATAAAAAAATGTTAAGTATTTTTAATTGTATTTACAAATTATTTAAGAAAATAAAGTCTATTTATCCTAATAAACTATTTTTTTATGCAAAAAATAATAAAAAATAAAACAAAAATTGCAAAAAATAAAGAAATTATTTTTAGGATTTTTATCATTTAGAAAAAAGAAATAAAAGCTATAAATATGAAAATATGGAAAAAAATATGAAAAAATATAACAAATAAGCCATGGGGTGCAAATAGTGGGTCAGGAGGTGCAAATATCATAAACAAAAAGCCCAAGGCGCTAAAAAGCCCAGACTTCATCCCTGTCCTCCAGCCAGTCTTCCTTGCGCGCGTTTTTTCATTCAAACCTGTAACTTGCTAATGCTTGCACAAAAACAAAAACCCATAACATGAAACATGTGGCATTTGGGCTCACGATTCCAACAATATAAATTTTGTAACCTAACTCTCAAAGATCAGAGAGAATTTTGGAACCCCTAATTCGTGACCTAAAAATTTCAGCATATTCAACCTTCAAATTCTCTTAGCATAGTTAATATAAATGAAAAGTATGCATATGTACAACTTCACCATGATATGGATTACATTTTTTCTTCACAAATCGTGGCTTGAGGATGCCTATTCAAAGAGATAGAGTTCAAGAAAATACCTTCTTCAGTTGGATTTGAGTAGAGCAATGTAGGGGCTTTAATGGAGGCCTGGTGATTGTTTAAGCTTCCTTGTACTTCCCTCAAGCTATTCCAATAATTACTTTGCTTTGAGGATAGCTGGAAATCTCTGCACAAGTCAAGCTGCAAGCTTCAAGGTTGAAAATGGCAAAGGCTGAAACAGGGGTTACAAAACCAGGGTAAGGGCTTGGCTTGCTTTGGTATGATGTGTATGAGATGTTTCAAGTGTTGAAACACAAAACGCACGAGCAAAAAATGAGTTGGCTATGGTTTTGCAGCAACTGTGTGTTTTGGAAGAATTTTTGTGTTTTTGAGTTTGAGTGAGTTCTGGATGCAAGCTAATCGTGATAATCCTTGTGACAAGTTTGTGGGTATGTATAGATGTGATACAAAGTCAGCTCTTCACTAGTTGTGCAAGCCTTGGACCTTTGGCCACTTTTCTTGCATTTTAAGTAAAGTGAAGTGACCAATGCTAACATGCTTGTCCTTGCTTGCTTGTGGCCTGAAATGAACTTGTACAATATACTTGAGAAATGTAGAAGTTTCTTGTACCAAAGGGACAGGTCCAAGGCTCAAGATTGACAAAGTTGCAAAAGTTGCCCTTTATGAAAATGGCATTGTAACCTTTTGGCCAAAAATAGAATTATCTCTTGTACAAAGCTCCAAAAGCAAAAATAAAGCCTTTAGATTATGAGTTTGCATTTAATTATGGAGTGTAGAGTGAGTTTAGGACCTGTAAAGCAAGATTCAAACAACATGGACTGGATTTGCAACTTGATGCTATTTGAAAATGGCATGAACAAAAGTGAGAAAATGCCAACTTCCCTTCTTCGATTCTCCCTAACCAAAAATGATCTTGGAGAGTTCTTGGACATTTTGGAAAGCTTGAAATGTGATCTATAATACATATTTGAAATTCAACTTGAGATATCTCTTGGAACTAGGTGGAAAATGTCCATGAAGTTGGGTCCAAAACCTGCCTAAATTAGGGCAAAATTTCACTAAGTTAAGAAGTTCATGGACCTATATTCACAAATTCATAACTTGAGATCCAAGAATCTTTTGGGAAAAGTTTGTGAAGAAAAGTTGTAGATTTTATGTAGGACTACAACTTTCATGTTGGGAACTTTTCTTGAATCAAAATTCATCATGGTGAAAAAGTGGTGAAAAGTTGGGAAAAAATAAGAAAATTTTCACACTTAGAAAAATTCTAAGTTATGAAAATTTTCAAATTCAAAACCCTAATTTCCAAATTTGATTTTCTTGGTGAAAAAGTTTCATATTTTGACATATCTTGATGAATTATGACCCTTGGCACTTGATTTTGACCAAAAAGTCAAAGTTTGACTTTTCAGTGTACAGTTGACTTTTGATTAGTTGACTGCAAATTCATCTGTCAATCCAATAATCTTGAGATCTTTTGAACCATGTAATTAGGTCAAGATGATGCCATTGAACCCTTGAAATCATGTTTGAACTTAATTGGTCATTGGCTAGGTTAAAAATCAGAAATTGCCCTTTCTCAGTCAAAACCCTAATTTTGACCATTTTGCCCTTTTGATGATTTGATCAAATTTCTTGAGGAGTTGTGATCCAAACTTGATCAAATGATACACATGAGTCTAAAATGTTGTTGTGGATAAAAAATTATGAAGTTTGACTGTAAATTGGCCATGGTTGACTTTTTCCCCAATACAGTTGATTTTTAGGTCAATTGTCCAATTGACTGATCAAAAAATATGGTTCAAGGCTTGAAACTTAACATGAGCAATCTTAGGAGTCCAAGATGGTGTATGAAAGTCACATGAAGCATTGGTGGTCCAAAAATCCTTGTGCAAACTCAAACCCTAATTTTGGGTTATCAGTGCAAGGTGATGTGTCTTGAGTCCAAGAAGTATTGTGAGAAAAGTATTGATAAATGAGAGGGAAAATTTTGGGGTACAACAGCTACCCCTGTTCAATCTACTTGAACCTGAAGAGTTAGATTGGCGAGCTTTGTCGTTCGTGACTCGAAGGTAAAAGATGATTGGACACTAGAGTGCCCATAAATTTGCACTCGACAAAGTGTAGTTGGGGGAATGGGCTTAAAGATGCCATTTGGAGAGGTGATAGAACCTTGTTGGAGATGGGCTTGTAGATGCCATCCAAGAATGTTTGTTGAATTATAAGTTGTAAGTCGAAAGAATGAGTATCAGAATGGTGTCTGTATCTGGAACGTATATGAACTGTATCTGGAGACTGAATCTGCATGAGCAATGGAATAGCGTCCGTGTCTGGAGCGTATCCGAGTTGTGTTTGTATTTGAATCTGAACGAGTAACAGAATGACTTTCGTGTCTGGAGTGTATCTATACTGTATCTAGAATCTGAAATCTGAATAAGCGACAGAATGGCGTTCGTATCTGGAGCGTATCTGTATTGTATCTGAACTAGAATCTGAATAAGTAACAGAATGGCTATCGTGTTTGGAGCGTATCTAGACTGTAATCTGAATAAGTAATAAAATGACTTCCGTGTCGGGAGTGTATCTGAACTAGAATCTGAATAAGTAACAGAGTGACTTCCGTGTCGGGAGCGTATCTAAACTAGAATCTGTATAAGTAACAGAATAACTTCCGTGTCGGAAGCGTATCCGAACTAGAATCTGAATAAGTAACAGAATGACTTCCGTGTCGGGAGCGTATCTGGACTTGAAATCTGAATAAGTGACAAAATGGCGTCCGTATCTGGAGCGTATCTGTACTGTATCTGAAATCTTTGAATATTGTTAATGATAGCTGTTAACCTTATCCTAAAAAGGGTAAAATGTTAGCTGAAACACAAAGTTATGTTGCATGAAATGTATGATGCAATATATGTGTTTTATTAATGTTTATGATATGTGGATGTAATGTATGCGCATGTAAGCTGATTTGCTGAGGAAAATAAATCCTTGATTGCTGCGGATAAGAAATCCTTGACGACTTCACTGGGGATATCGGGATTCTTCATGTCTTGAAGTTGAAGTATTGACAAAAATTCCGTTGTGAGAGTAATGCCATATACTGCTTGAGTAATCTGCTTGGGGAATCCAAAGAATTTTGATGACTTCTACCGGGGAATTAAAAATGAGAATCTTCCTTCTCTTGGGGAATCCAGAGAACTCTGATGACTTCTGCTGGGAATTAAACAAAGGGAATCCTTGTTCTGTCGGGGAACAAAGAAAACTCTGTAGGGAAAAAGCTTATTCCTGTTCGGAAAAAGTTTTGGAGTTTCGGTCGTCTGCCACTCTACTGGGGAGTTATCCTAGGTTGGGAAGAGATAGAAGTTAACTGCTATCCAGTTGATTTTTCAGATTTCAAGACAACTTACTGGGGAATCTGGAGAAACTGGATGGTTTCCACTGTGGATTAATGGTTCGAAGTTTTGGCTCCGCTGGGGATCTTAATGATGTACTGTAGGGATTGCTCATGGAATAGCCTAAAGACGTTTTCCTATTCTTTCAATCTGTCAGTAATTGTTCTTTTTTCATCTTGTTTATTTGTAAACAGTAATTATGTTCAAATGCATATGTTCATTAATGAATCATTGGACGTTTTTGCAAATAAAACACAAGTGTAAAAAGAAAAGGACAAATGGTTTCCTGCACTTTAAAGAGATATCTTTGTATTTACTTTTGAATAAGTATTTTGTACAAAGGAGACAGGCATCCTAGTAAGAGGATGGTGTCATAAGAAAAATCTATACAAAGAAAGATAGCTATGTGTAAAAAATCCCATGGGGTTCCCATTCTGCTATAGTCTTCGTATCTCCGAATATCTTGTCCATTCGTTGCTTCGTCCGAAGATGATTGAATTGATCAGAAGCCTTGAGTTTGTCAGTGAATATATTGTCCTTAAAGTGATCCGATGAGACATATTCATACGCTTTAATTCCCTAACTTTTTCCTAGACCACCCTTTCGGGTTTTCGGTCCACCGGGAAACCCTTTTTTGCCCAAGTCGCCCTTTCGGGTTTTCAACTTGCCGGGTGTACAGATTTTTTTATATTTTATACCTAATTTTTGCCCGAACCTTTTGGTTCGCCGGGATGCCCTTGTTTTGCCTAGGTGTGTCAACCTAGCGGGTCCTTTATGCGTAGTATTTTTTGACTATGTCTGCATTCGTAGGGTGTGGCAGGTCGTCGCCGTCCATGGTGGTTAAAATCATTGCCCTACCAGAAAATATGTTCTTGATTACAAATGGTCCTTCATAGGTAGGAGTCCATTTATCCCTGGGATCACTTTGTGGCAAGATGATGCGCTTGATCACTAGATCTCCAACTTGATATACCTGGCGTCTGACTTTCTTGTTGAAAGCCTTAATCATCCGTTTTTGATACGTCTGACCATGGCAAACAGCAGTAAGTCTCTTTTCGTCAATTAAGTTCAACTGATCAAGTCGAGTTTGGATCCAATCATCTTCACTCAAACCTGCATCCTTCATGATTCTCAAAGAGGAGATCTGAACCTCAATAGGTAAAACAACCTCCATGCCATAAGCCAAAGAATAGGGTGTTGCCCCAGTTGATGTGCGAGCCGTGGTACGGTATCCGTGGAGAGCAAACAGTAGCATCTCATGCCAGTCCTTGTAGGTGACTGTCATTTTCTGTATGATCTTTTTAATATTTTTATTAGCAGCTTCGACTGCACCATTCATCTTTGGCCGATAGGGGGATGAATTGTGATGTTGAATCTTGAACTGCTCGCACAGGGCGGTGATCATAATATTGTTAAGGTTTGTACCGTTATCAGTGATGATCCTTTCTGGGATACCGTATCAGCAAATGAGATTTTGCTTGATGAAGAGGGCAACAACATTCTTAGTAACGGATGCAAAAGAAGCTGCTTCGACCCACTTTATGAAATAGTCAATGGCCACTAGAATGAAGCGGTGTCCATTGGAGGCTGTAGGCTTGATCTCCCCAATCATATCGATTCCCCACATAGCAAAGGGCCAAGGAGCTGTTAAGACATTTAGAGGAACCGGAGGCACATGCACCTTGTCTGCATAGATTTGACACTTATGACAGGTCCGGGAGTGTCGATAGCAGTCTGCTTCCATGGTAGACCAATAATAGCCTTCCCGTAGGATTTTCTTCGTCATCGTATGCCCACTAGAGTGAGTGCCAAAGGTACCTTCATGCAGTTCAACCATGATCTTTTCAGCTTCAATCTTATCCACACAACGGAGCAAAATAGAATCATGATTGCGTTTGTACAGGATGCCATTACTTAGGAAGAACTTAGTCGAGAATCTCCTTAAGAACTTTTTGTCATTGACTGAAGCTCCTTCAGGATATTCTTGAGCCTCGAGATACCTTTTGACTTCATGAAACCAAGGCCGGCCCACTACTTCTTCGGTATTAATCTCGTGATAGTGTGCTGGTCCGTCCATTCGTTCAATGGTGATTTGGGGAGCCTCGTTATCCCAATTAAGTTTAAACATAGATGACATTGTAGTGAGAGCATCTGCTAGCTGATTTTCTTCTCGCGGGAAATGCTCGAAGGTAATCTGCTCGAAATGTGGTAACAACATCAAAACATGTTCTTTGTAAGGGATAAGGTTTGGATGCTTAGTGTCACACTCTCCTTTGATCTGACTGATGACCAAAGCTGAATCCCCAAACACAACTAAAGATTTGATTCCCAAGTCTATGGCAGCCTTGAGACCAAAGATGCATGCTTCGTATTTTGCCATGTTGTTAGTACAGTTGAAGAAAAGTATGGTAGTAAAAGGAGTATGGCATCCTTCCGGAGATATGAGTACAGCACCGATACCATTACCAAGTGCATTGGATGCCCCATCAAAGAACAGGGCCCATCGGGATCCTTGTTCAGGTCCGTCATATGGTTTGATTCCTTCACAGTTGTCTACTGTCATGATGTCTTCGTTAGGGAATTCAAACTTCATGGACTGATAATCCTCTACAGCTTGATGAGCAAGATGATCAGCTAGCACACTGCCCTTTATAGCTTTTTGGGTCGTGTACTGTATGTCATATTCTGTTAGGATTATCTGCCATCTAGCTGTCCTTCCAGACAAAACAGGCTTCTCAAAGATGTACTTTATCAGATCCATCTTAGATATCAGCAAAGTGGTATGAGTCAACATATACTGTCTTAGCTGGCGAGCAGCCCATACTAGAGCGTAGCAAGTTTTCTCAAGCAGTGAATATCTAGTTTCACAGTCGGTAAACTTTTTGCTCAGGTAATAAATGGCATGCTCTTTTCAGCCAGACTCGTCATGCTGCCCCAATACGCACCCCATTGAGTTCTCTAAAATGGTCAAATACATGATTAGTGGTCTTCCCTTGACTGGTGGCATCAAGACAGGAGGTTCTTGTAAATACTCCTTGATTTTGTCGAAAGCAATCTGATAGTCATCATTCCATCTAACTACCTGATCTTTCTTCAACAGCTTGAAGATTGGCTCACAAGTAGATGTTAGGTGAGAAATGAACCTGGTAATATAGTTTAGGCATCCCAAGAATCCTCTGACTTCCTTCTCAGTGCGAGGAGCAGGCATTTCTTGTATGGATTTGACTTTGGCAGGATCAACCTCGATGCCTTTGTTGCTGACAATGAAACCCAAGAGTTTACCGGACCGAACTTTGAAGGTGCACTTGTTCAGGTTTAATCTTAGCTTGTACTCCTTCAACCTGACAAACAGCTTTTGTAAGTGATCAAGGTGTTCTTCTTCAGTTTGTGATCGGGCTATCATGTCATCTACGTAGACCTCTATCTCATGATGTATCATGTCATGAAACAAAGCTACCATGGTGCATTGATAGGTTGCCCCGGCATTCTTCAGTCCGAATGGCATCACTTTGTAACAGAACGTACCCCACTGTGTGACAAATGTAGTTTTCTCCATGTCCTCAGGTGCCATTTTGATCTGGTTATAGCCTGAGAATCCGTCCATGAAAGAAAATACTTTGTGCTGAGCTATATTATCAACCAGGATGTCGATGTGCGGAAGTGGAAAATCATCTTTAGGGTTGGCCCTGTTTAAGTCTCTATAGTCCATGCACATTCTCACTTTTCCGTCCTTTTTAGGCACGGGAACAATGTTAGCAACCCATTGTGGATAAGAAGTAACAGCCAGAAATCCAGCGTTGAATTGTTTCATAACTTCTGCTTTGATCTTCTCTGACATGTCAGGTCTCATGCGACGGACTTTTTGCTTCACTGGTGGACAATCTTCTCTTGTGGGTAGACAATGAACCATAATGTCTGTATCGAGTCCCGACATGTCTTCGTATGACCAGACAAAGATCTCAACATAATCATGCAACAACTGAATTAGGCGCTCCTTGACTCTCGACTCTAGATTGGCACCCACTCTGATTTCCTTTTTATCTTCCTCGGTACCCAAGTTGATCGTATCCAAAATCTCCTCATGAGGTTGAATAGCTCTTTCCTCTTGTTGTAGTAATCTGGCAAATTCCCCTGGCACCTCACAATCTTCCTCACCTTCGTATTCGGCTTGGTAGATCAGATCTTCAGAGTCACTGAAGGCTATAGCAGTATCGTTACCCATGGGATCTGGAATGGAATGGTACATGCATTTGTGTGTGTGGGTGTGTGTAAGGGTATAGCCATCTTAAAACAATAAAATGTAAAATAAAGACAATAAGCACAAAAGGTTTATATATGAAAAAGCGTCCATGATTCATTGAATGACATATGTAAATGAAGATAAAAACCCTTACAAATGGACCATTGTGCCTCAGGTAAGACACAAGGTTGAAAATGTACGAATTGTTTGTGAATTATTACAAGTCCAACAGAAATGTAAAAGATAAATTACTGAGATATGAAAGTAATGGGGACAAAGTCTTTGGCTTCCCAGTTGCACAGTCCTCCGCTGACAGTAGGAAATATCCAATCTTCCAAGCTGCCATCTTCTTCACCGTCTTCTACTGCATTGACCCTTTGGTTGGTAATCTTCACAAGTGGCCCTCCGGCACGGGCGCGGCGCACAGCCTTCTGAGCAGTTGAAGTAAACCCCAAGTCAAACTTGTCTGACTTGTACGGAATGTCTGGAAGCTGCCCCCAGATGGTGGATCCGCCCTCTTCCACTACTGCCTTTGCATCCTTTAAAGATGACATCCGAAGTGGAGGTCTTGCGATCATAGGAGTTGAGGATACCGCCTTGGTTGCCGCTATTTCCTGAGAGACTTCTTCAAAATGTTGGAAAGGGGTTTTAATGAATTCGCCATCCAATTCTACATACCGGAAAGAATTCAGATGACTAATCATGTATTCCTCTTCCCCGTGGACAATTATGATCTTCCCTTGGACAGGGTACTTCAGCATCTGATGCAAAGTGGAGGTGACAGCACCGACATTGTGAATTCAGGGGCGTCCCAACAGACAAGAGTAAGAAGGACGGATGTCCATCACATAGAAGGTTGAATTGAAGGTATGAGTTCCCACCTTTATCGGGATGTCCACCTCCCCATGGACCATCCTCTTAGAGCCGTCAAATGCTCTCACAATTATATTACTGGGTTTTAATGTCATCCCCTCACAATCTAGCCTATCAAGGGCTTTCTTTGGTAAGACGTTCAGAGATAAACCAGTATCTACCAAGACATGGGCTAGGGTTGTTCCTCTACACTCCACTGAGACATGTAACGCCTAGTTGTGTTTTCTCCCTTTGGGTGTCAAGTCAGCATCGGAGAAACCTAGGTCATTATCAGTTATCAGACTGGCCACACACTCTTGGAATTGGTCAGCCAACATCTCTTGCGGCACGTGAGCTGTCCTCAGAAACTTTACCAAAGCTTTTGCATGTGCCTCAGAGCACAGCAGCAATGCTAACATAGAGATTTTGGAGGGGGTCTGCCCCAGTTGTTCAACCACATCATAATCACTTTTCTTAATTATCCTCAGGATTTCTTCCATCTCCTTCTTGGATGTTTCAGGGATAGATTGAGCCTTCGTCCGGACAGGCTCTTCTTGAACGTTTTTTCCTTTATTCTCAACAGTGGAAGAAGGGATAGGAATTGTATTGTCTTTTTTGTTAGGTACACTTGCAGGTACAATCACTGGTGCAGAGGTAATCTTTGGAACGGCCACGGGTCCAAAGACTGCCTTTGGAGGGGCAATCTCTGGAGAGAAAATTCTTCCACTACGGGTAATTTTGCTTGTTCGGCAATGTTACTGATGTCAGAATTTTCCTCTTCGGAGCTCTCTTCTTCGGCAGTCAAATCATCCTGTTTAATACCATGGTAGTAGATTTCTCCACCATAATTCCATGGTACCGTTTTATCTGATTTGTAAGGGGTCGGCCCGAGCATTGTCATCTTAAGCAGAGTAGTCATAGGAGCAGATGTAATCCTAACAGGTCTTTTAGGGACCCTGGAAGGATTGGCGTATATGGTTATTATCCAAACTTCTTTAACTGGAACGGGTGAAATAGGAGCTTTCTCGAACAAAATTTCCTGGTTATGAATCAGTTGTTGGATACCTTTTTTCAATAGAGGGCAGTCAAATGATGAGGAAAGACAAATATGGCAATCTTTGTCACAACCTGGGAAGGTACCAGCTTTCAACAGATTCAACTTAATGGTCGGAAACAGAGTCAATAATTCATCCATGGTGGAAACAAATAAACCCTCCTCAACAGCATTGGCATTGTGACCATGCCTCGGCATCGGAGCAGAGATAACATTCGGTTCCTCAGGTGCTTCAAATTCAACTTCCTTCGCATCTATCAGATCTTGAATTTTGTTCTTCAAAGCCCAACAGTTGTTGGTGTCATGCCCTGGACTTTCAGAATGGTATGCGCACCTGGCATTCGGATGGTAGTGAGGAGACGCAGTATTGGGATTTTTATGGGCCTCTTTTAACATGGCCAGATTCAACTTCAGAAGGTGTGGCAGAACCTGAGCTGGAGTCATGTTTATCTTGGTGAATTGTCGTACTGGCCTTTCCACCCTTTGTTGATTATTTCTCGGCTAATTATTTCTTGGCTGGTCTGATGCAGGCTTTTGAATCATAACGGCCCCCACCGTTGGTCGGCGCTCAGTTCTTCCCTGATTTCTATGTGAATGGACAGCAGACACTTCCTTCTTCCCAGTGAAGGGCTTTTTTACAGCAGCTGAGGTAGACGCGTCTTTCTGAATTTTCCCACTTCTTATCCCGACTTCCACCCTCTCGCTGGTTAAAATCAATTCAGTGAACCCTGCAGAAGAGCTCCCAAACAGATGATTAAAGAAAGGGCCTGATAGAGTTCCCAGGAACATGTCCACTAACTCCATCTCAAATAGAGGGGGTTGCACCCTTCGAGCTAAATCCCTCCACTTTTGGGAGTAGTCTTTGAAGCCCTCATTTGATACCATCGCCATACTCTGGAGTTGAGTATGGGTTGGTGCCAAATCGGCATTGTACTGATACTATTTATAGAAGGATGCCGCCAAGTCTTCCAAATTATGCACATCATCCCTTTCCAACTGGTAGAACCAATCAAGCTGCGTTCCTGATAAACTGTCCTGAAAAAAGTGAACCCACTGGTCTTTGTCAACAGAATGCGGCTGAATCTTCCTGACATAAGATCGAAGGTGCATTTTGGGAAAAGACACCCCATCATACTTGGCAAATAAAGGCACTTTAAACTTGGGCGGGATTACAATTCCTGACACCAGCCCTAACTCCTCAAAATCCAGACCTGGTACTCTCTGTATTTCCATAGCGGTTAGACGCTCTTCCAGGTGCTTGTATTTGTCATCAGCCAGAGGGTATTGTTGTTCAGAGTAGTCATCTTCCTCCTCTTCTTCTGCTTCAGAATCTGATGGCACTGTCGTTTCCTTTCCTTTTCTTTCCCCTTCCTCAGATGTTGTTGGAAATTCTAAGGTCCTTCTGGCTTGTCCCTGAAACCTTATGCCCATGATAACCACACCAGCTGGCTTCTTCTTCTTTTTCTCTTTCTCTTTCTATAGCAGAGATTTTAGCTCCTCCTGCCCCTTGGCTAAGGTCAAGAGTAACTGTTGAAATTGTGTATTTTGAGCTTGTAGGTCTTTAACCGTCTGTTTAAGATCCATCTTCAGAAATAAATAGTAGAGGGATGAGGAAACTTGTTGCAAAGACCTATTTATGCTCATGATGAATTATATGTATTCATGCAATGTTTTCAAGGATTTGAAAATTCAAATTTGTGTCAAACAAAAAGAAACACACGTTATATTAATAAAATAGAATTTGAGTACATCAATGCCCCTAGGGCAAAATAATACAAAATCCTAAGATAAAAAGACGTTGCGTATCCTCTTTGGTGCAATGTAGGTGTTGAGAGTATGATCTTCATGAAGTAACCGAGTGAGTTCCAAAACCTTCTTATCGCTTGTGTAGAATTGGGCTTCGAAAGTATCGCATTCTCCCTTGAGTTGTATCCAACTCCTTTGTAGGTCTTCGAGTGATGTCGGCATGTCAGGATGTAGGATGGTGTGTGGAACCTCTCCTTCCTTAACAAGCTCTATAATCACTGGGAGAATGGAGGGAAAAGGCATCATAAGACTTTGAGTGCGGGTTCGTACCCACTTGAGGTAAGGCTCAAGGGGGATGGAATTCTTGTGTCCCAAAGTCTTACTATCTACCTTGTTTGGCATCCTCCAAGCTCGGATGAATCTTTGCCGGAGACCTTGATCGTCGTTGTTGAAGTCGAAAACCAAGCCTTGAATCAGCATGTCATGTGGGCCATTCCTTCGGGCATAACCAAATTGTCTTAGAGCCAAGCAGGGGTTATAGGTGATGCCTCCTCTAATGCCAAGTAGAGGGACATTAGGGAATTCCCCATAACGGTCGACGATAATAACATTCTCTTTGGATCGAGAACACCAATGAATATTTGAATGTGTAAGTGTCATCAACCTTTGTGACCACCTCAAACCTTGCTCATTCTTCAAGACTGATTGGGGAAGATGATAAATAAACCATCTTGCCAGGAGAGGAGTGCAACACATGAGAACACCTATTTTCCTCATTGTACGAGTGTGAAAAGAGTGTAAGATATCTCCAAGCAAAGTAGGCACCAGATTGTGTGACATGAAGATTTTGACAGCACTCACATCTATGAGTTGGTCAGGATTAGGGAACAAGACCATCCCATAGATGAGAAGAGCTACAATCTCCTCAAAAGCTTACAAGTTCAAGGAGTTCCAACAACTTTGGGCCTTCTCAAACAAGAACTTTGCCAAGAAGCCTTTGACACCACTTCTAGTTTCCCAATGAGTTGTGACATCAGATGAGTGCAAGTGCAGGGCTTGAGCAATCTCTTCTGTCTTTGGATCTCTTTCCGTACCGTTGAAAGGTAGTTAATTGAGAATAGGAATCCTCAAGAGTTGATAAAATTCCTCCAAAGTAGGCACAAGTCGGTAGTCAGAAAATGTGAAATAGTGATGCAAAGGATCAAAGAACTGGAAGAGAACTTTCACCATGTCTTCCTCTGTGTTGGAGGTGACTAAGTTGAGTAGACGACCATGCCTCTCGGTGAATGGAGAATTCTCAGGAATCCTTGAAGCTAGCTCCTTGAGTTGTGGAGGAATTGTTACAAGGTTGACTTGGTGTTTACCGTGGGAATTGGTAAACAACCGCTGATCTTCCAAAAGGTTACTTATTTGGTGACTCGCAGGATCGATCAGATTGATCTTAAGACATGGTTGATTTTGGGGTTTTGACTAAGTTTGGTAATGGTTAAATGACAAGAAAATAGAGAAGCTTTATGTAAATTGCATGAAGAAGAAACTTGATAGAATAAAGGAAGGCTTGAAATAAAGGCTTTCGACTGGAAAAGTAAATGAAGAGCGATAAAGTTCTGGAAAATAAATGACTTTGATTAATTAAAGTGGTGTTTCACACATACATTCTCAACAATTCTTTCTCTCACGCTGGGTACTCGAATCTATATGAGTGACTTGTATATAATTGTGAACACACGCGAAAAACTGCGTGAACTACTAATATTTATACTAAACACATCCCAAGTAACCGTCGGGCAGTTATGCTGCTTCGAGATGACTCCACTTGGCACGTTCACAGCGTTCGACGCTCCAGATCTTGGCACGTTGCACTTGGTAACCGCTGGGAACCATTTTCCCTCCAAACGTTTGAATCTCAAACCGTTCCACTCTGAGCAATCGAATGCCTTCGTCGAGAAGCACCTTCGACGTCGAAGGCAACAAGATTCCTACTTAGAAGAAATTCTCTAAGTACATTGCCATCTTCTGACAAGCATTTCGACATAACCAGCTGGTCGAAACCATCCTTCAGCTTTAATGGCTTATATTAATAAAAACAAGGGTGTCGAATTTAGGAGCCAACAAATTGCCCCCCAAGAATGCCTTATTTCGACGCTGAAAAGAAAAAGGCATTCTTTGAGATTCCATTCGACACCTGTCTTTCATCCTTAGCCACAAATTAACCTGCGCACTTTTTGTCTTCTACCAACCACTGACAATCCCAAGAAAAAGCCTTCATTTCATCCGTACCTAAGACGTCACCTCAGTACGGCGTTTAGCGTGCCCAATGTCTTTTCACAAATTGTCATCATGACAATTTCCCAAAAACGAGGGCGCACGCTGCACCTTTTCATTTCTGCAGAACGGCTATGTCAACTGGGGGACGCCACGTGTCCCACTATCTTCTGCAACATTAAATGGCCTCGAATTTGGGGATTTCCCAACCACTATAAATAGCGCTAAGTACCCATTGTGGGACTTTTTCACGCTATTTTGCATTCAAACTTCCTTGTTGAACACAAAATCTCTGCAAACTTGCAAACACCTTGTTCTTCACTTCATCTTCAACCTTAACTCAACAATGGCTTCAGATTCCTCTACCGCTCCTAGTTCTAACATCCCTTCCAGAAATGCTAAACCCAAGATCTTCTCAACTGTCCCCATAGTTACCCCTACAGGCCAACGAAGGGTTCCTGAACCCCTAGCAACTGCTGAGCGTGAAGCTTATTCACACCAACTAATGATTCCGGTTGGATACTCCAACCAAATCTTCGCCATGTCTGGCCCGTTGTCCCCATGCATCAATGAAGCCATGAAGATCAAAAGCTTCTTTCTAGTGCTTGAAAAGCTCAAACCTGTTGGGTGCTCTAAAAAAGATGCAGAGGACAACGAAGATCCCGCTAAGGAGAAGATAGATCTTCGCTTCTTCAATAGGGGTGTTAGGGCTTTCAGGTCTAGCCCTAGCCTCACTCCTGACTACAGTGCTTGGCTAGAAAAAATGGAAAAAAGCCAGGCTTCGATCTGGAAGGACCTGGGGATATACGACCTAGTTATGCTGTCGAAGACGGGTCTCAACTACTCCCCTGAGATGCTGATAGCCTCCTTGCTTTTCTGGGATTACACTCATTTCACTTTCCACCTTCCTTGTGGAATGTTAACACCCACGCTTTTCGACGTGGCTACCATCACCGGCCTTCGACCCACTGGGGATTATTTCGACCCAGAGGAAATGTCGGAGGATCAGATTGGATTCTCAGCTACGAAACCCACCTATACCACCTATATCAACCATTACCATGATAAGTCGACAGCCACTGTGACGGATGTAGAACATATCGCGTTTCTAGCCCTATGGCTGTCACGCTTTGTGTTCTGCACAAAGTCTTCACAGGTGACAAAGAAGATGGTCACCCTCGCCACCCAGCTTCACCATGGCCAAAATATTTGTTTGGCAGAATTAATCTTGGCGAATTTGTACGAGTCGATCAGCAGTGGAGCGACTCTGTTAAAGATCATCGAAAATAGAGCTAGTCTGTTGCTTGCAGGACCTTTTTGGCTACTTCAGCTGTGGCTCAATGCCACTTTCGAGTCTTTCTTACCTCAGAAGACTCAAATAAATGAGCAAGCTCCTGATATAGCAAATAGGCGTATCGAAGGCACCAGATTAGCTCTACTGACCCCGACTGAAGATGGGCTGGAGCTTCAACAGACTTTTGCAAACTTCGTCTTGATGTTTGCAAGAAGAAAAGAATTTGCTTCGACCATGGCTCCCTTCGCTCGACGAAAGGTTGGTCCAGAATGGTTCACCAGGCCTCATCCCAAGTCGTCAGGTGACCCTCAGGTCGAAGAACACACAATAATGTGGGAAGCATTTCTCACACCTAGAATAATGCCACTGCGCTTTAAAAGCTCCAAGACTCACTTGAGCTTGATCGCGTATCAACAAAACTTGGTCTCTCGACAGTTTGGTATCATTCAATCACTTCCTTCTCCTATTTTTCCTAGGGAGAAATCCATGTTATATTTTTGCAATGACTATACTGAAGATGCTGCCACCAAGCATATTGGCAGGTATGCAGGTCAAACAGTACTTTCACTGTTCGATTATCAACTTAACTTCATCTGCTCACCATCCTTCGAAGACTGGTGGAGGAGTTACTATGCTGAAGAGTTCTTCGACGAGAAAGACTTTGTGGATGAACTTCAGAAGTCTTTCGTTCTAGTCCTTGACAAAATAAAGAAATGTAAGTTCACTTCTCCAAATTATTTTGTCTTTCCATTTCGACTGGTAGCCTGTTAATTATAACTTGTCTTCTTTCAGTTGTTCGAAAGCCTGCAGCTAAGAAAACTGCAGAAGGCCATCAGGGAGGAGGTTCCTTGACAAAACCTCCAGCACCGGCGAAAACCATAACAAGCCATCAGGGGGAAGGTCCTTCAAAAAAACCCTCAGCACCGGTAACCAACTTTTATTATTTCCTTCTGGTTTTAATATTCTGATTTTCGATGTAGCATTCTAAATCGAACTCCAATTGGTTTTCAGGCACCTTCACCCAAGAAACGACCTGCACTGACGGTCGAATCTGGGAGTGAAGAAGAAGACGACTCTCCCCCCGCTCCTCTAAAACGGAGAAAACTGAAGAAAGATGCTCCTTCTCCTGAGACTCGACCCACAATCAGAATAAAGGTTGCAGGGAGAAAACCCAGGCCACCACCAGTGATTATCGAAGAGCCAACGGAGGAGGAGCTAAATGTTTTGCTCAATAAACCTGTCGAAAGTGATAATTCCAGCCCTGGGGCTGAAGTTCCTCTGCAGGTAGTTTCTCTGACCATTTTTAACTCAGGTGTCGATACTCACGTTCGATTGTGTCTCTTTCTAAACTAGAAGATTCTTCCTCTTCTATTTTCAGGAAACCACTGAAAGTTCAGAACCAAAGACTTCTGAAACACTAGACTCTGCTGAACTCAGTAGGCCACAAGAGAAGGAATTGGCGAACGATGAGGCCAATGCTGAAACAGAAGAACAACAACCAAAGGAGATTCAAGTGGTCGATCTGTCAGAGGAACAACATGACGAAGGGGATCATGCTGATGCTGGCACTGCTGAACTTCAAGTCGAAGATAGTCATGTCGATGCAAACGCTACTCAACAGCTTCAACCCCAAGACAACGCTGCTGCAAAGGTTACTACCTCGACAAAGCATAAGTCCAAAGAAGACTTAGCACTCTTGAAGCAAACTGATCCCATTGGCTATCTGAATGCCATTATCGAGAGCAGGGGAAGTTCCTCTGATCTTAGTCAGGAGGCTTCTACTCAATCGGGGAAGTCCACTGAGACTTCTCCTCTCGATGAGGCTTTGATGAAGGTCAAGGCTCAGTTCTTCAAGAAAGATTTGATGAAAGATTTGGAGGGGGACCCTACTGCTCCGTCGTGTTTGGGAGCTGTTTTGAATGCAGTCGACTTGCTCGCTGTGACTCCAGAGGTTTCGAGCTTTATCATGGAGTTATACTCCATTGTTGATCAAGTCTCAGCAGACTATCGAAGACAGAGGGGCTTCAACAACCAGCTCGAAGCGTTACATGGCAAAAGTTCTTCTGCCTGGACTGCTGTAGCAGAGACGACTTCTCGAATTGCAGAGTTGTCGAAGCAAAAGGCATCTAAGCAAGAAGAAATTGATGCCATAGATCGAGACAATGCCTCCATAAAGGCGCAAATCGAAGAGCTGGAGGCCAAGATGAATGCCAATACTAAGCACAAGGAGGAGCTTCTCTCGACTGTTTCAGACACCGAGAGTCAAGCTGAAGTTACGCGAGGCCTAGAGTTTGCTGAGAAAGCCCAAGCCTTCGATGACCAAATTGCCAAGCTTGCCCAGGCGAATGCCTTGTGCAACAAAAGACTGGAGTTGCAGCAGGCCAAGTACCTTCGACTCAAAGATTCTATCCCCTTCTGATTGACTCAGCTATTTAACCATGTATTGTAATATGTATTTGACAATGTCGCCATTTTGGCTAATTTATAAAATTTTCCATTTTGGCTTATTTATGGTTAATTTAGTCATTACTTGCTATTTATTTTGATCTCTTGGAGCATATGTCTATACTTTTTCAAATATTTGCCATTTACTCTCAAGAGCCTTTTATCTTCAGCTAACTCTTCGACTTCATAAGCTCCACCAGAAAAAGTTTGGATAATTCTGAATGGTCCTTCCCATTTGGGTGACCATTTTCCCATGCTTCGATCCCTTCGATCCATGGGGAGAATCACCTTCCAAACCAATTCTCCAGGCGAGAATGCTTTAGGTTTCACTTTTTTTGTAAGAGTCTTCTACTCTTTTCTTCTGAATCCTTAGTAGGTCGAGAGCGCGCAGTCTTTCTTCATCTAAATCTACTAGTTCGTCTAACATCATATCCCAATAAACTTTAGAGGGGATATCATGGTGTCTCTGAACCCTTGCAGATTGAAGACAAATTTTCGCTGGCAACACTGCGTCATGACCAAAAGTTAGCCTATATGGTGTTGTACCTATGGCTTCTTTTGGGGACGTTCGACAGGCCCACAAGATCTGGTCTAACGTCTTATGCCAATTTTTTGGCTTCTTCCCAACATGTTTTTTTATCAAGCCAATTACTATTTTATTCGCTGCTTCGACTTGACCGTTCGCCTGTGCATAATAAGGTGTTGATGTTAGGAGTTTAAAGCCTGTTTCTTGAGCGAATTCCTGCATCTTTCGACCGGTGAAAACTGACCCTTGATCAGTAGTTATAGTTTCAGGGATTCCAAATCTAAAGATAATGTTCTTTTGAATAAATTCAATGACATTTTCTTGGTCTACATTGACTAAAGGAATAGCTTTGATCCACTTAGTAAAATAATCAAAGCCTACCAATATATACTTCTGGCTCTTTGATGATGCTGGTCGAATCTCTCCAATAAGGTCCAACGCCCATCCTCTAAAGGGCCAAGGTTTCACTATCGAGTGAAGTTCGCTTGCTGGTACATGCTGGATGCCTGTATGGACTTGACATTCTTGGCAACCCTTGGCGAACTCGACACAATCTTTCAACATGGTGGTCCAGTATAGTCCTTGTCGAAACAACAACCATTTCATCTTATGGCCTACTTGGTGAGCCCCACATGCTCCAGCGTGCGTAGTCGAAAGGGCTATGTATGCTTCAGTTTCACTTAAACACTTTAGCAACACCCCTTCAGGCGTCTTTTTAAATAACTCATTACCCATGAGTATGTAACTCAACGCCCTATATTTTGTTTTTCGTTCTGTCGAAGCTGCTGGATTTTGCAGATAATCCACAATGGGTTTCCTCCAATCTTTCTCTGACAAATTGCCTATGAACGAAATTTCGAAGTTGCTTTGATCAGCATACCCTAGTCTTGTCGATTCCAAGTCTGTTGGTGACAGACAAGTTGCTTTTATCTTTTCTCGAACTTCGATTGCTCTTTGTAATCTCGTTTTTGAAATTTTGTACCCAGATGCAATTTGTGCCAAATCGTTGGCTATTTGATTTTCCAACCTGGGTATGTGTCAAATGTTGACCATTTCGAATTTTTTCAATAAACGATTTGCTATCACAAAGTACATAATGAGATTTTATCTTATGCATTTATATTCTTTTGTGACTTGCTTAATGACTAACTCTGAGTCTCCCATTATTTCGACTCGAGTTGCCCCCAATTCCAACAATATCTCAAGGCCAGTAATTAGAGCTTCGTACTCAGCCTCATTGTTCGAACAAGTACCTGATATCTTGTACTTGAATGTTGTTGGAATTTTTTATGGAGAAATAATCAAGACCCCTACTCCTGTTCCATCTTTATGGCTGGAACCATCGAAGTAGAGTTTCCAAGGCTCTATCTCCACATAATTAATACTCTCAACTTGAATTAAGTGGTCGACTATAAAGTCTGCCACCACTTGTCCTTTCACTGCCTTAAGAGGCATAAAGGTCAAGGAGTATTCAGTTAATGCTAGCGCCCACTTGCCAATTCGACTGTGCAGGATGGGTTTCGACAACATGTACTTGAAAACATCAAAATGAGACGAAACATACACATCAACTGGTTTTATATATTGTTTGAGCTTTGTACAAGAGAAATACAGACATAGACACAATTTTTCAACTTCGCTATATCTAGTTTCTGCATCGTTCAAAACTCTACTAAGATAGTAAATGGGTCTTTCGACTCCATTTTCATCTTCTTGGGCTAACATGCTTCCCAAAGTTTTGTCGGATGCAGCTATGTACAATCTCATACTCCTGTTGCTGCAAGGAGGCACCAAGACATGTGGCTTTGTGAGATACCCTTTGATTTTGTCGAAGGCTTCTTGTTGCTCTTGCCCCCAGTCGAATCTTTCCTTATTCAGGCGAAGTAAGGGTGAGAAGGCCTGAGCTTTCCCACTTAGGTTAGATATGAATCTCCTTAAGAAATTTATCTTGCCTAACAGAGATTGCAGTTCCTTCTTGTTCGCTGGCGCTTTCGCTTCCAGAATTGCCTTCGTCTTGTTATGGTTGATTTGGATTCCTTTCTTGTGGACAACGAAGCCCAAGAAATCTCCAGCTTTCACACAGAATGCACACTTCAAAGGGTTCATCTTCAGACCATGTTCTCTCATTCTTTCGAATGATTGTCGAAGGTGGTCTATATGGTTCTTCCTGGAAACAGATTTTACAACAATGTCATCAATATATACTTGCATAAAAGTGTTAATAAAATCATGGAAGATGGAGTTCATCGCTCGTTGATATGTTGCCCCAGTGTTCTTTAGGCTAAAAGGCATCACTACCCATTCGTAAGTGCCTAAAGCCCCAGGGCATCGAAAAGCTATTTTCGACACATCTTCTTCAGCAATGAAAATTTGATTATATCCTGAATAACCATCGAGCATACTCAGGTACTCGTAGCCAGCGGCAGAATCGACTAGCATTTCTGCCACAGGCATAGGATATTCATCTTTGGGTGTAGCAGCATTCAAATCTCTGAAATCTATGCACACCCTCAATGTACCATTTTTCTTAATCACTGGCACAATGTTTGCAATCCATTCGACATACCTCGTAACGCGTATGAATTTGCACTTCAGCAGTCTTTCGACTTCCGTTTTGATCTTCGACCGTATTTCTGGAGCGAAGCGTCTTGGACTTTGCTTGATTGGCTTCTTCCCAGGTTTGATTGGCAACTGAAGTTCTACCAATCCTCTGTCGAGACCAGGCATTTCGTCGTAATCCCATGCAAAACAGTCCTTGAACTCCTTTAACAAATGGATTACTTCCAACCTGAGTTCTGGGTCAATTTTTGCGCTAATGTAAGTTGGCTTCTTCTCTAACCCTTCGCCCAAGTTGATTTCTTCTAAAGGATCCTGCGTCAGCATCTTGATGTTGTTCGCTAAGGGGTCCTTTTCGAATCCTAAAGGCTCATCGTCGTAGATAGCGTCGAGCCTTTGTTCCTGCATTCCTTCTGGCATGATATCAAGAGGTTCTGGATCGAAATCCTTTCCAGGACCTGCAGAAGGTAACTCTTGATCATTGGCCTGTGTGGCCATATATTTTACTTCGGCTTCGAGAGCCGTTATCATCCTTGTTTCGGCTACGTAAGCCAAAATTCGCTGCAATGATTGTGACTCAGTCATTGTCACTGAATTCACTTCCCCAACCAGTTGGTTGGATATCAGTTAACCCACTAAAGTCAATGTGGGACAAGTCTTCTCTGTCCCATTGAAAACCATGCTCAGGGTGCAGGTATAGGGAACAAAAAGTATTTGGCGCTGGCGCCAAGTCGAAGTCAGGTGTTGGGCATGGCCCAATGTGGGCCAGATTTTTGTCGAAGTCTGCCAGCCCTAGGTGATTTACTTCGCCCAGGTAATAGCTTTGATCCGCTTCTATGTTTTCGACCATTCCATCAGGACGCCATAGCAGCAACCTCTGGTGCATTGATGATGGTACAACTCCAACACCATGAATCCATTCACGGCCCAACAAAAGATTATAGTTAGGTTTGGCCGATATGACCATAAACATAGTTGGTCGAAGGATAGATCCCACCTTGATGTCCAGTTGGATCACACCCATAGTGGTCCCTATGTCGCCTTCATAATTCGACAGGACCATGTTGTGAGGCTTGATGTTCTCATCACTTTTGCCTATTTTTCTTAGCATAAAGTGAGGGATGATGTTGATGGTTACTCCACAATCTACCAAGATCTTATTTACTGTGGTTTCTTCGAGTTTAGCCCTTATAAATAAAGGCTTAAGGTGATTTTTCATCGCCTCTGTAGGAGGTTCGAAGAACCCATTCTGCTCTTCAGTAGCGCCATTATCCATGACGAAATAGCACACTGGCCTATGCTTGGCCATTTCTTGCTCCACTTCCCAATCGCTTGTTTCGACCTCCACCTGGCGGTTGAACTCTCTTGGCAAAACTGAGACTATGTTCACCATGATATCTAAGGTGTCATCAGACTCAGAGCCATCTTCGTTATCAACTTCACCCTGGTTAGGCCAGACTAGCCTATTGGTTACTGGTTGTCTTTCCAGAGGCTTCCTCTGCTTTCTCTGAGGAACATTTGAACTGGTTTCTGCCTTTGGTTCATTAGCAGCTTCCCTCTCAGCTTTTCGTCGCCTCTGGTATCTCCTCCATTGAGATCGAGACATGGGATTTTTCCCTTTGTAGTTGCTTGACACCTGGGTCACTTTAGGGGTAGCAACCTGAGGTTCTTTCTTATGTGTTAAAGATGAACCTCTTGGCCCTTCGAAGGAGTGCCATCTTTCCTTGCTTGGTCTCTTTCGACCAGATGTTTTGTACCATGTATCTACTGGCACATTAGTCGGAGGCCTGAAAGTCAGTGGCCTCTTTTCTTGATTTGAACTCCTTTGGGGGGTTCTTCTGGGGTCATGTCGAGTATCAACACTTTCCCTTTTTCTGTTTGCTGCTCTTACACCTTGAATATGTTCAGCAGCTTTTTTGTCGAAGATGGAACTGCATCGAGGACATATCATCACTTCTGACTTCTTTTTCTGGCATCTTTGCAGGAAATCTGCCAGATTTTCATTTTCCCGAGGGAAAGCAGTTTTGTTGGCTTGTTCTTGCCTCATGGCCTCCTCTGATGCTTTTGGTTCAGAGACTTCGACCATGTTGACATTCATGGTGTCTTTGGTGGCAAGAGTCAACTGCTTCATCTGAATCTCCAAGTCCTCTGTCTGGCCTTGAACTGCAGCCAAGTGAGAACTGGGTTTTGTTCCAGATTTTTGGGCTCCAACTGTCTCCAGCTTTGGGCTTTCGACCGCCTTTTGGACCGCTTCAATTGTCTTTCTGGATAGATTCCCAGAAAAACTGCCAAAGATTTGCATGTTGACATGGTCCTTTGTGACTTCGACCATTGTGATTCCTGGCCTCTTCGACTGGCTTCTGGATGCCTCGATCACGTTCACCTCTGAAGGTTCAGCATAATGGGTTTCAGCCTGCAAAGGGTTGGAGTCCACATTCATGGGGGTCTTGTCAGCAAACTTCAACCTCCCTTCTTCGATAGCGTCTTGCACAAGATTCCTGAAAAGAAAACATTGAGACGTTTTATGGCCCAGAAAATTATGATATTTACAAAAGCCTCTTTTCTTTCTTTGATCAAGAGGAGGCACTTTTACCCCTGGGAGTACTATCATTTGGCCATCTTTTACAAGTAAGTCAAAGATTTCATCACATTTTGTAATATCAAAACTATAAGTCTTTTTGGGGAACCTATCGTTGGTCCTTTCCGGACCAGTGGGATTTTTTCCACTTGAGGGGACTAACAGTTTGCAAGAGTATGGCGGCCCTTGTTTTAGTTCCGCTAAATCGACCTCGCCTTCTTCGACGGTTATAGTTTCGTCGAAGGTTTATGGATCTTCGTCATCCATCTCGACATACGCTATCCTCTCTCTTTTATGAGTTTTCGTTGCCTTGGCTTTTTCAGCTTTAAGGCATTCTACCTGTCGAACTCTATCGGCCAATTGGGCCATGTCTCTCAGGTATTGTGTGTCTAACTTCTTCCTAATGGAATAATCTAAACCGCCTGCGGCTATTTCGACTAACTCATGTTCTGGCACTTGTGTAAAGAATCTTGCTTTGAGCAACCTAAACCTATTTAGATATTCGTCTATAGGTTCAGTGAAACGTCTCTTTACACTGGCCAATTCTTTCAGGCTTATCTTGGTTTGTCCCATGTAGAATTGCTCATGAAACAATCTCTCCAACTGGGTCCAATGATGGATCGAATTGGGGGGGAGAGTTGTAAACCAAGTAAAAGCGTTCTTTGTTAAAGAACTTGGGAAGTACTTAATCCTCAGGTTTTCGTTGTTTGAAATATCTCCTGCTTCGATCAAGTATCTCGCCACGTGTTCGACAGTAGATTCTGTCGTGTCCCCTGAGAATTTAGTGAACTTAGGGACTTTACATCTAGGAGGTAAGTCTGTTTGTAACACATATTCTGACAGTGGGGATGTGAAGTTGGGCCTACGAAAGCCCATGTTCATCCCGTTCTGCGTCATGACTCTTTCGATCATGGCTGCCAGATTATTTTCCAAACCCATATTCTGGTATTGGATATGCTGAACTACTTCGTCAGCATTTTGGTTTCTGTTAACTAACCTTACCTCTGGGGCTATAACCCTAGCTTCTTCGACAGGCTGTTCCAATCGTGCCCTAAGGTTTTCTTCGACAGGCTGCTGGACTTGGTTGATAGTGGTTTCTTCCTCTAAGAGTATACCTTGGTTTCCCCTTATTTGCGCCCTTTGGGGCTGTCGAATAGGTTGGGGTACCCCAAAGAAGTCAGCCAGATGCGTCATTTGCGCTGTCATCTGCTGATTCGATTGGGTGGTGTTTTGTATTAGAGGATTCAGCATTGTACTTAAAGTTTGTGCCAACATTTGAACCATATCATGGTTACTTTCGTCCATTTGTTGCCTCAAGACTGCTGTCGAGGCATTTGTAAGGCCATGTGCTACTTGGGACGTTCCTCCTAAGAGTTGGATCCTATTTCTGTTCGCCATACCTACTCCAGAACCTTGGAGTGGCGAAGAGGCACTCACTAAAGGGTCTGAAAAAGTGGACGCAGCGTTCGTCAGGCTAGCCAATTCAGAAGTTGGCATGCCATAGAGTGGTTCTCGATTTTGACCGCCTGTCATAAATCCTGGGGGAACATAAGGCCTTGTTCCTGGATTTCCCCTTGGTGGGGGAGTTCCTAAAGGCACTCTGGGGCCAGTGAACGGAGGTAATGGCCCCGTTGTTGTGACCGTTACTGCTGGTGTTGAACCAGCGGTTATCGCTTCACTTACGGTTGGGATAACCGTTGTTCCCACATTCGTTTGTGGGATTTCGTTATTGTTTGGCGGATTCGCCATCGCTTCTCTTCTTCTGGCAGTATTGGTATTGTTAGTGTATATTCTACCACTTCTCAATAACATGCAATACTTCTCGAAAAAGATGATATTCTGTGTAAAAAGGTTAAACTTCAAAATCAACACAAGGTCCCACCAGGTGTGCCAATTTGTTTACCGTGGGAATTGGTAAACAACCGCTGATCTTCCAAAAGGTTACTTATTTGGTGACTCGCAGGATCGATCAGATTGATCCTAAGACATGGTTGATTTTGGGGTTTTGACTAAGTTTGGTAATGGTTAAATGACAAGAAAATAGAGAAGCTTTATGTAAATTGCATGAAGAAGAAACTTGATAGAATAAAGGAAGGCTTGAAATAAAGGCTTTCGACTGGAAAAGTAAATGAAGAGCGATAAAGTTCTGGAAAATAAATGACTTTGATTAATTAAAGTGGTGTTTCACACATACATTCTCAACAATTCTTTCTCTCACGCTGGGTACTCGAATCTATATGAGTGACTTGTATATAATTGTGAACACACGCGAAAAACTGCGTGAACTACTAATATTTATACTAAACACATCCCAAGTAACCGTCGGGCAGTTATGCTGCTTCGAGATGACTCCACTTGGCACGTTCACAGCGTTCGACGCTCCAGATCTTGGCACGTTGCACTTGGTAACCGCTGGGAACCGTTTTCCCTCCAAACGTTTGAATCTCAAACCGTTCCACTCTGAGCAATCGAACGCCTTCGTCGAGAAGCACCTTCGACGTCGAAGGCAACAAGATTCCTACTTAGAAGAAATTCTCTAAGTACATTGCCATCTTCTGACGAGCATTTCGACAGAACCAGCTGGTCGAAACCATCCTTCAGCTTTAATGGCTTATATTAATAAAAACAAGGGTGTCGAATTTAGGAGCCAACACTTGGATAGTTTTCCTGCGATGTGAATCCATATCCTACAAAACAAGAACAAAGATGAAATTCCAAAATCCTTGAAATGGTTAGTGGATGCATATGATGCTCATGATGTCCATGATGTTATGCACAAGTATATATGTACAAGAAAATCACACAAGTTCCTAGTTTAGGCTTGCATGGGGTTTCATAGGTAAGTACCCTCTTGAAGTTTAGTTAGCTCAACCTGTCCTAGAAATAGTAATCGGGTTCTAAGGAGCTCAATATCACTGGATTGTTTCCTTGTTCATTGTTTCAGTTTAAGCCTCTTGACTGGCGACCTAAATATTCCAAGAAACTAACCCTCAATGAGTGTAGTATCGAGTATCTACCAACTTCAAACTGCACCAAAGTCGGTCATCTCATTACATCCTAAAAGGCCAAGTTGGTCAAGTAAAGGTTCTAGAAGTTTGTTAGTGCTTCATGACATCACTCAGCGGCCCCGTATTCTCTTTGATTGACTCAAAGGCTACCGGTACCCATTAAATATGTCACACTAACATAGCTATTGCTTAGACCGTGTCGGTAAACCCCGCACAGTTTCCACAACGTATTGCTATTTACCTATAATGTTTCCCAAATCCAGGTGGAGGATTCAAACCCAAACAATAGAACCAAAATGTAAATAAAACAAGTCAAACAAGGTAAGTAAATAAATGTGATCTAAACCCTAAGGTAACCCCACTTTTATAATTTTCCCCAGCAGAGTCGCCAGTTCTGTGATACGGTGGGAGAACTGACTTGAGGTTTTGCGTTTCGTTGCAAATGTCACGGTTAGCAAGAGTCGCTACCGACTTTTCTTTTATCCAAAAGGAAAGGTAAAAAAGCACAGGAAAGACCTTTGAGATGTTTTCTTGAGTTTGGGGGGTAGATTATGAAAATGGAAGGTGTTAGCACCCTTTTCATCCATGGTTTTCCATGGGCTCTTAGTTACTTGCTTAGATCACTTGCTTTACTTTGTTTTGTTTGAAATGGTGTTTGGTGTGGTTTTGAAAGTATTTTGAAAAGAGGCTATTCGTTTAGGCAATCTTTGTAATGATTCTCGTTCATAAGAATGTATACAAAGATGTTTGTCTTTTGAAAAATGTTTTAATGTTTTGTAAGATGTTTTGAAATGTGTGTGTTTGTTTTTTTGAAAATAGCAAGGATTGTTTTGAAATGGAGCAAGTAACTTAGAAGCTATCTACCTACTCAAATGTCTTTCTTGTGCATTTTTATTCCTTTGACATTGTTGACTTACCATTGATTTGGTAAGCAACCCTATCTTTGGATGTTAACGGGACGGGCGTGGGTCATCGTATGACCATGATAGCAATGTTGCCAAGTATCTTAGCATGTTTGAGGGACCAAGATCATTTTGTTTAGGCAACCTTTGAATAGCGTCATCGAGGGACTATGATCTTATTTTTGTTTTGTTTTGCCAAGATACTTCGCATGTGTAACATGGCTATTTTATTTTAGGCAACCAAGTGGGTGAAACCTTAAGGGTGCTTATGTTCAAAGTGTGTCATTTTCATGCTTTTGTCTTGTATTAGGGTTTTTATATTTGTTTTGTTTTTGGTTCTTGTCATGCAAACCCTAATTACTAAGCATAGTATATGAAAGCAATAAATTGCGTAAAATAAACTAAGATATTACAACAATTATTATGGGAGGGGGGATACAAGTTTTGAATGGGGATTTTGCACAAACATAAACCTAAATATATTATTACAACCCAATCAAATATTGTGCGAATTAAATAAATAATACAAGTATTTAAAATGCAATGCAATTTATGTATGTAAAAAATGTTTTGGTATTTGTTTTTTGTATGAGAAAATAATTTAAATCAAACCCTAAAAAATAAGGAAAAATAAATATTATTTTTGGAGGGGTGAAACCCTAATTTTCAATTAAAAGAAAATACATGTTTTATATTATTATTTTGCACATTTTTTAGTATAAGAAAATAATAAATAATATTATATGTAAATATTAAAAATTAAGTATGTATAAAAATAATTATTTATGATTATAAATAGTATAAAAAAATGTTAAGTATTTTTAATTGTATTTACAAATTATTTAAGAAAATAAAGTCTATTTATCCTAATAAACTATTTTTTATGCAAAAAATAATAAAAAAATAAAATAAAAATTGCAAAAAATAAAGAAATTATTTTTAGGATTTTTATCATTTAGAAAAAAGAAACAAAAGCTATAAATATGAAAATATGGAAAAAAAATATGAAAAAAAATATAACAAATAAGCCAGGGGGTGCAAATAGTGGGTCAGGAGGTGCAAATATCAGAAACAAAAAGCCCAAGGCGCCAAAAAGCCCAAACTTCATCCCTGTCCTCCAGCCAGTCTTCCTTGCGCGCATTTTTTCATTCAAACCTGTAACTTGCTAATGCTTGCACAAAAACAAAAACCCATAACATGAAACATGTGGCATTTGAGCTCACGATTCCAACAATATAAATTTTGTAACCTAACTCTCAAAGATCAGAGATAATTTTGGAACCCCTAATTTGTGACCTAAAAATTTCAGCATATTCAACCTTCAAATTCTCTTAGCATAGTTAATATAAATGAAAAGTATGCATATGTACAGCTTCACCATGATATGGACTACATTTTTTCTTCACAAATCATGGCTTGAGGATGCCTATTTAGAGAGATAGATTTCAAGAAAATACCTCCTTCAGTTGGATTTGAGTAGAGCAATGTAGGGGCTTTAATGGAGGCCTGGTGATTGTTTAAGCTTCCTTGTACTTCCCTCAAGCTATTCCAATGCTTACTTTGCCTTGAGGATAGCTGGAAATCTCTCCACAAGTCAAGCTGCAAGCTTCAAGGTTGAAAATGGCAAAGACTGAAACAGGGGTTACAGAACCATGGTAAGAGCTTGGCTTGCTTTGGTATGATGTGTATGAGATGTTTCAAGTGTTGAAACACAAAACGCACGAGCCAAAAATGAGTTGGATATGGTTTTGCAGCAACTGTGTATTTTGGCATAATTTTTGTGTTTTTGAGTTTGAGTGAGTTCTGGATGCAAGCCAACCGTGCTAAGCCTTGTGACAAGTTTGTGGATATGTATAGATGTGATACAAAGTCAACTCTTCACTAGTTGTGCAAGCCTTGGACCTTTTGCCACTTTTCTTGCATTTTAAGTAAAGTGAAGTGACCAATGCTAATATGCTTGTCCTTGCTTGCTTGTGGCCTGAAATGAACTTGTACAATATACTTGAGACCTGTAGAAGTTGCTTATACCAAAGGGACAGGTCCAAGGCTCAAGATTGACAAAGTTGCAAAAGTTGCCCTTTATGAAAATGGCATTGTAACCTTTTGGCCAAAAATGGAATTATCTCTTGTACAAAGCTCCAAAAGCAAAAATAAAGCCTTTAGCTTCTGAGTTTGCATTTAATTATGGAGTGTAGAGTGAGTTTAGGACCTGTAAAGCAAGATTCAAACAACATGGATTGGATTTGCAACTTGATGGTATGTGAAAATGGCATGAACAAAAGTGAGAAAATGCCAACTTCCCTTCTTCGATTCTCCCTAACCAAAAATGATCTTAGAGAGTTATTGGACATTTTGGAAAGCTTGCAATATGATATATAATCCATCTTTGAAATGCAAATTGATATATCTCTTGGAACTAGGTGGTAAATGTCCATGAAGTTTGGTCCAAAACCTGCCTAAATTAGGGCAATATTTCACTAAGTTAAGAAGTTCATGGACCTATATTCACAAATTCATAACTTGATATCCAAGCATCTTTTGGGAAAAGTTTGTGAAGAAAAGTTGTAGATTTTATGTAGGACTACAACTTTCATGTTGGGAACTTTTCTTGAATCAAAATGCATCATGGTGAAAAAGTGGTGAAAAATTGGGAAAAAATAAGAAAATTTTCACACTTAGAAAAATTCTAAGTTATGAAAATTTTCAAATTCAAAACCCTAATTTCCATATTTGATTTTCTTGGTGAAAAAGTTTCATATTTTGACATATCTTGATGAATTATGACCCTTGGCACTTGATTTTGACCAAAAAGTCAAAGTTTGACTTTTCAGTGTACAGTTGACTTTTGATTAGTTGACTGCAAATTCATCTGTCAATCCAATAATCTTGAGATCTTTTGAACCATGTAATTAGGTCAAGATGATGCCATTGAACCCTTGAAATCATGTTTTAACTTAATTGGTCATTGGCTAGGTTAAAAATCAGAAATTGCCCTTTCTCAGTCAAAACCCTAATTTTGACCATTTTGCCCTTTTGATGATTTGATCAAATTTCTTGAGGAGTTGTGATCCAAACTTGATCAAATGATACACATGAGTATAAAATGTTGTTGTGGATAAACAATTATGAAGTTTGACTGTAAATTGGCCATGGTTGACTTTTTCCCCAATACAGCTGATTTTTAGGTCAATTGTCCAATTGACTGATCAAAAAATATGGTTCAAGGCTTGAAACTTAACATGAGCAATCTTAGGAGTCCAAGATGGTGTATGAAAGTCACATGAAGCATTGGTGGTCCAAAAATCCTTGTGCAAACTCAAACCCTAATTTTGGGTTATCAGTGCAAGGTGATGTGTCTTGAGCTGATCAAACCCTAATCTTATCTTGAGTCCAAGAAGTCTTGTAAGAAAAGTCTTGATAAATGAGAGGGCAAATTTTGGGGTACAACAGATGCCACTACCTGAGATTACATGACCAAGAAAATTGACCTCCTTTAGCCAAAATTCACACTTGGACATATTTGCATACAACTTCTTCTCTTTCAAAACTTGCAATACTACTCTTAAGTGTTCAATATGCTCTTCTTGTGACTTAGAGTAAATCAAACTATCATCAATAAACACCACTACAAACCGATCCAAATAAGTATGAAAGATACGATTCATTTATTCCATGAATACTCTCGGCGCATTAGTAATACCGAAAGGCATCACCGAATACTCATAATGTCCATAACGCGTTCTGAAAGCCGTCTTCTGGATATCTTCATCCTTCACTTTAATCTGATGGTAACCCGACCTCAAATCAATCTTACTAAACACACGGACATCCACCAATTGGTCCATCAAGTCATCTATTCTTGGAAGCGGATACTTGTTCTTAATCGTCACTTTATTCAACTGTCTATAATCAATACAAAGCCTCATACTTCCATCTTTCTTCTTTACTAACAACATTGGAGCTCCACACGGCGATACACTTGGTCTTACAAACTTCTTCTCAAGTAAATCTTCCAATTGCTTCTTTAACTCTAAAAATTCAAATGCAGACATCCTGTATGGTGCCATAGACACAGGTCTGGTACCAGGTACAAGATCAATAGAAAATTCAACTTCCCTCTCCGGTGGTACATCGGGAATCTCATCAGGGAAAACTTCATAAAATTCAAACACCACCTGCAATTCCTAAATTATAGCTTGAGTCTCTACATATAGCGATGCCATCAACGAGAACATCTGTGCTTCTTCTTGCATCAACTTCCTCAACTGTCTAGCAGACAACAGACCATCTTCCTCTTCTTCAGGAGTAGAAAACCTCACAGACTTATCATAACAGTTAATATGAACACAGTTATGCTCTAACCAGTTCATACCCAAAATCACGTCTAAACCTCTTAACGACAAACAAACCAAATCGACAGTAAAGTCTCTGTCAAAGATCGACAAGGGACACTTTAAACACACAAAAGAAGTAGTCACTGACCCCTTGGATGGAGTATCGACGACCATTTCTCCATTCAAAGAAGACAAAATAAGACCCAATCTTTCAACACAATCAGCAACAATAAAACAATGCATAGCATCGGTAGCAATAATAGTAATTAAAGGAGTACCATTAATGAAACATGTACCTCTGATAAGTCTGTCCTCAGCAGTTGTCTGATCCTCAACCAAAGCAAACACTTTACCACTTGACTGAGCCCTCTTCGGTTTTAGACACTGACTACAATGTTCCCTTCTTCTCTATAATTGAAACAAATCACATCCTTATGTTCACACTCAGATACAACATATCCGTTCTTACCACAACGGAAATACCTCTTCACTTCAGTAGTACACACATTACTCTTATGCCCAGGTTTTCCACATTTAAAACAAACCACACCAGCAGGAGCATCTCCCTCACTAGTCCTCTGACCTTGAGCAACTTTCTGTTTACCTTTATTAGCTGGGGTATCATAAGGCTTACCACGATTCTGTTGGTGCTTACCCCTCTTCTCACTGATAATCTTGTAATGTGAATTATTATCCTCCTCGTAAATCCTACAACTATCAACCAAATCAGCAAAGAAACAGATCTTCTGGTATCCAACTGCCTTCTTAATCTCCGGGCGTAACCCATTCTCAAACTTGATACACTTCGAAAATCCAGCATCTGCCTCAGTGTAATGCAGATAAAACTTAGCCAACTCAGAAAACTTGGCAGCATACTCAACAATCGACATATTTCCTTGCTTCAGCTCAAGGAACTCAATCTCCTTCTTACCATGAACATCTTCAGGAAAGTACTTCTTCAATAACTCCCTACGGAACACAGCCCAAGTGACATTCTCACCTGCAGCTTCTAACTTCTGACAAGTCTCTAGCCACCAGTCATCAGTCTCGACTGCTAGCATATGAGTACCATAATGAACCTTCTGCGCTGGAGTGCAGTCCATCACACGGAAGATTCTCTCAATCTCTTTCAACCACTCCAATGCTCCGTCGGGATCATACTTTCCCTTGAACGTAGGTGAATTCTTTCTCTGGAAAGTCGCCAAGCTACGGGATCCAACATTCCTGTCAGCATTCGGCTGATTCTCCATCGCATGAGCCATTGCTTTTAAAGCAGCAACAAATGAAGCATCATTCCTTCCAGCCATCTCAACTTATCACTACAACATAAACAACGGTTAGAAATCAAATTAACAATACTCGATTGTTAGACAATTACGACTCGACGACAAGGTCGGACCAAACTTTTACTCTGATACCAACTTTGTAACACCCCAATTCTACCCCGACAATTATATAAATAAACCAGAGTTATAAAAATCAATCATGCAAACGAATAGGGATGCCACAAATTCTTCTTTCAAAACACATTGCATTCATCGTGGATATATAACACTTTAAAACATCGGATGAACCATCATCATAACAACTTTAATTAAATAATTCAACATCTACGCAATGGAATTCTTAATAACATCTTTATCATCATTACAACAACTTCGAAACAACACAATTTAATAATACTCAACTTAAAGTTCAACGACGGAATTAATCAACAATCAAAAGCAACAAGCGTTCATCCCCTCGAGTGTTATATATCAGAGTAATGACACCGACTCGACTACTGAAGGTATGCAACCCTCACTCTCGATTACCTGCACGTTACCAACAGAAGGGTAACATTCAAACAGAAGGGGTGAGATATCTAACAATATAATAAAGCGTATGATAATTAATATATTAAATTAGATCACATAACATCACCACTTCTCATCTCATAATCAACAATAATCACAATAATAATACACATTCACCACATCAATACACACTTCTTTATGCAGCCATATAATGCGACTCAATACTATGCAAATACATGTGGTACCATTGGAGCAGAACTCCCATCTCAAAAATTTGCCTATTAATAGAGCCATCAACAAGGCATAAGCCTCCATCTCAATATTTGCCAAAACAGGCCATCTCAACGAGCATAAGCTCCATCTCAAAATGCAATGTATGCGACACAATCATGAATGTAATAACAACACCACAATCGACAACATCTCAATACAACACCATCGTTGGCCAGGCCTACATCTGAAAAGTATCTCATCATCTTTTCATCAACATCATTCATCATAAATCATCACACATCATATATATATATATATATATATATATATATATATATATATATATATATATATATATATATATATATATATATATATATATATATATATATATATATATATATATATATATATATATATATATATATATATATATATATATATATATATATATATATATATATATATATATATATATATATATATATATATATATATACACATCATAATTCATCAAACAAAATCTCATTAACATCATCTCATCAACAATTCAGTCGTACAGTAATACCACTGCATTCATCAATTTCACAACATTGGCCATAGGCCTATACAAGATATTGCTTATAATTAATTAACCAACTAAGGCTTACTTCTAAATCACTAAATCCCTACATACTACTATTCTGTAATATTACATTGTTATTATTATTAATCCTACTGTTACAAATCAAACAGCAGCCTCTAAGTATCTCATCTTCATTCTTCTTCATAAAAACCAACATAACGATCAACACGGGAACTAACTCTAATCCTAAATTGGCTATTAGGATTACACTTCCTATTATTCATTTTAATCCTCAAGAATAAAGCTCATCGCGTTAACTATTCAACGCTTCGAATGACACCTCAAACGGAGTCTGAAAACTCAAGTTACAACATTTTCTAAATGATTATGCCAAAAAAAAAACAGACAACATGGGTCGATGCATAACTCCTTAGATCGACGTGTACTGCACTGAACTCACAACATGAGTCAACACATCCTTTCTTGGATCGACTCATACTGAGTCTAACACACAGCATGTATCGACACATGCTCCTATGTATCGACTCATCCTGAGTCTAAAAGTCCTCATGTATCGATGCAAAACCTCTTCATGTCGACTCATCCTGAGTCTCTAAACCTTCTTGTATCGACACATCATGTTTGGGGTCGACGCATACTGCTCTGTCCTGCATGATTTCTGCGATTTTCTCTGCATTTTCACTACAGGTTCCATACTTTAAGCCCTAAAACTTAATCTAATCATGGATAATCATCACTTACAGTTATCCTATAATTCTACATCGATTACACAACATCGAAACGTCATCATTCATCTATAATTCATCAATTTCATCATACCATATCATATACATTCAATTCATGAACAAGACAACAATCACCTCTAACCCCACATACCAATTATCATGAACCCAATTATAGAGTCAGAACTCCACCCTTACCTTGGATTGAAGGTCGCTCTATAATCTTCCGGTCGAAACCTTGTTCTGCCGTTTTCCCCTCTTTTTCCAGTAGCTTCACGTTTTTCTTTTCAACCCTTATTCTTCTTACTGCTTCTTCTTTTCTATTCTTTCTAACAACAATAAAATAACCTAATATTCTCTTAACTCCTTATTGGGCTTAAACTAATACACCCCCTTATTACTACTTCTATTCCTTTAAAACAAGCCCACATCAAACAATATTATACTTCTAATATTATTTCTCCACTTAATAAAATAATTAAATCCAATTAATCACAACATATCTTCACAAATATTCCAAAAATAATTTAATTAAATAATTAATTAAATTATGGGCGTTACATGAATCCTCCGCCGGATATGACCATGGCAGAGGGAAATCCTTCCCAGGTGCTGCAAGTGGAGATGGGTGCATCCTCCTTGTAGGGGATGATGAAATCCCCTGGTCGGGAGACATACATGGCTACTTGCAAGGCGACAACTTCGTCAGAGGGTGGGGACACCTCCTTAGCCTTTTTGGTGTCGTGGACGTCTCGTCGGGGAGTCTCGCTCTTGTTGGTGTATTATCTCAGACGATTTTCCCAGATGAGAGTTTCGATGGCATCCTTGAGATGGATGCAGTCTTCTATGACGTGACTGTGACTCATGTGGAAACAATATACTTGGATTTTTCCATATTGGGTTTTGGAGGAGTCAGCTTGGGAAGTCGAACTCCAACTTGCTTGAATTCAAACTTTATACACTCCACGAGGATCCAGTTGTGAAGGACGGTCAACAAAGTATATTCAGTGAAATGTCTTGTGGGGCTCATGTGCTCGCGAGAGTTGCGAGGCCAGTCCTCCCTTCTCTTATATCTTCTGCGATGAGGAGCTCTGGTGTCGTCATTTTTTTGGATTCTATTTTCCCGACTCCTCGAGTCCCGAGCGATTTTAGCTGGCTCTTTTTCTTCGTACGTGATGTACGATCGGGCCTTATGGAGGAGCTCGTCCAACGATTTAGGAGTCTCGATGTCGACCACCTTTCTGAAATCGCTGCCCAGGCGCAGTCCCCTCTCGAGCATATACCTCTTCATACGGTTAGTCATGGGGACTTGGATAGCCTCACGGTTGAACTGCTCAATGTATGCTCGGAGGGGTTTGTCACTCCCCTGAATGATTGCCTTGAGGGATGCCTCAATCTTGGGGGGTCATCGAGAGGCTGGGAAGTTCCTAACGAATTGAGTCTTCAGACTCCTCCACGAGGTGATAAACTCTGGGGCGAAACTTTTATACCATGTCACGGGAGTCTTTCACAGAGTCGTGGGGAACAATCTACACTTGATGGCACCCCTGATGTTGTAGAAGTTGAGCATCGCCTCGAAGCTCTCGAGGTGATCGTCGGGATCGGTAGCACCATCATAGGTCGCCAAGGGTGGAGGTTTCTCCATCCCTTTAGGAATGGGGCCCTCCATGATTGCCCGTGATAGTGGACCTCTGGGGTCTTTATTGCTTCGGTCGGGGGAATGTGACGGGGAGGAGTCGAATCGAGGGTCTCTATGGTGTGGAGAATTTCTCGGCCGACTTCTTGTCTTCTTAGAATGATCCTTGCCCTTGTTTCTCTTGCGAGCAAGGGATCTTCGCTCTTTGAGCAGCGGGGTGTGATCGCGCTTCTTGGCAATTTCAGCCTGAGGTCTCTATAGCCGAGGGCCTCTCCCGGTACGACGAGGAGAGAAGCTCCGTGATTCCTCCCGTTGATGTATCCACGAGGGAGATCTTGAACGAGTCTCTCGTCATCGCGGGGACGGGCTATGAGAGTCACGTCTTCGGTGTCTTCTGGGGGAGCGTAACCGATGGGTCTTCTTCAACATTCTAATCCGTTCTTCATGTGTGAAGATTAGGTAGTTGGTCTGATTGATCGCCGCGAAGAACTCTTGGGTTGTGGGATCAACATTGGCGGGCACCGATATTTCCTGGTACACTGCGACTTCCTCGACCTGTCGGTGTGGATTGTCGAGAGGATGCTCACGGGTGGAGGATGAGGCAGTCCTTCTATCCCAGCTGTCATGTTGGTGAATGATAGCCTCGTTGTTATTGTAACCGAGGTCGGGGAAGTGAACGTTCTCGTCGCCGTTGTTGCGTTGGTCGACCATGATGATTGGAAAGTTGAAAGAGTTTGCTTTGATCTTAAGTTAGAGAAAGACGAGGAAGCAATATTTCCACAGACGACACCACTGATCATACCTGACCAAAATGGATCGTCGATGACCTGCAAAACTTGGACTAAACGGCAGTTGAAAGTGAAGTGGGGGAGGGTACCTGCAAGACACTCCGATGTCAAAGTGAGGTTTGAAGCAAAAGTGCAAATAGAGAGTTTAAGTGAGAAAAATAATGTACCTGACCGTCTAGTGAATGATGGTATTTATAGCCCCCAACATCGGGTCAAGGTCTCCACTTGGGCTGGATGCCAAGTCACATAATGGAGACTGTCAGGATCCTACGTGGGTAGATGAGGCTAGTTCGTGGTCCCTATCCTGGTTCAACTTCTCCACGATTCTCAGAGGTGAAGACCCGTTCTTTTTGGGAGCAGGATGACTGCGTGAGATCCGGAGGAACGTTAGCCATGTTTTCTCGACGTGCCCATGGAGGAGAGATCCTCGACGTGTCCTTGGAAGAGAGATCCTCGATGTGTCCTTGGAGGAGAGATCCTCGACAAATCCTTGTGGGAGATGCTCCTCAATGGTTATTGCGTTTGGTTCACTGCGGTGGACTTGCCCGACTAGGGACTAATAGCAGGTCTAGTTTCCAACAGGTTATTGTGCATCTAGTAACATTGGGTCGGGCTTTTCCTGACGGTAGATTAAACGTCGATCCAATCCATAACAAAATAGTTTTCAATTTTTAGAAAATAACAAGGACTAAAATTAAATACATAAAATTTTTGCAGGGATTAAAATATGTCATTTTTTATAGAATTAAAAATGAAATTTAAAATATTTATAAGGACCAAAAAAATATATACACATATTTTAAAAAAATATACTTTTTCAATTACCATTAATTATAATTGAACTACTAGGACAAAATGTGTTTGTAATTTAAACACAAATGAAAATAAATATGTGAGTTAGAATCAATAATATAATTCGGTTGAAAAAGAAAATGTTGAACATAAAATACTTCCAAATTTAATGAGTTGGAGGACAAAGATAAAAACTTAATTTTGTGTTTTTCGAGAACATCTAATTTTTTATATATTATAGATTATAGATAAATTAAATTAAATTTGAACTTTTCAAATTAATAAAAAAAATCAAAGCTGGAGGTTTTTCTTTTCCTTCAGCAGTATTAGTACACGTTAAAAGACAAATACTAGTATTAAATTACCCAAGCGAAGAAGAAATAGTGTATTATTAAATTAAATAATAAAAAGAATTAAATAAAACGAAGATAAAAATGGCGAAGAAACGAAATCGTGCAGTGAAATTGAGTAATGGGGGTAGGGTTGTTATTGGCATGCCACGGATTGGTCACAGCTTTGGTGGTTGTTTCTTTTCTCTGCGGTCGATGGCCAATTTTCGAAGGAACTTTCATTCAACGCATTAACTACTTCATCACTTTCGGTGCTTACGATTACTTCCTGTAATCTATAACTAACTTTCTCTCTCTATCAATATTTCGTTTTCATGAATTGATGATTTCTGAATCTCACTTTTTCGCTTTCGTTTTCAGGCGTTTTGTTGGCGCTGTTTTTGGCTCTAAGTGTACGGATGCGGTGCTTTCTGTTGAATATTACTGCTGCGATCGTCCTAATCCTCTCTTACAGGTTTCTGATTTGTTTATTTGTTGATTGTGATGGTAGATTCATGTTCATTGTATTGTAAATCTTAAGATTTGTATTGATTCACACTCAATTGTGTAAACTTAGAACATGTTTGGATGCTAGCACTGACACCTCTGAAAAAGGCATGTAGTGATTACGTTTAATTTATTATTATTTTTAAATTATTACTGGTGTCGACGTGTTAGTGTCGGTGTCGTGTTTCTCGTGTGTGTTTCATAGGTTTATATACACAATTCTATGGAGAGTTTATAGAAAGAACTTATGACATGTTTATAAACTATTTTCGATTTATTTTTATAAGTTCTATAGGATAGTTTATGTAAATAGGTTAGAGTTAGTGTTTGAAAACAATTTGGTTTGATTTTTTATTATTGAAATAAATTATACATAAACACTTATATGGTTTAGTCCTTGTTTGTTATGGATTATAAAAAAGTGATGTGTTGGTATTTTATAATTTAGAGATTTTTTAAAGAGATTTTTAATTTTAAGGAAAGCAGAAGCTGTTTTATGTTTGTATGTCGGAATGAAAATCACTTAAAAAAAAATCAGTTATCTGTATGTTTGGTTTTACGGTTGGACCACTTAGAATTGATTATGGAGGTGTAGAATTAATTTTGACATGTTTGGTTGTTCTCGAGTAGAATTGATTCTGGTTTTCAGAATTGATTCTACTTGAAGCTAAAATTTGTAGCTTTTGAGTCTAAACATGATTTTTACTTGAAATTTAGTGTTCAACTCACTTTTAGTTAGAATTAATTCATTCATAATCAATTTTTTTCACCACAGAACCAAACACATGCTATATAAACTGATTTTCTAGAGAAGCTACTAAAAACAGCTCATTTGAAGTGGTTTTAGAATTTTTTTAAGATTCTTATTTTTTTTTTAAGTTGTAACAGACGTAATAAAACTTTTCAAAAAGTGATTCTTTTTAGAAAGAAATTGTCACAAACGGGACTATAAGAAACACGAGTGAGATTATACCAGATGATTTTGTAAATATTTATCGAAACATCATTGTTATTGTGTTATGGCTGTTGGTTTGTTAAACAAGTTTGTGTTTATTGCAGATTATATATCTTGTGATAATCAGCTTTACATATTATTTCGTTGCCAGCTCTTCCTTTGTGTATATCCCTGGATACTATTTAAGTGCAACTCACAAGTAGGGTTTCCGGAACGCCGTAATTGTACTCTTTTCTTGCTTTATGTTTTCTTCACCATTATTCTATCCTGAATTTTGTTAGACCTTAGGTACACAAGCTTCTTCGCAGCTGCTGTTGGAATTCTGCTTTTTCTCTTGACCAGCTTTTGTGATCCTGGCACAATAAAGGCTGAGAATGTTTCTCAATATCTTGCTGCTTATCCGTATGATAATATCATTTTTTCAGAGAAAGAATGTTCCACTTGCAAAATTCCAAAGTGAGTTCGTTGCTAGTTTTGAATTTGGTGAAATATTGGAATATATCTAAAATATTGTCTTAATTTTGTTTGTAGACCTGCTAGATCAAAGCATTGCAGCATTTGTAATCGCTGTGTTGCACGATTTGATCATCACTGTGGATGGATGGTTAGAAATTCTTGAAATTTCCCATCTTTATAAGATTACTTAAGTGGCTCTTATTTAATAATTTGTTTTGCTTGCAGAACAATTGCATAGGGGAGAGAAACACCCGGTACTTCATGGCTTTTCTTTTATGGTGAGTTCTATTCTATATGTGTTGCATCCGCTTGTCATTGATAGAGTTTATAAGTTATAACAGAAACTTTATTGAATTCCATACAAAAAAAGCACAAACACACATAACTGTCCTAGTCTTACTGTATGACTACCGTAACACACAATTAATAACTACAAAATAACTGTTCTGCCATATAACTGCCTTATTACTTATTGTGCCCCTATTTTCTTATTTCTCTTAGAGTACACAAGGCACATTTTAGGCCTGTATTCTGCGTGATCCAGAACCTGGTCCATATTTTGACTTTGGACTCTTAACACTACACCTGTAGCCTTGTCCCTAAAGCTAAGATTAGGAAGTTGAGTCTATAGAGGAGTGTGTTCTTCTTCCCAAGTCCCGAGTGGTATTATCCATGGCCTTGCCTTTCTACACCTGACTAACCAGATTTGCGAATCACCTCGCCATCTTGAGAAACGCCTGATACCACTCGACAAGTCATATGGAAGGAAGTTTAATTGGACTGAATCGGAAATTTTGTTTTATGATTGATCAGTATAATTATCAACACCTTCAAATTGGACCAGTTTCTCTTTGAATGCACATCCTTGTTTCTTATAGCCTCTCTAGTGAGACTTGAAGAATATGATCTACCCAGAACTTTGTATGCAACCTCACAATATTTGGCAATGATTTGTGAAGGACCATAATAGTTTTTCTGCCAATTTCTGGTGGATCCTTCTAGAAATGTGTTTTGTCTTTTGAGCCTCAATTTAAGAAATACCCATTCTCCCATTAAATTGTACTAGTCTCATTTTCTAGTTCTCACATATTTTCATATGGTCTGTCATGTGTCCTAGCTAGATTATATTTCCTTTGTACCGGAGTTTCATCCTTTCAAATAACTCCCTTGACAATACTTCAACCAGTGTTGTCGATGGCGGATGGCGGTCCATGGCGGGGAGCCAAAATCCCGCCATACCGGCCGCTTTGGGGCGCCGTTATTGCGGATTATGGCGGAAAAACCCGCAATAGCGGCTGATATTTACCATAGCGGAGAGCCCAAAAACCGCCATGTATATCCGCCATAGCGACGCAATTTGATAACACTAACTTCAACTCAGTCTCATTCTTCAAGAAACCAGTGACAGTAGGAGGCTTCCTTTCATAGACTACAAAAGGGTTTTGGCTAATGGAAATTCTAATGAAGTTGTGTACCGAAATCCAGTCCACAGCACCCAATATCTGGGATGTTTAGCAGCTACATGTTCTAGACCCATTGGTTTTAGGGGTGGTGGAAAGAAATCATTTTAATCAAAGTATCCTGCAATATGAAAAGCTCTTTCTAGAATACCCGATGAATGCCGGATCTTGATTCGTGATTACTAATAGTGGATTTAAGAAGTCCATATAACTGCTCCATTAGACAACTCCATAACAGTCATAACATGTAACTGCCATGTTACTAATTCTTCCATATTATTTTCTTATTTAGGCTAGACTACACTACCCACAATTTAGACTTGTTTTCTGCATATTCTAGAACCTGGCCCACATTTTGATTTTGGGCTCTAACAGTTATAGTTAACAAAATGTATTTTTACGTGATTATTTTTTTTTTTTAATCTATCTTCTTTATATAAGGAGCTCCAGAAAGTAGGGAAAACTAAAACTTAAAAACCAAGTAAAAACTGAGAGATTTCCTTTCCTCAGGATAAAGTTATTGAGCTGGAGTTTGCGCAAAAACATGCGGCATCTTTGTGATTATCATATTGAAAACTCCTCACTGAAAAATCCTCTTATTGTTGATTTCTGGAAATTTTCATAATTTGGGTCTTCCTCTTGGTAAATCTTGTGTTTAAAACTATAGCCTTGGTGGCTATACAGTTGTGATGTGTTCCATCAAAGACTTTTTTATTATGCATCGAGTTACTTAGAGAAAGCATATTTATGCTGGAATGAATGGGATGCTTCATTTTCCTTTGACTCGGTTCTTTTCAATCACTGGATTTATTCAATCTGGGTGACGGAAATTTTATGATCATCTGGACAGAAATTTTACTTGGGCCACCGGTGTTATTGCTATGGCATAGAAATATGCAAAGTTTTTGTAATCCTCAGTTGCACTTTGTTAAAGAACACACATCTTCAATAGTGTTTCTTTCCCATTGAAACTGCTGTGGGTTGAATAATTCTTTTGTTATATCTTCAATGTGGTTTTCTGAACATGTGTTTTTTTAATTATACTATTTTTGCACCGTAAATTGTTTTCACTTAAGTTGTTTCCCTTCTTTGTAATAGGTAAAATAGATATTAAAAATCTAAATTCATTTCTAGTTTCCCACACATTCTGAACATGTGCTTTTTTAATTATACTATTATTGCACCGTAAATTGTTTTCACTTAAGTTGTTTCCCTTCCTTGTAATAGGTAAAATAGATATTAAAAATCTAAATTCATTTCTAGTTTCTCATAGTACTGCAAATTTTAGTGGCTGATTTCCTTTCTGGCATTGATATGCAATACATTATGCATTCTTCATTTTAAGTTCTTATTTGTGATTCTTTCATGTCTTGTAGGCATTTCCTTTTATGTATGTATGGAACAGTTGCTGTTTGTTTAATACTCGCAGGAAGACTAAAAGAATTGAAAGTTGTTTATATTCTAACAGGTAATATAGATTTACATGTAAAATATTCATTCCAAGATTATATTGTTTCTTTTACTGTTTTTGAGAATTCTTTTTTCATCTGAACTTTGCAGTTTATTATGGAATAGAAAATTCTTTTTGGGATTTAGCTCCCCATGTTGCACAGGTGAGGTGTTTTTAATACTTCTTCTTGATTGTCATGTATTTCTATTTTGACTTCCTATTTTCCATTTTAGTGGTTGTTGGGATCCTACAATACACAGATTCTTCTTATAGTGTTCCTTGCAATTGTTGGGATGCTGTTAGCTGGATTCTCTGGTTACCATGCAAAGCTTTGCCTTAGCAACACTACCACTAATGAGGTACTTTCTACATATGGCCTTTAAATAGTTGTGTAACTAAATTCTAGTAAATTATGAGGAGCCAGAAAATAGCAAGCTATTCTTTCTTTTGTTCATGTAAAACATAAAGCCTCACACTAGACCAAAAAATAAAAATAAATAAAGCCCCATACAGTAGGGATCTCGTTATTATGCTTATTTCTAGTCGAGTTAAAAATGTATGGATACCACTATGACCATTATTTGTAAGAATGCTAAACATAATATGTGATCTTGAAGTTGGCATGAACTGAAATGATATGAAGTATCTGATGTAAGAAAATGCTAAACATAATTTAGTGAATTACATTATTTGATCTCAATGTAAGTATATGTATATCTGTTTTTTTTTTCCTTTTCCTTTTCTGTATCATCCTTAGTAGCAGAATCCTTGCTTTCACAACCCTGCACAAACTGTGGACAATTTTCTTGGTTAGAAGTAAATAGTTCAGGTGTGGCCACTTGAATTCAGGTGTGGCCACTTGAATTCAGGTGGAACCGCCTATACAGTTTTGCTGGTTTGTGAAGGCAGGCTCGTGCAAGTACCATTGCTCATGGTATTTTATCATTATCCAATCTTCTTGGTGTTAGTGGCTTATTTAGCTGGAAAAAATGGTATTTTATCATTATCCAATCTTCTTGGTGTTAGTGGCTGCTGGAAAAATATGCACGTGCACTTATCAGAGGCACTAGTGACACTGGAATTCAATGCAACTAATGACTTCTTTCTGTATCACAGACTTTTAAGTGGCAAGATTACATGGACTGGCAGAGAAAGTTTAAAGAAGCGCAGGCCAGTGCGGCAGCGCTAAGACAAAGTATCAGTGGAATAAACGGTGAAAAAAAACAGCCCATATCGAGAAACAAATGGAAAGCATTCTTTCGAAGATCGCCTCTAGAGGATGTGGTAGTTGTTAAGAATAATGTTTATAATAAAGGCTTCCTTCACAATATTCAGGAGGTTATTTCACCTCTCTCTACAAGGCAGTCCTTTACACAAACAAAGTTGAAGGAGGTTATTTCACCTCTCTCTACAAGGCAGTCCTTTACACAAACAAAGTTGAAGTCTAGGTGAGTATGCTCTCAACACACATTTCCTTTTAGCTATTGAAGGTCTTGGTGGCTAAGTTGCACATAATTTTAAATGGGCATGTCTCTACAGTTCTTTAGACATCCCCATAATTCATTGTGAAAGCCAAAATATGGTATTAATTATGTTTAAGAGTTCAGGACTAGTTCTAGATTGAAAGTTGATTATTTGATAGGTTCGAGTGTCGGTGGATGTGTTGATTGAATTGTACTGTTTCGTATTAACAAAAGTAGAAATGTATACACCCTACACTACATTTTATATTTGTAACAAAAGATTTGGCTCATTTCACACTTAAGTATACTATAGAGAATAACTAATTAAGATTTTTTTTTTAAATAACTACTTTTTTTAAATAAAATTCTTAAATAACCACTTTTTCAAAAATTATCAAAGTAATCACTTTTCAAATAAAAAAATTGTCACAGAGGTCAAACCATTTTGTGTGGGCATGCATGTAAATTAGAAAGGAGGCCTCACACTGCATGACTTGTCCTCCTATGTAGTGTCATGCAGTGTGACGCATGCATGTATTTTAAGGAGGAGGCGCTATATTAAATGGCTTGACAGTTGTTATTAATTTTTTTAAAATAATAATAAAAGTAATTAATAATATTTTATATTAGAGTATGATTATCGGTGTTCTTTGAGAGTTCCTACACATTTATTAAAGAAGTTGTGTCAATAATAAATGGATATTTCACTTGTTTTCACGTTCCTGAACTAAAACACGTCTTCATACTAAAGCACGCTTCTACACTCCAATTAAGTGGGTCATGATAATAAATTAATAAATAAAATTGTAAGAATGTAGTTGATTTGTTTTAAATGTGGGATCCATTTTAGATTTTTTGATGAGTTACATGTATATTTGAGAATTGTAGATTGGTTGTTTAAAAAATTGAGAAGTGTGGAATAATATAAAAAATTATGTGGGTCCCATTTAAAGAACCCAAATGGGTGTGATGGATGTGGATGCTCTTAATATTTTAAATTGCACAATGCATAGATACATATTTTTATGGACGTCCCTCTCAACCTAAGCGTGTCTCTATATGACATAAACGCCTCTGCCTTTATCTCACCCCTTGCTTCAACATTCTTTGTTGAATTTTTCTCACCATACTCTGTTGAATTTTCTAAGGTGTTTGGGGTCTGTTTTGACTTGTTTGATGATGATGTGCTTGATGTGATGGCCTGATACATTAGGATCATACATCTCCTTGATCATTTCTTTCCACTGTGCTTCCAAAGAGATCGGTGTCCATGTTGTTGAAGTTTGGTCTTGTTGGTTGATAGAATTGGAATGTTGAATCATTTTGAAAACGAAGCAACGGTTCTTGAGGTGTTTGAAATCCGTATGATGGTTGAGTACTTCGATAGTGTGATGTTTGACTGTATGTAGGTTGTATGATATGGTAGAAAAGAGATGTATCATATGTGTCTTCGGTGTTGTGGTAAGATGCAGAGGATGCATATTATTGATGGTGGGTCGGGTCATATTTTTGGTATTGTGTTTGTGTGTGTGACATGAATTGATGACGAGTTTGGTTGGATGTGGTGGTGTATGGTTGTTCGGTTTAAGTGAGTTGACATTGTTGTTGGGTTTGATATTGTTGAGGGGTTAGATGTTGGGATTGTTGTTGGGCGTATGATGCAACTCTTTGGCGTGAATCGATCAAATATGTCTCATGAGACAGAAATAAATTTGTTGAAACTAATGTACCATGTCAAATATTGGAGAGTTAATTTTAAATCATCTTGCGAGATCGTCTCCCTTATGACCAATTCATGTCGATGCCTCCATTGACGATATTGATTTCTAGCGCAGTCTCTCAGATAATTAAATCTCCATTGGTAATCAACTCTAAGTAGATGTCATTGTCCCAAACACGTAGGGGGTCTAGGATACCCTGTTGCATGCTGAACTGTAGCTTCACACGATCATTATGGTGTATCTCCACAATAGTGAACTGATGAGCGTTGTTTTTGCAGTTCAGACTTCAACATCTGTTGGGTTAATCTCATGGTCGAGATCCTTATACAGCCTCTATACAAACTGTAGAGGAAAAGAGTGTTAATCTAATATTAATATTAAACTTAATTAACATATTGAAAGTGTTGTATAAAATATTTAAGTTTAATACCTCCTCGGGTCCAACATGATCAATAAGATTTCGGTAGACTACTATTGCGTTTTTAGAAATTTATTGTAATTCATTCCAGGAACAGTCCATCTGCATAAAAAATATGGGTAATAAATTAATAGATGTTGGTTATAGTATATAGTATGTAAAATTGGTGTTGTCGTAATCTTGCTTTGTAGCAAAAGGGAAGGCGAATGACCTTGTGTTGCGGGGGGCGAGTGTCGGCATTCTCGACCAGCACCATATCTAAAGCAAAAAGGTGCAGGAATAGAAAGAATAACTGTCGTTCGATGCATTTTTACACAAAGAACTATACAAATGAGTCAAAACAGCAGAGCCCTAATTATATGTGTTTATTTTATCAAAATGTCTTATCAAAGGTAAATACATGATAACACTATTACCTGTTTTTTCAGAAAATAAAAAGTGACCAAATAATATCATTATGTAATACCGAACTTTCACAATTTTTCTTGCTCGGTAGAGTTTTTGGTTATTACGAGACTACTATGATGTTCTCTAAGGAGACGAAGATTAATACCTTGGCCTCTAGACCCTTGTTCAAATAAACAGGCTCCCAAAAGTTCCTCGCATATGGCGTTGTCTTGGTTGACTCGGTCATTGACAACTTTACCATCGATCGGTTGACCGAATAACATATACATGTCCTCTAGTGTGACAGTACGTTCACCACATAAAAGATGAAAAATGTGAGTTTCGAGTCTCCATCTTTCCACTAATGCGAGAATAATTTTATAGTCAACATGATAATTGATTATGTTGAGTAACAGACCAAAACCGGCTTGTAGTAAGTACGGTTTAATTTGTACGTCTTAAGGAACATATTCATGGACACGACAACAAAGTCTTTTAACATCCTATTAAAAAAATGAACTACGTATAAGAAATATAAGATTTACGTATAACAATCATAAGAATTACAGAAATCAAATTTGTTGACAAATAATAGGTATTGAAGAAAATAAACTTACAAAGGTTTCAATGTTGTTGAGAGTTCCTCTATGTTGGTCACCCGTGGTCACGAGAGCCATTTTTTCTTGATTACTTTTGTGTTCTTATTGATGTTTCAAGAAAGAAATAGTGTGTGAGTTATGATTGTGATGAAAATATAATGTGAATGTTATATGTATTTATAGAAAAATATGGATAAATACTATGCATTTACGTGAGAATGCTCTGCATGCAATTAACACCTAGGCGCCAATGGCACATCCTTTTATTTTTACATTAAGGCGTCATTCAACATGGCTTGTTCCTTTTTGCATGCATGTAAAGATGCAGCGTGACAGTGATCAGATGACATGCATGCAAGCTTGTCGTTCACGTGACAAACCACATAAGTTGGCACATGTTTACAAAAATTAGAGGACAAGTAAGAAATTTCAATTTAAATTCAGGTTTTGATTTCATGTTCAAGTTAACATTCAATTACAACAACCTTGAGATAATAGCCAAAAAAATTACAACACAACAAACTCAGGATAACTATCCAAAATACAACATGATCAGAAGACAAAACAACTAAACACATCATAACATCTAAGAGATAAAAATTATCAACACGATATCTTATGGTCCAAGCATCATCATCATGACATCAACGTCGCATCACACCTTTTCCATGAACGACTTACTCCTTTTTTATTCTTCACTGCAATTTGTCTTTCTATTTTTCTGATCTGTTCACCTTCAGGAATGTCTCATTCCAACCAGTGAATCAAGTTCCTCTGAAAGTGCTCGAACGTCTGCGTGTTCCAGAGTTTGATCTTCATCAAAGGCTTTGTTTCCGAAAAAATAACATGAACATCTCTTTTGATCAGTGGAAACTTTGACAATGGAGTGGAAAACATTGGCAAGTGAGTGAAAGACATTTTCTAAGAGTGATGTGAGAAATAGTGTGAAAAATGGTGAAGATGGATGGTTGCATTTATAGAAAACTAAATACAAACTTCAAGCCATTTAGTATGGTGACTCCTCCTTAAAATTACATGCATGCGCCACACTGCATGACACTACTGTCATACCCCAAATTTGCCCAATCCCTAATTATATCTAAGGTTTCTTTAAATAAATCGTATTATTTAATTTTCATATTTATAGGGATATTTAAAATCAGAGAGGGGTGTAACAATCCAAAATGGACCATCAATATCTGATGGTCTATTAAGCTTTAATAAAAGCTCATTTCAAATTAAGAGAAATGTATTTGTTTCAAAAGGGGTGTGAACGGATCATAAGACCCATTTAAAATTGGTGTATAAAACATTTTATTTTGTTTAAAGCCCAATAACCAAAACTGTATGGCCCATTTCAGGTTTCAGATTCTTGTTTTAAAAAAAATATTTTGTTAATAACATTATTATTACTATTATTTCATTATAATTAATTATTATTATTATTATTTATTATAATTAGTATTATCATATTAATAATAACATCATTTTTATTGAGGTTGTTTTTTTATTAATTTGTAAAAAGAAAAAACATTGGACTAAAAGGCCAGGGACTAAGTAGGCTTTTATTTTTAAAGTGTTATTGTTTCAACAAACTTGCAGGCCTAAAACGATCATTATAAGCCCAAAATAAACAACAAAAATAGACATGGCCCATTGTTGTGAAAGAAATTGCATATTTTACTAAGCATTGTCATCAACCAATGTCACATAATATATAGAAGTTCTTTCTTTTAGACAAACTGTTTTATTGAAATTAGATTATTATAGAGTCACCGCTTGGGATGCAGGCCCGGTTTAAAACGTGCGCAAATCAGGCCCAAGTCTGGGTTTAAGAAAAAAGGACATCCGTATCGAATGCACAATATGGCTTTTTTGGTCTTAAACCGTTACTGTGCGAATCAAGCATGAGAAGAATATGTTATTCGAAATTATTACAGGGCACTGACTTTGCATTCCTTTCCCAGAATCGTGATGAATATGGAAATGAATCAATTGCTAGAACAAAAAAATATGGCATTAAGCAACTAATTTAATACAAATTATTACAGAATCAATATCACGAGCGCATTGATTAATTTTCTAATTGGATAAACCCCAAATTTCAATATAAAAAAGAAAGGACAACAAAAAGAAAAAAAAGAAACCTAAAGCAATTTACAGTACAGAAGAACAAAATTCATCCCCTCCCAGATCGACCCACACCACAACTGGCACCACTACAAAACTTCCGGCCGCCCACGCGTCTCAATCGCGCCGCCGAAAATGCATCGCCACCAGACACAACTGAACCGTTCGCTTGAACTGTGAGTGGATCTACAACAAACACCCTCTGTCCACTTCGATCGAGCCTGACTCCGCCTTTCAGCACTCAACAACCGCGACACCCATCACCGCTCGCCTCTCCGATTCCAGATCGCACAAAAAACCGCGCACCACCAAGTGTTCTGGACTGAGCCTGTCCTTGACCCAAATCACAAGTAAGGCCCAGATCCAAGCCTTGCCTCAAGGTATGCTGGGAACCAGACTCCCCGAGCATACCCAGTCACGGGCCGTTACGACTATGCCCGCCGCTGCCCGCAACGAGAAGCGTCCCCGACACAGACATCCCAACTCGAGCCCTGCTCGAGCATCCCCCCTGTAGGGCATACTCAGTCCCTCCGGATGCTTCGGAGTCTTTAGAGCTCCGGGAAGATCGCGTCTTCGTTTTTCCTTGTTCTTCGCGGAGCATCATCCAGGAAGGGGACCACGTCCAAGTCTCCACTACTCACGTAGAACCTGGCAGTCCCTTTGTTGGGCCAATTTTGGTCTGCCCAATAAAGGGACCTTTTCCCAACGCTAGGGCCTATAAATACCCTCTGTTCTAAGAGGGTCAGGTATTCATTCTCTAAGACACCTATATACAATTTTCCTGCTCATTCCGTCGCTTACTTTATCATCAGAGTGTCTTGCAGGTACCCCCCCATCTCTCAGATCCAGTTCGAACCAGTTGTGGTGGTCCAATTCTGATCAGGTAAGATCAGTGGCGCCGTCTGTGGGAAACTAAGCTTCCCCATCTTACAAATTCACGAATACAAAAGCTAAAACCATCCTCGACCTCCATGGCTGACCATATTCAGGATAACCAGAACGTTCGCGTCGTCGATGCTAACAACAACCTCGCCGACAAAAACAGTGGCCCCGACAACACCGGCAACCCCAGCCATAATACACTTCTCGGGGGCACCGTCCCTGGGCCCTCTAACTACCGGGATGGAGCCACGACTTCGTCTTCATCAGTCCCTCTTCGCCTCGAAGAAGACAATCCGGTTTCCCCGAACCATCTAGCCGCTCAATTCCATGAAGTACCTGTCCCCGCCGGGGCAGACACCAAGACCAGGGCACTGTTCGCGACAATCAACCAAACGAACTACCTCATCTTTGCCCAAGGGGAAAGACTGAGAGAACTAGAGAAGGACCGAAGGCCCCCGAGGAGACACAGGAGGCCTCAATCACCACCTCCCCGAAGAATGGAGGAACGTCTCCAATCTCCCCCGCGGAGACAAGACCGAGACATCTCTCGAAGCCCGTCGCCCTGACCACCAGGGAGGCGACCCGCCTTGGAGAGAGAACCAATCATCGAAGCCGGAAGGCGCGACCAAGGCCCTTCACGGCAAGAACAAAGGCATCCCGGAGACAGACACAGAGGAATATACCAACAGACACATCGCCTGAGGAACGTCCAACACGACCAGGGCCATCGTGACCGATAATATATCAGGTCCCCGTCCCTCTCCCCGAAGCGAAGTGATAAGGACGAACCCCGCGGTCCCCTATCACAAGCTATCATGGAGGCGCCCATTCCCCCGGGCATGGAGAAGCCTCCACACCTGAAAGAATATGATGGAGTCACCGACCCGGTCGATCATATAGACGGGTTCGAAGCTATGCAACACTACCATAACGTCGGGGGACCAATCAAATGCCGGTTGTTCCCCACGACCCTCAGGAAAGCGGCAATGGATTGGTACAAGGGTCTCTCCCCGGGGTCGATCACCTCGTGGCGAAACTTGAAAAACCAATTCATAAGCTCGTTCACTGCGTCACAGCGACATCCAAAGACCAAAGCGGCGCTCGAGGCCATCATCCAGAGGCAGGATGAGACCTTGAGAGAATTCATCAACCGCTTCAACCGTGAATCTATCCAGGTCCCCTGCATGGACCACATGAAGAGATACCTGCTGGAGAGGGGCCTCCTCCCCGACACAGAATTCAGGAAAGCAGTGGGCATCGAACCACCCCGAACGTTCGATGCTCTCCTCGAGAAGGCCAGGGCCTACATGGACTATGAGGAAAGGGAAGCGGCCAACAGAGCCCGTGACCCCAAGACTCACGAATCCAGCAGCAACCCCCGCCAAGAAGCCCTTCCTCCTCGACGAACCGGGGAGAAAAGAAAAGACGACAAACCCCGGGACGTCCGAGAACAGAGGGGACCCTCAGGGTGCTTCACAGAGTAAACTTTGCTCACAGCTTCCCGCGAGCGCATCTTGGCAGAGTGTGCCAATACAGATTTCAAAGATGGCAGCGTCAAGCGCCCCCGACCAGCTCCTGCCAAGCCCGGGGTGGACAAGAGCAAATACTGTCAGTACCATAGGAGCCATGGTCATTTGACTGAAGACTGCGTCCACCTTAAGGACACCACCGAGACCCTCATAAAAGGGGGGAGACTCACCCAGTACCGGCGAAACGACGCTCCTCGTCACGAAGCCTGGGAGATAAGAGAAACAGAGGAGGATGCCCGAGCATCTGATGAGTCGATACCCATCCAAATCGCCTTCTCCGTCACCATACCTGAGGACTTCTACGTCCCCGAACACATGCAAGAACTGCTGTCGACGCACAGCAGGTGGGAGCACTTTCCCTCCTCCATGGTCATCAATGGTGGAGGGTTCAATGACCTGACCATAAATTCAGCCAAGAGGAAGCTGGACAAATTGGTCGACGCGGCACCTCCTTAGACGGTGACCTTTGAAAGGGTAAAGGGTAGGTCAGAACCTATCACCTTTTATCTCGAAGAGCTCCCCAGAGGGCCCCCCAACGCGGTCATTCCTCTACTGATAAGAGCAAGGATGGCAAAATTTGACGTGCATCGCATCCTCGTCGATGAAGGGAGTTCCGTCGACATAATATACAGCCAACTATTCTGTACCCTGCAGCTCGACGACTCACACCTCTCACCTTACGTGGGGTCAGACCCGCAGGGCTTTAACGGCTCGACTTCTAAACCTTGGGGATACTTCGAGCTCATGGTCACGTTCGGAGAGGATACGACAATGAGGCAGGTCAAGGTGCGCTTCCTCGTCATTGATTTCCCTTCCCTCTACAACTACATTCTGGGAAGGCCGACACTGGCGGAACTGACCGCGGTACCCTCTACCGTCCACCTGAAGATGAAGTTTTACACCAAGAGGGCACGGGTCGCCACCATCCAAGGGGACCTTGCAGCTGGCCGAAGGTGTTTCAATGCGGCATCCAAGGGATGCGATACGGTCGACACCGGGACCAGGCCCGCCAAGAGAGCTGCGACGACATGACCAGAGCCTTAGAGGACAAAGCTCGCCAAGGTAGAAGAGCATAAAACTCCTCTAGAGGTCGAATCAATATCCCTGGGCACCCGCTTCGACCAGGATGAGCCTCCCAGTGGCGAGCAAGTCCCCCTTTGACCGATTCTGTACGGGGACTTCGAACTCGTCCCCTTCGGCAAGGACACAAGCAAAGGAGTGAAGGTAGACACCGGCCTCCCCGACTTGGCAAGGAAGCAAATCAAAGCCTGCTTGCGTGAGAATGCGGACCTATTTGCGTGGAGCGTTACGGAGATGCCCGGACTCGACCCCGAGGTCGCCTGTCACCGCTTTGCCATAGATCCAGCCGCTAGGGCAGTAGTACAATGTAGCCATAGGCAGTCTCCGGAGAAAATAGAGGCTGCTGAAAAAGCTGTAAAAGACCTCTTAGAGGCAAATTTTATTTCCGAAGCCCGGTATTCAACCTGGCTGTCAAATGTTGTACTTGTCAAGAAAAATAATGGAAAGTGGCAAATGTGTGTTGATTATACTGATCTCAATCGGGCATGCCCGAAAGATGCTTTTCCTTTGCCCAACATAGATATGCTGGTCAACAACTCGACCAGTTATAAAATAGTGCCGTTTATGGATGCCTATTCAGGCTATAACCAAATCCCAATGACCGTAAGCGACAAGCATTGCACTGCTTTCATGACCAGCTCGGGCAACTATTACTACAACGTAATGCCCTTTGGTCTAAAAAATGCAGGAGCAACATACCAACGTATGATGAACAAAGTATTCAACAACCAAATCGGGGACATGCTCGAGGTATATATGGACGACATGATCGTCAAATCCCGAGCAGACACCGACCATGCCGCTCACCTCAAATAAGTCTTTGCTCAAGCAAGGCAATGTAAGATGAGATTTAACCCCGAGAAGTGCACATTCTGGGTCAAGGCGGGAAAATTTCTAGGCTTCTACCTAACGGAACGAGGAATCAAAGCCAACCCCAACAAATGTCGAGCTTTCTCCGACCTCTCGATACCCACATCGAAAAAATCCATACAAGTCATGAACGACATGCTCACCTCGTTATCTCGCTTCGTTGCGAGATCCACTCAGCACGCCCTCCCCTTCTTCAAGATCCTTCGCAAGGAGGCAGCCTTCGAATGGACCGAGGAATGTGAGCAGGCGTTGCTCCATCTCAAACAAAGCCTATCCAAACCGCCCGTATTATCACGACCCACCGCTGGGGAACCATTGTTCTTATACCTGGCCGTCTCAGTCGAAGCCGTCAGCGCGACCCTCATTCGCGAGACGCCCAACGGACAAAAACCCGTCTATTTCACGAGCAAAGAACTGCAAGGTCCCGAGGTTAGATACCAACAGATAAAGAAAGTAGCCCTAACCCTCGTCAACACGACGAGGAGACTCAGACACTATTTCCTCGCGCACACAATCATAGTGCAAACTGATCAGCCAGTGAAATAGCTCTTAGGTCGACCGGACATGGCAGGTCGAATGTTGAAGTGGTCCTTGGAACTTTCTGAGTTCGACATTCAGTACGAGAGCAGGAAAGCCCTAAAAGCACAAGCTTTGGCCGATTTCGTCGCTGAAATGACCGCTCATAACCCCCCCGCAGGGAAAGAGCATAAGTGGATCATCTTTGTCGATGGAGCGTCCAATCCATCCAGAAGCGGCGCATGGATCATCTTAGAGAACGAGGAAGGTGTGGTGATCGAGAATTCGCTCACCCTCTACTTCCCAACTTCAAACAACCAAGCGGAGTACGAGGCCCTGCTTGCAGGACTAAGATTGGCCAAGGACCTAGGTGCCCGTGAAGTGCAAATTTTCACAGACTCTCAACTTGTCGCTTCTCAAGTCCAAGGAAGCTATCAGGCTAAAAATAATAACATTATCGAATACCTGGACTTAGTCAAAGGGTACATGAAGAAGTTCGACCGAGCAGAGATATCGCACGTCCCGCGCGAGCAAAACACAAGGGCCGATATACTGTCGAAGCTCACAAGCACGAGGAAAAAGGGCGGAAAAAAATTCTTCATACAGGAATCTCTGTCTCGCCCGAGCATCGAGAAAACCTCGATCCCGCTCGAGGTGAACGCCATCGGAGACAGTTCGTGCTGGATGACCCCAGTGTTCAACTTCCTGACAAAAGGCGAACTCCCTCCAGACCGAACAGAAGCAGCCGCGATCAAACGACGAGCGTGCTCCTACGTGGTGATCGAGCACAAACTATATCGGAGCGGATCCAATACAAAGACAACTTTTTTCTCATGAAGCATCTTTGCAAGAAAGGAGTTAGTTCCCTCCGGGGGTTCTGATAGCCAATGCTTCCTACGCTCTAGCCCTTAGCCCTGAACTCCTTAGCACAAGCACTAAGTAAGCCCGTGAAGGAAAGGCCTTCAATATCGCACCTACTAGGACTTCAATTTAGTTTTCGAATAGGACTACTTCTTTCTTTTCTGTACGCTAGGGCCGCCCGCACGCTTTAAGGGTTGTTGAACGTATTGCACTAAGAAAGACTCCTGCCGTTGCGGTCATATTTTATTTGAAAGCCGCTCAAGCAATTTCTTTAAAGAAGAGCAAGCAAGACAAGATAAGGCTCGAAAGCTGCGAATAAAGTCGAGCTGTCTAATCGAGCTGTGAAATCGGTGAGGTGAGGTATTGGAAGTGTTCAGCGAATATAGATAAAGAAACTCAAAAAGAGCACCGTGCTGTACTGGCAGAGCTTCAGCAAAACTAGGTAGGTAGCTTTCGCTAATGAGAGATGGATTTGGGGATTAGATTAGGTCTCCTAATTAATGGAATTAGTTTTATCTTGATTAGTTTATTTTTAAAGAAGCATTCTCCCTTTACTCGATCTTTAATTGAATTATCGATAGAACGTTGATCAATATTAAGGAAGAGATCGAGGATCACATCAGGATCCTATCTGATCTTTGTCAACACAGGACTCGAAGCCCCCTGCTCAAACAAAAGGGTAATCCTTCAGAATTTTCAATTCCTTTCGGATTTATTATATTAATTATAGTTGAGGGGAGAAGACTCATTGAAAATTCTATCTATATAGGGGGGAGCCATTGTGAAGCCTAGAGAGGCGGAAGCGGCAAATCGCTTCTACCGAGTTCCACAACACTTAGCTTAGTAGCTTAACTCTTTCTACCGGCGTGGCGCTGCTGGATGCTTATGATC